>CM053146.1:134451430-135701430 GCA_028571685.1 Heterohyrax brucei | reverse complement strand
CTGCACTTCTTCCAAGACAGATTTATTCATTCTTCTGGCAGACCACGGTGTATTCAATATTCTTCACCAACACCACAATTCAGAGGCATTGATTCTTTTCTAGTCTTCCTTATTCATTGTCCAACTTTCGTGTGCATGTGACATGATTGTAGATACCATGGCCTGGGTCAGGCTTATCTAGTCCTTAAAGTGACATCTTTGCTATCTGACACCTCAAAGAGGTCTTTTGCAGCAGATTTGCCAAATGTAATGCCTTTTTTCTTTTTTAATATCTCTTGACTGCTGTTTCCTTGGGCATTGACTGTGGATCCAAGTAAAAACAAATACTTGATGACTTCATACTTTTCTCTCTTAATATGATGTTGCTTATTGGTCTAGTTGTGAGGCTTTTTTTTTTTTTATGTTGAAGTATAATCCATACTGAAGCCTGTAGTCTTTGAGCCTCATCTATAAGTGCTTCAAGTCTTCTTCACTTTCGGCAAGCAAGGCCTTATCATTAGCACATTGCAGGTTGTTACTGAGTCTTCCTCCCATCCTAATGTTGCATTCTTCTTCACACAGATCAGCTTCTCTGACTATTTGCCCAGCAAACAAATTGATTAAGTATTGTGAAAAGATTTAACTCTGACTCACACTTTTTTAAACCACACCAAAACAACCAAACCTGTTGCTGTTGAGTAGACTCCAATTCACAGCAACCCTAAAAGAATAAAACTGCCCCCATGCAGTTTCCAAGTAAAGCAAGTGGATTTGAACAGCCAGCCTTTTGGTTAGCAACTGTTGCTCTTAACCACTATACCAACCAGGGTTTCCCTTAAACCATGCAGCATCCCCTTATCCTGTTTGAATGACACCTCTTGATCCATGTACAGGTTCATTATGAGCCCATCTGGTCTTTTTGCATTTAGAACTCTGTTCCACATTTTTCTCCAGCTCTGTCTGGAACCCTCTGTTGTGATCCCTGGAAGACCTGTCAGTGGTGGTACCAGACACCATCTAGTTGTACTGGATTCAGACTGCTGGAGGCCACTGTGAATGTGACCTATTAGTCCTTTGATTGAGCTTTCCCTTGTATCTTTAGTCTTCTTCATTCTTCCTTACAATGGAGTGAGACCACTAAAGTATATTAGAGGGCTGCTCACAGGCTTTTAAGACCCCAGACACTTCTCACCAAAGTGGAATGTAGAATCTTTTCCTTATAAACTACGGCAATTGATCTTGATGTTCCCCAGGACCGTGATCCCCATGTCCCTCAGCAGAGCAGTTCTGTCCGTCAGAGAGTTTGCATGTGTCTGTGGAGCATCCATGACCTTGCCTTGGAGAAGTTGTGCTGGCTTTCCCAGTGTTGTATGCTATCCCACCCTTCACCAAAGTTACAACTTATCTGTTTAGTGTTTGTCCATCTTCACTCCTTCCCTCCCCTGTAACCAGATGTTTTTTCTTTTTATCCATAAATGTGTTCATGTGTTCTTACAGTAGTGGTCTCATACAGTATTTGTCCCTTTGTGATTGACTTATTTCACTCAGCATGTTGTTAGGTGCTGTCAAGTCAGTTCCGATTCGGTGACCCTATGCACAACAGAACAAAGCACCGTACAGTCTTACACCACATTCACAACCGTTTTTATGCTTAAGCCCGTTGTTGCATATCATTGCGGGTCTTCTTTTTTTTCCTTGACCCTCCACTCTATCAAGCATGATGTCCCTCTCCACAGACTGATCCCTCCTCACAACATGTGCAAAGTAAATAAGACACAGTCTTACCATCTTCGCTTCCAAGGAGCACTCTGGTTTTACTTCTTCCAGAAGAGATCACTCAGCACAATGGCCTCCAATTTTCTCCATATTATGAAATGTTTCACAGATTGATTGTTGGTTTAATTGTTGGGTAACACTCCATTGTGTGTATATACCACAGTTTATCCCTTCATCTGTTGATGGGCATTCAGGCAGTTTCCAGATTTTTGCTATTGTGAACAATGCTGCAATGAACATGGTTGTGCATACGCTTATTCTTACAAAGACTCTGATTTCTCTAGGATATAGTCCTAGAAGTGTGATTACTGCATCACATGGATTTCTATTTCTAGTTTTCTAAGGAAGCACTTGAAATGTTCAAGATCTATCCTGGAATACAATGCTGTCAGTAATAGGATAATATCCATAGGCCTACAAGGACAGACAGTTAACACAACTATTATTCAAATGTATGCACCAACCACTAAGGCCAAGGATGAAGAGGTTGAAGACAATTACCAGCTTCTGCAGTATGAAATTGATTGAACATGCAATCAGGATGCATTGATAATTACTGGTAAACAGAACACGGAAGTTGGAAACAAAGAAGAAGGATTGGTAGTTGGAAAATATGGCCTTGGTGATAGAAATAACGCCAGAGATCACATGATAGAATTTTGCAAGACTAACAACTTCTTCACTGTAAATACCTTTTCTAACCAACACAAATGGCAATGGTACACATGGACCTCACTAGACTGCATACACAAGAATGAAATTGACTACATCCATGGAAAAAGATGATGGAAAAGCTCCATATCAGCAGTCCAGGTGCTGACTGTGGCACAGATCATCAATTGCTCACATGCAATTTCAAATTGAAACTGAAGAAAATTAGAACAAGTCCACGAGAGGCAAAGTATGACCTTGAGTATAACCCTCCTGAGTTTAAAGACCATCTCAAGAACAAATTTGCTGTGTTGACCACTAACGACCAAAGACCAGATGAACTGTGGAATGACATCAAAGACATCAACCACAAAGAGAGCAAGATGCCATTAAAAAGACAGGAAATAAACAAAAGACCAAATTGGATGTCAGAGGAGATTTTGAAACTTGCTCTTGAACATCAAGCAGCTACAGCAAATAGACACAATGGTGAAGTAAAAGACCTAAACAGAAGAGTTCAGAGAGCAGCTCAAGAAGACAAAAAAAAGTATTGTAATGACATGTGCAAAAAGCTGAAAATGGAAAACCAGAAGAGAACATTTATGCATTTCTCAAGCTGAAAGAACTGAAGAAAAAATTTAAGCCTCAAGAGTTGCAATAGTGAAGGATTCCACAGGGAAACCATTAAACGACTTAAGAACATCAAAACAAGATGGGAGGAATACAGAGTCATTATACCAGAAAGAACTAGTTGATGTTCAGCCATTTGAAGGCGTAGCATATGATCAGGAACCAATGGTACCGAAGGAAGAAGTCAAAGAGGCATTGAAAGCACTGGCAAAAAAACAAGGCTCCTGGAAATGATGGGACATCAATTGAGATTATTTCAACAAACAGGTGCAGCACTGGGAAGTACTCACTCATCTATGCCAAGATATTTGGAGGACAACTACCTGGCCAACTGACTGGAAGAGATCCATATTTATGCCCATTCCAAAGAAAGGTGATTGAACTGAATATGGAAATTACCAAACAATATTGTTGATATCACACACAAGTAAAATTCTGCTCAAGATCATTCAAAAGCAGCTACAACAATATATTGACAAGGAACTGCCAGAAATTCAAGATGGGTTCAGAAGAGGACGTCGAACTAGGGATATCATAGCTGATGTCAGATGGATCTTGGCTGAAAGCAAAGAATACCAGAATGATGTTTACTTGTGTTTCATCAACTACACAAAAGGATTTGACTATGTGAATCATACTAAACCATGGCTAACATTGTGGAGAATGGGAATTCCAGAACACCTAATTGTGCTCTTAAGGAATCTGTATGTGGATCAAGAGGCAGTCGTGCAAACAGAACAAGGGGACACTGCTTGGTTTAAAGTCAGGAAAGGCGTGTGTCAGGGTTGTATCCTTTCATCATACCTTTTTAATCTGTATGCTGAGCAAATACTCAAGAGGCAGGATTACATGAAGAAAAATGAGGCATCAGGACAGGAGGACTACTCATTAACAACCTGTGTTACGCAGACGACACCACCTTACTTGCTGGAAATGAAGCAGATTTGAGGCATTTACTGATGAATATCAAGGACCACAGCCTTCAGTATGGACTGCACCTCAGCATCAGGAAAACAAAAATCCTCACAACTGGACCAGTAAACAACATTGTGTAAAATGGAGAAAGGAACGAGGTTGTCAAAGATTTCATTTTACTTGAGTCTACAATCAATGCCCTTGGAAGCAGCAGTCAAGAAATCAAAAGACACATTACACTGGGAAAATCTGCTGCAAAGAATCTCTTCAAAGTATTCAGAAGTAAGGATGTCACCTTGAAGACTAAAACGCAACTGACTCAAGCCATGGTATTTTCAATCATACCATACGCACGTGAAAGCTGGACTATGAACAAAGAAGACAGAAGAAGAATTGATTCCTTTGAAATATGGTGTTGAAGAAGAATGTTGAATGTACCATGGACCACCAAAGGAACCAACAGAGTTCTGTAAGAAGTACAACCAGAATGCTTCTCGGAAGTAAAGATGGCAAGAGTGCATCTTACATACTTTGGACATGTTGTCAGGAAAGATCAGCCCCAAGAGAAGGACATCACACATGGTAGAGTGGAGGGTCAGCGAAAAAGAGGAAGACCCATGATGAGATGGATCGCCACAGTGGCTGCAACAATGGGCTTAAGCATAAAAACAACTGTGGACATAGCTCAAGACTAGACAGTGTTTCATTCTGTTGTTTGTAGGGTCGCTATGAGTCAGAACCAACTTGACAGCACCTAACAACAAGAAAGCGCTATATTGTTTTCTGAAATGACTGTATCATTTTCATTTCCACCAGCAGTGCCTGAGAGTTCCAATCTCCCCACAGCCTCTCCAATATTTGCCATGTCTTATTCTTGTGATCTGTACAGTAATACTACAGTGATAGCGTATCTCATTGTGGTTTTGATTTGCATTTTTCTAATGGCTAGTGGGAAACTTTGGCGGCATAGTGGTTAAGTGCTACAACTGCTAACCAAAAGGTCAGCAGTTCAAATCCATCAGGCACTCCTTGGAAACTATGGGGCAGTTCTACTCTGCTCCAGAGGGTCACTATGAATTAGAATTGACTTGCTGGCACCTATTTGGGTTTTGGTTGGAATGACTAGTGAATGAGAGCATTTTCTCTTGTGTCTGTTGGTCACTTGAATGTCTTCTTTGGTGAAATGTGTTTTCATTTCCTTTGCCCATTTTTAATTGGACTGTCATTTTTATTGTAGAGATGTTGGATTTTTGCACAGATTTTAGAGACTAGACCTTTGTCTGATTTATAACAGCTGAACTTTTTTTCCAGTCTGTAGGTTCTCTTTTTATTCCTTTAGTGAAGTCTTTTGGTGAGGATAAATGTTTAATTGTCAGAAGATCCCAATTATCTAGCTTGTCATCTAGAGTTTGTATCTTTGATTATGGTTTGTATTCTGTTAATGCCATGTATTAGATATTCTAGCATTAATCCTACTTTTTGTTCTATGAAGTTTGTAGTTTTGGGCTTTATACTTAGGTATGTGATTCACTTTGAGTTAGTTTTTGTATATGGTACAAGGTATGGGTCCTGTTTCTTTTTGTTTTGCAGACAGAGGGGGCGGAGTCAAGATGGCGGACTAAGCCCACATCTCCTTATATCCCTCTGGAAACCAAGACCTGAGTTGATGATCAAATGGAGCCTTCTGAGTTAATTGAGACTTCACACCACTGAGACAAAAACCTCCTCTCTTTCGCTGACTCCCGCTCCTGGCTGGCCCCGGCTCTCACCGATGGAAGGTAAACACACCATTGTGACTTTTTTTTCCTCTGTCTTGGCCGGCGGGTGGAGCTGGGTCTTGCCTAGCGGCTAGACTCAGACGCGCTGCGGGGATAGGCAGGCGAAATTCCCATATTCTGAGAGCCAGGCTTAAGACTCTGTTAATCTAGACACTTTGAGCCTTTAGTTTTATATCTGCATCAGCGGTGTTTGAACAGAATTCCACAGTCAGTGTGCAGGACATCATGCTGGTACCGAGATTTTAGCGGGACCTCAGTCTTAGCCTGGGAGCCAGCACCTGCAAACTGCTTCTCTGACAGAAAAGCAGTAATTTTCCCAGTGCCATCTATGCTGCAGGCCCTGCAACAGAAGCAGAGGAATCATTACCTCTCAGTACCTTTGGCCCCTCTGTCAGGTGCCTGTGTGGAGGACGCCATCTTGGATACAGTGGCCACAGCTGGACCTAGTTCTTAGCTTGGGGGCCAGAGCCTTCCCACAAGAGAGCGCTTTTCTATCACAAAAGCAGTACTCGACGCAGTGTTGACTAAGGCTAGGCCTGGTCAGCAGAGGCCAGCAGTGCAGTAGCATTGCTGTATTCTGAACTAGTTTGTTATCATCTGGGGTTGGATATAGTGGCACTTACTTTGTAAGTTGAGAAGAGGGACATCTACACCTGAAAACCTAACTGACTTGTGAAGTGGTCAGATACCTTTTGCTTTACATTTTAAGACAGCCTAGAGAAACATTTGCAATCCATCCTCACAGTACCTCTTCCAGCCTCTACATACTCACATGGGACCCTAAAAGCAACAGACAATTGTGGCATACAAGCAATCACCCATGGCTTCAGAAGGCCCCCAAACAAAGCAATCAAGGAGTTTTCCAGATGAAGAAACCTTTATGAAAGCATCAGAAAGTGAATACAAAATGATTATATACAGAGCCCTTCTAGACCTTTTACAAAATGCAGCAGAACAAAATGAAAAATTAAGCAAGCTGTTCAATCTGATGGAACACCAGTACTCTGAAATCCAACAGATCAAGAACAAAATCAAAGACATAGAAACTTCCATGCAAAGCCAAGAAAACAGGATGGAACAAATAGAAAAAAGAATTTCTGACTTGGAAGACAGAGCTACTGATGCCAGTATCTATGAGCAGAATTCAGAAAAAGGAAACAAGAAAAATAAAGAAACATTAAGAAGCATGGAGTCCCTGAACAGGGTGAGGCATCTGAGACCAGAGTATCGTTGCTGAGCTGCTGAAAGAAAACTTCCCAGAAATCATGAAGGAAGAGAATATAGACATCTCAGATGCATATCGTACGCCACCCAATATAGATCTCAAAAGAAAGACTCCAAGACATATTATAATCAAGCTTAACAAAATGAAACATAAGCAGCAACTCTTAAAGGCAGCAAGACTCAAAGCAAAGCTAACATTCAGAGGGAAACCCTGTAGGCTTTCGTCTGATTTCTCAGCAGAAACCATGCTGGCACGGAGACAGTGGCATGACACATTCAAAGCCTTGAAGGAAAAGAACTTCCAACTAAGAATTATATATCCTGCAAAACTATCTTTCAAATATGAAAATGAAATTAAGACATTCCCAGATAAACAGAAACTCAGAGACTTTGTAAAAACCAAACCCAAACTACAAGAAATACTGAAAGAAGTGCTTGGCTCTGGCTTAGAAGAATGAAACCACTAACTTGATATTTTAGAATGACACACTACTCAATACTCTAGTCTTTTAGGGAAGGCTCCAAAGTCAATCACAGCTTTGACACGGAAAGAAGCAATCCAGTGATCATCATGAAAACTATGGTGTCATCATAATAAAAAGAGGGATGTACTACAGTTGTTACAGTCCTTCCAGATGGAGAGGAAGATGACAAGTCTGGTAGTAATTAAAATTGGGTTTATATATAGTTTATTAAGGGGGATCATAGGGGCAGCTGTAAAGTACAACAAAGATGTATCATACCATTTCAAGAAATCTAACACACGAGTCTCAACAACTACAAAACCAGCTCTGAAAAAGGTGAAAAATCAACTCACAAAAAAGAATGTCCCAGAACAGACTAATAAGAACAACAGAGAAAACATCAACATAAAAATAAACATATCACAATGGCAGCAGTGAACACACACCTATCAATAATTACATTGAATGTGAATGGACTGAATGCTCCAGTAAAGAGACACTGAGTGTCATCTTGGATCAAAAGACATGACCCATCCATATGTTGTCTACAAGAAACTCACTTGAGGCCTAAAGATAGGAACAAACTGAAAATTAAAGGATGGAAGAATATATATCAAGCTAACAATGAACAAAGAAGAGCAGGGGTGGCGATTCTAATCTTTTTTTTTTTTTTTTGCAGACAGACATCCAGTTTTGCCAGCATCATTTGTTTAAAAAAAACAAAACTGTCTTCTCTCCATTTAATGAACTTTGGGCCCTTGTTGAAGATAAAGCAACCACAAATGTATTGATTCACACATGGGTTCTCAATTCTTTTCTTTTGGTCAATGTATCTGTCATTGTACAAGTGCCAGGCTGTTTGGACTACCATAACTGTATAATGGTTTCCGAGGTCAGGTAATTTGAATTCTTCTACTTTATTCTTCAATAGTGCTTTATTATCTGGGGCTTCTTACCTTTCCAAATAAAGTAAATTATAAGTCTTTCCATCTCTTTAAAGAATGTTGATCATATTTGGATCAGAATTGCATTATACTGGTAAGTCACTTTGGATAGAATTGTCATTTTCACAATGTTGAGTCTACCTATCCATGTTCATGGTATGTTTCTCCATTTATGTAGATCACTTTTGATTTCTTGCAGTAGTGTTTTCCAGTCTTCTTTGTATATGTCATTTACATCTCTGGTTAGATTTATTCCTAAATATTTCATTTTTTTAGGGACTATTACAAAAGATATTTTTTTCTTGATTTCTTCTTCATCGTTCTCTTTACTGGTGTATAGGAATTTAACTTATTTTGTATGTTTATCTTATATCACTGAATCCTTCTGTTCTAGTAGTTTTCTCATGGAGTCTCGTAGAAGACTCTATGTATAGTACCTTGTCATACATGAATAGGGACAGTTTGACTTCTTTACTACCAATTTACATGCCCTTTATTTCTTTATCTTGCCTTAATGCTCTAGCTGGGACTTCCAGCACAGTGCTAAGTAGGAGCAGTGATAAAGGGCTTTCTTGTCTTGTTCCTATTCTCAGGAATACCATTAAGAATGATATTGTATATTGTTTTTGTATAGACACCCTTTATTATGCTGAAAATTATCCCTTCTATATTTTTTGAGAGTTTTTTTTATCAGTAATGATGCCTTTTCCGCATCCATTGAAATGATCATGTGAGTCCTTTCTTTACTTTTATTTATGTGGTGGATGCCACTGATTCACTTTCTATTGTTGAATCATCCTCACGCACCTGGTATGAATTCTACCTGGTTGTACCTTCCATCTTCTTTTGATGCTTCCTGTGTTGTACCATATTTCACACAAAGAGCCCTTCACTGTAGCAATTTTAGGCTTGAATTTTTTCTTCAGTTCTTCCAGCTTTAGAAACAACTGTGGACATTTTCCCCTTTATATTTTCTAACTCCAGGGCTTTGCACATTTCATTACGATACTTTACCTTGTCTTCTTGAGTCACCCTTTCAGATGCTCTCTTCAGGTCTTTTATATGGTCATTCCTTCCACTTGCTTTAGTTACTGTGCATTCAAGGGCAAATTTCAGTCTCTTCTGACATTCATTTTGGTCTTTTTTCTTTCCCGCCTTTTTTAAAGACCTCTTTCCTTATGTGTGATATCCTTGATGTCATCTGTCTTAGTCACCTAGTGCTGCAATAGTGGAAAGGTAAGTGGATGGCTTTAACAAATAGATATTTATTCTCTCACAATCCAGTAGGCCAGAAGTCCAAATTTAGGGTATCATCTCCAGGGGAAGGATTTAGCTCTCTGTCAACTCTGGAAGAAGGTCTTTGTCATCAATCTTTCCAGGGTCTAGGGCCTTCTCTGTACAAGAACCTCAGATCCAAAGAACATGTTGTACTCCCAGTACTGCTTTCTTGGTGGTAGGAGGTTCCCCATATCACTGTGCTTACTTCTCTCTTTTATAGCTCAGAAGAGACTGGCTTAAGACACTATCTAATCTTGCAGATCTCAATCATATAACTGTTACTAATCCTCATTATATCAGAGAGATAATGTTTACAAGACTTAGGAAAAATCACGTCAGATGACAAATTGGTAGACTGTCATACATTACTATGAATCATGACCTAGCCAAGTTGAGAGATATTTTAGGGGGATACAATCCAATCCACTGCATCATCCAACGTCTCATTAGTGTTCAATGTGCACAATCTATTTTTGAGATGGTTTCTAAATTCAGATGGGATGTATTCAAGGTTGTACTTTGGCTTTCATGGACTTACTTTAATCTTTTTCTGCTTCAAATTGCATATGAGCCTTGATGTCCTGTTCTGCAGTAGGCTCTGGCCTTGTTCTGAGTGGTGACACTGAGTTTTTCCTTTGTCTCTTTCCACAGATCTAATTATTTGATTCCTCCATATTCCATCCAGTAAAGTCCACATATGCAGTCACTGTTCCTGTCAAAAAAAAAAAAATATTTGCAATGAATAAGTCATTGTTCTTAAAAATTCCTATCCTGTGATCTCCAGCATTGTTTCTATCACCAAGGCCATATCTTTGCAAAATAAACATCATGCATGTGTCATATAATAAATCATGAGGTCAACGGCCAATTCTTGATTCCTGATTTTTACTGAATAGATTGGTACTGTTTTCTATAATCAACCCTGCTACTAATACTTAAATCTTGTCTCCAATTCTAAGGTGAAGCCTACGTTTACACATTAACACCCTGCAGAGCTAATTCGATGCACAAATGAATTTTGTTTGGTTGGCATATTATTTTGCTTTTAAGGGACAACATTTTCCAGATCAAGGTAACACCCTCTATCATATTTTTACCTGTCTGCTATCTGTCTGGTCCCTGGACACATTTGGATTGTTGAACTCGGGAGAAATTTAGCAACATCACTGGAAGATATTCAGTAGTACTGCCAAGTCAGTCTACTTATGGTTACTAATAACTCACAGCCAGCCAGGCACACCCATGTAGAGCTCTCTTGTTCATCCTGACTCATGGCTTCATATTCAAAGCTTACTCAGACGTTTAATTGTCAAATTGTTTGATTTCAACAACTCCTTGTTAAATTTCACTGACTTCTGGTACCCTGATGTTTCAAATACCAGAAGAAATACGCCTCAAATTTTCCCTCAGTGGAATATTTTATTTTCTTTCATTTAGAATTTTAAATAAATTCTAAGCTGTCTCTACAAGTCTTACAAAAAAATTAAAAACATACCAAGGAGCTTGTGTTTATGTGGCAAAAGCAAAAGCCAAACAGAAAAAGCAGACTTTTTCACATGGAAAACACTATTGGCTCATGTTGCTGGGCAGTTCACAGAACAGTGGTTCCTTGGTCAAATACATAAGGCAAACTGTCTGATAAATACAGATGAATACCTTTGTTATGGTATAGCATCTAAGAGTCTTCAGCATGCTCCAAGAAGAGTTATCAAAACCAAAAACAAATCCATTGCCGTCAATTGAATTAGAGACTCTTTGAGACTCCCAGATTGATACTCTAGCAAAATTTTTTTGTTCAGAATATTTATTCACTACTATTTTAATAAGTATACTTTGAGAAAGACTGGCATAGGCTGGTGGGTAGAATTTGTGACAAATACTAAAGAGTAATCTTAGTGTCTGAGCCATCCCTAAAAGAACTGGCAGAGTTTTGTGTGAACCAGAGCAAATCTTAGGACTGCTGTGAGTCCCTCTTTCTTCTTCTGTCAATTGAATGACTTACATTCTCATTTAGCTCTAAATGTTTTTGATTGCATGAGTCGGATCTGACTTGACGGCACTTGGCTTGGCTAGAGAATTATAATATTATACTGGTCATTTTCACCAAATGACTAAAAGAAAAGAGAATAAACAATAGTGCTCTGTAAAACAGAAGTTGTAGGACCCTCCAGCCCCACCTAACTTTGTAGAAATTCAGCCAGAATTCCATGACCAAGTGATTATTATTTTCCCTGAGCCTCACTGAATTTTTCTTAAGTGGAGTTTCAATTCTTTAAGTGGTAAGATCACTAAAAGATGTCTGTTCATCAATCTAGGATTGTTCATGAAATTATCAGTGGAGCCCTTAGATATTCTTACTTGGGTAAGGCAATTGAGAGAGGCTAAAGGACATTATTCTGTGGGTTTTTTAACTTGGGTAGAGATAGCTCTGAAGTTGGGACCCCCACGGTTTTCAGTACAGCTGTGCAATTGGGCTTTCTCTTTCCTGCAGTGACTGAGGACAGAAAAGGAGGTCATAGATTCATCTCCTCTTCTTCTGGGTCTTTGCTTCCTGGGGTTTAAATCTAATGACTCATCTCCAGGATTGACTTAAATGGCCTGGCAACAACTCTGCTATTTTCAACAATAATTTGTCTTTTGATGGTTTGGGAAGAAGTGGGAACTGTTTGTACAAGTCACAAATACAGGCCATCAACCTCCCCTATGTATGAGTCTTCTTTTTAAACCCAAGGAAGAAAATATATATATTTCTGCTTGTATCTCAACCTAAAAAAAAAAAAAAAAAAAGATTTTCCTGTTATGAATGAGAACAGAACACTGTCTGAGAACATATCTCCAATTGGATAATGAGAAGTTCTAATAAAATACATTCAAAATAAGAATTTCCATTAAGCAACTCTTAGGACTGTGTGTGCTAAGATCACAACTGCAGGCATATGCTTTGAATTTTCTTCTGGATGAGAAACTACACTTGAAGGATTAGAAGTCTTCTGGTACACATCTGATGGGGCCCAGGAAAACTACTATATGTTCTACATGAGAAATTATCAATGCTCGGTGATGGATAGAAAGTGTATGAGGTCTGCCAATTATATTTGCAAGCTCATCCTAGAAACAGTGCTTTGAAGGATGGACTAGGGACTGGCGTTGGTGCATAACTCCCCAAAGGGAGTACTTCAAAGGTTACCACAGTGATATTCAACAGTGAGTTTTGTAGCACCTTTTCTAGGATTAGTTCACAAACTTAATTGTCAGAGCCCATGCATGGACACATATGTTTGTTGTAAGGTTTGGTGGCAATTATACCAATTCAGAGATACTGCTTGTGTGAGATAGAAACCTAACTCAAATAAGCACTTCACCAAAACATGAGATGTGTTAATTGGGAAGTCTGTTGTTTAAGGTATAGTGAGACCTGGTGCCCAGTTTTTAATGTTTGAACTCCCACTCTCACTGTCTCCATCTCTTCATTCATCTTTGCTGGGTTTTAATCTCAGGCTTCTCTCTCCAGCTGGCAGAAAGATATCTGCTCACAGCCCCGAACCCACTGTGTCCTTGTACCATCTCTTTTTTTGCAGCTTTCACGTAACAAATCACATGGAGGGACTATGGCCCTATGGCAGGCCTTGCTTGAGTCATTTCTCCATGGTTAAACCAATTACCATAACCAGAGTAATGGGCTATTCTGATTGGCCAGTCTTGGATCATGCTCATTCCTAGAGTCAGGGTAGATAGAGCAGAGACGATCCCCAACTGACCACCAATGAAAAGAGACAGCTTTCCAAAGGAAAAGAGGCTGGCAGTCCCAAATAAGAGATGTCTAGTACAAGTGCTAGCGCTGCTAACCAAAAGATCTGAAGTCTGAAGCCAGCAGGTGCTCCTCAGAAACTCTATGGAGCAGTTCTACTCTGTCCTATAGGGTTGCTATGAGTCAGAAATGACTCAGTGGCAGTGAGTTTCTTTTCTTTTTTAGTACAAAAAAAACACTAAAAATTGCATCCTCAAAAAATGAAGGTAAACTCAGAGCTCAGCTGTCCTCTTTCCCACACATGCATACCTCACTTCATTGTGTTTTGCTTTACTGCACTCTTTCCCATAAGGGTGTACCTCACTTTATTGTGCTTTGCTTTACTGCACTTCACAGATATTACATGTTTTACAAATTGAAGGCTTGTGGCAGCCCTGCATGGAGCAAATCTATCAGCAACATTTACCCAACAGCAGGTACTGATTGTGTCTCTGTCACATTTTGGTAATTCCAGTAATATTTCAAAATTTTTCACTATCACTATATCCATTATGGTGATCTTGATCAGTAATCTTTGATACTACTGTTTGTTATAATTCTTTGGGAGAGACCATGAGCTACCCCATACAAAAAAAGCAAACTTAATAGACAAATGCTATGTTCTGACGACAACACCAACTGGTCCTTCCCCGTGTCCCTCTTTGTGGGCCTCCCTATTCACTGAGACATGGCAATATTGAAATTCGGCCAGTTAGTAACCCTACAGTTGCTTCTAAGCATTCAAGTGACAGGTAGAATCAAACAAGTCTCACTTTAAATCAAAGACTAGAAATGATATCTTGGTGAGGAAAGCATGTCCAAAGTCAAGATAGGCCAAAAGCTAGGCCTCTTATGCCAAACAGTTAGCTGAGTGGTGAATTTAAAGAAAAAATTCTTGAAGAAATTAAAAGAGCTACTTCAGTGAACACATAACAGATACGAAAGCAGAGTACCCCTGTTGTTGATAACAGAGATAGGTTTAGTAGTCTGTCATACCAGCCACAACATTCTCTTAATCCAAAGGCTAACTCAGAGTAAGGCCTCTCTTCAATTCTGTGTGGGCTGAGAGAGGTTTGGAAGCTGCAGAAGAACAGCCTGAAGCTAGCAGAGGCTGGTTCTGGAGGCCTAAGTAAAGAGGCCATCTCCATAACACAGAAGGAGAAGCAACAAGCACTGATGCAGAAGCTATAGCAAGTCATCCAGAAGATCACTGATGAAGGTGGCTACACCAAACAGCAGAATTTCAATGCAGATGAAACAGCATTCTGTTGAAAGAAGATGTCATCTAGGACCTTCATAGCTAGAGAGGAGAGGTCAGTGCCCGACTTCAAGTATCAAAGGACAAACTGAGTCTCTTGTTAGACTGTCTTAGTCACCTGATAATGCTCTAACGGAAAATAGCACGAATGGCAAGCTTCACAAGGAGAAGCTTTATTGTCAGGGTCCAGTAAGATGTAAATCCATTCATAAGTTTCAAGTTAATTCAGTATCACAAATCATCACAGTCCCGTACGCTGAGTCCAAATTCAAGGAAAGCATCTCAGAACAGGAACCTCAGGTCCAAAGGACGTGCTCTGCTCTCGGTGCTGCCTTCTTGGTGACGTGAGGTTCCTAGATTCCTCTGCTCACTTCCCTCCCTTACATCCCACAAGCTTGTAGCTTGAATCTTGCTTCACTAACACACCTGCAGCTCATTCTCCATCATCGGTATCACAGAGGCAGGATTCACAACACATGGGAGGATTGGCACCATACTGGCACTCATAGCAGAGTCAAATCAATACACACATTTTTGGGTGAACACAATTCAATCCATGACAGAGACTAACACAGCCAGAGACTTTAAGTTGAAGCCAATGTTCATTTACCATCCTGAAAATCCTAGGTCCCTTAAGGATTATGCTAAATCTACTCTGCCTGTGCTCTATAAATGAAACAGCCTGGATGACAGCAAATCTGTTTTATAATATGGTTTGCTGAATACTTAAGGATGACTGTTGAGATCTGCTGCTCAGCAAAAAGATTCCTTTCAAAATATTACTGCTCATTAACAAAGCACCTGGTCACCCAAGAGCTCTGATGGAGATGTACAAGAAAATGTTGCCTTCATGCCTGCTAACACAACATCCATTCTGCAGCCCATGGATCAAGCAGTAATTTCAACTTTCAAGTCTTATTATTTAAGAAACACATTTTGTAGGGCTATAGCAGCCACAGACAGTGATATCTCTGATGGCTCTCTGCAAAGTAAACCGAGAACCTTCTGGAAAGAATTTGCCATTCTAGATGCCATTAAAAGCATTCATGATTCATGGGAGGAGGTAAAAAATATCAACATTAACAGAAGTTTGGAAGAAATTGATTCCAACTCTCATGGATGACTTTGAGAGATTCAAGACTTTAGTAGAGAAAAGATGCAGCAGAAACAGCAAGAGAACGAGAACTACAAGTGGAACCTGAAGCCGTGACTGAATTGATCCAATCTCATGAGAAAACTTTAAGAGATGCCAAGCCAAGTGAGTTGGTTAAGAGACGAGGAATTGCTTTTTACATATGAGTAAAGAAAGTGGTTTCTTGAGATGACATCTACTCCTGATGAAGTTGTTGTTGTTGAAATGACAACCAAGGATTTAGAATATTACATCAATTTAGTCAATAAAGCAGCAGCAGGGTTTGAGAGGATTAACTCCAATTCTGAAACAAGTTCTATTGTAGGTAAAATGCTATCAAACAGCATTCCACACTACAATCTTTCATGAAAGAAAGAGTCAACTGATGTGCCAAATTTGTTGTTGTCTTAAGAAATTGCCATACCATCCTAAATTTCAGCCACCACCACCTGATCAGTCAGCAGCCATCCACATCGAGGCAAGACCCTCCACCAGCAAAATGATTGGCTCTCCAAAGGCTCACATGGTGGTTTGCATTTTTTAGCAATAAACTATTCTTTTAAAGAAGGTATGTATATTGTTTTTTTAGACATAGTGCTATTGTACACTTAATAAACCATAGTATAGTATAAGCATGACTTTTATACGCACTGAGGAACCAAATGATTTCTATAGCTCCCTTTCTCATGGTGGTCTGGAATCAAATGCACAAAATGACCACAGTATGCCTGTACAAGGGACTGCTGAGGACTTGAAAGTGTGGTGGCCCAGGACACATTTCTAAAACACCTTCCTCCCAACCATTACCTTCTCTGCAATGCTTTCTCACATAAAACTTGAAGCCTAGATATTCAAATATTTAATAAAGATGAAAAGAGAATTAGTGAGACAAAGTACCTAGATTCAAAGGAAAACATTTTTTATTTATTTACCTGAATTTTATGTTTCACCTAGACGAGGTATTTTCTTTTTTGTTTTACTTTCCGTTTCAAATACCTTACTATATAAGGTTAGAGAGAAAAGCTAAAAAATACTATCCTGCTCAAATGTCCCCAATCTGTGAAACAGCAAGATGAGAGCTATAAAACATGAGTAGATACTCAATGCCTGAAAAAAGTTTGCTGAAGTTTCAGGTGTAATCAATGATCCATATTTTAATACTCTTAAAATTCTGTCTTGCTTTCTGAGGCATAATTTTCACATCTGCTGTTGTGCCTGCCACACTCTCATCAGGTGGCTGTCATCAGGCAGCTGGTCTTTTCTCTCCTCTATCACCACATCCTCCAGGAAGATATTTGCCTGCTCTGTCTACAATAAATAAGCCATCCTTCAAGGACTCACTAACACACAGCTCCATTTGCTTATGCACCTAATCACAGTTGGTCACACACTTGTTTACCTGTTTACTGTTGCTCCCAGATTATGAGAACTATGATGACATGTACCAATTACCATCAAGTTGATTTCAACTCATGGTAACCCACCGTGTGGGTCACAGTTGCACTCTACTCCATAGAGTTTTCAGTGGCTGATTCTTTCAGAAGATCTGAGGTATGTCTGACTGGGCTTGAACCTCCAAACCTTTGAATTAGCAGCCAAGTGCATTAATCATTTACACCACCCAGGCATGAAGGCAGGAGTCAACTTTGTTTGTCAAAGTCCATCCACAATTGAGAGCAATAAAGAAATCAATGAAGTATTCCAGAAGAAAGGTAATTGATGGCTGCTGAGTCTCTGGCCAGGCTGAGAAGAGCAGGAAGAAACATTACCTGCAAGGCACAACCATTTCTCCACCTTTCAGGCAGAAAACGGGAAGGTGAGGAGGTGTATGTGGGAGTATTGGGGTCTCTGCCTGACCTGCCATCATGGATTGGACTGTGTCCCCCACAAAAATGTGTGTCACTGTTTGGCTGCACTATCATTCCAAAGTCTGTGAATGTCCTTCATTTTGTCATTTTCCTGTGTCACTATGAGTTGGAATTGACTCAATAGCAGTAGGTTTGTTTGGAAATCCTCATGGCATCGTGGTTAAGTGCTACAGCTGCTAACTAAAAGGTCAGCAGATCAAATCTGCCAGGTGTTCCTTGCAAACTGTATAGGGCAGTTCTACCATGTCTAGAGAGTCCCTGTGAGTCAGAATCAACTCGACAGCAGGGTGTATAAATCCTAATCTATGTCTCTGGCTAATAAATAGGAAGATTATGTTAAAAGAGGATTAGGGTGGGACTGCAACACCCTTGTTAAGGGGTGCTAGAGTATGGCTTGCACCACCCTTGACTCTTTCATCCTACAAGAAATAAAAGGAAAGGGAAGCAGGCAGAGTTGGGAATCTCATACTATAAAGTAAGCAGCACCGTGAATAGAGCACATCCTTCCTGACCAAAGGCTGATGCAACAAAAGGATCTCCCTCCAGAGCCAACAAAGAGGGAAAGCCTTGCCTTGGAGTGGACACTCTGAATTTGGAATTGTAGCCTATTGGACTGTGTAAGAAAAAACTTTTCTTTGTTAAAGCTATTGTTTTAGTCAGCTAGGGCTGCTCTAACAGAAATACCACAGAGTGGATGGCTTTAACAAAGAAAGATTTATTCTTACACAGTGCGGTAGGTTGCAAGTCCATATTCAGGGTGTCCACTCCAGGGGAAGGCTTTCCCCTTGTTGGCTCTGGAGGAAAGTCAGGTATTGCATCAGTCTTTGTCCAGGGAGCGTCCTGACGCAAGAACCTCTGGTCTGAAGGACGCGCTCTGCTCCCGGTGCTGCTTGCTTGATGGTAGCGAGGTTCTCAAATTGTCCTTTGTTTCTTTTTCCTTTTATTCCTTGCAAGCTAAAAGCATTAAGGGTGGGGCAAGCCATACTCCAGGGAAACTCCCCCTACAGCAGGAATTTACAGCCCCACCCTAATCCTTTAACATACAGGTTAGCAAAACCACACAATGGAGGACAGTCCCAAGATACTGGGAACCATATCCCAGCCACGTGGCTGCGCACATTTTTGGGGGGACACAATTCCAACCATGACAGCTATCTACTGTGGTACTTCTGTTAGAGCAATACCAGATGACTAAGACACCTGACATCTCTGATTCCTTCTATCTTCTGATGCTCATTTGTCCTGGCAAACTTGTTCTCAAGAAAAGAAGTATTCCTTGACTGTGTTGTATGTGACTGACAAAAACACAGTAAACTTTGCCAAAATTTTTAAAATTTTAATGGACCCTGAAGCCTCAAACTTGTTAGATCTCAACCATGGGAGCTGTGATGTCTTTAGAGTGTGGGAAACCCTGGTGGCACAGTGGTTAAGAGCTTAGCCGTCACCCAAAAGGCTGGCAGTCTGCGCTCACCAGGCACTCCTTGGATACTCTGTGAGCCAGTTCTACTCTGCCGCATAGGATCACTGTGAGTCAGAATCGACTTAATGGCAACAATTTTTTTTTCTCTCAGCCAAGCCAAGTGCCGTCGAATCGGATCCTTTAATTGTGGCCATATAGGTAAATAGGCTTATTATCACTGAGAACACCCTAAATTTGTAAAGATGTTAATATTATCTACATTTCTAGATTTAATGGATATTAGGAAACCCTGGTGGTGTCGTGGTTAAGTGTTTATATCTGTTAACCAAAAGGTCAGCAGTTCAAATTCACCAGGTACTCCTTGGGACTGTATGGGGCAATTGTACTCTATACTGTAGGGTCACTATGAGTCAGAATCGACTCCAATGGCAGTGGTTTTGATTTTTGGTATTGTATGTTCAGGGGAAGAGAATCTTTAGAAGGTTCTAGGGTTGCAAGAAAATGAATTACTGTACCTAGAAGGAAAGGAGGGGCAAAGGAAACAGTCTAGCACCCTGGAGAAATTTTCATAAAAGCAGATGGGAAGCAACAAGAAAGAAGGGAAGAAGGAAGAGGAAGAAGACAAAAGATGTCTTAATCTGCTCAAGTTCCAGGAGTGAGGCTGGAAAGAAGCACTTTGCCTGGGGTAGATTAACTAAGATTTAAAGTGTTTACTTATATGCAGGAACATTCTTTTTCCTTTGTTCTTATTGGGACCTGAAATGGAGTTCCAAATAAATCCATCCTTTAACTAATACCTTGGCTCAGAGCGCTATCTAATCAATGTTGATAGAATTCAAGTTTCTAAAGAAATCTGCTTCTTCCAGAACATGTTTTGTTGGTTTATAGGAACACCTGGTAGTATAGTGGTAAAGCACTACATCTGCTAACCTAAAAGGTCAGCAGTTTAAATCTACCAGGTGCTCCTTGGACACTCGATAGGGCTTTTCTACTCGGTCCTATAGGGTTGCTATGAGTCAGAATCAATTTGACAGCAGTGAGTCTGGTTTTGGGTTTTGGTGATCTCTTTCAAAACACTGTAGTGCATTTTGTGTCTTTGGGTGTGGCTTCACACTGATCCTAAAACCCTGTCAGGCTGCTGTTGTTAGCTGCCTGCCCTCCAACCATCCCAGAAACATGGTCATCCCTCACACAACAGGACTGGACTACTGGGATCCATGGGGTTTTCACCGGCTGGTTTTTGGATGTAGATTGTTAGGCTTTTCTTTCTAGTCCGTCTTAGTCTGGAAGCACTGCTGAAACCTGCTCAGCATTACAGGCCTCCATGGACAGATGGGTGGTGCTACAGATGAAGTGCATTGGGTGGGAATCAACCCCAGTATTCTGCATAGAAGGCAAGCATTCTACCACTGAACTACCACTTCCCCCAACCTGGTCATGTTGGCATTATTTTCCATTGAGTCGATACCAACTCATGGAAATCCAATAGGATAGAGCAGAACTGTCCCCTAGGGCTTCCTAGGTTATGATCTATACAGGATTAAAACTCACCAAGAGCATCTGGTAGGTTTCAACTGCTGACCTTTCAGTTAGCAGCTGAGTTCTTAGCCACTGTGCCACTAGGGCTCTCCTAACCCTGTCATAACCCACAGCTGTCCAGTCTATTCTGACTCATAGCAACCCTAAAGGACAGAGTAGGACTGCCCCATAGAGTTTCCAAGGAGTGCTTGGCAGATTCAAACTGCCAACTTTTTGGTTAGCAGATGTAGCACTTAACCACTATGTCATAGGGTGCTGTTAATAAAGATACTAGGTCATCCACCATCATGTGGAGGAAGACATTACAGGGTAACCAGGTTATTTCATGCAGGGGTTATCGTTTTCCAGTGAGCCATTCTCAGCCAAGCAGGTACTCTGAGTCATCACATCTGAGTTAACTTCCAATCTGCTATCTATCTGTCCATTGCAGCTCACTCCCAGGTACAACGAGTATCGTTTATGCCACTAGGTCAACTAAATAAAGTAAAATTTGAGAAAGCCAGAACCTATGTAAAGCAGAAACTACCCAGAGAAGGAAAACTCAAAAGTTTTCCACTAAATTGAGCCCTGGGAAAGCAGTAAGACTGCTCCCTGGAAAATGTGGGAAACTGGTGAGACCTGGGAAAACAAGGCAGTTTTGTCAAGTACTGACTTTCACAGGTTTTGCCATACTTGATTCCAACGTGCTTAGAAATATGGATAATGCTAGTAGTAATTTTAGATGCTGGGCCTTAAATAAAGTAACTGTTTCCTTCTGGAAACCCTGGTAGTGTAGTGATAAAGTGCTATAACTGCTAACCAGAAGGTCAGCAGTTCAAATCTGCCAGGTGCTCCATAGAAGCTCTATGGGGCAGTTCTACTCTGTCTACAGGGTCATCGGTTTAGGCAGCTGATACTGCTCTCACAGAAGTACCACAAATTGGATAGCTTTAACAAAGGAAGGTTTATTCTTACACAGTCCAGTAGGCAACAAGTCCAAATTCAGAATATTATCTCCAAGGGAAGGCTTTCTGCCTTGTTGGCTCTGGAGAGAAGTCCTTGTGTTGCATCAGTCTTGGTTCAGGGAGCATCTTGGCACAGGAAATGGAGGTCTGACAGACACACTCTTCTCCTGATGCTGCTTTCTTGATGGTGTGAGGTTCCCAACCTTCTGCTTGCTTCTCTTTCCATAAGATGAAAGGATAAAGGGTGGTACCAGCCATACTTCAGGGAAACTCCCTTTACAGTGGAGCAAAGAGGTGATCTTATGAAAGAATTTACAGTCCCACCCTAATCCTCTAACACACAACACAGGAAAATCACAAAATGGAGGACAACCATAAAATATTGGGAGTCATGACCCAGCCACAAGGCTACAAGCATTTTTAGAGGAATACAGTTCAATCCATGACGGTCACTATGAGCCAGAATCAACTCAACAGCAGTGAGGTTTTCCTCCTTCTGGAAGCCAACCCTAGAGAGTTGAGAGTAATGAAATCAATAAATGGTTACCCACAAAATACATAAATAAGAGTCTTAAAGCCAGAAAAGACTTGCTGATACACTACAGATGCCAACAGAATCAGATAGACCTCAGTCCACTTACAGTGGGGTCCACACTAACGAAGGGACTGAGGCCAGTGCTCCACAGACAGTTCTGTCTTGATCATATGTATTTCTTCCCAGCCCTGAGGACTACTTTTCTGTTATATTCTGCTGCTCAGCCTCAATTTAAGAGAAAATATAATCATAGTTTTATTCCTTTGTCCTCATGGGTATGGCTGCCAGGGGGATTTCTCAACTTTTCAATCCTTCAGTACTTAGCATGAAAGAACAAGCTTGTACCTCAGTAAATACTGCCATTGCTTCAAGCATTTTTTCAAGTATTCTGACAAGACCACAAAAGCTTTGAATTGCCTTCATCATTTGTTGAATGGACCTTAATGCTAAATTTAATTTATCTTGGGGTTTTCTACACTGACTAACTGTATTTTCTGGGTAGAGTGGTTTTAGAAATTGTGAAGACTGGAATTTAATTACATGGATGGACATATTTTTGCAATACACATTTGTTAGATTTGCCCATGGACATGTCTTAGGTTAAAACAAGATGCTCTAATTTTTGGATAATCTGAAAACTAACCAGTTAGAAACCCCTGATGGAAGGCTAACAAACCAAAAACCCAAACCCACCACCGTCAAGTTGATGCCAACTCATAGTGAGCCTATAGACAGACAAGAACTGCCCTGTAGAGTTTCCAAGGAACACCTGATGGGTTTGAACTGTTGACCTTTTGGTTAGCAGCCATAGCACTTAACCACTATGCCACCAGGGTTTCCATGATGTAAGGCTACAGCGAGAACAAATGTACTCACAAGTTTCCCAAGTTCAGACAGTTCTAGTTCTTGCCACATAATGTTGGAGTTGGAACAAAACCAAACAAATCAAACCCACTGCAACAAGTCAATTCCAACCCATGGTGACCTTACAGACAGAATAGAACTGTCCCATAGAGTTTCAAAGGAGCACCTCGCAGATTTAAACTGCCAACCTTTTGGTTACCAGCTATAGCAATTAGCCACAATGGTTTTCTGGAATTAGAACAAGCCTACCCCAACTTCGCACTTTACAGATGATGGTCAGAGACATTAAAAATCTTACCTGAAATCACAGTTCTGGTTAATGGTAAGGTTAAGACCAAGCACTGTACCTTGACTTTAAAATGAAATGTTGCCTTTGCCTTATGATTCTTTTCAAGTCAAATATGTTCCATATCATTTGCTCAGTGAACAAAAATGTATCAAATGATCGCTGTGGTCCAAGCATTGGGATTTGACTGAAATAATACAGAGCAAGAAGCTGATCTCATGGGGCTTGGATTCAGGTGTTGAGACACACAAGCAAACAAATAAAATAATGACATATTGTGCTATGTACTGTGTGCTATGAAGGAAACAATCACAGAGCTGGAGAGAATAACAGGGAGCACCCAGTTTAGATACAGCACTTAGCTACTGAGTGATAGCTCCTATCTTTCTACAGGAGGGACATTTCAGCTCAGGTGTTTAAGGAAAGGAAAAGTAATAACCATGAGAACAGTATGGAGAAGAAGCAAAAAAAATTCTGAGCACCTAGATATTCCTTCAGTAACGCTGAGCCTGAAGCCAGTCTATAGTTTCCTCTGCTAAAGGACATGCTTATACTGCCTAAGAAGTCACTGAGTGGTAGAAGCAGTTAACATGCTTGGCTGCAGACCTACAGGTTGGTGGTTCAAGTCCACCCGAAGCACCTTGGAAGAAAAGACTGGCAATCTACTTTCAAAACATCACAGCCATTGAAACCCCCTGTGGAGCACAGTTCTGCTCAGACACACGTGGGTTCGCTTAGAGTTAGAGTTGACTTGATGGCAACTGGTATGATGTACCAGATGAGTTCCCCACACGACTTACATACATACCTGGTTCAAACTTTCCTTCAGAGCAGGACAATACTTTTTATATGCATAAGAAGGAAGCTCTTCTTGTTATTTTGATTGAGACCAGCATTGTCTTGCATTCTCTCCTCCACCCTCCTTCACCTTCTGCAAACAAAATAACAAAGGAGATAGAGGATATATAGGTTTCCACTCATGGAATCTTGATTCCTTCTGGATTTGACAGCAGACAAATCTTCCTGGAGGGGAAAAGTAGTAAAGCACTGGACTTAAGAAATTATTCAAATAGTTCATGAGCTGATGAGAATTCCACCTGGTCTCATCAGTTGTATTTATAGCCTAATAAACTTTGTTCTCTGTGTTTTACACTCTAAACAGATGTGTAACTGAGAAAGGATGCTCTCAGGAAGTCCAGTTGCATCAAATCTGCTGACTTGATGACGTGGAAGGTCTTGGCTCCATCTGAATCCACTGGTCTTCTTCAAATCTGACCCATTAAAACACCCTAGAGCTCCTGATGTTCGTCTTTATTTAAAATGGTATTCTCATTATAACCTTCAGACACAAACAGGAATGCTTTATGAAGTTTCAATGAGGTCCCACTCCGACCCCCCAGTGTCAGACCTCACACATGAAACACAAGTGTTTGTAGACAATGAGAACATGAGGCCACCTTCTCTGTCTGATTTAGTAAATAACTTGACATCTTGGTTCATCTTGGATGTGACAGCTACAGTTTGCCCCAGCCTGGTTCTCTCCAGCCATTTGGTTCAGATGGGTTGGTTTTAATGAAGCTACAGCTACAGATTCAGTTCCCTTGGGGACCAATTAGTTCCACACAGAGTAAAAAAAAAAAGCCTTCTCAATTCTCCTCGTAATCCCAGCCAACTACTCTGGAAGTATACTAACAGTAGAAAGAAGGAAATTTACATCATTCTCCCTCTCAATTTTACAGAATCCTTCTCCCCAAAAAGTTTCTTACTAAGAGGTTTAGATTCACCAGCTTGGCCACATTTTGACTTTCTGTGTTTTTCCCATCACCCCACGTTCTACTGAAATAGTTCCTATGGAAACTACCAGTGATGGTCTAGCTTCCCTGAATGAGAGTATTCCAAATGAATTCCTTTCTCCAGGAAGGAAAATTAATGGCAAATGTAATCCCACTTACAGAGGGTAAATGAGTCTCAGTGGGTGCTGTGCCACCCAAATACATCACCAGCTGCTAGGAGGGCTGGTGCCTGAAGCATCTCACCCAGCTCTTTTGGGGAACTGCTTTCTGCTAAAGGAAGCTATTTTACTTCAAGTTTTGTCTCTTCCTGAGGATAGCCAATATCCAATAACTAGCTGATGGGAAAGAGGGTATAAAGGCCAACTCTTTTGCTTTAAATCAAGACAACACTGCAGAATCAGTTCTGTTCCTGAGCTTACTGGATGTATGGCATCTTTCCTGATCTGATATCATCCTTAGAGAAGAGATGGCCACACAGTGACAAGGTGACTACGCTGGACTCTTTCCATGACGAATGGACCAGTGATTGATTCTGACAGATACAGACACATGTTTTGAGGTACGAATTTGCATTTCTTTCTTCCAGGGCTTCAACTAGCATCACTATTTGAAGGCTCACTGAGCATTTTATTCACTAATGTGGGGCCTGTATAATATCACATCAGACCCAAGAACTGACTTTACAGCAAAGAGGTGTGACGGTGGTCCCTTAACTACAGAATCTACTTGTTCCACCACTTACCTCACCACCCCAAAGCTGATGGTCTGACAGAACAATGAAACGGGCTTCTGAAAATGCAATTAAGGTACCAATTTAGAAATGATACCCTATAAGGATTATGGCTCCATCATCCAAAATACAATATATACATCAATTACCATTATACAGTGAAAGTTGAGAGAGTCAGAACTCACCAGAACTGCCTTGTTTCTCCAGGTCTTATGAGTTTTTTGCCTTTGACAGAGTACAAACAAGATTAGGCCAACACTGCCTGCTATTATGTTCAGTGATTCATTTGTACTTTTGGTTCCCATAGCTCAAGCTTCTGTGGATCTAAAGATGGTGGTTCTCAGAGTGGAAACATTTGCACCAAGTGAGAAAGTGAATGTCCCATTAAACTTTAAGTTTGTCATTCCAGGAGGCAATGAAACAAAGCAAAGAGTCTCCTCCTAGCAGAAGTAATAGATCCGATCACTGGGAGGAGACAGGCTGATGTTACACAGTGAGGACAACGACACTTAGACTTCTCCTGGTACCCTCTTACCCACTTTTGATAGCCACAGGTGAAAGAACCTGACCTATAATAGTGGTGGTGGTAGCGGCATGGATGTAGGAAGTCACAAACAGTCTTCACTGTCCAGTCTTCGCTGTCTATGCCCAGAAGAGCCATGTGTTCTTCTGAGCCACATTTGGTCCAGACTGACCATCACTATCTTGGCTCAGTCCCTTAGCCTGGGCAAAGATTCAGAAAGCAAAGAATGTCCTGCTAGGTAAGCGAAGAAAGCCTTTCCTTAATGTCAAATTCTCACAAACCATGGTCTTGCCTATTAGACACTTACAAACAATGCCCTGTCCTTTTACTATATAAGAAATTGAAATAAGAATAGTTGCCTCACCTGGTAGCTGATACAACAGCTACAATTCTTTCTATACTTGAACTCTTATTAAAACAGAAGACACATTCTCTCCATCTCCCTTGGAAAAGGATCAAATAGAAAAGTGGAATGTGGGACAGAATAACAAGCATGAGTTACCTCTTCTACTGATGTACATTTTGGGCTTCTCTAGATTGCTAGTTATGGATAAATTAGCCCACAGAACATCTCCGGAAAAACTCAAGTTCAACCAAGTTCTCTGATTCAGTCATCACTGGGACTTCTCATGCTGTGTTTTCCTGCCAACTGAAGAATGAGAACGTCAGTGTTTCTCTGTAACTTCTAAATAAGTGATGTCTCTGTCTCCAAGCTGGCATGCAGCATAGAGCAAAGGAGGGGAAGGACTGAACTGAAGAAGCTCAAGAATCAAGGAAAATTCCTTTCTCACTTGAGATATTTTCCAATCAAGAAGATCTGCCGTAATGAGTAAGGGAAAGATATAACGATAGTTTATTCCTGAAATTTTAAACTTGGAAAATCATCCACAAATATTCCCTAAAGGAATCAACAATTAATGGCAAATCAGACAGATAGGTAAGTAGATCAGTAAGCAGGTAGGGTGACAGAAAGGAGTGAGTGAAAGAGGCAGACTGACTTTTGGTCTCTAACTTATGGTGACCTATGCACGACAGAATGAAATGTTGCCTGGTCCTGCACAGTCCTCAGAATCACCAGCATACTTAAACCCATTGTTGTGGCTATTACAAAACCCTGGTGGTACTTGGCTTGGCTGGTGGTGTAATGGTTAAGTGTTACAGCTGTTAACCAGAAGGTCCACAATACAAATCTATGCAGAGCTCCTTGGAAACTCTACAGGGCAGTTCTACTCTGTCTTATAAGGTCACTAAGAACTGGAATCAACTCAGTGGCAGTGGGTTTGATCAGATAATGTCCTCTCGTGACACTAAAGGTTTTCATTGACTAAATTTTAGTAACTGGTCCTCAGGCCTTTTTTCCTAGTCTCTCTTAGTCTAGAAACTCCATCAAAACTTGGCCACCATGGGTGACACTGCTGGTATGTGAAATACCAGTGGTATGGCTCCCATATCATAGTAATGCATAAGCCATCAGAGTATGACAAAGTATGATAGCACTGGTCCAGTACCGGACACTGGACTTTGGATGAGCTTAAAATTTGGGAAATTGACAATATTTTGACTCTGGCTCCTATAAAGCATGTTTCATGGCCCCTGTTTAAGGAATTAGAAATAAACATTTACGTGTTCCACACTGACTATGCATTATATTTAATCCTTACAGTAACCTTTTGCAACAGTACTGTTATCTCCATTTCAAGATGAAAAACAACCTTATCCAGCCAAGAGAACTTACCCAAGCTCACATCATTGGCAGGAGGTGAAGTCAGGATTTGCATACAGGCTGGACTAACTTTAAAGGCCTTGAGTTTTGGCCTCTAGGCAACGTTCTACTGACTTCAGAGGAATTTTAGATTTCTTGGGCCAGTTTTACTACAGAAGTGGGTCGATAAACACTCAAATGAACTGACAATATTGTACCTCTAGAAATTGGTTGATGCATTATTTCTATATATTTACATGAATGTATGAATAAAACTAAATTCACCAAGTCTTCAGAGAATACCACATTTGCTCAAAATTTTGACATGCTGAGCTAGATAGTACTAGGGGAATATTAAACATCTAAACATGATTGATTTTTCCTCCTCAGGGGAAAAAAATCAATATTTTATATTTCCTGTAGTTTGGTAGGGCAACTTTCTTAAGGGTAGTTTCCTTTAGAAGCCTAAATGTTTAACTCAAATAAGTGTTTGGAACCCACATGGCTAAGCCTCACACAGCTTTGTTGGAAGATACATAGTTCATTAGCCAAAAGGTAGCTTAATGGAAATCCCATGCTTTATTTGTGTCTCTCCTAAAACGTCAAAATGGGATGAAATTCATAAACCACCAGAACATAACTCTAAGATCCCTTTCCTCTCATCTCCGTTTGTCTTCTACAGTGAAGTTTCTTTGAAGCCTCTCACTTGCTAAATAACCAAAATTCTTTCCGATCATCAACCCACATGAACTTTCTCTCTTCAGCTCTTTCCTCCTTAGGCCATATCATTCCCTGTCCATTCTTCTTATTCAACATCACAAAAACTAATTCTGAAGGAGACCAATCTAGTCAAACCAGAATACTTTTAAACATGGTAGACTAACAATGTCCCCAATTTTTTTATGTCTCTGTAGATCCTCATTTCTTTGATGTGACTTTGTATCTCCTCCTGCCCAGAGATGGACATGATTGGGTGTCAGTTCTCAGTTTAGACCTCAGAAGACATTTACCTGCTTCCACTCTCTGTTTGTTTCTCAGAATCCCTCACGTGGCCATGTGGGCAAGCCCAGGCTAGCACACTGGAAGATAAAGGGAGGAAACCCCAACTGTCCCAGCTGAATACATCCTAGATTACAATCCAGCCAACCAGTCACTAAACATGAGAGAGCACACCCAAGATCAGCCAAAGCAGCTTGCAGCTGACCCCAGCTCTTCAAAGATGCATGAACAAGTCTAGCCAAGACCTGAAGACCTGTTCAGCCAATCCACAGACTCAGGAGCTACACTGATGTTTAATATTTTAAGCCATTCCTTTTTGAAATAGTTTGTTACCCAGCAGTAGCTGATACACTAAGTGAAAGAAGGAAAATCAGAAATCGCTCAGGAGAGAACATAAATTTTGTCTGTAAGCATGTCCACCAGGGGGTAATACTGGGGTTCACTGTTGTCATTCCCTCCTTATTTTGATCTGTAAAGACAACTTTGGTCAAAATTTATACAAAATAATTCATGGACTTCCTATTAACAACAAAGAAGTCCTTTCTGTCCCTTGCTTTACCATAACAATGTTATCTGTACTCTGCCTTATAATCTAAAGCAAAGGTCTTTTTTCCATCACCTACATGGTTCCTGGTTAGAGTTCACTGCTTAAGGGTCTTTCTGAGAGCAATGCCTACTATATCAAAGAGGCATTTATCATAGTCTGTGAAAGGTTTACTTGCTAGCGTTGGTGATGTGTAAGTCACTGGTTTCTGGCAGAGTTGTAATAAAATCTACATATTGGCTGCATCCACTTAGGAAATAGTCCCCTTGAGAGTGTATTTGTTTGCTTTCTGATATCTGAGGCATAAATTATTTTGAAGTTTGGGCATATAGCTCCAAGGCATTGCCAATGAACTGCTTTTATTACATCAGATTCTATCACCACAAGGCATTCTATCGCTGGGCTTTTTCAAAGTAGAGCCATAACATAATAACAATAATAAAGCATTTCCTCCAGAGTTAACACACTCACTTGGATAAAAATTGTATTAGGAAATTATCTGTAATGCCACCATTTGGTGGCTCTCTGAGAATGTTACAACATCTTCATGCCAATAATCAACATTTTATTAATGCCTGAAGCAGAAAACATTATTTTTAAAAGGACATATGTAAATTGTTTTGTAATTTTAGATAATCTTATAAAAGAACAATCTGTCAGGTGTTCTGGGTATTCTTCACTTACAATAGATAAATCAACTGTAACTAAGCAAAAAGGAGTATATTGCAATCAAAAGAAAAGCTAAAAACAAAAACACAAAACAAGATTCTGGAAAGAACAATGAACAGAGTAGCTCAAGGTGTGAAGGGAAGTATCAGGAACTATCTCATATATCATTTCTTTAAATTTCTTTTACTATAATAAAAGATCTCTAGGTATTTTCAAAACTTTTGTGCTGATTTGCTTAGATTCATATTCTAAGAAGAGCGTATCTACTTGTTCTAACTTGTATCACCTCTCAATCTTGGCCAAGAGAGGGCTGAGCCACTTTGATTGACAATGCCACCAAGATGGCTCCTAGTGGGTCAGAATATGTGAGGAGGGATGGGAGATAGTTTCCCAAAGCCAAGCCACATCAAGGTCTGTTTCCTGAAGAAGGAAGAACGGCAGTTGGGAAATCAAACCACAGATGCCTACCACAAAAGTTCATGCATGACAGACTTCAGAAAACTGAATAAAGCCCAAAGTGAAGACTCCTTCCGCATTTCTCTATCACCTTCAGCTCAACACGAGCCTTAGAAATCATGCTAAATCAAGGACAGGTCATGAGATGAGGGTGGGACATAAACTATGTTAAGGACAAGTTGAAAGGAGAGAGGGTTTTAGTTTTCAAGTTATTCGAGCATGAAGAAGAGGTTGTTCTAGTCATTGAGGCAAGGTTGAAAAAAAATGGGGGGAGCATGGATATAGAGAAGTGAAAACACACCAGACAATGCAAATGAAGTGAGAAGGAGATGAAATTATCATCAGGAAAAAACGCCAGGATGATTATTACTTTCCTATCAGACCATGCAGACAGACAGACAGACCCTAGACGGATGCTTGCCTGTGTTAACATCCTTCATGCTAAGTCTGAAACATTCCTTCGAGAATACCTGGCACAATCCCAATTTTTTTATCTTGCCAGCTGGTTCTCTTTAGGACTATCTCTGTAGTCTCTTCTTTGTATTTAAACTCTTTCCCATTACAATTTCATTTCTTTTGGCGCTATTACTAGTGATGGTGGTGAAGAGCTTGTCTTTCCCACTCCTGTAAATATCTTCTCACATACTTACAGTTCTCTTAACACTGTTCCCAGTAATACTGAAGCAAGCTGAATGCTAAAATCTGCTTTTCCCATGAGTCCTGTGTACTGAACCTTTAACAAGCACAACTGAAAGAAGAGCTGTTACCTTCACTGTGTTTCCAGAAGAGGCAGGGGTCTGTTAGTTCTCCATTCAGAGTATAAATGATAAAAGTAAAAATCACACTGAACTGATTTGAGGATTGTTTCCATTTGTCCAATGAAAAATGTATACATGTAAAGGTCCTTTCTCACTAACACAACGGTTTCCCAGGAGTACATCTCAAACTGGAGTTATATTAGGAGTATCCCAGACTGATGAGGAATGGGGTAGAACTGGAACACAAAGGAGCCAGGGCAAGGCCATGGAACAGCCCTGGATGTAAGACCAGCCTCCTACCAAATTAGCCAGTGGGGAAATATAACAGCAATATCCGATAATATTTGTATGTGCTGGCCATTATGCCAAATGTTTTGCATTCATAGTCTTACTTAATTTTCTCATTTACCTTTGGTTTAGACTTATGTAACTTGCCTACAGATAAAGAAACTGAGGCTCAGAGGGTGGAGAAATGTATTCAAAATTATATTTCTAAGAAAGTGTCAGAACCAGAATTCAGATCCACGTAGCCTGAATACAGTGTCCAGTTTCATAAGCACTGTACTCTCAAGGGTGATACCCAACACTGAAAGTAGAGAGGAAGGTTCCAGGCCAGTGTGCAGCTGCGTAGAGGTTCTAGGGGCCAGCATCCCAGCAGAGGAATTTGGCAAGTGTTGGGTAAGATATGGGGAATCCAGTCAAGCCTGCTGGGGCTTGGGTCTGGTCTGAAGTCCTAGGAAGACATCCAAATCTCAACAGACCAGCCCAGTATAATGACAGGAGACCTGTTACTTGCTGGGTCATCCAAGCAAAACTCCCAAGCCAATGGGGACCATCCTGGCAACACATTAGAAACCCCCAAATCACTAGGACCAGTATCTGGCCCTGAACCTAGATGAACCAATCATCAAAGAGTTTTGGTCCCCCTATTTGCTCCTGGTGGTGTAGTGGTTAAGTACTATGGCTGCTAACCAGAAAGCAGGCAGTATAAATCTACCAGATGCTCCTTGGAAACTCTATGGGGCAGTTCTACTCTGTCCTACAGGGTCACTAGAAGTCAAAATAGACTCAGTGGCATTGGGTTTGGTTTTTTTTGGTTTACATGCTTCTGTCCAAGCTCTAGCCCCTTTAACGACCAGTACTCTGTATGCCCAATCACTATGACCATGTGTCTGACTAGATAAGACCTACTGAGTACTCTACCTGCTGCTAGACCAGACCTCTAAAAACTTTCCAGCCTCTTCCTTCCCCATTCTCTCTACAGTGCGTTGAACCCTCTCCCTCAACCCAGCAGCCATTCATCAGTAACACTCTTTGCCAAAGATTTCCTTTCAAAGGGCTTTGAGACACCAGTGAAGACTGAAACTCCTTCAAATTGCGTTAGGTTGATCGCCTTCTCTTGAATGCCATACGGTGACAGGACTGACAGGACTGAGCCATATGGCACCAAGAAGGAACTGGTTAAGGTTTTACGAGCATGTCATTTTCAGATTAGAACTCTTCACTGTATTCCTTTTGCTTTTAGAAAACTCTTCCTGTGATCTCCAATATCCTACTTCCTCTAGAACCTACAGATCTCCTCAGTCCTAGCTGTGCCATTTCTTCTCTCCAGATCTTTCCTGCTATCAAACAGATCTTCAAGTCTCTTGAGGTCTCCTGCTCCTTTCCACCCACAGGCTTTGCACATCTTCTTCCCTGTTCCTAGAATGTTTCCCTTTCCCCATACTCGCTCTCAGACCCCAGTTCACACATCACTTGCTAAGTGAAGTGTTACCTTGATCTTCCCAATTCCTGGGATAAGTCAGATCCTTCTGTTATTCTCAGCTTAGCCTCCTTCTTCTCATTTACTAAAGTATGTTGTTACAGGTGTAGGTGATTGATTAATGTCTCCCAGGTCTATGAGGCCAGGAACCATGGCCATCTCTTTTGGTGCCATATCTTCAGGATGTACTCAGAAAACATATATGTAAAATGAATCAGTAAATGAATTAATTCTGAAAATAGCTTACAATACCATCAAAAATGTTAATGATGATTTTTAAATAGTATTCTAGAGCCATCTGTGCTAATTTTGATGCTCTTGCTACAAGAAAAAGATAAATACAAATCAAAATTGCTAAGTCAATCAGGAATATATCCTACTTTTTAAAACAGAAGTCCCCTGGTGGGAAGCCTTCTGGGTTGGTTAACTCAGTAGCTCAATGACATCATCAAAGAGCCAAGCTCTTTTGTCTCTTTCATCCTCAGCCTGCTACCTGTAAATTCTCCTGGCCACCAGGTGATTTCTGCAATGGTGATCATCAAGTGGAAGAAGAAATCTTTTCTCTTTGTGTGGATCTCTTTCTACACACAGGGCGATCTTTCTCAGAAGTCCTCACCCCCTGGCAACTTCCTTGAAAATCCACTGGTCAGAATGAAGTCATATTTTCTCCTCTAAACTTACTACTGGTGAAGAGGATGGAATTATTACGGCAGGCCTAGATCAAAAGGATTTGTTCTTAAGACCAGAAACAGGAGGGAACAGATAGGTGCCTTAACAAAATCCAGACTCTGGTAGAAAGAAAAAGAATAGTTTTTTACAGATAACCAGCCAACCAGTGTGCTGCAGAATATCATAAGCCCTTCACATATATATTTCAGTTTTGATCTGATGTCTAATTTATCACATGAATGCTCATCTTGATAACATGGATGGGTGTTCAATGAAAGGAGACATTGAGCTTTGGTTGTATTGCTTTAGTGTGGTACAGGTATACATTCCCATGAATGAGATGCAAGAGGCCTAACATATTATCCAAACGTGTATGTTGGAACACATGGGGGTCTTCTATCACGAGTAAATCAGAATCAACATTCAGGTCCGTGGAGGCATAAGGCTAAGAGAAGCTAAGTAGATCATTTCCCACCTGTGGACACAATTTATACACAAACATGTTAACATTACAAAGTGTTCCATGCCCTACTAGCAATAAGCACACCCAGCACTCAGATCTTGTTTTCTAAATACTTTTCTCCAATCAGAGAAACCAGAGCTCCTTGGAGAAAGAATTAGTCTAGGGCTGGGTCAGAGAAATTTCAGATGAAGCCTGTATCTCATTAACTCAACAAAAGAAAACCTTCTTTTCCAACAGGATCATATGTAGAGGTATATGGCTTAGAAACTTCTCATTGCTCAAATCTCTGTGTCTAAGAGCTGGGTTATATATATCCTGAATTGCAGTACTAAGCTCAGTGTCTGGCCCCCCGAAGCAACAACTCACAATGCTTATTCTGCACAGGTACTCTTCAAAGCACTTTAGAAAGATTAACTCATGTAAACTTCATAACAATCTGATGATGTAGATGCTGTTAAACCTTATTGCCAGCAAGTCAACTCTGAATCACAACAATCCTAGAGAACAAAGTAAAACTACACCATAGAGGCCCAAGGATGCAAATCTTTGCTGCCACCTCTTTCTCTTGCAGAGAGGTTGGTGGGTTCAGAATCACTGACCTTTTGGTTAGGAGCTGAGTACTTAACCACTGTGCTACTAATGCACCTTAGATAGTGGTATCAACCATATTTGCAGATAAAGAAACTGAGGCACAGAAAAATTAAACAACTTGTCCAAGTTACAGAACAAGTAAATGGCAGAGATTGGGTTTGAACCCCTAAAATCTGGCTCCAAGGTCTGTGCTCTTGACCTCATAATTCCAAGTGGTCTGTAAACTGGGAAAGAAAGTAGGAAAAAGGAAAGAGCAGGAAACAAGGATAGAGGGAGGGTGGGTCTCTGGACACTGTTTCAAAGTAGGACAGTGCTGGCTGTGATCCAAATGGCAGGATTTGAGGAGGGCCAATGGGATATACATACAGGGTCACTGGGAATCAGAATTCACTCGGCAGCATTGGGTAACAGGATCCCATTACCAGTAACCACGAACATATGCACCACTGACTGATAACATTCATGACTTACTATTCAGGGTATAAACCAAGAAAAGGGTATTATTAAAATACAAATGTTTCTTTAAAAAACAAGAAGCTGGTGATAAAATTGAGTTATCACAGAAGCTGGCCAGTCCTCTGGAATGAGACACAAAGTCAGTGACTTTTTTGTGTGTGTGATTAAGCAAAAGTGTACAAATCAAGTCAATTTTGTACACCTGCCTATCTGCAGCTCCATCTGCTCTCCTCACCCCGTGACAGCACACTCCTCCTTTCCAATCTTTACTTCTAGTAGACTCTTAACGAACACCTGTCCCCTCCTCTCCACCCTCTCCTCTCCTATCCAGAAAAAAACCAGTAGGACAGCCTCCTGTAAATGTAAAAAAAAATCAAGAAGTCGATGACTTTTGATATCTGGAAAGAAGGCTCAGAATTTACCAGGCTTCTCCAAGGTGGGGCCTGGCGGCAGAAGGCTGCAAAAAGCAGAAGCGCACGTGAGAACGTGAGGGATAAGAGCAAGAACGGAGAAGCCCGTGGCAGTGAGGGAAGAGAGATGCGGTGGCAGAAAGGAGGAACAAAACCCTCATACACCAGAACATTCCTCCAGACAATGGTGAGTTCTGCAGTCCTCAGAGACAAGTCAGGCCAGGGAGGAGCCGGGAAAGGAGGATGCTGAGGATGCCCTGGCTGTTTTGCATTCTATTTACGTTCCTCTACAGCGCTCCCCCCTCCACCTCAGCATCACCACCACACATTGTCCTCATTCTTTCATACATAGAATTGAAATTAGATATAATGGCCTCCAAAACCAATTCACCTGAAGCACGATTTGCCATTTCTTGCATGCAATATGGGATACGTCCGAGGAGGCACAGAGCCAGGAAATGTAGGTCAGGGTCACGAGCACATAATAGCTGTTTATGAGGCACTTTCCCTTTAAACCTGAAAAAACAAACCCACTGCCATCGAGTTGATTCCAACTCTTAGCAACTCTATAGGACGCAGTAGAACTGCTCCATACGGTTTCCAGACTACTGACCATTTGGTCACCTGCTGTTGCACTTAGCCACTGCACCACCAGGGTTTCCACTTGCTGTTTGCCAAGTCAAGTGCCGTCAAGTCGAATCCGACTCATGGCGACCCTAAGGGCCAGGGTAGAACTGATCCCCCTAGTATTCAAGGAGCACCTGGTGGATTTGAACTGCTGACCTTGTGGTTAGCAGTGGTAGCACTTAACCCACTACACCACTTGCTATTTAAGTGACTCCTAATTTATCGCCACTACTACCGACGAAGTAGTATTATTACTACTTAAAAACCAAAGTATTTGAGATTGACAGATACTCAGGGAATTATCGAATATTTCAGGCTAGCAAAAGTGAGAGCCTGGATTTGAACACTAGCCCTTCTGACTCCAAGCACATGCTCTGATTCAAAGCCTCCTGGCTTACTCATTTAACCTTGGGCAAGTCATTTGGGTTCTTGAACCCAAGTTTTCTTGCATATTATATAAGCAGGTTAGGCTAGTTTTCTTAAATTCTAGTGTTCATATGGAAACCCTAGTGGCATAGTAGTTAAGTGCCACATCTACCAACTGAAAGGTCAGCAGTGCAAATCTGCCAGGTATTTTCTGGAAATTCTATGGAGCAGTGCTAGTCTGTTTTATAGGATCGCTGTGAGTCAGAATCAACTTGATGACAGTGGGTTGGTTTTAGTGTTCCTGTGAGTTCCTAGATGGTACAAATAGCTAAGCATTCAACTACTAAGCAACAGATGGGGGTTCAAATCTACTAACAAGTGCATCAGAAGAAAGGCCTGGTGATCTACTTCAGAAATATCACAGCCACTGAAAACTCGATGGGATGCAATTGACTCTGAAACGTATGGGGTCACCACGAGTTGGAACCAACTCAGTGGCAACTGGTTTGGCTTTCAGTTTTCAGTGTTTGTAAGAATCTAGGCAGGAGCTGATAAAATGGAAATTTGGATTTGGTAGGTCTAGGGCAGAACTGGAGATTCTAAATTTCTAAGAAGCTCTTGGGTGATGTCAATACTGCATTTTTAGAAGCAAAGGGCTAGACTAAAACAATGTTCAGATTAGTGTGCATAAATGACATCTAATGCTGAATAAGTAGGTCTGGGGATAGACTCCCAGGTGACCCTCTGGGTGTCAGAGCAGAACTGTGCTCCACAGGGTGTTCATTAGCAGATTTTTCAGAAATAGAGCACCAGGCATTTCTTCCGAGGCACCTCTGGGTGAACTTGAACTGCCAACCTTTCTCAGTTAGCAGGTAAGAGAATTATCCATTTGGGGACCACGCATTGACTCTCGTGTCGATAGATACAGTCAATCAACAACTCATATGGAGAGATCCTCTCACTGTTGGGTTGTTTGTTCCTAGACTCTTTATAGGGTAGAAGGCTACAGAGAAACTTGAGAGAGTCATCCAGGCAGTCCTGGATGGGACTGTGATAGTGACTGGATGGGACTGTGACTTCCTGGATGGGAAGGTGACAGTGGATCTCTGTGTCTGGTATACTTTAACAACTCGCTTCTATTCTTTAATAAGAACCTGATGGTCTTTCCTCAGGATCTGATGAAGATGGAGAAATCATTACCCTTGTTGTTGGGTGCTGTCAAGTCAGTTCCAACCCATGGCAACTCTGTGTACAACAGAACAAAACACGGTCCAGTCCTGTACCATCTTCACAATCGTTACAGTTGAGCCCACTGTTGCAGCCACTGTGTCAGTCCATTTCATTGAAATGTTTCCCTTTTTTCACTGACTTTCTACTTTACCAAATATGATGTCCTGCTCTAGGGACTAGTATTTCTTGATAATATGTCCTAAGCATGTGAGATGCAGTCTCATCATCCTTGTTCATTCTTTTGACAGTCTATGGTATATTAAGGATTCTTTGCCAACACAATAATTCAAATGCATCAATTCTTCTTCAGTCTTCCTTATTTACTGTCCAGTTTTCCCACCAATATGAGGAGATTAAAAATACTGTGACTTATTTAGGTGCATCTTAGTCTTCAAGGTGGTCTCTTTGCTTTTTAACGCTTTAAAAATGGCTGTTGCAGAAGATTTGCTCAATGCGATGTGTCATTTGATTTCTTGACTGCTGCTTCCATGGATGTTTATTGTGGATCTAAGTAAAACAAAATCCTTGACAACCTCGATCTTTTCTCTGTTTATCATGGTCTGCTTATTGGTAGAGTTGTGAGATTTTTTTGTGTGTTCTTTACTGAAAGCTGTGCTCTTTTATCTTTATCAGAAAATGCTTTCAAGCCCTCTTCACTTTCAGCAAATAAGGTTGTGTTATCTGCATATGGCAGGCTGGCAATGAGTCTTCCTCCAATTCTTATGCTGCATTTTCCATCATACAGTCCAGCTGTTCAGATTATCTGCTCAGTCTACAAATGGAATATAGTGAAAGGATACAACCTTGACACATACCTTTCTTGACTTTTTAAACCATGCAGCCTTCCCCTGTTCTGTTCAAATGACTACCTCTTGATCCATGTACAGATTCCTCATGAGCACAATTCAGGTTCTTTTATTTTTGTTTTCAGAAAAATTAAGGGGCTTTGGTGATGCAATAGTTAAGCACTCAGTTGCTAACCAAAAGGTCAGCAGTTCACACCCATCAGTCACTCCACAGGAGAAAGATGTAGCTGTCTGTTTCTGCCATAAGGACAACCTTGGAAATCCTATGGGGTGGTTTTACTCTGGCCTATAGGGTCGCTATGGAAACCCTGGTTGTGTAGTGGGTTGAGTGCTATGGCTACTAACCAAAAGGACAGCAGTGCAAATCCACCAGGTGCTCCTTGGAAACCCTATGGGGCAGTTCTACTCTGACCTCTAGGGTTACTATAAGTCGGACCCAACTCGATGGCAGTGGGTTTGGTTGTTTTTTTGTATTTTGTTTTTTAACAGGGTCACTGTGAGTCAGAATCAACAAGGTGGCAACAGAATCAGTTCCATGGCAGAACAGAGAAGGCAGAGAAAGCAGCATCTGCTGTTTGGTAGTAAAAGGAGGGGGAGGAGCCAGGTTGTGGTTTGACAGGATCAGCATCACAATTTCCAGAACCTAGGGCTTCCTGTCCTATTTGGCCAAACGTACGCAGACAATAATACCCAGCTTAGCACACAGTAATGTCTGTTCTCTAAAGCTTCTGGTGAAAAATAGCGGGTAAGTGCAAATTGATGCTCTGGTTTAATCCATTTCAGAAGTTACAGAAAGAGGAAATTGGATTGATTTGAAAGCCAAGTCTGAAGGGAAATAAAAAGATAAATGTCTTTTTTAAGCTAAAAAAAAGCTTACAATGTAACTGTCACAGAAACACACTGTATAGGTGACCTGTTAGAACCAGCGCTCCTCCCCTAATTGAAACAATCTTCTGTAACAACATCCCCATCTGGAACGTTGTATAACACTGTAGTCTTCTGCTGTTGAAATGCTTTTAAGGAGGGCTTAGACTGGCAAGGAGCAGCTATTATTATCATTCTTGCAGACCCAACACCCTAATTCATTTGGAGGCTAAGATCGGTTTTTAGTTAAACACAAGGCCTTACTGCACCAGCACTAGGGGCACACGGGGGCTCTAGTGGGGAGATTTTCATCTTCTTCGGAGGCTCTCAACACTGGACTTCTTCCAAGAGTGCAAACAAAACTAAATAGATGATTTGTTTTATTCTGTTTGGGTATTTCTTCTATGTCTTCCAGCGGTGGCTTATGGACACAAAGCCAAACTCAGAGCCTGGCTAGAGCTGGCTAAATGCCAGGTCACTTTTTTTTTGAGGAATAAACAGTTTAAAGCTCTATATGAGGATTAACACAGGCTACATCACAGAAGAACAGAAACTGCTGGGAAGGTAAAAGCAGGAAGAGCCCGGAGTGTTGACTGATTTGGACTTCTCAAAGCAGACTGAAGTGGGGATGGGAGGGAAAGGTTGGTTGAAAATAAAATCTGTGAAAAATACATTTCAAAGAGAATCAAATCCTGTGGGAGGAGGGGTTGCCTGTCATGGGCACCAGCTCAGGTAGGAACACAGCTTCTCTTGGGCAGCACTATAAAGATCGGGGTCTAAGTGCCTGGACATCAAACATGCATTATGTTGGGAAAAGCTTGGATTATTGCTTCTGTGACTAGCACCAGGAAAGCCAGCCAACACCAGCCCTGCACACCCAGTGACAGCAGAGTTGGTATTCCTGGCCAGTCCCGCTGGCAGAATGGGTCTTTGTCTTGAATCATTTCCCTCTGGGACACACTCATGGGCAGTTTCATCCAGTGTCAGAGGGAAGAGAAAGGCACATTCGTCCTTGGGCTGAGTTTAGGATATTGGTTAACACTGCATCCTGTCTGACTGCAGAACTGACGAGTCACCTACAGCCTTGCTCAAAACGTCCCTCGCACAGAACAGGGAAGTGAAAGGCAGCCCCTAAAATGTAAACAGAAGAGGTAAAATAGGAAGACTTCAGTGCATGTCTTATAAAGGAAGACTCCAGACTCTAATTATACTCCAATTGTGAAAACATGTGTGTGTGTCCCCCTCTCCTGAAAAACATCAGCTCAATTAAAAGAAAAGATTGTAACCCTTTAAAAAAAGAATTTGTATATTTCTCTCACAAACTGGCTTAACTTCAGAGTATTATTATTGGGGGAAATTGGCAATACCTATACCAGGAAACCCCGGTGGCATAGTGGTTAAGTGCAACACGTGCTAACCAAAAAGTTGGCAGGTCAAGACTACCAGGTGCTCCTTGGAAACTCTATGGGGCAGCTCTCCTCTCACCTACAGGGTCGCTATGAGTTGCAATCAACTTGACAGTAGTTGGTTTTTTTGTTGTTATTTGTTTTTTGTATTGTTTCTTACCATTACATGCAAACTTACAATTACCTCAATTTAATTGCTCAGTTAAAAAAAGTGAGTGACATGGAATTGGATATAAAGTCAGGCAGGCTTTCATAATCTCATGTTGCTCACTCTTTGCTGTTTCCTACCCCTTTTTGTTTGTTTGGTTAGTTGGTTCTCTGAATGACCCATGCCCAGAAGAGGTATGGTCATCATCCCAGACACAATGAGCTCACTCCCACCTCTGGGCTTTTCTTCCCCAGCTTCCCCCATCTCCAATTCAGCTGAATTCTTCCCAGCTCCACTCAGTGCCCTCTGGAACTGGACTAAGCCATAACACTCTTGTGGAACTGTACCCATCATGTCTAATAGTCATTTGCCATTTGTTCATCAGTCAACATTTATTGAGCAATTAATATGGGCAGAATAGTGTCCCGGATCAAATTGTGTCCCACTGCCCCCCCACAAAAATATGTGTGGCAACTTGGCTAGACCATGATTCCCAGTACTGTGATGTATATCCTGCTTCTGTGCTGTAATGGGAAACTCTGCTGGCGTAATGGTTAAATACTATGTCTGCTAACCGAAAGGTCAGCAGTTCAAATCCTCCAGGCCTTGGAAACTCTATGGGGAAGTTCTATTCTATCCTATAGGATGGCTCTGAGTCAGAGTTGACTCCACAGGCAAGCAGTTTACGACGTAAATGAGGGAGGACGGGCTGCAGCTGTGCTGGTGGAGCAGAACTCAAGGTGTGGGGCTGTACTGTACCTTGGGGCATCCTCTTGGGATATAAAGGAAAGGAAGGCCAGAAGACAGTTGGAGAGCTCATACCACCAAGAAACAGAGCTGGGAGCAGAGCATGTCATTTGGAAAAGACTCAGGTCCCTGTGCCTCAGAAGTTCCCAGTCCAGGGAAAGACTGACCACAAGGACCTTCCTCCAGAGCCAGCACACAAAGCCTTCCCTTGGAGCTGACACCCTGAATTGGAACTTTTATCCTACTGAACCGTGATGAAATAAAATTTCCCTTTTTAAAGCTATCCACTTGTGGTATTTCTGTTAAAGCAATACTAGATGACTAAGGAGCCCTGGTGGTACAGTGGCTAAAAGCTGTGGTGAGCTGTAGCTGCTAACCAAAAGGTCAGGAGTTTGAATCGATCAGCTGGTCCTTGAAAACCTTACAGGGCAGTTCTACGCTGACCTAGTGAGTTGCTATGGGCTGGAATCGCCTGGACTGCAACAGGCTTGGGTATGGCTAATACAGCTTCAGAAACTACAGATGGGGACAGTTGGGAACAGTGTTGCAAAACTTTCTCTTTGCTGCTAGTGGGAAGTGTATATCCTAATTAGGGAGGCTGGAAAACAGCTAGCAAGATAAAAGCAAAAAAAAAAAAAAAAAAAAAAAAAAAAATTCACATCATAATGAATTTTTTTTAAAAAGTTGCTCTTGAATCATTTCTGACTTCTGGTAGGCAACACCATGTGTCAGAGTACAACTGTGTTCCACAGGGTTTTCAATGGCTGATTTTATTGCTAGTGGATTGTCAGGCCTTTCTTCCTAGACACCTCTTATGGACTTTAAGCTCTCGTCTTTCATCAGCAGTTGAGTGTGTTAACTGTTCGTATCACCTGGGAACGCCAAGTCATGATGACACCTAGGAAAAAGTGACAGGTTGGAGAACGGAAGAAGTGACTTTAGCGCAAGTGGTCAGGGAAAGCATCTTTGAAGGCAAGTGGTCAGGTGGCATGAGCTGTGATCCAAAGGATAAAGGGTAGTGATGAGAAGATTCTGGGGGAAAGCATTTCAGGCAATGGGAACAAAGAAAAGGGATTTTTTGTGTTGCCTGGAATTGAAGAAGGGTATCGAGCATTTTTTTTTTTTTTTGGTTTTGGCAAAATAATGAAACTGGTTTTCTTTTGTGGTTGCTATTTCCTTTTTTGGCATACTAGTTAAGTGCTGCAGCTGCTAACCAGAAGGTTGGCAGTTCAAATCCACCAGGTGCTCCTTGGAAACTCTATGGGTCAGTTCCACTCCGTCCTATAGGGTCGCTATGAGTTGGAATCAACTCAATGGCAGTGAGTTGTGTTGCTTGTTGGTTTATTTCCTTTTTATTCAGGGCCAATGAACTGCCTTGCTGGGTGCTGTAGAGTCAATTCCCATAGAGTAGAACTGCCCCAAAGGTTTGTCTAGGCTGAAATCTATAAAGGAGCGGACAGCCAGGTCTTTTCTTTCATGCAGTGTTGCGGATCGTAACCACTTACCTTCTGATTAGCAGTGAGTGCTTAACTACTGTGTAACCAGCTTCCCTTGAATTTCCTTAAACTCAAACCCATTCACGTTGGTTCAATTCAGAATCTTATCATCTCTGAAAACCAAAAACCCAAAGCTGTTGCCATGAAGTCTAGTCCGACTCATAATGACCCTAAAGCACAGAGTAAAACTGCCTCCATAGGGTTTCCAAAGAGCACTAGGTAGATTGAAACTGCCAATATTTCGTTTAGCGGCCATAGCACAGACCTGCCCAATTCCCACTTTTAGAAGCACCACCACACACATACATAAGAGACACACATTGTCTAGCACGGTGCCTACACACAAGTGAGTAAGCACAAATTGATCATTCAAGTTGCTCAAGTAGATTCAACACTGTACTCAAAGCTCGTTCGCGTTAATTTCTGTTGGGGATGCAGGCCTTCTGGTTGTGCACTGCTCCTGGGTAACATAAAATCATGTCCTCAAACCTGAGTCCCTACAAAACGAACCTGACGCACAGGAACCCAGGGGATGAGGGGAAGGCGGCTGAGAGAGGGAGAGTCACTTGTATTGGGCTTTTGGGTTCTGTACCTCTCTGTTGCTCACAAAGCCCACCAGCTGCAGTTACCGGTTAAGAAGCACTGGGTTCAGAGGACTCCGCAGAGAGCCCTCAAGCTGTCATCTCAAGCCAGGAATCCAGTTTTCCGGATTCCTCACCTGCCATCTGCCTAAGGCAACCCGCTGCCGCTCCCCTGTCCCGGAGGCAAAAAGTCTGCTAAGGGGCACCGTTAGCCCCATCAGCAGGGCTGGTGGGCACTGTCCCAGGGCCCCTCTATGCTGCCATAGGGGCAGCCAAGACGGCGTGCCCAGAATCCTAGGGACGAGCCACGAATCCTGGTGTCCCTCACCACCACCCTCAACTGATTCCCGCGACCCACGTGCTGCTCGGCCCGGCCAGCACCACATCTCGGGAGAAGACTCTCTGGATTCCTTCTGAGCGCCGCCCTACGACCGGCATCCTCCTGGGGTGGTGCCCGGTGGGCGGCGGCCGGAGCGGGGACGCCCCGGAGCCAGGCGCGGGGGCGCTGCGGGCTGCGGACACACAAAGGCAGCGGCGGGAAGGCGGGGCGGGGCAGCGGGAGGCGGGCGGCAGGAAGGGGCGGGGGCGGGGCGGGGGCGATAAAGCCCCCGGCGCGCGGCCGCCAGCTCGCCGCGCGCTCTGCACCGGGCTGCGCGGCTGGCGTGGAGCTGCCGGGCTCTCGAGGCTGCGCCGGCTGCGTGGGGCTGCATAGCGCTGCGCTCGCTGCAGAGTAGCACGCGCCACCCTGCTTTCCTTCCGTGACCCTCCGTGCCACAGCCTGCAGCCCACCCGGCCGAGACCCGGCTTCGGCAGTCTGCCCTCAGGCCGCCACCTGGGGATCCGGAGCGGAGCCGGTGAGTCCGGGCTGCGCGCCCCAGGGCTAGGGGAGGGGGAGCAGCGCGCCCGGCGGGTGACCGGGGCTGGAGGGGACGGTGCCTGGGGCCCCGAGCTTCGCCGACTCTGGGCCTTGACCTCGCTCCTGGTCGGAGGCCGGGGGCCGGGAGGCCCCGACTTCCAGGCAGAGGGAACTTTCTCACCCCCCTCAGACTCTCTTGGCGAAGGCTGGGCGCGCACCGGACTGCTCTGCCCGCCGCGTTGGGAACCCTGAATGGGACCCGCGTTGGGCAAGGAGGAGCTGCGCCAGCTGTGGAGTCCAGATGTGTATGCAGCTGGGAGACTGAGGGACGGCGAAGAGAAACCCCAGCGTGGCTTCTCTCCTTCTATACTGGCTGTTGCCCTTGGACCCTAACCTGAGGTCCCAACCTACCTGGTACTTGGCGTGTGCGCCCTAGGCGAGGGAAAGACAAACGAACTCTTGTTACCTCTGGTTGAGCTGTGTAGAGGTGACCAGTGATTTTTTAGGGAGAGTCCATACACTGGCCTCCAATAACTGATTTAAGCCTACTGAACAGGACTGTGCTCTTCGTCATCAGTAGAAATAGAAATTGTGCTGCTAGTGACTGGAGGTAAGGTGAGAGAGCTCAGAAATTAATGAGCAGAATTAGGTAGCATTGGTTTGGAGTCGTGGTGGTTCTGTGGTTAAGAGCAGTCCACTAACCCAAAGGTCAGCACTTCGAATGTACCAGCCTTTCCTGGGAAACCCTGTGGGGTCGCTAGGAGCAGAAATCGAGTTGATGGCTACAGGTTTAGTTGTTTTGAATTTTGTCTACAAACTGAGCCGAGCGAGAGGGATGCGATTACATAAGATAGCACTCCCATTTTCAGTTATTATGGAAGATGCTATTGAACGTTTTAGTGTCTTAATGAAAAGAAGTCATCCTCTGCCCCTCTCCTCTCTTGAGAAACCTCAGATGCTACTGTGTCTTGCTTTGAAGAGGATGTCCTTCATTTAGCATCAACATGAAAAGGTGTTTTAAAGATTTGACTTCCTCTTTCAAGCTAGGAAGTAGTTTACTTCTCTGAACTGTTCTAGAACAATTAACATGAGAATTTTTTTCCCTTGGAGATTTTTATATACCAAGATACCTGGAAGAAATGCAGGCATCGCTAATTTGTATATCGAATGGTCATGGTAAAACTTGAAGGTACTTTTAAACCTTACTGACATATCTAAATCGGTAATTATGGGCTGTTGGCAATATTTTAGCAGAAAGTATCTTCAACTGTGCAAATGAAGGTGTTAGCCCATATGATCTAAGGTTCTTTTAACCCCCGAGTTTTATGATACTTTATTGAAATGGTGTTTGAAAGTACTAAATACTGCAGGGTAATTATTGAAGATCATGAAGATACCTTTCTTCTTTTATTCTTTGAAAAAGTGACTCTCTACAGGAAAATTGTACCTCTCGTGATCTTCACATATTAGTGTGATTTTAAAAGGATTATGATTACTCAGTATCGAAACGGAGTTACTTTTCAGTTCCACACGCAGATGATTACATACTAGGCAGAAATTGTCTGAAGTGGAGTTGGAATTGAGAGTATGACCTGGCCGGGTCACTGACTACACCTCTACCAGCTAGTCATCTGCCCAGCATGAGGGACTTTGACTCATGGGCTTCTTTTCCTCCTCTGGCAGCAAAGCCCACATGGATAAAGATGAGCTAGATTCTCACTTCATTGACCATGTCCAGCCCAACTCCTAGCTACTCATTCCTCCACATCTGAGTCAGACATGGTCAGCTTCTGAAAGGAGAGACTCCAGTAGCTCAGTGGCTCTAAACGAGGATGTCCTGTCCTTTGAAGTCAAAAACTTATTACTTACATTGTAACTCTTCTTTAAGGCAGAAGATTTTCAAGTCCTTGACCCCTCTTTTCTTTCCCTTCTTTAAGCCTTTCTACCGAGAAAATAGAGTCCACCCAGACTGAAGGCTCTCTGTGTCCTATTCCATTCCTTGCAACAGTTTTTCCCTATTTACTCAGTCATTCAGTGAGTGTTTCGAACCATCTAGTTTGTGCTAGACATTCCACTAGGCCCTGACAATATGATTGTTGTTAGGGGCCATCAAGTGAGTTCCAGCTCATAGCAGTTCCATGCACAATAGGTTGAAGTTTGGTCCAGTATCACCGTGACAGTTGTTGCTATGCTTAAGCCCATTGTTGCGGCTACTGTGTCAGTTCATGTCATCGAAGGTCTCCCACTTTTTTGTTGACCCTGTGCTTTATGAACTATGATGTCCTTCTCCAGGGACTGATCCCTCCTGATAAACACATCCAAAGAATGTGAGATGTAGTTTCCCTATCCTTGGTTCTAAGGAGTGATCTGGTTGTACTGCTTCCAAGACAGATTTGTTTGTTCTTTTGGCAGTCCATGGTCTGTTCAGTATTCTTTGCCAGCACCACAACTCAAAAGGGGTCAGTTTTTCTCAGTATTTATTATTCCCTGTCCAGCTTTCACATGCATATGAGGCTGTTGAAAACACTGTGGTTTGGGCTAGGCAACCTTTACTCTTCATGGTAACATCAAGATTTTCAGCATTTTAAAGAGGACTTTTGTAGTCAATTAGCCTATTGCACTGTGTCCTTTGATTTCTTGACTGCTCCTTCCATGGGTGTTGATTGTGGATCCAAGTAAAGTGAAATTGTTAACAACCTCGATCTTTTTTTTTTAATTTTTTTTATTAAATAAAAAATTAAAGTGTACATACTCTGTGCTTACAATACTGGGTTAAGAGAGGAGGAATACACAAGTTGTATCGAAATCCCATTAATATTGATCTTCTTACTAATGTGTATTGTCACCAATTTCACCCAACCAAATTTCTAACAACTATCTAATCTAAACCCTTGCCCCTTGCCCTCCTGCCCTCCCACCTTCCCCACGCTTGTAGCCGTCAAAGAGTTTTTTCTGTTATGTATGAGTATACTTTTAAGTTTTTATCATAGGGGTCTCATATAATAATTGTCCTTCTGTCGTTGACTAGTTTCACTCAACATAATGTCCTCCAGTTGAGACCAAATTGAAAGATGTTTCCTGCTATCATCGTTGTTCTTTATCAGTGTATAGTACTCCACTGAGTATATATACCAAATTTTACCCATCCATTCTTCTGTTGTTGGGCATCTGGGTTGATTCCTACTTTTTGCTATCATGGACTGTGCTGCAATGAACATTCGTGTGCATGGATCAGTTGGTGTGAATGGCCTTGATTCTGTAGGATACATTCCGAGCAGAGGAATTACTGGGTCAAATGACAACCTCGATCTTTTGTCTGTTTATTATGATGTTGCTTACTGGCCCAATTGTAAAGACTCTTGTTTTCTTTATACTGAGGAGGAATCCATACTGAAGGCTGTGGTCTTTGATCTTTACCAGTCCTTGTTTCAAGTCCTCTTTACTGTCAGCAAGCAAAGTTGTGTCATGTACATAACACAGGTTATGAGTCTTCCTCCAATCCTGATGCCTCCTCCTTCTTCTTCTTGTCCATCTTCTCAGATTATTTGCTCAGCATACAGATTCAAGAAGTATGATGAAAGATTACAACCTTGACACACTCTTTTCCTGATTTTCAGTCATGCAGAATCCCCTTGCTCTGTCTGAACTGTTGCCTCTTGATCAATATACAGATTCCTCATTAGCACAATTGAGTATTTTCGAAGTCCCATTCTCCTCAGTGTTAGCCATAATTTGTTATAAGTAACACAGTCAAATGCCTTTGCATAATCAGAGAAACACAGGTAAACATCTTTTTTTGATATTTTCTGCTTTCAGCCAGGATTCATCTGACATCAGCAGTGATGTTATTTTCTAATGTAGTAAAAATAGCAAATCAGTGAATTTTTCTTGACAGTCTCATTCTTTTCAGAGAAAATAGACAATTAAAAAACAAACAAAATATTGACAAACCATTGGCTAAACTTACCAAAGAAAAACAGGAAAGGAAACAAATAATCCAAATAAGAAATGAGAGGGGAGCTGTCATAACAGATCCAACAGAAATGAAAAATGTCATAACAGAATACTATGAAAGACTGTACTCTAACAAATTAGAAAACCTAGAGGAAATGGACAAATTCCGTGATTCATATCACCTACCAAAATTATCACAAGCTGAAGCAGAACAACTTAATAAACCTATCATAAAGGAAGAGATTGAAAAAGTCATCCAAACACTGCCAACTAAAAAAAGCCCGGGCCCAGATGGCTTCACTGCAGAATTCTACCAAGCTTTTAGAGAAGAGTTCTCTCCAGTACTACTGAAACTACTTCACAGTGTAGAAGGGGTAGAACACTCCCAAACTCATTCTATGAAGCCAGTATAACCTTGGTACCAAAGCCAAGGAAAGTCCCAACCAAAAAGAACTACAGACCGATATCACTCAAGAATCTATATGCAAAAATCTTCAACAAAACTCTTGCCAATACAATACAACAACATATCCAAAAATAATCCATCATGACCAAGTTAGATTCATACCAGGAATGCAAGGCTGGTTCAACATCAGAAAAACAATTAATGTGATCAACCCCATAAATAACACAAAAGACAAGAATCACCTGATTTGATCTTTTGATGAAGAAAAGGCAGTTGGTAAAGTCTAATGCCCATTCATGCTAAAAATTCTCAGCAAAATAGGAATAGATGGCAAATTCCTCAATGCAATAAGGGCCATTTATACAAAGCCAACTGCCTGCATCATCCTGAATGGAGAGAGACTGAAACAGTTTCTCTTGAGAACAGGAACTAGACAAGGATGCCCACTCTCACCTCTCCTATTCAGTATTGTACTAGAAGTTCTAGCCAGAGCAATTAGACAAGACCAAGAAAAAAAGGACATCTGCATCAGCAAAGAACAAGTAAAAACCTCCCTGTTTGCAGATAATATGATTGTATATGCAGAGAATCCTAAAGAATCCATAAGTAAACTATTCAAACTGATAGAAGAGTTCAGCAAAGTCTCAGGATACAAGATAAACGTAAGTAAATCAGTAGGATTCCTTTATATCAACAACGAGATTATTAAGGAAGAAATCACCAAATCAATACCATTTACTGTAGCCCCTAAGAAGATAAAGTAACTAGGAATAAGTCTAACCAGAGAAATAACAGACCTTTACAAAGAGAACTGCAAGTCCTTACTACAAGAAACTAAGAGAGACTTACATAAATGAAGAAACCTACCCTTCTCATAGATAAGAAGACTTAACATTGTGAAAATGTCTATTTTGCCCAAAGCAATGTACTTCTATAATGCAATCCCAATACAAATTCTGGTGACATTTTTTAATAAGATGGAGAAACAAATTACTGACTTTGTTTGGAAAGGCAAGAAGCCCTGAATAAGTAAAGCACTACTAAAGAAGAACACACTGGGAGGTCTCTCACTACCTGACTTTAGAACCTATTACACTGTCACAGTAGTCAAAACAGCCTGGTACTGTTACAAAAAGAGACAGATAAATCAATGGAACAGAATCGAGAGCCCAGAGATGACACCATCTTCTTGTGAACAGTTGATATTCCACAGTGGCTGTAAGACATTAAACTGGGGAAAAAACAATCTCTCTGACAAATGGTGCTGGCAAAGTTGGGTATCCACCTGCAAAAAATTGAAACAAGACCCATATCTTACACCTTATACAAAAACCAACTCAAACTGGATAAAAGACCTCAATATCAAATCTAAAACTATAAAGCTCATCCAAGAAAAAGTAGGAACAACAATGGAAGTTTTAATACACAATGTGGACAGACTTCAAAATCTGTCAGGCAAATCGCAAAAAACAGAAGAGAAAATAGATAAATGAGAACTATTAAGAATCAAACACTTTTGATCATCCAAAGATTATTATAGATTATTAATATATTAATATATATATTATATGTTATAATATATATATTATTATAGATTATTAATAGAATTAAAAGGCCACCTACAAAATGGGAAAAAATATTTGGCAACTCTATGTCAGACCAACGCCTGATCTCCATAATCTATAATGTACTACAAAATATCAGTAAGAAAAAGATAAATCATCCAATTGAGTTTTGGGCAAAGGAGATAGACAGACACTTCTCTAAAGAGGAGATCCAGGCAACCAAAAAAGACATGCAGACATGCTCACGATCATTAGCTATTAAAGAAATTCAAATCAAAACTGCAGTGACTTACCATCTCACCCCAACAAGATTGACTATGATCCAAAAAATGCAAAACAACAAATGCTGGAGTCGCTGTTGGGAGATTGGAACTCTCCTACACTGTTGGTGGGATTGCAAAATGGTCCAGCCTCTTTGGAAAGCAATCTGGTGCTTCCTTAAAAAGCTGGATGTAGATATAGCATTTGACCCAGTAATTCTACTGCTCAGAATATACCTTACAGAATCAAGACCATTCACACCAACTGATACTTGCACATGAATGTTTATCACAGTACAGTCCACGATAGCAAAAAGATGGAATCAACCCAGATGCCCAACAACAGTGGAATGGGTAGGTAAACTATGGTATATATACTCAGTGGAACACTAGGCAATGGTAAAGACCAATGATGATTTTAGGAAACATCTCATAACCTGGTTTCAATTGGAGGACATTATGTTGAGTTAAAGTAGTCAGTGACAAAAAGACAGATATTGTATGAGATCCCTACGATAAGAACTTAAAAATAGACTCATGCATAGAAAAGACTCTTTGATGTCTGCAAGGGTGGGAAGGGAGGGAGGGCGGGGGGAGGGTTTAGATTAGATAGTTTATAGAAATTTAGTTGGGTGATTTCTGTGACAGCACATATTAGAAAGAAAATCAATATTAACTGGACTTCAACATAACATGATTATTCCTCCCATCTTAATCCAATATTACAAGGACAAGAGTAGCTGGAGCAGGGAGCTGGAGACCATGCTTTCGGGGGAAACCAAGGCCAACCAGCACAACTAGCATTTTGCTAAGAGAGCCTTCTGCACCCCACATTGATGAGTGGCATCTGGGGTCTTAAAAGCTGCCAAGCTGCCATCTGAGGGTACTGCAAATGGTTCTAACGTAGCAGGAACAGATGAACACTAAGGACCAAAATGACATGGGGGATAGAGAACCCAGAAGACAGAGAGATCCACGTCAGTGGGTGACTACATTGACTTGTGACGGGAAGAACTGGATGTTGCCCGACCACCACCAGTGATAACCATGATGGAGCTTGCAAAGTTGAGTCTCACTGGCAACACAAGAATAAAAAGGGGTGCACCCTGAGATCTCCATTAAAAGACTGCAATTAGTGGTCCATGGGACTCAGAGATCCCCTGGGAGCATGGCCCTTGGCCCTGATGCTGTCCCTGTCCATAAATCATAATGGAGGTCAACTCTGGGACAGGAATCAATTGGACTTGGCGACACAGAGTGACCATATCATGTGCGCACTTTATGGTTCTGTGCATCTATAGGATGTCGTCCCGCTGACCTCTTACTGGAAGAAGGGGAGTGGGTGGAGAGGAAGGAACAGGAATTTGTTGGGAGGATAAGACATGTAAGAAGCAGACAGGAAGAGTGTGCTGTCACTGGGCAGGGAGAGCAGTGGGAGCTGCATATAGGTGGGCATGCAAATTTATATGGGAATGTACATTTTCTTTTGCTCGTAAAGAAAAAAAAGTATGGCATGCAATGTATGATAAAAAGGAAGCAGAAAACAAAGTGGGGGTAGAGAATTTATAGAGGGTTAGAGAGACGTGTTCTTTGTGGCAGAGACTAATGTTTCTATCTGTATCCAGAACCCCAACATCTCTCTTGTCTCAGGAATCTTGGACCTTTCTCTCATTTTTATCTCTCCCCTTTTTTTAGCATTTTTCAAAAAGTGCCTTGTTCCCCTGCCATGCCTGCATCTGCTTTACCTCGTCTGTAACTACCACCAGGTCTCTCCATGTAGAGTCTTAAACTAGTCCACAGACTCTCCTTCATTCTGAGCTCTCTGCAAGTAGACTTCTGCTTCCACTTCTCCCCAGAGTAGACCCCAGTGCCACTGAGTCGGTTCCAACTCATCAACCCTGTAAGTCAGAGTAGAACTGCCCCATAGAGTTTCTAAGGAGCACCTGGCAGATTTGAACTGCTGACCTTTTGGTTAGCAGACACAGCACTTAACCCACTATGCCACCACGGTTCAGAGTAGACCTGCAATTTCCTGAACTAATTGTCTTACCAGTACTCTCTAGACCTTTCTGGGACATTTGATGTGACTGTTTCTTCATCCTTTTTTGATGCTTCTTCTGTAGCTGTCATCTTCTGGTTTTCCTCCCACCTTCCTGGTGTCTCCCCTCTCTCCTGGGGTCAGCCAGGACTCTATCTTTTCTCCTTTTCTTATTCTGCATGGAGTCTTTGGGAGAACTGCTTTCTTGTAGCTTCAACAATCACTAGCACAAAGTGCACCCCAAATGGATCTCTCCAAGCTAAGGGTGTTTTCCTATATTCCAGACTCATTAACTACAATGTAGTGGGTTATCCATATCCTAAAAAACCAACTGTGATTAATTTGATTCTGACTTACAGAGACCCTATAGGATAGAGTGGGAGTGCCCCATAGAGTTTCCAAGGAGCACCTGGCAGATTTGAACTGCCAACCTTTTGGTTAGCAGACATAGCACTTAGCCCACTACACCACCAGGGTTTCCCCATATCCTATAGGCAATAATAAAATAAATAGATCCGAGACTGACTATTCTGTCTCCTCCATACACACTCCACCCTTAGTCATACTTTGTGCCTTTTGTATGTGTGTGTCTGGTGGCTCCACCCTTCACCTGAGTAATGAAGCGGGCACCTCATAGTGATGCTGGCTGGCCTCATCCCCTACTCCCCACAACCAGATGATCTCCAAATCCTGTGGCTTCTCCATGCTCTGAAATCTCTTCATCCTCCTCTCCAGCCTTGCAGGCCAGGCCTTGCATTCAAGTTCAGAAATTGTAAACTAGTACTCAGCGTGCCACTTCTGGTTGCCAAATAGGTGTTGTGAGCCTGAACAAAGTTTACAAGATTGGGTCAATACTTAGAAATCTGGAAATGTCACCTGGATTTATAGCTTCTCTTAAAAATCAAAGAGCTAGAGTATGGGGCCTTCTCTCCCATGTGGCAACACTGAGATTCCAGTGCCCTACACTGAATGATGCTGGACTCCCAGTGACTTGCCGGATCTATGGCCCTCATTCCTGTGCCTGCTGGCTTCCTGTGGGCTTCTGAGCTAGAGACTCAAAACTGTTGGCAGCCTGGTGAGTCCCTGGTAGAATAGGGTATTGCACAGGCTGTGCCTGGTTTTCCCGCACCTACTTTGGCACCCCTTCCAACCATCTTCCACCTTTTTACTGGTGTGGCTTTCTTTCACATCCATCCGGATCTGTTGTGTGCCTCTTGATAAAAATGCAGTGCGTTTTTGGTGCCTTTGCCATAAGCCTACCCTCTGAAAGAGGGACTGCACTGACTCACAGGCTCAGTGTCTCAGGTTGACAGGAGCATTCTCTCCATTGTTTGTGTGTGGCATTGTCTACATGCCACCTTTCAGGTGCAAGATCATTTGAGTTGTTGTTAGTTATGGAGTTGGTGCCCACTCATGATGACTTAACATGGGACATAGCGGAACAACGTCCACACAGAAACCATATTCATGATTGTTGTTGCATTTGAGTTTATTGTTCTGGCTGTTGTGTCAGTCCAGCTTATGGAGAATTTTCCTCATTGTCACTGACCCTCTTGCTTTACCAAACGGCATGTCCTTTTCTAGAAATTGTTCTCTCCTGATGATGTGCTCAGAGTAGTCTTGCCATCCTGTCTTCTGAAGATCATTCTGACTGTGTTTCTTCTAAGATTGATTAGTTTGTTCTTCACCAGCAATCTATGGTATATTCTACAAAGAGACTGATTAATGCATAATTCTGCTATTACTTCCTCTCTATCAACACTGCAGTCTTTGCTGGTTATAAGCCTTTTCCACAGACCTCACAGTGTGCTCTTTTCCTTACTAACACCGTGTCCCAAATAGCCTTGGGCCCCTGCTACCGCCCTGTCACAAACAGCCATAGCCCCTGCTACCACTCTGTCCCAAACAGCCCTGGGTCCCTACTACCACGCTGTCCCAAACAGCCATGCAGAGACTGAGGATATTAACGTCTAACCACAGTGGGGTCCCTTTAGTACATGGTGTGTTCCCCAGGTCACTCGGCTGCCTTTGGATCACCCTGGTCCACAGTTCAAGTTTCCCTCAGCACTCAGCCAGGGAACATTCCCCAGTGATCTTCTGTCTTCTCCAAGGCCCCGCCAGGCAGCTGGCCATTTGTAATGACGCTGACAAAACCTCAGTTTTCTTGAGCTCCTTCCAGCCTCTCCTGCCTTGTTTCCTTCCTTTATTTTCTCCAAAAACTGAACTTACTGTTGTCTCCCCATCTGTGGCTGCTTCTTGCTTTTTTTCCTGCCTGGAACTCCCTGTCTTTCTCTACTGTGCTCATTGCTTGGCTAGCTTCCCCTTTTTCAAGGCTTGGGCTAATTATCACATGTTCCCCGAAGTCCTTCCTGACAGTTCCCACCCCAGATCCTGTGTCCACATGCAACTTATACATACACACACTCTACCCCATGCCCACCTGTATCATGGTGGTTACAGAGCAATTGGTTGTCATTGTGAGCGGCCAGTGAGTTGGCTCACAACTCATGCCGTAGACTACAGAACAAAACAGGACCAGGTCCTGTGCCTTCACAGTGTTTGGTTGAGGACTGAACCATTGGGACCCATAAGGTTTTCTTTTCATTGTTTTATTTTTATTTTATTTACTTTATGTGATTGAGTGAAAGTGTACAGTCCAGTTTAAATTTGCATGTCTGCCTATGTGCAGCTCCTACTGCTCTCCTTGCCCAGTGACAGCACACTCCTCCTTTCTGTTCTATACATGTCCTATCCTCTTAACAATCTGCTGTCCCCTCTTCTCCACCCCTTCACTCCTCTCTTCTCCCCTCTCACTCCCCTCTACTAAGAGGCCAGTAGGACGACACCTTATAGATGCATAGAACTGTAAAGTGTACACACGATATGGTCACGTGTTGCTGGGTCCAATCTATTCCTGTCCGACGAGTTGACCTCAGTAATGATTTATGGACAGGGACAGCATCAGGTCTAGGGGCCGTGCTCCCAGGGGAAACTACAGGCCTTTGGGACCTCAATTGCGTTCTTTTAGTGGAGTTCTCAGGGTGCACCCCTTTTTATTCTCATGTTGCCACTGACACTCAACTTTGTGAGCCCCATCACGGCAGTCAGTGGTGGTGGCCGGGCACCATCTGGTTCTTCTGGTCACATGTTGATGTAGTCAGCCATTCACCTGAGTCTTTCTGTCTTCTGGGTTCTCCTTTCTCCGTGTTGTTTTGGTCCTTGGTAATCATCAGTCCTAGCTGAGCTGGGGCCATTTGGTCTACGTCACATGGCAGCTTGCTAGCTTTTCAGACCCCAGGTGCCACTCACCAATATGGGGTAGAGAAGACTCTCTCAGCAATACACGGGTTATGCCAGTTGGCTTTGATGTCCCCTGAGACCAGGGGATCCATAAGGTTTTCGTGGGCTGATTTTGGGGAATACCTTGCTAGGCTTTCTTCCTAGTCCATCTGGAAGCTCCACTCTAACCTGTTTAGCTTCGTAGCAACACAGAAGCCTCCACAGACAGCTGGATGGTGGCTGTGCCTATGGTGCATGGAGGGGGCATCAAATCTGCTTCTCCTGCAAAGAAGGTAAGAATTCCACCACCAAACCACTGCTGCTTCGCACTGTGTTGTAACATCATGCTTTACCCACCAGGTAGCAAACAACATGAGACAGTGCCGACATTGTCCTTTCATTTGCACCAATGATGGTATGTGATCTAAGGGTGTCTAAGAGGTGTCTGAACTCAATCACGTTCCTAGTTTTTGTAAGTTAATTCCACACTTTGTTGAAGAGTGTGTATATTTCAGGCTTAAAAGGAACCCTTCACCTAGACCTTCACCCCTGCCTCTGGCATTCCTGATTGAAATTGATGCGTATCTTTGATCCACCACATCTTTGAGATGGAACGTTGCTAAGAAAAAAGCAGAGGTCCAACACAGAAGAGCTTCTCTGCCTGTACCCACTCCTTTATCCTCATCTGAACCTGTTTTGGCTTGGCTGTGTCTTCCTTGAGGTTCGATAGCTGGGCTGTGCTCTGCCTGTCACAGTTTGTACATGGTGGAAAAATGTTTTCTGGTGTATTTCCATTATCCTTTCCAATGATGATGATACCTGACCTCTTGCTGACCTTTCGTCCTTTGTTTTCTTTTTTTGCCATGGTGTTTGTTTGCCTAACGTCTTCAGTCATATTTGGTGGAAAGAACTCTTGAGTTGACAAAGAGTCTAGACTGCGTCACTGACTATCTGTGTAGATGACTGTCTATACCTCAGTTTCCTTGTCTGTACAATGGGTCTGTTGATTTAAAAATGATTTCAAGGGTGTCTTCTTTTACAATAGCAAAAGAAAAACTGTATCTTCTCAGCTTACTTTCCTTTCTGATCCAGTTTTCTTAGCAAGATCAAGTCCACATGTTTTTTCCTTAAATGTGTTGCCTGTGTCTGTCTACCGTAAAGTTCTTTCATCTGTCTTTATTTTTAAGCCTACTCTTACTACCTTATGAAATCATTCTTTAATTAGTTCCCATTACCTTGGCTCTTTAATACTCAGAAATGGCGTTGAAGGCCAGCATGAAGATACAGCTTGTATTCCCATTTGAAGCCACTTATAAAAAATATTAAATAAACATTAAATATTAATATTATGCTTGAGCCTTCTTTGTGAAACCACTGTTCTCCACCATAACTGTACCCATCTTCTGTCTCCAAAACCATCCTTTCTTATGAGTAGATTTCATGCCAGATCTGATGGGTTTTTTTAAAAATACCATTAGATGTGGAGTAACAGAGTCAAGTGCAATAAATTACGTCTTCAGATCAGTTCTTATTTGTAAGCACCTACTTTGTCTCAGCACACTGAAAGATTATTGTTGTTAGTTGCTGTTGAGTTGCAGCTCATGGCAACCCCTTCATGTGCTTGTATTTGTCTTTTGAGCAGTGCTACCTTCCCCAACAGGCCAAGTCTATAGAGACTGTCAGTGATTCTGTGCTTTATTTGGCTGTCAGATGGCTAAGTCCAGCCGTAAATCTGGCTCAGAGCAGTTGTGCTCCTCTGTGTGGCTCAGTTCGTGGATTGGAATGGTTACTGAGCTGGATCAATGCTCTGACTGTTTGCGTTTTGGCAAACATGTTCCCGGTTGCACCTTTGAGGTCTTTCAGAGGTTGGGGGGAGGACAGTCAAATTCAGGATCAGATCAGGAGCACCCTGTTCTCTTGTCTTTGTTTGGTCTCAGATTTCACTCTTGGCTTCAGAAGGTCATTTGAGAATTATAATCTACTGCATCTTTCTGTTTTTCATCAGTTACCTCTTGGGAGGAAGATGATGTGGAGGAGATTTTAATGTACAAGAAAAAAATCTTCTGAAAAGGCAGATGGGACTTTTTATCATGGCTACAAATCTTGGTCAGTGAACTTTGTTTTCGTGGCTTGTTTCCTTACCCAGCGGTCACCTGGGAAATTTCTCCTGGGAGTATACCAAAAATAGCATCAGCACCCTTTCTTCCCTCCCTTGCCTCTCCATACAGTGCCAGCAACTAGAAATATGGAAAAACTAGCCACTTGTTTTTATCCTAGATTTTTATGGTCCAGATCTTGGAGGCACATGAAGGTGTGGGTGTAGGTGTGTGAGAGAGAGTTCAACACCACGTACAGACCCCATTTGAGAAAGAATAAAGGGACAGCAAATGAAAATGTATTTTTCTTCCTTTCTTTGGAGGAGGAGATGCTGTATAAATAATGTCAGTGTTTGCTACTTGTAAGGATTCCACATAGGAAGAAATGATTTTTATTGAAGATGTAGTCATTGTTTGGATTATGTGAGCTATTACCTACTTCATCATCTTTGGGTGAAAAGTACAAAAACACTACTCAAAATAAGCCAGGTACAAACCAGAGACATAAACAGCCAGAGGAGGTAGTGGCTTACATTGCTTCATGGCAGAGAGGTCTCTGGCCCTGGGGATGCTTAGAACCAGAGACGCAGAGCCTGGAGACTTGTCTTCTCTCTGTGTGTGGCTCTCATCTCTGCTTCTGTCTGCGGATTGTCTTTGTTCTCTCGGTAAGGAGGGCCCAAGACTACAGATCCCTTACAGCTTCGTTGTCAAAGCAGATTGAGGAGCGTCCTCACTAATTCCAGTTGGAAAAAAAAAAAAAATCCTGGGGAGGGATTCTGATTGGCTGAGTTGGGGTCATGTGCCCTTCCATGATCCAATGGTTGTGCTCCAGGGTGTGGGGTCCTGTGAATGGCCAAGTCTGAGTCAAGTGTTCAATTCTGTGCTCTGGAGGGAAGGAAGTATTGGGAGGAGAGTACTAGGCAAGCCGATCATCTCGACTGCCATTGGTGTTTGTATTCAGCCAGTGGAGGCTCTCTGTTATCTCCTTGGCCCTCGTGCCTGGTGAGAGAACAGGTGCTCATATCTTTCCTGCTCATCAGGTGGAGAAGGGAGGGTGTGAAGGAGCTAACATGCCAACAGCCACACAACTGGCGTGTGTTGGTGCCGGCGCCTGAACCCAGGTGTGTAATATGTGAACTGTGAACTGAATTTTCGAAGATTTACATCTCATCAATATTTAAACCTTCTTAAAGAGAAATTCTTGCCAAACACCATGCCTCCTTTTAAAAGACCGTCTTCTCACTTTGATCCATGATACCCTTCAGAAACACAACAAAAACACACAGATGGAAAGAGGCCAGTACATTTGTGTGCTGAGTGAAGTAATGTTTTTCCTGCCATTTGAGCCCTGGTTCTCTCTTAGGCACTAGTTCTTTTCTGGAATTTGAATCTGAAATTAATATTGACGTTTGGGATGAGAGGTAGGATGTATTTACCCAGGGTCCAAGAGAATTACTTAGGCTGAGCTGGGTAAAACTCAACATACCCAAACAACAGATGTGATGTGATTTTTAAAAGATTCTGAATTGAACTCCAGAAATGTAGGAAGGCTTTACTTAGAATAATGCTTGGGGGTTGACTTTCTTTTCCTAAACTTCACCGTCAACTTTATTTCACAATTGATCTTTCTAAATTGTAAAGGTTGTTTCTTATTATTGTTCTCTCTTGTTGGTGATAGTGTAGCAGTTAAGAGTATGTAAATCATGTCTGTGTTTGCTACTTCCACTAAAATTCCATTTTCACCCCTTGTTTTTAAATCAGGATCCCACATAGGAAGACATTATTTTTACCGAAGATGTAGTGACTGCTCGGATTACATGCGCTATTACCCACTTCATTATCTTTGGGCGAAAAGCACAGAAACGCTACTCAAAATAACCCAGGTGCAAACCAGAGTGTAAGGAGCCAGGCAGGGGAGGTAGTGGTTTCCATTGCTGCGTGGCACAGAGGGCTCTGCCATTTGGAGTTTCCTGACTTCAAGATTCTGCCAGTTACTAACTGGAGGCCAGGAAGGCATAAGCGGTCGCTAATCTTCTCCAAGCCTGTTTCTTCGTCCCTACATTTTGTGCCATAGTGCCCACCTCCGCACTGTTGTGAGGATGAAGTGAAGGGTATTCCTTTGCTCTAAGCACAGTGACTAGCACAGGCAGGCTCACAGACCATGAGGTGGCCTTGGCTGTGGTGACACTGTATTTGCAGTACAGGGGAGCCTTTTTCAATCCTCTAAGATAGGTGTCGTCACTGCCCTCTTTAACCTAATGAGTAAGCTGCTTGTTTTGTGTCCATGGGCTGCGTTTCTAGACTCTGCTCTTGTAACAGCCTTGATGGGCAATTGGCCTTCCATCCTTCAAGTGGCCTCAGGCTCTTTACCAACTGGCTGTGGAGCAAAGGATACTGGCTCAATGAGGTGACCTCCCTATGACTCCACCTCTGTGTTTGTGAGAAGCCCTATTAAACTGGGAGGTGCTCTGAGCCAATGTAGGTGGCAAGCCAGCCCAGCCAGGCTGTGCTTTTATTTGCCTTTCTTATGTTAGTTTTGAAGATTTATGAATTCTATTTGGTGCATTTTGTATACTATTTAGGTCTTTGCAAGTATAGTATCCTGAGTCTTTTCATCCTTGTTTTGCGGATTGTGAATGTCATTCTGCTATGTCTGATGATGTCTAAATACCCAGAATTAACCATGTCCAACATGTGCTGAACATATTTAAAACGTACAGTCATCTAATGATTTGACTTCTTTGTTGTAAAAAGAGAACTCTAAGAATGTTGTTATCCTCAGCAAACTTTGCTAGGCAAGAAAGCTGTTCTGTTGCCATCTGTATGAATTGTTAAAATTTCGCTATCCAATACCTGCTGGGAGCATCCTACAGCCTAAAGAGCCTGTGCCACACCTGGAATATATGTGGACTGTGAGATGGGCAATAACTCAGTGCCATCAAGTTTCAGTCAACTCATTCTGACCCTCTAGGACAGAGTACAGCTGCTCCATATGGTTTCCAAGGCTGTAGTCTTTATTGAAGCAGATGGCTACATCTTTCTCCCATAGGGTGGCTGGTGGGTTTGAATTGCTGCCCTTTCAGTTAGCAGCCAGATGCTTAAGCTGCTGGGCTAGCAGGGCTTCTCAGGATGGGAGATGCCAAGCCACTCTTCTGTTTGATGACTTAATTATAAGCAGACGTTTGTTCTAAAGGTGTGTCTTTTTCTAAAATTAATTTAGGAAAAGATTCATATCGCCTTAAGTCTACTCTGTGTTAATAACATATTAATTAAAATAGCTTGGAAGATGGGCCAAAGATGGTAATGTACTCAGAATAAACTTATTTTTGTGCAGCAAGATGATAAATCATGAATACCCAAATGCTAATCATACTAATGTAAATTAATTCAGCAGTTACAGAAAACATAGTTGTTCCTGTGCGTACATATCACTTACTAGCCTAAAATTTCTTGGAACAGGAAACGAGCATTTTGTTTAGATGCACAGCGGCAAGGTGATGCCCTTGTCTTACTCCCTGCTTTGGATTCCAGGCGTGAGTGTATCCTACCTGCCCTGATAGGAACCCTCAGGCACCTCGTCATTTGTCTCCTTCTGTGTTCCTGCCACAGTACCAAACACAGAGGAGCCCAGTAGATGCTGGAAGGGAGGAGGAAGTGAAAAGGTAGGGTGTCGAACCCTGGGAGACACACTTCATGCATCATCCTCAGTACATTATCTTATGCCAGAAGTGAGATAAAGACGAGATACAGAACTTTCATTAAGTCATTGGTTTTTAATTCTAGAAATTTTTATTCTTCTACCTTAGCTTTGAATGGGGGTAAGGAAGTTTTAGGTGTTTTTTGAGAAGTGGCCAACTGGTCCTAGGAGGAAAAGTTCTGTGGTGACTGATAGTTCTCAGATCATTTCCTAGCACAGTGGCTGTGTGTTCTGTCTCCTTTGTCACCATATTTTTCATAACCGAGATAAAAGGAATGCCTTGTGTTCAAACTTGGACCTGGTAGAAAGTCTTTAAGATCTTGGTGAGCAGTTGTGTCAGATATATATTTTCAGGGGCCAGACACCACCTGCAGCCTGTTCCTGGCCTCTGAGACTCAGAGACCTAGCAGCCCATCAGCTGTTAAGAGATCTTTACTTCAGGGAAGCCTGGGATCAGGAAAGATCTGATAACTACCAGGAGATTACATCAGAGGTCACCCATCCCTTGCTAGGACCCTTGATCTAGGGTCATAACTTACGCAGAATGGGATCACGTCAGCGTTGCCTGCTTCAGAACTCATCTAAATTTAAGCTAGATGAGTTAAAGAAAAAGAAATTGATTTTCTTTTTGTAATTCAGCATGGCCGCAGTACCAGTTGGGAGACAGAGATCAATGGCTTGAGAATGGCTCTACCTCTTATAACTCCATCCTTCAGTTACACCGATATTGCAAAAGACAAAAGAAATAGGGAGAAATCCTTATGTTCAGGCCTTTATGTCCTTTTATCAGGATTCACATTTGAGGCAGAAGTGCAAGGCATGTGTATCAGAAAAGGCAAAGGACCCGATGCCCTGGGAGGTCCCCAAGGAGTTGTGTGACCCTTTGTTCCAGCTCCCACCAAGACCCCCACAGACTTCAGTTTCTCAGATCTTCAGTTTCTCAGATCTTAAGAGACAAGAGCCAGACGAGAACCCCTTGATGTGACAGAATCTGGAATAATACCTACTTGTTAGCCTCTGGCCTACCCCTTACTTCCTCCTGGGAACCCTAACAGGAGTTCTACCAAATGCCAACCAGGACAGCCCTTCCCCAGTGAGTCTGAGGTCAGGGAATAAATATCCCTTGTTCCCCGCCCCTGCTCAATCTCCTTCTGTCCCCCAGCCTTTACGCCAGGTGATGGATAAAGATGGGGACACCACCTGCATCCTTGCCCCCTTCTTTGTGTCACATGTCATCCAGTGGAAGGAGAAACTGGGGTGCTTTTCTGTGAGCCCTGATAAATTTAGAGATGAATTTGTTAAGCTGAGCTCGACCTCTGATCTGACTTAGTGGGATATGATGGTAATTTTGAGGGACGGTTAGTCCACTGAGGAAAGAACCTGGATGTTAGCAAGATCTTAGCAAAGGCCAGGAAGCATGCAGGTGGTCTGGTCTTAACCAGCTTTCAACCTGATGTGCTGAGGGTGGGCTTAGAAGAAGTCTCTGAACAGGATCTAGGGTGGGACGACGAGCACAGAATTGATCAGCACAGAAAGAGACATTTTATAACCTGTGTGTCAGAGAGGATGAAAAAGTGTGTTTGCAGTTGTGTTAACTGCGATCAGGTGAGGAAGGTGACCCCAACAAAAGAAGAGAATTCTGGGGTATTGCTCAACAAGCTAACAGAGGCTGTTAAGGATACCAGTGTGGACCCTGAGTCTGCTAAAGGACGACCCCTGGTGGCTATGCATTGTATTACCCAGTCAGCACCACTTAGAGGCCGGAACTTATAAAAGTTAGACAGGATCCGGTATCCTGTCTCGTGACTAGTGGAGGACGCTTTAAAGTTTTCAATAACCAGGGCACTGCAGAGAATGTGGAGAAAAATACGAGAATGGAGTGGAAGGACCATTTGATGGCTGCCGTTATCCAAAGGGATTCCAGTGACAACCTGTGCCAGGACCATGAAGAGAGTAAGGGCCAGGGCTGAGTCCAAACCACTGACTGGGACTCTTGCAAGGAAGACGGCCATTGGAGAACGGAGTATCCTAAATGTTCCTAAGAGAGGCATATGATTGATTTCCACCCCAGAGGCCGTGCTTTGGCAGCAGTCTAGTCAGACTGATAGGGCTATTCTTGTTAGACACTGGAGCCACTTACTCTTTCCTGACCCATCACCCAACATCCCTCTGTACCCACAACTGCATTGTTACAAGAGTTGATGGGACACCTAAGGGAAAGAACTGTACCTTTTTATTCTCTTATGCAGTGGGGACTGCTGCTTTGCAACAGTCGCTCCTTTATATTCCTGAGTGCAGTGCCCTTGTATTGGAACAGGACCTTCTGTGTCATGAGGTACCATCTCCCTACAGAGGACTCACAGAGATCTCAATGGTGCGGATGCTTTGTGCATCAGCCTGCTGGCTGCTCTGCTTGCTGAGCCCTCAGTGCAGTTACATCATTCAGCAATTTTAGCCCAGGTTGACCCAGCCGTTTGGGATATTTCTACCACAGGCCATGCTAAGGACATACCTCCAGTCTTAGCCTCAAGCTGGGTATAGGGTATCCCTGGAAGGAACAGAATCTGTTAAGACCAGAGGCAAAAATGTAATCTTTGCAGTGCTTCAGCAGTGCCTTCAGCAGGGGCTTATAAGGCCATGCCAGTCCCCATGTAACACGCCCATCTTACCAAACAAGAAACAAAGAAGGAGACACTATTTTGTCTAAGACTTGCAGGCTGTAAATGAGACCATAGTTGTTCAGTTATGCAGAATTTCCTAACTCTTAAATGCCCTGTTGACTTTGACACCAAAGGATATGCATTCTTCTCTGTCCTGGACTTCAAAGATGCTTTTTTCTACATCCTGTTACACCCTGAATCCCAGTAGCTGTTTGCCACTGAATGGAAGGACAAAGCAACCCAGAGGACTACCCAGTTCTTCTGGGCTGTCCCTCTCCAGAAATTTAGGGATAGTCTCCACCTATTTGGGAATGCTCTTGGTCGCTACCTGCAGGCCATTCAGGATGGGGTCCTTCTCCAACATGTAGATGACCACCTAGTCGTCTAGTAAAGCAAAAGACAGCTCAGATGCTAACACAGTGACTGTGCTCAACTTTCTGGCAAAGAACGAATGTAAGGTGTCATCCCAGAAAGCCCAGATTTCCCAGCAGCTAGTTCAAGTGCCTAGCTGTCATCCTGACCCCCAGGACAAGAATGCTAGCCCTGGAAAGGAAGAGGGCCACAGAGATGCTGTGCATCCCTACAAACTGGAAACACCTCAGAGAATTCCTGGGAATGGCCAGATTCAGCTGACTCAGTATCCTCAGTTTTGGCCTTATTGCAAAGCTGTTATATGAGGCATTGAAAGGGAAAGAAAAAAGGACTGCTGGAATGGGGACCAGAACAACAAAAAGCACTGCAGACTTAAAGGCAGAACTGGGACATGAGCCAGCTCTGGCCTGCCTGACTTGGCTAAGCCCTCTCAGTTGTGAGAAGAAAGGACTGGCCTTGGGAGTCCTGGTCCAACAACTGGTCCTGCTGCCAGATATGTGGTTTATTTTTCAAAACAGCTAGACTTGGTAGCTGCTACTGCTCTGTTGGTCAAGGAAGCTTCAAAACTAACTGTGAGACAGCCTCTAGTAGTTCTCACTCCCCTCCAAGTCCAAAGGGTCCTAGAGATAAAGGGAAATCACTGACTCTCAGGAGGCAGGATTACTCAGTATCAAGCAATCCTGCTGGACACACCTGAGGTTACTCTAAAGGTGTGTAGGACCCTGAAACTGGCATTCTTGATGGCAGAACTAGATACTTCAGAGATAGAACATCAATGTGTGGAAATAATAGACCAGATATATGCCAGTCAAGTGGACCTACAAGACCACCCCTCTGAAAACCTGGGGGCAGAGTGGTTCACAGACAGGAGCGGCCTTATTAAGAGGCATGGTGGAGAGCAGGACATGTAGTTAATAGCAGCAGTGACATACAAACAAAAGGCCTGCCTCCCAACATCTCAGCACTAAAGACTGAGCTGAGAACCCTGCCACTGGAAAAGAATAAGATTATTAATATGCACACAGACTCTAAATATGGATTTCTTCTTGAAATATGTCTTTCATGCCTATGTGGCACTATAGAAGGAAAGCGGATTACTGACTGCCTGAATCCCAGTATTAGCTTAAAGTATTATCTTAAAGAGCTGATACTAAGGTTATTGGAGGCAGTTCACCTGCCCAGTAAAATTGTCATAATCCACTGTAAAGGACATTAGAAGGGGGGAGACTGGATAGCCCAGTGGAATAATAAAGCAGACCAAATAGCTAGGCAAGCAGCCTTCATCCGTAAGCCTGAGGAAGTCCTGGGACTGCTACCCTCCTCTCTGACCCTAGGGATACCATGCTGTAAAGCTGAAGAGCTAAAATAGGCAAAAACAAGGAGATATTCTTGACAGCTGAAGAAGAGGGTGGCTTAGGGATGATGAAGGCAGACTTTGAATTTCCGTCTCCATGATGTGTAAAGTTGTAAAGGGTCTTCCTGACACTACCCATCATGGAGAGGAGGGCTTCATCAACTTAATCAAAACAATGGCAAGAGAAGGGATTTGGAAAGGACTGTCGAAGCAATGGTTTGTTCATGTGAGATCTGTCTGTGGAATAACTCCCCAAAACATGCATACCCACCTCCCCTTGCAAAACCTGTACAACATTGGTGTACATATCTGGGGGAAGACCACCAGGTCAACTTCTCTGTGATGATACCTACTCAAGGGTACAAATATTTATTAGCATTACTTGACACTTTCACTGGGCAGATAGAGGCCTTTCCTACCCAACTAGAAAAGGCCACTGATGTCTGCAAAGCCCTCTTTAAGGAACTCTTCCCCATTTTGACCTGCCCTAGTTCATCGAAAGTGACAGTGGACCCTCATTTGTTGCAAAAGTAACCCAAGGTATCATTTCCACCTTAGGAGTTAATTACAAGCTACACACAGCATCAAATCCCAAATCTTATGGGAAAGTAGAAAGAGCTAACCAAACCTTTAAGAGAACCTTGGCCAGACTCTGCCAAGAGACTCAGGGAGCTCGGCTAAAGGTGCTGCCCATTACTAAAATAGCCCCTAAAGCAAAACTCAAGCTTAGTGTGTATGAAATGATGCATGGGTGGCCCTTTCTGACTACTGACTTGTTGGATACTGAAGTTACAGAGACCTTGCACTACATTGTTAGTCTAAGACAGGTGCGGGGGGCCATCAGAGCATACGGAGACCAGGTATTACCAGCCCCAACCTCAGAAGAGAAACAGTCTTCAGACCCAATGATAAAGTCCTGCTAAAATCCTGGAAAGAAGGCTCTCCAACAGATCAGCTCCATGAGAAATGGGAAGGGTCTCATGTCATTGGCCACACCCTTGGCAGTTAGCTACAAGACTAAGACCTTGTGTTCATGTCTCTGGACTAAAACCTTACTCTCTTCAGGAGGGCCCAGGAGGACCTGGACCAACACCTAAATACACCTGCATTGCAGTGGAGGATCTGGGGTTCCTGTTCAAGAAGAAAACAGACGAGTGACAGACCCAGTGGGTCACTGGCTGTGGCCCTGAGGATATTCTTTTCCGTCATCCTTTTAATTATTGTTCTGCTTGCACTGTACTGCCACATCCCCTTATTCATCATCAATCATGTTCTCAGTTAGCGTCAGTAAGAGTGTTTTTCTTGCCTTCGTGAGCCTTGCCTCCTAGGCTGTGTGAGTCCCTGGGGAAACAACTCCTTGATCCAGTTCCTGCAAGGGGTAACCTACAGGGGGTAGTCGAAACAGTTGCTGGATATTTCACCATAACCCTAGAGATGAGTCTGGAAAGGGGCTGCTTGTACTAAGCATACCAGTCAGAGATCAAGATTTAACTGATCAGAGTACTCCTGTCCCTTTTGCAACCCCAGAGGGAACAAGGGTGGTTGTATTACAGGTTGACCCTGTCCTTGCAAATAGTGAAGGAAACTTCAGCCACTTTCCCAGAAATATTAGCCCTTGTTTTCAGCCATTGGAGTTTGGGGGGGTAATCAATCTAAGCCCCAAGACTTGTGACTTTGTTAGAAATTTCTCTTGGTTTATGGAACGTGTTATAACCCATAAAAATAATGTAACAACTTTTAATTGCACAACAGAAAGGAACTTCACTGTGTAGTTTCCAGTGGAACAAATTATTTTAGCACCTGTACCAACAACCATAGAAGCAGCATTTTCTGACAGTTGTAATGTTTCCCTACTGGGAACCAACTGCACACCAGGAAATGGTAATGACTGGAAATTTTGACTCACTGATTTAATGAACCAAACGTTATCAAATGGAAAGACCTAGGTGGACCTCAGTCCTACTTAGAATGTAATATTTCAGCCCTTACTGGCCTCTTCCAGTTATGAACCTTGCAAAACTCTGATTTGAATCCTGTTAGCTCCTTGGGCTGGAGAAATGATTCCTGTCTTTTATGTTTACTGCAAGGCCTAATGTCCCATTGCACCAGAACCAACAAAAAGACTTGGACTCGGTCATGCTTTGGTATTACCCAAAGGGGTGGCCTATGTAGAGTAGGCTGGGTGGCACCCTCCTCAGAGTACCTACAAGTATATTCACAGCTCACACCTTCATACCCCTCTGGCATGGGCCTTCTCAGGAGAAAACATGAACTTCTTACCTTAATAGCTTTGGGCATCACTAGCCTTATTTTGGCCATAGGTGGACTGACTGCACCAGTCATCTCTAACGCGATGACAGATACAGAATGTATCTTTTGTGATGGAGGAGATAGCTAAGGACTCTAGACAGGGGCTGTTGGCCCTCTAAAAGCCCCTTGATTTCCTGGCCAACATAGTTATGGATTGCCATATTGCCCTAGACTATTTACTGGCAGAAGAGAGAGGAGTCTGTGCCTTAGGGAATACTTCCTGCTGTATGTACATTAATACCTCCTAGGAGGTAGGAGTAAGGGCTTACCAACTCTTTAAGAAAGCATGCTGGTTACAAGAGCCCAGGACACAATTGCCTCCCTGTCTTTGGGAACAGACCAAGGGATACTTGCCTTCCATACCAACTTCTTAGCCCTGTTAGGACCACTTGTCACCATCCTTTGATGCCAATTTTCAGTCTGTGCCTATTAAAATTATTAGTTCATATCCTTCAGCCTACAACTGCTCCAAGTCAAATTTATGGCAATACAGCAGTAGCAACCAAACCAACTGATGGCCTGAAATCTTTGGAGCAAGCAGCGAGGGATTTCTACTCACTTTAGGTAGGCCAGTGCCCTGTCTCAGCAGGAAGTAGGTACTGAAGAAGAGACATCCCTTTTTATCCCCTCATAAGAATATGAGTATGAAATCCCTCAGAATGGGCTTTGATGTTGGGAATTGAAGCCAGGGCTAGAGACTGGGCCTGGTATTGGTGAAAGACAGTGATCTGAATCAAAACCTCACCTTGTAACACCAGATCCTGGAACATTGAGACAAGCTGCCCAAAATAGTTGTTCACACATCCTTAAAGGGGTCCTTCAGAGACAGTCAGATATAACTGGTTTGGGGAGCATGTATAAAAGGTCTAGACCTAACTGCTATGTGATCTTCCACCAAAACCACTACAGAACCGTGACCCAAACTAGGGGAGGAAGAGAGTGTGCAAGCACAGCAACCTATAGAAAGTCCTTTTTCAAGTCCCAGAAGCCTTTGCCATGGGAACCGTCTTGAAGCCTTCATATGTGCACACTTCGTTTCTGTAGCCCACCCAATTCCCTGAAAACTGTGCCTGTTTTTAGGAAAACCATGTGTAAAGTATCCTAGCACAACATATGAAAGCTGAGGTCTCACAAACTTGAGCAAGTCAGACTGACTTCTTTTACTTGTCTCAGGTCAAAGAAAGCTTGTTAAAGTGCAGCTGATTTTGGTCTTTCTTGTGTACTTTGGGAAAGACAAGGCTCCCTTTGAGTCAGATTGGCTTTGCTGGTCGTACCCCATCGCCCTTACAGTTGTTGGCATGTTCAAGTCCGTCCTTGCAGCCGAAGGGCCAATCCGTCTCGCCAGGGGTCTCGCTCACCCTTGCTGGACTTCCTTCTTCATGAAACGTGATGTCCTCCTCCGGGAGTGATCCCTGCTGCTGGTACAGCCAAAGCAATTGAGTCCAGTGGGGTTCTGCTTCTGTCCATCAAGTTTTCATTGATTAAATTTTGGAAGTAGAAGACCAGGCCTTCCTTCAGAGACTTAGTCTGGAAGTTCTGCTGAAACTTATCCACAGTGAGTTTCAAATGCTGGTGTTTGAAATTCAAGTGACATAACTTCCAGCATCTTAGCAACATATAAGACACTGCAGTATAATAGACTGACAACAGGGTAGTGGACTCTTGGTGTAGGCCCTCCGTAACTTTTTTTTTTTCTTAATTACAGTAAAAGAATAAAATTTGTAACATCTGTCAATTATCTCATCTATGATAAACCCTTATCACCCCACTCATCCATGTAGCCAACGCAGTCATTTTCTTCTTTGGATAATTCTCTTGCTAAGTCCTCATAACAGGGGTCTCATACAAAATTTGTTCTTTTGACACTGACTGATTTCACTCAGCATGATCTCTTCCAAATGAGACCATGTTATGAGATGTTTTCTAAAATTGTCATTGTTTTTTACTGTAGCGTAGTGTTCTACCAAGTATATGTACCATAGGCCGTGGGCTGCCTGTGCAAACCCTAGGCTCCTTCTGGAAGCTGCAGACGATGTTGGCTCTTGTAGCCCCTCTTTCCCCAGACCTCCAGCATGTCAACCCTCTGCCTCCGACACCTGTTCCTTCATCCTCACCACACACTCTGCCATCAAGCTCTGATTTCGTTTTTCTATCAAGAATGCCAAAGCGTGCTTCCTGGTTCCAGGGTAGTGGTTGTAAAGATCTCAGAGATGACAACTTTGACTCCTGAGTCAAGGGTGTTATTGTGCCCAGCCATTCCTCCTGCCTGGCTTTTCACTGCTGATTCAGGGATAGCCTCAGTATCAGGGACGTTTGCACTGGACAAGTCCAGGACTGTTTACTCAGGGAATGCGGTCTTATTAAAGCTATTGTTTTAATAGTCACTGGGAGCATTAAAAAACCTCAGGTCATCCAGTTGCAGTGTTAAAATTAGGAATGTTTGGGGCTTCAGGCAAGCAATATTGAATTAAATGTGTCCAGCACTTGAACATAGCATTTGATTGTACATTTTAAAATAGGGAATGCAAATTGAAACTCCTCCTGGGTGCTTTAAATCATATATTATATGTACAGTATTTTCAATTAGCTGCAGAAGAAAATATATGTTCAGTGTGGCTCTGTTTTTACAGCTGGGAATTGCTCTGAGGACACAATTGACTATTTCATACATGTGAGAGTTATTTAAATGACTTGTGGGGCACTTGCAGTCTAGCCAAGAATTGCACTTCATGTTGCAGGGTGGCAGGTAAACTAGGAAGTCCTTATGCATTCCTGAATAGGGCATCAGGTTCCCCAACATTCAGTTGACTGTAGGGGAGAGGTTATTGGGTCAGTATTGGGTGTTGGTCCTCCACATTTCATCCCTGGGGTAGGCCACACCACTGAAAGAAAGAGGATGCTTTAACTATCTATGGATTCGGGGAATAGCAACCTCAGTACTCAGTTGTTAACCAATTTCTCGGTTTTATTTTAGGTCGTTGTTGTTCTTAGGGGCTGTCAAGTCAATTCTGACTCATAGCAACTCTGTGCACAACAGAACAAAACACTGCCCAGTCCCGCGCCATGTCCACAATCATTTTTATGCTTAAGCCCTTTGTTGCAGCCACTGTGCCAGTCCACCTTGCTGAGGGTCTTCCTCTTTTTCACTGACCCTCTACTTTACCAAGCATGACGTCCTTCTCCAGGAACTGATCCCTCCTGACAATGTGTCCGAAGTACGTAAGACACAGTCTCACCATCTTTGCTTCCAAGGAGCACCTTGGTTGTACTTCTTTCAGAACAGATCTTTTTTCTTTTTGGCAGTCCATGGTACATTCAGTATTATCCTCATCAATCCTTCTTCTGTCTTCCTTACTCATTATCTAGTTTTCACATACATATGATGCCACTGAAAAGACCATGGCTTGGGTCAGGTGTACCTTAGTCTTCAAGGTGACATCTTTACTTTTCAGTACTTTAAAGAGATCTTTTGCAGCAGATTTTCCCAATGGAATGCATCTTTTGATTTCTTGACTGCAGCTGCTTATTTATTTTAGGTACTAGACACCAATGAGTGGTCAGATCAGATATGAGGAGACCCATCCTTCCCTCTCAATTCTTTTCATATTCAGTGTTCATTCCTTGGGACCACTGATAGTTCAATGATAGAGTTCATTCCTTGGGACCACTGATAGTTCAGTGATAGAGTTCTTGTCTTCTATGCAGGAGACCTGGGTTCAGTTCTTGCCCAGTGCACCTAATACACAGCAACCACTCATTTGTCAGTGGAGACCTGTGTGTTGCTAGATTGCTGAACAGATTTCAGTGGATCTTCAGACTAAGACAGACTAGGAAGAAAGACCTGGTGATCTGTTTCTGGAAATCAGCCAGTGACAATCTTATGGATGACAGTGGTCCTATCAGCAGCTGATAGTGGAGATGGCTCAGGAGTGGGCAGCGTTTTATTTCACTGTACGTGGGTTCTTCAGGAGCCAGATCCTTTTTCTGTCATTCATTTCACGTCATCATCACTTACAGAACTGGTGTAGTGAGCTGGGCTGAGTTTCAGCATGGACAAACCAGCAAATCCATGGGCATTCAGAAACCTTACTAACAGTTTGCATGTTCCCACTGAAATGATGCTGTAAGGAGGGGTGAGGGAATATTGTAAGAAAAAACATGTATTATTACTAATGTGATTCAGAGTATGGGTCAGTCAGTTTTGTGGGCAGAATTAAGATCCTCACTCTCATTGTTTCAACTTTTTGGTCTCTGAAACAGTGGTTCTCAGCCAGAGGCAATGCGTCTCCTCACCTGCAGGACATTTGTCAAGTGTCTGGAGACTTTTGGTTGTTAGAACTAGGGGAGAGTGCTGCTGTCATCTTATAAGTAGAAGGCAGGGGTATTGCTAAACTTCCTACAATCCATAGGCCAGCTTCTCACAACAGAGAAGTATCTAGTCCAGATGTCAATGGTGCATAAATTGTGAAGCATTGGTCTAAAATATATGCATCTTCTTTTAAGGAAAAATAGAAAAAGTGACTTTCACTGATACTTTAGTCCACAACCTGCTTGTGAGGTGGCTATTTCTGTAACATTAGTTGTTGGTGTGTGCTGTTGGGTCTCTTTGGACTCATAGCAACCCTATTGGATTGAGCTGCTGCATAGAGTCTCCAAGGATATAGTCTTCATGGGAACAGATCCCCAGGTCTTTCTCCCACAGAGCCACTGATGGGCTTGAATTACCGTAGCAGACAGGTGCTTGACTGTTGTGTCAGGTCACTGAGCCTGTCCTAAAGCAAAGATACAAGGGAAATGACCCACAATGAACAATCATGACAGCTAGTAAATAGACAAGGTGGCATTTGAAATTCTTTTTAATTTTTAGACATCACGCTACTTGAGTGTTGAGCTGTTAAGGGAAACAGTAAGATGGACTCGAGAAACCCTAAGACGACCCGTCGTTGGTGTCATGATAACTCACCGTGGTTGTAATTGGTGTTACCCAGAAGACTAGTGGTGTTGCAGGCCTTTTTATGTGCTTATTTGCCATTTCTGTATTCTCTTTGGTGAAATATCTGTTCATGTTTTTGCCCGTTTTCTAATTTTTTTTTTTCTTTTTTTTAGTGGTTGGGTTTTAACAGTGGTGTGGTGGTTAATTGCTGCAGCTGCTAACCAAGAGGTTGGAGGTTCAAATCCACCAGGGGCTCCTTGGAAACTCTATGGGGACTGATCTGCTCTGTCCTATAGGGTTGCTGTCAGTCAGAAGTGACTCAATGACAACAGGTTTGATTTGGTTTTATGTAGTCTAATACTAGTCCATTGTCAGATATGTGGTTTCAAATATATTCTTTCAGTCTATAATTTGTCTTTTTGTCATCTTCACAGGCAGATTTTCGTTTTGATGAGGTCCAGTTTATCAGTTTTTCCTTCGGAGAGTCAAGCTTTTGGTGTCAAGTTTAAGAAAATAAATAAATAGGTGTTTGACTCCTGCTTCCTCTAATGCACAGTGGCTGGGGTCTGGGGGTAAATGCAGCAGAGCAAGGTGGCCACACCTCTGGCTTCTGTCGGTGGCGGTTCTGCTGTGTGTCCCAGGAGCTGAGTGTGTCACGGTCATGGCCACGGGTGCTGACCTTGTACCTGCAACTCTTATAAGGTGATACTGGCTTGGGAAGTAAAGTCTTTCCAGAATCTTAGTTTCCAGAATCATTTATGTTACTTCCTAGCACAAAGCTTTTTTCTTTTCTCTTGCACCAGACAGCCTCTGTCTGGAACATTCTTTCCTGCCCCTACCCGTCCTGTCTCTAGCCCCCTCCTGCCTTGTGGAGTTATATCTAGCCTAGTCTATCTCCATTCTGGGGTCCCTATTCAAGAACCCTTCCATGATCACTGCTCACCACCCCCACTCAGGTGTGTCTTGGCTTCCTTTGCAGAATACTCTGCTTGCTTCCAGAGCATCTATAAATATGTAAAAGTGAATGTAAATACCAATTCAGTAATGTGGCTATTTGATTGACGTCTACTTCCCCCGTAGACCAGCATTTCTAAACCACAGTACTGTTAACCCTTAGGGCTGGGTAATTCGTTGCTCTAGAGTTCTGTCCTATGTATCGCAGGGTGTTGAACAACATCCCTGGGCTGTACCCATTAAAATTCCAGTAGCCCATACCCCCTTAGATGTGACAATCAGAAATATCTCTAGACACTGGCAAATGCCCCCTGAGGGACAAAAATCAGCCTGAGTTGACAAGCACTGGTGTCAAGTTAGTTTGTCTTCGTCCTCACCCTAGCACAGCGCCTGGCACGCAGATGATCCCTGAATATTTATGGACTAAATGACTATCTCTGGACTAAATGGATGGATGGACTGAACTTAATATCAGATGCTTCTTTACTAGGCAGTCTAGGAAATACCACCCTCATTTCAAGGGAACGAAATGCATTTTAGCTATAGAGTCAAGCCCTAGAAATCTAGAGTGCTCTCTACCCAGTGCAATACGGTTTTCTCACCCCCTTCTCCCCAGGCAGCTGACATAAAGGATACACGAGCCTTCCAGTTTCTGCCTAATTAAAGCCCACATCCTCTGTTAATACCATGAAGGTATTAACAGAAAAGGCATTTTTATCATTCACAGGGATAGGAGGCACCCCCCACTGACTCTGTGCTCTCCTCCTAAGAAAACATGGGCATCCCAGCAGACTTAACAGGACCCCTCAGGTGGCATTTCTGGAGTAATTTGCACAGGACAGTATTGGAGACCTAATTCTGCATTTACCTGCTGAGTCTCCATCCCTCTTGGCAGCTCCTGCTTCCTTTTTGGGAGAAAAGGGAGGAAAGCAAGGATTTGGACACAGATTTGCTTGGGTAAGCACATAACTGGACATAATGAGTTCAGAAGTTTTCTAGGGAATGAGTGTGATGGCATGTGACCATTCAGGGGATGTATGAATATTTGACATTTTGTCTCTGTATGTGGCAGTTCTGGTCCGTAACCCCAAATGATGGAGCTTGTTTCATGGTTTGGCAGAAAAGGCCAATGGGGAGAGCCCAGACAGTAGTAGGTGGGCAGGACAGGCCAACAGGAAGCAGATAACTGGTAATGATGCCGTGTTTCTCTACCATTCCTTCTCTGGGGCAGAACTCAGGAGGCAGGAGGCCAGCCTCCTCTCCATGCAGGTGGCTCTGCCAGGTGTTGGTGCCCTTCTGGGTAGCAAGCTCATGGTAATGTCAGTGTCCCTACCTCTAGAGCCTCTGAAGGATGCAAGTGATTAATGGGCTAAACTGCTAGCCAAAAAATTCGACGATTGAATCCACCTAGAGATGCCTTGGAAGAAAAGCCTAGTGGTCTACTTCCAAAACATCAACCACTGAAAACCTTAGGAGGCACAGTCCTGCTCTGACACGCAGGAGGCTGCCATGAGTTGGAATCAACTAGATGGCAGCTGGTTATCTCTACCTTCAATGACAAAGTTTCTTTTCCACAAGCTTTAGAGGAACTTGGGATGATAAATTTGATGCCTTGGGCTGACAATTGAAACCTTCAATTACTGGTAACTGTGGACTTGCGCTTCAAGGACTTACAAAAGCAGTTGGCTGGTTTCTTCCTCGCCACCTAGGGAAGAGGGTTGAAGATTCTGGGAAAGACCACTGTGTAAATTGCTGTCAATTGCAGTTGTTACTTTGGCAAGAAACAGTCTGTGACTGACTGTAAACTGAGACCTTGAATCTAAATTAAGAAAACCCAGTGGTGGTATCATGTGACAATTTGGAGAAAAGAGAGGATGAGTGCGGTTTTTGTGTTCTAGAGAAGGGTTTCTCAGCCTCACCACTGCTTGATGTCTAGGGTGGGTATTTCTTTGTTGGGGCAGAGGGACTGTCCTGTTCCTTATGGGATGTTTAGCAGTGACCCCTACTCACTAGATGACACTAGTACCCCTCCCCTAGTTGTGACAACCAAAAATGTCTACAGATGTCAAACAATCTGCAAGAGGCAGTGTCCTCCACCACCCACTCTAAGCCCCCAGCTGACAACCACTCCTCTGGAGTGACTGACACTATGTTCAATTCCTGTGACTTCTAAAGCTGTGTCAGTTATTTCATCCAAATATATAATTTTAAGCACAAGACAGAGAAAAAAAGTAGTGTTTCTTCACTTTTTCCAAGGTTGCCCTTTGAACTGCATCACACAAGCAGCGAGACTGGTGAAGACTGTTGGCTTTGAAGTGTTAGATCACTTTTCCATGTACCAACTGTATGATCTGGGTGGGTTATTTACATTTACTAGGCCTCAGTCTTCCCCATCTGTAAAATGGTGATACTAATGCCTGTTTTCTAAGTTAGGAATTTAGGTAGATATGTGATATTAAAAAAAAAAAAGAAAGCTAAGCTCTTACTGTCAAGTCTTTCCAACCCATAGCAGCCCTGGAGAACAGAGTAGAACTGCCTCATTGGTTTTCAATGGAGCAGCTGGTAGATTTGAATTGTAGACCTTTTGGGTAATAGCTGTAGCTCTTAACCGCTCTGCCACCAGGGTGCCATCACCCTAATAAAAACCAAACCCATTACTGGTCCAACTCGTAGCGACCCTATAGGATAGAGTAGAAATGCTCTCCTAGGGCTTCCAGTGGTCTTTATGGAAGCAGACTGCCACATCTTTCTCCTGCAGCGTGGCTGGCCAATACCAACCTCTGACCTTTGGATAGGCAACCAAGTGCTTAACCACTGTACCATCAAGGCTTTTGCTTTTACAAAAATACAGAACAGTATAAAGAATAATAAACTATACTCATATTTCTAACAGGAGAGAAAACTGTTATGTAGATAAATCTGTCTTTGTAGACTTTTTTTTTGCTCCTCTGCCTATGTATAATTTTTACATATTTTATCACACCATACAAAATTTCTTTAATCAAAATATACTCGGAGTGTATTACCATAGCCTTACGTTTCTGTCAAAGATGTCCTCAGTGGATGAGCAATGTGCTATTGAGTAGATGTCGTTACCTGCCCCCTGTTGTTAGCTGTCATAGTCCATGTTCTCCCAGAAGTCGTCTCTCGGTTCGGGATACAGTGCAAGTGGTTCCTCAAGGAGGTGTTCCCAGGCCAGGCAGTAAAGGATTGGGGAAAGTGGGCACCGGAGAGCGACGAGGCCAAGGAAAGGTGTGGTGTAAGGGAAGTCTCAATCCCACCAGTTGCCGTGGCTTTGACTCTAATTCATGGCAAACACGTGTGTCAGAGTAGAGTTTTCTTTTCATTGGAGGGAGGAAGAGGTAATTGTTTTCTAGTGATTTTTTGAAATTATGGCAAAGATATCATAAAACATAACACCATCTAAATAATTTCTGCATGCCCAATTCGGTGACTTTGATGACACTGACATTCTTCAAAGCTGCAGCCATTCCTGCTGTCCATTCAGAACCATTTCACCACCGTTAACAGAAATTCAGTGTCCTTGGGGTTCTCAGTGGCTGATTTTTTTCAGAAGCAGGCCACCAGGCCTATTTTCCAAGGTACACCTGGGTGAACCTCAGCCTGCAACAGGAAGTGTTTCATACCACTTGGCTTGTGGTGTTACCTGTTTACACCACCCAGGGGCTCCCAAACTCAGCCTGATCCCACGGGGAGGTCTGGAGAGTGGCTGCATCTTGGATCTGATGCTTCCTTCGGCAGGGAGCTCTTTGTGGTCCTACATGAATTGACATGGGCTGTTGGCCTCCGGAGCAGAGGTTTATATCAGCTCCCCGCCCCTTAAAGGCTCAAAGTGGGCTCTAATAGCAAATGGTATTCTTCTGAAGGTGGCAAGTGCACACTGGTGGCATCAAAGCACACAGAAGCTGGAGGATGATGGGGACCCAAAAAACTGGTGAAAGGGCAGCCCCAGTAGTCTTATATTGGAAATTTAGTTTGCAGTGATAATTTTGCTAGTGGAAATACCTCCAGAGTGAACATTTTGGACCCAAGCATTTTTGGTCATTACCTTAGGGATGTTTGAGAGAAGGAATGTAATCGAGAGAGCACTCACTTCTCACATATCAACTTTAGAATTATAGTCAACATCAGAGTTCCCGTATAGTGTCTTAGCTTTCTAGTGCTATTGTAACAGAAATACCACATCTGGATGGCCTTCACAAGCAGAAATTTGTTTTCTCACAGTTCAGGAGGCATTGTTCTATTGTTTTTAGGTATTGTCACGTCAGTTATGACTCATAGCAACCTCATATCACAGAGTAGAACCACACCATAGGGTTTTCTAGGCTGGTTGCACAATGGTTAAAGTGCTCTGGTGTTAATCGAAAGGTCAACAATTCAAACTCACCACCGACTCTGTGGAAGAAAGATGTGGCATCTGCTTCTGTAACAATGTACAGCCTTGGAAACCCTATGGTGCAGTTTCCCTCTGTCCTTGTAGGGTTGCTGTGAGTCAGAAGCAACTTGAAGGCAATGGGTTAATCATTATGGAAGCAGGTCTTATTGCTGCAGAGTCCAGTGGTGAGTTCCAGCAGCCAGCCATTCTGTTAGTCTGGTGCTTTGCCAGGGCTCCTCACGGGAGGCTAGGTGTCTGAATTCAGGGTACTCGCATTAGAAGAAGACTTTATCTCTCTGTCACCTCCATGGAAAGGGAGGTTTTGTTTGTTTGTTTGTTTTTTTATCTCTTTTCAGCTATTATTCCTTGATTCCTTTGTGATCTTCAACTGGTATGGTGTCTATCTCTCCTTGTTTCTGTACCTGATCTGCTTTTTATTTCTCAAAAGTGGTTGACTTAAGACACACTGTACACCAATATGACCTCATTAAGGTCGAAAGAAAGTGCTATCCCAAATAGATTCACTCCACAGATATAGGAGTTAAGATTCCAACACATATTTTGAGGGAACATAATCAATCCATAGCCCAAGGGAGTCACAGAAGTCATGTTCATGGTCCACATTTGAGCACAGACTGACTAGGTAATATCTCAAAATTAGGATTTTTTGGAAGTGTATATAGATGCTGTTATAGATAACAAGGGATTTGCATTTCATTAAATGCTAATAAATTCATGGTAGTTCTTTATCATGTTTTCTCAATAAGTTTTGAAATATAACTAGTCTCTAAGTAATCTAGTAATCTTGTGGGGCCGTAGAGACTGGATGAACCCTTGAAACTATTGCCTTGAAATAATGTTTAAACTTTAAAACACACCCCCAGATACATTTTTAATGGTAAAACAGATACAAAACAATTTGCCATTTTTGCCATCTTAAAATGTAAAAATTTAGTGACATTAATTACATTTACCACGTTACGCAGCCACCTTCACTGTTCATTTTCAAATGTTTCCGTCCTCTTCAACAAGAATCTAGTACCTATTAAGTAATGTTTCCCCAGCTCCTTTTCCCCCACATCCCCGAAGAACTGCTAATAAACTCTTATCTCCGTGTGTATTCGCCTATTCTAAGTATTCCATATAGGGGTAAATGCAATTTTCGCCGTTTGTGTCTGACTTATTTTACTCAGCATGTTTTCAGGGTTCATCAGTGCCATAGTGTGTCAGAGTTTCCTTTCTCTTAGTGGCTGAATAATAATCCATTATGTGGCTATATTGAAATTTATCCATTCATCTGTTGGTGATACGTGTTTCCACCATTATGTCTAAAAAGAGTACTTCCTTGTTTCTTAAAGATTGGGAGCCATGGATCAGTATCACTGTAACTTCTTGGATCATCTCTTAGCTGTTGGGTTAGAAAAATCACACATTAGAAACATCACGTGGTAAAGATTTGCCAATAAGAAGGTCTATAGGACCTGATGTCATAAATAAGACAGATTGAATGACCTAAAACAACAGACTGAGAAACATATCTCATAACTATTAAAGGATTTTTATTTTTAACATACCTACCTCTCCTTCCATAACTGAACTTATTCACCTTCTGATGGTAATGTCTTAACACCATCAAGATGGTCTTTTTTCTATTTCTGTGCATTAAATAAGTGAACTTGAAAGGCATGAAAGACTTTATCAAGGTGAAAATACCATGTTTGACCCATTTCTCAGCTTTTCCTTGAGGCTTTTCAAATAACTGTTGAAATAAAAGTCACAATCCTTCAGGGCTTGAGCACTGAGGAAAGGAGCCAGCTTTGATTAGGTACCAATCTGGGCCAAGTACTAAGCTAATAAAACTCCGCTTTCTTGTTCTTGATGCTTATTTAATGTCCATGACCACCCAGTGAGCTAGGATTTGTAATACAGAAGCAAAGTATGAGCTGCGTTGGCTCTCTTGATTAGTGGATGATAGAAGTGGCGTTTGAAACTTAACTGAATTTTCCCAAAATCGTGGAAGAAAATAGAATAAATGGCCCATAATTTTGTATTTTAAAAGTTAGACAGCTAGACCTTGTGGGGCCATAGAGACTAGATGAACCCCTGAAACTTTTGCCTTGAAAAAAATCTTGAAACCTTAAAGTATACACATCCCCTGAAGTCTTCTTACAACCTAACGGTAGTTTAGCTTAACTAGTAAAATGTCTGCTGTTTTGGAAACCATATGTATGGGATTAAAGTAACAACAGCAACTCAAAAGATTAGATGGGAACCCTAGGGGGCATTGGGATGTTTATGTTAATGAGGAAGGAACATCTCAGAAAAGGAGATTGAGAATCGTGGCACAACTTGACAAAAGTAATCACTGTCACCGAAGCATACACACAGAGATAATGGAATTGGTGTATGTGTTGCTGTGTATATTCTCAACAACAAAATAAATAAAAGTTACACAGCTAGCCAAGCCCTGATTCCTTCTGCCTGTCACGGATTGAATTGTATCCCCCCAAAATGTGTATCAATTTGGCCAGGCCATGATTCCCGGTACTGTGAGATTGTCCTCCCTTTTGTGATCTGATGTGTTTATCCTGTGAGTTATAAATCCTAACCTGTACAACTCAATGGTAATGGCTTTGGGTTTGTTTCTGTTTTGTATGATGTTGATGAGGCAGGACTACAGTCTACAGGATTAGGTTGTAACCTCCATCAGTCGCTTTGAGATATAAAGCAGAGAAGCAAGTAGAGAGGAGGGGGACCTCCTGCCACCCAGAATGAAGAACCAGGAGGGAACTGTTCCCTTTGGACCAGGAATCTCTGTGCTGAGAGGCTCCTGGACCACTTAATGATTTATGACAAGGACCTTGCCCCAGAGCTAATGGAGAGAGAAAGCTTTCCCCTGGAGTTCACACTCTAAATTTGGATGTCTAGCTTCCTAGATTGTTATAGAATGAATTTCTGTCTGTTAGAGCCATCCACTTGGGGTATTTCTGTTACAGCAGAACTGAATGACTAAGACACCTCCCAGTTTTCCCTGTACCCTGCAAAAGAGGTTTCTGAGTAAATGGCATGTGGATGAAAAGCACTTGGATGTCAGCATGTATACGTTGTTGTGGTTAGGTGCCGTCGAGTCGGGTCTGACTCATAATGACCCTATGAACAACAGAATGAAACACTGCCCAGTCTTGCGCCATGTCCACAGTTATTTTTATGCTTAAGGCCATTGTTGCGGCCACTGTGTCAATCCATCTCGTAAAGAGTCTTCCTCTTTTTCACTGGCGCTCCACTCTACCAAGCGTGATGTCCTTCTCCAGGGACTGGTCCTTCCTGACAACATGTCCTAAGCATGTAGGATGCAGTCTTGCTATTTTTGCTTCCAAAGAACACTCTGGTTGTACTTCTTCCAGAACAGATTTGTTTGCCCATTTGGCAGTCCATGGTACATTCAAAATTCTTCTCCAGGATTACAAGTCAAATGCATCAATTCTTCTGTCTTCTTTTACACAGTAAGTCCCTTCATTTAAAGAGGCTAGAAGTTATGTTTTTCTTTCTTAAGCATTTTTAGGTGGCCTTTTTTTGTCAGAATTAGTGTCCGACATGCGGTAAAGACAACCGAGAAGAGAGAGAGACCCACAAGAGTGGGTGCCTACATCGACTTGGGACTGGAAGAACTGGATGGTGCTCAGCCACCACCAGTGATAACCACGATGGAGCTCACAGAGAGGAATCTCACTGGCAACATAAGAATAAAAAGGGGTGCATCATGAGATCTCCACTAAAAGACCTCAATTGATGGTCCAGCAGTTTTGGGGTTCCTCTGAGAGCATGGCCCCCGGCCCTGATGCTGCCCTTTCCCATAAATTATAACAAAGTTCCACTCTTTGGACAGGAATGGTTTGGACTTGGTAATGCAGAGTGACCATATATTGGATGCACTTTATGGTTTTATACATCTATAGGATATCATCCTGCTGACCTCTGGCTGGAGGAAGGGGAGTGGACGGAGAGGAGGGGAAGGGAGGCTGTTGGGAGGATGAGACATGTATGGAGCAGAGAGGAATAGTGTGCAGTCACCAGACAGGGAGAGCAGTGGAAGCTGCATATAGGTGGGCATGTAAATTTGTACGTGAATGTACATTTTCACTCAGTCATGGTAAATAAAAATTAAAAAAAAAAAGAATTAGTGTCCGAGTATATACTTTGAAAGTCAGATACAAATTTACGAAAAATTCAAGGCGGACTTCGCATGTATCTCTAGTAATCAAAAAGTACACACAGCAAAACCACTAAAGCACTGTCAGTTTGATCAGCCACTGTTGGTTTGATCAGTTGGCATTTACTTTTTGATCTTCTTTGAGTTGTGAAGACGCTGGGTCATTTTGACAACCCTGTACATTTCCCAAGGGTATCAAGCTGCTCTTTAGTTTTGTTTGTTCATCTAATTTGCTGTCTTAAGAAAATGTGCAATGGTATTTAGGACCTGAATATATTTCAGTGGTGAATGAACATATTTCATTGTGGTTTGTGGAGGTTTGAGAGATCAGGGATCTTGCTTCTCTTGCCATTGGAGGACCATATTTGAGGCTTAGCCCTATTATTTGTACATTAATAGTAATTATTAATCATTTGCAGTTACAACTGAAATCTCCTTGAGTCAGCTTCAGAAGCATCTGTAGAATGCTTCTTGCTAAACATCCTAAGAGTTGGGCCTTTGCCTGTTGACAGAGGGTTGGTGAGGAACATTTGGCCTTGGACTTCTAGGCTTCACAGTCCTACCCAAGACAGCACTTGGAAACCTGGGTTTTGCAGCCAACACTTAAGCAATGCATTTATTTCTTGGGAAGCCCTGTAGAGAAAACTGTTGAGAGATGTCATTCTAATGTAATGTGGCATGCGGCTTTTCTGTACTTCTTGTGGCCTTTGTAGAGGAAATGACAAGTCCAGAGGCAGTTCAATAAGGGGCCTAGAATTCAAGAACCAGAATCCTAGAAGCACAGGGACCACCAAGAATGTCAAGCTTTTCTGGGTGCTTGCGAAAATACTAGCTTATGTTGTAGAGAGAAGGCCGGCTACCACTTTTTTCTACCCTAAGAGAGATTGTCTCCTGGTCCTACTGTGTACTGTTTTCTTTTTTTCATTCCTGGCTCCTGGAGTGTAGTGACCCTGCTCTTGGGAAGGGGTTGATTTGAGCAACTCATATTCACAGGAGGATGAGGCAGTCAGATTACCCTAGCCCAGCTGAGTCCCCCATAATCGTACCTTCTCATGTCCCTCCTTCTGCTCTGTGGCTATGGAGACTACCCAGTTGACATAGTGACACAGAGAAGATGTACACAGTCTAATCTTCATAATTTGTGTTTCAGTATTTGGCTACAGTCAAGAGAATGATGGAAATGATACTGGATTTTCTGCACTGCTGTTGCCTAACAGTTTAATATTTGCATGGGCTCCGGACCCTTAAAATATGTTGAAAAGCATGAGTTCATAATGATACTGAAAGAAAAAAAATGGAAACCCTCTCTTCAACTCTAAGAATGCTTGTTAACCATCTCTCAGCTTTGAAAACTGTTAGATATTGGCAGTGAATCAAGCGTTTATCCTGCCTGTGCAATGCAAGCTGTACCTCAGGTAACCGTGTTGCTAGTTATGGGAGATTTTCTTCTTAGAAAAGTATTCCAGCTAATAAATGACAAAGGGACGTTAGAATTACAGTGATGCCATTTGGCCACCTATTAAGACAGTGAATTCCACCAGTTATCACCAGTGACTATTCACATCACAAAGAGAATTGAACATTATGTGTCCTGATGCCACCATGCTGTGTCCTGATGCCACAAGGCTGTACAACACCTCGGTGAAATCCCTGTGCCTACAGGAAAATTGAGCTTCAATCTCATCAAGCCTCTAGAGCAGGAGTTGGAAGCTTTCCCTATAAAAGCCCAGATAGAAAATGTTTTCAGCTTTGCAGGCCTTGTGGGCTGTTACCATATGCCCACTGTTAGCGCTGAACCACTCTGTTGCAGCTAAGTCACACTGTAGTGTGATTGCAGCCATAGACAAAACATACACAAACAGGCAGAGCTGGATGTGGCCCACAGGCTGTAGTGTAGCGGCTGCTGTTCCGGATCTAACGGCCAATTTCTGGAACCTACAGAAGATAGGCACTTGGCTGACGGCATTACATGGATGCAATTAGAAACATCTAGACTGTGGGAAACAGTGCAGAACAAATGACCTTGTTTCTTTGACAAAAAAATGCCAAGGAAAAAAGTAAAACTAAAGTAAGCAGGACAAGAATTCAAAGCGAGAGTGAAAGAGACAGATCAACTTATTGTAATAGATGAACTTTATTTAGGTCCTGATTCAAACAAACTATAAAAAAGCATAAGACAGAAAAATTTAAACACTGACTGGATATGAGTATTTAAAGTATTCCTGAGTTATTAATTTTGGAGCAGGACAGTGATACTTTGGTTATATATTTTTAAAAGCCCTTCTGTTTAGACTGTGTGGTAAAATAGTTTGAATGATGTTGTGTAATGTCTAGGATTTGCTTCCAAATAATCTTTTGAGTTTAGAAGAAATCAAATAAGCCATGAGTTGATCTTTGTTTTATTTGAGTGTTGGATACTTGGGGCTCATTTTGCTGTTGCATATATATGAAATCTTTTATAATATGAAACTTTTAAAAATAATGTGCATTTTGTAAAATACATTGCTTTAAACACTTTTTTTTTTTTTACGAGGCTGAGAGTAGGAGTGCTTTTTATTTATTCAGACACTCCCAGAGCCTTCAAAAACCATAATGAATCACCCCCGAGTTTAAGTTGCAAGAGTCTGTCTGGTTACTTTTTCCCACCAAACTGTGCGTCTACAACTTGTTAAGATGATAGCTATCATATTACTTATTTATTGCTGATGTGTTATATGTAAAGTATGTATATATATATATATGTATGCATGTGTATGTATACTTTAAAAAAAAACATTTTATGTAGTAGAAAATAAGCTTCATCTTTTGTGACTAGGTAGGCTGCTCCCCGTATTCAGTCAGCCAGTGCTGGTTGAGTGCAGGAGGTCTAGTCACAAAGGTGATGTACCCAATGACAAACAGCTGGGTGTGATGCAACAGGCAGCAGTGGGAGCCTGTGGCCAGTTCCCAGGGTGCTTGCTATTCAGGGTGCTTGCTGTGGGACTGAGGGCCCAGTACTTCCAGAACTTCTTTTTGTTATTCCTAAAAATAACTGTAGATCCAAATTTGTATGTGACATCTCCTGATTGTTACTTAAACAATCTGAGCACACCCTGACCCAGACCCTTGGAAGGCAGTCTGGGGGTCTGCTTCTGAAGGGTCACAGCCTGGAAAATCTTAGGGACACAGTTCTGCTCTGCACACACGGGGTTGCACTGAGTCAGAATCTATTCAGTGGCAGTGACCAGCAACAATGATGTATTCCAAACCAAACACTGGAACAGCTGGATTAATCCCGTAGGGCCACTTCTGGTTTAGTGACTACTTATGGAAACTCTGGTGGCATAGTGGTTAAGTGCTACATCTGCTCACCAAAAGGTTGGCAGTTCAAATCTGCCAGATGCTCCATGGAAACTGGATGGAGCAGTTCTCTTAAGAGGGTTGCTATGAGTAGGTATCAACTCAATGGCAGTGGGCTTAGTTTGGTTTGGGTTAGTAGGTAAGACCCAACGCTAGTCTCTGTAGACACTGGAATTCTAAAGTCTCATGGCTTTGCTTTCTAGGAGCTTCCAGTCTAGTTGGAAAATTTAAAAAAAAAAATCATTAAGCAATTAAAATGGGAGGTACAGGTAGGCAACGCTATAGAAACTGAGAAAAGAAGGTAGATCACACCATGTGGGACAGTCGGGGAAAGCTTCATGTTAGCAGACGAAGGAGTTGAGTTAAGCTTCTGTTGTAGACAGATGGAAGAATAAGGGGGAGAAAGCATTCCAGGCAAGAGATACAAAGAAGCAAAGCCACAATTATGGGAAAGACCAAGGTTTAGCAGCAGATGCTGTGACCTAAGAGGAGTGTTGTAGGTATGGCAGACTGGGGTCCCTGGGGTCCATGCATAGCCCACCAATGGAGTAGCATGTTCTATATAGTCTGGCGTTCCAACAGTCATGCAGTAAGCAGTGGAAATTGTGGGGCAGAAATTCAGGAGGAAATTTGAGAATTTATGATATGGATTTGAGTGTCATCAGTGTAAAAATGATGGATGGAGCCACTGGGTCTATAGAAACTGTTCCTCTCATTCCTGCTGCTGGCACCTGGCACGTCTATACATGTAGAGATACACTTTGAGTCTGGCATTTGCAAAACAACCAACCATTGTTTACTCTGTCCAGTCTCACTTAAAGCTCAAAGCAGTACCTGATTACTTTGGGGAATATTCCCTTCAATGAAAAAGTAGAAAGCTTTAAAATAAAGAAACTCGGAGTACATGGGAAAAGAGAAAACCAACATTTGGAAGGAAATGCCTGTGGCTATGTTTTTTTTTTTTTTTCCTTGGACATGTTTATGGTTTCCCTCCAAGTATGGCCTAAACTGGAGATATTTTTTAACTGTTGTGGAAACATTTTTCTAGAAATGGAAACATCTTAAACAGATTTATGATCCCCCGTATCGATGTTCCCCCATACATTTGGACAACGCCTTTATTCTCTCTCCCTTATTTAAGAGTTTAAAGTTTCCTTTCTCTTAAAAACAGAGAGGATTAGTATTCTTCTCATAATGAGAATCTGCTTGTTCTGGAGATTGAAATATTGCAAAGGCTGATTACTCCAACAGTTATTTTACAGTAGAGATTGTCTATGTGGACACAAGTCCCAGTTAATATTAAGAATTCCGTGAGCCTAAAATAATTTATGTGTCGACACCCATTCTTTTGGCGGCTGAACTCTGGAGAAAACCAAAAGCTTAGTCTCAGACGTTTTTACACAAGCCCAGGTGAGTCCAGCCCAATGGTCATTATGGCCTAGAAGACTGAGGCTAAGAAGTGATGCCCAAAACATCAATCAAAAACAGCTCTGATGCCAAGTTCTGTGCAGCTCGGACAATATCCCAGTGCGCTGTTACAAACTGCAGATAGACCTATTTTTTCAAAAGTTTCCCAAGTCCATGAAACCAAGAAAAACATCCATGGCAACCTTCCCGCTGCTTCATAATGAAACTGTTCTTTTAGCAGAAATTCATAACTGAGCAACATCCTGCTAAACAAGGTAGCTATTTATGAGTCTGTCCTTGCTGATGGTAAGACATTGGAGCTATTAAATTTCTTGCTGCTACTGATCCTTTCTGTGTATTTTACAGTGTTCTACATATGTCTATAGTATTGGGGGTGAATCACCTTGAAGACCGCAGAGGCAAAACCCATTGAATGCCAGGTGCAAATTCAAATGTTTGCAGAAATATTTGCTCATCTGGGAGGATTTTTTCAGGAGGCTGATGAAGTACAGATTATGGCACTCTGAAAGGAGATGTCAGGATAGAAAATGAAAAATCCAAGAATTAAAATGGATGAAGTTGTCACTGGCTACTGGATTTTGACCATTTGTGACAGATGGCACAGATGTTCTTTTATTTCTGAAGGCCTTTGGTTTTACAGAGAAATTTTCTGAAAGAAAAGACAGGAAGAAGGAAAGATGTAATTTCTGGGTTTTAGATGAAATTAGTAAAGCTGCCTAGTCAGGATTTGGAAGCTTTCCAGTATTCAGCAGACTCAGTGAAACTCAGAGTTATAGTCCTGTATTCAAGCCAATCCTGATGCCCAAGTCAAAATAGGCCATGTTGGCAAGTCCCCAAGACAGTGTATACGGAGGTCACTTGTCTTGAGTTTAGACAGACTGAGTTTACACACTGATTTTATAATTAAGTTCTTGAGATCTCTGAATGTTTCAGTTTTTTAAAAATGTATTTCTTGAAATAAAAGGAAATTTTACCATCAGTGTGAATGATGACCTGGCAGTTTCACTCTGTGGCCCGGCTGGCATGTAAGCCATGCACTGGCAGGCTTGTGCTGACAGGCTTCCTTTCAGCCCAGGGTGCTCACCTTCCTTGGAGAGTGTGCAGCGTCCCAGGACCAAACACTGTCATTTTCTTAGTCATGCTCAGCAATACTCTTTTGATGCAGTACAAATAATTAATAAAAATAGAAGGTACTCCTAGGTGCAACTGGTACCTATTTCCATCAAGTCAGTTCTGACTTGTAGTGACCTTATAGGACAGAGTAGCACTCCCTAGTAGGGTTTCCAAAGCTATAAATCGTTAGCAAATGTGGTGCCACATCTGTCTCCCATGGAGCAGCTGGTGACTTTGTGCTGCTGACCTTTCAGGTATCAGCCAGTGCTTCACCACTGCACCACCAGGACTCCTGCTGCTAAGCCACTAGATTTAATTTCCCAAGCATTTATTGAACATCTGCTATGACCTTATAGATCCCTAAGTAGCTCAAGCAGTTTGCACTCAACTACTAGCCTAAAGGTTGGCAGTTCAAACCCCTCAAGCAGTACCTTGAAAGAAAAGGCCTTGCAATCTGCTTTCATTAAGATTACCAAAAAGCCAAAGCAAACCTACTGCCATGGAGTCAACTCCAACTTCTAGGCACCCATAGGAGAAAGTAGACTTTGCCCCACAGGGTTTCCAAGGAGTGGCTGGTGGATGCGAACTGTTGAGCTTTTGGTTAGTAGCCATAGGTCTTAACCACTGTACCACCAGAGGTTACAGCCAAGAAAACCCTGTGCTGCAATTCTAGTGTGTAACATACAGGATTGCCATGAGTTGAAATCAACTCGACTACCACTAGCCAACCAACCATGACCGTTTGTAAGGTAGAAAACCAAACCAAAACTAAATCCAGTCAATTCTAGGTTGGGAAGTAGAAAGAAAGGTAAACCAAAAAAAAAACCCAAACAAACCCTATTGCGTTTGTTTTACTCACCTGTACTGCCCTAACAGAAAATACCATGAGTGGGAGGCTTCATGAGGAGAAGTTTTATTGTCACAGTTCAATAAGCCACAAGTTAATTTATGGGTTATAAGTCCATTCAGTAGGAGAATTTATCCCAGTCCCGCAAGCTGAGTCCAAGTTCAAGGAGAGCATCTTGGCACAGGAACCTCAGGTCCAAAGGATGAGCTCTGCTCTCAGTGCTGCCTTCTTGGTGGTGTGAGGTTCCCACCTTCCTCTGCTCACTTCTCTCCCTTATATCCCACAAGCTTGTCGCTTGAGTCCTGCCTCACTAACACAATTGCAGCCCGTTTTCCCTTATCAACATTACAGATGCAGGATTCACAACACCTGGGAGGAATCACACCACAATGGGACTCGTGGCCAAGTCAAATCAATACATGTATCATGGGGGGTGGGCACAATGCAATCCATGACAGCATTCAAGTAAATTCTGTCTCATTGCAACTTTATAGGACAAAGTAGAACTGCTGCATAGGGTTTCCAAAGAACAGCTGGCAGATTTGAACTGCCTACCTCTTGATTAGCCACCAAGCTGTGATCACCAAATCCTGGTGTTGCCTGATGTCTCTGCGCCCTTTCTTTTCCCTGGAGCGCACTGAGACACTGAACCCCTCCCCTCCCCTCCACCCACCTCCCCGTTACCCAGGTTAGCTATCTCTTGAAAGACTGTTTCCTGCCCCTGGAAACCCTGGTGGCATAGTAGGTTAACTGCTATGTCTGCTAACCAAGAGGTTGGCAATTCAAATCCTCAAGGCAGTCCTTGGAAACTCTCTGAGGCAGTTCTACTCTTTCCTACAGGGTTGCTCTGAATTGGACTCGACTCGATGGTGGTGGGTTTGGTTGCTGGGTTTCTTTTCCTCTTCATTCTCTGCAAACACCCGGGGCAGCACACACAAACACGTGCATCAGGACAAAGTGGCTCCATGGGAAACCTGTCCGTAACCGAGATCACTTGGGTCTATGAGGAAGGGAGCAAGTTAACAACAGCATGAATTCTTCTTTTGCTTTACCAGCTGAGGCTTGTAAGTTCTTATTTAATGAAAGTTGGTGTGAATTTCCTACCTCTTGCTTTTCACACCCACAGAAAGCTCATACAACTGGAAGTCATGGAAGAAGGCTGACTTAAAGCAAATTATTGTAAACAGTGCCATCTTCACAATTTTTGAATTTACAAGTTGCTTTTCCCTACTGATTTAAGGCCTTCTTTAAAATTTAGTTTTAATTGACAGTTTTTAAATTTTATAAAAGCACTGGTTAAGAGGTCAGCTGCTAAGCCAAGGCTGGCAGTTTGAGTCCGCCGGCTGCTCTTGGGACACCCTGTGTGACAGTTCCACTCTGTCCTGTCGGAAGTCTGAATGAACTCGACAGCCACCAATATTAAACACATTAATTCCAACTCATAGCAACCCGACAGGACAGAGCAGAACCACTTCATTGGGTCTCTAGAGCTGTAAATCTTTACAGAAACAGACTGCCTTATCTTTGTCCCACAGAGTGACTGACAGGTTCAGGCCATTGACATTTAGTTAGCAGCTGAGCACTTAACCACTGTGCCACCAGGGCTCCTTAAATTATACCTACTTGAGTGCAAAGTAGTCCCTCCAAAAAGGTACAATTAAGTGTGATAATTTTTTTTTTTAATCTACTTTTGCAGGTTGTCCTTGCTGGAAGGAACCATGAGTTGCCATTTGGCACTCTTCCTCTTCGCCACGTTGACTTTGCCGTCAGTCTACTCCCAGCAAAATGTGCTCTCCCTCGAGGAGCTCACCTCCAGCACAGGAATCAAGGTTTTTGATCAGCTCGTCAAGTCCCAGCCTCATGAGAACATCATTGTATCCCCCCACGGGATTGCGTCGGTCCTCGGGATGCTTCAGCTGGGGGCCGAGGGCAAGACGAAGCAGGAGCTCACCACAGTGATGCGATACAACGTGAACAGTACGTGTGTCCTGCGTCTGTGGCTGAAGGCCTTCTCAGGAGGCCAGCGTAGCGGGGCTCACTGCTCCATCTTAGATTCCAACACAAGAAGCTAAGGAAAGGTTTATTGATGCCAACTGGAGCTTAGGGCCGACCTGTTGTAAATTAGGTGATAGAAGTGAGAACTGCTTTCTCATCTCTGGAATAGCCGTGTGTCTTTGGGTCAGTCACCTGACATTTTCAAGTTTCAGTTTTTGTGTCTACGAGGTCTGACAATTCAGTTTGTGAACTCATCCTAGAAAAAGTCTATTACCTAATTACTGAATATCACTGTGGTCACCTTTGAAGGACTCCCCTTGGGAAGCTGCACACTGATGCCAGCACCTAGTCCACCCTTCAAAGCAATTTTGGAATTCTTTTTTGGGATGTCTATCAGAGCTGTCACTGGACAGGGTCTGAGAAGCTCGCACTCATCCCATTGCTGAATATCATTATGGTCACCTTCAAAGTATGTCCCTTGAGAAGCAATGCACTGACACCAATGCTTTGTCCCCACTTGGAAGCACTTTTTCTACGGTGAGTTCATGAACTTCATTGTTAGACCTCATCCAATGACAGCTCTGATAGACATTCCAGAAAAGCGCTCCAAAACTGCTTTGAAGGGTGAACTAGGCTCTGGTATTGGTGCATAGCTTCCCATGGGCAGTATTTCAAAGGTGACTGTGGTGATATTCAGCAATGAAATATGCAGCAGTTTTTCTAGGATAGGTTCACGAACTTAACTGTCAGACCTCGTACACTAAGGAAATGCTTTCTGGCCAGTGTGCCTCAGTGGTAGTACTGGCTAAAATGCATTATGTTGTGAACGTTATCTGTAGTCGGGCTTCTCTAGAGAACCAGCCAGTGAGTCATGTAAACGGAGAGGGAGAGAATGATTCTAAGTACTGGTTCATACATCTCTGAGGGCTGACAAATACGAAATCCATAGGCCGGGCAGCAGGCAGGAGATTTCTGTAGGCTTGTGTTCCAAAATCTGTAAATTACGAAATTTGAAGAGTACAGAGGAGAGAGAGAGAGAGACAGAAATCCAATTTTGTGATGATAATTTATAGTCTGAAGGCAGACCAGACCCTAAGGAAACTGCCATGCCAACTGATTAGTTGATCACATTACATTAGATTGTGGTGTGGAAGGTGATTACACTGCATTGCACTAGCTTATGTCAGAAACAGCAACTAGTCAAGTATTGGGCAGAACCACTGGGAAATATTGTCTAGCCAAGTGGACACAAACACTGGCCAGCACAAACATGCTTCTAAAATATGGAAGTGGGGGAAGATGGCACTGGGTGTTACCGTCAAGGGCATCATGAGGAAGTCTTGTGGGGATGGAACAGTTCTCTGTCTTAACTATACTGGTGATCACATCTATTAAGCAGACAGTGAAATTGCATACAGATGTATATACCTGGAAACCCTTGTGGTGTAGTTGTTAAGTGCTTTGCCCTCTAACCTTAAGATCGAAGTTTGGATCCCCGAGGTGCTCCTTGGAAATTCTATGGAGCAGTCCTGCTCTGTCCTGTAGGGTTGCTATGAGTCGGAATTGACTCAGCAGCAGTGGGTTTGGTTTGGTTTTGATTTATATAAGAACAGGAAACCCTGGTGGCTAGTGGGTAAATGCTACAGCTGCTGACCAGAAGGTCAGCAGTTCATATCTACCAGGTGTTCCTTCGCAACTCTATGGGACAGATCTACCGTAACCTATAGGGTCGTTATGACTCAGAATCAACTCGAAGGCAGTGGGTTTGATTTGATATATATGTACATGGAGACCCTGGTGGCATAGGGGTTAACTGTTACAGCTGCTAAGCAGAAGGTTGGCAGTTCAAATCCACCAGGCACTCTTTGGAAACTCTAGGGCAGTTCTACTCTGTCTGTAGGGTCACTGTGAGTTGGAATCAGCTTGAGACTAGCGCCTTTATTTTGGTTTATGTATGCACACAAGGAGACCTGGTGGTGAGTGCTGAAGTACTCAGCTGCTAACTGAAAGGTCAGCAGTTTGGACCCATCAGCCACTCGGTAAGAAAAAGAAGTGGCTGTGTGCTCTGTAAAGATTATAGCCTTGGAAAAGCTGTGGAGCAGTTCTACCCTGTTCTGTAGGGTCTTTATGCATCAGAACTGACTTCAATGGAAATGAGTTTGGTTTTATGGTTTTGAAGACATGCACACATACACATACGTGTGTGCATGCCCACAGAGACTGTGTGTAGAAGTGGCTTAATCTGAATATGCTCTGTGGACAAGACCCATGTCATTTTCCTGCTTTTGGTCAGGTGCTACAGTTACCATATTGTAAATCTGTTGCCATTGAGTCGCTTCCGACTCAGAGTGGTAGGTCCCAGCCAGCCACCTTGTGTTTAGTAGTGAAGTGCATGACTGCCATACCACCAGGCCTCCTTATAGTTCTGATGAGATGTTGCTATTAGGGGAGGCTGGGTGAAGGCTACCTGCCATGCCCCTACTGATTTTCCTTTTTTTATTTTTTTTTTTGCAATTTGTAAATCTATAATTATTTCAAAATGAAAATTAAAAAAATAATAATAATCTAAAGTCCAGTGGAAATGGTTTAGCTTTACCAACCAAGAATCCTGTTTTTAATTAGCTATTTAAACTTAAAAGCTGAGACCCTGAAGGAGCTGGTAGTAGCACGGTTTTGTTTCAGCTGAGCTCTCCATACCCAGGGTCATTTCCCACCTGCCTTCCCCATAAAGAAACCCTGGTTGCGTAGTGGTTAAGTGCTGTGTCTGCTAACCAAAAGGCTGACAGTTTGAATCCACCAGGCACTCCTTGGAAACTCTATGGAGCAGTTCTATACTCTGTCCTGTAGGGTTGCTATGAGTCAGAATTGACTCAACGGCACTGGGTTTGGTTTGGTTTTGTGGTTTCCCACAAGTGCAGTGTATATGGGACCAGCAGCACAAACTGGCCTCTAAGCTCTCCTTTGCTGTTGACGTGTGCTATGACTGACTCTGGATATCTTAGTCTGGGCTGTCTAAGTTGATGCCTACTCATGGCAATGCTTTAGTGTAGAGTAAAACTGTCCCATACAGTTTCCAAGGCTGTAGACTTTTATGGAAGCAGGTGACCAGAGCTTTCTCCTGCAGAGTGGCTTTGGTGAGTTTGAACCACTGACCTTTTGGTTAGCAGCCAAATGTTTAACCGCTTTTCCAACAGGGCTTCTTCAAAACTGGCAAGGTGTGCGTCTGTGTGCATGTGCATGTGTGCACGCCTATTGAGAGAGTGGCGGATTTAAGGAAATGCTCATACAGTTTTAGGGGCTGGAAGGTGGCAAGCCTGTAAATTCAACAGCAGACTCACCCAAGAGACACTTAAGTGTTTTTATAGGCCGTGGTTGGAGCTCAGCTTCTGAGAACTCACAACAGGCTGCTCTTCTTTTTTGTTTTTAATATATTTTTTTTTCATTATGATTGAATGAAAATGTACATTCCCATATAAATTTGCATGCTCCCCTATAATAGAGTGATCTTGAGGAGAAAAAAGCAAGGTGATTTTGTGTCATTAGCAGGAGATGTGCCCAATGTTTTCGTTGCAGGACTCTGTAGCTTGTGGAGGTGACAGTATAGCTAAAAGGACCCTGATTCAGAAATGTCTTGTAGCCTCTGAATGCTGCAGTTTCCTTCTGTGCATGTAAAAGGAAACTGCTGATGCCCCGTGTGCCTGCCCCCAGAGCAGATGGGAAGGGTAAATGATAAAGCCTTGTATTAGCCCCAAATCTCCAGATGGTAAAGACACTTTGCCAAAAGGTTGATGGTTGAAACCTGCCAGTGGCATCATACAAGAAAGGCCTGGTGGTGATCAGCTTCCGTAAAGATTATAACCATTCACTGAATTTTCTGACCAAAGATTCTGTAGAAGAATCCTGATCCAAAGGGGGAGAATTTAGAACAGGATTTCAAATACTCATGAATTCCAGACTTTTTGGAACTGTGGAGGCTGGATGCACCCCTGAAACTATTGGCCTGAGATTGTCATTAAACCTTAAACCAAGGATATTCCATGAAGTATTCTTAAAACCAGACAGCAACTTAGTTTATCTAGTAAAGAATGTCTGCCTTGAACGCTGTACTCTTTCAAGACATATCTATATGGGATCAAATTGACAGTGGCAACTGGAAAGATTAGATAAGAATCTTAGGGGGCAGTGAGTTTAAGTGAATGGAAGGAACAGCTCAGGAAAGCAGGGTGAGAAGGGTTGCACATCTTGAAGAGTGTAGTCAGATGTTACTGAATCCTACATGGAGAAATGGTTGAATTGGTGTATGTTTTGTTGTGTATATTCTCAATAACAACCATATAAATAAAATTAAAAGTAGACATATAGCCAAGACACCCCTGTGGAGTTCAGTTCTGCAGTGTGAAAGGTAAGGTCTTTAGGAGATGGTCAGGGTGCCTCTAGCAGAACTGTTTGGGACAAGTGTCACTTTGAAAAGACCCCTAAGAGCTTAGGAAGGAGCTGCAATTCAAGCAATATAGAAACAGGTTTCATTTCCACAGCCTCATTGTTCCTTTTCTCCCCTCGTGCTCTAAAACCAAATGGAGCGTGTATTAAAGCCTTCTGTAAAATAAAGCTTAGGTTGCCTTAAAACTCATCTCCTTACTGTTTTCATCCTGATCTCAAAAATCACATTGTTTTGGAGGGTGACACGTGGCAGTTTTTTATAGTCTTCCTTCGTGCTTATTGTATTCATTTTTTTCCAAGATAGAAGAAATTTCATTGTTAAATCTGTGGCAGAAAAGGAAATAGAGCTTAAGATTGGAGAGAGAGCAGAAGAGGGAGGGAGGGAGGAAGAGCAGGAACTAGGGACAGAGGAGCCCAGAGATTCTCTTGGTTGAGTGCTTCAGGGTGACACATAATTGCAGAGCCCACCAGCCTTCAATAGTGACCTAGTGACCAGAAGGACCACCAGGAGAATGAGGCCCAGACTGGGGAAATAACTGAGAATGCCTTAAATAGGGCGCTTTGTTATGAATACCTTTAGCTTCTGTCCTTACTAGCGCATTATTTTTAATAGCTATTTATGATTTAGGAAATCCCTGTAGAGTGATGGTTAAGTGCTACAGCTGTCATTTAAAAGGTGAGCAGTTCAAATCCACCAGGCCCTCCTTGGAAGTTCTATGGGGCAGTCCTACTGTGAACTATAGGATCACTAGAGTCAGAATTGACTCAGTTCAATGGGTTTGGGTTTTTATGATTTTAGGTACTTCATTTCACCTCTCTCCCATGACTTTTTTTTTAAGGCCACTGAGAAAGCAAAAGACTAAGTCTCTTTCTGTTTAAACTTGTTTGTACTTTTCCCTGTTTGCCGTAGTATAAAACACTTTAAGGTCCCTGGGTGCAACAAATGGTTGACTCTTGACTGCTAACCTAAACATTGGCTGTTTGGACCCACCCAGTGGTGCTGAGGAAGAAAAGCATGGCAATATGCTTCTGTAAACATTGCAGCTAAGCAAAGCCAGTGGAGCAGTTACTCTAACACATAGGGTCACAGTAAGTCACAATGGACTCAGTGGCAACAGTTTGGTTTGCTGTTGCTGGTTTATGAAAGACTTAAAAAAAAAAGGGTTTTCTAAATTCTTCTAGACATAATACTATGTTTTCTAATTTTTCTTTTTTTCTAATTTTTCCTTTAGGAGCCACCAAAATTTTAAAGAAGGTCAACAAGATCATCGTCTCCAAGAAAAATAAAGATATCGTGACTTTGGCTAATGCAGTCTTTGTGAAGGATGGCTTCCGAATGAAAGCACCTTTCGTGACAAAGAACAAAGATGTGTTTCGATGTAAAGTCCAGAATGTGGACTTTGAGGATCCTGCCTCCGCCTGTGACTTAATCAACATGTGGGTGAGAAATGAGACCATGGGTGAGTGGCCGCAGGCCCCCGGGAGCCGTTCTGTATGATTTTTACACTTTGTGAGTGGAACTGCGCCATCGATTCTCAGGACCAGGCTGTTGTCTGGAAGTCCAGCGGCCCGTCCACAGCGAAGGGTCTGGATTTCAGTGGACTCACCTTTCTTTTCTTTCTGGCATTCTTGGTGATGCCATCACTCACTGTGCCCCTGGGGCATTTTTCCTTCCTCAGGACTGGCAGCAATACAGAAGACGGACTCCCATCCTTCCCTGCTGTGTCCCATCCCCAGTGTCCTTGTCCACAGATCTGGTCTCTTAAAGATTTTACTGCATGTCCTTTCTGCTTTTGTATCTGCTGTTCCTCTTTCATGAAATGGCCTTCTGTTCCTTTAAGACTCGAGATCAGCGTTCTCTCTACCTTCCCGGCCTCCGCTCTGCCGTCTCCAACAAGTAGCTGCCCCTCTTTGGTGTTAGGATTATGCCATTATAACCACCGCAGTGTAACACTTTCTGAACCATGTATGATTGATTGTTGGCATGTCCCTGTTCTCCCATTAGACAGGAAACGTCTGATGTCAACAAGTTAAATCTGTAAACACGTAAACAAGAGATCTAGGTAGACACATTCAAGAGGAGAGGTAGGCCCTAGGATGACCAATGAAAGTTACATATATTTCAGAATCTTTTTCCATGGAAAAAACAAAACAAAACCTAACCAATTCCAACTCCTAGCAACCCTGTGGGACAGAGTAGAACTGCCTCATAAAGTTTCCAGGGAGCACCTAGTGGATTTGAACTGCCAACCTTTTGGTTAGCAGATGTAATATTTACCCACCGTGGCACTAGCATCTCCTTTTCCTTGGAAGGGAGAGCTAAAGCCACAAAAGTTGAAGCCAGAGAGACTACAGAGAAGAAACCCAAAGACAAAACTGGGAGGAAGCCTGGCTCCACCGGTCACCATCCTTGCATACATGGAATAGTGATGGATGGGCAGAGAATGTTCAGGGCGTCAGAGGAGATCACAGCCCACTAGTGGAATGGGGTGTCCTATATAGTCCGTGTTCAGAACAATCAGAAGAAAATACGCAACCAGCAGTTGAAAGTATGGTGCAGAAATTCAGGGGTATTTGAGGATTTGTGCCATCAATTTGACCATCATCTGTGTAGAAGTGACGGTTGGAGCCACTGAGTCTATATTTCTGCCCTTGGCACATGGTGCATTTGTAAAATTAAAGATGTGTCTTGAACCTGGCATTTCCAAAACTACCAACCCGTTGTCCTTTGGACATGTTTATGCTTTCTGTCCCAGTATGACCAAAACTGAAGACATTTTTTAACTGTTGTAAAAACATGATGTAAGAAATGGAAACATTTTAAACAGATTTAGGATCTTCCATATGGATGGTGCCCAGTACTTTTGGACAATGCCTTTATTCCTTCTCCCTTTTTTAAGAGTTTAAAGTGGGTTGGGTAGACCCCGGCATTCCTTCTCAGCAGAACTCTGAACCATGCACTGTAGGCTCCTTCTGAAACCGTCAGGTGATCAAGAGTCCAGCAACTGTGTGGGCTACTGAATCTCATAGCCCTAGGAACACTGGTAGAGAAAGGATGGCACTCAGAACTGCTCTCATCTGGACTTTGCTAGATGGCTGTGACTCTGGATGTCACTCTGGCTACTCAGCCACCTACTTTACCTATGTGTTATGGAGAGAATTGTGTCCCCTAAAAATATCTGTGTCAACTTGGCTAATCGATGATTGACGGAATTGTGTGATTGTCCACCATTTTCTCATCTGATGTGATTTTCCTGTCTCTGATATTAATGATGTGGGCTTAGCGGTAGTTAAGTTAACCTACAAGATTAAGATGTGTCTTAAATCAGTCTCCTTTGAGATATAAAAGAGAGGAGCAGCCAGAGAGACATGAGCACCTCATACCACCAAGAAAGTAGAGCCAGGAACGTATCCTTTGGACCCAGGGTCCGTGTACTGGGAACCTCCTCAATGAGGACAACATTGGTGATAGGACTTTCCCCTAGAGCTGATAGAAAGAGAAAGCCATCCCCTGAAGCTGGACCCTGAATTCAGACTTTTAGCCTCCTAGATTGTGAGAGAATAAGTTTTTCTTTGTTAAAGCCTTCCACTTGTGGTATTTTTGTTATAGTGGCCGGAGGTGACTGAGACACTGTGGTTGATGTTTTCCTTAGCAGCCATCAAGTCAACCCCTACTCCTTGGGACCCTGTGTGTGTCAGAGTAGAACTGTATACACTATAGGGTATTCAATGGCTGATTTTCATCAGTAGATTACCAGGCCTTTTATCCAAGACACCCCTGGGTGGACTCAAACCACCAACTTTTCACTTAGCAGCCAAGCTCTTAACTGTTGGTGTTACTTAGAGTTCCTCTTTATCTGTAGAGTAGATTAGTAAATCATGGTAATGTATTGCTTGATGATTTTCAAACACTTGCACAGGTGTCTTCTCAATCGATTGACTGCTTCCTACACCTCTGGGGTAAAAGGAGTGATTACCTCGAGCACTGCCTCCTAGCTCTTTCAGACCCAGCTCCATCCTTTTTAAAACAAATACTTTTAATATCCTCTTTCCTGTCTTGAAATGAAATTCATAGTTCATGTAACCTGTGCACATAGACAAAAATGGTATTAAAAATTAGTAATGGTGCCCAGACTGTAATACAAAGAAAAATAATGTATCTGCACAGTTCAGTAGGTAAGTCCTTAGATCCTTAAGATAAGGTGCCCTGGGGGCACAGGGGTTAAATGCTCTGCTGCTACACAACAGGTCAGTGGTTCAAACCCATCAGCTGCTCCTCAGGAGAAAGATGTAGGTGCCTGATTCCATAAAGGTTACAGCCTTGGAAACCTTATGGGGAAGTTCTGTTCAGTCCAGTAGGGTCACTTTGAGTCAGAATTGACTCTATGCCAGTGTGTTTGGTTTGGGGTTTTTTTTAATCCTTGGGATCTTAACTGTGAACTGAGAGCTACACAAAAATACCTGACTGTTCAGGTTGGTTGTACTACTCACAGCAAAACCACAACCTGTGCTGGCATTGCTGAGGCAGTTGTTCTGAAACAAAGCCCATACCCATCCATGCCCACTGCTGTTGAGTTGATTCTGAAACCCATAGCTACCCTATAGGACAGAGTAGAACTGCTCCATAGGATTTCCAGGAAGCACCTTCTGGGTTCAAACTGCAGACCTTTTGATTAGCAGCCAGAGCTGTTAAACACTACATCATCAGGGTTTCCAAAATGGGGCATAACTCTTGGTAAATTTCTGAGCAAAATTCAGTGTACATTAAAAGCATGCAAAGTGAAGATTTTGTGTGTATGTGCTCATATGTAAGAAGGAGTGAGTTTTGGGGCTCAGCTCATGACAAACAGGTTTTTCACCCGTGTGTAAATATCCAGCATCAGGCAAGAAGTAGGACAGTTCCTCATTGTGTGGGACTCTGTTGAACAGTTTAGGGCATTTGACACCTCTGACCTCAGCCTTTGTAACCACAAACCCTCCCATGACCTTCAAAACTGCTTCCACTGGTAAACTTGCTACATTTAGAGGTGCTTGGTTACATGACAGAGCTCATAAGGATGCTGGCAATCAGAAAAATATATCCAGAAGATTGCTGAGCCCATCCCATAGAGACAGTAGGTCTTTCCTTAGAGAGAACGAGAGGACCACACATAAGGACCCCTTCTGGTGTGTCAGATGCCGTGACTCCCGAGCCAGGCCTGACCTGACCAAGCTCTCTGCAGCCCCCACTCACTCCCCCTGGTCCTTCTGCTGTGTTCCCGGCACCGGGCTTCCTCCAGTCCTCATTCTTGCTTATCCTCACTGCTGTCACAAGCTACCCAACCAGCACCCCCGCTGCCTGGAAGACTTTTCTTTCCCCTGGACAGCTTGTTAACTGTTTCTCATTGTGCATCATTGAAAGCACAGATTCTGAAGAGTGCCCAAGTTTGATTCTCACTTCTGCCATTCACTTGTTGTGTGGCCTTGAGCAAGTGACACAAACTCCTAGTGTCTCAGTTTTCTCATGTATAAGATGGAGAGGTAACAGTGATGTCTATTTGAATAATTGTGAAAACAGTGAGGTTGTTAGGAGGCTATAAGTAATAGATGTAAAGCGTTTAGCACAACACCTGCCACTTAGTAAACGTCCATCAGTGTCAGCTGTTTTGAGTTACTAGTTCAACTAGCAGATTCTCATGGCTCCCGTCCCTCCCTGACCTCGAGGACCAGATCAGATTCCCCTCTTATTTGTTCTGTAACCTTCAGACATTTCCATTTGGAGGTATTTGCTGTAATTATAGTTCGACCATCTTTCCAAGTCATTTATATTGGTTTCTGCCCAGAAGCCATAGCTGAGGGCAGAGTCCTAAAGGAGTACTTAGGATGTGAGAGGCTTCCTAGAATGAACAGATAGAAAGATGGCAGCTATGTGGTTGGGTGGACATGAACATCCTTATGGCAGTTCTTGGTGACAGGTCTACATGCTTCCTTGCCTCTGAACTATGTATTTCTCGTCTTTCTGCCTTTATTCTTTTTCTTTTCATGTCATCATTGTATTTTCATCATTTCTTTTCATGTCATCATTGTATTTTAGTCCTACCAGTGGCAAGCAAATGCATTATTTTTCTCTGCAAAAACAAAGAGCAGAAGAGGTTTCTTCAGGCAGTCACTGAGCACCAGCTGGGTGCTGAACTTCATGCTGCTACTGTTGCTGAGTGCCAGTCAAATTGTTGTTCGACTCATATTGACCCCATGGGACAAAATAGAATAGCCTCATGGAATTTTCTAGCCTGTCATTTTTATGGGAACAGATTGCCAGGTCTTTCCTGCATGTAGCAGCTGGGTGGGTGTTCTCATAGCTGATGAGCACTTACCATTGTGCTACTAAGGCTCCCTTGTGCTTGATACTAGAAGTGAGCAGAAATAAATGGGTGGCACGGTCCTTGTTGTCCTATAGTTCAAGGTTTAGTTGGGGGAAACAAAGACATTAAGTTTGACTGGCATCAAAGGCACAGATGTCAGGATGGTGCTGTAACCGCTGGCCTTCAAAGAAGCCCAGAGAAGGGGTCTCCCAGAAGGTTGGGGAGAAGGAGGGTTATAGGTAGAGGGATCATGGAGCTCTGTCCTTATAGCTAAGTCAGGTGGACTCGGTAATGTTCAAGCAAAGACAAGAAACAACATTCACAGTTGGGGAACAAACTCTAAAGGGCTCACTGTTGCTGGCACACGAGGCTCTAACATCTGTCCCAGAGGGCAGCATCCACCTGCGCAGGTGGGCCTTCTGCTTAATGATGGCTATCGATAGTTTGGAGTCTTGGGTAGTCCTCATAGTTAACAGATTCACTGGCTAACTAAAAGTTTGGAGGTTGGAGCCCATCCAGAGGCACCTTGGAAGAAAGGCCTGGTGATCTACTTCTGAAAAATGGACACGTTTTAGTCTGAGGCGCGTGGTGTCATGATGAGTTGGAGTCTGCTGGAGGATAACCTTTTTGTTTTTCTTTTTGCTTGAAGATTTTCATTCTCCAAGGTGGTACCACAAACCCTGGTGGTATAGTGGTTAAGTGGCATGGCTGCTAACCATAAGATTGGTATGAACTGCCAGGTGCTCCTTGGAAACTGTGGGGCAGTTCTACTCTGTCTGTAGGGTCACTGTGGTTCAGCTTCTCTTGGTAACAGTGGGTTTGGATTGGTTTTAAGGTGGCACTGGTGCCCTCTTGTGTAACAAGCAGTAATGCAGTTGTCTCACTGAGCACATGTAGCCTAACTTAAACATTTCTTTGTCATATATCAGAATCTTCTTGTGCTGTCTCATTAAAAGGATCGAAAGCTTTGCTAATTCTCTGCTGACTTAGACATTCTTCTTCAGAGACAGTTGGTTTTACCCTCACTATGTAAAGCATAATAACTTGCGTTTATGTCACATGTTACCCTTTTATTTATCTACTTAGGCTAAAAGCTGCACTGAACTATCTTTAGATATTAATGATCCCCATTCAAAAAAAAAAAAAAACAACTGAATCCTCAAAGACTAGGCAATGTATTGCTATTCAGCTGATCTCAGTTAACAGCTGAGAACTTAAGCCCTGTGCCACCATGGCTTAAGGACCAAGCAGAAAACAGCCTAAATAAAAACCAGTGTCAATCAGGGATAGCACTTTTAGTGGAATCTTTGTGGCCTCCCTAGAGGATCCTGAAACTAGATAAACAGTTCCCCACAGCTTGTGAAGAGCTTTCTCCTTCCAAATTAGTTCTTCTAAAAGATGCTGCTGTCTTAGTCATCTAGTGGTGCTATAACAGAAATACCACAAGAAGATGGCTTTAACAAAGAGAAGTTTGTCCTTTGACAATCCAGTAGGCTAGAATTCTGAATTCAGGGTGTCAGCTCCAGGAGAAGGCTTTCTCTCCCCATCAGCTCTGAAGGCAGCATTCTTGTTATCATTCTCCCCCTGGTCCAGGAGCTTCTCAGCACAGGAGCTCCAGGTCCAAAGGACACACTGCTCCCAGGGTTGATTAATTGGTGTCATGAGGTCCCTGCGTCTCTGCTTGCTTCCCTCTTTTATATCTCAGAAGAGATTGGCTTAAGACACTATATAACCTTGTAGATCTCATCAATATAAGTACCATTAATCCATCTTGTTGAAAAGTAAAGATGTCACCTTGAAGACTGAAGTGCGCCTTACCCAAGCCATAGTATTTTCAGTCGCATCATACACATGCAAAAGCTAGAGAAGGAACAAAGATGACAGAAGAATTGATGCCTTTGAATTGTGGTGCTGCAGAAGAATGTTGAATGTATCATGGACTCCCGAAAGAATGAACCAATCTATTCTGGAAAAAGTACAACCAGAATGTTCCTTGGAGGCAAAGATGGCAAGATTGCATCTTACATACTTTGGACATGTTGCCAAGAGGGATCAGTCCCCGGAGAAGCCATCATTCTTGGAAGAGTGGAGGGTCAGAGAAACAGAGAAAAACCTTCGAGAAGATGGATTGACACAGTGGCTACAATGGGCTTAAGCATATGAACAATTGTGGGCATGGCACAAGACCGGGCAGTGTTACGTTCTATTTTGCACAGGGTCACTGTGAGTTGGAACAGAGTCAACAGCACTAAACAACAGCAACAACAATCCATCTTATTAACAGTGATAGAATTTATAACATAAGGGAATATCTCATCAAGTGACATAGTGGTGGGCAATCAGACAGTATGGGGGATCATGGCCTAACCAAGTGGGTAGATGCTTTGAGGGGCCTGATTTAATCCATGACAACCCTTCTCCCTGAACTTTTAATCTCCACAGTAGTAGCTCAATGTCTGGCCCAGAAATGTAGACACCAAGTTTGGGTTTCAGCTTTTCTGTGAGCCACTCTGAGACAGTGGGAATCAGAGACACTAAACTAATCCTCAGCGTGTCTGAAATCTTCAGCATCAATTGAGCATTTGCCCATAATAACACTGCTGAAGTGAAGAGTAAAGTAGCTCTGTTGTTAAAAGCAAAACAAAACCAAAACTTTTCTTGTGCTGACCAAGAGACCTCACTCACAGGCATACATGTCAGTTGTTATCAAAAATGGGAAATGGTTTATTAGATCAGAGATGACAGCCTTCAGTATGAATTACATCTCAACATAAAGAAAACCAAAAGCCTCATAGCTGGACCAGTAAGCAACATGATAAGCAATGGAGGAAAGATTGCTGTTTCATGGATTTCATTTTACTTGAATTCATAGTCAACACTCATGGAAACAGCAGTTGAGAAATCAAAGAACCTGTATTGCATTGGGTGAAATCTGCTTTAAAAGACCTCTTTAAAATGTTAAAAATGATATCCCTTTGAAGATGAAGTTGTGCCATTTCCAGGCTGGGGTACTTTCATTCACCTCATATGTATGCAAGAGCTGGACAATGAATAAGGCAGACCAAAGAACAACTGATGGCCTTTGAATTAAAGTATTGAGGAAGAAGACTGAATGTGTCATGAAATGCCAGAAGAATGAACAAATCTGTCTTGGAAGAAGTACAGCCGGAATGCTTCTCCAAAGCAAGGATGGAGAGATGTCTCACATACTTTGGACATGTTACCAGGTGGGACCAGTACCTGGACAAGATACATACTTGGTCAATTAAGAGGGTCATCAAAAAAGAGGAAGATCCTCAACAAGGTGGACTGACACAGTGGCTGCCACCATGGGCTGAAACATAACGATAATCATGGGATTGTTGCCGAATGGGTTAGTGTTTGTTCGGTTACACGTAGGGTCACTAGAACTTGGAAACGACTTGAGGGTACCTGTCAATAAGAGCACGTGAATTGGAACTGACTTGACTGCATATAACAGCAACAATTGCTATCACTTATTTCAGTGATTCTGGAAAGATTAGACCCTGGAGAAGGAAATCAAAGTTGGTAAAGTAGAGGGTCAGCCAAAATGAAGACCCTCGGTGGGATGGACGGACACAGTGGCAGAGACGATCGTGGGTATGGCACGGGGATGAGCATGGGTCGTTCGGTTGTGCACAGGGTCGCTGTGAGTCCAAGCCAGCTCGACAGCACCTGACAACAGCATAACAGTTCAGTGAACACAGTTTTCTGAAACATGGGACTGGTAGGGAATTAACTGTAAAAGAGTTTCTTGATGAGATGTTTAGCAACCCCTGACTAGAAGATTGCTGAAGTCCTTTTCCAAATCTGTGGTTTTTAACCTCTTTTCAACTTGATTTTTTAACAGGCAGAAAAAAAAATATTAAAAAATATAAAAGGTATTTGGGGTTTTTCTTAAGAATTCTTTTTAGGATCTCTCAAACTCCTCCTTTTGACTTTTCATTTTACACAAGCAGCAGGTGCCTTTCACCCTCAAATCGACTGCAAGTCCTGAGGTTTCTTTCTTCTTGACCTGACAGGTATGATTGACAGTCTCCTCTCCCCTGATCTCATCTCTGGCGAAACCACCAGTCTGCTCCTCGCCAGTGCCGTCTATTTTAAGGGTCTGTGGAAATCACGGTTTCAGCCTGAGAATACAAAGAAACGGCTGTTTATGGCCGCTGATGGGAAATCCTATCCTGTGCCAATGCTGGCCCAGCTCGCCGTGTTCCGCTATGGTAAGTCTGTCCTTACAGAGGCCTGGTTCTCAAATATGGTGGTGGCAGAGAAACCCTGAAGTCCTTTAACTCAGCTCCCAGAGGAAAGGTGACTTTTTGTTTAAAAGCAGATGGGGAGAGAGGAAAGTGGAATTTTTTAAAATACTCCTGGTGGTAAGTCCTTATATTATAGACAAAGGTTGTATATTAATACTTAACACCAATAGGCTATTAGAAAACATGGTGATATAGTGGTTAAGTGCTAACAGCTGCTAACCAAAAGGTCAGCAGTTGAAATCCACCAGACACTCCTTGGAAACTCAATGGGACAGTTCTACTGTGTCTTCTAGGGTCACTATAAGTTGGAATTGACTTGATGGATTGGGTTTGTTTGGGGGGGGGGTTGTAGGCTAAGAGGTTGAAAATCTAAATGTGAAAAGGAAAATTCACAAAATAAGAAAGTTAAGTGGGTATTAAACATATGAAAGCTTTTTCGACTCACTAACGATATTACATCACCAGACTGTAAATAGAAATTTGATTTCTTTTTCACTTACCAGATTAACAAATGTTACAAGATTGACAAAACCGTGTCATGGCTCTTGCACCTTTGAGACCTGCGGGTGGCTCTCTTCACGTCAACAGATGTGGCAGTCTGCATTTCATGACACAGGGTTCGAGTAAAGATGGAATAGCCTCTCTACTTCTGATGTAGCTCAGGACAGAAGCCAGGGTAGGGCAGAGCTGACAGGTTTCTCCAGCTGAAGCAGGCCGTACCAGGCTACCGACCAGCCCAGCAGGCACAGGCATTGGAACGGGGAACAGGACATGCTGACACATCCCGTGTCAGCTAATTCACATCCCGTGAATTGCTAACTGACTTCTTCCTTGATGAGAAAATGGAATGCCAGTCTGTGGTGTCATGTATTCTAAGAGCTTTGCCACTTTTGTTATATCATATAGCTAAACGTAGTTGCTACATAACAAAGACAAAGTTCTATCCACTTCTGTCCCCTTACTCTCTTTCTTTTCCTCCCCCACTCAGTGGAGAACTTACCTCACTGAAGTTCTGTGTCTCAAATGCAGGCGTTACCAGAAGTCATCCTTGAAGAAAAGACTGACTAACCACAGTCATGAGAGAAACTCTTTCATCAAAGAAATTCGCTCTTTCTTTGCTTTCTTGAATATGTTGTCTTTCTGGGTTACTTAGGGGAAGAGAAGGTGGGGTGGATCATCATTTATGGGGCCTCCACCACAGGCCAGGCCCTATTCTAAGTACTTGGTATATTTTTTCTCCTTGAATCATACAGCAACTCAGTGAAGAACACACTTTAACTGTCCTTGCTATCTCAGTTCTGCATACAGGGAAGGACTGAGTGATTCAGTAACTTTACTGGAGTCAAAGTTCTTTTTGAAAAGTTTGAAGTACTTAGTAAAACATATCAGAAATCGATCATGAAGTCATGCTGATTTTCCACTCACTCCTTGTTCCAGCTGTTTGCAGTAGGTGCCTGACATAAAGCGTCCACAGGCTCGTGATGCATGCGCTGTGGAAAGCTGCTTCCTCAGAATGTCAGTAGGCTCTCTGGGTTCCCGGGCCCCGAGCGGACTCTCTCACCGAGGCCTTTCATGCCTGAGCTTCTGTCCGCCCTAATGTCTCAGCACTAGGGCTGCTCAGTTATTACGTATTTTGCATTCTGGCCTTAAAGAGATATTTTACAAGGAATAAACAGGTTCTAAGGTCAAATTGGAGACCCCTGGTGGCATAGTGGTTGAGCACTACAATTCCTAACCCAAAAGTTGGCAGCTGAATCCACCAGCTGCGCACTGGAAACCATGTAGGGCAGTTCTCCTCTATCTCTAAGGTTTCTACGGGTCAGAATTAATGGAATTTTTTTAAGGGCAAATTAATTAAGGAAACATGGGCATAACTATGTGGCGTCACTATGAGTCAGAACTGATACCACCACCAATAGCAATAAATTAAACTATTTTATTGTTTTACTTTACTGTGTCTTAGAACCTTGAAGTGCTTCAAGATGAATTGACTATGCAGTATTTTCTAAACTGCCTAGGACATGTAATCTATTTTGTCCAGAGAGCATCTTGCAGACTGAGTGTTCTCTAGGAAGTGTTTTGAGAGATGCTTGGTTTAAATCGTTCTTGGGTCTTTGCTAGTAAACAGAAGTACCTCAGAGTACCTCAGAGTACCTCAGAGTACCCCAAGTACTATTATAGTTACTAGAGTGGGTAGAGAGCACTGAGTTGGGATAGTGAAGTAAAAAATAACACTTGACATTAGACATACTGAGTTCAAGTCCTGGCTTTGTCACTTCTTAGCTGTTTATCCGTAGACAGTTTACTTAATTCATGTATATTGCAGTTTCCACATCTGTAAAATGGGCTAGGTATACCTATTTCATTGGGTGCTGTGGACTGTAAGTGTGTTGAAGAGGCTTGTCTGGGCCCGTAATAATGGTACAAGGCTTGTTATCCCTTCCCTTTTCACCACGTACAGATTCCCATTTGTGTACACACACACACACACACAAAGCTTCTTCCAAAGGAATGATTCAAAAAGATATGAGCTTCATAAACTGGAAATTTGGATGAGTATCATGGTACCCAAGAGGGTACTGGTGGTTCTGCCCAAAGAAGTACCCTTCCCCTAAAGGAGAAAAACATGTGGGACTGCTCAGTAGAGTTAATTTGATTTTAGTGATGCCAGAAGATCCAGTTAGGATATGTCTAAAAAACCCATTGCTGTCTAGTCAGTTCCAACCCAACAGGACCAAGTAGACCTGCCCCATGAGGTTTCCAAGAAGTGGCTGGAGAATTAAAACCACCAGCCTTTTTGGTTAGCAGCTGAGCTCTTAACCACTGTACTACCAGGGCACCAAGATATGTCTACACTGAAGAAATAGAATTCTTCACCAGGAAAGGCACACTTCTTTATGTCTTTGCCCTTCTGAGGGAGCTATTTTTAGAAAAGGCAAGTGCTCAAACTGAATTGCTGTCCTCCCCTTGATGCTCTGGTGACCAGCAGCCACTCGTACCATTTCTAGATGTACTGAAGACACACTGACCCTGCCTTTGGTTTCTTTAGGGTCTACAAACACCCCCAATGATCTATGGTACAGCTTCATCGAGCTGCCCTACCACGGGGAGACCATCAGCATGCTGATCGCGCTGCCCGCCAACAGCTCCACACCGCTTTCGGCCATTATCCCATACATTACCACCAAGACCATAGAAAGCTGGATGAGCATCATGGTGCCCAAGAGGGTGCAGGTGGTTCTGCCCAAGTAAGTACCCTTTCCCTGAAGAAGAAAACATGTGTGACTGTCAGCCAGCATGGGCTGTGTCAGATACCAGACATGTGGGTAGAAGTCAGCATGTTACAAAGCCAGTTTTATTCTCTAGAAATTACATGGTGGAAGTGCTAGGCTATGTGCGTAAAAGTGTTTTTTTTTTTCTCCCCAATCCCTTTGCCTTTTGTGGAAACCCTGGTGGCATAGTGGTTAAGTGCTATGGCTGCTAACCAAAAGGCCAGCAGTTCAAATCCACCAGGCTCTGTTTGGAAACATGATGAGATCAGTCCTGTTCTTTTCTATATGGTTTAGTCTTTGAAGTTCAAAAAGACCCCAAGTTCCTCCTGGCTTCTGTAAGGGCTTTTAACATAAACCATTCTGTCCAAAGGACTCTGACATACATATGCATAACATCCTATAATAATGGTGAAAGTAAAGGTGTTAGCATTCCATGGGTTTTGATAAGGTGCTTCATTTTAGATTTCTCAAGCGTAGCTGGAAAGTGCGGGAAACTCAGGTCAACAAGTTACATGGTGAGGAAATATTTTGAAGCCACCCAGGCAAAATTCTTCCATTAGTATCTAGGGTGGTTTTCCTCTTACACCCTAAAAGTATGATAGAGGTAGAATTTGAGCTGTTATGACTTGAGACCAAAGCAAACATAATTCCAAATTCTCTCTGAACCGTCTTATTTCTAACTGGTCACAGAATGGCTTGCCCTGGGAAGGAAGCAGTGAACGTTGTCCCCTTTCTGTAAACATGTCGGCATCACTGGTCTCCTGTTGTCCGGAGCATTTTAACTCTGCAGACCTGGGTGCTGATGGAGGGGTCTTTCAGTTCTGGTAGCCTTGGGTTTTCAGTCACTGAGTTAAACAATCAGAGTCCATTTCATAATAAAAAAGAAAAAGAAAAAAATGAGTTGCTGTCCAACTCCTGGCAGCCCCATATATGTCAGAGTGAGAACTGGGCTCCGCAGGCTGTGATCTCTCAGAAGTCAATCACCAAGCAATGGTTCTGCGAAGCCTCTCAGTAGCCTCAAGCCTCCAGCTCCACATTTACAGGGAGTGTTAACAATTCTCCCAAGGTAGTTTCTCTGTGGTAAAAGAAGCCTTCAAGTAGGCAATGCTCAGTATAAATGAGCAACATGGTGGCATCATGGGCCCTGATGGGTGACCAACAGGCAAGTTGCTGTTACAGCGCATCTCTGATGAGAATCTACACACCTCCTTTGTTGTTCTTCCAAAGGATGAAGTAAAATCTGATAAAACATCTTCGGAGAGATTTAATAACTGACATACTTAAATGTTTTAACCCATGAAGTTAATTGTGGTTAGACCACCACCAGGCCAAGCAGCTCACAAATACCCTAGAAGACTGTCTTGTACCCATGTATAATAACCACTTCACCTCCTTCTGATGCCTACCCTTGTTTTAACTGTAAAAGGCTTTTAGAATCTCCATGTAAACTATGAGGAACATATCTTTGTACTACGTAACTTGAGTAAGGATGGGTTCTTACTGCAGCCAAGATTGATGGCTGTTTGTTTGGATATGGGGAAGAACAGTAGATATTCCAGAATACCAGCCACTTGTTAGTAACCTGCCTGTACCTCCACCTTAGCATAAGAGGAGGAGCTTGAGTAGATCTTCGTAAACACTGGAAGGGAGCCTATCATACATGTGTGTGACAGTGATCCTACTTGCTGTTAGTAGGAAGTGTTCGTTTTGCCCACTAAGTGTTTCAGAAATGGAGTGCTGTCTATTTCCGTGGTAGTTTAATCTTGGGATTAAAATTTAAGATGCAGTTTAGACCAGTGTTCATTTCCTACTGTAATAAAAATGAGTTTTAGAAACACTTTTCCACCAGCACTGATTATCTCCATACTCATCACTTATAGCATGTATTTTCTGCTTTTTTGCTAGGTTCACAGCTGAAGTACAAACAGATTTGAAGAAGCCGCTGAGACTTCTTGCCATTAGTGAGATGTTCGATCCATTAAGGGCAAATTTTGCGAAAATAACAAGTACGTTCAATTTAAAACTTAATCTTGAGAAAAATGTTAGGAACTGAGCCTCTGATTTTGCAGACAATAGGAGTTAGAATTAGGAATGTTTTGTTCTCAAGCTCTTCCCTGCTTAATTTGCCATGTCACCGAATGATGCTCGTGGTCCTTGGGCATTTAAATGAGCGTAACTCATCCATCCTTACATTTCATGTGTACACGCTGCAAGTGACATACTCAGTGTGAGAAATACTTTTATGTGGTCTGTATTATCTAAATACTGACTCTTAATTAGAGATTGCTCTCTCTGTTTTTTTTCTAATGACAACATCTTCCTGTGCTTGAAAAATCAGTACTTTGGAGCTCTCAGATACTTGCTGGCTTCTACATGCCAGCATCAGCCATTCACCGTATCCAGATATATACTTTAGGAAGTCCATGCCAGTTCATCTGAAATAATGCAAATTCAAGTGAGTCTGATTAGAACTTTTCCTTGCCAGAGCAAGTAGGACATAGCTGGTAGTATAGACCTGCATTTGCCAAAATACATACTTTTTTCTAGAGTTATGGTTGACAAGTGAGTTCTTATTTTTTAAATTCGAAATCTAGCAACTTTGTCCCAAAATAGTACACAGTTGAACATTTGTACTCCATTTTGTATTACTTTCCCTTGAATAATTGGAAATTTATCATTACTAGCCTCACCCGCCTGCTAGTGAACACCTGTATAGATCTGTTCAGGGACAAGCACAACTCCTCTGGTGAATTTGCAGCTCCACAGATGTCTCGCTGTGTGTGTGTGTGTGTGTGTGTGTGTGTAAAAATATACACAGCAGAAAGTAATAACACTGTTTCAACAAATACTGTACATGTAATTCAGCAATATTGTTTACATTGAGGTTGTGTGACTGTCCCCTCTTTCCTTCTCCAAGTTATTCTACCACCATTAACATACATTCATTGCCCACTAGACTTCATCTCATCTAACCTTTTGGGATACTGTTGTCAGTTTGATCCTGTATCAAGAAATATTTGAAACAGCACAGTATTCAAAGGAGATATACTTTATTAGTTAGGCTAAATGGTTATTTAGTTCAGAGCAGACTTCCAGGAAACACTTGGGTTTGAGGTTTAAGGTTGAAAGATTATCTCAAGGCAATTATTTCAGCTCTTCATCCAGCCTCAATGACCCCAGAGAGTCTGGATTCCATTAACAATGTGTGATTCTGTTTCATATTCCCTGCCCCCACCCATTTTGAACAGGATTCTTCTACAGAATCTTAGATCCATGGATATTCTCAATACCCTTAAAGCTCTTGCCACTCAAAACTCTGATCCTCTGTCCAGCAGCATTATAATCATCTGGGGACTTGTTTGCCTACTTATGCTCAGGTCTGACCCAGACCTACCAAATTAGAATCTTAATTTTGACATGATTCCTGTGCCCGGTAAGGCTTGAGAAGTATTGTTTTAATATGTAATATCCCTTTTGGGGTTACCTCTGTAGCCTAACTAGGTGGTGTTTACAGGGAGGACCAGGTACCCACATTCTCCTGGGAAGCACTGAGAAACCTGGTGACGTAGAGCCTGTGAACATGGTTCTCAGTCCCAATCAGTTACAGATGGGCCTCACTGGGGACGATTTAAACCAGATGACACGAAAGTCATCTTTTCCCCTATGCATCTTAACCTGTGTCCCATCCAGGCTAACACTGACTTTAGTATGGTTTCTTCTTGGAAGCTACAGCCAGTGGGTATTACTGATTTGGTGAGGATTTGCTGATTAGGAAAGTACATTTGCCAGAAGGCTCCTGGCACACAGCTGTGTTTGAGTCTGGTCTTCCACAAGAGTCTAGGCACTTCTCATAGTCAACACTATTCTCTAACATGTCCTTGAGAGGAGCAGCTTCGGGTATGAAAATCCAGGACTTACTCTGCCACTAAGTGGCCATGTGATTTTTGAGCAAATTTCTTAACACTGTGGGCCTCAGTTTTCTCCATCTATTGCTGCTGCCTGCAGTCTTTTCTGGGGATTCTGACATTCTGTAATTGCAAAACAGCGTTGCTGGCGTGTATCTTCTGGATGACTGTGCTTCCTCTTTAAAGTTCTTTTCTTTTCACTCTTTTAATAAAATTCTTAGTGATGCAAGTTGAATTGATAGAGACACAAGAAACAGTTCAGGCCTGCAACTCCCTCCCCCGAAGTACCGCAGTTCAGTTAGCAGAGACAGAAATCAAACACAGGTGATAACCACCCAACAGCCTTCCATCACCAAGATCCAAAGAGGTCACTCTTGATGCCTTCTAAGAAATGGCAACTGGATGACTTTGAGGTTACTCTGCCAACCAAAGGGACAGCTTGCATTTCAAATGCTGTTTTCAATTTATTTTCTGCAAACAGGGTCAGGAAACCTTCATGTTTCTCACATCTTACAAAAAGTAAAAATTGAAGTCAGTGAAGATGGAACTGAAGCTTCGGCAGTGACAGGTAAGACCCGGGTCCCCTGGCGGGACCGGGCCAGGGCGGGCACACAGACACGCTGGCGCCCCCATCGGGCCGGCTAGTGGGTTGTTGTTATTACTGCCATCAAGTCAGCTCCAGCTCACAGAGGTCCCGGGTGGCCAGAGTGGACCTGCTCCCTGAGGTCTTCAGGGCTGGGAATTTCCAGGAGCAGATCGCCAGGCCTTTCTCTTGAGGCACTTCTGGGCAGATTCAAACCATCAACCTCTCACCCAGAAGTCAAGAGCTCACCTTTTAGGCCACCCAAAGAAATAGGTGATGAGCCCCGTGTCGGACAGGTACTGTAGAGTTGCCCTGTGGGCCACAGTGGTGACTTTAAATAGATCAAGACCTCCCTCCATGGAGCTCTGATTCTATCTTGCAAGGAAAGTATTTCCTTAGGACAAGAATCAGCAAACTTTGTCTTGAAACAGCTGGATGTAAATACAGTGTTTCAGCACTGTAGGCCATAAGTTCTCTGTCATAATGTCCCAACTCTGCCACTGTTGCATGAAAGCAGCTGTGGGCAATAGAGATGAATGGGTGCAGCTGTGTGTCAATAAAACTTTATTTACAAAAGCAGCATTTGGTCTTGTGGGTTTTGAGCAAGAGCAGTGGTTTGGTGACCCTGCTCTAGAAGGACAGAGCAGTTTGCCTTTTTATTAGTAGGCAAGACTAATCTTCAGATTGAAGCAGAAAATAATAGCAAGTACTTGGACACTATAATAGCTAGTTGGGTTTCAACGGGGCAAAGTGAAGCATTAGCCAGCATGTATTGAATTACGGCAGGAGAGCTAGCTGCCTTGCTAGATAATTAGAACATCCATATCTGCTTTTCCCTCAATGAAAAAAGATAATGAAACAATCTCAAGTTGTTTTTCTTTCCCCTTAATTATCCATATGAGATGGGATGAATAGATTGGACTGAACTCTGAGCTCATGAAGCATCTTAGCTCCGGTTGCAGCTGGGTTGAATATTTTTTGTGATCACTAAAAGGTACCATTTATACTCACTATAGACACTTCATTACCTTTCTTGAATACACATTTATTTTTTATTCCTTTAAAACAGGATCCAACACAAAGACACAGAACAGAGGGTTTGGATATTTAAGATGCCTTCGTGCTTTTCAGGAGAAACATTAGCAACATCTAAATATTGTCTAAAGTGAACAGTCAGTATTACCAACCAGTGTCACTGTCAGGAACCAGCTGCGTAATATTTGGGGCCCAGTCCAAAATGAAAATGCAGAATCCCTTAGTAACTTAGTAAAAATTTCAAGGCAGTAATAGAAGAGCACTAAATCAACTGGGTGGTCCCCATGAGTATGAGGCCTTGTGCCAGTGTCCAGGTCACATACCATAAGGCCAGCCTTGCTCACTGTTGATTTGTTCCTGATAACTCTGGGCTGAAGGACTCAACCTGCATAGCTAGCCACATGTGTGTCCTTTGTAACATCAAGACCAAGTTCTAGATACTTCCGGGGGGCTGTTTCAGCAGGCATTTGGCAGTTATGCAGAGCTGACCACACTATATCTGTCCCCTCCTGTGAGACCTTCCCATCTTTGTCACTTGCCAACAAGTCAACTTTCACTCACATCAACCTCACATCTGTCAGAGATGAGCTGTCCTCCATAGGGTTTCCAGTGACTGATTCTTCAGAAGGGTATCACTAGCCTTTCTTCTGTAGCATCACTGGGTGCACCCAAGCCACCACCGGTTTAGTTAGCAGCTGAGCACATTGACCACTTGTGCCACCCAGAGACAATCACTATCACAGGCTTAGTAAATGGAAGTGACCCTCCATAAGCATAGCAGAGTGGACATACCTGGACACATCGGACCCAGGAGCCTGAAGACAGTTTCTTTTGGGTCAGGTGTCTACACCCGGTGAGTTGAAAAAGCAGTGGGAGGTACTAGGCTGCAGATGAATAATATCTGTTGCTACTGCAAAAGACGGCTGCGTGAGCTGCTGTGCTAGCCAAAGTAGAAGGCACAGAAAAGTTGCAAATTGATTTGGGACTTTGATACACAGGAAGAGTCTGGATAGGCTAAAAAGACCAGGGGTCTTCAACCAGGGGTCCTCGACAGCAACACGTATGGCGTGAACCCCAAAAATAGCTAATGATGGTGATGAATATGCACTGGGTGTTTATTATGTGGCCAACACTGTTCTGAGAGCTGTGATGTAGTTGGTGACATTTAATCCACATAATAATCTTACGAAGGGTAGGTGCCTCTATTAATGAAGACAGTGCTTGCGTACCATAAATGAGGTGATGACTGAGAAAGGCCTGGCCCATGGTAGTGACCACTGGGCCTGAGGTTAACAGGGTTTTTTCTGTGAGGCAGGGTGTCCTCAAGGCTCAGCATTTGAGGATCCATCCAGCGAGCCATGTCCTGGCTCATGCCGTGCGTGTAACGCGTTTTCCTTTTCTTCCCACAGCTGCCGTGCTGATTGCAAGGTCGTCACCGCCTTGGTTTATAGTAGATAGGCCTTTTCTATTTTTCATCCGGCATAACCCTACAGGTAAGCGATTCTCCTCTCCCATCTTTGCTAACTGATAGAGTACAGAGAAATAGGAGGTCTGCCACTTAAGTTCCCAACTTATCCTAGAAAAAGCACTACAAAACTCATTTCTGAATATCACTGTGGTTACCTTCGAAGTACTCCCCTTGGGAAGCTATGCACAAATACCAGTGCCTAGTCCACCCTTCAAAGCGGTTTTGAAAATCTTTTTCTGGGATGGCTGTCAGAATGGTCTTTATATTACCCTTAATGTCCTGAATGTCATCAAAATGTCTTCCTTTCAATATTTCCTTTATCTTTGTATAAAGAGAAATGTCACTGGGGGCCAGATCAGGTGAGTAAGGAAACTGTTCCAATACAATTACTTGTTTACTGACTAAAAACTCCCTCACAGACAACTATATGATTAAGTTTGCAAACTTGCCACCATGCCACTGTGCACCATGGCCGTTCCAGAAAGAGTTCCAAAATTGCTTTGAAGGGTAGACTAGGCACTGGTATCAGTGCCTAGCTTCCCAAAGGGAGAACTTCAAAGGTGACCGTAGTGGTATTCAACAGTGAGGTATGTAGCACTTAGAACAGTTAAGTTCACGGACTTGTCAGACCTCATACATGGCAGTCAGAGTTCTAACCAATAGCACTGATCTTAATTTGTTTCCCTGTGCCCACAGTTGCAACTGAATAATGTAACCACCCTTCTTTTTTGTTGTTGTTGAGAATATACGCAGGAAAACAAACCAGCTCAACCCTTCCTGTACAATTACATGACATTGGCTACATTCTTTGGGCCATCCAGCACTTTCACCCTTCTTCTCTGAGTTATTCCTCTTAAATTAGCATAAATTCCCTGCCACCTGAGATTCGTGTCTATCAGATTGCTGTTGTCAGTTTGAGCTCATATAATTTTTAAAAGAGCTTAATGCTCAAAGCAGACATTTTTTACTAGTCAAGGGAAACAGTTATTTGGTTTTAAGAAGACTTCAGGGGATGTATCTGATCACCACTTATCTTGAAGAGATGGGACGATCAAGACTGTATTTACATACTGTCATGGAATCTTTTAGAATCTGTAATAGGATTTTAAGTTTTGGAAACTTTGTTGTTGTTCACATATGTCAAGTAACAACAGCCCTTTGGAGCACTGTCTTTTCCCTGTTTTTGGAAATGCAGTGGTTAAACTCTGTAAAAAGCTACGAGTCTTCCGCCTTGCTGAGCCTATTCTGTCATTTTCACCTGCCAGTTATTCATCCAGTAGACCTGAGCCTTAAGTCACACATGTTCACACCTGGCTGTCCCACAGCTTTATCTCTGAGCACTTCAATAGTTCCTACCTCATAGCGTAATGGAGAATAAGTACGACCATCCTCATAGAGAGACTGACTTCATGCTGGTGCAAGATACATTTTAGCTTTTACTGGTTTTTATAGTAATATAGTTCCTTATACTTTCTTCTCATTGTGCCTTTAATTTCCTAATTCAGTGATGTGCTGGAGAGCTAAAAAGTCCCAACACAGAAGCCTGCGTTCTAGTCATGCGTAGCTATTTAACTTTTGATTTCAATTAAAATGAAACAGAATGAAAAATTCCAGTTCTCAGTCACCCTATCCACATTTCAAGAACTCAGTAGCCACATTTGACTTTGCAGTTGGGGTCGTCAAGTTGTTTTTAAAGCAGAGCAACCCCATGTGACAGAGTAGAACTGCCGGGTCCGGTTTCCTGGGCTGTAATCTTGAAGGAAGCAGAGTGCCAAGTCTTTTCTCTGGAGTCACAGACTGGGAGATTTGGACCATCAACTTGTCATTGGGTAGCAGAGTGCTCAACTATCAAGCCCCCAGGGCTCCTTCATGCAAAAGTAAGAACAACCCAGACCAAACCTGTTGCAGTCCAGTTGATTTCCACTCCTAGCAACCCTATAGGACAGAGTTGAATTGCCTGCAGGGTTTCCAAAGCTGAAGTCTCCAAGGAAGCTGACTGCCACATCTTTCTCCCATGGAGTGGCTGATGGGTTCAAAATGCTGACTTTTCGCTTAGCAGCCAAGTGGGTCACTCACCATGCCACCAGGGCTCCTTTTCACATGTGACTAGTGGCTGCTGAATTAGGCAGCACAGGTACAGACCACTTCCATCATTGTACAGAGTTCTATGGGACCGCACCACTAGAGAGTAACAGGCTAAACATGGCTCAGGGACCACTCCTTAATTATATTACTTTTCATCCTATTTTAAGGATTATGCTCTTACAGTTATGCATTATTTCTTTTCAATTCTGTAGGTACTATCTTATTCATGGGCCAGGTAAACAACCCCTGAAGAGTATACAGAAGAAACCATACAAAGCAAAGACTACTTTGCTGTGAAGAAAAGACTCCTTTCCTGCATCTTTTTCATAGTTCTGTCAAATATTTTTGTACATTGCTTCCTTTTTTCAAGACTAGTTCTTAGGAACAGAGACTCGGTGACACAAACACTTCTGGGATGTTTTAGAGGGAGAAGAAGGACAGGATGGCTGGAACACTGTACTGAGAAATGAATAGAAAGGCTTCAAAATGTTTCAGAGATTCTTCGGACTGCTGAATGGTTACGTAGGTTGACAGCACTCTTGAGTATTTACTACCCAGTTCAGGAGTTTTGTTTTGTTCTTATATGTGACTTTTCAAAAGAAATGTAATCAGCGTGATAAAAAAATAAAAGATATTTGATGGTAGCATTGACTCTTTTAAGGAAAAATATATTATTTGCCTTTGTAATTTTTTTTGCCCCATCCAAACTCTTGATGGTAGAGATAGCTAAATCTCTCAGCTTTCTGTGTGTTTTTGTCACTGTCGTTGTTTTATGTATGCATACATTCACTAAAATTTTGAAATACGAATGTCTCGCTAGCCAAGGTTTGCCATTGTGCAGTGTTCCTGTCACCATTGGTCGGTACTCTTCGGATGTGCGTTTTTGTATTTTGTAAAAAGTACAAAATAAAGCATTTGTGAGTAGTTTAAAAAAAATAGCCATTTGTGTATTACTGGAAAACACAGCAAAAGAAACAGCTTTTTAAAAATGTTTTGACCTCTTCTAATAAACATTTGCACTTATGCAAACAACACAAGGCCAACCGTCTAGGCTTTCTGACTTTTCTCCACTGAACCTGACAATTAGACAGTATTTTCTGCTTCCCCACTTCTCAGTTTAGGGATCACACATCAAAGGTGTCACTAGTCCCATAACCCTGGTTCTAATCTCGATTTCGTTTTACATCTCTAGCCAAACGTAGAGATTTTGTTGCAAGTGCAGAAAGGAGTTGGCAGGTAACTAACATACTTTGGAAATGTAAGTGAATAGTTCCTTTTTGGTGATAGGCTGGGATGCTTGTTTAGCAAAATAACAGCATTTTCAGCTTTTGGAGAAACGGTGATGTAACAAGTTGAGCTCAAAAGCAACCAGCACATATCTAGTGCTGCTGCTTTTGATTTTGCCTGATCTTTATACTCATAAAGGTTTGAATAGCCTTACCTAAATGAGAATAGTTTAAAGTATTATTAAAACCTCAAAGCTATTTTCTTTTTTTGTTTAGCCTGTGGGCTGTCCTCATCATCTTTTAATCTGCCTTAAAACCTCACAGTCATTCATCAAAAAAGGAAAATGAGGTCTTCCAAGTATCAGAAACATGATTTGTAAGATCTGAAGCATATTTCCACTATGTCTTGATAATCCTGTAGTCTGAGCAAGCAGAGTGTGTTCTCTTGTATACTCTTTCCTAGTTGATGCATTTTATGTTTTTGCAATCAGGTGAAAATTCTGCTGACTGTCAACAAGCACCAGTCAGGTCTGCATCAGGTGTGTATGTTACCAGACCCAAAAAGCCAATCTCTGAGGTAGGTATTAGGGTAAGTGTTAAACAAAAGTTGCTTACTGTGCACCAGCAGACACACAGAACAGGGAGGAATCTCTCCATCAGAAACCTGTTTGAAAATCATCAACTAAGGTTTGAATATATGAGGGACTGGGGAAACAATGTGATTAACTAGGGATTAAGAGGGATATCTGTTCAGGGGCCTCTGGGGCCCTTTGAAGATACGCATCAGTAGCAGGGACCCAGACTGCTTTTAGTTGCCATCTGAAGCCGGGGGTTCCCAACTGGCACCTGGCATCTCCCACTGGTTCCTTATCTGTCTTGATGTTTCTAAAAAAACTGCAAAGAGATTACTCCTGTAGCCCCCGTCATTAATCTGTGACTTCTTTTAATGTGTGACTTCCTCCCAGGGCCTGTGTGAAAGAAGCCACGAATTTTTAAGGCAGGGGAAAAGACAAGTCAATTTCACAAAGACAGTTAAATTCTGGTTGTCTATTTTGACTTCCTTTTTTAAAATCAAGGTGTCTAAAGCTTCTCTCCTGTTTAGTGTAGGTGAAGGACAGTCTTAGATCCTCTGCATTGTTTGAGCTGAGGCCACATTTCCTCTGGGCTGGTTCCAGCCACTGAGTGAGCTCGATGGGGTTAGTACTGCAGACCTGTGCTTCGGAAAGCAGGACTTCTCTAAGGGACAACTGAAGCTCAAGGACAACCCCCCTGAGCCTGCTCAGAACTTCCTTAAAATTGTACTGTATCTGAAACCTTTGCCCTGTCTTCCTGCTTTCCCCCTTGACCTTTCACAGGCCTGCACTGTGACTGGATGGCTCTCTCTGCCTGCTGCTGCTTCCTCTCCATCCTTCACAGAGATTTCCCCTAATAAGTCTTTTCTTGTCTTCTGATGTCTTGACATCTGAATCACAGGAACTGAACTGACACAAAAACTATCCAATATCTTTTGTAGCATAATCATGTCAGAAAATTTGATACCTTTACTTTTATGAATTAAACAGGTAGCCATGAACTGCTGGGTGGTGGAGGAGAGTGCAAAATCACACATTCAACCCTCCATCAATTTGCCTTGTTTAATTCTAATCTGTTAAGAGGGATGAGTTTGCTGCTAAGCATGAATACTTCCGCTAATCAAGAGAGAAGGGAGAAAGGAACTATTTCCCTTTTTTGAAGAGCTACCCTCAGGAAACTTTCTTTCTTTTGGCTTTAACAAAGGAAAGCTGATTCTTAGACAGCCCAGTAGGCTGCAAGTCCAAATTCAGGGTGTCCATTCCAGGGGAAGGCTTACCCTCTGCTGGATGTGGAGGAAGGTCTTTGTGTTGTATCAGTTTGGGGCCAGGGAGCATCTTGGTGCAGGAACCTCAGGTCTAAAGGACGCACTATACTCCCGGTGCTGCTTTCTTGGTGGTGAGGCCACTTACTGTCTAGCAAAAATGTTAATAATTACTAATGACTGCTACAGTCTTTTCTACTGGGTTCTCCAGTTTGGGGACCCCATTCATTTGTTTTTGAATAGTTTGAAATAAGAATAGTGTTTGTAAGAATCCCAGAATTACTTATTTCAGTCATTTACTGAAGTACCTACTGGGTACCAAATTCTGGGCAGCTCATAAGTAAAGAGATAAATGTTTTTTCCTTAAGGTATCTTGTCTTGGAAAGAGACAGCTCTACCACAGCAAGTATCTCTCTGTTACAAGTGTGTTTACGAAATGCAAAAGTAAGCTGGGCACAAGATGGCCTATGAGTCCAAGAGAGATGTAAAAATGGCTACAGGACCAGGGCTAGATCCTGCAGCTCTTGCCTCCAGCAGTGCTCGCTCCAGAAAGGGCCAAGACTTTGCCTTTCTAGTATTGCCTCACGTAATACCCTTCTGTGATACAGTAGTGCAGTGAGTTCCTTTTATAGGGCCCTTAGAGCCACGGCTTGCAACTCCCACAAGATGATTGGGTGGGACTAGGCAAATAAGGTGCTTGTGACCCACCAATGGGGTTGGGCAGTTTTGCTATTGCAAGTAAAGTGCATGGAACCCTTGCAGTGGTGGGGCCATGCAAATAGGTGTAGGGAACTCTTGTAAGGGATTGGTCAGTTTTGCCATCCTGCTAGGCTTAAAGGGAACCAATTCCAGAGGTTGGAGGGGGACTGCACTGCTGCCAAGAAAAAGCAAGGAAAAGAGTGCATCCTTTAGACACACGGTCCCAGCACTTACAACTCTCTAGATCCAGAAACAGATCTGTGACACTGAAGATGGCAGTGGCACAGGACTGTCAGGCTATGCTCAGTGACCCACAGAGAGCTCCAAGTGACTTTGGCAGAGTGGGATGCCTCTGGGCACTTACCAGCAGAGCTAAAGAGCCTTTGCCACACTTGGACAAGCAGGACAGAGGCCAGGTCCAGAGCCAGGGCTGAGGGCTGAGTCTTAGTTGTGGACATGGCTGAGAAGAAGCTGCCTTTGTCAAGAAACTGTATTCTCAGTCATTCCTGATACTTCCAAGTTGATTCTGATTCTGACCGTAATTGAGTACTTCTGTAATAAGCCCCACAACTGTCAGTGTCATCTGTAAGTTCCATGTGGTCGATGTCGTTAATTCTCAAACCCAGCAGAGAAGTGGAGAGGACTGTGAGAACAACAGCTAGTGTCAGAAGTGGTAAAAGGGTTCAAGAGTGGCGGTGTGTCTGATCTCTGATCCCAGTCAACTTTGGGCTGATGCTGATCTTGATTATCCTCCTCCATCCTGAAATAAGAAGATGTCTGAGGCCATGCCAGTTTTCCAGATACGGATGGGCTCATCCCCAAGAGTACAAATGGGCCACATTTTATCAGGGACATTACATTTTCAAATATCTGGTCCCATTTTGGAAACCCTGATGGCATAGTAATGGTTAAGTGCTACAGCTGCTAACTGAAATGTCAGCAGTTCGTATCCACTAGAAGCTCCAATGGAAACCCTATAGGGCCATTCTATTCTGCCACATAGGGTCACCATGAGTAGGAACTGACTTGATGGCAGTGGGTTTGGTCCCATTTGGGGAATACCTCTTGGTAAACAGCAAAGTTTCAGATTTATGCTATACAGGACTTGGAACAATCTCATAGAAAAACACTATCAAGATCTCAAACTACATGTCTATAAGTTCACTTCCATCTTGCTCATTTTTGTGGCTCTCCTACCCCAGACGAAACCTAGATTCTGACCATGAGTGACTTTTATATCCAGGTCACAATCTCTGTTCTGAGAAAGTTATTCTCAAAAAAATATTTTTTTATGTCATTCAACTTTAACTTATTGATACGCTTGAGTTAACAACTCAGTAGCCTTTGTCTTAAAACAAAAAGACTGAATTTATAAAAACTTTCTTTGAGGGGAGCTAGAATAAATTTAAGATACATAGACTGCCGCAAAAACTACAGACCTGTGGTGGAAGCCCATCGTTACTATGTAGACATGTCAGAACAAACAATGGATTGTGTAGATCAGATGTCGCACTCAGTTCAAACAGCAGAAAGGGTGCAATTTTCCTACAGTAATAAAATGTTAGATCTAAGAAAAAACTAAGGCCAATAACCAGTAAAGTCACTCCTTTGAAACTCATTGAGATTGGTACTGTCAATTCTGACTGAGACATAACGGAAAACACAGGAGATAGGCATCGGCCCAAATATATTAAAAGCCATGCCTGAATGGTCTTTCAGTCTTTGTTCTAAAAAGGAGATATAATAAGTGACCTGAAAAAAATCCAAATCATAAAAAAGCTTTACAAAAGACACAAGGGAGTAGTTTTTATACCTGCAGCTCTTGGTTTTCTTAAAAGTAGACAATCAACAGACATGAGTTCTACACAAAGGGGTATAAGGTATCAAAGGAGGTTTGCTTGGAGTGAGCAGACTAGCAAATGCTTCTTAGGACTGATTATTGGTGACCACTGGGAGAAAGGTGAGGATTGGGTAGGTTGATGGATAACTTTTATGTCTTCGATCCTCAACAATATTGAAAGACTCCATGTCCTTTGCCTACTGAAAGTCCAGTTGGGGAGGACAAGGAGTGGAAGATACACTGGCTATAATGTTCTACGTCTTTTAAGGTCCCTCAAACAGCTGTTTTCGACATCCCTCCCAAATAGTGACCAAAACAGCAAGGAATATCTTATTTACAGGGGGACCTGGTGGCACACTGGTTAAATGCTTTGCTGATAACCAAAAGGTCAACAGTTCAAACCTACCAACCACTCCTCAGGACAGAGATGTGGCAGTCCACTTCTGTAAAGATTTACAGCCCTGGAAACCCTATGGGGAAGTTCTACTCTGTCTTATAGGGTCATTATGATCTGGAATTGAATTGAAAGGAGTAGGATGTATTTAAAAGAGAAGTTTACCATCTTGTCGTTCTACATACCCATGTATGTTGTTAGGTTTTTTGTTGTTTAAATCATTAAATAATATAGGGTCTCTGTAATTCAGAATCGACTTGATAACTCTTTTTTAATTTTTATTTTTTTAGGTAACAAAATAGTAATGACTTTTTTAATTTCTTAGTGTTATACTGCCTTCATCTGATGTTTAAAATGCCACCTACTGAAGGAAAAGAGAAGAGCAACTGGCTTTTATGCTTGTTATTCCTAAAGAAGACAATCTTAGGAACAAGATCCGAGCCCTGGTGGCAGGTAGTTGGGAGCCGCATGGACATAGTTGCCACACTAGTTAATCAGATGAAAGTTGTCTGTTTTATGGCTGTATTTGTCATATCAACTGCACAATCTATGGATAAGTGGTTGCTGGCTCCTGTTGATAGTTTGTCTTGGTGTGTAGATGCTGGCATCATTTTAATTTATGTAGAAGAGGTTGTGACAGTCAATGTTATGTGTCAACTTGTCTAGGCCGTGATTCTCAGTGGTTCAGCAGACATGATGTAATCATCTTCCATTTTTTGATCTGATGTGAGCAGCCAACCAGTTGAAAGGGGTTTACTTTGAGATGTGGCCTGCATCTAACATACATACACGGATATTCTAGCCAAGCTCACTTGCTCTTTCTGATCCTGCATTGATCGCATCATCCTCTGCCTCCTGGTTCTTGGGATGTGAGAAGCCATCAGCCTACTGCCTGACCTGCAGATTTGGATTTGATCAGCTCCCACAACCCTGTGAACCAGCAGCCAGCCACCCACCTGACTTGTGTAGCAATTTCAATTTCCTTAAGGTGTGTGTGTGTGTGTATTACACACCTGTAGCCATTACTTATCTCATCTGCAAAAAAAGAATCAGAAGAGAACGTTTTGAAACGTCAGTACTCAAGAGTGCTAGTTGAAAAGTACCTTGCAAATAATCAAATAATGGCATTTTTCCTCGATGCAAGAGTAAATTCCATGTTTTTAATTGTTTTTCTCCCACAAATATCTCTTCAACCATTAATCTCCAGTTGGTGGGCACTCACAAGCAGCCAGATAAAGAGAACAAGCAAGTGTTCATGGAAGGCACACACAGTGCCCAACAGTACTAATGCCTGGGCAGCTAGCTCTCTTTGTTCAGAAGCATGTGTGTAGAAACCCAGGTGGTATAGTGGTAAGGTGCTATGGCTGCTAACCAAAAGGTCAGCAGTTCAAATCTGCCAGGTGGTACTTGGAAACTATGGAGCATTTCTACTCTGTCCTGTAGGGTGAATATGAGTTGAAATTGACTAGATGATGGTGGGTTTATACACACTTGTAGTTGTGATTTTTGACTGCATGAGGTTTTTTCGTGGACACAATTGCCCTTAGTTTGAAGGATAGGATTACTAAGTCATTAGTACCCAAAGAAGTTTACGCTGTAGGTCTTAAAAGAAACAATGGATTTGGAGACAGAATACAAGGTCAGCTGAGGGGAATAAGCCAGTAGACTTACGAATCCATGACATAGGCCGCTGGGCATCTGCACTCCCCTACCTCTACCCAACACTGGGCAGTGTTGTAAACTGGCTCCCTTGCTCGGAAGAGTATATACATCTGTTTTAGGAAGTGTCCGTATGGACACTAGGATTCCCTCTTGTGTATAGCGTGTTTTCTCCTGTTAGGCAAACGGAATAGTTAAAAGTTAGACTTGTCTTTTAAAAATCTTATCTGTGGCAGCCCTGCCCTCTCTCCTCTTTCCAGTAAACACAAAAGAGCTCACACTTCCTCACCTTGGCTTCAGAAGCAAACTGTTCATGAATCCAAATCTTAATCTACTGACAAAACCCTGAAGTGAAAGGAGAAGAGGGTGAGGTGGCTTCTGCAGATACATTCACGAGACGTTAGAGTAAAAAGCCAAACCAAATTCACTGCCACTGAGTCGGTTCTGATTCATAGCAACCCTATAATTATGAGGAGTATAAGGTACCTTCCCAGTGTGGATGGATGGCATTAAGCAGACTACTGAACTGTGAAATATATAGAGCACCACCTTGTGGCCAGAATGAACACAATGATAAAAGCAGCCACTATCTATCTGTTCCAGGGAAACTCCAGCAGCACAGTGTTTGTTAGCGCTGCTCACCAAAAAGAAAGCAGTTTAGATTCCGCAGGCGCTCATTGGAAACTCAATGGGAGAGTTCTACTCTGCTCTATAGGGTTGCTATGAATCAGAATCAACTCAATGGCAATATGGGTTTGAGTTTCTTGTGTTTTATTTGTTCCATTCTTACTGAAAGTTATTATAATTTCAAATAATAGTTCCCTTTCTCATGACCAATAAAGCATTTCTAGAATACTCTCCCCTCTTTTGTGGCACAATGGTTAAGCATGGTTAAGGCTTAGGTTAAGGCTGCCAAATGGCCTCTATCAAAAGGCCAATACTTTGAATCCACCAGGTGCTTCTTGGAAACCCTATGAGGCGGTTCTGCTCCGTCCTCCAGGGTGACTAGAAGTTGGAATTGGCACAAGGGCAACGAGTTTGGTTTGGTTATCATAAAAACATAATACAGTCTCAACAGCAAGAAAAATAGTATACATTTTAAAAATTATGGCTTTTGTAATTGAATCTACAGGTGTTAACCCTGCACGAAGGAATTTTGGGGGGGGGGTGGCTACAATTACACTTTGTTTGGGGTCAGGGGACTAGACAATAGGAAAAGTGGGAAAGGATGTCAGAATCAGAAAGAAAATGAGTTTGCTTTGCTATCTTTCCCTGGTGCCAACCCAAAGCTAGCATCAGCACTTCTACAAGAACTGACAAGTAAGTTCACAAACTTGCCACTGTGTTACCATGTACAATGGCCACTCCAGTAAGAGTTCCAAAATTGCTCTGCAGTGTGGACTAGGCACTGGCATCAGTGCATAGCTTCCCCAGGTAGAGAACACAATGCATGTCTTTTTGTAGTGCTATATGAAAAAGTCTGAAACTTGGAACCAGCCTCTGGGTTAGCTCTTTGACTTGCCCGACGAGGATAAATGCTGCATAAACTTGATGAAACCGACTGGACAGCAGCAGGTTTGGTTTGCTTAAGTTTGGTGTGTAGGCAGGAAGAACGTGGTACAAGGAAGGTGTACTTGGAAGGTGACTATAATGATATTCAGCAGTGAGATGTGTAGCACTTACAACAATTAAGTTCATAGACTTGTCGGACCTATAGCCCAATAATTTATTTACAGTCAAGATGGCTTTCTCACACACATAGATTAGGCATTAGTCAAAGAGCCACTCCTCCCAATGGCCACTGAAGGCTCATAATTCCACAGCCCATTTGTCAGCCTCCCTGTTCCACATTCTTCCTGCCTACACATCAAACGTAACCAAACCCAACCCACTGCTGTCCAGTCAATTCCATCAAACTTACGTGCTATTTTTCCTCATAGGGCAGGTTAAAGAATTAACCCACAGACTGGTTCCAAGTTTAAAGTAGGATACATGGAACTATAAAAATGTAAACATTGTATTTTCTACATTTCAGTCTATTATGGGCAGTGCTTTTCAAAAAGATGATCTAAAAACTTAACTTGAAAGAAGACCTAGAAATGTGAAGTCCCATTCTCTATAAAAGATATAGATTTCTTCACTGGAAAAGATTTGTTTCATATACAAATCCAGAAGCATTCGAGGTTCAGAAACTTGAAAACCTACATTAAGGATAGTTCCTTTCCAGCCCTGAAGGTTAAGGTCTTGCAAAGTGCCTGACAGAAATCTGAGATCAGATTATCCGCACTAATTATTGGGAGAAGGGAAAGAAATGATTCAGTGTGCAAGCAAATTCTCTCAAGAGCTTTTAAAATAATGTTCAGCTAAAAAAAAAAAAAAAAAAAAAAACCCTAGCTAGACACTGCATATGCAATGGGACAATTAAGTCCAGGATCTTAATTATTCTAAGTGCTATATAGCTCATTGCTGAAAGTGACCTTTGATGTACTCCCCTTGGAAAGCTATACACTTATGCCAGTGTCTAGTCCACTCTTCAAAGCAATTTTGGAACTCTTTTTGGAATAGCTACTGCACACAGTGTCAAGGTAGCAAGTTCACACGTGTGTAGTTGTCTGTCCAGGATTTTTCAGCCAGTAAACAAATAAGTGTATTGGAGCACCCTCCCTACTCACCTGATCTGGCCCCCAAGGCCTTTTTTCTTTACCCAAAGATAAAGTAAATATTGAAAGGAAAACATTTCAATGACATTCAGGACATCAAGGGTAACACGGTAACAGCTCTGATGGCCATTCCAGAAAGAGTTCCAAAATTGCTTTGAATTGTGGACTAGGCACTGACATCGGTGTATAACTTCCCAAGGTGGGGCACTTCAGAGGTGAGCGTCGTGATACTCAGCAATGAGGTGTGTAGCACTTTTTCTAGGATGACTTTGCAAACTTAGTTGTCAGACCTCATAAGCTGTGTAGGTGGTTAGAAGGCACTTAACATGTTTTGCTTCTCGGAAATTCTCTTTCCCTTCTGTGCCAGCATCAATGAGGTGTTTATCAAAGCATGTTTATTTGTGGGTGACATAGATAAAGGGCATTTTACTACTGGGTTTTATCTTTTATCTCTGTATTCAGTTTTTAGGAATTTAACTATCATTTTCTCAGGACACAGCACAGAAGCACAAAGGTGAAGTGACTTCTGTTCTACCTACCAGCTCAGTCACCTGGGTATCTCTCAAGCTTTCCCCTCCACAAGCTGTCCTGTGTCACCAGTGACAGCTTTAACCCTCTTCCCCATGACATGAACCCCTCTCCTCACCCGTCTCCAGAAAGGAATGTCAAAGGTCCTCAAACATTTTTCTTCTTTTTTCTTTATAAAAAGACATTTGTGGCAAAAATGGGGCCTGGTTTTAACTTTTTTTTTCCTGCTCTTAACCCCCATGTACCACTTTTTTTCTTTGAACTGTTTTTGTTATCTAGCTGCTGTAACAGAAATACCAAAAATGTTTTAACAAACAGACATGTATTTCTCATAGTCCATAGCCAAAGCTACTGCATTGAGTCGATTCAGACTCATAGGGAACCAACAGGCTACAAGTCCAAATTCAAGGCACCAGCTCCAACGGAAGGCACTCTCTGACTGTTGGCTCTGCTGCATCCGTCTTCCTTTGGTCTAGAAGCGTCTCAACACAGGAATCTGAGGTCCAATGGACATGCTCTGTTCCTGACATTGTTTTCTTGGTGGTATGAATGTCTCCACCTCTCCGCTTGCTTCCTTTTCATCTCTTCTAGGATAAACAGTGGTGCAAGCCACAGCCCAGGGCAACTTTCTTTATATTGGAGCAGGAGGTGACCTCAGTGTGTAACAGTCCCACCCGAACCCTGTTTAAGCTAATCCAATCCTGCCCTGTTAACCACAGGCAGAGGCCAGGACTTACAAGAAAAGCACCAAATGGAGGACAACCCCACAATACTGTGAATCATGGCCCACTTGACCCCAAATTGCTACATACATTATTAGAGGTACAAAATTCAATCATGACAACAGCTGAAAGTGACTATTGGGCAGACTGAAACTAAGAATTTTTACAGTTGTCAAACAGTTAATAATAGGCTTGGCAGTGCAGGATTGCTGAACTGAACACAAAAGATTCAAGATCCAGATGACCTACTCAGTACGATCTGTCCTCCACTGAATTGAATGCATTAATACCAACACAATACCAATAGAACAGGGCTTGGTACATAGTAGCTATCAGTGTAATTATGGAATGCTCGATTCAATTAATAAATGCATGTTATTCTTCCAACAGTCCCATCACAAACCCACTGCCATGGAGTCAATTCTAACTCATTGTGATCCTACAGACAGAGTAGAACTGCCCCACAGTTTCTATGAAGCACCTGGCAGATTTGAACTGCCAACCTGCTGGATAGCAGCCAAAGCACTTAATCTCTATGCCACCAGGGTTTCCAACAGCAGACCAGCATTGAACTCACTGCTCCAGAGTCAATTCCAACTCACAGAGATCCTACAAGATAGAGCAGAAATGCTCCACAAGGCTTCTAATGCTATAAGACTGCCACATCTGTCTCCTGAGGAGCAGCTGGGGGTTCAAACTGCTGACTTTTTAGTTAGCAACCAGGTGTTTAACCAGTGCACCACCAGGGCCATGAAGAAGCTCAAGCAGCTTTCTTCTTCTGCAACCAGCACCATCTCCCCAGGTCCTTGTGTTCACTTCAGATCATTTTTATTTTTGATGCATCAACATCAATGTTTGGAGCTGCTTTTGAATTTTTTCCTAAGAAAAGGCGATTTCTTAACAGCAGTTACCTCTTCTGCCACTTCCCTATTTTAGAAATTACCTAAGAAATATCCTTACAAGCTCCCATAACTTCAAAGTTGGACAGAATCTAAAGATCAGAGCAGTATCTAATTGCTATAATCTGTAACTTCCATTTCTAGAAGAGCTATTACATTCATATTTTAGGTAACACAGTCACATGCTAATAGGACATTATGTATGTATTTTGGACATCTGGGGAACACTGTATTAAGGATGAACGTCATTTCACTCATTTGCTTCCAGAATAAAGAAGCTTTGTCCACACTAAAAATTTGCTGAGGCAAATAACCTCCCTCTACAATTAGTTTTAGGTTGCAACAAATTCTGCTGCTGCCTTCACATCAGCTTGCAGATTCACCACTCACTGTGACATTGTGCAGTGAAAAACATTTAAAGTGCTGGCACCAAACGGAGCTAGCACTAAATTCAATCTCCTAGTCTGCTCCTTAAGCATCTCCAATACGTTTCAGGCTTTCACAATGATCATCAACACTCCATAAGATCTGCCTTTGTGTTCGGCCTTCAATCCACACCACCAGCAATTTCTCCACATCTGATACAGGTCCCTCTGATATTTTCATTTTCATGAGCGTTGCTGATCTTAGTGGAGCTGATCCTTGAACAGCTTGGAGATTTCTGTTTTTATTTTTCAGAATCACTGATTCCTGAGTATAGCATGTTGAAATCGGATACAATCCCTTCTCCAATGGGGATTTCCCTTAAGGGACCACAGACACATAAGTCAGATGTTGGTTCATTTGGCACACAAATGTATTATATTAGGGAGGCAAAGTTTGCCAACCTTCTAATATTCCTAGGTATGTCAAATTAAGCTACAATGTAACATTTAGAGAAAGACAACGTTTTTGTTGTGTTACAGCAAAGTTCACATAAAACATATATTCAAATAAAAGGAACTCACAGCTAGAGGGAAATAAGATATACCTACTGTACAAACTATATACAATAATAAAATCAAAGGCTTTAGGAAATGGTTCTTGAAAAGAGTTAAAAAAAGCATTTTGGACAAAATAAAATCAATTAAAAAAAAAAAAAGAAACCTGTTGCTGTGGAGTCAGTTCCAACTCACAGTCACCCAATCAGGACTTACTTCATTTTAAGAATACAGGATAGAGACTCAGACCTATTTCTTTACAATTTAAAAATGTGTAGCTTTGAAGACCTTTGATGTCTGTCTTGTTACTTTTCTGACACATTTTAAGTTCCACATTTTGGTCTGTTAGCCTGCAGTGATGGTTCTTTCTGCTCTCAGCTCCTCCTTGGGCCTGGAATAGTCCCAGGGTCGTCTATTCTCAACAAATCCGTACAGTTTCCTGAGTGCCACTCGAGCAGCTTCTTCTTCTGCAACCAGTGTCGTTTCCCCAGGCCCTTCTGCAATCAGCTTTTTATCGCTAACAAGAAAATCAGCAGTAGTTTAAAATTACACAGTGCACAATAATACATGGTATACAAATCAGTTATGCTTTCTAAATCCTATTTGGTAATAAAACATAGTATACAAATCAGTTATGCCTTCCAAATCTTAATAATACCCAGGAAAATAACAGTACCTTTGGAGAGACAATAACTTTTGGATATAAACTGATTCTATCGCATATTCATTATATATAGCAGCTACACAATGAAATATTTACATTTTGATAGTAAACATAAAAATAACTCAACCAGGCGCAATACTTTTTATGTTAAAAAATCAAAGCATACCTATACATAGGTATGTCGGTTTTCTTAACTGCTGATGGGAGAACTGGAATAACACATAAATAAATACTCTGGTGTAAAAACCTGAAATTATTAAAAATATTCCTGGGAACTATGATTAGGATATCTGTTTTATTTTTTTAATTCATTTTGGATCTATGATATAATTTAAAATTTGATTGGAGGAAAAAAAAAAGTACCTTCAGGTACGACACCTAAACTTTGAAACAAAGAAGAAATCAGCTTTACATTTTAAGTTAGGAATTAGAGACAAATATTGTACGAGACCCCTACTCTAAGGACTTAGAAACAGACTCACGTACAGAAAAAAGACTCTCTGATAGCTACAAGGCGGGGGGAGGGAAGGAGAGGGCTGGTTATAGATTAAGACAGTTGACAGGAATTTGCTGGGGTGAAAGCAGTGACATTACACATTAGAAAGAAGATTACCTTAACTGGACTTCAACATAAACTGAAGAGTCTTCTAATCTAAACCCAATATGGCAAGGATAGAGTAGAAGGGGCAGGCGTCCGGGGCCATGCTCTCAGGAGACATCAGGCCAAATGGCATAACTAGCCTATTGCTAAGACAGTGTCCTGCACTCCATACTGGTGAGTGGTATCTGAGGTTTTAAAAGCTAGCAAGCTGCCATCTGAGGTACAGCGAATGGTCCCAACTCAGCCAGACAAGATGATCACCAAGGACAACAAAGACATGAAGGAAAAAGAGTCCAGAAGACTTGTGAATGGGTGACTGTATCAACATGTGACCAGCCATGGAGCCCAGCCACCACCAATGACAGCCATGATGGGGCACACAATGTCAAGTCCCATGGCAACAAGAGAACATGAGGGGTGCACCTCAAGAACTCCACTAAACAACTGTAGCTGATGGTCCCAAGTCCTGGGGGTTCCACTGGGAGCATGGCCCCTAGACCTGCTGCTGCCTCTGATCATCAATCATTACTGCGGTTAACTCCTCGGACAGGAATGGATTAGAGCTGGTAACACAAAGTGACCATATGATGTGTGCACTTTATGTTCTACACATCTGCAGGATGCTGTCCTACTGACTCTTACTAGAAGGAAGAGGAGAGGGTGGAGAGGAGGGGACAGGAGACTGTTAAGATGACACGTAAAGAACAGAAAGGAGGAGTATGCTATCACTGGGCAAGGAGAGCAGAAGGAGCTGCAGCTAGGTGGGCAGGCAGATTTAACTTGGACCGTATACTTTCACTCAATCACAATAAAAAAAAAAAAAGAGCTTGATGGACGGACAGACAGGTAATAGAGAAATGGATGAAATGGACAGACAGAAGGATGGATGTATGGCAGAGCAAATTACCTCAAATGTCAGTTGAGATACCAGGTGGTAAATATACAAGTGTTCATTTTCTGGATGTTTGAAATTTTTCATAATAAAGTATTAGGGAAAAAAAAAGAGTTATAAACAGATCTTCAAAATCTTAACTGACATTTAAGGCAGGAAAAGGACAGACTTAGACTGCGTATTTGTAATTCACACTCTAATTTCTTTCCCAAAGCTACTGAGGAAGCACAGTCAGGGCTTGCTAAATGTTGGCTGTCAGCGTTCTTTTATAATTAAAAGTAAAAGCCACGCCAGCGAGTTGATTTCAACTCTTGGCAACCCTGTAGGTTAGAGAAGAACTACCCCCAGGAGTTTCCAAGGAGCGCCTGGCAGATGTGGACTGCCCACTTTTTCATCAGCAGATATAGCACTTTCCTCTGCTTTACTGGTGTTTCTGTTATACTTACCATACTTTTCTTTGTCAATGTAAAAACGTTTCTTCAAAAGATCAAGCACATTCACATCAAACAATAACCACCCTGTTAGTTTCAAGTACGGAATGGATGCACTACTGCACCACTTCCAGGAAACGTCCTGTCATGGAATTTCTCTTAGAGCCTCACTGCTCACATTTAGCATTTTGATCCAACTGAATTCAATCAAGGAGCAGGCCTACTTTTTCCTAACAAAAAAAACTCATAATCTGGGTTGATTTATAAACTTCGATGGACAGCAACACCCTTCCTTTTTTAGTTTTGGGCTCAGGTGAAGCTGTTGACAACACTGGATTAGGTTTAAATCTAAAACACCTACAAATCAAAACTCATTCTTTATACACAACATTTAGGTTAACATATATGCCATAAAATGCTACAGTGAAGAGCTAGCTAACAGAAGCTACTTCAACAAAGCAGAGATTACTTACCTTCTCCTGAGAATGACATTCAGTAAGAAGGTAAATAAATAACCACGGGGATGAGATTTTTAAAAACCTCTGCAATTACAACTTATGTTAAAAAATAGAGACAAGTCTGTTTTCTAAGCTTCCAACCAATACTATGGAAATGTTACAACCGCCAACCAAAAGGCTGGCAGTTCAAATCCATCAGGCACTCCTTGGAAACTCTACAGAGCAGTTCCACTGTCCTATCAGGTCGCTATGATTCAGAATTGATTCGACTTCGACAGCAGTGGGTTTGTTTTGTTTTTAGTTAATTGATACCATAAAGTTAAAATTAAAATGTTACTAACCAGTATAAGCCAACAAAATACAACGGCAGAGCTGTTGCACTTCCCGACTGCCTAGTAAGCCTCGATTGGGGAGCAGGAAGATTTCTTTTCTTTAACTCTTCTACCAGCAGTCCCATAGGATTTATCAGCTTCCAAAGCTCAAAGAGTTCTTTTCCAGTCAGCTGTGTAATTAAGAAGTCCTGCATATAACAATATAATTTATACATTTAAATTAGTATGAAGAGAATTTGGACCGTAAATCAAGGTACACTTTTAACAGAAACGTACTTTGTGGGAAATAAAAAAATATAACAGTACTATTCTCCGTTATATAATTTTTTCACATAATAAAAAACAGCTGAATAATAAAAAAAAAACTTAAAAGTCTGAGAAAACTGCTCATTTCAAGCAACACAATCCACACCAAAATTCCAAAGAAGGTGGAATCCTATTTTACAATCTAGTTACATTTTTATCAGTGAGGAAAAAAAGCACTTTTTAAACTGGACTAATAAATACACAGTAATAACCTGTGGCAAAAAAAAAGAAAACACATGCAGAAAGGCACTCAGGGACTCCAGGTAACAGTACGTCATTACCTAAGTTAATAATTTTTAAAAAATCATTTAAAGAATAATTAGTTCCTTTTAAGACTGTTTATGACCTGAAAATACTTTGTAACATTAAAAAAATAAAAAGTTGTTAACATTCAAAGCAGAAGGGAATTGACTTTGCCAATTTAAAAAAGTCAGTCTATGTTGTACAGAAACAGCAACGCATGTACTGTAATTAACCCATTAAGAAACTCAGTGCTATGCAACCATAACAGGTAAACAGCGGTATGAAAGGAGAAATTTAAAAAAAAAAAAATCCCTAAGTTCATGAAATAAAAACTCAAATTTCATCACAACATTCCTTCAGGATCCACAATAAAGCTACCAAAGTGTCATTGGTTAAAATGTTTGTAAGTCCGTACTCAGTTGTGGATTTTGATTACTTTAATGTATAGCAATTCAGATGCCCTACAAGACCTCCATCCATGTGAATGCCTGTACGTGTGTACCCCTGGATTGTTCTTTGCCATATAGATAACCAAATGTAGAGAATAGCTCTTTTCTAAAGCTTGCAATATTAACAGGAATACAAAAAGAAATCTCAATTATTTTGAGGTAATTACCTACATCCCCTTGCATTTTATTCCTACTGGTTCCTGTTCTCATCAATTTATTACTAGCCCTTTCAGTTAAGGCGAGGGTTGATTATATCCAACCTCACCCCTCGAGTAGGGAGGTGGTGTAACAGAAGTGACCTTTCTAGACCTCACATCTGATCATCAAACTTTCACACTTGAAATTCTTATCCAGCTCTGTCTTCACAAGATCATCAAAGAGGTGAAGAGTACAGCACTGTTAATAACCCACACAATCTGTTCCCATCAAGTGCATTCCAACTCACAGAAACCCTGTAAGACAGCACAGAAATGCTCCATGGGGTTTCCAAGGAGTGCCTGGTGGATTCAAACGGATGTCCTTTGGTTAGCAGCCACAGCTCACCACAGATGTTAACCAATGCTACAACAAGGCTCCAGCAAGGTTAATAGTGCTGCTCTCACTTCCAGGTGTGAAGGCATCACCGGGAGAGCTAGTTAACACACAGGCCCTCTGCCCAGAGATTCTGTTTCTGTCATTGGAGGTAGTGCCTCAGAACTTTTAACACATTCTCTCTAGAGAAGCACTGATGTTACTGTTGACCAGCTCACACTCTTAAGTAACACTGGCTTTGAAGACCTTCTGTACACTGGCTCCCAAAGCTGCAGACGCATAGACACCCCCATCCCCTAATACTATATAACCCAACCACACACAAGACTACCTGCCGTTCCCCAGCAGGCTCCTTCTCGACACTTCTTCCCCAAATGGCCTTTTTGGTGCCAAGTGTCACCCTTGTATTATGTCTGTGACAGCACTTCCCACATCCAGTATTTGCAGAATGAGCTGACGGCAGGAAACACACCCTATTTAGCCTCTGGCTCCAATGCTCAGCACAATGACACACAGTAGACTCTCAGTAAACAGTATAGGAATAAATGAAATAAAGCCAAGTCAAACTCATCCATTTTGCTACGGGAGATACATAATAGGAGACAACACTACTCTTGGTTTAGTATTATCTGTCTGATAGAAAGCAAACCCTGGCAGCACAGTGGTAAAATACTACTCTGCTGACCAAAAGGCGTGCAGTGCAAACCCTCCAGGTGTTCCCTGGAAACTCCACGGAGCAGTTCTACTCTGTCCTACGAGTCTGAACCAGCTTGAGAGCCTGGTTCAGCCTAGACAGGAGCCTGGTGAGACAGCGGTTAAGCACTTGGCTGATAAATAAAAAGTTAGGAATTTGAACCTACCAAGTAGCTCTGTGGAATAAAAGACCTGGCAATCTGCTCCTGTACACAGCACAGCCTAGGAAGCCTTATGAAGCAGCTCTACTCTGGCTTACTATGAGTCAGAATCAGTGACAGCAACGGGTTTGGTTTTGGGTCTGTTAACACGACTTGGAATTGTCAATAGAGGCACTAAGCTATGATAAACAAAAATTCCCAAGATAGTCCAATAACTACATTGTAGCAATTTCAAAGAGGAGCCCCCTAAATTGGTTACAGTTCTAAAATCCCCACAAAAGCTTTAACTCTACCCAGAAAACGCTGAGACTTTCTTTAGAAAAAGTAGACTGGGGACAAGGGATAAGAACAGCTTTCCTTTCCACCAGAAGCCCAGAAGCCTTCTAAGGGTCCACACACCACTGGATTTTGAGGCAAGGGGCGTACAGCTGACTGCCAGCCAACATACCCTACAGAATCAAAAGCCAAGAGGCTCGCAGAAGCCACTTGCAGTACAGGGATGGAAGCCTGCAATTGCTGTCAACAATGTAAAACTTCTTGCAACCAAATGTAGAACCCACAAAAGGGATGTCATATTTTAAAGGGTGTCATTTTTGAAGGGGTATCATTTTTCAAGGGATCCTGCCCAGCCTGAAGCTACTACCAGGAAATCAAAATCTGACCCACATCAAAGTATATGCATGAAAGGTTCCAGCAGGCGACACAATGTCCAACAGAATTTTAAGCATCAACCAAGTGCAGAGAACACTAAACCAGCTGACAGTCATCAAGTCAAATGAAGTCTCTGTCCTCCTCCCTCCTCGAGCTCCAACTTCAGAGGTGTCAAATAACACATCCACTTTCCCACGGCAGGCAGGTAGCTTTCCTATTACAGACCCTTGCAGGGGAAAGGAAGACAGTCTAAACCTATGAACCAAGTTTGAAGTACTGGTTTATACAGTCACCCTTCTCTGTCAAAACCACCCAATTTGGTATCAAAACTAAATGTGAATTGATTTCAAGAGTAAGGGACCCCACATTCAAACACCTAAATCAAGACTGTTTTTATGGCCTCAGGTAAATACATAGACTTTCCATTATCTAAGAGTAACCAAAAATTCATGTTTTCAAGGGCAGAAAATAAAATGTCCCTCAGTTAATAAATTCTAGAAACAGAGAATCAAGTCATACTATGTATTTTTGTATTTCTATTAATTAGGCTACTGAATCCGACTCGATGGCACTTGGCTTGGCTGGCTAGTGAAGACTGCTACACCACAATGACTCAGAAATCTGATTTTCTCATTTAGAAGAGAAGAGCTGCTGGTATTTAAGTGTGACGGTCCCTAACCACACTAGGCTCTGATACAGTGACTGGCCTCAATCATTCACTAAACACTTCCTGAGCCCTACAGCATTATAGCAAGCAGCACACTTGCTTGTAGTCCTTAAGAACTTACACTGAATGTTCACCTCTGATGCTGTTCTCAATTAGATAATGGAATAACTGAGACTCTATCATATAGTAAATATTCACATAGCAATTAATGAGCTAATTCACATTGTAATTAGGACCCTATCACAAAAAGGCTCTAGGATTTCCTGTTTTGGGGGGAAGGGTAAAAATTCACATACAATCTTCCAAGTTGATATACCGAAAAAGTGAATTACAAACATAATTTTTTACATCTGTCCACCTCAAACATGTTCAAGCACGCGCAATTACCAATTACCTACCCTGATGAAAAGTGCAGTCCTCTGAGGTCCACTGCTCTGGAGCAGGGCTCCAGTGACTGCAAAGAAAGTCTGCCTTAATACAGGTGGGGGGACTGGGAATTCTGCACTCAGTGTTAGCTGCTCCACTGCCAAGTTTCTAGCCACGTGACACACGACTTCCTCACCAGTGAGAAAGTCAACTAGACTTCTGATGCCTTCCACAGGCAAGTCTGGGAATGCATCTTCAAGAAATTGTGTGAGGCAAGTTTGCGAAAAAGATATCCCTTGTTCAGACAGTTCTTGATTGTCTTTAAGATTCAGAAGAATAGCTTCTTTCTCTACTCCAAGTTTTTGGCGTTTGGCCTCTTCACTTTTAATATAGCAGCTATTAACAAATGCAGTTTTAAGAAGATCTAAGGAAAAGGTTTCCTGTAATCGAGGTCCAAATGCTTGTATTTCAGCATGATAATCCCAGTTAGGCTTCTCTGAGCTGAAAGTATAGAACAGAAGAAAATAAGAGATGGTAAAAACAACACATATCTGTGATCCAAAATTTCTTTACTGTTGTAATTTTATTAATTACACAAGAAAAGACAAGGGGCCACTTTTCAGTGTCAGGGTCTGATATTTTAAATTTTAAAACTGAAGTCAGATGATTACTTGTGGTCTTTTGCTACATGGACTAAGTCCCCTTTGAACCAACTCTCACATTAAAGTGGTTCAACATTAGAAACTAAACCATTATGCTAACTTTGAAGTTGTTTATTTTCAGCTCAAGCCATGAAAACTGTACTTCATAGCTAGGTGGTTGTTGCTGTGGGCTGCCACTGAGAGTTGATTCCAACTCTAGTGACATCATGTGCACAGAGCAGAAAAGATCCATAGTTTTTAAGGCTGTGACCTTTCAGAAGCTGATTGTCAAGCCCCTCTAGCGAGGCACTACATGTGGGTTTCAACACTCAACTACCTTTTGGGTAGTACAGTGCTTAACCATTTGTTCCACCTGGGGACTCCTTCCACCTGAGTAATATAAACTATAACTTCACACATTCAGCCCATGAGCAATAATTATATTATCATACTTAGTTTGTATCTTACTGATTTCAGTTTCGAAAATATCTACTTACATCAGTACTTAAAAATCTGGTGTCAATATTATAATAGCTCACTACTTCGAAGAATGGACCAAGAGACATTTTTGTAAACAAAGACAATTCCAAAGTAAAACTTTTTTATGTTAAAAAGCAACAAAGTATAAAAAGCTGGACTCAAAGTCATAAAATGGATACAGAAAATTTAACCAGTTGTAAAAGTCTAAAATGTCTACTCACCTCATAAAAATAAAACGTGTTTTTTTTTTTTTTTTGCCGATTTAAAAAACACACACATACTATCCTGTGTTGCAAGAGTACATAAATGTGAACACTTGTATTCCTACTACTGAGAGTTTATGAACTGGATCAACTCTTTTGGGGAAGGGCAAAATGAAAACAGCAATCAAAATATTACACCCAGCCAAACCAAACCCACTTCAGTCAAGTCGATTCCGACTCACAGTGACCCTATGAGGCAGAGTAGAATAGCCCGATTGAGTTTCCAAGAAGTGCCTAGCAGATCTGAACTACTGACCTGTTGGTTAACAGACATAGCATTAACCACTACGTCACCAAAGATATTCATTGTCACGTTGGATGTAATAGCAATAATATTACTCAAATGCTCCCAAACTGGAGTACATCTATTGAGTGCACGTGCATGTGAAAGAATGACGTGCTACGATTTCTTCTGCTATGACAGTATGTCAAAAACTCATTAGCAAAGAAAGAAAATAAGTTGCAGAACCACACAAACAGCATCCGCTCATTTGCTACAAAACCTGCGCCTCTTTCTGCCAGACTTCATGCTACTAAAACAGGTTGTTACAAAAACCTAAACTTTTTCCTTTATTCGGACTGCAATGCTGAGAAGCGCTTTCTTCAATTCTACCTGCACCCAAGTAATTCACACGTTGCAAAATGGAAGCTACCATGTACTCTAAGCTCCCGCAAAGAATGCCCTCATGTTGGTCTCGCTTCTCACGATGGTATTGACAGGTCTCCGACTCATGGTGTCGCCGTCGCAAACCTCCTAAACTCATCCAGGAGCACACTGGCGACGAGGAATCCTCCCCGCCGCCGAGTGAGAGACGCAGGCCAAGCGGCGCGAGGTCCTCCAACACCACCCCGGGGCCTTCCCAGGGCGACTCCTACCGGCGCACGGGGGGTGGCGGGCACCGGAGCAGGCGCCACCGCTCCAACTCCTTCTGGAAACGGAAAGCGGCACGGAATCCCTTCTTCACGCCCCGAACCGGCGGGGCTAATATAGGGGCAGCCGGCGCCAGCAGGCAGCGAGACCTCTGCAGGAACAGCCTCACCAACGCAGACGCCATTGCAAGGACGAGAGCTAAGACGGCCGGAAGGAAAAGAGTCGGCCCAGTGTCTCCGTGACACCGTTCCTCTCCGGATTAGGAGGTGGGACGGTGTTTAGGCGGAAATGACTGGAGACAGGACAGGGCGAGGCCAACGCTTGGGGGCGTGGCCAACTTGAGAGGGGCGGGGCTTCTGGGGTTGCGGGGTGGAGTTTTTTTTGCCGCGCACGCGCAAGTGCCGATTCTTCCCCATCTAGAGGCTTTTCCCAGAGTAGCAGGGCTGAGGGGGCGCTTTGGGACCAGGATTTGTCTGAAAAGACACGTCATACTCTCGTTGGTTGTCTTGTTCCTTCTCTTCTCCTTAAACCAACACAAAACGAAAAATCTGTTTAAGAAAAAAAGATTCTCAAAAAAATAAAACATTCCTTGTCAATATATATTTTGTCTTAGAATTCTAGAATCTCGCCAAAATTTATTTAACAAATACTTGTTAAGCTCCTACCTTTTACCTGGCACTCATCTACAAAAACCTTCCTCAGAAGCCATTGACTAAGAAATACTGACCTAACCAAGATTAAGTTTTTGAATTAAAGACAGTTCAACAGCACAAATAGAAGGCGACAGCCACACACACCTTTTAAAGATTATGAGCTCAAGATAAATAAGCTCAGTTAATAATAAAATTGCTATACCCGGAGTGCTAGTGGCGCAGTGGTTAAAAGATCAGCTGCTAAGTAGAAGGTCAGCGATTCAAATTCACCACCCACTCTTTGGAAACTCTGTGGGGCAGTTCTACTCTGTCTGTTAGGGTCACTGTAGGTCATTACTGACTCTAAGGCAACAGCTTTTGATCACACATAATCTCTGCTTCCTACATCACCCATAAAAGATAGTGTTATGATTTTCAATTTGCTGCTGCTGCTGCTGTTGTCGTTAGGTGTCATCAAATAACTTCCTACTCAAAGCAAACCCATGTACAACAGAAGGAAACACCATCAGGTCCTGTACTGTGAGGTAGTCCATTGCTGCAGCCACTATGTCAGTCCTGCTCCCAGAGGATCTTCCTTTTTTTCACAGACTTTCTGCTTTACACAAGCACGAAGCCTGTCTCTGTAGACTGGTTGGTCTCTCCTGAGAACACGTGTAAAGTAGGTGAAACAAGGTTTCCCCATCCTCCCTTCTAAGGAGCATTCAGGCTGCATTTCTTCCAAGACAGATTTGTTGCTGCTCCTGGCTGTTTATGGCATGTCCAATATTCTTCACTAACACTGCAAGTCAAATGCATGAATTCTTCTTTGGTCTTCCTTATTCAATGTTCAGTTTTTGCATGCATAGAAGGCTGCTGAAAATATTATGGCTTGCATCAGGCGCACCTTAATTTTCAAAATGATATCCTTGCAGCCAATCTGCCCAATGCAACACATCCTAAGGCATTGAGTGTGGATCCAAGTAAAATGAAACCCTTGACAACTTCAGGTTTTTCTGTTTATAATGATGTTGCTTTCTTTATGTTGTGGTGTAATCTACACAGAAAGTGTTTCAAGTCCTCTTTACTTTCAGCAAGGAAGGTTGTGTCATCTGCCTGTCAAAGACTGGTAATGAGTCCTTCCTTCCTGATGCCCAGTGCTTCTTCATATAGCACAGCTTCTTAGGTTATTTTCTTGGCAAATATGATGAAAACATACAACCCTGATGCACATTTTTTCTGACTTTAAACCACACAGTATCTCCTCATTCTGTTTGATTCACTGTTCTTGATCTATGTCCAGGTTCCATGTGAGAATGTGTGTTCTGTAATTCTCTTTCTTCTCAGTGTTATCCGGAGTTTATTATCCCTACTGCAGAATGCCACACCACAATTCAAATGTGTCATTTCTTCTTTGCTCTTCCTTTCTCACATACATATGAGGCAATATTATAAAAATAAATCATGGCCTGGGCCAGGCACACCATGGTCATCAAAGTGAAATGGCTATGCCTTTATAGACCTTTTTGGTCGGTTACTGAGTGCGAGCCATTCTGAAAAGTGTGTTACCTAGAACGGGCAGGCTCTCTGCAGCTGAGGCAGATCAGAGGGAGGTGAAGTTCAGAGAAAGTCAGCTGGTCACTTTGCTTCCTGAAAGAGGTTCTGGTGGGTGCATCTGTGTATCCATCACATTTAAAACTGCAACACCACCTGCAGTCCCTAGCACCTTTTCCTGCTTTATTTTCTTGGAGGCACTTGTTAGCTTACCTGCATGTCCATTCAGATTCACAGAGACCCCGTGTACATGTCATATGTAGCTAATCACCAAACTTACTCTATGCTGAAATTAAAAATAAAGTATTGGCAAATATAAGTAAATGTGATGAAAACATACAACCCTGATGCACCCTTTTCCTGATATTAAGGAAGAGGTGCCTGACTCAAGCCATAATATTTTCAGTTGCCTTATATGCATGCAAAAACTGAACAGTGACTAAAGAAGACTAAAGATGAATTTGTACCTTCGACTTATGGCGTTGGTGAAGAATATTGGACTGAAGGATAAAAAGACATTTTGTGAAATGGGAAACATACATAGACACCCAAACTCGAGGCTGGAGTGCCCTGAATTGCAGGGAGGATCGCTATGAGCAAGAGTCAACACTACCAGCAATGGGTTTGGGTTTTTTTGGTAAAAGCTATAGCAACAAGGATTCATCCTGGCAGGCACATACTCAGGGAAGAGGGCAGGAGCCTGGCAAAGGTTATAATGGGTTTTATGAAACAATAAATTTAGACACTGAACAACAGCAAGTTTACTTGTTAAAATTTCAGGGATAAGAAGATATCCCAAGATTTATTTAAGGAGGCATTGTGTCAGGAATACATTGAGGTACGAGTGCTGTTTCCTTCTTTAAGGTAACAGGTTTATATTTTAACTCACCTAAGAGTTTATAAAAGGACTAGCAGAAACGAAAGGGAAGGTCTCAGTACATAAATGAAGTTTAAATTTGGAGTCAGGTTACTGGAATTTAAGACTGATGTTTTACCTTGGTTGCAGAGTTATGACTCAGTTACAGGCTGCATCTTAATATCATCAACCTTAAACTTGGAATCAACTCAATAGCAATAGGTTTGGTTTGTTTTGGTTTGGCTTGACAATGAGTAACATTTTATTTAACTCAGCCAAAAGCCAAGTTTAACTCAATGCATCTCAAATATTTTAATCTACACATGCAATCAATATTAAAAAAATGACATTTTACATCATTTTTATTTTGTACTAAGTATTCAAATGCCAGTGTGTGTTTAACACCTGCAGCACATCTCAGTTTAGACCAGCACCTTTCAAATGCTCAATACCCATGTAGACAGTGCAGTTTTAGTGCAATTCTGAATTTCATCAGTCAAAAAAATGGGGGACAGGGGACTAGAAAGAGAAGTTTTCTGGAGTCAGTGACTTCCTGGGTCTCAGTTATGGCTTTTTCATTTACTAGCTATGGATGTTCTTCAGCCAAACACCACCGAGACTACACCTGTAGCTGAACTAGTAGAGCTGATGCTTATAAGAGGAAGAATGAACAGTGTAGGAACTGTGGTATGGCTTAGTGAAAGGATGCTTGGAAACCCTGGTGGCATAGTAGTTAAGTGCTGTGTTTGCTAATCAAAAGACGATCAGTTCAAATCTACCATGCACAGCTTGTAAACTCTATGGAGCAGTTCTTATAGGGTCACTGTGAGTCAGAGGGGGAGTTTGTGTGGGATGCCATCTTGTTCCACTGGGAGGTGGAAGACCTATATAGAGGCCTCAGCTGCACCTAATTCCTAGGCTAAGAGACAGAGCCTGCCCAAATGAGAGCACTTTTCCAGTGTCGCCTATGGCTGGGCCTGGTAACAGAAGTCAGCAGAGCAGTAGTCTTTCTGTATTTTTAACTAGTTTATAACATCAGAGGTTGGATATAAAGGTGCTTAACTTTGCAAGCTGGGAAGAAGGACCTGTACACCTAAAACCTGACTGACTTTGGACATTGTCAGATACCCTTTACCTTCCATTTTAAGATGGCCTAGAGAAACAGCTTGGATCCATCCTCACAGTATCTCTCCCAGCTTTTACTGACTCACATTAAGCCAAAAAAGCAACGAAGTCTGGATAAAACCATAACGAAGAAATCACTCATGGCTTCAGAAGGACCCCAAAAGAAACAACCAAAGAACTTCCCAGATGAAGAAGCCTTTCTGAAACTATAAGAAGGTGAATGGCCAAATGCCTTCGAGTTGGATCCAACAAGTACAAAAGAATTATATATAAAGCCCTACTAGATCTTATACAAAATGCAGCAGTGCAAAATGAAAAATTAAGCAAGTTGTTCAATCTGATGGAACACCAGTACTCTGAAATCCAACAGATCAAGAACAAAAGCAAAGAGCTAGAAACTTCAGTTCAAAGCCAAGGAAACAGAATGGAACTAATGGAAAATAGACTTCCTGACTCAGAAGACAGAGCTACTGACTCCAGCATCTATGAGGAGAAATCAGAAAAAAGAAACAAGAAAAATAAGGAAGCATTAAGAAGCATGTGGGACTCTATTAAGATTAATAATCTATTGTGATTAATTGGAATTCCTGAACAGGGTGAGACACCTGAGAACACAGAAAGTATTGTTGCTGAGCTGCTGACAGAAAACTTCTCAGAAATTAAATGAAAGAAGAGAATATAGATAACCAAGATGTATATTGAACCCCACTCAATATAGATCTCAAAAGAAAGACTCCAAGACATCTTTTAATCAACCTTAACAAAATGAAACACGAACAGAAACTCTTAAAGGCAGGAAGACTCAAAGCAAAGATAGCATTCAGTGGGGGAAACCCTGTAGACTTTCATTGGACTTCTCAGCAAAAATAATGCTAGTACAGAGACAGTGGCATGACACATTCAAAGCCTTGAAGGAGAAGAACTTCCAACCAAGAATTATATATCCTGCAAAACTGTCTTTCAAATATCAAAATGAAATTAAGACATTTGCAGATAAACAGAAACTCACAGACTTTGTAAAAACTAAACCAAACCAAAGCTACAAGAAATACTGAAAGAAGCTTTTTGCTCAGAAGAACAAAACCACCGACTTTATGCTTTAGAAGAAATACAGAACACATCACCCAGAAACCTACTCAGTTAGGGAAGGCTCCAAACTCATTCAAAGCTATAATAGTGAAAGAAATGATCCAGTGATCATAGCATGAAAATTATGATGTCATCATATTAAAAAGAGGGATGTACTACAGTCATTGTAGTCCTTCTAGATGGAGAAGAAGTTAATAAGACCGGTAGTAGTTGAAATAGTGTTTACACACTGTTTATTAAGGGGGATCTGTAATTTCTTTACTGGGGCAGCCGTAAAGCACAATAAAGATGCAACATATCATATCAAGAAATGTAATACAGGAGTCTCAACAACCACAAAACCAACCATGAAGAAGGTGAAGAATCAACTCACAAAGAAGGAAGTTCCAGAATAGATTAATAAGAACAGAGAAACACCAACAAAAAAATAAACATATCACAATGACAGCACTAAACACATACTTATCAATAATTAAATTGAATGTAAATGGACTGGATGCTCCAGTAAAGTGACATCTTGGATCAAAAGACACAATCCATCCATATGTTGCCTACAAGAAACTCACCTTAGAATTAAAGATAGGAACAAACTGAAAATTAAAGGATGGAAAAATGTATATCAAGCTAACAAGGAAGAGCAGGTGTGGCAATTCTAATCTCACACAAAATAGATTTTCATGTAAAATCCACCATTGTGGACAAGGATGGACACTATTGCTGAAAGATTCAATACACAAGCAGGGCTTAACAATATTAAACATTTACACACCTAATATTAGAGCACCTAAATACATCAAAGAAAAACTGACTACACTCAAAAATGAGATAGATCACTCCACAATAATAGTGGGAGACTTCAACATTCCACTCTCAATGTTCGACAGATCGTCTGGAAAAAAAAGCTCAATAAAGACATTATTGCCACAATTAACCAACTAGACCTCATCAACATATGCAGAACTTTCTATCAGTCAGTGGACAACTACACCTTCTTCTCCAGTGCACATGGAACATTCTCCACAGTAGACCATGTGTTAGGACATAAAGCAATTCTCAACAAAATCCATACCACTAAATTAATGTAAAGCATCTTCTGAGATCACAAAGCCATAAAATTCGAAATCAATAGCAGGAAAAAAAATATTTTGCCATTACAAATTATTTAAAGTGAGTTCTGAATGAACATGGGAAAAAGAGAGTCTCTTCCCTTGTTTTCAACAGGGAGAATTAACACTTCATATTTTCAATTTGTATTTTACGCATCTGGGGATAGTCAGTCATTTTTTGTGGTATGGACAATGTTTATGTTTTGTAAGTATTAGAGTTGATTATGCGGTGGTCTTGTCTGATGTTTATGTTCCACAGGAAAACAACTAAGACTGTGCTGTGAACTCCTGTCAGCATCTAGCAACACAAAGGCCTGGCTACTAGATCAAGGCTAGCTCCCTAAGGTCAGGGACTTGTCTACTGATCATAGCAAGTGATTTAAATTCTCTGAAGTTCAATTTCCTCACTCTAAAGGGAGACTACAAGAGCATCTAATCTATCTCTCTATCTTTTAACATTATTAGCAGTACCGAATAAGAAAATCTAATGAAAAAGTTGGGATAATACCTAGTATATATTGACCAGGGGCTATTTCAAGGTTTGAAATCACAAAAAGTGTAAGTCAAAGACTGTATCATTTTACCTTACTTATTCAGTAGGAATGCTGAATAAGTATAAATAATAAATAATAAATAAATAAATAAATAATCTCAGAAGCTGGACTGAATAAAGAAAAATGCAGCATTAGGACTGAAGGAAGACTGATGAACAACCTACAGTATGCAGATGACACAATCTTGCTTGTTAAAAGTGAAGAGGTCTTGAACCACTTATAGATGAAAATCAAAGACTACAGCTTTCAGTATGGATTACATTAGAACATAAAGAAAGCAAAAGCCTTCACAACTGGACGGGTAACTAACATTACGATGAATGGAGAAAACACTGAAGTTGTCAGGATTTCATTTTACTTTGATCCACAATTAACATTCAGGGAAGCAGCAGTCAGGAAATCAAATGACCTGCTCATTGCATAGGGCAAATCTGCTGCAAAAGACCTTTTTATTTATTCACTACTATCTAAAGTAACCTTTTTAATACATGTATGTGTATATATATATATATATACATATATATATACCCTACTGTGCTTTAAGTGAAGGTTTAAGATCCAAGTCAATTTGTCATACAAAACCTTGGACATACATTGCTATGTAACTCCTGCTGCTCTCCCAACATTGTGACAGCACAGTTCTCCTTTCCAACCTGTATTTCCTGTGTACATTCAACCAGCTCCTGTCCCCTTCCACCCTCTCCTCTCACCTCTGGACAGGAACTACTCAGTTAGCCTCATGCATATACTTAAGCCAAGAAGCACACTCTTCATCAGTATCGTTTTATATCTTATAGTCTAGTCCAATCTTTGTCTGAAGGGTTGGCTTTGGAAATGGTTTCAACTCTAGGCTAACATAGTTTGGGGGCCATGTCTTCTGGAGACCCCCCCAGTCTGTCGGACCATCAAATCTGGCCTTTCCATAGAGTTCTAGTTCTGTACATCCATTCTCCTCCTGCTACATCAGGGACTCTATGTTGTATTTTCTGTCAGGGCAGTCACTGGTGGTGGCTGGGCACCATCTAGTTTTGGTCTCATGCTGACTCTTGGACTCATGGACTCTCTTGGACTCATATTTTCCTTATGCCATTGATGTATTTCTTTCTCTTTTGCTTCTGGTGGGTTGGGACCAATTGATCTACTTCAGTGGCCTCTTATTAGCTTTTAAGTCCACAGATGCAACTCACCAAAGTGGGATGCAGATCATTTTGCAAAGCCAAGCCAGCCAAGTGCCGTGGAGTCGAATCTGACTCACGGCGACCCTAGGGACCAGGGTAGAAAGATCTCTTTAAAGTGCTAAAAAAAAAAAAAAAAAAAAAAGGATGTCACCCTTAGAACTAAGGTGTGCCTGACCTAAGCCACGTTATTTTCAGTTGCCTCATACGCTTGTGAAACCTAGACAATGAGTAAGGAAGTCCAAAGAAACACTGATACATTTGAATTATGGTGTTGCTGAAGAAACAAATCTGTTATTCTGTAGCAAGGATGGTAGGACCGGGTCACATATGCTTTGGAGATGTTATCAGGAGGGATCAATGTCTGGAAAAGGACACCACATTTAGTAGAGGAGGATCAATGAAAGAGAGGAAGACACTCAATGGCATAGACTGACAGTGGCTGCAACAATGGTCTCCAACATAGCAATGATAGTGAGAATGATGCAGAATCATTTCGGTTGTACTTTGGGTCTCTACGAGTTGAGAGAGACTGGAAGACACGTAACAACAATATAATCACCACTTCATAAATGTCAAAGATTCTTGGACTCATGGACTCTCTTGGACTCATATTTTCCTTATGTCATTGATGTATTTCTTTCTCTTTTGCTCCTGGTCGGTTGGGACCAATTGTGTTTTTGTGTTTTTGTTTTTTTTTTCACATGTTTGAAATCAGAATGCATCTTCCCATCCACGGCTTCTTAGAATGTATATAATAGAGTATTCTTTTCTGAAAGCTCAGGTGTGGAGCGTAACTCCTCGTCCTCTTCACCTGACCAATCCTTTGGGTGGAGGGAGTTACTTTTCACCTTCCTACTTTCTCTACTGTCTTTAGCTGCGGGTTTCGCACACTGTAATTTTTTTGCGTGCGCGGTGTCCCGAGGCAATACGAGCGCGGGCGGCAGCACTCGGAGGTTTACGGCGGCGCGGCGCTCCAGAGGCCCCGGGAGCCGACGGGAAACCGGCGCTGCCGGCCCGCCCGCCCGGCTGTCAGCTGATGGGCCGCCCGCGGGGGAGGCTGCCGCCGCTGCCGCCCGCGAACATGGCGGCCGAGATCCACTCCAGGCCGCAGAGCAGCCGTCCCGTGCTGCTGAGCAAGATCGAAGGCCACCAGGACACGGTCACGGCCGCGCTGCTCATCCCGAAGGAGGACGGCGTCATCACCGCCAGCGAGGACAGGTAGCGACGGCCGGCTGGGTGCTGGCCTGGGGCCGCGGCGGCAGCCCGCGCTCGGCCGGTCCCCTGCTGCGCGGCGGCGGGGTCGGCACCCGTCTCTCCCGCCTGGGGGCGCCCCAGGCACTGGGGAGACGCGGCCGGGCGCCCCGTGGAGCGCCCCTCCTGCAGCGAGAGCCTCTGATTTCACCCTCCCCCGGCAGCCCCCAGCGTGGGACCCTCGCCGCGGGCCCTCGGCTCTCAGTACTGCCACCGCCCCCTGGTCCGGAACCCCGGTCTTGGTCGCGCTTTTTTGGCCAGGGTCTTCCAGCCTCGGTCTCCCTGTCCAGCTGCGACCCTCTAGCCCGGGACCCCCCCCCCCCCAACCTGGGCTGCTGCAGTGTAGACCCTCACTCCCGCTGTGCCGCTTCTGCCCTGAACTCCCTCGCACTCTTGCAGGGGAGGACGGCCCTCGTCTAATCCAGATCCCCTCCTCGTCGCGTCTTTTCTGCGCGCGCCTCCAGCCCTGGACCCCGGCTCCCCTCCTGAAATGCCCCTCAGTCCAGAACTTGGCGCTGCTGCGCCTTTAACCTGGGACCTCACCCTCTGCAGCCTAGGACCACCATCGCAGCGCTCCGCTCTAACCTGGGAAGCCGATATTTCTTGTGGGTTCTTCTGTGTAAGATTCCACCCAGCCTGGCTCTGCATGGATAGCCTTGCGGAGTGTTGCCGTGCCTGACCTCGGGGCAAAGGGTTAACTCTCTCTGATTCAGTTCCAAGCTGGAGCCCCCAGAGCCAGGCGCAGCAGTGGCTGGTTACCTCAAGTCCTTGTATCTGGAATTCCCTCCTCCTTTCCTGTAAATGCTACATTCTTGTCCTTTGCTTCCAGGAGCTGCCACTCTATTTCCACTAGTTCTTTTCTCTTTGCTCTGGGGTTATACCTTTTCCCCCCAATACTAGGCTGCTGGATCACTTATTTTTGCCATAGCTACTAGAATCACGTGAACCTTTATTTGCTAGTTTCTAAAAGTTACTGTTTTGAAAACTTGTGTGCATTTATTTTAAAAGAAAACATTATATCCATAACATAAATGGAAAGCCAGTATCACTTGCCATAAACTGGTAACTATTCAAGTGAAGGAAATCCAGGAGGTGTGGTGGTTAAGGGCTCTTGCTGCTCATCTGAAAGTTGGTGGTTAAAATCCACCAGTTCCTCCTTGGAAATCCTGTGGGGTAGTTCTGCTCTGTCTGTAGGGTCGCTGTGAGTGGGAATCAACTCAGTGGCAATAGGTATTCAAGTGAAACTCACTAATCTGCCTGTACCTAAAACGTGTTCACATCTTCACTTTGTATCTTCCGTGTCACACTGTGGGGGTCATTGAATTAGACCACCAGTTTTCTGGTTTTACCCAAGAGGAAACTGAGGCCCATGGAATAAAGTTAGTTATTTTGAGTCGTAGAGATACTGGTGAAGTCAGAATACCAACTCAGAACTCCTGCTCTGGCACTTTGGTCTTCTCAAGGCTGTCTGATTGGATTTGAGTGGTATTACTGTTTGTTTTAAAACTTTTATGTGTTTCAAACTCTAAATTTTAAAACATTAGTGGCTTAACTGTGGGAGTTTGGAGGAAATGACTGAAGTTTACTGAGTTGGAACTGAGTTTAATTGGTATAGTTAATACTTTTAAAAATGGTAATATCTCTAAAAGTAAAAAGGGTTTCTGGAAGGTGAAAGGTATAGCTTTTCTCCTAAAGCTTAAGGCAGAACCAGCCATTTGAAATTGTGTATGTATCCACTACCGTTGAGTCGTTCTGACTCAGCGACCCTATAGACAGCACAGAAGTGCGTCATACAGTTTCCAAGGAGCTCTTGGTGGATTTGAACTGCCAGCTTTTTGGTTTGCAGCCATATAATGTAACCACTAAGCCACCAGAGTTTCAATCATATATGTGTATTTATGTATATCTCTGAATCGATGGCTATGTATATGTATTATTTTTGTTGAGACTGTAACAGTAGAACATAGAGCAATTCAACAGTTTCTTCATGTACAACTGAGTGACACTGATGACATTCTTTGAGTTGGAATCATATATTTTGAAGTGAGTAACAGTGACGGCCTGACCTGAATGGGAAGAGAAACCTGCAGCCCCGGTTTCTATGTGACCTTTTGTATTTTGCTGTGATGTGTTTTCTCTGACTAGGTTGTGAACTTACTGGGAAGAGGTGACAGCCTCTGCCTGCCTGGTTGTGAGTAGCTGACCTTAAACAAGGGGATGGTTGGTGGGCCTGGCTGTGAGGTTTTCTATGCAGAAAGGGAGTGGGAGAGAAAGGGCTTCTGGGAAAAGGCAAAGGATAATTTAGATACAAACAACAGATCATGAAAGTTAGCAGTCCTTATTCAGTAAACTACTGTATTCATGATTCATGCATGTTTAGGCAGTTGCTGAATGTCTGTGAGATGATTGGCTCCAAGCAGTGCTGATAAAAGCTTTATGGAAAGTGATTACCTAGCTGTCCTGGTACTGAATCCTTCTGAGGAAGCAGCCTGAGGTTGTTACTTGGCCACCACTGTTCCTGCAGTGCCCTGACACTGGGTAGAGTGACGGTTGACATCTTGGGTTTCCAGTTTGTGTTTTAGGCTTAATGGAATGTCTTAGTAGGTAGGATATTCTCTTAGTAGGTGTTATACTGTGTGAGACTGAATGAGAAGACAAGGCTGTGATTTTTGTTGTTACCGATGATTTATTTTTATGTTGTCGTAAATATATATGGAATCCTTCCTCCTTCTCTCCCCAGCCCTTCATTGCTTCCTTCAGAAATGCTGTTCTTCCTGAGATCCAGGCCCTGGGGATACAACAGATCGAAAGCCACAGTACATGCCTTCATGTAGCTTCTGACTCACTGGTTTTTATTGCTCTTGACCTGATAAAACCAGTGCATCTTGGAACAGAACACTTATTCATTCAAGAAGTATTTTAACCCTATTGACGTAGTGGGTTAAGTGCTATGCCTGTTAACCACAAGGTCAGCAGTTCTTATCTGCCAGGCGCTCCTTGAAGCCTCTATGGAGCAGTTCTTCTCTGTCCTCTAAGGTTGCTGTGAGTTGGAACTGACTTGACAGCAGCGTGTACCACATGCTGGCCCTCACATTAGATCTGTGGTGTAGAAAAACATCTGATACTGAATTGTTTCTTGAAAAGCACTGGACAGGCAGTGAAGCAATGGCCCTGGGCACATCACAGACAAGAAGATGAAGCTCTTGGGGTGGGACCGGGTCAAGGAAAGCTCCCAGAGGAGCTGTCATTGGAGCTGGTCCTGGTGGACCCAGCAGTTGTCTGTAGAAAGGAAAGGGGGATAGGCCTTCCTGGTCTAGGCAGAGCAGAAGGGTAAGAGGCATGACAGGGTAAAGAACCATAGTTACTTTTAGGCAACTGGAGCCAGAGATGTGTGGGAGGCTTGGCCAAACCAAGGCGAGTCTGGTTCGACTCGTAGTGACCCTAGAGGTCAGACTAGAACAGTCCTGTAGAGTTTCCGAGGAGCACCTGGTGGATTTGAACTGCCAACCTTTTGGTTAGCAGACGTAGCACTTAACCCACTATGCCACAGGGCTTCAAGGGAGACTTGGCAGGAGAGTGGAATGAAGCACTGAAGGTCCAGTGTCCAGTTTAGGAAGGGGCTTCCTGTGTGCCCTACTTAGGAGTTTGGCCTTTGTTTTGCAGGTAGAGAGGAAATTTCAAAGAGTTCAAAGAACGCAAATGATACAGTGAGAGTTTGTGTTTTAGAAATAACAATAGCTAACCCTTTGATTGTTTGCAGAAATTAGCCAGTGACCATGCTGTGGATCACAACGTCCTACAAATCACAGTGGTGCAATCCTGTTGTGCTGGGGGTTGCCTTCCTTGAGCTGCCTGCCTCAAGGAACCTCTTCTTCCTGTGCAGATGAAGAGTGCTTGTTGACTCCATGCAGCTGACAATAACAACTTTTTGAGATCCCTTCTGCCTACCAGTACAGTTAGATTCTGTCAGTGTTAGGGCATCTAATCCACATGACCTTCCCAAGGTAGATACACTCCATCTTCCCTCATCAGGAGTTCCAAAATTCAGGACACTCTAAAAATCAAATGTTTTGGGGTTTTTTGTGTGTAAGGTTGACATGAAAACTCATTTGGTGCTAAAATATGACCTGAACAAATGGCACAGTTTATAGTCCTTACTTGTCCCATGCAGTGCAAGTATTCACCTGTCTTACTGCAGACACAGCAATGAGTTTAATTGTAGGTGCACACCCAGGCTCCATCGGGAAGTATAATGACATGTATAATGTGTGTATATATATATATATGTGTATGTATATATATATGTATATACATATATATGCATATATGTATATACATATGTATATACACACATACATATACATATGTATATGTATACATATACACACATATATACATATATATATACACACATACATACAGTATTGTGATTGCCGTTGGGCAAGTCAAGGAATTGAGGCACAGTAGCCACTGAAACTGCTGCCCAAGGTCGTGTGGCTGGTGAGTGACAGGACTGAGATTTGAACCCAGATCTGACATGCACTTTGTCTCTGCACGTGTGGAGAAGCTGAGTCTACACAGTGTCTGCCAGTGACCTCCAGTAGCCATGATTCCATTATTCTTTCTTTCTGCTAGTTTCAAGGTCTGGCAGTTGACTCGTATCCTTCTATACCTTTTCTACTTTACTGTTCAGAAATGTAACTTCTAACATTCAAAGGGTCCAACTGCAGCTAGGTGATTTTATAAAAGCTGAATGCAGTGAGGACTAGCTGATAGCCTTTTGAGTGGACAGTCCAAGGTGTTGGGGTTGTCCCAAATGTAGTCTACTTTTCTCAGCTGTATGCCAGTGGTTCTCAATCAAGAGTAAGGTTTCAGTCCCAGTGGCAGTACAAGAATAAAAAGGGGTGCACCCTGAGGACTCCACTAAAAGACTGCAATTGATGGTCCGAAGGCTTGACTGGGAGCATGGCCCATAGACTAGATGCTGCCCCTGATCATAAATCATTACTGAGGTCAACTCCTCGGACAGGAATAGATTGGACTCGGTGACACAGAGTGACCATATCGTGTGTGCACTTTATGGTTCAAATGCAACTCTAGGATATTGTCCTACTGGCCTCCTACTAGAGGGAGTAGAGAGGGTGGAGAAGAGGAGACAGGGGATTGTTAGGAGGATATGACTTGTATGGAACAGAAAGAAGGAGTGTGTTGTCACTGGGCAAGAAGAGCAGTAGGAGCTGCACATAGGCGGGCATGTGAATTTAAACCAGATTGTGCACACACTTTCACTCAATCACAGTTGAAAAAAAAAAAAGAAGAGCAAGGTTTTCCTTGGGACATTTGGCAATGTCTGCAGACATTTTTGGTTGTTACTAGTTGAGAGGATGCTACTTGCTTTTAGAGAGTAGAGAATGAGGACTGTGCTCAATATCCTGTGATGCAACAGGACCGCCTCCAACAGCAACGGGTAATCTAGCCCGGATGCCATTAGTGGCAGCGTTGAGAAACCCTGCTGTAGGCTTCGTGTACTTGTTTATCTGGTCTCTCTAGAGCAGTGGTTCTCAAATTTGGTGTACATGAGAATCACCCAGAAGTCTTATTAAAACAGTGCTGCACCCCCAGAGTTTCTGGTTGAGTATATCTAGGGTGAGGCTTACAAATTTAGTTCCCAGGTGATGCTGATCTGCTGGCCAAAGGACCACAGTTTGAGAACCACTGCTGTATGCAAACAGAGAGCTAGTCACCACTGTGCCTGCCTGTGTAGACCCACTGAGGGAGAATACAGCTTACACTTTGTCCTCTTTTTGTCAGCTTTTGAAGTATCTGCCTGGAGTCATTCACGTTTACTCTCCTCTTTCCTTATAATACCAAACTACCTGTAAACCCCAAACATCCATTGCTGTAGAGGCCATTCCGACTCGTAGCGACCCTATAGGACAGAGTAGAACTGCCCCATTGCAGTTTTCAAGGAGTGCCTGGTGGATTCAAACTGCCAGCCTTTAGGTTAGCAGACGTAGCTCTTAAGCACTGTACCACCAGAGCTAAATACAAATGGTCTCCCCCAAATAATGACAAACAAGTATGGAGTATTACAGTCTCATTCCATCGTACCTGGAGTCACTGGTAATGAGTGGTTTATAGGCAGTGATCTTTGAGTGTGATTACAAACCTTTGGGGCTTGCTGTGCTGTGAACTGTTAACCAGAGAATGGTGGGACTCTTTTGTACACATTTGTTTATGTTTTGTTGCAGTAGTAAATCTTTATACTTGATTATTTATTTTTCTGCAAAATCTAAATTAGTAATTTGTAAGTTGCTTGTACGTAGGAACTAGGGTATTTAGGTAGGCATAGAAGAAGAAAAATTCGTGAAGCTTCTTTATTAGTGAATCAGTAAAGTAGGACTGTCTTTCTATTCAGAAGACTAAAAAAAACAAAAGAAGAAAACTCAAGTAAGTTTCAGAATTTGATTTTCTGGTAGGGGAAACAGAAAGTGAGACTCCAGTTTTAGAGCAGAACTGAAATGTGGTGAGACAGCGGGAACTGATTCTCCAGACAGATTTGCTTCTGGTATTTCTTTGGACGGCACTAAAGATGTACACAGTTTGTTGGTGGAAGGCTAGAATTTTAAAAGGCAAAACCTTGAAAGCCTCATGAATAAGGCTGTAGGTTGGCTGTCTCAACGTTTGAAATTTAGCTTTAGAAGATGGGCCTGTAGACCAAGATGGGAGTCTGCAGGAATTGCCTTGTCGCTTGGTCTTATTCAAATAACAACAGATCTCATGTGTTTGAAAATATTTTAAGATGTTACATGTGAGACAGTAAACAAAGATTACAGAAAACCAACTTTTCAAGCTTTTTTGGTAGCATCTTCTCCCTTTTTACACCAGATACTTTAACATATTGGTTTCTCTTAGGCATTTCTAAGCATACTGCAATAGTTTTTAGGGGAGGGAAGGAGTTGTATACTTACAGATTGTTCTCATGGAAATAATCTTAAATCAACAACTCGATTTTTAAGTGTTATACTTAGGGGAAAACCTGGCAGAGCCGGAAGTTGTTGGCTTATACAGAAGACCGTGGTGTTAACTGTTGTATTTTAGTTGTCAAGCAGTGCCTAAAGGTAGACTCCTTGATTTGCTGTATAAAATAATCTTAAGAAGCAGGGAGGGAGGAAGCCTGAGCTGCAATGCACTGAGTCCTCAGTGCGTACAGTGGTCCTTCAGGGCTGCAGTCATTTCTTTTTATAGCATCATTAGGAACAGAAACTGTAGAGCCAGATGCTTCACTTTGAATCCCAGCCCTGTGACCTTCGGTGAGTTGCTCACCCAGTCTATATCCTGGTTTTCTTCTCTGCAAAATGAAGCTAATAATACTACCCACCTCAGAGGATTTTGTGGGGATTACATGAGTGGATGTACGTAACGCCCACAGAACAATGCCTGACAAGGGGTAGCACTACAGTACATCCAAGCGAAACCGGTTGCCACTGAGTCGATTCCAGCTCTTAGTGACCCGATAGGACAGAGGAGAACTGCCCCATTAGAGTTTCCAAGGAGCACCTAGTGGATTCGAATTGCTGACCTTGACCACTGTACCACCAAGATTTGCCTATGTAAATATAGGTGTTAGCTATTATTATCACCTTCTTTTTAATTTTGCTTTAGTCTTACTGTGTGTTTGTATGAGTGGAAAAAAAAGAAATTTCCTGACTATGATCAAACCGTTTTAGAAATTAATTACAAACATAAATGCTTTTCACTGTCTTTGAGTTATGCTTTTTCTTCATTTCCGTAGCTGGCCACTGACCAGTCATGTCAGGCATACTAGATTTGCCTTGTAAATCTTACGCCTGCTGTGTTAGGGGTTCCCAAGTCTACCCCCTGGTTTAGTGAGTTATGGAAAGATTCACAGGAGTTGATTTATTTTGGTGAAAGATACAAAGCCAAACTGCCAAAGGGAAAATGTTCATGGAATAAAGTCTACAGGAAACCAGATGCAAGTTTTCAGGAATCCTCGCCCTGTAGAGTCACGTGGGACCTGCTTAATTCTTTCAGCACTGAACTGGGACAATATGTGTGACATGCAGTCTACCAGGGAAGTCATTTAGAGAGGGGCTGCTTACAGAGGCACCCTCTGCCTCCTGTGCACCAAAATTCCAGACTCCCAAAAGGAAGGCAGATACTCAGCCTAAACCACATTTTTTTGGGTGCAGGTTTATGCGGAACCACTCACTTTTATACAGTGAGCCACTCCTCTGAGTCAGAGAAGGGTGAGGATCCTCCCTGTATCTAAACTCTGAGATGCCAGCACCCTTGCAAATGGGGATTTTAGAAGTACTATGTATGGCACAATGGGTAAGTGCTCTCCTTAGGGATAGGGACAGCAGTCGCAGAGCTGCCATGGGGACCCTTCTCTGCACACCTGTCTATAATTACTTGGTGCCTGGTCACTGGTCCCCTTTTAAATTTTGATTATCCCAATAGCCTATTACCCATCTTCCCCATGTCCAAGGATGCCCTCCTGATTCCATCCTGCAGGCTCTTGGACTCTGCTTATACCATGCCTTTCCCCGGCCCATGACCTTTCATCAACTAATTATTTCATGTCTGTAAAAAGACTTGGTGAACTTTATAACTTGTCCTGCCCAGCTTTATTTCTAATTTCTCAAGTGGTTCTTTAGTGTCCAGTAGAGCTAAGATGGCACAATGGGTAAGACCTCAGGCTGCTAGTGAAAGGTTAGCAGTTTGAATCCATCAGCCACTCTTTGGAAACCCTATTGGGCAGCTCTGCTCTGTCATATAAGGTCACTGTGAGTCAGAATCAACTCAATGGCAATGGGTTTGGTTTTGGTACAGTCAGTATGTTCTGTGTTCCATTAATACCTTATACATTTCCTGCCTGGATGCCTTTTGTCCTGTACCTCCCCTCCTCAGGGACAGCCTTTCCTCCCTCTTTGTTATTCCTGTCCCTGTCTCCCATATTTCCTCTACCCCAAAGTCAAATTACGTTCTAGGTCCAGTTCAGGTTCCTCTTCCTCCATTGAGTAATTCTCTCCAGACCATCAGCCTTTCCCCTGAGCTTCTGCCTTCACCTGTGGCATCTTGTTAGGCTTAATTGGTTGTGATCAAGCCTTGTTTGTCATTGTTTCCTATTGGTTCACTTTCTCTTCCTAAGCAGTCTGTACTTTCACAGAGCAGGACACCTGGCAGGTACTCAATAAATATCAACTGGTGGACTGATACAGGGCCCTGGTGGTACAGTGGTTAAGAGCTTGGCTGCTAACCAAAAGGTCAGCAGCTAAAATCCACAAGCTGCTCTTTAGAAATGCTATGGGGCAGTTCTGTTCTGTCCTGTAGGGTTACTGTGAGTCTCAATTGATTCGTGATGGCAGTGAGTTTGTATTGATACAGACTCAACAAATGCAAATGCAAAAAAGGCATTTTTCTTCTGTGGTTCTTTAATATCCTGCCAGTTCTTTCACAGGAAGCATGTTGTGAAGTGATAAAGGATATTTGTTTCCAGAGGTCAGAAGTGGGTCATCCCTCTCCATAATACACGCTTAGCAGATTTTTTCTGAGCTTTATTAAGATGCTGTGAAAACATACATGCTGACTTAATTATGTATTTGTCAGGCTTGATAGTAAAATAGCCTTTTTAGCTCTTTGTTTTTATTTGTTGAACACCTACTGCTTTACTCGGAATAGTTGCCTTTAAGGAGATAGGGCGAATCTACAGCAGAACATTGTCAGGTAACTTTAGGTTAAGGGTCGCCTGTCTGGATTGCCTCCCTCGCCTTCTCATAGTGCCTTTGAATTTACTTTGCCTTCCATCAGCAGTGTCAGTGACTTGGAGTGGGATAGTCAGAGGGGACGTTTTTGTCACTGGAGACATTTTTGGTTTCTAATAGTATCCCAGACTCCTAACTGCTGTGTTCTCCCTAGAATACCCTTCCCTATTTTGTGTCTTGACTAACTCCCCATCCGACAGAACTCATTTTAAATACCATCACTTTTTATGAAATCTTTGCCAAATCCCCCACCTACCACCACACTGTCCTCACCGCTTTCTAGCATTCATCCATCCTTTCGTCATTCCCAGTGTCTCTGGGAGGTGCATAGTTTGTTCTCAGCTATTAACACAAATTGATCCAGTTTGTCACATACACCGAGAGGTATCTTATAAGAAAAGCACTAGGGATCTACTCCCTTGAGGTCACAGCCGTTGATTACTCCATGGAGCATAGTTCTGCCCTGAAACACGTAGGGTTGCCATGAGTCAGAATTGACTCGATAGCCGCAAGTTGATTTTCACCATTCCCATAGTTCTTATCACGTTCTCTTGTTACTCATCTACATGTTTGGTTTCTCTAGCTACATGGTGACTTTGTTGATGGTGAAGTCCATACTTTATTCATCTTTAATTTCCTGACACACTTTAAACAGTGTAAACCTTGCAGTAGTCTGTCAAGTGCTAGTGTGGGTGAATCAGTTAAAATAAATAAGCAGATCTGTAAGGAATAAAGAACCATGCTGTTCTTCCTAACTGCTTCAAACTGCTTCCGTTGGGTTAGTTTAACTTTCAAAGCTTATAGACTCCTGTTAGTTCTGAGACTTTTTTTTTAAAGGAACCATGCTGTGTGAACGTTAGGTTGAATTTACTCTGTCTAGATTGTTCCTGCTCTTCAGAGGTGGTGTACTTTACAGCCTTCTTCAGAGCACTGAGGTCCCCAAGGGTCATTTTGATGCTAACAGTGAAAAGAAAACAACCAAACTAGTTTCTTGAGTAAAAAGATAGTATCTGTATGGAGAAAAGGAGCCGTCTGGTTTCTGGGGAAGCATGATTAGCTTGGAGTATTGCAGAGGCTGGCATGAGGCAAGTGGTCTTTGTTCTGTATCCTCCAGCAAGCTACCTGGATAAAATCCTGCCTGGGATAGCCATCGGTTGTCGATTGTCATTGACCACTGGAACTTTCCAGTATTCCTTTCGAAGACTGTAGAAAACCCACTGCCATTGCATCTGTTCTAATTGATAGCAATCCTATAGGACAGAGTAGAACTGTCCCATAGAGTTTCCAAGGAGCACTTGGCAGATTCGAACTGCTGACCTTTTCGTTAGCAGATGTAGCACTTAACCCACTATGCCACCAGGGTTTCCAAGACTGTAGAAGGGGATGAAAGTGTTCATTTTCTGGACCAGTCCTGCTCGTCTCTATTAAAAAGAGGGTAGTTTCTCTGCATTTTAGTTAAGCTAATTAATTCAATAAAAGTCTGCTGTTCTCCCAACCTGTGTTACTAAAGGAGAAAGATGTCTTTCCACAGCAGAGATGAAAAGGACAGGGTCAGGGGATTGACTAGAAGGAAGTTGCTGTTTGTTTGGTAAAAACAGATTGCACTGAAGACCAGCTCTACTCCTTGCCCTTTTAGACTGACATCTTTATATTAGAGAAGCCACCCAGAGTACCAGAACTACACATTTTCATCTCTGTCCCCTGAAAATGCAGCCAACTGAGGAAAAACTACCCTTTGCTGGGGCCCTAATGACACAGTGACTAAGAAGAGTTCTTCTGCTAACCAGAAGGTCAACAGTTTGAATCCACCAGCCATTCTCCAGAAACACTTTGAGGAGGTTCTGCTGTGTCTCATAGGGTCTCTGTGAGTTGGAATTGACTCATTGGCAATGGCTTTGGTTTTTGGTTTTTGTAGGTGACAAATGTTGTGAGATATACCAAGATATCAAATAGTTATCAGTCATGGCCAAACAACAAAAAAAGACCTGTTTCCGTTGAGTTGGTTCTGTCTTATAGTGACCTTGTAGGACAGAATAGAATGTCCTATAACATTTCTAAGGAGCAGCTGCTGGATTTGAACTGCTGACCTTTTGGTTGGCAGCCTTAACTGCTGGCCACCAGAGCTAGAAAACTGTTTCCTCACAATTGCTGTTTGTCCTGAGCTTCAAAGAAATCAGAACCTGGGCTTAATTTGCAACATATTGCATAATCTGTACTTACTCTATAATTGAATAAAGAAATAACTCTTATATGTCATGTACACCTTAAAGATGGTTAAGTTGCTTTAAGTCAGCTCTTTGAGGGATGATTAGGGTATTGATATTTGTTTCAAAGGATACTAAGTTTTAGCAATGCCAGTGTTTCAGGCGAGATGGAACCTGGCTTGTTGTGTTTGTGGACACTCATGGGCTATTTTAGTCTATTTATCAAGTGTGGGATAATTTTTCAAGGCAGTCATGCTGGAAAATTATATGTATTGAGCCCAAATGTATATTCTTGTGGAATTACAGGTTTGAAAAGGGTATTATTCATGACTGACAAAAGATACTTCCTGATATGAGGGCCAGTGCTCCTTAGAAGAAAAGTCACAGTTTGAGTCTTTGATCCCACTGTATTATGGCTTAAGTGGATGAGGCTTTATAGAGCTGGTAATTCCCTGAAATAAACATACTTTTACCTTTTAATTAGCTCTTCAAGGAAATCAAAGTTAGTGAAGGAAATGAGAAGGAGCTTCTGTCTCTACTCTTCTGATCATAGGCAAACCACACATTAATCTCCTGGAATAAAGACTTCCTTCTTCACCAGAACTGTGGTTTCCAGTCTTTACTCTTCATGTGTCTATGTAAAAATGATGGAGCTGCTTCAGACTTCATTAGACTTAACATGGTGGAGAGGAATCAAGATCAGCAGCCCAAGGCTGACTGCTGTGAGGTGGAGGATAGTCACTACCTCCTTTAACCCTGGTGGCGAAGTGGTTAAGTGCTATGGCTGCTAACCAAAGGTTGGTAGTTGAAATCTACCAGGCACTCCTTGGAAGCTCTATGGGCAGTTCTACTGTGTCCTGTAGGGCCGCTATGAGGCAGAATCGACTTGATGGTGGTGGGCTTGTTAGTTTTTGGAACCAACTGCTGCTGCCTCAGCATGGTCTCCTTCTCTGCTGAATTTAGCAGCTAGTGGGATTGGTCACACAGAACCTACAGACCATGCTTACAGTTGCAGGATTTATCAGGGAAATCACAGATGGCAGTTCAGGTTTAGGAATACTTAGGATACAGTCCTCGATCAGGGCAGTCTATTTGCAGCCCTGCCCATGGGGGGGCCTCTTTGGCCCTCCGCCTCTGCCCTGCTAAGACAAGTGTTAGAAAGCTCATTTAGCTTGACTGACGTGTGCTCGGAGGCGCCCCATTCTTCCAATAAGCCCAGCTCTAGCTCCTTGCGCTGGCAAGCCTAGCTCCACTGTACTCTGAGGCACCTTACTCCTCCAGCAAACCACCTGCAGGAAGTCACTCAGATTTCTCTCTTGGGCCGGGCTGTCTGCTGCTGGTCCTGGCTGTCTGCTGCTGGTCCTGGCTGTTCCCTGCTGGTCCTGGCTGTCCCCTGCTGGTCCTGGCTGTTCCCTGCTGGTCCTGGCTGTCCCCTGCTGGTCCTGGCTGTCTCCTACTGGTCATGGCTCTACAACCACACCTTCTCTGCCACTGTTGCCAATGCTTCTCACTACCTTTGGTTTTTTAGCATTTTCTCTCTCTCTCTCTTTTTCTCTCTGGCTGTCTCATGGTTCCAGGAACTTCTCAGTGCAGGGATTCCAGATCTAAAAGACACAGTCCACTCCTGGCTTTTCTTTGTGGTGGTAAGATCTTTTCTTCCTACCTCCGAGATAGCTCATTTTAAACTTGGTGGGACCAAAAGTGACCAGTCCCTTCATTAGGGGTCCGTATGCCTTATTTGCGTATTCCTACTAAGTCCGTCTATGTGAGTCACAGACTTATTAAGGAAAAAGCCAAAAGCCAAATCTGTTGCCGTTGAGTCAGTTCCAAATCATAGCAGATCTATAGGGCAGAGTAGAATTGCCCTATAGCATTTCCTGGGAGTGGCTAGTGGATTCAAACTGCTGACCTTGTGCTTAGCAGCCAAGCTCCTAATTCATGCCACCAGGGAGCCAAAGGCAAACTAGAGGGGCCACATTCAGGAACTCATGGCACTTCAGTCTATTACAGTGAAGGCAAAGAACACACAGAATTACTGTCCTTGGTAAGTAGGACGAACAATATTGCTCAGTATTTAAGGTTAATAATTTGCTTTTCCAATAACTTCTTCAGTTTTTTAAGGATTTAAATTAATATCTGTTTGAAATGGGGACCATATATTTCAATTAAGACTTAAGTGGAGCTTTTTGTTGTTGTTCATTAAGTATTTTATAATCCTTGAGACTTAGGAAACACAAAATACTATTTTTATTTTTAAGGTCAGATGCCTACATATTCTTAAAGGTGTGCTATCTATAGAGGACTGTGTCAGTTATCTGTTGCTGTGTAGCAGACTTTCTCAAACCTCAGTGACGTCAAACAAACAAGCAAACAAACAAAAAACCTCAGCAGATATAAGGCTGTAATTGGTTAGGAGTCTACAGGTCAGCTGAACAGTCTGTGTTGTCTCTGCCAGACCTAAGCGTGCATCTGTGGTGAGCTGGGGGCCAGTACTGCTGGTCTTAGCTGGTCTCTTCCGTACTTGAAGGCTGTCTAGCAGTGGAATCCCTGGGTGGGACAAATGACTAATGCGCATGGCTGCTCAGCAGAAGGTTGGTAGTTGGTGCCTATTCAGGGGTGCCTTAGGAGAAAGGTCTGGCTGCCTATTTCTGAAAAATCCACCTGTGAAAACTGTGGAGCACAGTTCTATGCGGACACACGTGGGGTCACCAGGAGTCAGAGTGTAATCGATGGCAGCTTATTTTGTTTGGTTTTCATTTAGCAAACTGCAGGCTGCTTGAGGGTGGCTTTAACTAGGACAGAAACCCTAGTGGCGTACTGGTTATGAGTAATGACTGCTAACCAAAAGGTCAGCAGTTCACACCCACCAGGCACTCCTTGGAAGCTCTATGGGGCAGCTCTACTCTGTCCTATAAGCCACAAGACAGAATTGACTCAACAGCACTGGGTTTTTTTGTTTGTTTTTAGCTGGGACAACCGGTCTCCACCATGTGATCTCATCCTCCAACAGGCTAGACCGGACTAGTTCATGTAACTTAGGCAAAGCTTCCTGGAGGGGTGTTGAAAACAGGCAAGGTCTCGTCTCAAGACTGATCCTCCCTCACTTCTACTGTGTTACATTGGCCAAAGCAAGTCATAAGCCACTTGGTGTTTGGGAGGTAGAGAAAACGATGACACCTTTCAGTGGGAGTAGCTGCAAAGTCACACTGTAAAGAGCCTAGGTACAGAGAGAGGTAAAGAATTGGGCACATTTTATTTACCACAAATACTTATATTCTACATTGCGGTAGCTAAATCTAGCCGTTGAGGTGGAGGAGATTTTATTACAATCACTGGTTCTGTTTAGAACAGACCGGAGAATTTCTTTTAACTTAGAGCTTTGAAGTTACATATAGACTTTTCTATACTCTGGATTTATTGAGGAGGAAAAATGATAGTTTAATGCTTCATATTGCCAAAGTCAAACTTCGCTTGGCTTTGGCAATGCTTCATATTTCCTTATCACTTAGGAGTTACTCTTTGGGAGAAAACATAGTTTTCTAAAACAAAAAAAAATTAAATTTTAAATGTAAACCTACTTCAAGTTGAATCATTTACCTTAGTAATTGTCTTAGGCTGGGGTCTCTAGAAAAGCAAAACTAGTAAAGCATATAGATACGTACTGAGAGTTTTATATCAAGGAAATAGCTTGTGGTTGTTGTTAGATGCTATCAAGTTGGTTCTGTCTCAAAGTGACCCATGTACAACAGAACAAAACTGCCTGCTCCTCGGCGACCGTCGCAGTTGCTGCGGTGGAGCCCGTCACTGCAGCCACTTTGTCAGTCACTTTGCTGGTCTTCCTCTTTTTTGATGATCCTCTGCATACGGTGGAAGAGGCTGGAAAGTCCCAAGTCCCTAGGTCAGGCTGGAGGCACAAGCTGGTGAACCCAAGATCAGCAGATCAGTCAACAGGGCTGTGACGCACAGTGTGCGCAGGGGGACAGATCCCCAGGTCAGCAGGCAAGATGGCAGGTAAACTGCTCGCTCAAGTCCTAAGGACCGAAGGTGAGACACACAGGAGCCAGAGCAGGCAAAAGCCCCAGAGCCTGGGATGTAGGTAACAGCCCTAAAGCAGCTCCCGTTCAACTGATGGGCTACATACAACAGATCCCATCACAGAGATGGTCACATTATTTCAGATCTCATCACGGAGCCATCACGTTACTATATGACTGCCAGAGTACATCATAACTGGTAAGCCAGTGAAAACCATGGCATAGCCACATTGACACACAACCTTAATGATTACAGTAATATTCTGAAATTGAATTTTTATTTTAAGAGAAAAATGAAATTGGACAAGACAACAAAAGAGTCAGAAAAATCTGATTCAGCCCCGATGTTGATTTATATAATTTTAGGATTTTCTGTCTGCCTCTTTAAGTATAAAATGAAGGTCATGTCTGTTGTCTTTGCCGCTTCACAGGGTGTGCCATCGCATTCTCAGCAGATCTCAATCTTTCCTTGAGTCCTGACGTGTGTCTCAAATGCCAGAGGCAGTGCTGTCGGTGGCACCGCAGTTGACCACTGGGAACTTACTAAGATGTTAAGTAGGGATGACCCAGGTTTATGAAGAGGCGCAGTTCATTGTCTTTATTTTTCAGGGCCAGAGAGCCCTGGGTCTTCTAGAAATGTCTTCTCTTCGTCCTGTCTTTCCACTCTGTCCATCTGGTGCTCTACTCACTGCTCGTTTGGACTCTCCTCCTGTGTCCTCTACTCCCTGTCCACCCTGGCACCACCAGCTGTTGAAAATGCGACCAAGTCTATTTCTCCTTCTTGGTACCATGGCTTCCTTACCCCTGTACATTGACTTATGTGGATGCCTCAAATCCGCTGCTAGACTCATCTTGGGAGACAACAGGCCTTAACCTGGCATGAGTTCAAGTTGATGGGCAGCCTGTATTACAGAGTGAGTATCCTTAGTGAGGCTCTAAGAGCCACCTTATTAAAACAGCAAAAAGTAGCTCTACCTTCTTTGAAATAGCCTGGGATTCCAGTGCATCTGATTGCATAAGCCTTAAAACTTGACTCCTGTTTTACCACTCATACTCATTGACTTGTAGTGATGACAGTGAAACTGATGCATTCTTCAGGGAGTGGAAAATTTTTACATTTTGAGTTTTAGCTGCACTTGAACATTAGACAAAGTAAAGTCCTTAAGGTTACAAGGCCTGTTATTAGTGCTCACCAATTGGGAAGTCAGGTCACCAGTGGGGAGGTGGGGTCACTCACTGATGGGCAAGTCAGCTCACCTTGCTGTGCTCCTGGTTCTCAACGCTCCCCACTTTTTCTCTGGAGGCCCCTCACAAGGAGTCCAAGGCATCCTTTTTCTCTCAGGTGTGTTCTTTCTCCTCAGGGGGTACCAGCTCCTTACCTGCTGTCTCACCCACCCTGTCCGGATTTATACATGGTAGTCGTGTAATTTTGCCTTATGCTTTCTTTCATCTTAAACCTAAACATTTTTTCGTAGCTCCATGGTCTTTATATGTATTTTTTTAATGACTGTGTAAGCTACTGAATCAATGTATCAGTAACTCATTTTGTTATTAAACTTTTCCTTCCAGTTTTTCACTCCTTTGAACAATGATCTTGTATACTCTTTTATAATGTGCATTTTTTTTCTCTCTGTCTGTGAATAATTTCTTCAGAATCAGATGCCTTGCCTGGAGTGTCAGAGTCCAAGTTTGTCATTATTATTATTACTGTGACCATAGTGAGGGAGGTGGTTTTCACTACCATATTTTTTTTGCAAATAATAATGAAAATAGTACACCCACAGCTTAGTGTGTGGCATAACTCGTCTGTGAAAATAGCAAGGGAGAATTATGCGGTTGGGAAAAACATGTAATGCACGAGTTATTTGCATTCTACTCTCCAGAGTTGTTAGAATATAAAATGTACCACCTCCAAAAAAAAGAAAAAGATACCTAGCAATGGTATTTCCTTATTGTTTGAGTTGTTTCTTTGATTATTCCTACACAAGAACACATTTTTAAAAAATTGTCCATCTGAAATAGTTAAAAATCAGGAAATACTACCCAACTCTAAAAAAAAATCTGCTGTGTCATTTATTAGGAAAACAAGTAGATTATCTACCATGTTGGAAACTGAGACGTAAGTGATGGTAGTGGCATTCACTTCACGCAATGTGATTACATATACATAACAATATATGTCGTCTTATGTGGAGATACCGTTTCTTACCTGCCCACGGAGGATGTTTTAGCTCTGTGTAGCTCATTGCTTCTCTAACTAGGGAGGCAAAGGAGAGTGAGAGCTGAAGTTCTCCGTGGGGACAGTAGCATGGGGAGGCTGGAAAAACAATTTTGTAGGCTCTGAAAGAAACAGCACATTTCCTTTCTAAGTGACTTTGGAAAAATATCAGACTATTGTTTTTAAATATCTTGAAAATAGAGCTTGGCAAAGAATGAATGTATTTCCAAGGGCTTGGTTATAAGGAAAGTTTTTTTTGTTTTTGTTTTTGTTTTTCGGATTCACGTGGTCTTACAATTAAAAAAAAAATCTGTTTGGAAAGTGGGTAGAATTAGCAGCAAATAAAATGAGTTAGGTGAGTGGGTGTAAAGTTGTCAAATATTACAGGAAAATCTAAGCTGTTTAGTATCAATGGAACTAGCAGCTCAGATATATATCTAGACAGAAAATATTGAGGTTTACGTGAAAAAGAAAACCATCTGATCTCAACAATTGAACAGTTAGATGGTTTATTAATGTCTTCTTGGACTATTTAGTAGTTTGCTTCTGTAATATATTACATGTTTGCTTTCAACTTAATAGATTTTGCCTCCTGTTTACTGAATAGATTTTTTTTTTAATCTGTAGAATTTGTTGATTTTGTAATAAGCAGCCCAAGTCAAATCTGTTTTTAAAACTTAGTAACTAATGAGAGATGTTCTGAACAATAACACAAAACAACTTTGATACTACTCATAGAAATTTAGCAATTCTGTTTAATCCATAGGTTCTAGGGAGTGTGGGAGTGCTAGGGAGTGCTAGGAAGGAGAAGCACAGGAACCATGGGGTCCAAATGATGCGCTTTGCTCCTGGCACTGCTTTCTTGGTGGTATGAGGCCCGTGTCTCTGCTCGCTTCTCTTGCATATCTCAAAAGATAGTGACTTCAGATGCTCGGTAGTCTTGTAGTGCTCATCAATGCAACTGCCGCTATCCCATCTCATTAAACCACAGTGCTAGGACACACAGCTCTTGGGAAAATCCCGTCAAATGACAAAATGGTAGACAGTGATACAGTACTGGGAATCATGGGCCAGCCAAATTGATACACACATTTTTGGAGAGACAATTCAATCCATGACAAGACTCAGCCAACAAGAAGAAAACCCTCAGTGAGGATGCACACAGGCTGCAATAATGAGCTCAGATAGTGGAGACTGTGAGGATGGCACTGGGAGAGGCCGTGTTTTTGTTCTGTTAAGGTGGGGCTGCTCTGAGTGGGAACCAACTTAATGGCCCCTAACAAAACCAGCAGTCACCTACAGTGAGCTGCACTATCTTAAGGGCATAGTTGGACCAGTCCTGACAAATGCTTGCATGCTTGTGTCCACCTTCACAGGGCCCTGGCCTTTGTCATCAAAGTAACCTCATAGCCCTTTGCAGTCAGTCCTCCTTGGCCAGAGGCATCGCCATTCTAATGTCTATCCCCACAACCAGTTTTACTTGTCTTAAACTCTGTGTGTGTGTGTGTGTCTGTGTGTGTGTGTGTGTGTGTGTGTGAGTGATTGAGTGAAAGTATAAATCCGGTTTAAATTTGCATGCCTGCCTGTCGGCAGCTCCTTGTGCTCTCCTTGCCTGGTGATAGCAGAGTCCTCCTTGCCGTTCTGTACGTGGCATATCCTCTCAACAGTCTCTTGTCCCCCGCCTTCCACCCTTTCTACTCCCCTCTAGTAAGAGGCCAGTAGGAGGACATCCTATAGATGTTTAGAACCATACCTGATATGGTCACTCTGTGTCTCCGAGTCCAATCTATTGCTGTTCAGGGAGTTGACCTCAGGAATGATTTGTGATCAGAGACAGCATCAGGTCTAGGGGCCATGCTCCCAGGGGAGCCCCCAGGCCTTCAGAGCATCAGTTGCAGTCTTTTAGAGGCGTTCTCAGGGTACACCCCTTTGTTCCTTTGTGTTGCCACTAGGACTCAACATTGTGAGCTCCCTCGCAGCTGTCATTGGTGGTGGCCAGGCAGCAGCTGGTTCTTCTGGGCACACGTTGATGTAGTCACCCATTCACGTGGATCTTTCTGTCTTCTGAGTTCTCTTTCCCGCTTGTTGTTGTCCTTGGTGAACATCTGTTCCAGCTGAGTTGGGATCATTTGGTGTACTTTAGATGGCAGCTTGTTAGCTTTTAACTCATCTTAAACTTAAAAAAAAAAAAGTTAGTATTTAGGCTTGATGTATTTTTGGTTTTAAAATTTTTTATAATTTAATTTTTTAATGAAGATATGCACAGCAAAACAAATGCCAGCACACTTTCTACATGTACAGTTCAGTGATGATGACATTCATTCGGTCATGCAGCCGTTCTCACTGCCCTTTCTCCAAAGCATTCTTTCACCATTAGCATCATAGTCTTCACGTATTTTAGTTTACGGTTTTAAACGTTTCTGTTTACCACCTACTGTGTGCCAGGATCTTTGCTATTGTTAGACAGAAGAAAATGTGATAGATCTGTTGTTGTGAGAAATGCAGAAATAATTATGACAGAGCTGACCCTTGGGGACGGTAGGCTAAGTATCATTATTGTCATCCGAGCCACCAGGAAAGGATTTAGAAGAGGAGGAGTCCGGACGCTTAGAGAAGGCTCTGTAAGTATAGGCAAGAAGATCACATGTTCCTTATTGTTTCTCTGATGTATTAAAGCAAAGCACTGAACTTTGGCTGTCTTAGTGATTTGTCATTTTCCTGCATATGGACAGGATTTCCTCATCTCCCTGTGCATGGTCTGATGAAAGCAGAGGCCCTAAGACACGATGTGGAATGATTTCCTCCCTGGAATTGTAAACACTGGGAGTAGTTGATGAATGAGAAATGGAGCAGCCTTAGCTTTTTATCAGCCTTGCTCTTCTTTTTAACCCCCATTTTCCATGCACTTGTATCTGCCGCAGTCCTCATGTGGCTCAGACACTACTCAAGCCACAAAATTCACCCAGTTTACTTTTATCAAGAAAAGCAGTACATTGTTGTTCTCTTTATGTGTCATTATATGATGAGCATTTTCCATATCATTAAACATTATTTGAAATTGTAACTTACAGTTGCTGCATAATCTGTCATATATGGTTATAACATAGCTTGAAATATTTATGGTATTTGTATGGCTTTGGTATTAAACTAACTTTATAATAAACTTCCTTAATTATTTCCTTGGTATTTATCCCTAAAAGGAGAACTAATACAAAAAACGGAACCCAGTGCCATCAAGTTGATTGTAACTCACAGGTCTGCTGTACCCTATCTAACAGTAGAACTACCCTGTAGGGTTTCCAAGAGCGCCTCATGGATTCCAACAGCTGAACTTTGCTTTAGAAGCCTTACCTCTTAACCACTACAGGAAGCTTCAAAAAGGACAACTGTGGAGCAACTATTATATTAAGTATAGGGCATAATATGAACAAATATAAATTAATATATATATTATTAATATGCTTTTCAGAAAAGTGATGCCAATTTGTATTCTAACAATACTTTATGAGAAAGATAGGCAACTTTCAAATGGATTCCCTCTCAGAATTGCTTTACTAGTTGGGTTGTGTAGCTTATGTGATGACTTTGAAGATACACCCCACTTGATTATAAAATCAGGTGAGAAACAGTATTGAAAATTAAAATACATGTGTGTGTGTGTATGTAAATTTTCATGGAGAACCAAAAAAGATAAAGTTACTAAAGACCACTCATCCTTTTTCCCACAGAACCATCCGAGTATGGCTGAAAAGAGACAGCGGTCAGTACTGGCCCAGCATTTACCATACAATGGCCTGTAAGTACTTGAACTGTTGCACATGAGAAAAATGTCATTGTTGATTTAAATTCCCAAGTGTCTGTTGAAATAATGCTACTTGATTTCAGAATGAGTTTCTTAAGTTGCCTCATTCTCTGAAAGCCTGTGGTGAACTACAGGAAAATTCCTTTTCCTTTGCACAGGAAGTTAGGTTGTATCTGGGTTAACTGAAGTGGGCTTGAGCAAAATTGAAGAGGAGGGGGAAAAAAAAAGAGAGAGAAAAGGGCTTATTCTCTTCCCCTCAGTTTTCTCTTGCCTTTATCCGATATTTTTGAATTGGTTATTTGGCCAACTTATATTAATAGTAATATACTTAGTACAGCTGAAATTGGCACTGCAAAAGCGCTGTCCACCCCCATAGCTCTAAAGTAGCCTCACGTATATATAACCTTGCTCAGCCTTTTAGCAGACTGCTGGATACTGTGAAGAGATTTGGCCCAAGATGTAATGTAATCTAAACAGAGAATTTTCTCAGTACTCAAGTATGTTCTAAAAATACAAGATAAAGTTTCTGCCTTGAGATTTCTAAAATAGCCCTGGGCTCTTTCATGATAGCCCATGTGACATAAGTTACACTTAAACTCTAGTCCTGTGTGGACAGCTAGACAGCATTAACCCCCTGTGTTGAACAGCCAGTCATGTGCTCAGGGCCCATATCCTGACTCTCAGCTTTGGCTCCTTAAGCCTTGCAGAGGATGCCAGGATATTACCCAGCCCAAGCAGGGATTGAACCCCAGTCTCCCAAATTGGCACGTGAGAAGCTTGCACAGCTGCTAGTTTCCTTGTGGTTTTGGTGCTTGGTGAGGGACTTTCTTCACTGAAGGATTTCTGTATTCAGAGAAAAATGCATGCTTGTGTGTTATTGCACACTATTAGAAAGTTCTTCAAAGATACGCTCTTGACAAATATTTCAAACACACCATTCATGGCTTTCTTACGAGTTTTTCCAGAGGTTATAGAGAGTGCTGTAAACACAAACCAGTCAGTTCCAGAGCACATTCCAAGATGGTCTTTGTGTAATCCTTCCAAGCCCCTGCCTCTTGGCTAGCATTTTCTTATTTGTACTCTATATCTCAGTGAAGTGCTTGGATCTGGAAATCATCACAACAGCTGATCACTTATCTGAATTGTCGTTTGTTCTGCATCCCACGCATAGCTTGGGCGGAGCAGTAAATGGCTTTTTCCTTTGTCTAATCATTTCAGAGAATGAAATAGCCTTTTTGCAGTATTAGTGTATAAAGTAGCTACTACAAAAAAACCCACTTCTGTTGAGTCACGTCCGACTCACAGCAACCCTAGAGGTCAGAGTAGAAGTGCCCTGTGGTTTCCCAGGAGTGCCTTGTGGATTTGAACTGCAGAACCTTTTGGATAGCAGACATGGCACTTAACCCACTATGCCACCAGGGTGTCCTAGCTGCTGCAAAAGGAACTATAAAAATTTACAAGGAGTAGGTTAGAAGGACTCTCTGAAAACCTGATCACAATTTATTGTCCAAAGCAGTTGTATCCTCTTGTTACCCATGTCTGTGGTGACCAGTGTCTGTAGACTCCATTTGATAAATTTAGTGAATGTTTGGGTCAAGGCAAAGGTGGGAGACACTCTGGGCCATAGCATTCGTCCTTTACCTAACCGAGGAATATTATGACCCTGTCAGACTGGTGACTTCGCTCTTCAGTGTCCCGGCACTGATAGCTCTGATGCCCGCAAATAGCACCGGCCTGAGGAACTCCCAGCAGTGCTGGGGAATGTTTTGTCATCTGTGTGGAAAATCTTGTTCATGCCGTTGCTGTTACTCCTCCACCCTTCCCTTCCTCCACACTTCATAGAGGGTCATAGCTTAATCCCTTGATGGCCTCTCCCTGGCAACTGGTGCTCACTAGAACAGAGCGAAGGCACCCTGGTTGCCCAGTGGTTCAGTGCTCAGCTGCTAACCAAAAGGTTGGCAGTTCAAACCCACACAGTTGTTCCACAGGAGAAAGACTTGAGGATCTGCTTCCATAAAGATTCAGCCCAGAAAACCCTACGGGGCAGTTCTCTGCCATTACATGCTGTCACTAAGAGTCAGTATTGACTCAACAGCACCCAGTAACAGCAAAAGAAGAGAAAGATACAGAAAGAGAGACTGAGATGAATTTTGTCCTGTGCTTCATCTTAGTAGTAACTCTAAGAAGTATTTAATAGAAAAACAACAACAACAGCACCTAAACCTATTGCCATCGAGTCAATGCTGACTGATTGCATGCAGGGACAGAGTAGAACACCCCACAGAGTTTCCAAGGATTGCCCGGTGGATTCAAACTGCCTCCCTTCTGGTTAGCAGCCACAGCAGTTCACCACTGCCGCCATATTTAGTACAGCTTTATAATTAACCAATCTTTCAGGGCACCAGAACGCTAACACTTGGAAAAATAGGGCTTGAAACATGTGCTCTTTCTCCATCACTGTCCCCAGCTCTCTCGGCTTTTAGACCTTGCACACCTGGCTGTGGCTTACTTAACTGTGACTTCAGTTTCCTTTCCTGAAATAGCATACATCTAGGAAGGAGTGGCTCTCGGTCAGAGCAGCGGTGCTTCAGCTGTGGGTGGCTGACACCTGTGTCATTTCCCTACTCGCGTTCAGCCTGTGGCTGCCATCTGGCTCCACATCTGCAGATAAAACTGCAGCAAGGGCGTTCCCAGAGAAGACAGTGAATGAATTCTGATGAATAGCTGCTCGTGTGTTAGCTAGGGTGACTGTTGTATTTCAAAAGTAAGAACAAAACACGAGAGGTCAGGCGTATCTGCAGATGACCCAGCTTAGGACTTTCTTGTGGTCATCCACCAATTTAAACCGTGTTCCAGTGACCTAATACCATGGTCAATAAGTGAAACTTGAGTATATTGCTCTACATGCATAGTCCACTTACTTTACAAAACAATATCTCGTATGTCAAAATAAGTTCTAGAATCTTGGTAAAAAAAATGGCAATTCTTAATTTCTGCAAGTGTCTAGTATGTGCCACATGCTTTTTTTTTTTTTCTGGTATTATTACTTTATGTAATAATTTCAATAGCTGAAATATCGCTGTTTTACTGATGAGGAAGTGGAGACCAGAGTGGTTAAGTCGGTTGCTTGTGGTTGGAATTCCAGTCCATGCCATTCTCTGACACCTACACTGTGTTACCCACACAGTCACGGGGTGCGTCCCCAGACTTCTGCGAAGGGTCAGGCGGTAAATATTTAGGCTTTGCAGGCCATGCAGTCTCTGTGGCAACTGCTTAACTACTTCTGTGCCATGGAAGTAACTGTAAACAGTGCATCATGAAAGGAGGTGGTGTGTTCTGAAAACCTTTATTTACAAAACAGGCTACTGGCTGGATATGGCCTGTGGCCTGATCTAGAGTGTACTGAGTTATACAATTTTAGATTGCAGTGATGGTTTTTTAAAAGACCACTGATTCGAAAAATTTGTTTGTTTGTTTGTTTGTCTTTTTATTTGTTTGTGGAGCTACATGAATATCCAAAACTTTTCATCTTCTTTTTTAAAAAATTTTATATTGCTTATTTCACTAGAACCTTCCCTTCTAGGAGAAAAGCCATGACATCTTTAGATACAAAACAAATAAATTAGACAAGCTTTTTTCTTTTTTTTAATGTAGCCTCATAAAATTATTCACACACTGCCATTTCATTTATTTTATTATTTATTTTTTCATTGTGTTTTAAATGAAAGTGTATAATTCAAGTCAGTTTCTCCAACAGAAACTTACACATTCTCTTTATGTGACCTTAGCTTCTCTCCTCACACTGTGGCAGCATACTCCTCCCCGCCACCTCAGCTTCAGCCAGCTCCTGTCCCAGTCTGTCTTCTCATCTTGCTTCTAGAGAGGAGCTCACCAGTTAGTCTTCTGTAACTACTTAAGCCAAGAAGCACACTCTTCACTGGTATCGTTTAATGTCTTGTAGACCAGTTCAGTCTTTGTCTGAGCAGATGGCTTTCGGAATGGTTTCAGTTCAAGGCTAACAGGGAGTCCAGGGGCCGTGTCTTCCGAGGACTGTCAAGTCTGTCGGACTGTCGGTTCTGCACCCCACATTTCTCCTGCTCCATCAGGGACTGTTTGTTGAATTACCTTGAAGGGCAGTCATTGATGGTAGCCAGGCACCATCTAGTTCTTCTGGTTTCATGCTGATGTATTCTCTGGTTTGTGAGGCCCTGTCTGTCTCTTGGGTTCTTATTTTCCTTATGTCTTTGATGCCGTTTGTTTTCCTTTGCTCCAGCATGGTTGAGACCAGTTGATGCTTCTTAGATGGTTTCTTGCTACCTTTGAGACCCCATACAGTGCTCACCAAAGTTGGATGCAGAACATTTTCTTAATAAATGGTCATGCCAGTTGACCTAGAGGCCCTGAAACCATGGTGTGCAGACATTTGCCCCTGCTACTGTGTCCCTTAAAATGGTTGGTTGTATTTAGGAAACGTCTTAGTTTTTAATGTAGTCCATTGTGCTGACTTCTCCTCTACTGTGTGTTGTCTCTCCCTTCACCTAAAATAATTCTTGTCTAGATTAGCGAATAGCTCTTTCACTCCCTCACCATCTTTGTAATCATCAAAGATTATTTTCTTCTATGTTTAAACCTTTTCTTGAGTCCTTATAATAGTGGTGTCATAAAATATTTGTCCTTTACCAGCTGACTAATTTCAGTCAGCATAACACCTTGCAGGTTCCTCCATACTATGAGATGTTTCACAAATTTATTGTTGTTCTTTATCTTTGCATAATATTCCATTGTGTGGCTATACTGTAGTTTGTTTATCCATTTATCTGTTCATGGGCACCTAGGTTGATTCTTTTTTGATATTGTGGACAGTGCTTCAGTGAACATTGTTGTGCATGTGTCTATTTGTACGGCAGCTCTTATTTCTCTCTGATATATTCCAAAAAGTGCAATTGCCATGTCATATGGTATTTCTATATCTAGCTTTTTAAGAAAGCACCAAATTGATTTCCAAAGTGTTTGTACCATTTTACATTCCCATCAGCAATGCAGAAGTGTTCCAGTCTCTCCACAGCTTCTCTAACATTTATTATTTTGTGTGTTTGGGAATGATGCCAGTCTTGTTGTGGTGAGATGGTGTCTTATTGAGTTTTGATTTGGATTTCTGTAATGGCTAATGGTCATGAATATTTGCTCATGTTTCTGTTAGCTACCTAGGTGTCTTTGGTGAACAGCCTATTCATATCCTTGCCCATTTTTTAATTGGGTTATTTGTTTTTTGTTGTTAAGGTTTTGCAGTAGCTTATAGATTTTAGAGATTAGACACTAATTAGATGTGTTGTATTCAACTTTTCCCGCCAGTTTGTAGGTTGCCTTTTTACTCTTTTGGTGAAGTCTTTAGGTGAGCTTGTTTTGAGGAGTTCCCAGTTATCTCTTTTCTGTTCTGGTGTTTGTACATTGTTGAGTAATGTTTTGTATTCTGTTTATGCTGAGCACACTGAAATTTATAAAAAAAAGAACTTTCACCTACTTTTTGTGACAGAATTGGGGATAAAAAAGGGGAGAGAATTGACAAGAATTGTTTTCAATTAAAAAACTTTTTTTAATTGTGAATAAGGAAAGATTTACAGTCCAACTCAGTTTGCCATATAAAACCCTAAGCACCACCTCTCTGCAGCTCTTAGCTGCTTTCCTCACCCTTTGACAGCATACTCTTCTACTCTTTACTTCCATTCAATCAGCACTTGTCCCTTCCTCTCCACCCTCTTTTCTTCCCCTGTAAGAAGAGACCAGTAGGACAGCCTCATGTACAGTCAACCATGAAGTTGGTAAAAGAATTTTAAAATGAGTGCATTAAGACTTAGTACCAGTTGAAGACTAAGCAAGAACAATGACAGTAAATCTTTGAAATCATTAAACATAATTTTGATTTAGCAAAGGTACTTTGCCCACATGGTTATTAAAGAACACTTTGATTATAAGAAGCTATATATATTTTTGTGGTTATACTTAAACAGTCAAACATCAGTATAGTAGATAGGAGGTACAGGCTTATAGTCAGTGCTTCTTGTTCTCTGTAAAGATGACTACCCCAGGTACCTACTACGTTCCACTGCAGCTTAAACAGTCTCTCCACCATCTGATCAAGGTGCTAGTTGTGTTTTAGGTGCAAAATGGGGAAGAGTGGCAGGAACAGGATGATCTGATGTATGTTTACGTGGCGGGTCTCTCACTCTGCCAGACTTGTCCAGGCTAAAGGTAGGAGTTTTAATCAGATGGACTTTCATCCACAATTGTAAAAATGCTTTAGGAGATTTTCAAAATTAGAATGTTTCAGCTAAGCCAACAGTCAGAACTTTAATAAAATTTTCAAATGACACTGTTGTTTAAAATACATGCACATTTTTGCTTTCTTTTTTAAACTTAAGTTGTACAGCTCTTTTTTTATAATATACTCGGGACAATGAATTAAAATGCATAGCTTTACTCTTACTGTTGTCTTTATGTTTCTGACAGCTCCTTGCTCTACTATGGCTTACCATCATGATAGTAGACGGATATTTGTGGGCCAGGATAATGGAGCCGTAATGGTAGGTAGCTACCAGAATGTATTCATCATGTTCTCTGGATTGACCTTCCTGTGTTCACCTGTGTTAGACTGTTTAAGTAAACTTAACAACAAGTATCCTCTATGTGTTGATGGTTTGTCATAAACCATGGATAATTCTGCAGTTAATATGAGACCTAAGAATACATTAAGTGCAATTGGCATTTCATTGTAAATCACTTGCATGAAGCTCAGAATGCTGTAGAGATTGAAGATTTGGTGCTCAGGCTAGTCCCCAGAGCACAGCCTTCAATGTCTTTTCCATTTCTGTAAAAGTCAATGGGAATTTTGTTAGGGATTGCACTGAGTCTGTAGATCAATACAGAGGGTATAAATACAAAGGGTATCAATGCAGAGGGTACACGTAGTGCCTGACTTAGAAAGGGATTCCAACCTGACGACTCTACTGCAAGTTGGTACTAATAGGTAAGTTGAGTATCTCATTTTTTTATTTTTATTTTTTACTATCATTGCCTTTTATTATTAGTATCTTTGTAAGTCCACTCTGTCTTTGAGAGTTAGAGGCATTACATATAAACTTACAGATACAACTTAGTTCATATATAAAAAATAAACAAATTATGTGAATTTACTCTGATGAAGATAGAGTTGGACTGTGTTGACATTTTGTCAGTTGTGGTAATAACTCCACTTGTGGAAGGTTCTGGATTATCCTTGGGAATAGGGGTGGTATATCCAGTCAGAAAACCAGTGAGTGGTATCTATCTAGTTCTTATCTTTTTCTTCATATACGAGGACTGCCAGTTAAGTTCACAAACTCATCCTAGAAAAAGTGCCCCACACATCATTGCTGAATATCACTATTGTCACCATCAAAGTGCTCTCCTTGGGAAGCTATGCACCGATGCCAGAACCTAGTCTACCTGTCAAAGCACTTTTCAAACTCTTTCTGGAATGGCCATCAGAGCTCTTGTCATATTACTCTTAATGTCCTGAATGGCCTCAAAATGTCTTCCTTTCAATATTTCCTTTATGTTTGGATAAAGAAACAAGTCCCTGGGAGTCAGATCAGGTGAGTGGGGGGGTGCTCCAATACAGTTCATTGTTTACTGGCTAAAACTTCCCTCACCGACAACTATACCATTAAGTTTTCAAACTTGCTGCTATGCCACCATGCGCAATGGCCATTCCAGAAAGAGTTCCAAAATTGCTTTGAAGGGCAGACTGACTGTGCGGTGGTATCGGTGCATAGCTTCCCAAGGGGAGTACTTTGGAGGTGACCATAGTCATATTCAGCAATGAGAGGTAGCCCTTAGAACAAGTAAGTTCACAAACTGAATTGTCAGACTTCGTAGTTCATGGTAGCATCTCTTTTCTTCCTAAATAAATCAATTTTAGCAATACGAAAAGCATTTTGATCCGTGTTTTCAATCAGTTGAAACCCCTGAAAAAGCTTTCAACTGATGTTTTCACTGTAAATTTTTTTGACACTTTCTGTCCTTCTTCCTCATTATTTCTTTCTTCGTCACCACTTCTTTCATGTTCAGAATCCAGTAAATCCTGAACTGTCAGTTCCCTGTATGATCTTGGAGCTGTTGTACGTTTGTGCTGTCAAGTTCTAATTCAGGGCTGTTGCCATGTGATGATGTTTCTCCCGATCTCTTCTGTCGTACTATCCTGGGCTAATGTTTGCAGTAAGATCGCGTAACTCAAGCAGTTTTTACCGTATCCCCTGCATGCATTTTTCTGTAATTTCTCGGCCCCCAGGCAGAGGCACTGTTTGTCCTTCTGGTCTTCAAGTAACTTTAGTGGTAGACCAGCACTTTATTTTTGCCAGTGTTTTTCAATCCTTGGGAGTTTTCAGAATAGTAAATAAGAAGAGATTTTAATTTAAATCCAGTACACTTTCCTTCAGGCAACAGTGTGGTTCTTCCTTTAAATGCCTTGAAACTAGATGTTGACCTTGCCTCTTTGTGAATACAGATTTGTTATAGAGTCTTTTTTTCTAAAGTAAGCCTGTTTTGTCCATGTTGGAAGTCTGCTCTGGTAGATAGTCTTCATTTCGTGTTATGTGATCCAGCGCATCCTTGAAGTTCTCAGCAGCTTCAGCACTGCTGTTTCCTGTGTGTCCAGCTATACACATGATACATAAGCCAAATCTGCTTTCAAAGCAGTAAAATCAGCCATTGGTGATAGTAAAGTAATTACAGTGGTTTTCTCCCTAATATTCAGGTTTTCAAAGGCTGCATGCTTTTGTATGAATTATTAGTAAGCTCACAGGAATCCTCTTCTGGATTTAGTCTTCTGTTCACATCATTAACAGTTTCTCCATGGTGTGGTTTGGCCCTTGCCTCTTCTTTTTTAAAATTGTGTATTTAAAGCCAGTCATCCCTTTAACTGTACCCCAAATCCTATTCTTATTCTTAATGATTGTTGAAATGATCCAGTGTGAGACGGTATGTTCTTCCACATGTAATGTTTTGCCAACTTTCCATGATCATAAACGTTAATGGTCTTTGTCTTTATATCAATGTCTAGAGCCTTCCCCACCTTCTTTTTTGGCTTAGAATTTATACTGACATAACTTACTTTGCTAGACATTATTGGGGCTGTAAGCAGTGCAGGTATGACACTGTGAGAAACTGGAACAACACAGCTTCAGATTAACAACCAATGCTTCTTCTTGTACAGAACACTGAATGAGGTCACGATATAGGCTCAGTGTATGGTGACGTGAGAGTTGTAATGACACTTGCCGGTTCAGTGGTGTCACATCTGAGAGCTGAACACGGCCCAACTTTACCCATTGTGACTCCTGACACCAGCACAGACTTCACTGTAGATTAGGCCATGGTCTACTATATGGCAGTGTTTCAAACAATCAATAATAGCATTGAACATCTGTAAGGGACCATCTGAAAATGATAACATCAGCAAATTACACACTAGAATGCTGTATGTAATGTATGTTACTAACAATAGGATGAACCAAAAGAAAAAAAACCCACAAAAATGATAAGTGCAGTTTGTTATAATCTAAATGTGTCGTAAGTCAGGGGCAACCTATATTGCCATCTTACCAATATTAAGTCTTCCAGTCCATGAACACAGGGCATCTTTGTATTTGTTTATATCTTTAATTTCTTTTCAACTGTATTTTGTAATTTTCAGTGTGCAAGTTTTACACTTGTTTTGTTACTTTTTTTTCCTAAGTATGTTACTTTTTTTGATGCTATTATAAATGGAATTGATGTCTTAATTTTGTTCTGAGATGGTTCATTGCAAGTGTATAGAAATATGACTGATGTTTATGTATTGATTTTATATCTTGCAACCTTGTTGAACTTAATTTGCTCTATTTTTTGAGCTGTGTGTGTATGTAGTTAGTCTTCGGGATTTTCTGTATACAAGATCATGTCATTTGCAACTAAAGATGGTTTTACTTCTTCCTTTCCAATCTGGATGCCTTTTATTTCATTTTCTTACCTTGTTTGTGCTTGATCTTTGGGGAAAGCTTTTAGTCTTTTACTATTGAGTGTAATGTTAGCTGTGTAATCACTTTAGTTTTTAGTTTGTCAAGTGTATTTATCATGAAAGAGTGCTGCATTTGGTCAAATGCTTTGTCCACATCTACTGAGATGATCATGTTTCTTTTTCTGATATTCAGATAACATGCTGTACTGCGTTGACTGATTTTGTATGTTTTATCTTGAGAAGTTTGTAGGGTAGCAAAGAGAACATAATTAAACAACAAAACAAAAAAACTTCCTTTGCAGTTAGAAGGGAAGAACACACAAAGCACTCACTTGTGGAGGAAGAGCTGGCCTAAAAGTGCCACACTGGTTGTACTGCCTTCCTGATTCATTCTGGTTCCCCCCAAAATAATAACCCCAGTACAAGTCTGATGAAGGAGGTGACTCTTGTCATTTTAAAACTAATCTTAGGTCCCAAGTCTTCTGATAACTGTTGTTGGATTTCACTTGCTTCAAAAGTTCAACTCCTTTTACTTTTTAATGTTAAGTGTTTTCTAATTGCTGATGTTTACTTTTAGGAATTTCATGTTTCTGAAGATTTCAACAAGATGAACTTTATCAAGACCTACCCAGGTAATTATAATAGATAGACTCCCACAGACATGTGTATATAAACACACACGAAACTGAAACACCGTCTGTTGTGATCCAAATTAGGTTTTCATGTCAGCTCTTTAGTTTTGTTTGTCCAATCTTATGAGAGGTCTTTAGAATTATCTAGTATTCTTTTATTGCTCATTAGCATTTAAAGTTTTGTATACTGTTCCATTGTATGCATGTATCAGATTTAACTTAATCCTCTTGTATTATTGGGACTGTGCAGTGTTTTCATTTTTGATAGTGCACACTGTAATACTTGTGTGTGTGTGTGTGTGTGCATTTCTTTGACTGTTACTCAGACTCTAAGCCTGTAACTGATTACATCCTTAAAACAAAGTCCTGAAAGCGGAGTGGCTGATCTAATGTTACAAAATTTTAAATGATTTTCAGTTATTTTTCAAACTGTTTTACAGTCTCCTGATTAATGGCTGAAAGTGCCTGCTTATTACAGTCTTCACAACATTGTTGCCTTGGATTTTTGTTTTCCCCTGCCAGTTTGATAGATTAAAGAAAAAGTTCTCAGTCTGAAGTTGACTTTAAGCCTGGTTTAGCTTGATGCTTTGTCTTTTTTATTTAATGACTGCCCATACTCTCAGGGAATTCTGGTGGTTTTCTCATTGATTTGTAAGAGCCTCCCTTTGTAAGACTGTTAATACTTTGGAACATCTACGTTAGTTATGCGTTTCCCCAGTTTTTACTTTGCCTTGTTTGTTTTGATATTTTTAAACATAACCAAAAGCTAGGAAACTGTGGTGACGTAGGGGTTAACTGCTCGGCTACTAACTAAAAGGTCAGCAGTTCAGATCTACCAGGTGCTCTTTGGAAACTCTATGGGACAGTTCTACTCTGCACTGTAGGGTCAAGCTTCTCATGGAAACTTTAAATTGGAGTTGCAAACCCAGGCGATCTGATAAAGTTGTGGACTTTGTCTGGCCAGTTAGCTGACTTCTTTGAACTTTGCCCAGAGGAAGAACAACTAGTCTTATTTTGTTTACCCTATACATTTCTAAAATTGTGTATCTTATGCTTGTGGGTAACAGCGAGAATTAGTCTAGATGTTTTAAGTATATTTTTGTGAAGTTTGACCTAATTATATATGATATAGGAAACTGATTCTAGAACATTAAGAAGGCCAAATGCCTTTCTCTAGATATCTGCTTACCTGTTTCAAAGTTAAAATAAGAGTGATACAGTGATACTTTTTAACATGAGTGTTTTGATCATGTAAACTGTTTTGTGAAGGTGAACTATGACACTTTTCCATCTTGCAGTTTTGAATTATGCAGAAATATAGCTAGTCTTTGAGCTGCCTTTTAAAAATTAAAATGACAGTGAAAACAACTGTGAAGTCTCAGTTACCATTTGCATGTTTATCTTTAAGAATGCTGAAGTCCATTGTGGAGTATATATCAGGAAATTGAAATGCTTTCATAAATCCTGATAAATAGATTTTTATCAAAAAGAAGTTTCCTTTAAAAAAAGTAATTTTATGTGTGCTTAAGTTCCATATGAAATTATCTCATATTTACACATCTAGTGGTATTTTTGTCTTTATTTTAGTTTTCAGACTTATTTATAAGGTAATAACATAGTTTTTGCAATGTTGTCCATTGCTTTTTTACTTTTTTTTAAATATTATAGTGATTTAAGTACAAGTACACAGCCCATTTCAATTTGCCATGTAACGTTTGGAACACCTCTGTTCTACTCTACCTGCTGTTCCCTCCCTCCTCTACCCTCCCGTGATAGCACACTCCTGCTTATCATCCAGAAGTTCTCATGGCACATTTGATCAACACCTGGCCCCCCCACTCACCCTGTCTTCCAACCTCCAGCAACAAGCTTCGTGGACAGTCCCCTTGTATCTATTTAAGCCCCAAAGTTTGTTCAGTGTCAGGATCACTGCATATCTTACATTAAAGTTCAGTTCATTCTTTGTCTCAGGAGTTGGCATAGCTGCTGGATGCAGTTTGGGGTTAGAGAGTCTGGGGGCCACACTCCCAGGGGACCCTGCAGACCAAAGGACCATCAGTGTCATCATTTGGTAGAGTTCTAGTTCTGCCCGTTTACATTTCTCCTGCTGTGTCAGGGGCTCCATATTGTGCACTCCATCCTGGCAGTCACTGGTGATGGCCAGGTACCATCTGATTCTTCTGGTCCCGTTTAAATTAGTCTCTGGATCATATGGCGCCTTCTGTCAGCTAGGCTTATATTTTCCTCCTGCCCTTGGTGTCCTCATTTTAGCTTTGGTCCAGGTGGATTGGGACCAGTTGGTGCTGCTTAGATGGCAGCTTGTTAGCTTTTAAGACCCCAGATGCCACTCACCCAAGTGGTATATGTGACGTTTTTGTGCACTCCCTCTGGATAGTCAGTCACTGGTGTGGGCCAGGCACCATCTAGTTCGGATTCCATGCTGAGGCAGACTGGCTTGTGTGGCTCTTTCCACCTGGCGGGTTTGTATTTTCTTCCTGTCCTTGATGGCCATCGCTTGCTGCTGTTCCAGGTGTGTTGGGACCAATTGGTGTTTCTTAGGTGCTGGTTGTTAGCTCTTAAGATGCCAGACGCCACTCACGTAAGTGGTATGCAGAACCTTTTCTTAAGAGAAAAAGAAAAGAAAAAAAGAACCTGCGTATGCCAATTAGACTAAATGTCCCCTGAAAGCATGGTCCTCTGACCCCAGCCCCTGTTATTCTGTCCTTCCAAAGAGGTAGGCTGTGTTTGGGTGTCCACTCTTTGCATTCCATTGACTTAACAACATTTTAAAAAATATAGTAGAGAAACTGATACAGAGATTGCCAACTTTTTTATTTTAACAAGTAAAGGAGTTTAAAATGAAAATGGAGCAAAACAAACATTACTATGTCTTACCTGATTTTATAAAAGAAAAGACTTTTAAAACAAAATAGCAGAAAGGCCATAATCTTAGAAATAGAACAGTGCTTCCCGGGATACAGTAGTTGATTATTTAAGATTTTTACTGCAAACGAGTGTAAACTTTCTCACTGGCCTGAGTTTGACAGCTGTAGATTAGTAGAAAAAGTGTTTGTGTAGAATCAGATGGAACCAATTAATTTATCACTTGTTACACTTTGGACATATAATTAACGTGTTGGCATCTCAGTTTTCTTATCTGAAAGTGGACAGAATCTATGACTTGTATTTGTGCAAACTGGGAATAACACCACAACAGAAAAAGCGCCAGCATCATCACTGAGTCTGATCTAAGGCAATGGTTGTTGTTGTTATCTGAGACTTGCTTCACTGTTGCCTAAAATTGATAGTGATTAGTGTACCCTTTCAATCTCAGGATCTTTTGCAAGTATTTACCCATTCAGTGTAACCTCTTAGCAGCGAAGCTGACACTCTCAAAGGGCCTTGGAAAAATACTCCCTCAGTCCTTCCTGGGCAACCTGTACAGCTGAAAGCAAGTTCAGCAGTTTCTCTGTCTAGCCTCTCACTTCACTAATACAATTGGGTAGTTATTAAACGCTTACTGCGTACCAGGTCCTGCACCAGATGCTATGGGAGTCCAGATGAAGTAGAAGACAGGCCACTGCCCTGGCAGGGCTTGTAATCAGCCTACAAATGCAAATATTTCTGAACTTAGCTAATAGACACAAGACTTCCTCATTCTCAGCTCTTACTTTGTGATAGAGAAATTTCCGAAACTTTATTGAAACAGTGAATGTTCTGTAAACATTAAAATGTGTAAAATATCTTCTCTTGAGTACAGTAAACAAATCAATTTTCTGGTCTCTCTTGAACGTTACTTTAATGATTTGTAGCTTCTAATTGCCTCCAGTGCCTGTAACTACGCGTTGGGGCAGACAGATTGCCTGGCGTCTGTGCACAGAGCGGAGGGGCTGCTGTGATAGGACTGGCCAGCAGGAAGGGCTGAGCCTGAGTCTTCACGGTAGAGAATTGTTGCTGTGGGTAATGTTGCCTCCTGAAGCCTGCAGACTTTCCCTTTCTATCCCTTCAGCTCATCAGAATCGGGTGTCTGCCATCATCTTCAGCGTGACTGCGGAGTGGGTGATCAGCACGGGCCACGACAAGTGCGTCAGCTGGATGTGCACTCGGAGTGGGAGCATGCTCGGGAGGCACTTCTTCACCTCCTGGGCCTCGTGTTTACAGTATCCTCCCTCTAGAGCACGGGCCACCTCCGTTTTCAATATCCTACCCCCTTTTCTGAATATTGAGTTTGGAACTGATCATAAATTGTTGATTGATATTCAAAGATTGGATGGTTCCTTCCCATTTCATATGAAATCCAAGCATTTTGTATTAGTTCTTTGGTATAAAATTGGTTATTGAAAGTAAGAACAAAATGAATTGCTCCTGTCTCTGGGAAGGTTTTTTAATACAAAATCGTGGAAAACCCAAGTCTTATTAACACCTTACTCTGACTTCTTTGCATTTCAAATGGAAAGGCTTTGGTTATGTAAGTCATTGATCTTGTACTAATTGGTTGCAGAACCTCTAAGTTGGAGATACATCGTATCATAAGAGGTTGTGGCCCCAGCGTGCATAAATGGGCCACAGGGAATCCTAATAGTTTCTACTCCTTGTAATAGTCTTCTGAAGTTTAGTTCAGTGCTTTTGGTTGTAGAGGGCATATAGGCCCTTACAATATTCTCAAAGGTACCACCGGATCCTCCAAAATGTTAAAAATTACGGCCTTAAAAATTTCGTACTGTGATAGGAAGTTTATTTCACATACAGCTCACCTTGCTTGTGAGCACTGTGCATCTTGGTGATGTCCAGATCAAGACTTGGTCCACACTGTAAAGACCCCGGGTGCTTCACTCAGAGTTGGTGTCTGGCAGAGGACAGATCTTTTTTTTTGTTTCGAATGCCTTTATTGAAAATGTTCCCAATTTGAATGATCAGTATGGGATAGTTAAAGTAGACCTTTAAAACACGGGAGTCCAGCAAGGGAAGAAGTACTCAGATAGATCTAGAAACTAAATAAGTGTTCCTTCTGTGGCATGGGATCCTCCTATTTTTTTGTAGAAAAGGATGCAGCATCAGATAGTTATGACCTGGCCTGAAGGGCTCCTTTTGGCCCATTATGTAGATAAATGAATAGTTCTTGTGTAATTTAGAAACTCCTGATTTTCCACAAATGTTTGTGGGTACAAACTGAGTAAGAAAGTAATCAGTTATTAACAATAATTAATATATTTTATAAAATTTAAATTTACTAGTACTCCATATAACTGTCTAAAATATTCTCAACTATTTAAGCCATCATCCTTATTTAAAGCTGAATCACTGATACCAAAAGAAAGGTGTATCCATGCTCTCTATCTGCTTACTGTTTTACATTATTTTCAGATTTCATTAGTAGCCATTTTGTTCAGGTTCTTTGGTTCTGTATTCCCCACTGAATAATTTTACTTTTTCACACTGTATTATATCTGGATTGTAACTATTTATTTTCATGTCTGCTTTTCCACTAGCTCTTCCTAATCTTTTTCATCACCAGTATCTAGGATCTTGCTTGGTATAGTACAGGTACTCAGTGAATTCTCAGTGAATGAATGAGTATTAGCTTTCCCAGGAATCTCAGCTGTTTCACTGTACATGTTGCATGATTTTCAGTTATTTATTTTTCTTTCTCATTACTATTTCAGGTTAATGCTTTATTCTCTTTAAAATGTACTTTTTTTGTTTTATAACTGATAAAGCTGATAACCCTTATGGAAGAATTTTGAGGTGAACTGTATTATATATCCTTGACTGCTTCTGCTCAGATACGATTTTGATACTCAGTATGCGTTTGTTGGCGATTATTCTGGACAGATCACCCTGCTGAAGCTTGAACAGAACACCTGTTCAGTTATTACTACCCTCAAAGGACATGAAGGTAGGCTGTATAATCATTTAGAGGTTTCTTTTTGCCCCCAGCTAATTTGGGTATCCAACTTGACTTCCTCACTCTGGCTTCTTGAATGGTCAATTCCTACTGACACATCAGATTTAAATTCTGTTGACCAGATACGGGATTAAGATCTTAAGGAGAAGAAAGTAGAGTGTCGTGTTATCTTGTTTGCTTTTGATATTAAACCACTGTTTTCAGAACACCTTTTACGAAATTCCTTGTAAATGGCAAGACTTTTGGAGAAATTGTTTTTTGATTTGCTAGTTTCTGTGCCAATTAACAAGAATTGATTGATGAATTACAGTTGGAGGAAATGATATTAGACATGAAGTTGATCCTCTACTTGGGCAACATACCCTGAGCAGGGACTGAGGGAAAAGGACTCCCGAGGGCGATTTCATTATTTCTGTAGTGCAGTGAGTTGATCGAGCTCTGTGGCAGGTCTTTAAAATGGCATTAGCTGCGTTGAGTAACTGACCAAGTACAGATGGATAAGGAAGACATTTTATTGGCTGCTAAGTTATAACGTAATACAGTTTTTGTATGGAGTATGGGATCAAACTCTGCTCTGAGTCACCTTTGGTTTAGAATGAGGATTTGGTGATTTGTTGAAAGAGCTAGTGATGGTCCTCTTGGGGGCAGTAGTTAGGGTTCTAGGTTTAACAGGTTACAGTATGCTCTGTGCCTTCTAGCTGATCTGGTTAGGTGAAGCCGACTACATCAGATCTGGGAATTTTGCAGGAAAGGAATAAAGGAAAGTAGTAACTTCAGTCAGTATAGATTCTGGCCGGAAAGCACAACCCCTGAAAAAAACACTTTTCACTTACGACTAATATTCTTATGACCTACACCATGCCTGTCCGCTCCCAACCCCCAACTCTGACTTCAGGCTTGTCAGTATTCTCCAGATCGCTAAGATTAGAATGCATTCTGGGAACTGAACAGTGTTCATATTGAAAGACTATGTCTGCTACTGGGCATCTAGCTGAGATGCACTAATGGGACATAGGATTAAACAGGGGGCAGGGTTCATGCAGAATTAACTCCTGGGACCAGTTTTCAGGGTACTTCCTTTTTTACTTTTGTTTTTGGTAAGTGTGTGTGATTCTTTTTCTTCTCGTGACATCTACGTGACTTTTCTATAGATCTACCAAAAATATTATTAGCTTGTATGACTCATTCAATTTTATCAAGTTGACTAATTTTTTTCTAAGCAAGCAGCAGTCAGTGGAACAGTGGAGAGATTTGTTGAAAGAGAAATCTATAGAAAGACAGATCTACCCAAGGGATAAGTCAGCCAGTATAGAGTGTGAAATGGAAGGCTTAAATTGTTTTGCCTGGTTTCTCCAACATGATGATGTGGTCTACCTATGAATTTTTTTCTCTGAGACACATGTTTAACCTTATTAGAAAACAGACATCTTGGGGTAAACTCCCTTCAAAGTCCTGGAGATCTGCAATAATCTAGGTTTGTATAACATGACCGTGGCAAACTTTATTAGCTGACTTTCCTCCTTCAATTTCATTTGCTATTTTGTTTTGTTTTTTCCTTCTGTATGTCTTTTATTTTTTCCCCCTAAACTAACCTTTATATGTAGCTACTTTATATACATGTATATATTTTAATGCAGAAGAAGCAAAAATCTCTTTTAAAATCTTTACATTCAAAGTAGCTTGATGTACAACAGAAAATCCCAATCTTAACCACTTTGGATAATGGATATGCTGTGTCTTCTCTGTGTCCCATGATGAAGTGTTGAGTGACTCTTTGTACAGTGAAGATACATTTTTTACTTAAAAACTCAGCTGGTCTGGATTCAGCTGTCAGATTTATATGTCCTAATATCATGGTGGCCGCAGTGGTTAAGTGCTTGACTGCGAACAGAAACATCAGTGGTTCAACCCCATCAGCTGGTCCACAGAAGAAAAGAGTTGGCAAACTACTGCCTTAAAGACTTCATCCCAGGAATCCCTACCGGGTAGTTCTGCTCTGTCCTGTAGGGTCATTGCAAGTCAGAATGGACTCAACAGCACACAACAATTTAGTAATGTTTCATCTCTTTCTCTCTGTGAAACTCCTAGGTAGTATTGCGTGCCTCTGGTGGGACCCTATTCAGCGGTTACTCTTCTCAGGCGCGTCAGACAACAGTATCATCATGTGGGACATCGGAGGAAGGAAAGGCCGGACACTCTTGCTCCAAGGCCATCAGTACGTGACTGGGAGAGGGGTGGGTCTGAGCTGGGGAGGGGATGGGAAAATGTTAGTATTCTGATACTGTAGATACATGGATGAATATCTCTCCAAGAGAACTTGCATATAGTATAATAAAAACACGTATCCATTGCCATATGCTTAACTTAGAGCGATCAAAGCAGATTGTTATTTTGCAGACTCATTATATGTACTAGGTATCCCATCGCAAGACGCTTTGGAATTATGCACGTTAACATCCAAACTCATTCTCAGAGACATTGTTTTTCAAATTCCTTTTATTTCTGAAGAGATCACCTCTTCCATAGAGAGGTGGTCTTTGGTGCTGACATAATCTCCTATACAATACTCATCTGTACGGACAGTGCGGATCACCTTCTGCATCCTGATCTTGAATTTTTGAACTTTTTAATCCATTTTATGGTGCTGTTGTGGCAGTGGTTCAGTTTGGGCCCAATTACTTTTTTGCCTGGGTAGTAGTCTTTTTGTTTATTTGTTTTGTTTTATTGCATTTGACTTTCTTGTAAAAGTCAGTGGCAAACCAAAAAATAAAAATGTTGATACTATTGGTAAGAGTTGTATAGCAGTTGAGACTGACATGTCAAGTTCCTTGGGGTGGGGGCTGTGTCTGTCTTCTTTCCTGCTGTGTCTCCATTTCTGGCACACCACCTGGCACTTAGTAGGTGCTTCATAGTAGTCACATTGAATTGCTAGAAATCACTGGATGTGCCCAAAATACCAAATCTTCATCCCTGTTGGTTCCTCCTTAGATTCCTTGGGTTGCCCAGAGCTGAAGGGGTTTTGCTCACTGAGTAGTGTTTATATTCAAAGACTGTGTTTATCTGCTACTTGGCCTCAATGAAGATAAACCGTGGTGGCCTAGTGATTAAGGGTTATGTCTGCTAACCAGAATGTCGGCAATACACATCTACCAGGCATATGGGCTGTTTCACTCTGTCCTGTAGGGTTGCTATGAGTCAGAATCAACTTGATGACAGTGGGTTTAGGTCTCAATTGAAGTACAATATTGGATATAAATCAGTTGTTTCTATTTTACTACTGTGTGTGTCAGAAAAGCCCAGAATTAAAATTAACCTGTACAAAATGCTGCAAATATATCACTGAAAATGAGGTCTGAAAGGAAAGAAGCAGTCAGGATTTTATGATACTTTTAGCCTTCTGAGAATGAAAGCCTTCTCCATAAAACGTGTTAGTCAGCCGTCATGGCTGTTTGCTATAATGAGTTAAATATGCAAATGGGAAGAGGCTGGGGGAGGGCTGTCCCTCCACCCAGGGAAATTGCTCTTTTTTACTGTTGCCTGTAATCTTTCTGAAAGGTGCCTTGGTGGCGCAGTGGTGAAGCACTTGGCTGCTGATCACCAGGTCTGCAGTGTGAGCCCCCCAGCTGCTCCACTGCAGAAAGATGTGGCAGGCTGTTTACAGCCTAGGAAATCCTGTGGGGAAGTTCTACACTGTCCTGTAGGGCCACTCTGAGTCAGAATCAGCTCCATAGCAGCAAGTTTTTTTTTAGTGATCTTTCTGGAGTTTTCCCCCAGCCACCCCGTTGATTGTAATGCTTTGTGTTAGTTTATGATGACTTTGCACTCTAGTGCCCTTAGATGATAATTACTATATAGGAGCGTTGTAAACCACTTCAACCACTGAATTGACTCTAGTTGCTGAGGAAATAATTTACACCGAGAAAAATGGGTAGCACTGGTTTTTTTTCCCCTGTGCTTATCAAGCAGTTCTTTTAGCTGGCTTCCCCCCCAAAAAAGAAACCCAAACCCACTGTCGTCAAGTTGATTCTGACTCATAGTGACACTATAGGACAGAATAGAACTAGCTCATGTAGTTTCCAAGGAGTCCCTGGTAGATTCAAACTGCTGAGTTTTTGGTTAGCAGGCATAGCTCTTCATCAGTATGCTACCAGGGTTAGCTTAGTTAGTCTCAAATAAGATAGTTCCTCTTTTGAAGAAAAAATTCTCGTTCGGTACAGTAGTCCATGAGAAGAGCCATGTGGTTAAGAATAGAAGAGCTAGATGGACTGGCTGTTTTGTTTAGTATTTTTTGAAAATTGAAGAGTGTCCATAGCGAGTTGAAACCTGATTGCCTTGATTCAAATCTCAGCTTCCGTGAGCCGCACGGTTTGTGGCGTGTTCCTTAACCTCTCTTTTTCTCTGTTTTCTCATCTACGAAGTGGGGATGATAGGAGGACCCACCTCTCTGGGCTGCTGTGAGGATTAGCAAAGTTGATCTACATAAGGGGTTAGAACAGTTTCTTATTTCTAGTCAGCCCTGAGTTAATATTACTGTTGTTATTACTCTTATACTCTAATTGGAAACGGTGGTGGCATAGTGGGTTAAGAGCCATGACTGCTGACCTCAAGATCAGCCGTTCAAACCCACTAGATGCTCTTTGGAAACTCAGGGAGCAGTTCTTCTGTGTCGCTTAGAGTCTCTGTGAGTAAGAGTTGACTTCGTGGCAGCACAGTAGGTAGGTTTTATACTCTAATTAAACACCTCATTTTAAGATCTTGATGAGGTGGGTTTTTGTTTTGTTTTGTTTTGTTTTTTAAAATAATAACTGTGTATAAGAAAATGATTTCCCAGATGTCATAACTGAAACGGGAGTTGAATTCCTGGCCTTTAAACCGTTTTTTCCAAACCTCATATTTTAAGAGAGCAGTTTGATTAAAAGTACACTTTTAATTGCTTTTATTCCTAGTCTTGAGCATCTAGTGTTTGGAAGGAAAACTTGCTTAGTCTGAAGAGTACTTCCCACTTTTCTCTTTCAAGAAATCCCCCTGCCCCAGTATCTCCTTAAGGGAAAAGTGGCTCAGAGTCTGCAGGAGAGGACTGTGTACCCTTGGACAGTGTGCATAATATGATACAAGAATGTAAGCTATGCTTGAACTGGATGCCAAACTTGCTTTTTTGAGTTCCAAAATGTATTTCATTAGGAAGGGATACTTCATGGTTGGCAGCAGTTGTCACCACCTCGGTATGACATGGGAACACTCAGGCCTTTGTCATCGAGGCTTGACTTTCACTTCATGAACACTCAATCTTTCTTCTTAGTTGGTTGGGCGATGGGAACCCTGTTGGTGTAGTGGTTAAGTGCTGTGGCTGCTTACCAAAAGGTCAGCAGTTCGGATCTGCCAGATGCTCCTTGGAAACCCTGTGGGGCACTTCTGTTCTGTAGGGTTGCTCTAGGGGTTGGAATCGACTTGATGGCAACAGGTTTGTTTTTGTTTTTGCTTTATTTTTTTTTGGTTGGGCTATAGCTATTTACTGTAAACAGAATTAAGTTGGAAAATAGCCAAGGAAGGATATGACAAACATCTATGGACAGGAGATGGTTTTCTTGGACATCCAGAGAAGTAGTCTGGCAAGCAGACAGAAAGGGGCAGATTTCTTCATCTCTTCTGTGAATGTATGAGTCTGGAGCCCCTTAAAAAGACATCATGATGATTTGTCTACAAAACCATGGTCCTCATCTCAGCTCTTGCGCACAGTTCTTTAACAACTGATTTCAAAATAGTCGTTTTTGTTTTACAGAAAATATTGTTGCACGTAGTGACTGATAGAATGCTCTGTAGTTTTTATTCGAGTCTATATGACTATGGAAACCCTCCTTGCTTAGTGGTTCAGTACTGCAGTTGCTAACCAGAAGGTCAGCAGTTCAAATCTGGCAGATGCCCCTTGAAAACTCTGTGGGGCTCTGTTCTGAACTCTACACTCTGTTCTGTAGGGTCACTAATGAGTTGGAATCAACTCGACAGCAATGGGCTTTTTGGTGGGATATGACCATACCAGATACAGGCAGTGATAAAAAAGTCAGTTGTAAATTCTCAGTGGGGAGAAATCTGAGCTGCCATGAAAATCATTGCTAATTGTCCCCACATGTAGAAGAGTGACCATTGTCTGTTTTGTTTGCAGTGACAGGGTGCAGTCACTGTGCTACCTTCAGCTCACGAGGCAGCTGGTGTCCTGCTCCTCAGATGGCGGGATCGCTGTGTGGAACATGGATGTCAGCAGAGAAGAGGTAAGGGGAAAGGGCAGGGCCAAGCTGGGTGCATCTGGCTTCTCAGTGCCCGCCCTTCCGGTGCTGACGTGGGAGTAGACAGGTACTGCTGTTCTGCTGCTTAGTTGTTGTCAGGCGAGGCCCTACGGGTCGTTTTGCGGGGCGTCCTCCCCTCACGTGAGTGTCCACCCGTGATACCTAATGGCACAGTCTGGAGGAATGCTGAGGTGAATTGTCAACTTTAAGAAGTGTGCTGAGTGGCCACTTGAGAAAGTGTTCCTTCATGCCAAGGAGAGTAAGAAGTATGGCGGCATGGGCCCCTCCGGAACGGTCCACGGCTCCCTAGCCCGTCTCTAACTCTCTGCTCTTATTTTCCACTCAGTTCTGCTCCACTGAGTCCCCGTTAACAGTAGTATATTAAAAAGCCACCCGTTGGATAGTCACTTGGTATTCTTTTTAGACCTGTGTTTTAACCTTGGTTGTGACACTAACTGCTTGTGAAACATTGGTTAGTTAAGTGCTTTGATTTCTCTGAGTCTCCCATTTCCTCTTTCATAAAGTAAAACACTTGAATAAGATGACTTCTAAGGTCTCAGGGTAGGTCAGCAGTTCAAGTTCGTCAGCTTCTCCGTGCATACCCTGTGGGGCAGTTCTGCTTTGTCTTATAGGGTCTCAGTGAGTCAGAATGAACTTGAAGGCGGCGGCTGGGTAAGGTTTATTCTGGTTCTTTTTAGGGAGATCTTAATTGTCTTAAATAATTTCTCTCTTTTTTTCTATTTTAAATAGTGCTGAACTTTCTTGACCTTGTTGTATAATTGTTCAGTCACTTATTTCAGACGAGCTACTGAAAATAGACCTCGGTGTGTGAGAACATGTACGCCCTTAAGGCTTTTTACAGCATTGTCGTGATTTCTGGACAGGATGTGCGTCATCTTCGCCAGCACTCCTGTCAGCTCTCTTTTCTAATAGCATCTACAACCTGTGATGCCAACAGCAAAGGACAGATGCCACATAATCCAGAAATAACTCCGAAGTCATCTTCAAACCAAACAGTACTTCAGCTTAGTCAATAAAGAATGTCTGTCTGGAGCACTATGCCATTTAGTCTTTTACTAGGATTGTATGCTTCTAGTAAAAAGCATGAAAAAAGAAATATGTAAATAAAGCTCTTCGGAGTTCATAGTGAAAACTGAACTATTTCCTCTTATCCATAGATTAGCAGCTCTGTAAGCACTGCTGGAATTTTGTAGATTCCTCCAAACATGAGATCTGTCAATATAGGAGTGACAGCAGCAACTCAAAAGATCAGACAGGAACCCCAGCGGGCAGTGAGTTTATGTGACTGGGGAGGGGACCAACCCGGAAAAGGAGGGTGAGGATGGCTGTGCAGCGTGAGGGATGTAAGTCAGTGTCACTGAATTCTGCAGGTGGACGCTGTCAGACTGGTGTCTGCCAGGTTCTGTGTGTTGGCAGTGACACACGCACACACAAAGATGTGATTCCAGAGAAGATTTTAGAGTACCAGTGGGATGCAAATAGCTTTTAGTTTAGCTTGAGAAACGTTTATTGTGCACCTGCCTACCTGGTGGCCATGGCATCTGGAAACTTTGGTGAAGGTGCATAATAGCATGGTTTGTTAATACTGCGTGGCAGTAGTTAATATGTTTAGCAACGTCACATGACTTGCTGAGTGTGCTGTCCTTGTGGCACTGGATAATGCACTGGGCTTGTGCAGTGCTGCAGTGTATGCCACACGCTAACGCAGCTTTTCCGTCAGACTTGTACTCGGTGTCTGTTTTGTGTGGCCTTAGACTGTGAGTCTGATTGTCACTGCACACCCCTAAACATTTAGCATACCCTAGAGCTGCCATTTATTGCTTCACAGTTTTGCAGGCCACTAGCCAGAATTTGGCATCCTGGGTGGGGCAGAGTTAACACGCTTGGCTGCTAACCAAGAGGTTAGAAGTTTGAGTCTATCCAAGTGCGCCCAAGAAGAAAGACCTACCAGTCTACTTCCAAACCTAAGTCATCATAGACCTCATGGAGCACAGTTCTGCTCTGGCATGTGGGGTTGCCATGAGTGGAAATCAGCCAGTGGTAACCAGTAAGTCCCAACTCTGTGTGTCTGCAGGGCCGCATTCTTCCTAAAGGCTGTAGAGGGTAATCCTTTTCCATCTCTCTCTGCTTTGGTAGTTCTTGGCTTGATGATAATAATCTTCCTCAAGTATGGACACATCTGTCAGTCTTTATTGTCTGCCTTTCCATTTCCTTCATTTACGTCCTTTGAAGTATTTCCCAAGTTACTTCAAAGAAACTTCCCTTTTTTTCTAAGTCTGCTTCATTTTATTCTAGTTGCCCCAAACCATCCTCACTAACAGCTGTTATATTCCAAAATATTTCAAGTGATTTAGCTAAAATAAAGGAGCTCTAATGGAGCACTGGTTAAGTGTAACGGCCACTAACCAGAAGGCCGGGCACCACAGAGACTCCTTAGGCCATTCTACTCTGTCCTGTAGGGTCACTGCGAGAATGTGAATCAGAATTGACTCAACAGCATGGGCTTTTTTTTTTTAATATGACATAAGAAGTAACAAAGCCAGAAGTTTCGATGTTAGGAAACATAACAGGGAACTGGGAACACCCATCCTTGAAACCCTGCAGAATCTCTGTAGAGATCTTGACCTTCGCTGAATATTTCTAAGAACCATTAATTCAGAAATCTATGATTCTGCTATCATTGCCTCCTCTTATCAGATTCTACATACAAAAAAGATATCTTGTTCCCTAATCTTTGTTTGGTTTAACGTATGGAAAATTGTGTCTTCTGTTTTTTCCCTTTAATGATCAGGTGATGGTTGGGGTCAAATAGACTTTCAGTGGGTTCATCTGATAATTGAATACAATTTCTGATTTTTTCCTTAGCTTAATATTTCCTAAGTACTTTGAGGACCTTAATGCATCTGTTTTGACAAATATTGATGGAGAACCTGTGGGAATCTAAAGATGAGTGAGAGCAGACCTCTGCTTTTGATAAGTTAATGGTTAATGGGGAGGGGTGGGGAAGAAATGGATGTGAAGAATGAATCCCCTGCTGGTGTAGGAGTCTGTAGGATGACTTTACAGGGACACAGTAGCTAGGGACTCACTCATGAGAACTGGGGCAAGGAGGAGTGACAAATTTGTCTGATGCGATGCTCACCTAGAAGAATTAGGTTGCATTTTTTTGTTTGTTTGTTTCCCAGGCCTCTCCTGCAGGCTACCATGGGACCCAATAGCCTTTCCAAGTAGCAGTTCACCTGATTCTGCAGGCAATGAGTTTTCACCATTTTACATGGATGCACATTTCAAACTGACATCAGAAAGAAATAGTGTAAAGAAAGGTCTTCAGTGTTCACAGTGAAAATTGAATTATTACCTCTGCTCTGTAGTTTAGATACTAAACAGTCCTGTAAGCATTGTTAAAATGTTGTAGGTTACTCAAAACCCAAACATAATATTGAGTGTGACAACTGTCTTAGTCGTCTAGTGCTGCTGGAACAGGAGTACCATGAGTGCATGACTTTAACAAAGAGAAATTTATTTGCTCACAGAAAAGTAGGCTAAGAGTCTGAATTCAGGATGTCAGTCCAGGGGAAGGTTTTCTATGTTGGCTCTGGAGGAAGGTCCTTGTCTGTCTTCCCCTGAACTGGGAGCTTCTGAGGTTCAGGGGCCCCAAGTCCAGAGGGTGCTCCCTGTGCTTCTTTTCTGGTGGTACAAGGTCCCCTGGTCTCTCAGTTAACTTATTTCTTTTATATCCCAAGAGATTATCTCAAGACGCAATCCAGGCCTGTAGAATGAGTCCCCCTTAGTAACCCAACTGATGGCCACCCGTCCTCCCTCCTTAACACCATAGAGGCAGCATAACATATAGGAAAGATCATACACTACTCGAAATTACGGCCCAGTCAAATTGATACACATTTTTGAGGAACACAGTTCAATCCATGACAGCAACCAGCTATAAAATATTAAGGAATTACAAAGAAATGCCAACTCCAACAAGATCGAGAATGTTGTATTAATTTTGTGTGAAGATAGGACTGCATTGACCTTGGCTTTGTCTGTCTCCACTCCTGCAGGCTCCTCAGTGGTTGGAAAGTGATTCTTGTCAGAAATGTGAGCAGCCCTTTTTCTGGAATATAAAGCAGATGTGGGACACAAAAACCCTGGGATTAAGACAGGTAGGGAACCACCACTGAGCCGTCACTGAAGAGCATATATTATTGTTGTTAGTTGTATAATTAATCTTTCTTGTTTGGAGTCATACTTTGTTTCTGCAAATTCTGTGAACCTCTACGGTTTTGATACTCCTACCACTCTGAAGTTAACCATGAGCGTGTCCTGCCTGGGGCCCATGAGACTACAATCTAATGATTCCTTCCTTCTCCTGTGTCGGGAAAGCCAGGATACATAGAAAATCCATAGAGCATATTTGTAAATAGATAGAAGATTTTCAATTTTGGGACTATTGATAAAATCAGCATTTCATGCTGGACAATGAGAATTAGAATAAATTTGGGCATGGAGTGGAATCCTACAAGTTTGATCCCAGGTGATGTGAACAGTTCACATACTCAGCTGCTAGCTGAAAGGTTAGAAGGTTGAGTCCACCCACAGGCATCTCAGAAGAAAGATATGGCAGCCTACTTCCCCAGAATTGGTCGTCAAAACCTCTAGGGAGCGTAGTTCCGTGTGGCCACACATGTCGTGGTCATTATGAGTCAGAGCCCACTCCACAGCAAATGGTAAAGAATTTGAGACTATATTAAATTATTCCATCACCGGTATACCTGGAACATTTGCATTAAGTTGTTTCAAGTAGTGTATTTCACCTTTCAAATTAAAGAAACATGCCTCAGAGAGTCTATAACTTTCAAAGATGCTCTTAGCACCTGGTATCCTTATAATACTGGAATTCTACAAACTGTGTATTTCTGCAGCAGCCTTGAAGGTAGCCACTCACTAAAAGTGTGTATAAATTTGTGCCAGTGAGTGAAAAAGAGTGCTGATTTCGTGAGAGATTAGCCTGAAGTTTGTGTGAGTAAACTTTCTTTGGTTTTACAGTAAGGTCTAAGGTGCGACTAGCTGGTAATGCAGGAATCATTTTAGTGCCCATAGCATTCTGCTGCTCTGCAGCAGCGTCTCACTTCTGTCTTCAGCCGGAAGCACTGTCTTCGCACAGTGCATGTCTAGTGGTAACTGGCACATCATAATTGATGGCTGAAGTTTTCCCTATTTCTAATGGAAACATGAAGAAAATAATTATACTTCTACATGCTAACAACTAATAGGAGAGAGTGGAATGGTGCAGGTCACTAATCTTAGTAGCAAAGGAGTATGTTAAAATCAGCAGTAATGATTGGACTATTTTGGAATGTTCTTGAAGCTAATTTCCAGAACCACATTTTGAAAGATGAAAAGAAATACCAAAACATACAAATATGGGTGTTGATTTTTTTGAATGTCTTGTTAAGGATAAATTAGATGTGGAACTTTTACCTGACATAGGAGTAAATTTTTTTCTTCCTGAAATCTCCAGTGAGTTGGGCTCCCAAATGACCTTGACTGTAATAGTGTTGTCAGTTGACCTGTGGAGTCCTGGGTGTTGTGGGTGCATAATGCCCTTGGCTACTGCTGAAAGGATGCAGGTTCGTTTCCACCAGAGGCCTCTGAAGAAAGGCCTGGCAGTCTTCTGCAGAATCGGCCACTGGAAACCACACGTAGGGAGTCCAGTTCTGCTCCACCACACATGGGGCGGCCGTGAGTGGGAGTCAGCTCCACAGTCAGTGGTCCCTGGTTGCTGACATCTAGGCAGATAATAGGAATGAATAAAAAAACAATATGACCAGTAAGGTAGGGTTATTGGAAATCCATAGCAAGTGTCAGAATTGTCTTTTGAGATTTAATTGGACCATTGAATTGGGGTGATGGTAGTGCGAGGCAAGTCTTGCCCATTCTTCGCCTCGACGGGGACCCTGTGTGCACTGAGGCTGAGGCTGACCTCCTGTGTGCACTGAGGCTGAGGCTGACCTCCCTGTGCTCCTCCACGGGTCCACCGGCAGCATCACTGCAGGAAGTGCGGGCAGGCCGTCTGCGGGAAGTGCAGCAGCAAGCGCTCCAGCTACCCTGTCATGGGCTTCGAGTTCCAGGTCCGGGTTTGTGACTCCTGTTACGACTCCATCAAAGACGAAGAGTGAGTCTTGCCCATCGTTGCTTTATTGCATGTCTGAAATCAGAAGGGCTTGAGAAACAATATTTCTGCCTGTATATGTGTCTCTTCGGAATTTTACCAACAATCTCTGAAGAGAGGATTCTGCCCTAACATTATGACAGAGAACATGTTATGGTTCATCTTAAGCTGCTGTGTTTGCTGGGCAATTCCCTCCCAAACACTGTGAGCAGTGATGTTCCTAAAAGCAGTACACAGTTGAGGGAGCATCCCTGAGCCCTGCGGGTCTGCCGGGAACAATGCACTGGCAGCTTGTCTACCAGCAACACCCAGACTTCCAAATTTTACTCACACATGTGTGTAAATTTAATTGCTGGGATGTGCCCCATTTCTATTCTTGCCTGACTCGGTCAGGTCTGCCCATTTGTTTCCCTTCCTTTTGAACCCTCTTTTCAAGAAGCAGACAGGCTTGCCATGGCTGTGGCCAGACTAGGACGCTCATGCATGACCCCTGGTTTTGGCAAATGACCTAGTGATCGCGGTCAGGGCTCTCAGACTCCCCAGGCAGCCCTGCAGTGCTGGTCCACTGTGTACCGAGTGATTCCAGGGGACCCTGCTGGCTGCCACTGAATGCTTTGCCCATGCTGGATGGTCTCCTGCACTGAGGCTCCGCTTTTATACCAGCTGTCCTTGTTTCCACGTATAGGAGTGCACCAGAGCAGAGATTTTGAGTGCTTTATAAAACAGTCTCTCCTTGAGTTATACATTCAGTTTTCAAAACTGGCACCATATTTTAACACTAATATTGTAAGTGGTTCCGTCCTGCTGTTAAGACAAGTTATTCCTTAGCCCTGGTTGTGCCACAGTTAGGCACTCAGCTGCTAACCAAGAGATTGGCGGTTCAAACATACACGGTGGTCTCTGTGGGAGAAAGGCCTGGCCATCCGCTCCTGTGACAATTATAGCCAAGAAAACCCCATGGACAGTTCTGCTGTGTCATGGGGGGTCACTCTGAGTCCAAACAGACAATACCTGATGACAAGAGAGACAGTCAGGGGAGTCTGAAAGGATGTGTTTTCTCTTTGTTAGCCGGACGTCTCTGGCAACCTTCCATGAAGGAAAACATAACATCTCCCACATGTCCATGGACGCCTCCAGGGGACTCATGGTGACCTGTGGGACCGATCGCGTTGTAAAGGTAACCTGGGTGACCTGTCTGAGCCGCCAGCACAGATAAATGGTTCCGTTCTGTGAACGGACTTCAGACGTTTCTGTTGTAATTCTCTTTCTGGTTGGCCAGCTCGCCTTCCCTTTTATAAGCAGTCCGCTGCCGGTCTGACACCGTCAGTGATAAGTGGCAGGCTTGTGAGTTTCCCCTTCCTGGTGGTGGTGCTTCGTCCCGGGGGAGGTTCCCTCTGCCACGTCAGCTTCCCAAGTGAGCTGCTGGGCTGCTGGCACCTGTTAAATCACAGCCAATGCCAAGCAAGCCACAGGCTGTGTGCCTAGCCAGTGCACCTGGGCCGTAGCAGGCCTGTTTCAGTCGCCCTTCTTTCCCTTCCTAAAGACCCCTTTCATCCTGGGCAGAAAGCTTCCTCGTTATAAGGACTAACCATAGATAGAATTTTTTTTTCCATCAAATCCCTAGGTAACTAGCACACAAATTGAGAAGTGTTTGTACTTAGTAGCACTCTTGAGTTGTGGAAGTCTAAAAATATCTTAGATCCCCAAAAGCCTTTTTTTACAAAAAATATTTACAGTAAAACATCATGATATAGTTTTCAAGTATTAAAATAATAATTGTTACCTACTATAGGTTTCTTCATGTTTCTCTGTGCTCCCTATATCACTGTAGTAATCTTTGGGCAAGGGAGAAGAGAATGAGAAAATTAGTAGTTGTGACACCATTTTAAATTTAGCAGCTGTTTTTCCTGGTTGACGTTGGCCAGTTTGGACAGCGTAGTGAATAATGCCTTCTCTGTGCATCTTCTTTGTCTCGTAGATTTGGGACATGACGCCTGTGGTTGGCTGCAGTCTGGCCACTGGCTTTTCTCCACATTGATCCAGGAGCTGGCGGGTAGACAGCTTACAAGAACAGCCTTCACCAAATGAAATCCTTCCTGTGTAGCTCCACTGTCACTGTCACGTGAATGGACAATAGCCACTGCAGTCAGCATTTTTATACAGAAACAAAATACAAAAGCACATTGTTGAGCACTTGTAGAACTACCTCTGGGACTAGCGTGGAGAAGGCTTCTCTCTGGTGGGTGGCCGAGGAATAGAATTACTTCACCGTGATTTCCTCATGAGCACTGAGCTACTGATGAAATCTAGTCATCTAGCTAATGGAAGTGTTAGAGGGAAAAAGTTGAACAAAAGAGTTCACGGTTTAGAACATTCTCAAAGCAGACGCACATCTGCTCAGACAAGGTGGCTTTCCACAAGGTGTCTCTGGCTCTGGTGGAGCAGAAATTAGAGGGAAGGAGGGCCTGTCCTCTCTTTCTTGAGGGGTGGCAATAGGAATTTAAGGACCCAGAGATCTCCTTATCTTCTGAATATGTGAATATTCTCTACATCTAGTTATTGATAAACTTCTTCCAGATAATCTGTTCTTTTCAGATAGTGCCATAATCTGCACTTAGTATATGCCTTGCTTTGGTTATTTCTCCTATTGACCAATATGATGTGGATAATTCTTTGTAGTTGTTATTAAGTAAATTGTGAAATTTCTGTAATAACCAGGGCAGTCCACAGTCTGCTGTTTCTCCCAAATATACCCTGAGGACAAAACTATTTTTAATGGTGCTGTTAATCTGGGGATCACGTAGGCCGCCTGACGTCTTCTCATTGCAGTTAGAAATGACGAGCGGAAAACCTGGTTACCAGCATGACTGGGATGAGATGTGGTCGGTGTGTTCCGGGGGACAGCGCAGTCCTCCTGCTGCTCACAGACGTAGTCCGCTCCTGCTTCCCACGTGGACCTGCGCAGCTTTGCAGCTTTATACATGCCCCCAAAAGGTCCTCCAGAGCCCCCAAACTGGACTGACCTTCAGCTGTGACTGGCATTTCACAGAAGCAAGCTGGTGACCCTGAAGTGTAATTGTTAAGCAGGTCTTATACGATAATTGCCGACCCGTAAGTCCCCTTCAGAGGAGTCGGTAAGCTGTTAACCTACAAAACAGCATTTTTGAAGCTTTCGGCTGCTTGGTACCCAGATGGGGAAGAGGTAGCATTTGGGGAGCCTGTCCTTTAACATTCAAATATTTATGTGCATTTTAACAACAGATTGTGTATGTATCACTTTAGTCATGGAAGTAGAGAGGGACCTCCTTTTTTTTAAGAACAAATTTAAAACTAGATAGCTACAATATTTTTTGTCAGTTTTTCTAATGTGTGTTGATAAGAACTGATAATTGCATCACTGGGCAGTGATCACATCAAGGCAGGCATGATCACTCTGATGTGATGAAACTAAGGCATGCAGTCAGTTAACAGTTCAGAGGGCCTTCACTTCTTAAGAGGGGTAATTTAAAAAAAAAGGTGTTTTACCAGCCATGTGATGGAAGTGGCAGAGAAATGACAGGAGAGTGGGGACATGGTGTTCTGGTGTGACCGGCATTCAAAGCTGACTTGTCTTCTCAAGTAACATGAAGAGTTTGGCTGCTCTTTTCAATTTGTCATTATGTAGGAAACATTTTTTATTATTATTATTATTAAAAGCTTTTCCTAAGTTCAACATAGTCTGGAAGAAAAATTGAGGGTTGGTAACTTGTAATCTGTGATGCTCATTGTTAAACATCTCTTAGTAATTGTAGTTTAGGTCATTGTTCTGCCCAGACAGAGGTGCTATCCTGGATGGTTATTTAGTCCTGAGAGGAAAACAGAATGTGATCTGTCCTGTGCCGTGCTGAAGAGCATACAGTGTGGTTTTGTTTTCCCTTAACTTCTGTAGGATGTGGCTGTTTTTTGTTTGGTTCTGAATTTCTGTTCTAGTTGGGCAGAATATTATAGCTGCCGAGAATGTCCCATAGCTTTCAATCTTTTAACCGTCCTTAATGGAAGAAAAAAGTGTTCCGTAGAGAACATGAGAGTGTTTCATCACCTCCTGAGGCATCAAGTTAATACAAGGCAAGGAGGAAATTTGTATTTAAGAAAGAATTGGAGCAGTAAATCTTGACAAAAGAAAGAAGGATTCAATATAGCTGTCTCTCTATTCTGAGTCTGTTACCGTTTTTCATTTTAAAAACACATATGGCCAACTTATCCCTATCACACACTTGGTAGCAAGTGGGGTAATATTTTTTATAGAGGTGGGCAAAAATTATTTTCTCCGTTTCACTGAATGGGAAGATAAGGTACAAATAGATGTATAGATGTTGCCTTATTTAGACTGCATTACTCTGAAACGAGTTATTTAAAGTAATCCTAAAGTAACAGCCTTCCATTAACGGACACTCAGAAAGCTTCTTTGTAGAAATAGGGTTTATGAAATACAGAATGTTGGAGAAGATCCTTATATTTAGATCTAGTATGTATGTGCTGAGGAAATGCCAACTGCTCATTATAATTGTGTTTAAATTTTCCCCTTATTAGACCAAGTGATAGAAGTACCCCTAATAGCATTAAATAGAAACAAATTATTCATTACACTGTAACTGTCTGTTTATGATGTCCTAGTTCCGTCCTGCTACCTAGAGGACATAAACAAAAGCTATCGCTCTTAAGTATGTCACTGTGTCCTTATTCTTCCCCAGAAGAATTCAGCTTGTTAGTATCTGCACTTTTAAACTGTTGACACTGACCCAAGTACATAATAAATACCCTAGTGACTCAGACTCAAGGCAATATTTTCTAAAATCATTTTTCATTTGAGTACTTTCACTGCTGTTCCTGGATGTGTATCTCATAAAATGTAAGAAAACAGTTATTGTTAATGGTAAACCACCTGCTCGTTATAAATGGGAGGTTTAACAAGTAAGTAAGACATACGATATTTATTCAGGTGTCTGTTGCTTAACTGTTAAATGTGAGATTGCTGAATGGCTATTCTGTTTTCTGCAGTTTCCTATACAATAACTCCTTGAGTAAACTGAAGTTTAACTGTGCAACGAATTTGTATTAGAATACAATTTAAAGTGTTTTTCTCTACAGCCTTTTTTTTTTTTTTTGACTGGGGAAGCAAGGGTAATGTTAACTAGTACCTTTTGTTCTTCTACTAGCTGTCTTTCTATAAAATATATGCCCTGTCTCTCCCAGAGAGGCTAGAAAACATTCTTCTTTGCGAGTTCTGTTTTTGTGGGGGTGGGTTTTTTTTTTTTTTTTTTTTGAGACTATGTGTATAATAAAATGTTTCTTGCTTGTTCCCGTGTTGCTTAATTTCACTTCTGTTATGTTTGACCTGGACATAGGACAATAATAGTAGCTAACATTCGCTCCACTCCTTCTGTGTGCTGGATGCTGTACCTACATTCAGTCCTAACAATGATTTGGTAGAGCATTATTTTCCCATTTTCCACATGAGAAAAGCAAGGTTCCTACAAGTGAAAGCTTCTAGAGACAAATTCTGCCTTGAAAGCACGTGCAGCGTCCATTGCTCCTGTGGCCCTCTCCTAGTGAAACCCCTCTGGTCGCACCTTCCTTTGACTAGAGCCCTGGTCCTTGGAAACCGCTGTGTCTAACCACAGTTTGTACTTGATGCCAGATCTTGGCTTATGCGCAGATGTGGAAACTGTAGTGTCCTAACCTGACCCCAGCCCGAACCACGCTGCAGTGAGAGACACTCTCCAGTGCCCTGCACCACCTGAATCCCTTCCCAAATGGAGAACTACCCAAGTGAAGACTTCCTGTGAGGAGTGACTCAGCACCTGGGCGTGCAAATTTGGGCCTGCTGGTGAGAGGCTTTACTAGGGCGGTGTTTTCCGCAGCAGTCGTGAGAGAGGAAGGTGATGCCAAGCCACCTCAGGGGGTTTTGCAGGAGTAAGAAACAGCTCTGGATTGTTTGAGTCCTCTGAGATGGTGTGTGTTGTTTTAGGTCAACATGATGTAGCCTGGTACTCCACTGTTTCATTATACGGCTAGACCATTATTTGCCAGCGCCATGGTGAAATTAAGGCGCCCAGGTGGCACTGTGTTTAAACATTCAGCTGCTTCCTGAAAGGTCACCACCAGAAAAGGTGTGGCAGTCTACTCGCATAAAGATTACAAAACCCACTGCCACCCAATTGATTCTGGCTCATAGCGACCCTAGAGGACAAAGTAGAACTGCCCCATAGAGTGTCCACGGAGCTCTGGCAGATTTGAACTGCCAACCCTCTGGTTAGCAACCATAGCAGCTAACCACCAAGCCACCAGGGATTCCCCATAAAGATCAAAACTAAAACCAAATGCAGTGCCTTCAAGTTGGTTCCAACTCATAGTGACCCTTAGAGCCTGGGAACTCTGGGGGCATTTCTGCTATCACCTGGGATCTCTCTGAGTGGGAATTGACTCGGTGGTGCACAACAGCACATAGAAGTTAGGTTATACATTTTTTAATTTAAGATTTCTCTTTAAAAATGCTAAACTGAACATGCTTTTGTGTTCATCTTTGCCCACTATTCCATTTTTTTGAATAAATTTTTTAAAAGCAAGAATTGCTAGCTGAAGGAATATGCATATATGAAGTTTTTGATTCTCATTAATCATATCCTCAGCAATTGCTGACAGTTGAACTTGTTCCTTTCAGTTGGCAATGAAAAGGTATATTTAATGTCTTATTTATGGAGTTCCAATTTCTGAATTGACAGTGAGAATTATACCTACCAAGCCACCCAAGTGTCTGATGTTAGATGCCGTCTAGTCACTTTTGGTTCCTAGTGAAGCCGTGTAACAGTAGAGTTGTCCTGTTAGCTTTTCCAGGCTGTAACTCTATGGGAGCAAATCAGCAGGCCTGTTCTCCTGGCAGTAGCTGGGTGGTTCAAACTGCCACCGTTTTGTTAGCAGCAGGCACTTAAACGTGTGCCCCTAGGGCAGCTTCCAGATACCTGTGAAAGAGTCTATACGGGAACCAAATCATCTTTGGAAGGCTGTTTAGAGAATTAGGAGGCAGATGAAGAAAAGTTGGGTGGATGATCTTGATGTCATGTGACAGTCTCTTGGATGCATCTCTAAGGATGCTGGAATCAGCTGATCTCCCTTCGAAAGTGGAAATGCACTGGCGGGTTATTTTGTTCTTTGTACTTCACTTTTTAGATTTCACCTAGCTTACTGCCCATTTGTAAGAGTATTCTCAGATGGATACTCCCACGTACTTGAGTTAGAGGTTTCTCATCCGTCACATTTTAGTCCCTGACTATCCTTGGATGTCTCTTCATGTCTTTCTACTCAGCAGGCAAATCACCCTTGGGAAGCTTATCTGCATGTTGACACACAAGATTCCTCATGAAAGTTGATGAACAGTCTGGAACAACCTTTCTCACTTCACTCTTGTCATTTGTAAAATGAAGATGGAGCTCAGAAGATGACTTCCTAGGTCAAACCCAAGTGAAAAAATGATTCAGACTCTGGTCTGTCTGACTCATTATTGAAGAAATTTTAGGTTTTGGAATTTGACATTCTGGTGAAAAGTAAGGCAATGGGGATTTCTTAACACCAAGAGCAAAGTCAGACTTGCACATCAATATATTGTCTCCCCGCCTGGCATTTAAGGTCAAAGGGGACATAGATTTCTTCTGTGATCATGAATCAGTGTTGGCACTAATAGAAGTGACATCTCTGGTAACATTTACAATGCTGAGTTTATTACAAACCAACCATTCATTTCACATATACTCTAAAGAGAGTGGTTCTTAATCCATGTTTGATGATACTCCATTCTTTTATTAAAGAAACAGCCAGAATGCTCCTTAGATGCAAACATGGTGAGACTTCATCTCACATACTTTGGACCTGTCAGGAGGCCCCAATCCCTGGGAGACATCATGCTTGGTAAAGCAGAAGGTCAGTGAGATGAGCTGACACAGGGACTGCAATAGTGGGCTCAGGCGTTGGCAATAATTGTGAGGACAGCCCAGGACCCAGCGGTGTTTCCTTTGGTTGTACGTGGGGTCTCTCTGAGTCAGAACTGATTTGATGACATCTAACAACAACATTGCTTGACGTTATTTTGACCCTTTAAAAGTTTCTTCTAGAAAAGAAATTTTATTTCTGTCTGAAATAGGTTAATATTAATACACAAAGGAATTTGGCGGGGCTCAAAATCAAGTTAATGAATTTGAAAGTACTTGGGAATCCTCTTCTAGGGTATGACTGTTAAACTCTTGAGTGACTTTTACAACATTTGGAAATAGCTGATTAACTTTACTGTGAAAATCAGACCCAACTAATCAAGTCACAAAACGGTTACATGGCTTTAATATTTTTGGAATTCCAGTTATTATCTCATTAAATAAATGTAGTGTCAAGCTTTGACAATGTAGTGATAAAACAGCCAGACATCTTGATAAGTGTAGATTTTGTTGAGTTAATTCTCGTCTATCAAAATTAGCATGAGTTGTTGAAATCATGATAACTGAAACCATGGTGGTTAAGTGAAACCATAGTGGTTAAGTGCTACAGCTGCTAACCAAAAGGTAGGCAGTTTGAATTTACCAGGCACTTCTTGGAAACTCTACAGGGTAGCTCTACTCTGTACTGTAGTGTTGCTATGAGTCGGAATCAACTGGATGACAGTGGGTTTCATTTGTTGAACTCAGGGAAAGGGAAATTATTTTGGAACAACTGTAAGTCTATTTAAACCATTTTCTAGACCTACACATCATCATCCTGTAATTCAGTTACGAGACATGCATATGCATGCAGTGGTCTGTTAATGCCCTCCTGCAAGACAGGAGCTAGGCTCTCTGGCTGTGTCCTCAGCACCCTTCATGCGCTATCTACTTTGTCCTTCAAATTGTTAGCTCCTTTGATGTTGTAAATCTGCTTCCTTCACTTGAGTACCTGGCTGCTTTTGAACAATTTTACTTCCCTCTCTCACGAAATGTGTTTGTCTTCCCGCAGCCAGGAAGTTAGTGGTGCAGTTGAAATAAATATTTTTCTGTGACATATCACCCATGCCTTGTGAAAGTGGGTAAATAGAAATTAAGAAGTAAACATTTTAAAGCACTGTGATTTCGCATGTTCATATTTATTTATAATATGAAATTTTCAGCCCTGTGTTAAAAGTTTTAAATTTCTGACTGGTATCTGGTAATAAGATCTTTATGTCATGTTTCTTTGTATCTTTATATCATCAAGTATACACCTTTCATATGGAATTGTATCAGTTTAAAAAAAAATTATTGTGCCCTAAGTACAAGTTTAGGATCTAGATCAATGTGCCATACCATAAGGCCCTGCACACACACCTCTATGCAACAATAACGGTCCCCCACCCCACCCCTGCCCCACTCGTATGACGACACACTTCTCCCACCCATCCATGTCCATCCATCCAGCTGCTGTCCCCCACCTCTTCTCATCTTGCCTCTGGACAACAGCTGCCCAAACAGCCCCACGTATATATTAAGCCAAGAAGTCCATCCTTTGCTAGCATCACACTGTGTACTGTAGTCCAGTCTGCTCTTTGTCTGAAGAGCTGGCTTTCAGCTCTGGGCTAACGGAGTCTGGAGGCCATGTCCCCAGGGGACCCTCCAGTCTGACAGACCATCGAGTCTGGGTTTATGGTAGAGGTCTAGTTCTGTACAACCATGTTTCTCCTGTTACACAGGGACTGTATGTTGTGTTCCCTGTCAGGAACAGTCACTGATGGTGGCAGAGCACCATCTGGTTCCAGTTTCATGCTGATGTAGTCTCTGGATGCTAGGACCTCTCCATTTCCTGAACTCATATTTTCCTCATGTCTTTGCTGTCTGTTGTTTTCTTTTGCTCCATGTGCCTTGGGACCAGTTGATGCCCCTTAGATGGTAGCTTGCTAGCTTTTAAGAGCCCAGATGCTACCCACCAAAGTAGGAAGCAGAATATTTTCTTTAAAAAAAACTTAGTTATACAAATTAGCCTAGATGCCCCCTGAAACACATGGTCTCCAGACCCCTGTCCCTGCCACGCTGCCATTCATCTCTTAATGGGCATTTAAGTTGATTCCATATTTCTGCTGTTGTAGACAGTGCTACAGTAAACATTGGTGTGTGTGTATCTATTCATGTGACACCCCTTATTTCTCTACGATATATTCCAGGAAGTGAGATTGCTGGATCATACGGTGTTTCTATTTCTAGCTGTTTAAGACAGTGCCAAATCGATTTCCAAAGTGTTGGTACCATTTGACATTCCCACCAGCAGTGTAGAGTTCCAGTCTCTCCACAGCCTCTCCAGCCTTGTTGGGGTGAGATGGTATCTCATTGTAGTTTTGATTTGGATTACTTAATGGCTGATGATCATGAGCATTTCCTCATGTATCTGTTAGCATCATGGATGTCGTCTTTGGTGAAGTGACTGTACATATCCTTTGCCCGTTTTTCAATTTGTCTTTTTCTTATTGAGGTTTTGCGGTACCTTGTAGATTATGGAGACTGGATGTCAATCAATCTGTTGTAGCCAAAAATTCTTTCCCAGTTCGTTGGGGAAGTCTTGGGATGATCAGAAGTATTTGATTGTTAGGAGTTACCAGTTATCTATTTTTTCTTCTGGTGTTTGTGCATTGCTAGTAATATTTTGTAGTCTGTTTATGCTAAAAAGACTGTCTTTTCCCCAGTTGATGGACTTTGGACCTTTGTCAAATATCAGCAGTTTGTAGGCAGATGATGCTATATCTGAATTCTCTACTCTTTTCTTTTGGTCTGTGTATCTGTATTTCTGCCAGTATCAGACTGTTTTGACAATTGTGGTAGTATAATAGGTTCTAAAGTCAAGTAGTGTGAAGCTTCTTCAGTAACGATTTACGTATCTGTGACTTCCACTGTTTCCATGCAAAGTTGGTGATTTGTTTCTCTATCTCATTAAAAAAAAATACCATTGGGACTGCATTGTATGTATAGATAGCTTTGGGTAGAATAGGCATTTTCATGATGTGAAATTGTCCTGCCCGTGAGCAAGGTGGGTTTCTCCACTTATGTAGGTCTCTTCTGCTTTCTTGCAATAGAGCCTTGTGATTTGTTTATATAGGTCCTTTATATCTCTGGCTAGATTTATTGCTAAATATTTTATCTTCCTGGGGGCTATTGTAAATGGTATCGATTGGTGATTTTCTCTTTGATGGTTTCTTTTTTGGTGTAAAAGTGTCCAACTGATTTATGTATATTTATCTCATATTCTGATACTTTGCTGACTTGTTAGTTCCAGTAGTTTTTTTGTGGGTTCTTTATGGTTTTCTGTGTATAAGATCATATCATCTGTAGATAGAGCTACTTCTTCATTAGCAATTTGGCTGCCTTTTATTTCTTAGTCATGTCTGATTGCTCTGGCTAGAACCTCCAGGACAATGTTGAATAAAAGTTGTGACGGTGGGAATCTTTGTTCCCGGTACTCAAGGGGAGTGCTCTCAGACTGTCTTCAGTTAGGCTGATGTTGGTTTTGCATAGATGCCCATATTGTTTTTTAAGACAATTTCAAATGTTCATAAATATTATGCAGGTGATACCTGTGCAAATTGGAACCATTTAGTAACAAATTGGGAAGAAGGTAGGAAGAAACCATATGTTGTTCTGCTCTTGAGTTTCTGAAAAACAAAGGCAACTTTAAAAAAAAAAAACTGATGTTTTATTTGTTAGATTGTATTAACTAAGGATAGTACAAAATTAAGCATCTAACTGTGTTGAAAATGCAATTGCACATTTCAGAAGATTTTCTCTAGTTGCCAAGTTGTTTCTTTGGTTCCATAATCATTTCAACTGTTCCTTAATCTCCCTGTTTAAACTGTTTAGCTGCATCCCAGTGAATGCACTAGGGGGTACTTATTAAGTTCAGAATACTGGGCTTATTTACACTTGTTGCCTACATCTCAAAACCAAGTCACAGTGAGATCCAGGGAGCAGTTACATCTCTTGAAATAAAACATCATTACAAATTTTACCTCACTGTTTGCCTTTTGTGCCTAGAAGTCAAATACTGTCAAGAAAATAAAAAGAAAGTGTGCACTTTGAGAAAGTCTCAAAGCCTGGTTGATTTTTTTTGTTTTCCTGTCTTCGTAAGCCTTATTAGATTTAATTCAGTGAAGTGAAGGCAAGTTGGGTTATTACACAGATTCAGTTGGTAATTGAGACGAAATCAGTTTACAAGGTGGAGCATTGAAGAACTACAGTATCAAAGAGGGTAAATGTTTACCTATTTATTCATTCACAGATTTCCTTCACATTATTACTGGGTGCTGGAACTGGTTTAAGCAAAATACTGACACACAGCAATGAACAAAATGGATAAACCATTATCCTCCCAGATGTTATATTACACTATAATGGAATGGCATAGAGAAATGGCTAGCTAAAACTATGGCATCCAAGGGCTGTTAATATTCTATGTGGACCTCCATAAAAATTCCAGGGTTTTTTTGGAAAATGCACAGGACTGGAAAAGAAAGAAAAATCCATCTTCCTGGGAAGCTTCATTTAATTAGAGACAATTCCTTAGTCAGTTTTGGTGGGAAGCACTGAGTGGCTGTGGAGAAGGTGAACGAAAGATTAGTTAGATTGGCTGGCTGTAAGGGTTCTGTCAGTAGCTGCAAGAATTATCTAAGTGAACCAAGCAAAGTGGTGGAATTAGTTGTCAGTGGTCGATACAGGGTCCATACAATACATGGAAAGGGATAAAAGTGGATAGGAAAGGAGAGGAAAAGCCTTTCTCTGCTTCTTTCTCCATGTTTGCAACATAATGCCATGAATAAATCAACAATGAGTATTTTTTCTATCTGTGATTATTTTCACGTGACTCTTACTCCTACTTTTGGTTTTCCACGAGATGGCAACTGCCTTGTTTTTTTTTTTGTTTTTTCATCTGCTTTCATCAATCACAGTGTATATAGCAAACGGTAGTATTTGTAGGGAGCACTGTGGTAAATGAAAGAGGTTATTTATAGCAAGAGAAAACTGTCAGCCCAGGTAACTCACAGGCATTTTACAAAGATGAGGGGATCAGTGTCTTGCCGTAACTGTTACCCACTCACAGCACATCAGCATGCTGAGAATGTTAGCTTCGTACTCGGCGCTTATCTATCCCCCAGTCCTTCACTGAATAAGAATCTTATTCTTCAGATGTCAGAGACTTTTCTCAGCACCTTAAAACACACCGTGTGCTTGTACACGTTCATCATTCTTGAAGTTATCTTGCGGGGACTGTGTTCTCCTGTTCTAAACTGAATGGTTTGTCGTCTGGAGCTGCTCTACTTCTCTCCTCCTGGCTTCTCCCTTTACTACCACTAGTGGATTCCGGATCAGACTTCTTTCCTTTTCTTTGTCGATATCCTCATTTGGGTATAACATGGCATTTAAGTTGCTTAAGAAAGAATGCCTAGAGGTGGTTAATTTTTCAGTCTTTGGGTATCAAGAATATTTCTAGTTGCATACAACAGTCTATATGACTAACAGTGACTTAAATAGATACCTTTTTCTCCCCACATTACCAGAAGCCTCAAGTGATTCAGAAACAGCAGTGCGATCAAGGACCCCAGCTCTTTCCGTCCTCATCTTCAGCATCCTTAGCACGTAGATTTTTTTCCTTTGTGCTTCTCAGGACCTGGTCACCAGGAGGCTACTGTAGTGCCAGGCATGACATCCTTACACAAGCATTAGTTCACTGTGGAAGAAAAGGGGTAAGTACAAAAACTTCTGCTTCACATGCCTTTGCTCTTTATTTCCAGAAAGAACATGCCTTCCCAGAAATGCCCAAGTAGATTTATACTTCCAGCTCATCGGTGAGAACTGGGGTACGTATCCGTCTCTGCCCATAAGAAGGCTGAGATGGCCTCCCTTCCATGAAATCAAGGCATCTTCACCCACTCTTGAATAGAAAATTGGGGGCATGTTAGGAAGAAAGTGCTGAGATGGTTCTTGAGGATACAAAGGATAGCAACTGTCTTCTTTGAATATCTCAGATGGCTTTATTTTATCTAATACTTGAACAACATACGGCCTGAGTATGTAATTTTAAGTGGAATTTTTATGTCTCAGAAGGTATTGCTGCGTTGTCTTCTAGGCTCTACTGTTCTAAAAATGCCATTCTGATTCCCAACTCTTTGTAGAGGAACTTTTTCTCAAAGATTTTAGGATTTCTCTTTATCTTTGATATTCTGAATTTTCCAGATGATGTGCCTTAATGTGGGTCTTCCCTTTTTCATTATGTAGGACACTCAGTGGACTCCTACAAACCTGAAAACTTACATACTTCAATTCTGGGAAATTTTCCTGAATGATTATCATTTGCCTCCAGCCACCTTCTCTGTTCTTTCTTTCTGGAAATTCTGTTATTCAGATGTTGCATGTCTTAGACGGTCCTTTAATTTTTCTCTCCCTTCTGTCCTTTTTAATTCCATGTGCTTATCACTTTCTACTATTTAGAAGATTTTCTTAATTTTGTCTGCCAACCTTTATATTGATTATTTCATTTTAGCTTTTAGATTTATACTTTTTGAGGACTATTTTGTTTTCTAAAACTTTAAGAAGCTGAGTGGCCATCTAAGATGTGTCTACTGGTCCTACCCCATCTGGAGCAAGGGAAAATGAAGAAAACCAGAAAAACGAGGGAAAAATTAGTCCAAAGGACCAATTGACCACAACTACCAGAGTCTACCAGTTTGAATCTGGCACAACTAGATGGTGCCTTGCTACTGCCATGGACTGCTCTGGCAGGGACCTTAATAAAGAGCACCAGACAGAGTAGAACAAAAATGTAAAGCAAAACTAAAACACACCAAAAAAAAGAAACAGACTTACTGGTCTGACAGTGACTGGGGAAACTCTGACAGTATGGCCCCCAGATTACCTCTTAGCTCAGTAATGAAGTCACTCCTGACATTCACTCTTGAGCCCAAGATTAGACAGCCCCATAAAACAATAACATGTGTAGCTCAACTCTCTGTGTAATACTAATTGGGCACACCCCCCCAGGGCCAAGGAAGAGAAGGTAGAAGGGGACAGGAAAGCCAGATGAATGGGAATGGGGCAGCCAAAGGCAGAGGCAACCTAGTTCACAAAATAGTATGTGTGCTAATTATTTAATGAGAAGCTAATTTGATCCCGTAAATTTTTAACTAATGCTCAATAAAAAAAAAACTTTAAAAAGTGTTTCCATTTAGTAAATGCGAAATCTTTTTCTATAGGAATTAATAACAGTTTTCTTACTGTACTTTCTCTGCTGCTTTTCGGTTCTCTCTTCTAGCTTTCCTGTGTGTTTCAGTCTTTCATGTTAGAAGTTGTTTCATAAGTGTGTATGTGTGGAGAGGGGGAGTGCTTTGTTGTCACCTCATATTTGAGAGCAAAGCTTAAGAAATTGAGTTCCCTTCTCCAAGTGCATGGATGCACTTTTCATTGTGTGCCCATCTCTGTGGGCTGGGTTGATTCCCGGGGGAACCTCGGGTATGATCTGTGGGTCTTTACTCATGGGTTCACCAGTTTCCACTTAGTAAAATCTCTAGTCTGTGTCTGGGGTTATCAGACTCAGCTCAAATATAGACTACCAGAAGAAGGAAAAAGTTGGTGTTGTAGGAAGTACAGTCAGAATGCTCCTTAGAAGTGAGGCTGGCAAGACTTTGTTTCACTTAACTTGGACCATGTCATCAGTAGGGACCAAATGCTGGAGAAGGACATCCATGGTAAATGATGTCAGTAAAAATGAGGGAAACCTTCAATGAGCTAGACTGATACCATACAAGGTGTGACAATTAAGACCACAAACTTAATTATTCTAGGTGCTACATACCTAACTGCTGAATATCACTATGGTAACCTTTGAAGTATTCCTTGGGAAGCTATACACTGATGCCAGCACCTAGTACACCCTTCAAAGCAATTTTGAAACTTTCTGAAGCGGCCACTGTACGTGGTGGCAAGGTGGCAAGTTTGCAAACTTAATTATATAGCTGTCTGTCAGGGAGTTTTTTAGCCAGTAAACAAATAACTATATTGGGACGCTGTCCCTACTCACCTGATCTGGCCTCCAATCACTTTTCTCTTTACCCAAAGATAACGTCAATATTGAAAGGAAGACATTTTGATGACATTTGGGACATGAAAGGTGATACAATGACAGCTCTGATGGCTATTTCAGAAAGAGTTTCAAAATTGCTTTGAAGGTGGAATAGGTACTGGCATTAGTGTGTAGCTTCCCAAGGGGAATACTTTGAAGGTTACATAGTAATACTCAGCAATGAGAAGTATAGCATTTTTTCTGGGATGAGTTCATGAACTTAATAGGCAGACCTTGCAGCCTCCACCATGTGCTAACACATAACAGCAATCATAAAGATCTCAGAGGACCAGGCAGTGTTCTGTTACACACAAGGTCACTGTGAGTTGGAGCTGACTTCAGGGTCCCTAACAGCAACAGAGTCGATGAACAGACTTGAGAGGGGTTATCCCATTCCAGGATGTTAGAATTTCTGTGAATCCCCATTTTCAGTGTCTCTGTGCTTCTCTTCACCTGTCTCACCCAGACCCACACCTGAACCACTGGGCTACCTGATGCTGCAAGGTCCAGAGTCCCTCTGGGGCAGCCCTTCCTGAGAAGGACCATCCTGCCTTCTTCTGGGAGAAGACAGGGAGCGGGGTAGGGCCAACAGCTTCTCATCAAACCCTCATTCAGTCCTAATATTTTTGGGTCTTGGCTGTCCTCTCATATTCAGAGGTACCTGTGTCTTTAATTCAAGACCATTTCAGGTGCTGTGGTATAAATCAAGTTGGCTTTTGGCTTCCTGTTCCACCAGGTTAGAATTCAACTTTATGTGGTCTCCTAGTAACCCCTCACTATCCACTGCTCAGTTTCTAAAATTTTGTCATTGACAGCAACTGTCTGTCTCCTTTCATACTTGTGGGTATGAAGCTTAGTTTTTTTTTTTTTTTTTTAATCCCATATCTAAATTTTTATAAAAACTTCTAAATGGAGAGAGTCTGAAAACACTCCCCTTGAGAACAGGAATCAGACAAGAATTCTTGCTGCCATCGCTGTTAATTCAACGTTGCACTGGAAGTTCTAGCCAGAGTGTCAGGAAAGATAAAGAAGTAAAGAACATCCAGATTGGTAAAGAAGACATAAAAGTGTGTTTATTTACAGATAATATGATTTTATACACAGAAAACCTTAAAGAATCCTCAGAAAAGCTACTGGAACTAGTGGAAGAGTTCAGCAAAGTATCAGGTTATAAGCTAAACATACATAAATCAGTCAGGTTCCTCAACACCAACAAAGAGACCATCTAAGAGGAAATCACCAGATCAGTGCTTTTAAAATAACCCACAAGAAGACAAAATACCTAGGAATAAATCTAAGCAGAGATATAAAGTACCTATACAGAGCAAATCATAAGACTGCTGCAAGAAACCAAGAGACCTACATAAGTAGAGAAACCTACCTTGCTCATTGACAGGAAGACTTAACATTATGAAAATGTTTATTCTAACCAAAGCAATCTATACATAAAATGCAATCCCAGTACAAATTCCAATGTCATTTTTTAGTGAGATGGGGAAACAAATCACCAAATTCATAGAGAAAGAAAAGAAGTCACAGATATGTAAAGCAATACTGAAGAAGAGTGAAGTTGGAGGCCTCACACTACCTGACTTTAGAACCTATTACACTGCCACAGGAGTCAAACCAGCCTGGTACTGGTACAAAAACAGATATATAGACCAATAGAAAAGAAATGAGAATCTAGATGTAATGTCATCCACCTATGAGCAGCTCATATTTGACAAAGATCCAAAGTCTGACAACTTGGGGAAAAGATAATCTTTTTAATAAATGTTATTGGCATAACTAAACATCCATCTGCAAAAAAATTAAATAAGACCCATACATCATGCACAAAAACTCACTCAAATGGGTCAAAACCCTATATATAAAGGCTAAAACAACAAAGATTATAGAAGAAAAAGAGGAACACTTGAAGCCTTAATAGACAGCATGAACAAAATACCAAATATTATTAAGAGTGCACAAACACCAGAAGAGAAAATAGATAACTGGGAATGCCTGAAAATCAAACACTTTTACTCATTCAAAGACTTTACCAAAAGAGTAACAAGACTACCTACGGACTGGGAAAATAAATTTAGCCACCATGAATCCCATCAGCATCTAATCTCCATAATCTACAAGATACTGCAAAATCTCACAAGATAAAGAAAACCCAATTAAAAAATGGGCCAAGGATAGTAATAAGCACTTCACTACAAACATTAAGGTGTCTAAAAGATACATGAGGAAATACAATCATTAGCTGATAGAGAAATCCAAATTAAAACTTCAACAAGATACCATCTTACCCCAACAAGGTAGGCATTAACCCAAAAAACACAAGACAATAAATGTTGGAGAGATTGTGGAGAGACTGGAACTCTTCTACACCACTGAAGGGAATATACAATAGTATAGCCACTTTGGAAGTCAATTTGGCACTTTCTTAAAAAGCTAGGAATAGAAATGCCATATGATCCAGCAATCCCACTGCTTGCAATATATCCTGCAGAAATAAAGGTGGTCACATGAACAGTACATGCACACGAAAGTTTATTGCAGCACTGTCCACAATAGCAAAAAAGATGGCATCAACGTAAGTGCCCATCAACAGATGAATGGATAAACAAACTATGCGATATCCACACAGTGGAATAGTATACAATGATAAAGAACAATGATGATCTTGGGAAAAATAACGTGGAGTCACCCGGAAGACTCTAAGCTGACAGAAATTCAGTTGCGAAAGGACAAATATTGTATGACACCACTCAAGAAAAGGTTTCAGTACAGAAAGAAATAATCTTTAATGGTTACAAGGGTGGGGATGGAGGGACAGGGGGATTCATAGATGAGATAGTAGATAGGAATTGGGTTGGTCAAGGGAGTGACAACTTACAGTAGAAGGTTGGTTAGCACAGCTAGACTATTGGAAATGCTAAGAGGTTTCCTAAAAACAACTCAGTATTTTGCAGGACACAGTAGCAGGGTCGGGGGTCTGGGGACCATAGTTTTAGAGTACACTCAGGTCAATTGGCATGACTAAATTTGTTGTTTTTTTTCAAAAAATATTTTGTATCCCACTTTATCGACGGCACTTGGCTTGGCTTGGCATCCCACTTTGGTGAGTGGAAACTGGGGTCTTAAAAACTAGCAAATGGCCACCTAAGTAGCAGCAACTGGTCCCCAGCAGCCACATGGGGCAGAGGAGAATGAAGAACATCAGAGACATGAGGAAAATATGAGCCCCACAGACAGAAGATGCCATATGATCCAATGACTTCATTATCATGAAATCACAAGAACTAGCTGGTGCCCGGCCACCACCAATGACTGCCCTGACAAGGAACACAAAGTAGAGTTCCTGAAGTAGTGGGATAAAAATGGGTGGGCACAGCTAGACCTCTATCAAAAGACCACACTTGGTGGTTTGACAGACTGCAGGGTCCCCTGAGGACATGGCCGCCTGGAATTTCCATTAGCTCAAAGCAGAATCTAGTACAGAAGCCAGCTCTTTAACCAAAGATTGGACTAGACTATAGGGCATAGAGTGACACTGGTGAAGAATGTGCTTCTTGCTGTAAATATATGCACGAGGCTGTTGGAGCAGCTTCTGTCCAGATGCTAGACGGGAGGGTGGAGAGGAGGGGACAGGAAATGGTTGAATGGACACAGGAAGAACAGCGTGGGAAAGAGCAGCATGCTTTGACAGGGTTGGGAGATCAACTAGAGTTGCAAAGCAGTGTGGGTGCAGGGTTTTATATGGCAAATTAACTTGGATTGTAAACTTTCACTTAAAGCTCAATAAAATATTTGCTAAAAATTCTTAATAAGAATGTTCCTTCCCAATTTACAATTTTTTATAAAAAGGAATTTGAGAACACGTACTTTCAAAGAGCTGCATATCAGATAGTGGAAAAAAAACATAAAATACATGTTTTATCACATGTATTTTCACTTCATGCTTACGCTGAAGCAGGAGATGAGCTGGGGCCATTTACTTTGACATGTGGTTTCCTCATTGCTCTGAATACTGATTTATTGATTTCTCTTTGCATTTGAGTAATTATTTAAGAAGTTTATTTAAAAATCTGTGTCTGAGCTTAACAAATCTCCCTATTCAGTAACTACTTCCTGCAGCCTTTGTGAAACACTGGCAACATAGTGGTTAGTACTACAGCTGCTAACACAAATCTCAGTAGTTTGAATCCACCAGGTGCTCCTTGGAACTCTAAAAGGCAGTTCTACTCTGTCCTGTAAGGTCGCTACGAGTCATAAATTGATTCGATGGCAATGGGTATGGTTTTTCTTTTTTATTGATTGTAAATCCTAGCAGAAGCAGGTTACTCAGACTTTTCCCCATGGAACCAATAGGTGGATCTGAACCAACAGTCTTCCTGTTGATTGTTGAGTGTAAGCCGTTTGAGTCATGTGGGGACATTATGGGAACCCTGGTAGCATAGTGGTTAAATGCTGTGTCTGTGAATCAAAAGGTCAGCAGTTCAAATTTGACAGATACCCCTTGGAAACTGTGGAGCAAGTCTATTCTGTTCTATAGGGTTGTTATGAGTCTAGATACTTCTGTGTACCACCATGCTGTCACTGCTTCATCTTCCAATGATGTGACATTTCTGCTGCATTTGTGTGAGTGTGCAGCCCAGTGTGGGGTCACCACAGTTCAGAGAAGGGGAACGCTGACATGGAGAGGGAAGAAGAGGTGGAAGATGAGCAGAAGAGGAGGAAGAGGAGGGCCAAGAGTAGGGAGCGATGGAATCAGAAGAGAAATAGGTGGAGAAGGAAATGATAAGGAGGAATTAAATCCGATGCCCTTCAAGGTTGAAAGGCCTTATTTCCTAGCTCCACTGAATGTGGGCCAACTTCCTCGCTTTAAAATTGTTCCTGAAAAGGTGACCACCAAATATATTCATAGGATAAATAAAGTCCTAGGAATGGCCCTGAGAACATTTTCCTGCTTAAGGCCCAGTTTTCTGGAAGAGAAAGGTCTCTACCGGTCGCTATTACCCCAAATGAACACACGGGGCCTCCACTGCCACGTCTTGGCCTAAAATTATCACCGCCTTTGAAAACGGGCTACTCACAAAATCTCGTAACACTGTTAGGTCTGATAGTCTTTAAAATCCGGGAGAGAGTTAGAAGACATTCACCTGCTTCTGTGGGAACTTGATTTTACCGGCAGTGGCACTCTGAGCTAATAATTCAGACTCGCTGTTTGCTTGGAATTAGAGGTTTGAGGTAAGCTGACTAAGCAAATGTTCCATGATACCTAAACGGGAGTAATGCAAATTGTGGGAAGACACTCCCAGTCACCACAGTCCAAGGAAAGTGATTTCCTGTGCAGCATGGGGAGGCTCTCATACGTGACTACAAGGCAGGCAAGGTTTGAGATAAACCGAAAACCATACCTGTTGCCGTTCAGTCAATTCTGACTCATAGAGACCCTAAAGGGCCGAGTAGAACGACGCCATACAATTTCCAAGGAGTCCTTGGTGGATTCAAACCACCATCCTTTTGGTTAGCGGCCGCAGCATTTAACCACTGCACCACTAGGGTTTCCGGACTAGGTTTGAGGTATAAAACCAAAACCCAAAACAAAATACAACCAAACGCAGTGCTAGTGCTGTTGAGACGATGCCGACTTCTAGCGACCCTAGAGATCAGAGTAGAACTGCCCCATAGCTTCCAAGGAGCGCCTGGCGGATTTGAACTGGTGACCTCTTGGTTAACAAACTTAGCACTTAACCCATCACACCACGAGGATTTCCGGGTTTGAGACAGCTGGCGCCGCTTTAAAAAGGAGGCAAAGTGAAGTGGGGGGTGGGGAAGAATGCAGAACAAGAATGTGCGTTGAGTTCTTCAGTCACGGGAACTAATGAGATGTGGTGTCTCCGGGTGGTGCAAAACGTTACCACACTCACCTGCTAACCGAAGGGTCAGAGGATTAAGTCCACCTGGAGGTGCCTTGAAGAAAGGTCTGGTGATATACTTCTGAAAAATCAGTCATGGAAAACCTGATGGCGTTCTATTCTGCAACGCATGGTCGCTGTGAGTCTCAGTCACCTTGAGGGTTACTGGTTTTAAAGAGATCTGGGGGCCGTTGTGCAAAGAAGGAAACCCTGGTGACATGGTGGTTAAAAGCTACATCTGCTAACCACAAAGTCGTCAGTTCAAATCCACCAGCTGCTCCTTGGAAACTCTATGGGGCAGTTCTACTCTGACCTATAGGGTCACTATGAATTGGAATCACTGGGTGGTAGTGGATTTGGTTCGGTTTTGGGTGCAAAGAAAACTGAAGAGGAGGTTCTTTTTTTTGTCATAAAATCTCAGCTCTTTACCGTAGCCCACAAGGCCTGCCCCACCTAGAGGGCTTGTCACTGAGATCCTCCTGGCTTCAGCCACACTTTCTTCCTGCAGTTTCCTGAAGCGTCTCCCTGTCCTACTTCTGGCACAGAACTTCGCCCAATTCCAGTGACAAGTAGTCCCTGACTTAATGACCAGGTTCTGTCCCAACGACTCGTTCGTAAGTTGTCTATCTCTTATTTATTTTAGTTTTCCTCAATCGCCTTTTATTATCAACATCTTTATTTGTCTTTGGGGGTTGGAAACATTACACAGAAACCTACAGATACGTTTTAATGTATACATACATTAAAATATACCAATCATGAACTGTTAGTCCGATGATGAGGAAGAGTTAGATGTCATCTGGGGTAATAACTCCACTGGTGGAACGATCTCAATCTGGATTATCCCTGGGAATGAGATGGGGTTTCTAGTGAGGAAACTGGAGTTGTCTGCATGGCTCTTTTCTTTCTTTCCTTCTTCGTGTGTGTTGCTGTCATCTCCTGGCTTCCCAAATCTTCCTATTGACTTTAGCAAATCGATCAGTGTGTGGGTCCACGTTTTCAAGCAACGGAAGGCCCTGGTTTAGTTTAGAAAATTCAATCTGTACAGCAGTGTTTTGAACAGTAAATCATAAAGATCTGCAAGTGAATGTCTGAGAATAATAATACCAGCAATTTATGTGCTGCAACACTGTATGTAGTACAGATTAGCAAAGATAAGACGTTTAGAAGAAAAATGCACAGGTGGTCGTAAGTGCAATCCGTTGTAACTTGAATACATGTCAAGTAGAAGACCAGCTGTGTTACTTTTGTTTGTATCCTGGTTGATTGCTGATCCTCCTGCTGAATTATAAGTTCACCTAGAGCAGAGTACTGTCTGTTTCATTCACCCATCCGTGTGCGCCTAGTACAGTGCCTGGCATATTAAGTTAAAAAAATAAAGCTGTTGTCATGGAGTTCAATCTGACTCATGGTGACCCCCTGCTCCGTAGGGTTTTCTTGGCTGTAATCTCTATAGAAGCAGTTCATCATGGTGCTGCAGGGTGATTTAGGTTCCCTGGTGGTGTAGTGGTTAGTTGCTATGACTGTTAACCAAAAGGTCAGTAGTGCAAATCTGTCGGATGCTCCTTGGTATTCTGTGGGCCAGTTCTACTCTGTCCTCTGGGGTCACTATGAGTCAGAATTGACTCAAAAGCAGTGGGTTTAGTTTCTTTGGTTCTCCATTGCTGTAGAGTCTATTCCAACTCACTACGATCCTATAAGCCAGAGTAGAACTTTCCCATAAGGTTTCTATGACATCAATGTTTATGGTAGCACAGTGGTTATGAGGTCGGCTGCTAACAAAAATGTCGCCTGTTTGAATCTACCAGCTGCTCCCTGGAAGCCCTATGAAGTGGTTCTGTTCTGTCTTATAGGGTTGCTTTGAGTCAGAATCAACTTGATGGCAACACTTTTTTTTTAATATTTGTGAAAGAAGACTCTATCTTTCTACTGCAGAGTGGCTGCTGGATTCAAACCACTGATCTTTTGGTTAGCAGCCAAGCACTTAACCACTGCACCACTAGGGCTCCTATGTACCACCTTTCCATTGCCCTGGAGTTGACTCTGACTCATAGCAACCCTATAGGATGAGTAGAACTGTCCCCATAGGGTTTCCAAGCAGTGGCTTGCAGATTCAGACTGTCAACCATTTGATTAGCAGCTGAGGGCTTAACCACTGTGCCCAGGGCTCCTGAAACCACCAGGTGGATACTTAACCTAACCCCCAAAATCAAACCCATTTGCCTCAAGTTGATTCCAACTCACAGTGACCCTATAGACAAAATAGAACCGCCCCATAGAGTTTCCAAGCAGCACCCAGGATGATTTGAACTGTTGAACTTTTGTTTTTCGGTTAGCAGTCACAGCACTTAAGTCACTATGCCACCAGGGTTTCCAATCCTTAACCTAGAATTGTTGACTTAGTAAGGAAATAGACACACTGAATGGATGTGGCTCTGGATGAGAGAAGCACCTCTGGGATTCTTCATAATCTGTGAGTTCTCTAATCATTTTTTTGTTAAGTGAGTTCTGTCCTTTGCCTTGAATCTGGGATTCTCCACCTAGGTCGCCCTCATGGCTTTACTTTTTGTTTAAGAACTGAATATGAAGCCAGGAAATTGAGTGCTTGGGACTGAACTGAACTGAGCTCACTCCACAGCAAATAAAAGTAACAGACTTCTGGGCCCGTAGCCTGGAGTTGCCAGGGGCAGAGAAGGAGAGCTGGGTATTCCAGTTCTTCTCATGGTCCTGGGGGAGACCAGTCAGTAATATCTTGCTACTGCCTGAAACAGTGGTTCTTAAACTTTGGTGTCAGCAAGAAGACCAGGTAACTTTTATTAAGTGCTTGCTATGTACCAGGTTCATGCCAAACCCCTTCAGGTGTTACAAGATCTGACCATTAAGTCTGTGAGCGTCGTGGTTCTAAGTGCTAAATACCTTATTACTGAATATCATTATGGTCACATTCCGAGTACTCCCCTTCGGAAGCTGTGCACTGATGCCAACATCTAGGCCACCTTTCAAAGCAATTTTGGAACTCTTTCTTGTATGGCCATTGCACACGGTGGCGTGGTGACAAGTTCACGAACTTAATTGTATTGTTGTCTGTGAGGGAGTCTTTAGCCGGTAAACAAGTAATTGTATTGGAACACCCTCCCGACTTACCTGATCTGGCCCCCAATGGCTTTTTCTTTACCAAAGATAAAGGAAATATTGAAAGGAAGACATTTTGATGACATTCAGGACATCAAGGGTAGTACGATGAAGGCTCTGATGGCCATTCTAGAAAGAGTTCCAAAATTGCTTTGAAGGGTAGACTAGGCGCTGGCATTGGTGCATGGCTTCCCAAGGGGAGTACTTTGAGGGTGACCACACTGATATAGTGATACTCAGCAGTGAGGTATGTAGCACTTGTTCTAGGATGAGTTTGTGAACTTCATTGGCAGTCCTCGTATTATGATAGTAAATTCTCATAATAAATCTGCTAGTTAGGTACTAACATTATCTCTATTTGCAGGGATTCTGTGCACACCAAAGTTGGGGCCCACTGGCTCTGTGAGGGGCCAGACTTCCCATGGTTCCCCAGTGGCATCAGCTGGAACTTTCCATGGGAGTTTGAGCTGTGTCTTTCACTCAAGGAGACCCAGACTCTGTCCAGGATGGTAAACTACCTGCTTCAGGCTGGTGGATACTGTGTGCAGGGCAAGGGGCCCTTTTCAGAAACCTGTCCACAAATTATGAAAGGTTTGACTAGTACACACATGGCTAAATGAGTCTGAGATGAAAGGGGCACGAAGAAGCAAAACAATCAACCACCGTACTACAGTGGCTTGTACGTTGCTGTGATGCTAGAAGCTATGCTACAAGTATTTCAAATACCAGCAGGATCACCCGTGGTGGACTGCTTTCAGTGGAGCTTCCAGACCAAGAGATACCAGGAAGAAAGGCCTGGCAACTTGCTGAAAATTAGCCAGGGAAAACACTATGCATCACAAAAACCATATTGTGCCATATAATGGTGAAAGATGAACCTTTGAGACTGGAAGGCAGTCAAAATATACAATGGCCTTGACAATGAACTCAAGCATATCAATGACCGTGAAGACGGTTTTGTTCTGTTGTATGTGGGTTTGTCATGAACTGGCTACACAGCAACTAACAACAACAAAGAATTCTGGATAAAATGCATGTTGGAGGTGGCAGGAGAGCAGCAGTGGAAAAAGCACAGGCTGTGGAAGCAGAGTGACCCTAATTTAAATCCCGGCTCTGCAGTTTGACTAGTGAGATGCTCCTAACAAGGTGTTCAACCATTCTGAGGCTCAGTTGCTTTGGCTATTAACTGGGTTAGTAATTTATGCAGTAATTTATGAAACAATCCCAGAACTTGTCAAGCTGTGTGACTACAGGGGATGCATTCAAAAATCATCTCCAAAGAAAACCTTACCCGCTCAGTAAATTCCTGACAATTGTTTCCCCCAGGGCTTAATAGATAAAAAGGGTAGTGTGTTTGTTTTAAAGATAAGATTGACAGCCAGTGCTTATTACCTATTAACAGTGTTTTCAGAGTACTGGCTTATGCTAGAAAAAGCCAAGATGTGTCCAGATATTTACGATGATGTACTATTAAAAGCACAGCAATTAGAAGGCAAAGTGCTGAATACCTTAAACAGAAAAGGGAAAGTATTCTCTCACACAAATTTCTGAATGTGGAAGACACTTGACTGGCATTTTTTTTTAGGTAATGATCTGCTTTGGGAGAGCCATCCAATACCAATACACATTTATAAACTCCTGAAACCAAACCTGCTGCTGTTGAGTCAATTCTGACTCAAAACCAATGATGTTTGCTCACTGGTGCACCTGGTTTAAAGATGCCTAGCTGATGCTGAAATTCAGCATAAACCAAAGAGTGCAGTTTATTTAGTGGGAAGCTAGCAATAAGTTACCCTAAACAACCTTGAGATTCCCTAGGTGGCACAGATGGTTAAGTGCTCAACTACCAGCAGAAAAGTTGGATGTTTGCGCCCACCCGAAGGAGTCTAGGAAACCCTGGTGGCACAGTGGTTACGAGCTATAGCTGCTAACCAAAAGTCTGAATCCACCAGATGCTCCTTGGAAACCCTATGGGGATCTCTGCTACTGTGTCCTGTAGGGTCATTGTGAACTGGAATCAACTCTACAGCAACAGGTTTGGGATTTTCTTTCTTTCTTTGTTTCTTTTCTTCTCTCTCCTCTCTCTCTCGGTAAAGGAGACTAGGAAGACTGGTCTGGTGATCTGCTGCTGTATCACAGCCTGAAAACCCCACGGAACATTTCTGCTGTGAAACACGGAGTCAGCATGAATTGGAATGGACGTAAAGACAACTGACAGCCAGAAACAACAAGAAAACCCTTGAGACCATCTGGTTGCCCCAATTGTGCTTGTGTGCGCAGATTATTGTTGTACCCGTTGCTTTCTTTCCTTCCTCCCTTTCTTCTTCCCTCCCTCCTTCCCCTCCCTCCTTCTCTTTCTCTGTTCCTTGCTTCCTCCCTCCTCCTTTCTCTCCCTCCCTCTCTCCTTCTCTGCCTCCCTCCTCCCTCCCTGCCTGCCTAAGGAGAAGGAGGTATATTAAAGGTATTAGAAAGAGTATAGAATCATGGAGGTTGGAAGAGACCGAGTCAGCAATGAGCTTCCAGGAATGACACCCACATAACACCGTGGAGCCACCTCCTGCCTCTGCCACCGTCTGCAGCGGAAGCGAGGCAGCTTGGATTTTTGCCCACGTGATGCAGAATCTAAGCGGCATGTGGGGGTGTGTAATTAGTACAACATAACTTCCTTATCTGCACTCTAACAACAAAGGAGGCTTGGAAACACAGGCCTCCAAGAGAAACCCCAGTGATGGAGTGGTTAAGAGCCACAGGTGCTAACCAAAAGGTCAGCAGTTGAAATTCACCAGTCCCACCTTGGAAACTCTCCGAGGCAGTTCTACACTGTCTCCTACTGTCAGAATTGACTTGACAGCAGTGGGTTTCACCGTTGGTTGTAGGATGGTAGTATTTGCGCTGTGGAGAAATGTTCAGAAACTTCTGGGGTGCCCTCTATGGGTGTTTTTCTAAGTTTTTCCTTTCTGATGTGATTATTCTGTCACTGTAATTAACTTATCTAATTATCAGCATGCTTGAGCAACTCTGTATCTTCTGTTTATTTCTTGAGTTCGTGTGAAATTTGAGTATGGCTTACAGTGCTTTAAAAACCAGCTTGATGGATCCACGAAGCTGCTGCTTCATTCCATGGTGCTCTCTATTTACTCTGCTTTTAAGAAGCTGGGTTCTGATGTGCTGTAGAAAACAGTATTTTGGTCAGTGGCTATACAAGGCAGCCTTGTCATAAAGTTAAGACTAATTAATATTTACCACCCACAACAGTAGCTATAATTTATTGAATTCTGACTAATCCTTCTAGTGTCCTCATAAGATGTAAGAATGATCATCTCCATTTTACAGATGAGAAAATCGAGGCATAATGAGGTTAAAGTATCTTGCCCAAAGTCACATGGCTGGTAAGGGAAGAGGCTGGACCAGAACTATGTGTCTACATAGTCTATACAGTTCCACACAATACTGCTCTCCAGAGTATAGGAATTCCTGTTCTCAGCATGGGTCTATGAAGCCACATTACCCACACATGGCAGGGATTAGCTCTTGATCCTTTCCTGCCTCAGCTCACTTGGTGGCTAGGTAACTCTGACTGTTCTGTGTGCCCCTCTCCATCCCCTACCTGAGGTTCTGAGTCCCTCACCTTGAGGGTCAGTATACACATTTCATTAACGAATCTTCACTTTGCTCAGCCTACATGTGGGCCACAGCATTCCATGGGCAACCCCCCCAAACCAACACTGTTGCTGTTGAGTCAGTTCTGACTTACGAGTAGTTCATCTCAAATCTATAAAACCAAAATGTCTGCCTACTGGAGCACCTGGTCTCATGATTCCCAGCTGATGCTCAAATAAAATATAAACCAAACAATGTACTATATTCAGCAATGTGTGAAGGATACCAAGGGGGCACCAAACTTCAGACCAAACAGAAGGCTTTTCCAGTCATGCAGCTCTCACCTGCTTTGTTGCTAGCTGCTGTCAAATTGTCCCAGATTGATGGCCACCCCATGCACAAAGGACTAAATTGTTGCCGGGCCCAGCACTATGCGCGTGATGATGTATAGATCAGATCATGATGATCCATAGGATTTTCCCTGGCTGATTTTTGGAAATAGATCACCAGGCCTGTGTTCCTAGTCTGTCTTACTCTGGAAGCTCTTCTGGAGCCTGTTCAGCGTCATAGCAAGACAAAAGCCACCACTGGGAGACAGGTGGTAGCTGCCATGAGGTACAGTGACTCCACATCAAACTTGGGTCGCCTGCATGAAAGGTGGGAATTCTACTACCGAACTACTGCTGCCCTTCCCTCGTGCTCTACAGCTACAAACGTGGCCCCCAATATTGCATCCGTATCTTCGGCGATTCACCAGCTTCACTTAGAACTCCAGCTGGAGTTGGAGGGCACTGAATATGAAGAGAAGCTCTGGGGCTTCCTGTTCTGTGGCAGTGGCTTCGGCCACGCAGAATTTCAAAGCAGGGTAGTTGTGAATGATGCAGAAATGGAAGCAAAAGTCGAGCAAAAAGGGGTGCACCAGTCAGGAATCATGCCTGTCCTTGTAAACCAAAGTCCTTGGAATGGTCTTTGGAACCAGTGTGAGCTTTATTTGAAGTAGAGGAGGCAAATCTACAAACACTGTCTGTCGGAGCCAAATAAAGGTTAGTCCTTTCATGTGAAGATGATCTGAGAGCTGCAAATGCCCTCGATCTTACTTGGCACTCTGCTCTTTACGCTGCATGTTTTAACAGTGACTAGACTATCTAAAGTGCATCTGCGTTCTGTGTTCTTTTTTCTCCTTCGTGTAGCAGAGATAGCCATCAGCACGCTTTGTTGAGGTAACTGGCAGGAGCATTTCACAAGGCTGACAAGATGGGAAAGCCAGGAGTACCTCCTGTTCCACTTAATCTTCTGTTTAGTTAGCCTTTAACCAGATTACCCTCAGGGCTGGGCTCTTGTCCTTCAAGAAAGACCTTGCTCACTTCCTGTCAGATCTTGCTGGATGATGCCCAGAATGTCTTGCCTATTTGCAGATGTCAAAGGTTATCACAAAGAATTCAGTGGCCATCAGGACGGGTTTGGGGCAGTCACTCACAAAAATGGACTCTTTGTCTTTAAATGTACACTTTTTTTTTTTCTAAAGACAATCTATCATTTAAAGTGGGATAAGATAACATTTGGAACAGTATTACTTAGTAATGCAGGATAAAAAAATCCTGGATAAAGCGGGATAAAGATACCATTAAACTTCTAACAAAGAGATAAAGGTAAAGAGATTTGTCTCATTGTAAAATAATTTCATATTCTCAGGCATCTGCTGTGTCTGTGTGAGTTCTTCAGTATACCAGGAAACAGAGACCAAACCACTCTTGTGATGGAGTCAATCTTGTTAAATCAACTGGTGGTCTTGAGAGAATAGGCAAGTCAGTTCCAACTCAGTTCCCAAGAGGTGTAAATTGTTAACATGCTTGGCTTCCAACAGAAAGGTTGGATGTTCCAGGCTCCTCCGAGGTACTTAGGAATAATGGCCTGGTGATCTACTTCTGAAAAGTCAGCCACTGAAAACCCTATAGAGCACAGTTCTAATCTGGCACACAAGGGATCACCAGGATAGCAGCTGATCTGAAAGAATGAACATAATTAATTGTGGATGGTTTAGAGGGACATGGCAGTCCAGCACTTTCTGTGAAGAGGGGGAACCTACTCAAGGTATCCAACACTAAGACTGTGTAAGTGCTCACACCTGACTTCTTGGTTTCCCACTTTCTCACGGATCCATCTCCAGTTCCCACCATGGCTTGGCTCTGGGGCTTACACCCCTCTCTCCATAAATCTTTTTTTAAAAAGCAACCAGCTGTTGACTTGATGCTGACTCCTAACAACACCGTGTATGTCAGAGTAGAACTGGGCTCCACAGAGTTTTCAATAGCTGATACTTCCAAAGATTATCAGGTCTTTCTTTTGACATGTCTCTGGATAGATTCAAACCACCAACTTTGTATTAGCAACCTAGAATGTTAACCATTTGTGCCACCCAAGGTGTCCATAAATGCCTGCTGTGTAAAAAGAAAACAGTAAAGACATTTGAATAGAGGGGGAAATGATTTGAGAGTTTGCATAGTGACCTGCTTGGTGATGAATTTCACCAAAGGATAAAAGATGAAACCTACAGGAACTGTGTCTGTATTGAATCTTTGCCTCCACTGGAGGTGTGTGTCTGTGTGTACGTACATGTGTATATATACACATGTATACTTGTACATATGTCTGTGTCAATTAAGTCTACTACACACTTCAGATTTCCTGGTCAAATGACTAATTTCTTTCTCAACCTCAAAAATACATTTGAAGTTCCACCTCATTGGTATCTAGTTGTTCCAATGATTCCTTCTGGCATTATGCCCTTGTGCCCTGTAGCTGGGTGCCTTCTAAAGTTAATCTCCTTCAGGCACAGCTTGTTCAGTCACACACCAGCCCTTTGTAGTATATCCCCTCCCTGCACTCCCACCGTTGCTCAAAAATCTTCCATAGATCTAGACTGTTCAGAAAATAAAACTTGAACTACTTGACTGGCATTAGTGTTCTTCAAAATGTTGGCCCAAGCCACACTGTTGTTGTTGTTGCTGTGTGCCATCAACTCAGCTCCAACCTACAATGACCTTATATGACAGAGTAGAATGGGCCCATTGGATTTTCTAGGCTGTGTGGTATAGTGGTTAAGTCCTACATCTGCTAACCAAAAGGTCAGCAGTCCAAATCCACCAAGTGTACCTTGAAAACTCTATGGAGCAGTTCTACTCTCAGGGATGCTGTGAGTTGGAATTGACTCGACAGCAGTGAATTTGTTTTTGGCAGCTTAATCTTTATAGAAGTAGATTGCCAAGGCTTTCTGCCATGGAGCTGCTGTGTAAGTTTGAAGGGGCAACCTTTTGGTGAGCAGCTAAGTACTTAATGATTGTGTCATGGGGCTCCTTCAAACCGCAGTAAACCAAAAAGCCAAACTCACTGCCGCTGAGTTGATTCCAACTCATGGTGATCCTATAAAGCAGAGTAGAACTGCCCCATAGAGTTTCCACGGAGCACCTGACGGATTTGAACTCCTGACCTTTTGGTTAGCAGCCACAGCACATAACCACTACAGCCACCAAGGGTTTCCTCTAACCACACTAGCAGCTCTAAAAACCTCGCAATCCTATCTTATATTGCATTCTAGCTAAACTAAGGAGCTAGTGTGAAGATAAGAAAGGTCCGAGGTATGATCCTACATAGGACCCTGATTGGAGGCTTAGAATATGAGGGGATTCAGTAAAGGTGAAAAAGAATGTAGTCAATGAAGGAGGAGAGGTGAGAGACTGGGGATCTAAGGTCAAGGAAGCCAAGGGCTTCCTGGAGGAGGTAGTGAGCAGCTTGGTAAAAAGTGATGATGGGTGGAGTGAGATCGGAACTGTTACCCACTGGATTTAATAGAAGCTCCTTGGTGCTCTTGATAAAGGTGGCTGAGTGAAGTGGCTTCAAGAGAAAACAGAATGAGAGGAGAGGAAGACAGTGAGTGTAGGTAACTGTTCGAAACACAGTGTAAAGGGGAACAGAAATAAAACAGCAGCTAAGGGGGAATGTAAGGTCAAATGAAGTTATTTTTTTTGTTATTGTTGTTAACATATTGTGCTTTAGGTCAAAGTTTGTGTCTTAGACTGGGTTCTCTAGAGAAGGAAAACCAGTGAAGCCTGCAAATATAAATATAGAGAGATTTATATCAAGGAAATGGCCCATGTGGTTTTAGAGGCTGGGAAGTTTGAAGTTCATGGGGCAGACTGGAGGTTCTCCTGCCTCCTGTAGCTACAGGGGCTGGCAAACCCCAGATTGGCAGGTTAGACAGCAGGCCTTGGGCTCAGAGGCTGCAGAGGTCAATGAATCCAAATATTGGCAGGTAAGTTGCTAGCTCCAGTTCCAAGAACTGGAGGTCAGATGAACAGGAGCCAGCTGCAGGACCCAGAACAAGCAAAAGCCAGTGAGCTTTGCCAGTGAGTTTCAACTGGCTGCTCGAAGCAGCTCTCACTATGAAGGTGACTGTACATCACATCTCATTGTAGAGGTGATTATATCATTACTTAACTACGAAGCTTGGTCATAACTGTCAAACTGCTGAGAACCATGACCTAAGTTAAGACACGACCTTCATCACAGTTTACCTAGAAAATTAGTTTTCTGATCAATAATTCTTATTCAAATTGTTCTATGGCCTTGGTTGCAATTTCCTCAATGTATCAAAACTCTCCCCATTTTCTCTCTGGGTTCCCCATTTCTATGAATCTGGTTTTCCTGTCCTTCCCTGCCTTCTCAACTTTGATTTGGGGCTAATGTTGCCCTTTTGGTTTCATATAGCTGGTTGTTCTAAGGAGCACATTCTTTGTGACTGTTACTGTTTATAGCCCTGTCTATTATTTGAGGATACTTTTATGGTTTAAAGTCAGGAAAGGTGTGCCTCAGGGTTGTATGCTTTTGCCATACTTGTTCAATATGTGTGCTGATCAAATAACCTGAGAACCTGAGCTATATGAAGAAGATGGCACCAGGATTGAGGGAAGACTTGTTAACAATCTGCAGTGCATTGATGACACGACCTTGCTTGCTGAACCTGAAGAGGACTTGAAGCACTTACTGAGGAAGATCAAAGACCATAGCCCTCATTATGGTTTACAACTCAACAAAAGGAAAACAAAAAGCCTTACAACTAAACCAGTAGACAACATTGTGTTAAGTGGAGACAAGATTGATGTTGTCAAGGATTTAATTTTACTTGGATTCACAATAAACACACATGGAAGTAGCAGTTAAAAAATCAAAACATGTATTGCACTGGGCAAATTGGCTGCAAAAGGCCTCTTTAAAGTATTAAAAAACAAAGGTATCACCTTGAAGACACCTTGAGGACTTGTGCCTCACCCAAGTCATGGTATTTTCAACCATCTCATTGTGTGAAAGCTGGATAATGAATAGCCGAAAAACACACTGTTGAACTGTAATGTTGGCAAAGAATATTGACCATACTGTGGACTTCCATAAGAACAAACAAATATGTCTTGGAAGAAGCACAGCAAGAATGCTCCTAGAAGGGAGGGTGGTGATACTTTATAGCACTTACTGTGGACATGTTATCGGAAGGAAGAGTCCCTTGAGAAGGAGATTGTGCTCAGTAAACTAGAGCACCAGAGGAAAAGAGGAAGAGTCTCAAGGAGATGGACTGACACAGTGGCTGCAACAATGGGCTCAAGCGTCACATTTGTGAGGATGCCACAGGACTGGGCAGTGTTTTGTTCTATTGTGTGTAGGGTAGCTGTGAGTTAGAATTGATTCAACGGCACCTAACAACAGTAACAATTATTTGGCTGAAAAGTGGCCTTCTGGAGTGTCTTCAGTTTCAAGTTAAAAACTTGTCTTAGTATTTTTTTTTTTTTTCATTAGAATTTTGTTCTACATTTTCTGTCCATTCTAACCTAGATCTTCCATGTGGTCCCAGTCACAGTGTGAGCACCATCTAGTTCTTCTGGTCTCTGGTTAGAGGAGGTTGTAGTTCATGTGGGCCATTAGTCCATTGGTCCAACTGCTTCCTCAAATCTTCAGTTTTCTTCATTCTCCTTTGCTCCAGGCAGGAAGAGAGCAATAACTGCTTCTTAGGTGGCTGCTTACAAGCTTTTAAGGCCCCAGACACTACTGATCAGGCAGGGATGTAGAGCGTAGTCTCTATGCACGATGTTTTGTGAATTGATCTGGATGTTACCCAAGACTACATACGGTCTTTAGCCTTCATGTCCAGTAGTTCAGTCCTGATGGTCTAAGTAGTATCTATAACTGTTCTCCCTAAATATTCTGTTACATAGATGCGTATACATGCAGCATTTACAAATATGTATATAGAAATATCTACAACCATACCTGTGTATGTATATGGGTGTACTCCTGCACAACCTCCTCACCTATTTACAATTATGTATCTATTTACAATTTATTGTTTGTTATTACTGTTGTTGCAGGATTACACATGTTATAGCAGTTACCATAGTTGCCCTTCAGTCTGCATAGCTCTCAGTGCCTTCTTTTGCCTAGTCACATTATGGTGACTTTCCCCATGTTTGTATATTGTCTTTCCCGTCATAAGAATGAACACTTGTCCACTTCCTGTGTGTGATTCTGCCCCTTTCCATCTCCATAATAACCATCAAAGACTGTTTCTTTCCATGTGCAAACCTATTCTTGACTGTTTGTAATGGTGGTCTCATAGATTATTTGCCCTTTTGTGACTGACTTATCTCACTCATCCTAATGTCTTCCAGATTCATCCGTGTTATGAGATGTTTCAGTGTGGGAATTATACAAACACTCTTAACATGACCGCTGCCATATTGAGCCACCATAATCTACTTATCACAACTCTGCCTAACCTTTTGTACTAGGGGGCATAATATTAACATATTGAGTCCCGTAACCTAGAAGTGACCTAAGAGTACATCCAGATGAAAGAGATAAATCATGGCAAACCGTGAGAAAACGAAGGGTGTGGAAAACCGCTCCCTTTCAGATAAGGAATTAAACAGATCTGGATGTCTTTAACTCTTTAATGTTAAAGAGATTAACCTTCCCTAGTACAAACTATAAATACTCTAATAAAGCTCAGTTTGGGCTCTCGGATGTGATGACTGTTAGCCCCCTGTTCCCACTTTTTCATGTTTGTCTTTTTCCTTAATCTCAACATCACCCCCGTCTCTGACCCTGTTCATCTGGGAAGTCTCAATACCCGACATTTCAGATTCATCATTCTTTCATTTTTTTCTTCACATTTTAGGGCACAAATTTGTCACGTTCTTAAATGCGTCTTTAAAAACATTTCCTTGTGCTTTAGATGAAAATTTACAGTTAAAGATAATTTCTCATTCAAAAATTTATACACACCCTGGTTTGTGCCACTGGTCGCAGTCCACACACTATTACAGCATGCTCCTGCCTTCCATCCCCGGTTGACTGTGTCGGCTCAGTGGCTGTACAACAGATTCTAAAACTGGCTAGTGTGAGACCTTGCACTTCGTTCTTCTTGTATTTATCTGGTGCCTTTTCCCTTTCTGTGCAAAGTTGGTAATTTGTTTCTACATCCCATTAAAGGATGCTGTTGGAATTTGGATTGGGGTTGCATTGTATCCGTAGATCCCTTTGGGTAGTATTGACATTTTCACAATTTTGAGTCTTCCTAGCCATGAGCATACTATGTTTTTCCACTTATGTAGGTCTCTTTTGTTCTTTTGCAGTAGTGTTTTGTAGTTTTCTTTGTATAGGTCTTTTATGTTTCTGGTTAGATACAGTCCTAACTACTTTAGCTTCTTGGGAGCTGTTGTAAATAGTATTGATTTCCTGATTTTTCCTTCTGAAGTTTTCAGTGTTGCTATAGAGTATTCTTACTGATTTTTATGTATTAATCTTGTATCCTACTCCTTTGCTGAAATCATCTTTTAGTCCTAGTAGCTCTGTTGTGGGTTCTTTGGGATTTTCTGTGTTTAAGATCATATCATCTGTGAGTAGGGATAGTCCTACTTATTCCTTACCAATTTGGATGCCATTTGTTTTTCCTGCCTTATTGTGTTAGGGGTTTGGATTTCAAGATGCGACCCAGAATTTCTTTAAAGGTTAAATTTTATTAAAAAATATGCCCAATAAGAAAAAGGCTGGTGCACCAAGAACGCACTCCAAACTATACAGAGTGAGGAGGCAACCACGAGTTTCCTCAGCGCCCAGTATTTAAGTCGTGAGATTGCAAAGCAGGGAGAAGGAACTGACCTTTACATTGATTGGTTAAGGACACCTGGAACTCCTATTAGTTGTAAAATGTGGTCAAGGTCTAGGGGATACTTGCAGGCTGTCCGTGGTGAAGGTCTAGGTGTCACCTGCAAGGCTGCCCCCAGGCTTGTCTTGTGACAGTGTTTTATAAGACAAAGGTGAGACTATTTTATGGTATTTTCTGCTATTAAGTTGTTTCCTGGAGCTTTCTTTAATACCTCAAATTTTTACCACACCCTTCCTTGTTTCAACAATTGATCTATCTAGGGTCGCCATGAGTTGGATCCTACTCGATGGTGCTTGGCTTGGAAGGACTTTCAACATTGTGTTGAATAAGAACAATGGTAAAAGGCAGTTCTCATATTAAGGTAAAAGCTTTCAGTCTCCTTCAGTTTAGAAAGATGTTGATTGTTGGTTTTGCATAAACAACTTTAGTATGTCAAGGGATTTCTCTACTATTCCTATTTTGCTGACAGTTTTTTACCAGGAATAGGTGGTGGACTTTGTCAAATGCCTTTTTTGTGCAGACTGATGTAATCATGTGATTCCTTTCTTTTGTTGTATTTATGTGGTGGATTGCATTGATTGATTTTTTAATGTTGAACCATCCCTGCATACCTACTATAAATCCTACTTGCTCATAATGTATTACTTTTTTTTATGTGCTGTTGAATTCTACTGGCTAGGGTATTCTTGAGAATTTTGAAGTCTATATGCACAAAGGATATTGTTCTGCACTTTTCTTTTGTTTTTGTGGTGTTTTTGCCTGGCTTTGGTATCAGGTTATGCTAGCTTTATACAATGAGTTCAGATGTATTCTTTCTTTTTCTATACCCTGAAAGTTTTTAATTTTTTTGTGGGCTACTGCAAAAGATATTGTTTTTCTGATTTCAGAGTCCTCTTTGTTAATACAGAGAAGTCTAACTAACTTTTTTTAAAAATTAAATATTTTATTGCATTTTAAGGGAAAGTTTACAATCCAAATTGGTTTGCCATTTGTCATGGATTGAATGTGTTCCTTAAAAAATCTGTCATAATTTGGCTGTGCCATAATTCTTGGTATTGTGTGATGTTTCCCCGTGTTGGAATTCCTGCCTCTACAATGCTAATGAGGGTGGATGGGCAGCAGTTGTGTCAGCAGAGCAGGATTCAATGTGTAAACTGTGTTTTGTGCCTTGAGGTGGTCTCTTGAGCTATAAAGGAAAAAAATCTAGCAGAGAGATTTGGGAACCCTATACCATCAAGAAAGCAGCCCTGGGAGAACACATCCTTCAGACCTGAGATTCCTGTTGCAAGATGCTCCCTGAACAAGGACTGATGCAGCACAAGGACTTTCCTCCAGAGCCAACAAGGGGGAAAGACTTCCCCTGGAGCGGACATCCTGAATTTGGACTTGTAGCCTACCAGACTTTGTAAAAATAAACTTTCCTTTGTTAAAACTGGTGGTAAATGTAAGAATCTAACAAAGGTCACTTAGGTTATTAAGCTACATTTCATCCTCTGTCCCAGTGGTCACCCTTGGATTGGATTAGCAAGTCTGCATTCCTCTCCCTATCTCTGAGGAAGTAAAATTGATTAAGGCCGCAAAGAGAGAGAATGAAATTTTGAGTAATTCACATTGTTTGATAAGACGTAATGAAACCTTATGACGTAATAAAATCTTTTGACTCCTGACTATTGTTCTGTGACAAACACTCCTTTGAATTCTGGCTATAAAAACTGCTAGAAATGTAACCCAAATGAGATAGGTTTTGGCTTGCTGTTCCCCAGATTGCTGGCAAATTGGCAAATAAAATATTCCTGGAACACCACGCTGTCTCTGAATTTTTGGCTACAGTGATAGGCGGGACGAACTCGCTTTATTTAGTTCAGCAGCAAAAACATCCACTGGTGGTTATCTCTGTTACAGCAGCGCTAGGTGACTAAAACACCATATAAGCCACCCCTCGCCCCCATACAGCACGATCCAGCTGTAACTGCTAATCCACTCACCAGCCCTCCCATGAGAGGACACTGCTTCTTTCCACCCTGTACTTCCCACATCATTAAACTAACTGCTGTTCCCATCCATCCTCTAATATCGCCTCTGCACAAGAGCTGCTCAGAGCTCCTCGTGTATCTATTTAAAGCAAGAAGCACATCCTTCAGTGGCATCACTCTGTCTTATATTCCAGTCGCATCTTCATCTGAAGAATTGGCTTCACTACTGGATTCAGCTCTGGGCTAACAGTCTGGGGGCCATAACCTTAGGGGTCCCTACAGTGTGACCAACTATCAGATACGGCCTTTTAACAGAGTTCTAGTTCTGCACACTCAGTTGTCGTGCACTGCTTCAGGGACTTTACGTTGTGCTCCCTGCCAGGCAGTCATTGGTAGTGGCCACACATCATGTAGTTCAGGTCTCATTCTGACGTAGTCTCTGAATCACATGGCCCCTTCTATCTGCTGGGTTCATATTTTCCTTGTGTCTTCGATGTCCTTCATTCTCCTCTGCTGTAGATGGGTTGGGACAAACTGATGTTCTTAGATGGCAGCTTGCTAGCTTTTAAGACTCCAGACACCACTCACCAAAGTTGTATGCAGAACATTTTCTTAAAAAGAAAACAACAACTAAACTTAGTTTTGACAATTAGCCTAGATGTTCCCTGAAACTGTGCTCCCCAGACCCTTGTCCCTGCTACTCTGTCCTTCAAAATGTTGGGCTGCATTTAGAAAACCTTTTAGCTTTTGGTGTAGTTCAGCTGTGCTAGCCTTTCTTGGGCATGCAGTCACTCTGTTCTCCCAACCCAATTCCTGTCAACTATCTAATCTATGAATACACCTCTCCCTTCTTTCCCATCTTTGTAACCATCAAAGATTATTTTCTTCTGTGTTTAAACCTTTTAAGTCCTTATAATAGTGGTCTCCTATAATATTTATCCTCCTATAGCTAATTTTACTGAACTTAATTCCTACCGGATTCCTACATGTTATAGGATGTTTAACAAATTCATTGTCATTGTTTATCTTTGTATAATATTTCATTGTGTAAATCTACCGTGGTTTGTTTATCCATTCATCCATTGATGGGCACCTAGGTTGATGCCATGTTTTTGCTACTGTGGACAGTGCTGCAATGAACGTTGCTGTGGATGTATCTAATTTGTATGGCAGCTTTTATTTCTTTGGGATATATTCCAAGAAGTGGGATTGCTAGATGATACGGTGTTTCTATTTCGCTTTTTAAGAAAGCACCAAATTGATTTACAAAGTGGTTGTACCATTTTACCTTCCTACTAGCAGTGCACAAGAATTCCAGTCTCTTCCAACTGGTTTTTGTATGTGGATTTTTGTACCCTGCCATTTTGCTGACTCTTTCTGCTAGTTTTTGTAGCTTTCTTGCAGAGTCTCTGGGATTTCCTATGTATATAATCATGTCATCTGTGACTAGGGATAGTTTTACTTCTTCCTTGGCAAATCTGTATGCCTTTTATTTCCATATCTTGCTTATTGCTCTAGCTAGGACTTACAGTACAATATTGAACAAGAGTGATACAGGGCATCCTTGCTTGGTTCTCATTCTCAAGGGCAATGCCTTCAGTCTCTCCATTGAATACAATGTTAGCTGTTGGTTATGTACTTACGCTCTTAGTTATGTTAAGGAATTTCCCTTATATTCCCATTTTGCTGGGAGGTGTGTGTGTGTTTAATCAGGAATTGGTGCTGGACTTTTCAAATGCATTTTCTTCATCAGTTGTGATGATTATATAATTCTTGTCCTTTTTTTATTTGTGTGTACATTATATTGATTCATTTTCTAATGCTGAACCCTTCTTACATACCTGATATGAAGCTCACCTGGTCATTGCATATTATTTTTTTTTATGTGATTTCAAATTCTATCAGTTAAAATTTTGTTGAGAAATTTTTTGTCTATATTCATGAGGAACACTGGTCTGTATTTTTCTTTGTTAGTGGTGTCATTGTCTGGCTTTGGTATCCGAGTTACGCTGGCTTCATAGAATGAATGTAGCAGTGTTTCTTCCCTCTCTATGTTCTGGAATAATTTGAGTAGTATTGGTGTCCATGCTTCTCTGAATGTTTGGTAGAATTCTCCAGGGAAGCCTTCTGGACCAAGAATTTTTTGTTGGGAGTTTTTTATTGTTAATGATCTCCTCAATTTCTTCTTTTGTTTTAATTCTTTTCAGATTTTTTAACTTTTGTTTCTCTTAGTTTGGCAGGTAGTGTTTTTCTACAATTCATCTATTTCTTCTATGTTTTCAAGTTTGTACAAGTGTAATATTTCAAGATTACCTGCTATGTTCCTCTTTTTTTCAGTTGGTTCTGTTGCAACGGCATCCATTGCATTTTGTATCTGGATTGCCTGCATCTTTTCTTCTGTCAGTCTGGTCAGTGGTTTGTCAATTTTACTGATTTTTTTCAAAGAACCAGCTTCTAGTCTCATTGATTCTTTCAGTTATTTTTCCATGTTGTGATTTATTTCTCCTCAAATATTTGTTATTTCATTCCTTTTGAGAGTTGTGAGGCTTGTTTCATGCTCTTTTCTTTTTGTTTAAGTTCTAGGGAGATGGTATTGATTTGGACTCTTCTTTTTTGATGTGCATGTTTATTACTATAAATTGAACTTTGAGAGTTGATTTTGCCTTGTCTCAAAGGTTTTGCTATGTTGCGTTTTCATTCTTACTGAATTCTAGGAATTTTTTTTTTAATTTCATTTTTTATCAATTACCCATTGGTGTTTTATTTTTTCCTAAGATTTTCTTATTTATTTATTTATTATGCTTGAATGAAAATGTACATTCCCACACAAATTTGCATGCCCTCCTATATGCAGCTCCCACTGCTTTCCCTGCTTGGTGATAGCACACTCATCTCTGCTCCATACATGTCTCGTCCTCCCAACAAGGTATTATTCAGTTTCCATGCATGTGATTTTTTTTTTTTTTTGTTCTGACTCGACAGCACTTGGCTTGGCTGTTATCAATTTCTAATTTTATTGTATTGTAACCAAAGAAGACTTTTTTGAATTATTGAGACTTGTTTTGTGGCCTAAAATATGGTCCATTCTGGAGAATGATCCACGTCTGTTACGACAATGTATACTGTGCTGCGGTTGGGTGGTGTTCTGTACGTATCAATGAGGTTAAGCTGATTATGTATAGATTTTTTTTGTATCTTTGCTAAATTTCTTTCTAGTTGATTTGTCCTTCGTTGAAAGTGGTGTGTTAAAGTTGTCTGCTATTATTGGGGAACTGTCTATTTCTCTTTTCAGTGCTGTTAGAGCGTATTTTATGTATTTTGGAGTTTTGTCATTGGGTAGATAAATACATTTTTATGGTTATGTCCTCTTGAGGAACTGAGCCTTTAGTTATTATATATAATGCTTCTCCTTTTCTTTTATGGTGGATTTTGCCTTAAAGTCTAATTTATCAGAGATTAATATTGCTACTCTTTTTTTTTTTTAAGATGGAGGATGTTTGAACATTGATGTGATTGATCTCATAGAAATGGAGGAGATGATGAAGAAGAGAGTGGCAACCCCTAGAACGAAATCCTTGCCACATGAAAGAAGGTAGGACCTTGTGGGCAAGTGGAAGGAAGGGTTGGCACAGACAGTCCATCTTTTCAGGTAACAGGATAGTCAAGTAGTAGCAGAGACATAGAGAGACTAAGACATCTGGTGTTTCCAGGATGAAGAAGTTGTTTTCTTCTGATTAGTCCCATTTTCTCAGTGAAAAAGAACCTGAGAGCACGGAAAAAGGAGGAGATGCTGAAATCTGAAAAACAAAGAGAAAACAGAAAACAGTTCTGTGGATAGGGAAGGTCTTTTGGTTTGAACTTGATTACTAACTGAGAGGTTGACAGTTAAAACTCACCCAGCTGTGCCATGTAAGAAAGGCCCGGTGATGTGCTTCCACAAAAATCACAGCTGCAAAGACTGTATTGAATAGTTTTACTCAGAAACATGTGGGTCACCATGAGGCAGAATCAAGTTGCCAGCAAAAGGTTTTCTGCCAGCTAGCCCTAGTTATTTTTAGTTGCCATCACATTGGTTCCAACTCATAGCAACTCTATGTAAAACAGAATTAAACACTGCCCGGTCCTACTGCGCTGTGCTCCATAACTGTTGTTAAGCTTAAGCCCATTGTTGCAGCCACTGTGTTCATTCATCCCATTGAAGGTCATTCTCTTTTTACTGATCCTTCACTTTATCAAGCATGAAGTCTTTCTTCAGGAGGTCCCTCCTGACAACATTTCCAAAGTATGTGACAAATAGTGACACCATCCTTGCTTCTAAGGAGTATACTAGTTGTACTTTTTCCAAAACAGATCTATTTGTTTTTTTGGCAGGCCATGTTATATTCAATATTCATCACTAACACCATAATTGAAAGTTATCAATTCTTCTCCAGTCTTCCTTGTTCATGGTCCAGCTTTTGCATGCATGTGAGGAAACTGAAAATGACATGGCTTGGGTCACACACACCTTAGTCCTCAAGATGACATCTTTGCATTTCAATACTTTAAAATGATCACTTGCAGGAGGTTTGCCCAATGCAATTTATTTTTTGATTTCTTGACTGCTTCTTCCATGGGTGTTGATTGTATATCCAAGTAAAGTGAAATCCTCAACAACTTCCATCTTTTCTCCACTTATCATGATGTTGCTTATTGGTTAAGTTGTGAGGATTTTATTTTCTTTGTGTTGAGATGTAATTCATACTGAAGACTTGGGTCTTTGATCTTCATCAGCAAGTGCTTCAAGTCCTCTTCACTTTTAGCAAGCAAGGTGGTCTCATGTGAGTAATGTGGGTTACTAATGAGTCTTCCCCTTATCCTGATGCCCCATTCTTCTTCATATAGTCCAGCTGTTCTGACTGTGTGCTTAGCATACAGACTGAATAGGTATGGTGAAAATATACAACCCTGCAGCACACCTCTCTTGACTTTAAACCTTGCAGTGTTCCCCTGTTCTGTTCAAATGACTGCTTCCTGATCTATATGTACAGGCTCCTCATGAGTACAATTAAATGTTGCAAAATTCCCATTTTTTCTAAAGTTACCTGCCAAGGCCCGTCACCCACAAAGACCTCTATGAGCAAAGCCACAAGCCTATGTGATGGTGGGCGGACCCATCTCACCCCTGACATATTTCTGGCCGTATATTTTTCATCCTAATTAAACTCTCCTCAAAAATACCCCATCATCTCCCAGCACAAGGACAAATGCTGAGCTCAGGAACGCCCAGCCCGGGAATGCCAAGGCCAGCCCAGCTGTACTGGCTTCCCCCAACTGCACATTCCACCCCCCCCCCCACATGTGAAAAGAAATACCCTTTGTAGAACAGCTTAAGAAAGGCATAGGGTGGGGGACGGTAGGTGTTTACTGTCCCCACAGGAAGAGATAAAATAAAGAGCAAAGAAGAAACAAATGGAGATTATAACCTTTAGACCCCTCCTCCTGTACCTTTTAACCTTGAGGTATAGATAGGGCCAATTGAGCTTGGGGCATAACCTTGTTTTCACTGTTAATTATCACCACAATATACTTGCCTCGGGCCATTACCTAGAAGACCTTGACAATGAACATGGAAAGAGACCACGAGGTATCAATTTCTTATTAACTAATAGCTTACGTGGCGAAAGACCAGGGTGAAATTACATCACCTCATTGATTATAAAAAATACAGACAGACAGACCCTGACAGGGCTGCCATTCTTCTTCAAAACTCTTTCCTGTCTCAGTCTCATTTCCTCCACCAACACTGCACCCTCCCTTCATGGTGCCCCGAAAGAGCTGTTGGGGCTGGCTCCTGGCAGTTACTCATAATTTGTTATGATTCATACAACTGGATGCCTTAGCACAGTCAATAACACAGTGGTAAACATCTTTCTGGTATTCTCTGCTTTTAGCCAGGAGCCATCTGATATCAGCAGTGATATCTCTGGTTCCACATCCTCTTCTGAATCCAGCTTGAAATTCTGGCAGTTCCCTGTCAATCTACTGCCTGTAGGTGCCTTTGAATGATCTTCAGCAAAAATTTACTTGCATGTGATATTGATGATATTATTCAACAATTTCCACATTCAGTGGGATCTCTTTTCTTGGGAAATGGCATAAATATAGATCTCTTCCAGTCAGTTGTCTAGGTAGCTTTCTTCCAAATTTCTTGGCATAGATTAGTGAATACTTCCAGAAATGCATCCTTTTGTTGAAACATATCATTTGGTATTCCATAATTGCTGGAGCCTTGTTTTTTTTTGCCAGTTTCTTCAGTACTATTGGTTCCTGCTTTTATGGTACCTCGTGAATTAGTTGAAAGTCAACTAATTCTTGTTGGTATAGTGACTCTGTGTATTCTTTCCAGTTTCTTTTGAAGCTTCCTGAGTTGTTTAATATTTTCTTCATAGAATTCTTCAATATTACATCTTGAGGCTTAATTCCACCCCCGCTCCTCCCCCCCAACTTTCAACTTGAGAAATGTAGAGCATGTTGTCCTTGGATTTTCCATCTCTGGCTCTTTGTATATGTTATTTTAATACTTTACTTTGCCTTCTTGAGCCACGCTTTGAAATCTTATGTTCAACTTTTACCTCACCACTTCTTCCTTTCACTTTAGCTACTTGACATTCAAGAGGAAGTTTCATAGTCTCTTTTAACATTGACTTTGGTCTTTTTTTTCCTTTCCTGTCATTCTAAAGAACTGTTTCTTCATGTGTGATGTCTTTAATGGTGTTCTACAACTCAGCTGGTCTTCAGTCATTAGTGTTCAATGTGTCATGTTTGTTCTTGAGATGGTCTCTAAGTTCAGGTTGTATATATTCGAGGTTGTCCTTTGGCCCTGGTGGATTTATCTTAATTTTCTTCAGTTTTTACTTGAACTTGTGCACAAGCAATTTTGATGACCTATTCTGTAGTTGGCCCCAGCCTTGTTCTGACACATGATACTGAGCCCTTCCATCACCTCTTTCCATAGATGTAGTCCATCACTAAAGGCCACTTAAGTCTGTAGACAGGAATATGAGGTCAGACCAGTCAGTACAGTTCCAGATTTTCTGCAGCCACAATCAGCTGCTACTGTTTTATGCTGCAACCTGTTCTTAGCTCAAGAATTAAATGGGTTGAAATTACATGTGGTGAAATGTAGACTGCCTTGTACAACTGTAAACTGGTACAATGTTTTTCAATAGATATACAGCAGCCTTACAAAAATTTACCCTTTGAATCAGTCATTTAAATTTGATGAGTTTATCTTGATGTAACCAGAAACTTGGGCACAGGTTTTATGTACAAAATTTCTATTGTAGCATGTAAATTAACAACTGAAAAAAATCTCAATTCTTTGGTATAGGGACACCGATTTCAGGATTCTCATTAATTCTTCAGTTATAGATGAGCCCTGGCTGCACAGTGGTTAAGGACTTGGCTGCTAACTAAAAAGTTGACTACTGAAACCCAGAAAGATGAAGCAGTCTGCTTCCATTAAGATGACAGCCTTGAGAACCCTATGAAGCAGTTGCACTCTGTCCTACAGAGTCACCTGACTCAACAACAGTGGATTTATCCCACGTCCCATAGCCAGTACCAGTTGCCTTGGAGTCAATTCTGACTCACGGTGACCTCATGTGCATCATAGTAAAACTGTGTTGCCGAGTGTTTTCAGTGTCTGTGATCTTTTGAAAGTAGATTGCTAGGCCTTTCTTCTGAGGTGCTTCTAGGTGGACTTGAACCAATTGTGTTAACCATTTGTACCTCCCAGGGATCCCACACAATGTTCAGGACTTGCTTACCTCTTCATCTGTTGGCTCCATTCCCTCAGCATTCGCACCATTCTCAGGGCTCATCCTTTGTGGTGGCAGGATGGCTGCAGCAGCTCCAGCTTCATATTTCACACTCAAATCCAGAAGGAAAAGTAGATTTTTTTTTTTCCCATAGGGTTTTGAACCCCAGGATTTAGCCTCATTGTCTTGGTCACTGGACTCAAGGCCTATGCCCAATTTTTGAAACAATCATTGTGGCTCTGGGAAAGCATTTTTCTAATTAGGCAGAAATGAGTAGTGTGCCACTCCCAAATGTGAGAGTTTATGTGCAAGTTGGGTCTCCAAACTCAAATTAGTGATTAGAGGAGGTAGGAGAAAGAGTTCTGGAGACCACCCACCCACTCACTGTTGTCAAGTCGATTCCAACTCATAGTGACCGTACAAAAAGTAGAACTGCCCCACAGTCTCCAAGGAATGCCTGGAGGATTTGAACTGCCGACCTTTTGGTTAGCAGCTACAGCACTTAACCACCAGGGTTTCTGGGAGAGGTGAACAAGAAATGTTTACCAGAAATTTCTCTAGTATGTGTTACCCTAACACAATATACTTTTTCTTTTGTAGCTTGTGAGATAATCATACATTCATATCTGTTATTTCTTCAAAGGAGCACCAGTGGTGCAATGGTTAAGCACTCAGCTGCTAAATGAAAGGTCGAAGGTTTGAACCTAGCAGCAGCTCTGTAGAAGACAAGAGGTGATAACCCACAGCTATAAAGTTTATAGCTTGGGAAACCCTATGGGGAAGTTCTACTCTGACCTTTAACATTGCCGAGAGTTGTAATTGACACAGCAGCACACACACATTATTTGTTTAATATATATCTGCTTTGTACACGATACACACACCTTGACAGCGTCCGTGTCTACTTATTTCACTGTCCTGTGCCCAGGGCCCAGCAGGGTCCTTGGCACAGGGAGATACTTAATATTTACTCAAAAGTTATGCTACTAAGGAGAGAGGTGGGGGGAACAAGCTGTGGAACACTCTGCATAATGAGATTTTCTTGTGCTTACTTAACCAAACAAGAATCTTCAAGAGCAGAACGTAAAACAGTAGATATGAAGTTGTTGTTGTTGTCGTTCAGTCAATTCTGGCTCATGGTGACCCACCTGTACTGAGTAAAACTGTACTCTATAGTATTGTCAAGGCTAGGAAATCTCAGAGGCAGATGGTCAGACCTGTCTTCTGAAGCATCTCTGGGTGAGATTGAACTGCCAACGTTCTGGCTGGTAGTTGAGGGCTTAACTGTGTCCTCCCCCCTCATATATATATATGAGAGAGGACTCTAATTTTTGTTATAAAAAATAAATCTTTCTCTCCCCTCTTGTATTTCCATAGAATAAAATCTGAAAGGAAATACACCAAGTATCCAACCCACTGCCATCAAGTTGGGTCCAACTGATAGCGACCCTAGAGGTCAGAGTAGAACTGCCCCATTGAGTTTCCCGGGAGCATCTGGCAGATTTGAACTGCTGAGCTTTCGGTTAGCAGATGTAGCATGTAACCCACTACGCCACCAGGGTTTCCACACCAAGTATAATGGTGGTTATTTCTTGGTAATGAAATCATGAGTGGGTGTTTAATGCTTTTCTGTATTTTCCACCAGATCTGCAGTGAACCTGTATTATTTATTAATCTAAAATCTCTCAGAACATTTTTTAAAAATCTATGGGATAGGGTTCTTTCACATGGACTTAGAAATGCCCTGCTTTGAAAATAAAATGAGTTTTCGAAAGAGTATAAGGCCTCCAACAAAACATTTCACCATGATGAAAAGAATTCCTCAACTCCAGAAGAGGTAACTGGAGAAGCGTCAGTGGACAGGCATGGAAGAACAGCAAAGCCAGCTTTCCATCAACAGTGTGAACTGCCAGAAGGCATCCCAAGTTTGGGTGTGGCCAGTCTTACTACATGAGTGTTTTTAAACTTTTAACTCCTCCACCAATTTCCAGAAAGTAACTTCAGTTTCATAATGAAATAATTTTCTCTATTCACCGCTATGGATTTGATTGATGGCAGTCTTCACTGTGTTCTCTAGCTCTTGTTGCAGTAGGTGGCCATAGCGGTGGCTCTGATGGACAGCAGACTCACGTGTAATAGAATGAAACATTGTGTGGTCTTGTGCCCTCCTTGTGACCGTTGGTGTATTTGGGTCCACTGTTGCAGCCGCCATGTCAGTCCTTCTCATGAGGGTTTCCTGATTTCTGATGGTCCCATACTTGCCAAGCAGGATGTTCTTTGCTAGTGATTGGTATTTCCTGATACTGTGTCCAAAGTCAGCAAATTTCTTAATTTTGTTTCTATGTGTTTAGGGTGTACGTTGAGAAGTGAAGCTCATAAATCACGCTGGTCAAATGCCCTGGCAATTGATATACTGTGAGTAACTGTAGACACACAGAATAATGCAGAGATGGCATAATCTGAAATACATAGCACAACATGCACCCTGGCTTCTATTTATGGTGGCAGATTTTGAACTTAGAGGCCCTTTCAGGATGTGATCAAACAACTCCACTTTTTTTTATTTTTTTATTTTTATTTAACGTAACGAGTGAAAATGTACATTCACGTATAAATTTACATGCCCACCTATATGCAGCTTCCACTGCTCTCCCTGTCCGGTGACTGCACACTATTCCTCTCTGCTCCATACATGTTTTATCCTCCCAACAACCTCCTTTCCCCTCCTCTCCGTCCATTCCCCTTCCTCCAGCCAGAGGTCAGCAAGATGATATCCTGTAAATGTTTAGAACCACACAGTGCTTCCAATATGTGGTCACTCTGCATTGCCAAGTCCAATCCATTCCTGTCCAAAGAGTGGACCTTTGTTATAATTTATGGGAAAGGGCAGCATCAGGGCTGGTGGCCATGCTCTCAGAGGAACCTCCAAACCACTGGACCATCAACTGAGGTCTTTTAGTGGAGATCTCATGATGCACCCCTTTTTATTCTTGTGTTGCTAGTGAGACTCAACTTATAGAGCTCCATAGTGGCTATCACTGGTGGTGGCCAGGCACCATCCGGTTCTTCCGGTCCCAAGTCGATGTAGGCACCCACTCTTGTGGGTCTCTCTGTCTTCTCAGTTGTCTTTACTACATGACATTTTGGTCCTCAGTGAGCATCCATTCCTGCTGAGTTGGGACCATTTGCTGTGTCCTCGGATGGCAGCTTGGCAGCTTTTAAGACCCCAGACGCCACTCACCAATGTGGGGTGCAGAGAGCCCTCTTAGCAAAACGCTAGTTGTGCCAATTGGCCTGGAATTCGCCTAAGAGCATCGTCCCCCGCCCCCTGCCCCAGCTACTCTATCCTTGCAGTATTGAGTCAAGATGGAAGGAGTACTCAAGTTATGCTGAAGTCCACTTAATGTTGTTCTTGTTCCTAATGTGTGCTGTCACCGCTTTCTCCCAACTAGATTTCTAGTAACTATCTAAACTAAGCCCTCTCCCCTCCCCCTCCCTCCCTCCCCTCCCTTGCAGCTGTCAAAGAGTCTTTTCTTTCATACACAAGTCTGTTTTTGAGGTCTTATCGTAGAGGTCTCATACAGTATTTGTCCTTTTGTTGCTGACTACTTTAACTCAACATAATGTCTTCCAGTTGAAACCAGGTTAGGAGATGTTTCCTGGAATCATCGTTATTCTTTATCATTGCGTAGTGCTCCATTGAGTATATGTACCATAGTTTACCTATCCATTCTTCTATTGTTGGGCATCTGGGTTGATTCCATCTTTTTGCTATCGTGGACTGTGCCGCGATAAACATTCTGGTGCATGTGTCCGTTGGTGTGAAAGGCCTTGAATCTGTAGGATATATTCCAAGTAGTGGAATTACTGGGTCAAATGGTATATCGATATCCATTTTTTTAAGGAAGCACCAGATTGCCTTCCAAAGAAGCTGGACCATTTTGCAACCCCATCAACAGTGTAGGAGGGTTCCACTTTCTCCACAGCCTCTCCAGCATTTGTTGTTTTGTGTTTTCTGGATCATGGCCTATCTTGTTGGGGTGAGATGGTATCTCATTGTTGTCTTGATTTGAATTTCTTTAATAACTAAAGATCGTGAACATGTCCGCATGTGTTTTTTGGCTGCCTGGATCTCCTCTTTAGCGAAGTGTCTGTCCATCTCCTTTGCCCATTGCTTAATTGGATGGTTTATCTTCTTCTTATTGATATTTTGTAGTATCTTATAGATTATGGAGATCAGGCGTCGATCTGACATAGAGTTGCCAAATATTTTTTTCCACTCTGTGGGTGTTCTTTTAATTCTATTAATAAAGTCTTTGGATGAGCAAAAGTTCAAACAACTCCACTTTGCAGTAGAATAGCCTATGTTATAGGGGCTCTGGGTACTCCCTGGGGTAGGCCTAAATGCTAGTGATGCCAAGAGTTTGAAAGAGAGCCAAGATATTGTCTTAGCCATGGGGTGCTGCTATAACAGAAATACAAGTGGATGGCTTTAGCAAACACAAGTTTATTTACTTACCGTTTAGGAGGCTAGAAGTCTGATTTCAGGGTACCAGCTCCATAAAGAGGTTTTCTCTCTCTGTCCGCTCTGGGAGAAGGTCCTTGCCATCAATCTTCTTCTTGTCTTGGAGCTTCTCAGGGTAGGACTCTGGGTTGAAAGTATGCTCTGTATTTCTGGCTCTTCTTGCTTGGTGGTAACAAGGTTCCTTTATTCTCTGCTCATTTTTCTCTTTTATATCTCAAATGAGATTGACTTAAAGTATAACATTATGTGTGGATTGAGTTCTGTCTCATTAATGTCATAGAGGTTACGATTGTGGCTTGGCCAATGTGACACACTTTTTTCTTTATTGTGATTGAGTGAAAGTGTACAATCCACTTTAAATTTGCATGCCTGCCTTATCTGCAGCTCTTTCTTCTCTCCTTTCCTGGTGACAGCACACTCCTCCTTTCTGTTCTATACATGACATATCCTCTTAACAATCTCATGTCCCCTCCTCTTCACCCTTTCCACTCCCTTCTAGTAAGAGGCCAGTAGGACAACATCCTACAGATGCACAGAACCATAAAGTTCAGACACGATATGATCACTCTGTGTCCCCGAGTCCTATCCATCCCTGTCCAAAGAGTTGACCTCAGTAATGATATATGACTGGGGCAGCATCAGGTCTAGGGGCCATACTCCCAGGGGAACCCCTAGGCCTTCAGGCCATCAACTTCAGTCTTTTAGAGGAGTTCTCAGGGTGTATCCCTTTTTGTTTCTTGATTGACACACAGTTTTGAGGGACACAATTTAATTCACAACAGATGGGAATGAGGAAGTCAAGACATAAAAATTCAGGTTATTCCACTGTTTTAGTCAGCTAGTGCTGCTCTAATAGAAATACCACCAGTGGATGGCTTTAACAAAGCAAAGTTTATTCTTACAGAGTCCAGTAGAGTACAAGTCCAAATTCAGGACATCCACTCCAGGAGAAGGCTTTCCTCTTGTCGGCTCTGGAAGAAAGTCCGGTATTGAATCAGTCTCTGTCCAGGGAGCATCTTGGGGCAGAAACCACAGGTCCGAAGGATGCGCTCCTCTTCTGGTGCTGTTTTCTTGATGGTGTGAGGTTCCCAATTCTCTGTCTGCTTTCCTCTCCTTTTATCTCTTGCAGGCTGAAAGGATTAAGGGTGGTGCAAGCCATATTCTGGGGAAACTCCCTTTACAGTGGAGCACAGAGGTGATCCTATGAAGGGATTTATAATCCCACCCTAAATCTTTAATGTACAGCACAGGAAAATCACGAAATGGAGGACAATTGTAGAATACAAGGAATCATATTTCTGGGGGGACACAATTCAATCCATGACATCCACTGAGACAGACATACCCACTCTTGTGTCCTGAGTGGGTCTGCTGGGCATGGGGCTTCAGGATGAATCAGTTAGAGCCTTGGTGCTTTGCTCGCCTCTGGCTCTCCCACTCACGTCTGTATAATGGGGATGAAAAAATAAAACAAAAGTTGCCATTGCATTGATTCCAGTTCTCATGACAACCTCAGACGTGTCACAGGAGAACTATGCTCCCTGGGGTTTTCAGTGGCTGATATTTGGAAAGGGTATCACCAGGCCTTTCTTCTCAGGCACTGCTGGGTAGACCAGAGTCTCAAGGCTTCTAATTAGCAGTTAGGGTATTGTTTGCCTGACCAGATAAAGCCCCTCTTTCTTGGATTGTCTTGAGGTCCAGATAAAAAATATCCCCGGTTAGTGTCCAGCCCATTGTTTGGGATCAGACAGCTTCAAGGTGTGAGAAGCTGGGGAAGAACTCAGAAGGCCCCAAGAGCTTCTCTGACCACCTCTGTAAAGACAGGGTGTTTTAGTCAGCTAGGCTGGTCTAACAGAAATACCACAGAGTGGATGGCTTTAACAAAGAAAGATTTATTCTTACACAGTCCGGTAGGTTGCAAGTCCATATTCAGGGTGTCCACTCCAGGGAAAGACCTTCCCCTTGTCGGCTCTGGAGGAATGTCCGGTATTGCATCAGTCTTTGTCCAGGGAGCGTCCTCACGCAAGAACCTCTGATCTGAAGGATGCGCTCTGCTCCTGGTGCTGCTTGCTTGATGGTAGCGAGGTTCTCAAATTGTCCTTGGTTTCTTTTTCCTTTTATTCCTTGCAAGCTAAAAGCTTTAAGGGTGGGGCAAGCCATACTCCAGGGAAACTTCCCCCACAGCAGGAATTCACAGCCCCACCCTAATCCTTTAACATACAGGTTAGCAAAACCACACAATGGAGGACAGTCCCAAGACACTGGGAACCATATCCCAGCCCCGTGGCTGCACACATTTTTGGGGGGACACAATTCCAACCATGACACAGGGGGAAGGCAAAGAATGCTAACAGATTTTAAGTGAACCGCCCTCTTCCCTTTCCAATGAAACCCTTCCACGAGGGCCATGCAGTGAGGGAATTTTCTTTAATCCTCTTCACTGTCATGGTAAGGACACTGATTTCTTTAGAGTTAAAATTCACCTTTAGTAATCCTCTGTCTCTTTCCCACCGTGATTAGTAACAAAACCCTGGAAGCAGAAAGTTCTGGGGCTTTTCTGAGGATCAGCCAGGTGGGTGGGACAAGGCTGGGCTCTGGTCTGAAGTTAGGACTGAGGGAGAAGACTTGGTCATGAATTAGGTGAGACTGGAGCTGACTCGATGGCATTTGGCTTGGCCAGAAGACTCAGCTCAAGAGAGGGACGAAAACCCACCTCGGGAGAGAATTCTAAGTTTAGAAAACTGCACTCCTAAATTCACAATAAGTTGTGGAACATCTTTCTTTCATCAGGTAAAAGTACCTCTCAGCCTGGGGTTTAATTGTCTGATATTCTTCTGCCAATCCCCTCAGCAGACACCACACCACCAGGGGCGAAAGCTAACAGGATTAAAATCAAGGATGTGTGGAGGCAGCTGGGCTTTTGCAAAACTCTGAGGTTGAAAGCGTTTGCTTTCTTGAGGGCTTTTAGTCAGCCTGTCGGCTTAACACAGGCGACCTTGTCACTTCTGGCTCCTGTTCACCTCTCAGACCTCCTCCCAACTCAACTCCAGCCACGGAGGCCTTCTGTGGGGTCCTTAAAGAAGGAATGCTCTTAGGCTTCAAAACCTGATTTATCACCTCAGGTCTCACATCACCTCCTCAAGAAGCAGCCTTCCCAAACCATCCAGGTAGATAAATGAGCTTTCCAGTGTCTATTCCAGCAAGCTATGCTTCCTGGGACTCAATGTCTAATTATTCGTTTACTTGTTTATTACTTGTTGGCCCACAAAATACCATCAGCTCCACAAAATACCCTCTGCACTCAGCTGTCTCCCCGGCATGCCTTTGTGCCTAGCACAGAGTTGTTGTGGGCTGTCAAGTTGATTCTAACTCATAGTGACACCAGGGTAGAACTGTGCCATAGAGTCACCAAGGCTGCAATCTTAATGGGGAAAACTTGGCAATGTAGTGGTGAAGTGCTGTGGCTGCTAACCAAAAGGTTAACAGTTCAAAACCACCACGCACTCCTTGGAAACTCTATGGGGGCACATCTACTCTGCTCTATAGGGTCACCATGAGTCAGAAATTGATGTGACCGGTAGTGGCTTTTGGATGGAATCTTCACGGAAGCAGACTGCCTCATCTTTCTCCTGCTCAGGGGCTGGTAACTTCAAACTGCTGATCTTTTGCAGCCAGGTGCTTAAGCCCTGTATCACCAGGGCTCCTTTTCTGACTGATAGAAACCCTATAGGACAGAGTAGAATTGCCCATAGGGTTTCCTAGGCCGAAATCTTTATGGGAGCAGATGGCCAGGACATTCTGGCCATGAAGCTGCTGGTGGCTTCAAACTGACCTCTGGGTTAGCAGCCAAACATTGAACCATTGTGCCACCAACACTCTTTGGCACAGAGAAAAAGCAAAAAAAAAAAAAAAAACAAACCCAGTGCCATCAAGTTGATTCTACAGGACAGAGTAGAACTGTGCCATAGTTTCCAAGGAGCACTTGGTGGATTCAAACTGCTGACCTTTCGGTGTTAGCACACACAGCACTTAACCACTACGTCAGGCTGATAAATATTCATGGAATTGGACGTGAGGTGGACCCATAGTCACTGAGCTTGCCCACAGTGCAGGTTAAGGAGCCCCAAAAGACCCTTTGGGCAGGACTTGTGAGATACAAGCTTCCAGGTACCAACCAGGCAGGGACTACCCAGCCTAACATTTTGGGGGGTGGCAGATTTCTCCTGGTATTTGATAAAACTGTCAAGCTCTCTTTCCCCAAACAACAAAATACTTCCCCAAAAGTCTGCTTCTACCTTGGGAGTTTGGAGACTTAGAACCCCATGTAAAAACCACATGACTTTGGAAAAATCTAAAGGGCAAAGAGAAGAGTTGGAAAAGCAAGCCTCCATCCCAAGACATTTTACATGGAACCTCATAAAATGGGCCGTCTTTAAAATGATCCATCTGCTTAATTGCAAATTTTATTAAAAAGAAAAAAGATAAAATGAATGTGGGGCAAAAATCGTTTCTAGGTTACTCTGCCAACTAACCCCTCCGACCCTCCCTCCTTCCTCCCCTCTGCCTTTTGTTTTAGGAGTTAGGCAGCCTCTGATACTTTCCTGTGAGTCAATGAACATCTTTCAGCCAGGTCTGACCAATGTTTGTGTATGAATGAATAACACACTCTTGCAGCAGAATCAGAAAAGCAGCCCCCCGAGGGCTACGCCTCTATATGGGCTTCCTAGCTTCTCACCTGTCTGGGCCTCCTGAGTGGCTGCAGCTGAGGCCAGGCTGCAGAGGCAGATGCACAGCTGCGTCCTCACCCGAGGCGGCCAGGGCTGCAGTGGGCACTGAGAGCCCAGGCCACGGGGGCAGGTGGCAGGAGAGGAGACAGAAGGGAGGAAGGAAGGAGGACTGTTCTGGCAGGTGGGAGGGAGGAGGGACGCTGGAGGTGAGAAGGAGGTGAGGAAGAGATTCAAGGCAACAATCCCTGATAGGGACAGATTACGCAGACAACAGATAAGCGTGGGTTTCCCACTGCTGACTGGCCAATTTCGCATGAGTTTCCAAAACTTGAAATTGGTCACTTAGCAAAGAAGCACAAGTAAACCCGTGCTTACCTTATCCTAGATGATCTGTCCCCAGAGGAGGGAGACAGGAGGAGTAGGGGACTGAGGAGCAGGGAGTAGGGGAGGGGGATAAAAAGAAGAAGGGAGATGAGGGGCCAGACAGATGAGCTGATGGGAGGGAGGAAGAGGAAGGGGGAGGGAAGAAGAAAAACGGGCGGGGCCTGGGGCGGGGCGGGGCCTCAGGGGGAGGAGCCCGCAAACTTTCAGTCCGAGGGCATTGTGGGAAGCAGCCATGGTCTGAGGCTGGCGCTCACCTGTCTGCCTCGCCGGTCCCGCGCTCGGCTGTGTCCCTCGCGTCCCCGCGCTCGTAGCTCGCCGGGTGGGCGCGGCCTGGCCAACATGGTGAGTGCGGGTTGGCGGGCAGTGGCAGGGCGGGCCGGGGAGCGCGCGGCCCGAGGAGGCACCTGCTGCTCGCGCGGCCGGGTGGGGTGCGCACCGCGCCCCGCCCCTCGAGTGCACCTCCAGACCGCACGCACCCCCGGAAGCTGCGGGCTCGCAGGAGCACGAGGGGCACCTTTTGGGTCCTCTGGAGACCCGGCATCGCGGTTTCATTCATTTCATTCGGCCAGTGGTTGCTGAGCGCATAGTCTCTGCCAGGAACGATTCAAGGCACTGGAATTTCGCGCTGGTCCAGGTGGCGCCTTTGCTGTCCTGCAAGATGTGAAAGGAGGGACCCTGTAAACATACGAGTAAAATAAAGATAATTTTTGAGAGTCAGGAGTGCCCTGGAGTATCAGATACCATAAGGTGATGAGATGGAGCGGTAACTCTTTGGAGACTGGGAATGTAGCGAAGGCTTCTTTGAGGAGGTGACATTTCACCTGTCAGAGGGAAGTCCTGGTGGGGCTCAGCGGGTCGAGGACGCAGCAAGAGCAAAGGGCTGAGAGAGAGGAGTTTATAAGGGAAAGGTAGGCAGCGGCCAGATTATGCAGGACTTGATAGGTGTGGACGAAGCGTTGATTTTCATTCCAGCAGCCTTGGGAGTATATTAACGAGAGAATTGATCTTATTTCTTTTACACTGTAAAAGGATCCCTTTGGTGGCTGGTGGTTTGTGTGTGTGGTGGAGGTGGAAGTGGGGCTGGGAACCAAGGTGGAAGCATGAAGAATGGTTCCGCTTCCGCGGGTGAGTATACTTCCCAAATTCAAGAACAGAAGTGACCTGTGTTCTGTGGTCCCCAAGGTCCATGTGGGTCATGAGTAGAGGGGAAGGAAAGTGGTGATGTGCGGGGCCCCTGGAAGAGGACGGTTTCTAGATGAACCTTGGCGAGGCACCATCGTTTGCTGAGGGTTCCTTGTAGAAATACAGCATGAGGCAAAAGGAGGCTGTAAATAATGGAGCAGCTCTCTTGGCTTGCTCAGGTTTCCTAAGGAACAAGATGATGGTGTGCCCAGCTCTCCAGTATTGTTTGCCGAATAGAACGTGGAAAAAGGCCCCGCGTTTCCGAGGTGGCAGAGAGCCGGCTGCCTTCCATCCTGTGGAACCAGGCTCTAGAGAGCACCTACTGAGGAGGCTTCTTTCAGTTGATCAGAAATGTGTAGTTTCTTTTGCTTTACCGTTGGGCCTTGCTAAATGGGATGTATTAATGTTTTCCTAGCACTTGTGGTAAGTCCAAAGGATGCTCAGCTCTCTGACGTTCACTTCATTGAATACTGCAACATCTGGATGACATGAGCCATTCTTCCGGCGTTTTGCCTGCACTGACCTGTTCTAGCAGGGTGACCTTAGACAGTTCCTGTAACTCTCTGTGCCTCAGTTTGCTTATTTGTAAAGTCTAGATGGGAATTGTTTCTACCTCGTAAGTCAGCTCCTAAGAATCCTCTGGACTGTTCAGGAAGTCCCCAAGGTCAGAACTATTTTAATAGTAGTGCTAGGACATATATGTCCCCAAGGTCAGAACTATTTTCATAATAGCACTAAGACATTATTGCCTCTTTCACTTTTGTTCTCACTTGAGTGTACTGAGTGCACCTGAGTTTTCTTGAGGCTGCACAATCTGGAATTGCAGAGTAGATTGAATAGAGAAGCCAGTGTTTTCTACTAAACCACACATTACAGAGACATGCAAAAATGTCACTTCCACTCTGGTCACTGTATCTCCCTCTTTTGAAAAGTAATGATCATAAGAATGATATTTGTGTTCATGTTTAATGAATTTATTATTTAGAAAAGAAGTAGCACATATTTAAAAATTTTATCCATGTTTAATTTTTAATACAGTAAATATCAGGGAGTGTAACTCACGTTGGAAACCCTGGTGGTGAAGTGGTTTGGAGCCATGGCCCAGAGAATAGCTTTGGAAACCCTGTGGGGCAGTTCTGCCTTGTCCTGTAGAGAGTTACCATGTGTCAGTTGACTAGGTGGTGCACAACAGCAAGAGTCCAAAACTTTTGAGAATCAACTGTTACGTAGTTGTAATAGGTTGTAGAATACACTTGAAAGCAGCATTTCCTCTTTTAAATGCCCAGGTATTATCACCTGTCTTCTTTATTGATGTCATGTGATGGAAAGAATACAAGGCTCACCCACTTGCCCAGCCACGCAAGGATGTCTGGTGAGGGCCAGATAGTGACTCCCCATCTTTGCTGCCTTCTTGACTCTTGCTGGTGCTCTCCACACAGAGCATAGCTCTTGATTTCGTTGTGACTGCATCTAGGTGTTTAGCCCAGACTTCATACCTTGGGGATGTTGGAGCAGTGATAGTTTGCCTAGTGGTTTGAATCAACTTTGCCTTGGTTTTAGAAATCTCTGCCTTGGAAAGCAGTGCTTTGGGTTATTGGGCTTCAGGGATGCCCATACTCTGGGCCCAGCTCACTTAAATCCTTACCAGAAGAATTTGCTATTAAATGATTGACAGTTTGACAGCAGATGAAGGGTGAGCTTCTCCTCTTCCACCCAAGAAGTTGGTTTGAAGACTCACAGGGTAAATTTTGAAAGGCTTTGGGGACACTTATAATAAAAATGGAAGTGAACTTTGTACAGTCTATGTGCTTCTGAAAACTTGAGATGACTTTTAAAACCATATTGGGAACAAAAAGGGAAGTTACCTGTGAAAGGAAACCCTCATGTTGACTTCTTTGGAAACTAGGATGCTCATCTTCTTGCATTCTAAGTCCCTGTTTCATAATATATATTTCTTAGTGAAGTGGGAAGCTGTGGTGGTGTAGAGGTGAAGTGCTACGTCTGCTAACCGAAAGGTTGGCAGTTCAAATCCTCCAGGTGCTCTTTGGAAACTCTATGGGGCAGTTCTCCTCTGACCTCTAGGGTCATTATGAGTTTGGAGCACACAAAATGGCAGTGGGTATGTGAGGTGGAATAGACTTATTCTTCAAAAAAATAAATAAATAAAAATCTTTTGGCATTAGGTTAAATCTATGTAGAGAGAGAAAATTTACCAAATTTAACTATGAAGGCATTTATTGATCAAAATTCATATTAACTTGGAACAACCTGAGTGCATGTGTCCCTTAAATTAGGTAATTCAAAAATTTCAGTGCTTAGTTTGTAAATAGAAAACATGTAAAAGTGTCTCCTTTAAATGATTTAAAGTTGTGGAGGGCGAGGGTGGGATCCTGCCACCATCTCCTACCCCTCTCATGTGAAATATTACTTCTGCTGTCTGAGACTTAAAGGAACTGTAATAAGTATGCATTAATTGTTGGCAGTCTATAGTTCTAGTTGGATGGTAATCTAGAATAATGAGCTCTTTCCTCCGTTGAGACTTGAGTGCTGCTTGCTAGCGCTTAGTGTAGGGTAAATGACTGGACCCTGTAAGGCACTCCATTGTCTGAAGAGAGTTCACACACATTGGGCACTTTCCATAGATCTGGAGACAATACCAGAGAGACTGGTATTTGCTTTCTGCTAGGATTGCCAAGGAAACCCTGGTGGCTTAGTGGTTAAGTGTTGCAACTACTAACCAAAAGATTGGCAGTTCAAATCCACCAGGTGCTCCTTGGAAACTCTATAGAGCAGAGTCACTGTGAGTCAGAATTGAGTTTGGTTTTTTGTTTAGGATTGGCAAAGAGCTCTGGCAGCACCATGGTTAAGCTCTTGGCTGCTAACTGAGAGGTTGGCAGTTTGAATGAGGAGAAGCTTGTTGATGTCTCTCACAAAGACTGCAGCAACCCTCTGGGACAATTCTCTGTTGCATGGGGTCACTAGGAGTTGACATTGACTCAAGGAACTCTGAGTTCCCGTTATTCATTTTCCCAGACAGTACTGTCACCTGCTTATGATTTTTACATGGTACCTTGCTAACAAGAGTCAGAAGGAAACAGCAATCTGTGTGCTGCACTGTATTTTTGATGTCTGGTCCAACAGTCCCATGAATTAATTTACTCTGGACCAAGGTATAGTAGATAAAACTCTTCCTCCCTACCCTTCCACAGACATATAATGGAAACCCCTTTAATAGTCCCCAGAGTTAGCATATCCTGACATCTCTATGAATCAGTCCTTCAATTTTATGTTTTGACTGTAACCGGATGTTCTCCTGGAGATCCTGTGACGTCATTGCGCTTTACTTCTTCCCTTGGGTCCTGTCTTTCCTGATTCTCTGTGAAGCCCCCCATCTAGTTCATGTTCTTGCCCGATAACCTCCTTCTGAGGGGATTTGGTTTTTTTCTAAAGTAGCCTGTTTACCCAGGAGACATTCCCTTTAAGCCTCTCAAAGCTCCCTGTGAAATGAAAACCTAAATGCCCCTATGGTTCTCTCACTTGTGTACTCAACCATCTTAGCATGCTGCCTGGAGAAAGGTACTTCTCATGTGGCTGCTAGTAGTAGGCTAAAGTTACCATTTTAATAATGGAAAGCCAAGTGCCATCGAGTCGGACTCATGGCGACCCTAGGGGATCCCAAAAGTCATTTGAGAAGGAAGTAGAGCACCATTAATCATGATGAGGACGATACCTGTCTTAGTCGTGTGGTGCTTCCCTAACAGAAATACCTCAAGTGGATGGCTTTAACAAAAAGCTTATTCTCACACAGTCTAATAGTCTACAAGTCTGAATTCAGGGCGCTGGCCCTGAGGGGTGACTTTTTCTCTCTTGGCTTTTGGTGGAGATCCTTGTGTTGCATTTAGTCTGTCTTTGGTCTGGGAGCATCTCAGTGCAGGACCCTCAGATCTGAAGGATGTGCTGTGGCTCCTGGCACTGTTTTCTTGATGGTATGAGGTCCCCAACTCTCTGCTTACTTCCTTTTCCCTTCGTCTCTTGCAGGATAAAAGGGTGTTATAGTCCCACTCTGATGCCCTTTGATATAATCTTGTCTATCACTATTGACCACAGGCAGAAATTAGAACTTATCATATAGGAAAATCACAGAATGGAGCACAGTCACACAATACTGGGAATCACAACCCAGACAAATTACTACCCACATATTCGGGAGGACACAGTTCATGACACTGCCCTGCAAAAAATTCTCTCTCTCTATCAAAGTTTTCAAGTCTGAAAACTTTCCAAAAAATAGAGATGGTTTCTTCAATAGTTTTCTCTGAAGAGCTTCAGGGAAAACTGTGTGGGAGAAAAATCTTGTGATCATTCGTTAGTGCCTCAGTGCCATGGAACGTGAACCTAAAGAACATTCAGTGAAGAAGGGCCGTAGGGAGGTCGTGGTTTGATGGCCTCATTGAATCCTTCCGTAGCAGAATTTCTGGTCTGGTAAATACTAAGGAGGCAGTGTGGTCCGGTGGTAAAACCCTCTTCTTCTGTGTGGGAGGCTGCATTTCATTCCCAGCCGGTATTCCTCATGGGCAGTCATCACCTGTCTGTCAGTGGAGGTTTGTGTGTTGTTGTGATGCTAAACAGGCTTCAGCAGAGTTTCTGGACTAAGGCAAACTAGGAAGAAAGGCCTGGTGATCTGCTTCCAAAACTGAGCCAGTGAAAACCCTGTGGACCGCAACCGTCTGTCTCACTGTGTGTGAAGTTACCGAAGTGAACCAGCGGAACTGACTCCACAGGGGGCTGACTGACAGCCACAAACCACCCCAGAAAGAAATGATTGATATGTTTTGAGATTCAGCAGAAATTTAAATGCACTGGAGCCTACCTTTCAAACAGGGTTTATTAAAGACAGAGTGGTGAGCAAGCCAGAGACTCCTGCGCTCATGGACCTCCTGTCCTCTGCGGGAGGTTCTCTAAGCTTTCGCAATGTTTTGTATTGATCACACAGAAGAGGCTTTTACTATTAACTCTTGTTAAGTCTGACTAGTGAAATTCAGACTGGTAATTCTGAAATTCTCTGAAATTCAGAGAACTGGTGAGTCCGAATACCATCTCACTTAATTCATGGCAAGTTGCAGCATTTCTGAGGCAGGAGGTATGGTGGCCAAACCAGGACACTCGGAGCAGGGAGGAGATCTGGCTGGCTGGGGTTGGGCACTTTAGGCCCTGCTACCCCAGCCCTTGCTCACCCTTGCTACCCCAGCTCCATCAGCCCGTGGCTGCCTCCTGAGCCAGATGTGACAGGGGCAGAAAGTTCACTAGCCCTCACTCGCCGGCACCCGTATTTGGTTTCAGATTGGTGCTGCAGTTGAAGGCACTGCCCACGTCCCTGTCCCTGGGCTGAGCCCTCACCACGGGATGCCACGGGTTCCCCGTGGATCCCCCTGCCTCCATGTAATTTGTCAGCTTAGACCCTGCCCAGTGTTTCCCCTTTTGTGTAAAATAAGGAGACCTTTGCCTGCCCATAAAATGAAAACTTTAGGGAGGATATACAAGAAACAGTGATGTTTCTGGGAAGGAGCGTCAGCTAAGCTAGAAGGTTCATTTTTTATTGTATATTCTTTTATATTCTTCAGTTTTTCCTATGAGGTCTGACGGTTAAGTTGGTGAACTCAACTGTAGAAAAAGTGTTACATACCTCGTTGCTGAGTATTACCGCAGTCACTTCGGAAGTATTACCCTTGATGCCCTGAATGTCATCAAAATGTCTTCCTTTCAATATTTCTCTTATCTCTGGGTAAAGAAAAAAGTCACTGAAGCCCAAATCAGATGAGTAGATAGGGTGTTCCAGTACAGCTGTTTGTTTCCTGGCTAAAAACTGCCTCACAGACAACTGTGTGAGTGTTTGTGAACTTGTCACCACGCCAACATGTGCAAGGGTCATTCCAGAAAGTGTTCCAGAATTGTCCAGAACTGCTTTGAAGGGTGAACTAGGTGCTGGCATCAGTGCATAGCTTCCCAATAGGTGTACTTTGAAAGTGACCATAGTGATATTCAGCAATGAGGTATGTAGCGCTTAGAACAATTAAGTTCATAGACTTAGTTGTTGGACCTCTTATTTGCATGTGATGCATTTTAAATGACAAAAAATGACTTTACGAAACATAGTCACATGTAAGTCCTCCAGCAAACTCTTTTTTGTTTTTCCCTTGTGCTTTGTTGCTTCTCTGGTCTCACTTCTTAGGCTTGGGTGTGTCTGGAATTCAAATGGCAGCCGAAGAGGTTTTCTGAAAATCCACACCCACACACACCCCTCTGCGTTTTCTCTCACTCATTAACTCGCTCACTCACTCAGGTTATTGGGCAGATGTTGAGTCTTTCTTTCTTTTAGAGAATTGAGAGTAGCTGAGAGGAAGAAAGTGATCCATCTTTCTCATTTCTGTGACTATGAAAGGACTTGGGGTGATGAGGTCAAATAATATTTCTGATAGATTCACAGGAATGAACCGTTAAAAACAAGATGTTTGTCAGATTGTCCAGGGTTGGCCTCTGTGCATGAGTCAGTTAACAGCTGAAGACTTCAGCAAGAAGTCTTGTTCCTGAAAAAGTCAGGAAGGACCTGTCAAATTGAGTTATGAGCTTCAGATGATCACTGAAATTTTGGCTGAATTTCAGAGTCGGCTGCATAGCTCTTGGCACCGCAGACAAGCCCAGTTCCTTACCCTCTCCATCCCCCAAACCACTGTAGGGCCTCTTCATTATACAGGTGAGGCTATCAGAGACAGATGAAATTAATATTTCTTTTAAGAGAAGTGTTGGAGTCCCATCTGCTCAAAGAAAATGGTGTGTAAACATTTAGCTACACATTGCATGCAGAGACAACACAGCCCTGGTGGTGCAGTGGTTAGGAGTTTGGCAGCTAATCAAAAGATTGGTTGTTTAAACTTCCCACTGCTCCTCAGGGAATGGATGTGACAGTCTGCTTCCATAAAGATTCAAAAACCAAACCCGTTGCTGTTGAGTAGATTCTGACTCATAGTCACCCTACAGATGGAGTAACAAACACTGCCTGGTACTTTCTGAGGCGCACCTGGCAGATTTGAAGCGCTGACTTTTTGGTTAGCAGCTATAGCACTATGCCATCTTGGAAACCATGTGGGGCAAATGGGAATCCTCTAGGGTCACTGTGGGTTTGAATAGACTCAACGACGGTGAGTCTATCCCAGGTCACATGTTCACTTCCAAAGGACAGATGTCAGGGCACTTTTGTAGAGCAGAGGGTCAGGCCAGGCCAGCCTCTGTGTGTAGCTCTGTGCTGTCCTATAACTTTATCAGGTAACCTGAGGATTGAATGAGATAATCCAGTTCTAGCCCCTAACGTGGAACCTGGCACCAGAATGCAGGCCATACATGCCACCAAGGGTTATTTTTAAGAGAATAGGAAAAAGCTAATGAAAAACACTTTGGCACAGCCTGTAACTTTTTTTTTTCCCCCAGACATTTATTTAAATAGGTGAAATTATTATCATAGACTTTAGATATTAGAGGGGTGGGAAATGTAAAAAAACAAAAAGAACCCCAGTTGCCCCTGAGTTGGTTCTGTCTCACAGTGACCCGACGGAGATCCAAGTAGAACTGTGCTCCATAGGGTTTTCAGTGGCTGTTCTTTCAGAAGTCATTTGCCAGGCTTTTCTTCCTAAGTGCTTCTTGGTGGACTCAAATTTGCAGTTAGCAAGGGAGGGCTTAGACTTTAGGTCAAGGTTACAATTATACGAGGTCCAACAATTAAGGCTGCAAACTTAGTTGTTCTAAGTGCTGTTGTGTGTCTCGTTGCTGAATATGCTACAGTCACCTTTGAAGTACTCCCCTTGGGAAGCTATGCACTGACCCCAGTGCCGAGTCCACTCTGGAAAGCAATTTTGGAACTCTTTCTGGGATGGCCATTGTACGTGGTGGCAAGTTCACAAACTTAATTGTATAGCTGTCTGTGAAGGCATTTTTAGCCAACAGTGGACAATATTTGAACACCCTCCCTGCTCACCTGGTCTAGCCTCCAGTGACTTTTTTCTTTACCTGAAGATAAAGGAAATATTGAGGATATTTTGATGTCATTCAGGACGTCAAGGGTAATATTATGACAGCTCTGATGGCCATTCCAGAAAAAGAGTTCCAAAAGTTGCTTTGAAGGGTGGACTAGGCACTGGCATCTGCTCATAGCTTCCCAAGGGGAGTACTTGAAAGGTGACTGTAGTGATATTCAGCAATGAGGTATATAGCACTTTTTCGAGGATGAGTTTGCAAACTTGATCGTCAGTTCCTGTGTGTATATGTGTATGCGTGTAAAACTCGTTGCCGTTAAGTTGATTCCAAGTCATATATAAATCCAAATGTGATTCAAAAGTCAGTGTTTGTATAGAAACTTTTTATTTCTTAAATAAGTTCTTTTAATTCTTTAGTAAGCAGTCAAGACTGCTTTCTCTCCTGATTCTAAGCACATTCAGCATAAGAGTCCTGCATTTCCAAATATACTTGGCCTCATGATTTTGATACTTTAGGAATGCAGCCAATCCAGTCTGTGTCATGGAACCCTGGTGGTAATGGTTAAGAGCTATGGCTGCAAACTAAAAGGTTGGCAGTCTATATCCACTGGACACTCCTTGGAAACTGTATGGGGCAGTTCTGCTCTGTCGCGTTGGGTCACTATGAGTTAGAGTCAGCTCAACAGCAGCAGGTGTTTTGGTTTTAGTCAGTATCAGCTATCTTTGCAAGAAGTGAGGGAGACAAGGGAGTCTTGAATATATAACAAGGCATCTCAGATAGATACCGGAACTTGGATGGTGGTGAACTTTGAATGTTATGTCTGATACTGCTATCTCTTTCTCCTCTAACAAATTTCATTTGTAACTGCAGGCATTTTGGTCAAGGAATAGTGGGGACTGTTTTTCAGGAGTGCAGGGTAGGTTGCAGTAGAAAGAAAAGGAAATCTTAATACACATTTAAGTGGCCACTACCATTCAGGGGGCTGAGTTGAGCATGTTAAGCACAGCTTCTTGAACAAAGTTGCCCCTGGCCGCCAGAAGTTCACATTAAGAAAGATCAAATAAGCATCACCATGAAATGTGACTAGGATATCAAATTATTAATGCCTCCTTCAACTTTAAAGTCATGGTGAAGATTGCCTGAAACTCCCCGTCTCCCGTATTTCCAGTATCTGTTTTTCTCCTTGAATAATTTGAAACACAATAAAAGACCAGTGTGTCATTTTTCAGAGTACCCCAGGAGAAAACCTAATTAGAGGTATATTTCCTATAAGAAGAAATTAAACCAACAGCCATTGATGAATATTCAAAGTTGATGACTCTGTCTAGGAGAAATGATAAATGGAGAAACAGTACATGACTCACGTTTAAGGGTATCGGCCACTTGTTAAATGCTGTATTCTCAACTGTGGAAGTTATTAGGAAACAAAACTCCACAAGCAGTAAGATGTGTTTCTTGATCACAAGAAACCTGTCTTGTTGGGAAGAAATTTCCTACAACATAGTAGATCTCAATTAGTATGGGAGTGGGTCATTAAACTTTCACTGTGTTGTTTAGCGAACCCTAGTGGCACAGTAGAAACTCTGGTGGCATAGTTAAGTGCTCCAGCTGATAATAGAAAAGTCGGCAGCTCAAATCCACCGGGCACTCCTTGGAAACTCTGTCCTTTAGGGTCTCTGTGAGTTGGGATTGACTCAACAGCACTGGGCAATGGGGTTCAGTGGCACAGTGGTTAAAACTCAACTGCTGGCCAAAGGCTAAGCAGTTTGAAACCACCAGGAAACTCTGTGGGTCAGTTCAACTCTGTCCTATAAGGTCACTGTGAGTCAGAATTAACTTGACAGCAATAGGTTCAGTTTTCTTTCTGTTTTATGTTGTTCAGATATTATTGCTGGAGGACTTCCTTGAAGGAGGATATGGGAAGGACTCATGGAAGAGACAGACACTGGGGCTAAGCCAAGGGGGTGACTTTGCTGAAGTTCCCCAGGAGAGAGCATGTGTCTGTGGGTGGGGGGAAAAGTATAAACTAAGGAAAGACAGTAGTTATTAAAGAAATCCAAATCCTGGGGGAAAGCTGGATGAACTTTCATGGCAAGGAACCCTTTTCTTACTGACTTTGCCATCTCTACTCAGGTCCTTACTATACTACTGCACCCTCCAGTCGGTCACCCTAAGAAATGATTTATCCAGTGTCATCAGGCAATGAGATTTCTCACAAGTGACTTTTTTAGAGAATTAAATGCACAAACTTTTTTTTCCCCTGTAATTTTAGAGTTAACAAAATTAGTATCCTCCTTAAGCATGTTATGGTCTCCAGCTGATGCAAGGAAACCTTGATGTGATAGTGATTAAGTGTTCACAGCTGCTAATTAAAAGGTAATTTAAAGGTCAGCAGTTCAGATCTGCCAGTCACTCCTTGGAAACTCTATAGGATAGTTCTGCCCTGTCCTATCAGGTTGACTGTGAGTCAGAATCGACTCGATGGCAGTGGGCTTTGGGGTCTCGAGGTGCTGCAAGCAGTTTCTCTTTGGCTACTAACCTGGAGGTGGGTGGTTCAAAACCGCTCAGTGGAAGAACTGGCGATCTGCACTGTAAAGGGTACAGCCCAGACCGTCCGACGGAGTACTGGTTTTGCTCCGTCATACATGCACTATGAGTTGGAATTGACTCAATGACAGTGGGTTTAGTTTTTTTTTTTTTTTATTTCTTAAGCATGTGGGAAAGTAGTTCAAAAGTATTTGAGGTTTGTCCAAAGTTGGAAGGGTTACTTCTGTCAACTGCTTTCTTACTAGACAGGTGACATCGTCCCTACTGAAATCATAGATGCATTTAGGGCTGTGTGTGTATATATATCTCGTCTCTGAGTGGATTAGTTCCTGTTTGTATCTCTAAGAAGCTGTTGGCTGTTCTGTCCCCGCTGATCCTGTGTGTTAGCCCCCAAGTTTTCCTTCTCTACCGTTTTGATGAAGGGGAGTTTAAGAGAAAGGCAGAAGAAGTGCATAGTGCTTGGAGTGATTACTAGACTGGAAGATAGGGCATTTAAAATACTGCATCCAGCCCTACCAGTCTCTGTGACCTTCAACAGGTGACCTAAGTTCCTTGAGCCTGTCCTCAGCTATCATATGAGAGAGTGAGCCTGAGGTCAAATCTTCACAATATTTTCTGGTTCTAACAGTCTGTTGCTAGCTAAAGGGAAATAATATGCCTCTCTAAGCATAATATAAGAAGGAGGCCTGGTGGTGCAGTGGTTAAGTGGTTGGCTGCTAACAGAAATGTTCACAGTTGAAACCCACCAGTGGGTCTGTGGGATCTGGTGATCTGCTCCTGTCAAGATTTCAATCTAGGAAGCCCTGTGAGACAGTTCTGCTTTGTCCTGTAGGGTCACTGTGAGGGCACGCAACAACAAACCTAATACACATTATTTCCTGAGTGTGTTGGGATCAGAAGTTAGGATGGCCTGGTGCTAAATTGTTGATCTGTATATGTTTGTATTGCTGTTGCTCAGAAGCTAGGCTCTTCCTTACTGCAGCTCATAGGTGGCTTCTATCAGTTGAATTGTATCCCTCCCAGCATATGTATTGAAGTCCTGGCTCTCCGTACATGTGGATGTACCCCTGTTTGCAAGTAGATTTTTCCTTTGTTGTGTAAATGACGCTATACCAAAGTAGGGTGGGTCATAAGCCCAACCTGAGTTAAGGAAAGAGCAGCATAGACAAAGACACAGACATAGGGCAAGGACGAAGACAGTGAAGAAAGATTGGATTAAAAATCTCGGAACCCGAGAGATTGCTCGTAGCTCCTAGAAGCTGCAATAGATGAGACAGGACCTCCCCCTAGAACCACACCTTGTACTGGGGCTTCTCTGGAGGAAAAAAAAGGGTTAGGGTTAGCCTCAGAAACTGGGAGAAAATAAATCGCTTTTTTAGAGATGAAAAGAACAATGTGTGAAGTTGATATCAAAATGTCTTTTAAGTCATGTTGGAATGTAGTTTTTGGAATAACTAGGTTAGCAAATGTTATGAAAATTAAGTTTGCAGCTGTGCTGTCTCTTCTCCACATAAATCAGTTTCAAAACATTGGTGTCTTAATGACCACCCTAAATCTTGGTCACAAGAGTGACATTAAAATTTCTTAACAAAACCAATTGTCTCTTTCCTGGATTCACTTTTATAACCACTGGATATAATTGAAGGAGCCCTTTTGGCGAAATGCCTGGCTGCTAACCAAAAGGTCATTGGTTCAAATCCAGTGGGCGCACCTCTGGGGAAAAAACATGGCAGTCTGTTTCAATAAAGATTACAGCCTTGGAAACCCTGTGGAGGAGTTCTGGTGTATGCTATAGGGTCATATTTTTCAGGAAAAGTTCAGAGAGCAGAGCATGTAAGACAGTTGACTTTGCAATACTCATCATATTAACAGGATGGATGATCCTATAATATGCTTAAACAATATAGAATATTGTACACTAGAGTGTTGGCTATGGCAGTTAACAATTTAGGACCTGAGGCACAAGTGACCCTCTTCCCTACCCAAAACCAAAAAATAGAGATGCACAGCTTCTTTGACAACTGTTCAATAAAATAATCAAAACTAGAATAGGGTTTCTTTTCTTTTCTTTCTTTTTTTTTAATAAAAGCATTTTGACGTGTTTTCTTGAAAGGTTTATAGTGGCCAGTTTTCCTGCCAACTGCTGTAATTATTTATGGGTGCAATAACTTCATAGGTTTTTATCCTTATAACTACATGTGGCTATGATTAGACCACTTCTGAATTTTAAACTATTTAAAAGTGTTTGAGGAGGAGAAGTGTAAGAAGATAGATTGTGCTTTTCTTACATTGCCTATTTCTCTACGGGGTACTGTAAAGAATAGGTTAGTTTCCACCAAAGTGACTGAGAAATATGTGTTGCATCCTCCTTCCAAAACACTTCATGCGTTTTGGCTAGTTGGCTGGTCTCACTAAAAAAAGAAATAATATGAAAAATTGAAGCCATTAAGTTTATCTGCATGTGGCTGACTTGTGTATACACACACACACACACACACACACACACACACACGTATTTATGTATTATAAACAAAACCAAAACCCACTGCCGTTGAGTCAGTTCTGACTTATAGTGACACTGGAGGTCAGAGTAAAACTGCTTTGTCATTTCCAAGGAGCACCTGGCAGATTCGAACTTAACCACTAGCATTTAACCACCATGCCACCAGGGTTTCCTTTGTGTGTGTGTGTGTGTGTGTGTGTGTGTGTGTATTGACCCCCAAATGCGTCAGTGGTGGGTATGATTGTGGTGTCCACTGTGCTTTGACCATTACACTGAGAATGGGTGTGCTCTGTAAAATGCAGTTCATTCAATTGCCCGCCCTTAATAACGTCATATTGCTGTTTGTTGTTAGCTGCTGTTGAATTGGCTTCTAACTCACAACGACACCATACACCGTGGAGCGAAGCACTGCCAGGCCCTGTGCCATCCCCATAATTGGCTTCCAGTCAGACTGTTGTGATCCATACAGTTTTCACTGGCTGGTTTTTGGAACTAAATCCCTAGGCCTCTCTCTGTACTGCTAGTATTACTTGAACGGCTGAGAAGGAAAAAGAATGGAAACTTCTTAAACTGTCCCCACACTGCACGTAACTCTAAGACAGTTAAGTCATGTCATCGTCAAAGCAGAGTGGTTCTTAAAGTGTCCAGGAATGTGAGATCCAGTAAAAACTTGCTTAGATTCCTAGACCAACCTTTTCCCTGGAGCAGTGCTTGTAAATCTGAAATTTCACATACTGTTTCAAGAAGTCTGTATATATCCCATTTTCTTCTGGATTAGCCTCGGACATTTTATGTAAAGCTGTGGAATCCAACTTGGATTGTTTCAATACCTAGTCTTGCTTCCTATATCTTGATAACAAACACTAGGCAAGTCTTTTAAGTGTCAATAGCTTAATTCTTTAAATTGATATGATACATTGCCTAGACAGGTGGATTAATAAATATAATGCATGTGAAAGTGTCCAGCGTCATGCCTTCTGTTTGTGTGAGACAAAATAGTTTATTTTTTATATTGTTAAATACACACACAGCAGAACATATGTCGGTTCAACAGTTTCTACATGTACAGTTCAGTGACAGATGACATTCTGCAGGTTGTGCGGCCATTCTCACCTTCCTTTTCTTTATTACTCCCCCACAGTTAACACCAGCTCTCTGCCCCTTCAGCTTCCTCTCTAAACTTTCAAGTTGTCAGTTTGATCCCATGTAGATAATTCTTTAAGAGAGCGCAGGGCTCAAGGCAGACCATCTTGACCAATTAAGCTGAGCTAGTTTTAAAGAAGACTTCAGAAGTACTTTTGGTCTACGGTTTAAAGATTACCTCAGAGCAATAATTTTGAGAATTTGTTTGGCCTCAGTGACCCAGGAAGTCTGGATTGCATGCGAATCTTAAATTCTTCTCCATATTTTGTTCTTTTTAATCAAGTTTATTGCATAGAGACTTTGATAAAAGTGTTTAGTAGTGGTAGCCAGGCATCATGCGTTTCTTGGAGTCTCGTGGCAAAGGGGACATTTGTTCACGGTGTCAGTAGCCTAGCCTTCCATTGTCTCCTCTGGTTGTTGACTCTTCTCTTTCTTTTCTGCCCTAGGCGGATAGAGAAGAATTGTGCCTTGGATGGCTGTTTGCAAGCTTTTAAGACTTGCAGTAGGTCTTTTTTTGTTGTTACTGATGAATATAATTCTCACATGGAATCCTATATCTGTATCAGTTGTTCAGCATATTTGAGCCTTCTGGTTGAAAATCTTCCTGAGATGTTAGATGATGACTAGGTTTCTTGGGAGAGCTTAGAATCAGAGTAGCAAGAGTTAGCCAACAGTAGTATCCCAGTGTTCTTCAACTCACAGCTGCTGTATTTTACTCTACCAGAAGTAAACAAGTTAACAGCGCAGATGCTCACAGAAGCCAGACAGGAGTCCTTTTCCCATGTGTTTACAAATTATTCCTATTTGTTGTTGTCATGGATTGAATTGTGTTCCTCCCAAAATATGTGTGGCTGTGTGGCTGGGCCATGATTCCCAGTATTATGTGAGTGATATTCCTTTATGTTGTAAACTCTGCCCCTGTAATGTGAATGAGGGAGGATGGGCAGCAGTTGTCTTGGGGGAGCAGGACTCAGTGTAAGGCATTGTGTTGTCTCTGGGATAGCCTCTTGGGATATAAAGCAAAGGGAGGCAGATGGAGATTTTGGGACTTCATACTACCAAGAAAGCAGTACTAGGAGGAGAGTGTGTCCATTGGAAAGGACCAGGGTCCCTGGGCCTCAGAAGCTTCCAGTCCAGGGGAAGATTGACAACCAGGACCTCCCTCTGGGAGCCAGCAGAGAAAACCTTCCCCTGGAGCTACCACCCTGAGGTTGGACTTTTAGCCTGCTAGACTGTGACAAAATAAATTTATCTTTTTAGAGCCATCCACTTGTTCTATCTCTGTTAAAGCAGCACTAGATGACTAAGACAGTTGTCTTTTTCTAGGACTGTATGCATACCAGTGCCATTCTACCAGCATATTCTTTCTTTAGATCTACTATTCTACAGTGGATTCTAAAGCCACTTTAAGGTTGTCATTTTGCAGGGTCTTACCATGACTTCACTGGACCATTTCTTCTCTAGAAGTCTAATCTTCCTGCCTGTGGACTATTTTAGTTCCAAGTTATGGGGATTATTGGTAGTCTCTTATGAATAATCTTCAGTGTGGTTGACTCTAGAGTTAACCTATTTAACATATACTAAAGAGTCTCAAGAAGTCTTGATGGCACAGTTGTTAAGTGCTTGGTTGTTAACCGAAAGTTGAGCAATTTGAACCCAACAGCTGTTCTGCAGGAGAATGATGTTAGCAGCCATCTTCCGCAAAGATTACAGCTCCAGAAACCCTATGGGGCTGTTCTGTGTCCTACAGAGTAACTGTAGCAATATAGGGACTCAATGGCAATGGAATTTTTTTTTTTTTTTTTTGGTGTTAAATGGGTTCACATGATGTGACCATCAATCCCATGTACACCCCTTATGTGTTAAGACTGTCTGTGATTGGGACAACATGGATGGTAGGAAGACGCATACATGGTCCTTAGAGTTAGACACATCTGTGTTGGAACTCACCTCCCCTTACTAACCTTTGAACTTAGTTCTTAGATGTTACAAAGATTTCTCTCCATAGTCTCCTATGAATCCTCACTATCTTCTTTCCTGCTAGTGATTGTTGTGGTCATCTGTATGGCTTGTGGCTACTCACATATCCTGCTTCTCTTAGCAAGGCTGCATGTTTGTGAGCTGGAACCTAGGTTTTGCTCAAAGAGGGCTGTGTCATCTCTTGAAGTAGTTTTTACCGAACACATGAAGATTGAAAGAATAGTCATCCACTGTCTGTCATAAATGTGTGTCATCTGTTATATTTCAAATTTAACCTATTTACCCAATCAATGGTCAAGTTCATGCTGGGTACTGCTGTCATCTTTGGAATGCAGGGTAATATATGCATCATCATGGCTTTGGTGCTTGGATTATTTACTGTAGAATTAAAAAAAAAAGATATTTTTAAGAAACTAGCAACCACTACTTTCATTTTTCTGATAAGATTTACATATTAGGTTGCTTTTACAGATCTATGCATCATTCATTTTAGCTCACTTAGTACCTCAGACCTCAGGAACAAACATGGGGGGGATAGTGATTGTTATCTTGAGTGTGGGTCAGACTGTGAAGAATTATTACTTGAGTATACCTGAAATTAATTAACTCAGTCCCTCTGATTTCCTTGGATTGCATCCCAAATCAGAACTCTGGACGGTTTCTTCCAGAATTAACTCCTCCCAAAGAAAACGTGTCACAGAGTGGGGCCCATGACTGAACTTTACCAAGCAAGGAGAACTGTGGACTGTGCCTTTAGTGTCAAAGCAAAGGATACATTAAAGTTTTATCATGAAGTTATGAAAATTTGTATTTTTTTTCAGAACTCGATGGCACTTGGCTTTTCAGAATTACTAATACTGTTTTATCAACTTTTAGGAAATGAATAAGGCGTCCTAATCCCTATACCAGTAGATATAGTCTTGTTTGGAAGCAGGACTTCCTTTGTTATGTTAATGAGGCCATATCATTGTGTGGTGGGTCCTAAACCTTATCCCCTCTGACTTACAGAAGGAACAGCACAGACACAGCAAAAACACACATGCAGAAACTCACCGATGCTAGGTGAGGGTCTTCAGGGTATACCCAGGCCCTTATTGGGACTTCTGGCCTCCCAAAACTCACTGGTCAGTTGTGACTCATAGTGACCCTATGGACACAGTTGAATTGCCTAATAGAGTTTCCAAGAGCCCCTTGTGAATTTGAACAGCTGACCTTCTGGTTAGCAGCCATAGCACTTAACCACTGTATTGCCAGAGTTTCCTCTGGCCTCGTACCGGTTTCTGTGCTTTAAAGTCACCTGTTCGTGATGTTTGTGTTACAGCAGCTGGGAAACTAAGATACTCAGTAACTCTGTCAGGCCTGTAAAAACCAAACCTCACCATTGGCTTGAAGACCATTCTGAGTCATAGCAGCCCTGTAGGTAAAGTGAAACAGAAGCCTATGTCAAAAATTAATATTTATTAAAAATACAGATTGGACCTCTATTAGTTTTGTCAGCCTGAGGTCTTCAGCACAGTCTTAGAACACTGGTCATAGTTTTTGATGTGTGAATCTCATCTTGATTGAAATACAACTGGGAGTTTCTATATTTTAAACAGAACACTTTTGCACGTGGTGGACGTTCATGTAATCAGTGAGTTTCTTGGCTGTGAAGTTTGTTAGGGTGGTTATTAAATTACCCCCATTCACATGCCTCTTTGTCCTGGGAGATGCCAGTCATGGTTTGAATGTCATCTTTCAAATATAGTTGGTTTCAGCTGTAGGTAATGTCTAGGGAGGAGAATGGCCAGCCCTTTGTGCTCTTTCCCTCTTTGTGAGCAGTACTAGGCACAGCCTCTGCCTTGCAGCTGCAGGCTGTAAACTAGACAGGGAGGAACAGAAAACTAAAGCAGAGAAAGTGATGGACAGAACAAAGAGCACAGTGACAAGGACAAAATGATGCCCACCATGTGCGCTGTGACTTTTTCCGAGTGACTTTTCATAACTTGCTCAGTGCAGTTGTCCTAGACTGTGTCAGAGAGACACTGGGCCTCTCAGAGGGAAATCTAGGCCATTTTGATTTCTTGAAGCCACTGGTCTATGCAAAAAATAAAGTGGCAAAAGAAGCCTGTAAATATTTTGACACCTTTTAAAGCTTTATGCTTAACAAGTTCATACATGTATCACGTGTCCAGTACTGTCCACCTTGATTGGGGCTTTTGCAAAATATTTTAAGGATTTATAAAAAAATTACCAGTTTACTGTTGTGCATGTCAGTAAAGAAATGAACAAACGAAACAATCCATTACTGTCTAGTTGATTTCAGACTCAAGTGACCCTATAGAACAGAGTAGAACTGCCCCGCTGAGTTCCTAAGGAGTGCCTAGCAGACTCTGATTCCTGATCTTTCGATTGACAGCCATGTCTCTTCACCACTACGCCACAGGATTTCCACGCAGTGGGCTAGTAATGGAATACATGCTTACCACAGCACAAAGAACTTCGTCTTTCAGCTGCTTTTGTGTTTCTCTGTGACCACCTTCATAATGCTGGAATTCTAATTGTGAGACCGTTTGTGGATGTGAGATGTGCTGCTTCTCTGTTTTCAGGGTGATGGATGGGTCCGTATCATTTTCTCAGTTTTTACTACCCTACATATTGCCAGTCATATTGCTCGTATTTGAGAAGACGGCTTGTGCAGAGGACACACAGGCTGTAGTGGACTGTGATATGGATTGAATTGTGTGCCCCAAGATCGGTGTTGTAAATCCCACCCCCTGTGCTTGTGGTTATAATCTCATTTGGGAGTGGGGTTTCTTTGTTAGGTCAGTGAGGCAGTCGTAGTGTAGGTGTATTTTGAGTCTACCTCCTTTTTTATTTTTTAAGATATTTTATTCTGCTTTAAGTGAAAGATTTCAATTGAATTTGTCGTGCAAACACACATTGCTTTGTAACTGTAGGTGCTTTCCACACACTGTGACGGCAGCACGTGTTTCCTTTCCGCCTGGTATTTCCCATGTCCATTCAGCCAGCTCCGGTCCACCTCTGCGCTCTCATCTCGCTTATGGACAGAAGCTGCCCAGTTAGTCTCCTTTAGTCTCATGCATCTAATTGAGACAAGGTGCACACTCTTCGCCAGTATCATTTTATATTTTAGAGTATAGTTCGGTCTTCATCTGGGGCCATGTCTTTTACGGACCCTCTAGTTGGTCAGACCATCAAATCTGGTCTTTTAAATAGAATTTGAGTTCTGCACATTTTTCAGCGACTCTTTGTCTTCCTTGTCCGGACAGTCAGTGGTGGCTGGTTTCATGCTGATGTGGCCTCTGGATTATGTGGCCTTTTCTGTATCTTGGGCTCCTATTTTCCTTAAGTTTTTGATGTCCTTCATTCTCTGCTCCAGGTGAGTTGGGACCAATTGATGCTTCTCAGGTGGCTGCTTGCTAGCTTTGAAGACACAGATGCCACTAACCATACTGGGATGCAGAGTATTAATAGATTTTGTTATGCCAGTTGTCTTAGATGTTCCCTGAAAGTTTGGTCCCCAGACCACAGCCCCTGCTGCTCTGTTCTTCTGTTTTTTGGTTGTGTTTAGGAATCGTCTTAGCTTTCAGTTTAGTCCAGTTGTGCTGACTTCTCTACTGTGTGTTTTCCCTGACTTCATCTAACATTATTCTTGCCTCCTGTCTAATTAATTAATACTGCTCTCCTTCCCTCCCTATCCTTATAACCATCAAAGACTGTTTTCTGTGTTTAAACCTTTTCCTGAGTCCTTATTAATAGTGATCTCGTACAACATTTGTCCTTGTGCAGCTGATTTCCCTCAGCATAATACCTTCTAGGTTCCTCACTGTTATCTTTTCCGAGTTCATTGTTGTTCTTTATCACTGCATGGGTATTCTGTTATGTGAATATACCATAGTTGTTGTATCCAGTCATCTGTGGATGGCATCTAGGTTGATTCTGGTTTTTGCTGTTGTGGGTAGTGCCACAGTGAACACTGGTGTGTATATATTTATTCATGTGACGGCTCTTATATCTCTAGGATATGTACTAAGAAGTGGGATTGTTGGACCATATATTTCTTTTTCTAGCTTTTTAAGAAAGTGTCAAATTGATTTTCAAAGTGTCTGTACCATTTTACATTCCCACCAGCTGTGTCGAAGACATGTGGTCTCTCCATAGCCTCTATATTGTGTTTTTGGATTAATGCCAGCCTTGTTGTATGAAATGGTATTTCATTGTAGTTTTGATTTGGATTTCTCTGATAGCTAATGACTGTGAGCATTTCCTTATGGATCTGGTTAGTTGCCTGAATGTCTTCTTTGGTGGAGTGACTTTTCAAATCTTTTGTCCATTTTTTAATTGGCTTGTCTTTTTGTTGAGGTTTTGCAGTATTTTGTAGATTTTAGAGATAAAGATGCTGATCAGATTTGCTGTGTCCAGTGTTTTTTTCCATGTCTGTAGGATGTCTTTTTATTCTTTTGGTGAAGTCTTTGGGTGAGCATAGGTTGTGTAGTTTGTAGGACTTCCCAGTTAATTTATTTTATCTTCTAGTGATTGTGCATTGTTAGTAATGTTTTGTATTCTGTTTATGGCATGTATTAGGGTTCCTGTCATTGTCTCTATTTTTCCTTCCATAATCTTTATTGTTTTAGATTTTATGTTTAGGTCTTTGATACATTTCACGCTAGTTTTTCTGCATGGTGTGGTGGATATATAGTTATGCCAACATGATTTGTTAAAGAGACTATCTTTTGCCCAGCTAATGGACCTTGGGCACTGGATTTTTTTTTTTTTTTTTATGGAGGCTAAAAGTCCCAGTCAGGGCCTCAGCCCTGTCAGTTCTTTCCTTGTTGGCAGCCTTGGGCATTCACTGATGATCCTCACCTGGCATGTGTCTTCCCAAGTTTCTGCATGTGTGCTTGTGCTGTGTCTATGCTGCTCCTTATGTAAGTCAGAGGGGATGAGGTTTAGGACCCACCCTACAATAATATACCTCATTAACGTGAAAACAGAAGTCCTATTTCCAAACAAGACTACATCTGCAGGGGTAGGGATTAAGGTGCTACCACATATGGAATTGGGGACCCAGTTCACAATGTGAATTCTATCCAAAGTGATCTACAGATGCAGTGCAATTCTTATACAAATTCTGATGGCATTTTTTAATGGGATACAGAAATAAATCACCAACTTCATATGGAAAGGGAAGAAACCCCAAGTAAGTAAAGCATTACTGAAGAAGAGGTACAAAGTGGGAGGCCTCACACTTCCTAACTTTAGAACTTATTATACTGCCACTGTAATCAAAACAGCCTGGTACTAGCACAAAAACCAGATACACAGAACCAACAGAACAGAATTGAGAATCCAGACATAAAATCATCTACATATGAGTAGCTGATATTTGCTCAGTGGTTTGTTGATTTTGTTGATCTCTTCAAAGAACCAGCTTTTGGTCTTGTTAACTCTTTATTGATCATTTTTGTTTAAGTTAGAATCGACTTGATGGCCCTGGATTTGGTTTTCGTTTTAGTTGATTTATTTCTGCTCCAGTTTTTGTTATTTGCTTTCTTCTGGTGCTTGAGGGCTTTTTTTTTTTTTTTTTTGCTGCTTCTTTCAATTTGTTTGAGTTGTAGAGTTAGTTCTTTGATTTGGGCCCTTTCTTCATTTTGGATGATGTGTATTTATTGAGATAAATTGACCTATGAGCACTGTTTTTTTGTTGTGTCCCATAGGTTCTGGTAGAATGTGTTTTCATTCTCATTTGATTCTGTGAATTTCTTTATTCCATCCATGATTCTTTTATACCCCTGATGTTTTTGAGGAAAGTGTTCTTTAAGTTCCATGTATTTGATTTTTTTCTTTACTTTTTCTGATACTGATTTCTCCATTTATGGCTTTATTGTCTGAAAAGATACTTTTCAATATTTTGATGGTTTGAATTTTGTTAAGCTTGCTTTATTGCCCAAATGGTCTATTCTGGAGAATGTTCCATTAGTGTTGGAAAAGAAAAGATGCTTGGCTGCTGTTGAGTGGAGTGTTCTTTATATGTCTATGAGGTCAAGTTGGTTGACTGTGGCATGTAGATCTTTCATGTCTTTATTGACCTTTCCAGGTGTTCTGTCCTTTACTGGAAGTGCTGTGTGAAAATCTCCTATTATTATTGTGCAATTGTCTATTTCTGTTTGTAGTACACTTTGAGTTTCTTTTGTTTTGGGAGCCCTATCATTGGTGCATAAATAATGTTAATATGTTTATGTCCTCCCATAGTATTGACCCCTTAATCATTATATAGTATCTTTCCTTATCAGCTGTGGTAGATTTTACTTTAAATTGCTACTCCTGCTCTTTGTTGAATGTTGTTGGCTTGACAGATATTTTTTCCATCCTTTGAGTTTTATTGTGTTGTTAAGTCTAAGATGTGTCTCCAGTAGGCAGCATATAGGTGGATTATTTTTTAAAATCTAATCTGCTACTCTCCATACCTTTTTGATGCATTTAATCCATTTACATTCATCATAATTATTGATAGATGTGATTTTAATGTTGTCATTTTGATGTCTTTTTTTTGTGTGTGTGTTGACAGTTTCTTTTTCCTCTTAATTTTCTGTGGTGACCTGTTTTTTGTTATGTGTTTTCTTTTCATCTGTTTTAAAATTGGTGGCCTTGTAATTGCTGAGAGTTCATTTTTTTTTTCTTTCTTTTTTCTTAGGATTGTTAATATCCTTTGTGGTTACCTTAAAATTTACCCCTATGTTTCTGAGTTTAAACTAGTCATTTATTTCTTTATATCACCTTGACTTCTTCTCCAAATGAAAAATCTGTGACTACATTTATTTTTTTTAAGTCCCTCTTTTTATAATGTTGTCATCTTTTATGTGATGTCTTTGTTTCCCTATTTTCTGTCAGTCTTTTGCTTTTGGTTTATTTTTGTGATTTTCCTATCTGGGCTGATATCCAGTTGCTCTGTTCTGCATTGTTCTGCATTCTTAGGTTGTTATCAGATGTTACTGATTTTCTAGCCCAATGATTCCTTTTAGTGTTTCTTGTAGTCCTGATTTTTTTTTCAAATTCTCTAAATTTCCATTTATCTGGAAATGTCATTTTTTTTACCATCATATTTGTGAGACAGTTATGCTAGATATGTAATTCTTGAGTGGTAATTTTTTTTTCCTTCAAAGCTTAGTATGTGTCATCTCATAGCCTTCTTGTCTGCATGGTTTTTTTCTGAGTAGTCGGAGCTTAGTCTTAACGACTGTCCTTTGTGGATTGTTTTTCATCTATTCCTAGCCAGTTCTAAAATTATCTCACCTTTAGTTTTGGCAGGTTTGATTATAATGTGCCTTGATGTCTTTCTTTTGGTATCTACCTGGTATGGAGTTTGATGACCATCTTGGATAGATATCTTCTCTTCTTTCATGATATAATCAGAAGTTTTCTGTCAACACGTCTTTGACAATTCTCTGTGTATTTTCTGTTATACTCTCCTGTTACTCCAGTCATTTGTAAATTATTCCTCTTGGTGGAGTCCCACGTAATTCTTAATGTCTTTTCCGTAAATACGTTGGTGTCACATTCTTTATCTTCAGTCTTACTAATTCAGCCTTCCATTGCCTCACTTTTACTCTTTGATTTTCTATTGAGTTACCTAATTCTGTAATTTTATTAATTTCTACTTCTTGTTTCTGTATGCTTTCTTACAACCTGTTCAATTTGTCACTGTGGTGCATTTTGCCTCATCTGCTTCCTGGATCTCTAAAAGAGTTCTAAGTATTGAACTTTTGTATTTTACCTCTGATAATTTAGGAAGTTCTCTTCATCTGGAAGTTTTTTTTTTTTAATTTTTTTTATTTGTTGTGATTGAGTGAATGTGTACAACCTGGTTTAAATTTGCATCCATGCCTATGTGCAGCTCCTACTGCTGTCCTTGCCTGGTAACAGCCCACTCCTGTTCTGTACAAATCATATTCTCTTAACCACACCCTGTCTCTTCTTCTCCACCCTCTCCACTCCCCTCTAGTAAGAGGCCAATTGGGCGACATCCTGTAGATGCATAGAACCATAAAGTGCACACATGATATGGTCACTCTGTTTCACCAAGTCCAATCTGTTCCTGTCTGAGGAGTTAACCTCAGTAATGATTTATGACTGGGGCAGCTTCAGGTCTTGGGGCCATGCTCCCAGGGGAACTCCTGAGCTTTTGGACCATCAATTGTGGTCTTTTAGTGGAGGTCTCAGGATGCACCCCTTCTTATTCTTGTGTTACCACTGGGACTGAACTTCGTGAACCCCATCACGGCTGTCACTGGTGGTGGCCAGGCACCATCCAGTTCTTCTGGTCACATGTTGATGTAGTCACCCATTCACCTGGGTCTTTCTGTCTTGTGGGTTCTCTTTCCCCGATGTCATTTTTGTCCTTGGTGATCATCTGTTCTGGATGAGTTGGGATCATTTGGTATACCTCAGATGGCAGTTTGCTAGCTTTTAAGATCCCAGATGCCACTCACCAATACAGGGTGGATAGGACTCTCTTAGCAATAGGCTAGTTATACCAATTGGCCTTGATGTCCTCTGAGAGTGTGTTCCCCAGACCCCCGCCCCTGCTACTCTGTCCTTACCTATTGAGTGAAGATTGGAAGAGTTTTCAGATTATGTTGAAGTCCAGTTAAATTGATCTTCTTTCTAATGTGTGCTGTCACAGATTTCACCCAACCAAATTTCTATCCACTATCTAAGCTATAACCACCTGTCTTCCTGCATCCCTCACCTCCCTTGCAGCCATCAAAGAGTCTTTTCTTCTGTACATGAGTCTGTTTTCAAGCCCTTGAAGTAGGGGTCTCATGCCATATTTGTCTTTGTGCCACTGACTAATTTCACTCAACATTATGGACATGATGGATAGAAAGTTCTATATATATTGATGAGGTCTAGTTGGTTATTTGTTGCAATAGGTCTACTGTGTCTTTATTGAGCTTTTTTTTTTAATCTGAGATTAGTATTGCCACACCTGGTCTTCTTTGTATCTTGTTAGCTTGGTATATATTACTCCATCTTTTAATTTTCAGTTTGTTCATATCTTTAAGTCTAAGATGAGTTTCTTATAAGCAGTGTAAAGATGGGTCGTGTCTTTTGATCCAAGATGTCACTCGTTGTCTCTTTACTGGAGCATTCAGTTCATTTACCTTTAACATAATTATTGATAGGTATGTGTTTAGTGCTGTCATTTTGCTGTATCTATTTTTGTGTTGATGTTTTCTCTGTTGCTCTTACTATTCTGACATTCTTCTTTATGGGTGGATATATTTTCACCCTTTTCAGTGTTGGTTTTATGTTTTTTAAGACTCCTGAATTGCATTTCTCGTTTTGATATGTTGCTTCTTTGTTGTGCTTTGCCGCCGACCCTGTGATCCCCCTTAATAATGTATTTTTAAACCTGATTTTAACTTCTAAATGTTTTACTAACTTCCTCTCTATCTGGACAGACTATAACTACTATAATATATCACTCTTTTTAATGTGATAACATCATAGTTTTCATGATATGATCACTGGATGGCTTCTTTTAGTGTTACACCTTTGGTTGGGGTTTTGTGCCTTCCCTAACTGAGTAGGTTGCTGGATGATGTGTCCTGTATTGTCTCCTAAAATATAGAGTTAATGGTTTTGTTCTTCTAAGCCAAGAGCTTCTTTATTTCTTGTAGCTTTGGTTTGGTTTTTACAAAGTCTCTGAGTTTCTGTTTATTTGCCAAGGTCTTAATTTCATTTTTGTATTTGAAAGACAGTTTTGCAGGATATATAATTCTTGGTTGGAAGTTTTTCTTCAAGGCTTTGAATGTGCCACCCCACCACCTCCATGCCAACATGTTTTCTGCCAAGAAGTCAGATGAAAGCCTACAGAGCTTCTCTCTGAATGTTAGCTTTTCTTTGAGTCTCACTGCCTTTAACAGTTTCTGCTTATGTTTCATTTTGTTAAGCCTGGTTATAATTTGTCTTGGAGTCTTTCTTTTGGGGCCTAAATTATATGGTGATCAATATACATCATGGATATCTATGTTCTCTTTCATAATTTCAGGGAAGTTTTCTGTCTGCAAGTCAACAACAGTCCTCTCTGTGTTTTCAGATGTCCCTTCCTGTTCAGGAACTCCAATTAATCGTAGATTGTTCCTCTTGATAGAGCTCCACATGTTTATTAATGCTTCTTCGTTTTTCTTGTGTCTTTTCTCTGGTTTCTCCTTGTAAATGCTGGTGTCAGTAGTTCTGTCTCCCAGGTCAGAAAGTCTGTTTTCCATTTGTTCAATTCTGTTCTCTTGGCTTTGAATTGAGTTTTCTGATTCTTTAATTTTGTTATTCATCTGTTGGATTTCAGAATGCTGGAGTTCCATCACTTCAGACAGCTTGCTCAATTTTTCATTGTGGTCTGCCAGATTTTGTATAATGTCTAGGAGGGTTCTATATAGAATTCTTTTGTACTTGACCTCCAAAAGTTACAGAAAGACTTCTTCATCTGGGAAATTCTTTGGTTGTTTGTTCTTTGGAACTTTCCGGAGCCATGGTTGGATTTTTCCTTAAGTGTTGGGCCAAGGTCTGTTGCTTTTTCGGCATCTAGAGGTTGTTTAGTTTCTCTGGTGTTGCCTTAGTAGGAGCCGAAGTAGAAGGTGATCACCAGTTACCTCTGTGTACTCTAGTGACTGGGCCTAGTGGAATCTCTGTGATAGCAGCCTCCATACCCTGGCTTGCAGAGACAGGGCCCTACTTATGGAGTCACTAGGAGGCTGTCAGCTGACCCTACATTGTGGATCAGTCAAGATTGGAAGGGATGCCGTTAGGCTGCACCACAGTTATTTCTCCAGGTAGTCTTATTTTGGAAGGTAAAAGCTATCTGACGGCTTCCATAAACAGTCAAGCTGTCAGGTGTGCAAGCCCCTCTGTCCAGCTGGCAATGGAGACATCTTTATATCCATCCCTAGATGCTGTGATCTAGTTAGGAGTATGGACAGGCTACTGCCCTGCTGTCATCAGGTGCCGGGCCCTACCCGAAGGGTAAGATGTGCTAAACACAGCTATTCTGGAAAAGCGCTCCCCAGGCTGGCACTGCCTCCTAACCTGGGAATCAGCTGCTGCTGAGGCCTCTATTTGGGTATATCTGCCTCCCATTCAGACAAGATGGCATCCTGTGGAGGCTCTCCTTCCTACTGTGAAATAGTTGAATCAGTGGTAGAGGTCAGAAAGAGGAGTGAAGGGGCTGTGGTGCTCAGAGTACAGAGCCAGGCTCTCAAAGTGTGGCTATTCCACCTGCTGGTCATGTCAGCAGTGTGGCAGAACTTTGCTGCCAGTTAAGCTCAGTTGCTGTCACAGGCTAACAAAAAGGAAAAAAGTTAAAGCTGGCAGTTACCTTCAGTCTGTGAGAGCCTGCCATTCAACAAGGGTGGCACATCAGCGAAAGAGAAGTTTACTGCTCAGTGGCATGTAGTCCAAAATGACAGCCCTATGCTATGTCCTACGGCCCACTGGGTGTCCAGAAGGCTCCGTTTAATCGTCAATCTCGGCCTTAGTTTTCAGAGTGAGTTAAGGAGACGTGTGTCTAGTCTACCATCTTGACTCTGCCCCTGGAAAATTTCTGGATTCTTTGTTTTGGGAGTTTTCTGAAGCCATTGTGATCTACCTGTTTAAGTGCTTTGCTACTGACTGTTGTCTCCAAGCCAACAGTAAGTTATGTTTATTATATGATTATTTCCTGTGTTCTATCTTCTTGTTTTGTTCTGTACTCTCCAGATAGTCTGTTCATGTGTGCTGTTTGGGGTATTGGCACCTTGGAAGCTCTGACATCCTGAAACCAGATGTTTAGAGCAGTTAGTAAACATACGAGCCCAGGAGTCCATATACTTTTCTTGGATGGATTTAGCTTATGTGTCCAGTGAGCTAATCACCAAGTGTGTGGTACAGGCTCTCCCGTATGGTCCGATATGAACAACAGTGATTGGTATAGGCCTATGAGGTCCAACAGTTAAGGTCTGTGAACTTAATTGGTGTAAGTGCTGTGTACCTCATTGGTGAATATCACTGTGGTCACCTTCGAAGTCCTCCTCTTGGGAAGCTCTGCACCAATGCCAGCTGCTACTCCACCCTTCAAAGCAGTTTTGGAACTCCTTCTGGATTGATCATTGTGTATGGTGGCAAGTTCATGAACTTAATTGTATAGTTGTCTGTGAGGGAGTTTTTAGCTAGTAAACAATTAACTGTATTGCAGCACCCTCCCTGCTCACCTAATCTGGCCCCCAGTGACTTTGTTCTTTACCTAAAGATGAAAGAAATACTGAAAGGAAGACACATTGATGACATTCAGGACATCAAGGGTAATATGATGACAACTCTGATAGCCATTGCAGGAAAGGAGTTCAAAATTGCCTTGTAGGGTGGACTAGAGGCTAGTATTGGTGCATAGCTTCCCAAGAAGAGTACTTTGAAGTTGACCACAGTGATATTCAGCAATGAAGTATGTAGCACTTTTTCTATGATGACTATGTGAACTTAATTGTCAGACCTCATATGTATCTGGCTGTGCTTGCTGAGAAAGGCAGGGGGATTGCAGCTGTGACTGTCATTAAGGAACATGTGTCCCTTTATGCTTGAGCATAGGGGAATTTTCTGTTTATGCCCTGAGTTCCTGAGTTCCAAGCTCAGGAGAGTGGGTAGACTTTTTTTTTCCTTCCCCCTGTTTGTTGAATTATTTCTCCATGTGTGGGAGAATGGTTCAGGACGTATGTAAAGAATCCTACTTTTGTCCCAGGAATGGGTCAGTCACTGTATGGAGCCTCATACAGTGTTGAGAAGAGAGGGTGTAGCACTGCAGAAATAGAGATTTATCCTGAAGTGGAGTTTTAAATCCACTCACGGTCAGTTAGATGCAAGCCAGTTAGCTTTTGATGTTTGAATGCTGATTTTCATTGGTCCTGGAGGCTCTGTGCTGCTCAGTCTCTCCTGCTGAAGAGGATGCCCTCCAAATGCTACTACACACTGGGTGCAGCTGATTTCCACCAGGTCAAGTGAGGCCAGTCCTGTTTACTTCTGGATCTCCTTGCTTCCCTCATCACTTAGTTTGATTTCTCTAATTTCCCTTTGATATTTAGGTCTCTTAGAATGTCATATATAATAATTCACTTCTACTTTTGGGTCTTTTTTGTTAGCAGGATGGCAGAAAACATCTGACTGCTCCACCATCTTGGCCACACCTCCTGTAGTAGATCTCTTTTGAGATATAAAAGCTGATAAAGCAAACAGAGATGAAGGAAGATAGATGTCACGACACATGAGATTTCCACGGTAAAAAGAAACAGAAGCTGAAAAGAAACAATGATCTTTCCCCTGAGCCAAGGGAGAGAGGGCTTTCCCCTTGAGCCAATACCCTAAATTCAGGCATCTGTCCTTCTAAATGATGAAAAAATAAGATTCTGTTTGCTGAAGCCACCCATTGTGGTATTTCTGTTATAGCTGCAGTGGAGAACTAGGACTGAGTATTTAGCCAAGTCCTTCAAGTCCTTGAGTTTTTGCTCAGCTGCTAACCTGAAGTTTGAGAGTTTGAACTCACCCAGTGGCACTGGCCCAGAAAGGCCTCTGGTGATCTGCTCTGGAAGGATTACAGCCAAGACAACTCTGTAGAGCAGCTTTCCTCTGTAACACTGGGGGTTTCCAAGAGTCACAATCGACTCAGTGGCAACAGATGGGGTGTTTTTGTGTTACCTGTTCTGCAAACAGGGCTACATTTGGTCAGAATGTTCAAGGCCAGGAGTCTGGTACCAGTCTTGCTAGCTGGTTTTTAAGTCTACCTCTCTCACTTACAGCTGAGTGATCTTGGACAAGTGACTTGACTTCTGTGTCCTTGAGTTATCTCAAAAGAGGGAGAACAGTCATTTTCCACTTCATATATTGGCTGCAGGGATTAAATGATATAAAGTACTTAGCCCAGGGCCTGATGTGTGATAAGTGCTGTTCCAAATAATGTATAAGGGTGGTAAATTATTGCCATTCAGTGTATTGTTCATTGATTTCCTAAGATCTTGAACTAACTGATGTCTTGTTGGGCTCCTATAGGCAACTAAGACTGACCATGTTGTCCAGTGAAGTGCTGTGCTCCACCTCTAGGCATAATCCAAAGTAAAGGCATAGAAAGGAGTAGGGAAATTAGGCACTGAGATCAAGATGGCATATACAAAGCAACAATAGAAGAAAAGGGAATTTTTTCATTGTTTATAATCACTAGTTTTGAGTCCTATTTAACTGTTTCGGTGACTTCGGTGCCTTTTCCTGCTTTTCTTCCTCCTCTCCTCTTACTCGATTGGAACATTAAAATGTTACCTGTGGAGGAAGTGGTTTTGAAGCCAGGCTCCAGGGAGCAACCTGAGTGCCCTCTAACCTCTCCTGACTCTTCTGGTTAAACTTAGATCGAGAGATTCCATGTTAAATAACAAAAACAAAAGAAAAACCAAATTTAAAAACTACTTTTCTAGGGCTAAAAGACAGAAAAGGGAACTAAAATTTATTACCCCCACCTTGCACATGTTTGATGCAGAGACTTAAGCACTGAGCTCCTAACCAAAAAGTTGGTGGTTGATCTCACTCAGAGGCACCTCAGAAGAAACACTTGGTGATCTGCTTCTGAAAAACCAGCCATCGAAAACTGTATGGAGCACAGTTCTCTTAAACACATGGAATCGCTGTGAGTTGAGATTGACTCTGGTACTTTTTATTTTATTTTAAATGCATTAAGTGAAAGTTTACAGAACAAAGTAGTTTCTCATTAAACAGTTAATATATTATTTTGTGACATTGGTTGCCAGTCCCACAAAATGTCAGTATTTTCCCCTTCGTGACCATGGGCTCCCCCTTTTCTAGCTTTCCTGTCCCCTCCTGCTTTCTGTCTGTTAGCCCTGGTTCATGTTTAGTCCCATGTACGTGGTTGAATTAGCTGCTCTATGGTTTGTTTTATAAGACTGTCTAATCTTTGACTGAAAGATGAACCACAGGCGTGACTGTAGTGACTTTAGTACTGCGTTAAAAGGCTGTCTGGGGGCCATACTCTTGGGGTTTCTTCCATCTCTGTCAGGTCAGTAAGTCTTCCACTCTCTCCAGGAACTTCTATTGTGATCCCTGTTAGAACAGTGGGTGGTGGTAGCTGGTGGCCCCTGGTTGTGGGGACTCAGCCTGGTGAAGGCTGTGGTATCTGTAGTCCCTTAGTCCTTTGGACGAATCTTTCCCTTGTGTCTTTGGTTTTCTTTCTTCTCTCTTGCTCCAGATGGGGTGAAGTAGACAGACCTCAGATGGCTGCGCTCAAGTTTGTAAGATTCCAGATGCTGCTTACCAAAGTAGGTTGTAGAGTATTTTGTTTGTAAGCTATGTTATGCCAGTTGAGCTAGATTTCCCCTGAAACCATAGTCTCTGGCTCTCAGGCCAGTAACCCAGTCCCTCAGGAAATTTGGATATGGCTCTGAAGCTTCTGTGACTTTGCTTTGGCCAGGTTGTGCTGACTCCCACAGAACTGTGTACGGCCTTAACCTTTACCGAAGTTACCACTTACCTGTTGTCTGTTTAGTGTCTTTCTCTTTACCCCTCCCCTGCCTTGTAACCATGAAAAATTCTTTCTGTATGTAAACTTTTTCATGATTTTTTATGGTTTAGCAATCTTAGACAGTGTTTTCTTTTTGTGATTGACTTATTTCATTCAGCATAATGCCCTATAGATTCATCCATGGTGTGAGATGTTTCACCGTTTCATTATTCTTTATGGTGGTTTAGTATTCCATTGTGTGGATGTACCATGTTTGTTTATGCATTCATCAGTTGTTTCCGTGTGTTTGCTATTGTGAATGGTGTTGCAGTGAACATGGGTGTGCACATGTCTATTTGTGTGGGGGATCTTACTTCTCTAGACTGTATTCTTGGGAATGGGATTGCTAGAGCCTATGGTATTTCTGTTTATAGCTTTTTATGGAGACACTGTTTCATCTTCCATAGCTGTACCCTTTTGCAATTCTACCTGCAGTGCACATGTTGTAGTGTCTCCACAACACATGCTGCCCCCCTCCAGAAAACTAAGTGCACTGCCACTGAGTCAATTCTGAGCCATAGTGACCCTATAGGGCAGGGTAGGACTGCCCCATAGAGTTTCCAGGGAGTGCCTGGTGATTTAAACTGCTGACCTTTTGGTTAGCAGACGTTGCACTTAACCATTACACTTCCAGGGTTTCCAGCATTTGTTGTTTTTTTTGTTTTGTTTTGTTTTTTTATTGGTGCCAGTAATGTTGGGTTGAGATGGTATCTCACTGCGGTTTTGATTTGCATTTTTCTCATGGCTCGTGATCTTGAGCATTTCCTTGTGTGTCTCTTAGCTGCCTGAGCATCGTCTTTGGTGAAGTGTCTGTTCATATACTTTAGTAGCAGCTATTTTTTGTTCTTTCTTTTTTTTTCACCTTGCACCAGGCAAACATTTCTTCTTCATGAATAAATGGGCAAGACCTTGATCAGTAAGTGTGGTATTTGTGTAATTCTGTAACATTTGGCCTCTGAGAAGTGTGTACAAATGCTCTATGACTACTAAGCTGAGAATTAGCCTCTGTATTGTATTATTTTAGGGAGTATTTAGTACTCATTCCTTTATGCAAGGAATAGGTGCATTGGTGCCAGGTGTCTTAGTGTTAGATTGTTAGAGCTGAAAGGAACCTTAGAAATCATGTCAGGGCCAGCCCCCCAGGGGTACTGGCTGACTTTCCTAACTGCATGGAACAGACTTTTGGCAAAATTACGACCTGTCCCTACATTTCAGGCCGCTCTGCCCTGTTATATTGTAAGGCTGCTACTGGTTCAGTAGTCAACAGGCAGAGAATAAGTAGACCCCAAAACACAGTCCTTTTAGGAAAACTTATACCAAACCCACTGCTGGCAAATTGATTCCAACTCATAGTGACCCTATAGGACAGAGTTGAACTGCTCCATAGAGTTTGCCCACCTTTTGGTTAGCAGCTGTAGTACCTAACCACTGTGCCACCAGGGTTTCCTGTGTATAGATAGAAGTGTGTTCAAAATGGAACCATAGTTTGAACGATAATAAAAAGAGAAGAAATGTCTTAAAAGATAAGTAATGAATGAAGGGAGGAGTCCTTTGATGCAATAAATGATCTGTAATGTAAATGACTACCTAGTTTATTAAAAGGTTTCTATCAAGCACATAATATTTGTCCAGCATTTCTTTTTTAATGTGAAACTGCATCTTTACATTTAGCTGAGTAGACATTCCTTCATGTGCTCTTTCCAAGAAAGAGAGGATGTTTTTCTTTGGACCATATATAAACTTGACAGTGGCTTATCTAGAAAGTACAGAAGAGAGGCAGCACTGGCGTAGGATGAGGTCTCATTTGTTTCCCCCCTGTTCTACCATCATCATAGTGAGTCTGGGTTTGTAACAGCCCAGTTTTATTTTGCTTTGGTCGAAAGATAACTGTCTGAGAGATCAGCATCCCCAGGTTTCAGTCCTGACTCAACAGCTCCCTAGCCATGATGCCTTGGGTAGAAGTTTTTCTTTAGAACTGCATTTATACTAGATAGCCTCCGAGATCCTATTCAGGTTTGACATTCTATGAGTTTCTCTTATATTGTGTTGAATTTTTTAGTGCATAAGCAGATTTTGAGATATGTTCCTTCCTAGTTAATTGGTGCTGAGTTGACTTTGACTCAGAGCGAACTGCAGCCAAGTTTTGCACTGCCTTCATGATGGCTGATAATGCTTAGTAATCTGTGGACCTCTCCTCTGATGTCTCAGCTCAAAACATCGAACACCAAAACCAAAACTCCTCAAGAATTCATTTTAAATGAAATACAGCAAACGCGATGGAGCCATTTACTCTTCCTGACTTACTTTACAGTGTACCTTAAGATCCGTGGTGAGAGATTTAAAGACATTTTGATGTTAGAAGGTGTTTTATTACATCATTGTCAGTATTATTTACAGAAGCATTTTTATGAAAACCACGATCAAGTCCTGGTGCCAGGGTGGATGGGACCAGTTATAAACTCACTCTAGAACTGGATGTACCATTGTTCTGCTGCTTGAACCGCCCCTGAGAAAACACAAGGAAAATTTGTTACTGTGCACCACACTGGGTTGATTCCAGCTTGTAGGGAACCTGTGGGACAGAGTAGAACTGCTTCATAGGATTTCCTCTGCTGAAATCCTCACAGAAGTAGACTGTCAGGTCCTTGCTGGAGCTGCTGGTGTGGAGCCTTTCATTTAAGAGTTGAGCACTTAACTTGTGCCGTCAGAATGTTGACAAGACTTGGATCTCCATTCTGAACCTATTGGCTGAGAAATTATAACAAGTTTTTCAAGGAAAAGAGAAAAGTGGAATGGCTATACCATCTTTGCAAATGAAATGAATGGTTTTAAGAAAACTCTCAGACTTCATATCTATCCAAATTTTCAACCGTTTCTCAAGACCTTATCTCCTGCTTAGTGGACCCTGGTAATTCTCATAATTACACAGAGTTGCTGTGAGTTGAAAGTGACTTGATAGCCATGTAACAACAACAAAAACACTGTGCCAAGCACTGTTCTGTGAACTTGGGATTCATCAGTGAACAAAAGACAAAAAACACTGCCTCGTGGCAGTTATACTGTACACGGTGAAAAACAACAGTAATATAGTAGGTAACATAATGAGTCACAAATGCTGTTGGTTGGTGCCCTGGAGTTGGTTCTGACTGTAGTGACCCCATGCATGACACAAGGGAAACATGCCCCAATCCTGTGCCATCCTCACAACGTTGTATGCTGGAGCCCACAGCTGCAGCCACTGTGCCAGCCCATCTTGTTTCTTGTTGAGAGGCCTCCTCTTTTTCACTGACCCTCAACTTGACCAACCGTGATGTCTTTTTTCAGGGACTGGTCCCCCCTCATCACATGTCCAAGGGATGTGGGATGTAGTCTCACTATCTGTGCTTCTAAGGAGCATTTTGGCTGTACTCTTTTAAGACAGTTTTGCTTGTTTTTGTTTTTTTTTTTGGCATTCCATGACTTACTCAATATCTGCCAGCACCAAAGTTCAGCAGTGCCAGTTCTTCTTGCCAAAGCCAAATGCCATTGCCAGTTCTTCTTCGGTCTTCCTTATACACCGACCAGCTTCACATGCATATAAAGTGATTGAAAACACTGTGGTTTAGGTCAGGTTGTACCTTAGTCCTCAAGGTGATGTCCTTGCTTTTCAACATTTTAAGGACGTCTTTTGCAACAGATTTTCCCATGGAATGTGTCTTTTGGTTTCTTGATTGCTACTTCTGTGAGTGTTGATTGTGGATCCAGGTAAAATCAAATCCTTGATAACCACAGTCTTTCCTCCATTTAATCATGATGTTGTTTATTAGTCTACTTATGAGGATTTTTGTTTTCTTGATGCTGAAGGCTGTGGTCTTTTGATCTTCATCCATAAGTGCCTCAAGTCCTCTTCACTTTCAGCAAGCAAGGTTGTGTGATCTGCATAACTCAGATTTGTTAGTGAGTCTTCCTCCAGTCCTGATGCCCCATTCTTTTTCATTTAGTCCAGTTTCCTGGAATATTTGCTCCCTGTACAGATTGAATAGTATGGTAGAAGGATAGAACCCTTATCTACACTTTTCCTGACTTCAAACCATGTTTTGTTTGATCCAAATTCAGATTCCTCCTTAGCACGATTAAGTGCTCCAGAATTCCTGTTTTCTGCAAAGTTATCCAGAATTTGTTATGATTTACATAGTCAAATGCCTTAACAGAGACAATAAAACACAGGTAAACCTCTTTCTGATATTCTGTGCTTTCAGCCAGGATCTATCTGCCATTAGCAGTGCTATCCCTGGTTACACATCCTTTTCTGAATCTGTCTGGGATTTCTGGCAGTTCCCTTCTGGTGTGCTGCTGCAGCTACTTTTGAATGATTTTCAGCAAGATTTTACTTGTCCTAATGTCTTCATTCAGTTGGGTTACGTTTCTTGTCAATAGGCGTGGATAACGGATCTCTTCCAGTCGGTTGGCCTGGTAGCTGTCTTCCAAATTTCTTAGCGTACATGAGTGACCACTTCCGTTTGTTGAAATATCTCAGTTGGCATGCCAGTAATTCCTGGAGCCTTGGTTTTCACCAGTGCCTTCCACACAACTTGGACTTACTCTTTCCGTACCGTCAGTTCCGGATCATGTGTTAGCTGCTGAAATGGAGGAACATCTACCAATTCTTTTTGGTGCAGCAACTTTATGCATTCTCTCGTCATAAATACTGTGGAAAAAATGCAGCAGGGGTGAGGATCTGGAGAATAGGGGCTCGGGGGTAACGGTGGCACATTTTATGGGGCAGTGAGGTCAGCCTTACCGAGAAGTAGATTTCTAAGCAAAGACTTGATGGAGGTGACCCATGCATGTGCCTGGCAAAGAGGGTTCCAGGAAGAGGGCGTGGCTTGCACCCAGGCCCTGAGGTAGAGCGTGCCGGTGTTGCTGGGACAGAGTAGGGGGAAGTGTAGACGAAGAAGTGAGGTCCCAGCGAAGAGAGAAATGGGAGCCCGTGGAAGGAGAGTGACCTGTGCTAGGGGCCCTGGTGGTACAGTGGTTATGTACTCGGCTGGTAACCAAAACGTTCACAGTTTGAACCTGTCCGCCCCTCCAGGAGAGGAGTGTGTGGCCATCTGCTTCTGTAAACGCCACAACCTTAGAAGCTGTGTCAAGCAGTTCTGCTCAGTCCCGTAGAGTCCTTGTGTGTCGGAATCAACTCAGTGGCAATACGACCTACCGTGATCTAAAAAGGGAACTCGGGTTGCTGTGTTGGGAACAAGTTGTCAGGGCGCAAACGGTCTTTCTAGTGTGATCTAAAGCTTCACTGTTTCAGCCTGTCTAAATTCGTTGCAAATAAATTGGAGTATTTCTGAGTTGCATTTGTTTCCTGTGTGAGTAAGTTTGCCGTTTGGAGTGTTGAAGATGAAGGGCCTTGCTTCAAAACAAAACAAAACTAGTTGCGGTTGGTCGAGTGGATTCTGATTCGTGGTGACTTGTGTGATGGAACTATGCTCCATAGAGTTTTCAATGGCTGATATTCTGGAAGCAGGTCACCAGGCCTTTCTTCTGAGATGACTGTGGGTAGACTCCAACGTCCATTCTTTTGGTAACACAGCTGTGTGTGTTAACTGTGTGTGCCATCCAGGGACTCCCTGGGACCTTGCTTAGGTCTTTCTTAATGAAAAAGGTGCGTCATTTAAAATTAGAAATGACACATCATTCAACTGGCTAAGGTAAAAATGATTTCAAAGAGTCTGCTCTTCTGCAGTGTATCTGGCAGCCTGTATGTTGACAAAAATAGTTCCTATCTTATGTAGCATTAAATTCTCACTAATTAGCTGGATTTGAAGACATATCAGAAGGGAAAGAGCTACCCAGATAGGAGCAGAGACCGCTGCCTGGCTTCTAGCTCAAGTCTAGCTGTCTCTCTGCTCTTGTGTACTGGGGTTTGACTTTGCCATGTGGGAAGAATTTATGTTAGCAGTCTGTTTACTTCTGTTTAAAGGAATGGTTATAAATACTGAGCTGTTTCTTGAACCCGACCCAACACTGGCAGATCGCATTTCCTTGGGGGAGCTGTCTAGGGGCATGGGGTGGAAGGTAGGAGAGGGTCTTCCTTCAGAGACTCTGAATAATAGTAGTATCTCTGCCTGTAGCTGTCCTGCATTCCTGGAGGCCCAGTTGCCCCTTTTTTGCATTGGAGTAGCTACTCTACCAGTTAAAAACCTACCAGGAGCAAGTCATTTCAGACTTCTAATGACCCTACAGGACAGGGTAGAACTGCCCTATAGGGCTTATGAGGAACACCTGGTAAATTTGAACTGCTGACCTTTTGGTTAGCAGCTGTAGCTCTTAACCACTATGCTACCAGGGTTTGTAGTCTTTATTAAATTTTTTCCAATTATGACAGTAATGGAGAATAGGATTCAGTATAGCTTCCGGACTAGGACAGACTAGGAAAAAAGTCCTGCTGTTCTCTTTCTGAAAATCAACCAATGGAAATGTTACGACCAGCTGAATTGTTCTCAATCACCTGAAGGAGTTTTTAAAAATAAATAAATAAATACTGATATCTAGAGCTTACTTCAGACCAATGAAAGTAGAACCCTTGGAAATACGAATCAGGTCTGTTTTAAGATCTCTAATGTGCAGCCAAGGTTGAGAAGCATTGCCCTAAAACAACTCCTTACACATATGTCCAAAATGCACAAGATGTTCACTGCAACATTGTTTAATACAGGGAAATGCTGGAAAGGATGTCAGGGTCTATCAATAAAAAAATCAAAGCCAAAAAGAAATGTTGTGATCACAGTAGTCTGATTCTGTTGTGTGTGGAGTCGTCGTGAGTTAGCAGTTGATTTGACAGCAGTTAACAGCAGGAGAAAAATGAAAACCACGTGAAATTCTGCCTTGAGAAACCATTGTAGTGTTTATACTGTTAGTGTTTCGTAGGAGGACTGCCAGTTAAGTTCATGAATTCATTCTAGAAAAACGGGCTACACACCTCATTGCTGAATATCACTGCAGTCACCTTCAAAGTACTCCCCCGAGGAAGCTGTGCACCGATGCCAGCACCTAGGCCAGCACCTAGGCCACTCTTCAAAGCCATTTTGGAACTCTTTTCTCTGGAATGGCCATCAGAGCTGTGTCATTGTATTACCTTTGATGTTCTGAATGTCATCCAAATGTCTTCCTTACAATATTTCTTTTATCTTTGGGTCAAGCAAAAAGTCACTGGGGGCCAGTCTCGTTAAGTAGGGAGGGTGTTCCAATACAGTTATTTGTTTACTGGCTAAAAACTCCCTCACAGACAGCTACACAATTAAGTTCATGAAAATATAACCACTGTGCTCCTGTGCTGCTGTGCGCAATGGCCATTTCGGAAAGAGTTCCAAAATGGCTCTGAAGGATGGACTAGGCGCTGGCACTGGTTCCTAGCTTCCCAGGGAGAGTACTGTGAAGGTGACCGTAGTGATGTTCAGCCGTGAGGTATGTAGCAGTTAGAACCATTAAGTTTGCATACTTACTGTCAGCCCTCCAGTGTTTTAAAAAGTAAGCATCAACAGGGTCTCAAATTACTGGTCCCCCCAAGAAAGCTCATAATGTTAACCTGATAGCTGTAAGAATTCACAAACATTCTAAATGCTGAACCTGCAAAGGCGACTTACAAAATTACCTACTAATATTCAGAAAGTAAAAGAGTGGCTGTGTTTTGTATATAAGTGAAATGATACAAAATGATTCTTTGTTTATATGGAAAACAAAGACGTGACCATTAATGTCAGGTGGCTTGCATTTTGCGTTTCCTGACTTAATTACAGGAGATTTAGTTGGGCTTGGTGCTTTGAAATAATGAAAGTATGCTGTCAGCCATTCAGTTGAAACCTGTCTGGTTTCTTTTCAGTTTGGCAAGCAGGAGGCTGGAGATCTGCGGTTCTCCCAGAGTTCATACTCGGTGGCATTTTTTATTTTTGTGTGCTTAAAAGTTGGGTGATCTTTTCTTTTTGGTGTTTCCTTTCTCTCTCTGATTTGGTAGAACATCATCTTAGTGCAATACCAGTTCTCCTATAACATTTTGATTTTGTATTTGGACAATCAGCGTTAGAAATGGAAGTTTCTGATACGTTCTGACTAGGGAGAGATCAGAGAGGGTTCAGATTTAACCTCTGAATTATTATTATTTGCAAGTGTTCTGATCAGTTATAACTATACTATATAGTAAAATTGCCGAAGCCAGAACCTGTGTAAGGCAGAAACCTTTCAAGAAGGAAAACTCAACTATTTGCCCCTAAATAGAAAAACGGCAAGACTGTACCCTGTCCAAGGTGGAAAACTTGCAGTGCCTGGAAAAACAAGTCAGTCCTGTCAGGTTCTGACTCTCACAGGTTTTACTATGTAATGAGTAGGTAAGAAGAATAACCAGAAGGAGGAAAAAGAAAAAAGAGAAATAAAAAGAAAACAGCAACAACTCATTGAAAAAAGGCTGAAAATCAGCACCAGAGAAATACCAGCTATTTTCAAAATACCTTGTTTCAGAAGTAGAAGTTAGATGTTGTTCTCAACTAATTAGCAAATGTTTGTTAAAGTAATTTAGAATGGTGTTGAATAAACATCTGAAGTATCTGGTGGAACATTTTCTTAACTGAATAAGCTTTGAGACTGAAATAATTTGTCTTGACATCAGCAGTGTACCCTGTCATGTAAACACAAAGGCAGAAAACAGGACTTTCAGAAGTAGTTTAGCAAGTTGCCTGTAAACACATCTTAAAGTGACAAGTCACTGTTTCTTTCTTCCTAGTCCCCTGTCAGCTTTTCAAGGCATTTGCCTAATGCACACCTTTTCTTTGCTGGGCCGTTTGGAGGCAAGTTCATTTCTGCCCATGTTTCCCCAGAAATATTTTGTTTTCTCACAGATTCTTTTTTCTCTGATTCATAGTTAGAGGCATCTGAGTTTCAAGTTTGTATAATTTCAGGTATTACCTTAAGCTGATTTTCAACCAACTCGAGTCAGAGCTTGGTACATGACCCTGCTACAAAATTTTCTCCTGATTATCAGTATTTAAGATGGATATACAGATATTAGATTGAACCAGTAATTGGAGCCTGGTGGTACAGTGGTTAAGTGACACAGCTGCTGACTGAAAGGTGGGCAGTTAAATCTATCAGCCGTTCCTTGGAAACCCAGTGGGGCATTTCCACTCGGTCCTGTGGGGTTGCCGTGGAATCAACTAGACAGCAGTGGGTTTCGGCTTTGCTTTTTCTGTTTTACTCCAGTAAACATTCTTATTTAATAACAACAACAAAAACTCCCCCTCCTTTCACCTAATCCACAGGATCACAGTCTTTTCTGCCCGTCTACAGCTTAGAATCAGTGCCCTGGAAAACTGTTAGAAAATAAATGATGGCATCAGCAAAGTATGCCTGCTCACTTGAGTGTATATTGTGAAGTTAATTGGTAGTTAAGCTTCGGTGTTGGCAGCGTAGATGTGCAGCCACTAATTTGGAGGGCTCAAGAGCCCTGTGCCCAGCCCCCGCCTCATGGCTGTTCTTTTGTCATGCTAGAGGGAGCGTGGACCTAAGTTTAGGAGCGTGACCATAGGCATGATGAGGAGGTTCCCCACGCTCTACCTTTACCTGGCACACTGTTTTTTAAAGCCGGGTCACGTACGGTTGATGGGTAAGGGTTAGCGCAGGTGGCTTGGATCCCAGTCAGCAACCTACTTAAGTTTGAACAAAGACAGACATCTATACACCCCACATTTGTGCTATCCATTACACCTTCCAGAGGCCAGGGGTGTGGTGCTTGTTGTCACATAGTTTTTGGAGCTGACCATCCAGATGGTTCCTGTCTCTTGTTTTAACCACTCGGTTGCCGTGGAGTTGACTGCGACTCACGGTGGCCTCCCGTGTATCAGAGTACAGCTTGGCTCCATGGTGCGGTTTTCAGTGGCTGATTTTTCAGAAGTGGATCATCAGGCTTTTCTTCTGCGGTACTACCGGGTGGACCTAAACCTCCAGCCCTCTGGTTAGCAGCTGAGCTTGTGGACGTTTTGTACTATGCAGGGTTTTTTGTTGCTTCAGTTTCCTCTGATTTCCCACATTGTTTTCTAAGCTGGGGCAAAAGTTTTCACACCCAAAGTAGTCACCATTTGCCGTGGACTGAAGTCTAACTCATGATGACCCTGTGTGTCAGAGGAGTGTTATGCTCCATAGAGTTTGCAGCAGCTGATTCTGTGGAGATAGGTTGCCAGGCTTTTCTCCTGACGTGCCATTGGGTAGATTTGAACCTACAGCCCTTAGGTTAGCAGTTAAATGTTGTAACCTATTGTGCCACCCCGGGCCTCCTGTCTGGTTTTACTTATCTCTAGTTTCTCACCCTGTTTTCCAAACTTGGGCATGGAATTTTCACCCCGAAGCTAATAACCAATTGCCATCAAGTTGCTTATGCTCATCTCAACCCTGCATGTGTGAGAGCAGCACTGTGCTCCATACGGTTATCAGTGGCTCATTTTTTACAAGTAGACTGCCAGATCTTTCTCCCCAGGCACTGCTGGTTATACTTGAACCTCAAACTTTTTGGTTAGCAGTCAAGTGCAATAAATGTTTCCACTGCCTGGGGACTCCCCCAAAGTTCTAAGTGATCTACTGCCCTGGGACCTCAGGCATGATTTTCTTTGAGTACATGACATGGTCTAATCATTTTCCTTTACCAGCATGTCCAGTGCCATTGTCTCTTGGTAAATCCAGTTAGTTACAACACAGAGTGGAAGGTAGTTGCATATGGAATTCTAAGAGGCAACATTTAGAGATGCTGAAATTGGGGCATTTGAAAACCTTAGTAACAACATTGATTTTTGAAGGCCACTTTGGATGTTCTTCACTAACATTGGATAAGAATGAAAAACTAATTCATGACACTGGGTTTTGAGTAAAGCCATAACTTCCTGAAAGAGGAAGACCTGGAAGTGACTTTACGACCTGGCTGAGGATGTACCATCTTGGAGTCACCGTGGGTTGTTTTGTTTGAGTGCCAGTCATTTGCAAACAGAAACGTCTTACTGAGCTGCCGGTGGATATGTTTAAAAACATCCTTATAGTTTAAAGTTGCTATAAACTGGTTTCCGTCAGTTATTGACAAGGTTGGTCTGCACTGTCAACCAGTACAGACACTGTGATGGATGGGTAGTTTGAGGATAGGGAAACCATCTTATTCTACCTTCTGGATCCGACTCGACAGCACTTGGCTTTGGCTGGATGTATAGTCAAGGATTATAGATACTTACTGATTGCAGTTTCATCCACCAAAAAAAAAGAAAAAAACAACAACGCTTTGTTGTGTTCACAATATTCCTAAACTATGCAGTTTCCACAAATATGTCACTGTTGAGAACTAAGGCATAGAATGAAACTTCAGAGAAAGGCCTTTTGCCAAACCATGGATAAAGTTCTAGTAGTCTGCCTCACACTGAGATAAAGCATATCTGAAAGTGAATGAGAAGAAAATATACCAGAAAAACAATATACTGTTGTCACATTTGTGATTTTTGTGATTATTTGTGAACATTATTTTAAGAGTTACTGTATTGTTAACACAGCTCCACATATTATGCAATAGTAATTATAGGAATTATATTTAAAAGATAATATTTATTATTAGGATTCAGAAAGACAAAGGACTGTTAATAACTTTTAACTTACTTTGTGTAATAAAAGACTTTCAGAAGCTTTTTGGTTGAAAAAACTTTGAAATGTTTAAAACAACCTAGCAAATAACACATACTAATTTTTCCAAACTTGTTAAAGTAGCATTTTTAATTGTCTGTTTTGTTATTGTTAGATATTGTCGAGTCTGTTTAGACTCATAGCAGCCCTTTGAACAACAGAATGAGACACCACCTGGTTTTGTGCCAAGTACACAATCATTTTTATGCGTAAGCGCTTCAGTGCAGCCACTGTGTCAATCCATCTCATCAGGGGCCTTCCTCTTTTTCACTGACCCTCTACTCTACCCAGCATGATGTCCTTCTCCAGGGACTGATGCTTTCTGACGTGTCCGAAGTATGTAAGATGCAGTCTTGCCGTTTTTGCTGCCGAGGAGCACTCTTCTAGAACAGATGTTTGTTCTTTTAATTGGTACCCTCCGTGCAAGCATTTACGGTAATGTGGTTCATAGTTGGAAAATGTTGATAAACCCCCAGGCTATACAATATTACCTGCTTTTTGCCTCCAAGAGCGTTTAAAATGTTCTTTTTTAGTAACTTCAAAACGTAACAGGAAGAAACAAAGAGAGCAGGCCATTATGGTGTTCTTGTCCTCACCGAGCTGAGCATGTGGGCCCTGGTGGAGTGGTACAGACCCGTAAGAAGGGTGACTCTGGCTGAATGAGAAGCAGTTTAGGGGGAAGACTGCGGGCCTGGGTTCTACACCTGGTGTTGCTCATTCCCTTTGCAGCTTCAGTCAGTCATTCCCAGGTCTGTGCCTCAGTTTCCTCATTTCTAGAACATAGGGAATGCAGCAGATGATTGAGGAGGTTTCTCCGACACCCTGTTAGAGGGCAGCTAGCACACTGAGGAGCATAACCTCGGGGAATCCAAGCCAGCAATGTGACTGCTCCCTCCACATGGTTTTTCCTTTGGGGTTCCCTGACTGAGAAAGTTGGCTATCATTCCTGGGAATTATCCTTTTCTCTCCCTTTCATACCCACAACTAAAATCAAGTCCCATTGATGGTACTACTTAAGTCCCTCTACAGTCCTTCTGCATGTCCTTGTGGTGACTGCCGCGTGCTGAGGGGCGCCATCGTTGTTTTCTTGCATGCGTTGTTCCAGTCTTACGCTTCCTCACCGCATTGCCCTTAGACTAAAGTCCAAACTCCGTAACTGTAGCTTGTAAAAAACCAAAGCAAACCAGTTGCTGTTGGGTGAGCTCTGGTTCATAGCAGTCCTATAGGACAGAGTAGAACTGCCCCATAGTTTCCAGAGAGCACCTGGTAGATTCAAACTGCCAGTCTTTTGCTTAGCAGCTGCCTTAAGTCATCTAGTGCTGCTATGACAGAAATACCACAAGTGGATAGCTTTAAAAAGAAGAGTCTTACTGTGTTGCAGTCAGGTAGGCTGTAACTCCAAATTCAGGGCATTGGCTTCAGGGGAAGTCTTTCTCTGTTGGCTCTGCAGGAAGGTCCTTGTCATGATCTTCCCCTGGACTGGGAGCTTCTGAAGTGCAGAGACCCTGAGTCCTTTCCCGAGGATCCATTCTGCTCCCGGCACTGTTCCTTGGTGGTGTGGTGTCCTAACTCTTTACTTGCCTCTCTGTCCTTCGTATCCCAAGAGGTTGCCCCAATGCATGGTATAATCTTGCACATTGGAGTCCTGCCCCATCAACACGATAGCTGCCCATCATCCTGCATTAATACCATAGAAGTAGGATTTGCAGCATAAAGAAGTGCCAAACAATACTCGGAATCATGGATAAGCACAATTGCTACCCACAGTTTTGCAGGGAACCCAGTTCAATCCATGACAGCCATAGCTCTTAGTCACTATTGAAAAAAACCCAAACTCAGTACCATTGGGTTGATTCTGACTCATAGCGACCCTATAGGACAGAGTAGAGCTACATAGAGTTTCCAAGGAGCACCTGGTGGATTTGAACTGCTGACCTTTTGGTTTGCAGATGTAGCATTTAACCACTACACCACCAGAGTTTCTTTTAATCACTGTGCTACCAGGATTTCTACTGCAGATAAGACCTTTCAGGTCCTATCTTGACAGGGTTGCCAAGCCCTTAGATAAGGTGATTTTCTTTTCCCTTGGTTCCTGCTTTAATATCATGCTCTGATACCGTTTGTACTGTTTAATTGTCCATCTCCTTCTAGTAGAACGTATGCTCCACTGAAAAGGAATTGTCTGTCCTGTTCTTGATGAGCACTTCATCTCTTGGCACAGGGCCTGGCATAGGAGGCATTCAGCAAATGTTTGTTGTGTAAATGCAGAAAAGAAAGAGGGAAGAAGGGAAGAACAGTAAGACTTCAGTTTAAGTAAGAAAGAAAGTGCAGCTGGCAACAGCAATACCTCCTTTTCTTCTCTTGCCATCTTCCACTGCCTGCCTCCCAACTTTTTTCTGTTAGAAGTAGAGACTTCCCTACCAGATACAGGGTTATTTGTCATAGAGAAACAGAGACTTCACCTGGTGATAATGTTTGTGGACCCGTAGTAGAGATAGTTCAGCAGTTTTTTAAAGTTCAGGTTCCTTATTGTACTCATTGGTGTGAGAAGAGCTAAAAATCCACTTTGATCTAGCTCAACTACTTAGATGGTCACAGATAACTTTTTCTTCTAGCAAAAAGTTGCCAGTCCAGCAAATTGGACTTTGAACTGTAGTTGTACCATTTTATTGTCATAGCTGTGATGAATGGACACCTGATAGTGTGGTAGTTAAGAGATAGAGCTGCTACCCAGAATCCTGGAAACTGGAGTCTACTGCCATTCCTTGAAAAGCCTGTGCAGCAATTCTTTAATGTCCTGTAGGGTTGTGATGAGTCACATTTGACTCGACAGTAACAGGTTGACTGTGTTAGGTTGACCGCTTGTCTGTCCTGTGTGGTGACTTGCTTTCATGTTGTTGGAGGCAGAGCTTTCAGTATTCCAAATGCCAGCAGGGTTAATCATGGCAGATAAATTTCAGTGGAACTCCCAGACTAAGCCACTAGGAATCAGGACCTGGCAGTCAGCTTCCGAAAAGAAATCATCAGTAAAAACCTGATGGATAGCAGCAGAATGTAGTTTGATACAGGGCCAGAAGACAAGCCCCTCAGGTTGGAAGACACTCAAAATATGACTGGGGAAATATTGTCTCTACAAAGTAGAGTCGGCCTTAATGACATGGATGGAGTCAAGCTTTTGGCAGTTTTCATCGGCTGATGGGCCATGACTCAAAATAAGAAGAAACAGCTGCAAACATCCATTGATAATTGGATGAAATGTTTGAAGTATGACTCAGGGAATATTGGAAGCTGTCAAAAAGGGAATGGAGTACTTGAAGATTGACATCCTAGGCATTAGGGAGCTGAAATGGACTGGGATTGCCATTTTGAAATCAGGTAATCTGGTCTACTGTGCCAGGAGTGACAGTTGAAGAGGAATAGCATTGCATTCGTTGTCAAAAAGAATATTTCAAGATCTAGCCTGAAGTACAGTGCTGTCACTGTATAGGATAATAGCCATATGTCTACAAGGAAGACCAATTAATAAGACTATTACAAATTTTCTGCACCAGCCACTAATGTCCAAGATGAAGAAACTGAAGTGTATGTGTTTTTTTTTTTTTTTTTTTAATGAACGTTTGCAGTCTGAAGTTGATTTAAACATAAAATGGAGATGCAGTGGTAATTATAGTTAGAATGTGAAAGTTGGAAACAGAGAAGGACAAATACTTGGGAAATTTGGCATTGGTGATAGAAACAGCGTCAGAGATCACATGAGAGTTTTGCCAGACCAACAACTTCATTGCAGTTATCTGTTTTCAGCAGTCTAAAGAGTGACTCTACACGTGGACTTGGACAGATGGAGAAATTGACTCAGTGGCAGCTATCAGCAACAGCCGTGTGACCCAAAGGGCTTCACTGCTGCTGTCATTGTTATTTTCATTTGAGATTATTTTTTTTAGCTTAATATCTTTAAGTACAGGTCTTTTCTCTCCTCTTGCTTTTTTTAATAATTGATGTAGAACCTGTTCGTTTTGGTTATTGGTGGGGGAGGTTCAAGTGTTACCTTCTAATTACAAAGAGAATTCACTGTCATAGTAACTTTAAAAAAAAGAGTGGCCACCGGAGTTGTGCCAGTGTTTGTCTTTCTATGCAAAGAGGCAACATTGTGTAGGTACCCAGGGGGTGCAAAGAGTTAACTTGCTCAACTGCTGATCAGTGTGTTGAACCCAGAGATACCTTAGAAGAAAGGCTGGTGATCTATGTCTAAAAAATCAGCTGCTGGAAACTTGACGGTGTGTAGTTTACTCTAATATACATGGTGTCACTGAGTCCAACTCGACAGCAACTGTTTTTAGAAGAGGGTGTCTAGCATCAAAGCTTAGATCTAGAAACTTCTTGTTGATGGACTTGGACGAAGCTGTATAAGTCTTTTGGTTCCCTTATCAATTGAATGGGGTATTAATAATACCAACCTCTTGTGGATCAGATGAAGATTAAGTGATGTACTACAAATAATGCCTTAACATAGGCAAGGTACATATTTCTACCACTTTAAGTAGCCTCTGGCGTTAGTGGAAGACTTGGCTGGTTATAATTACTTCCAAAAATGGAAATACAAAGAGCAACAAGTAGCTTTATAGTTACTGGACAAGAAAAAGTACTCTATGGTAGAATGCCGAGGGCCTTGGGCTGGGAGCCAGGAGACAGTTTAACTTTGCCGGTTACTAGTTATATGAATGAGGGCCTGGTCCCCAGCTCTCAGGGCCTTCATTTTCTCTGTTGGAGATGGGGATGTTTGCCCCAAATCAGCTCTCTCGTCTCTTCTAATGCTAATCTTTTATAAGTCTAGAAATGAGTGATGATTTAATTTTAAGTACCTTACCATAGGAGATACCAGTAAATTATTTGCTGAATTGAATGGAATCTGCTGACTTTATCTCTGGAATGTAGACCGTTTGGTTTTGTGATGCTGAATTTTAATGACATAGAAAACAAGTATGGTGCTTTTTGAGATTTAAAAAAAAAAAGATTTCAAAGCCAGGAATAGGCTGTTTATCGTGCTCTTTTAGTGTAACTGTCCATCCATCCTCCCATCTGGCATTCATCTATTCCCCCTCTTCCACCTTCCATCCGTCTATCCCCCACTGATCCATTTCCCCGTCTAGTCCCTCTTCCTCCTTCCATCCCTGCATCCATGTGCCCACACCCCATCGAACCTTCCAGTAAATGTTTGTGTGCAATAAGGGGTGGATGGGTAGCAGACAGTTTTTAGGAGGAGTTTCCTTTACAGAGAGAGCTTATAGTGTTACAGAGAAAGTGAGCCAGTAACAGTTCTTAGCACTTAATCTTTTAATCGGAGGGTTAGCCGTGGCGTTTGTTTCTGCCTTGTTCCCTTCTACTCTCTCTCCTCTCAGAGTCTCTCTTATTCTATTCCTTTTCCCCCAGATTCACTGAAGCTGCTTTCTTCACTGAGCATTTCACTTTTTATAGGTCGACGTTCTGCCACCAGATGGTGTACAAGGTTTAGGAAAAACACTGACTTACCCATGGCTACTTTTCAATGTTTTATTTCAGGAGAAAGGTTGACATCATAGGCCACAAAGGAGATTCTGAGGTTGTGTGGATTTTAATAATCTATATAATGTTCCTCTTTCTTTATCATGGAAACATATGCGCTAGCTGGAAATCGAGGGCAAAACCCTGCCAAATTAGATGAATAAATGTTCATGGGAGACTTATTCTTAGATGAGATTTGATAATATTTTATTACCTGGCGATGTGGAAGTATGGGTCTCAGGTCGGAGGACCGCACTGTCAGAAATCACACACGTGGCGCGCATGCACACACACACACACAAGGGAAATCTCTTGAGCCCAGTAAAGCTGTGGGATGAGTGGGACAGGGGACCTCAGCAGTCACCACATTCAGCAGCCCCCACCTGAAATGTAGCTCTCAGGCCATGTCTACTCCTGCTGTGTTTGGTTTTGCCTTAACAGTGACAGTGCTGATGCATTGCAAACAACAAAGGGGTCCCCGGGTGGTGTGCGTGAGGAATGTGCTTGGCTCCTGTCCAGAAGGTAGAGAGAGGCTCCAGTTCACCCAGGAGTACCTTGGAAGAAAGGCCTGGTGACTGATTTCCAAAAAACAAGCGTTGAAAACCCTGTTGAGTGTTGTTCTGCTTTGACGCACATGGCACTGCCAGGAGTTGGAACTCCTTCGAAAGCTTTTTTAAAAAACTGCTATTTCATATAATCATGCAGATGTCAGGCTTCTTGCTAGAAAAATCTGATAGTCTGGCGGCGCCAGCTGGCTTTACTTCTCGGCAGCGCCTTGCTGTGGCTCAGTTGCGACAGCCCCTTCATCTGGAATGCGTGGTTTACAGCTGACCACGGCATCTTCTGAGGACCCCTTGGGGTGCAGTGGGGAAGCAGTCAGCGAACTGAAAGGTCAGTGGTTTGAACCCAGCAGTCACTCTGGAGGAGAAAAGTGTTACAGTTTGCTTCCATACAGTTTACAGCTTTGGAAACTGTGGGGCAGTTCTGCTTTGTCCTGTGCAGTCACTGTGAGTCAGAATCATTTCCACAAGAACTGGGCTTGGTTTGTTTGCTCTCAGTGCTTTTTTCTTTTTTTTCTAATTGTCTCTTCCACCTCATATTATATTACATAGGTCCTTTACCCTCACTTAAATGTGCCTGTTCTGAGTGGCCGGTGGTCCACATTTGAATCTGTGAAGTTGCAGGCAGGAGACCCAGAGAGGGTTGTGACAGTTGCTTCGGGGCCACACCTGTCTTCTGTTCCCAGGACACCATTGCTGCCTCTGTGAATGGTAACTGGGTTGGAGGAGTGATGAGAGGGAACTGCTAGAGAGGAGTGGTGAGGTTCAATTAAGGAATCAGGAGGGAAGTAAAAATGAAGGATTGAAAAAATAACCAGCACTACCCAGTTACAGAAGAAGGACACTGGAAAAATACACACATAAAGGGGGAATACATGGGGAACCCTGAAGTAACCACAAGGAGCCTTGGTGGGTACCAGTTAAGTGTTCTTTTTTTTATTATTTCATTTTTTTTTATTTATTGTGACTGAGGGAAAGTGTGCAGTCCAGTTTAAATTTGCATGCCCACCTATGTGCAGCTCTGACTGCTTTCTTTGCCCAGCAGCAGCACACTCCTCCTATCTGTCCTATACATGTCATATCCTTTTAACAATCTCCCGTCCCCTGTTCTCCACCCTCTCCCTTCCCTCTAATAAGAGGCCAGTAGGACGACATCCTATAGATGCATAGAACCACAAAGTGCACACGCGATGTGATCACTCTGTGTTGCTGAGTCCAATCCATTCCTGTCTGAAGAGTTGAACTCAGTATGATTTATGGACAGGGGCAGCATCAGGGCCAGGGGCCATGCTCCCAGGGGTCTCTGTCTTCTGGGTTCGCTTTCCCCCATGTTGTTTTTGTCTTGGTGGTCATCTGTTCCGGATGAGTTGGGACCATTTGATGTACCTCAGATGGCAGCCTGCTAGCTTTTAAGACCCTAGATACCATTAAGTGTTCTTTTGCTGACCAAAAGGTTGGCAGTTTGAACCCGCTCAGTGGCTTCAAGAAGGATAGACTTGGTAATCTGCTTCTATAAAAATTACAGCCTAGGAAACCCTATGGAGCAGTTCTACTCTGTGACGTGTGGTCTCTACGAGCTGAAATGGACTGGATGATACCTGACAGCAACAAAGTAAGCACATTCCAGGCAACCTGGAAAGAGCACATAACCACGTGGTCAGAGAACCGTGCCCACAGACCAAAGGAAGAAGGGAGCCTTGAGTGACTCACCGGCAAGGCTGGGCTGTCTCTGGAGTCAGCTCATCATTCATACACTGGAAAGGCGATTGAGAAGACGAGGCCATTGACAAGACAGAAATAGGATGGTTTATCAGTACCCATTGACTCAGCAGAAGGCCTTGCTGGTACCTGTGAGATGGACGTCAGTTCCGTCAGAACACTGGATGCAGTTAGTGCGGAAGTTACAGGGTGACGATGCAGTGTACTGAAGGGAGAAGCCCGGCAGGCCTGGCTTGCCTCAAGGACCATAAATGGGACAATAGAGAGGCTGACACCTGATAAGTGATTAGTGATAGCAGGTGTTTATGGAGAGTCTGCTGAATGGTGGACTCGGCAGTAAGAGGTTGATGCACTCAACATCGTTTTATCCTCCCAGCATTATGGAGATAATTATTATTGTCAGCCTGATTTTACAGACGAGGGAACTGAGGCCTAGAAGGATGAGGTCACCTCTCCAAGTACATGTAACTCATAAATGACAGAACCAGGGTTCAAAGGTAAGCTCTGAAGTTCGCGAGGTGTTCTCGCTCAGCAGCCAGGCTACTCCACGGCCCCCGCTCCCTCCTCCGGGCAGGATGTGGGCTGGCCTCGTGACGGGTGCATAGCCTGCTGTGGTCTCATTCTGAAACAGTGAATCAGTGTGCCGTTTTGGCTGGGTGACAGGTAGCAAGTTCGGAGGAGCTGAAAGTTTAAATTCTGGCAGGTGGCAAGTCTCCTTGGAAGAGTCACTGAAGAAGATTGGCCATGTGAGTGAACTTTCATCCTAAGAACATGTGTAAATAACACCTAGGAAACTTTGTTCTGGCAGATCTGATTTACACAAGGTAAATCTGTATACTGGTAAAATCTGTGATAGAGGTTGGTCATTGAAGAGTTAAGCGTAGGTTGAACGCAGCTTGGCTTGTGGAAGAGGGAATTGTGTATGGCTGGAGCTCTTTGATAAGACAAGTACATGACGATGGAGAAGAAACAGTGGATATCCCTTCTCCCAAATTTTGGAAACCATTTGCCATTGTATCAGCTCCAACTTATGGGTACCCCTTGTGTGTGAGAGCAGAACTGTGTCCCGCAGGGTTTTTTTTTTGGTTGTTGTTGAGCACATACACAGCGAAACACACAGTAGTTTAGTAGTTTATACATGTGTGGTTCAGTGATGCGCATTGCATTCTTTGAATTCTACAGCCATTCTGAATCTCCTTTTCTGAGTTGTTCTTCTATTATTAAACTCTCAACCCTCTAAGTTCTCTAGTTAATCTTTGCAGTTGCTGTTGTTGGTTTAATTCCAGACAGATAAATCTTGAAGGAGCATACTGTTCAAAAGACATTCTTTACTAGTGGCATAGTGGTTAAATGCTGTGGCTGCTAACCAGAAAGTTGGCAGTTCCAGTCTGTTAGGTGCTCCTCGGAAACTCTATGGGGCAGTTCTGCTTTGTCTACAGGGTCGCTAGGGGTCAGAATCAACTCAGCAGCAGTGAGTTAGTAGATTTTTTTTGTATTGTTTGGTTTTAAGATGTCAGGTTTTTTTTTTGTTTGTTTGTTTTTTTAATTATACTTTAGATAAGGTTTGCAGAACAAACTAGTTTCTCATTAAGAACAGTATACCTACTGTTCTATGATGTTGGTTAACTACCCAGCAATACCTCAGTACTCTTCTTTCTTGACTTTGAGTTCCTTATCGTCAGCTTTCCAGTCCCCTCCTGCCTTCTCTCGTCCTTGCCCTCGGGCTGTTGTACCCCTTTAGTCTTGTTTTGTTTAGGGGTCTGTCTAATCTTTGACTGAAGGTTGAACCTTGAGGGTGACTTCATTATTAAGCTAAAAGAGTGGGGGATGGTGGCGCATACTCTTAGAGTTTTCCCAGTCTCTGTCAGACCAGTAAGTCTGGTCTTTTTTTATAAGGTAGAGGTTTTTTTTGTTGTTGTTTTTGTTTTTAATTTTAATTTTAATTTTTTTATTTGATATGATTGAGCGAAAATGCACGTAAGGTAGAATTTTGTTGTGCAGTTTGCTCTAGCTCTGTTGGGGACTGTCACTTGTGATCCCTGTCAGAGCAGTGAGTGGTGCTAACTGGGTGTCATGTAGTTGTACTGGACCCAGTCTGATGGAGGCTGGGGTAGAGGTGGTCCTTTAGTCCTTTGGACTAATCTTTCCCTTTTATCATTAGTTTTCTTCATTCTTCTTGCCTGAAGGAGTGAGACCAGCGGACTATCTTAGATGGCTGCTCACAGACCCCAGATGCTACCCACTAAAGCAGAATGTGGAACATTTTCTGTATAAACCATGTTATGCCCATAGTTGAGCTAAATTTTGCCTTAGATCATGGTCCCCATAACCCTTAGCCAGGCAACTTGGTCCCTAAGGAAGTCTGGATGTGTCTGTGCAGCTTCTGTGACCTTGTCTTTTGTAAGTTGTACAGTGTTGCCCCAGTACTGTGGACTGTCGCACTCGGGATATTTTTAGTCTAAAGTTTAAAGGTTGTCTCAGGTGATAGTTTCAGGGGTTCATTCAGCCTCCATGGCTCCAGAAAGTCAGAATTTCCATGAGAGTTTGAATTCTGTTTTACTTTTCCCCTTTTGATCCAGCTTCTTCTGCAGAATCTTTGATCAAAATGTTCAGTAAAGGTAGCAGGTCAGCTTCTAGTCTCATGGCAAAGGGGGCAGTTGTCCTAGAGGCAGTTAGCCTTCACATTCCATTTCCTTCTCAGATTCCTGACCCTTCTTCCTCTCTTGCTCCACGTATATATAGACCGGTTGTGTTTTGGTTGGCTGCTGGCAGACTTTTAAGATCCCAGGTATTACACGGTGAACTGGATGGTAGAACAGAAGCACTAAACACATTTTATTAGGCCAATTAACTGGCTTGGCTGGTGAAAGCCAGATCCTAGACCTCCAAACCGAGAGATCAAACACTAGGAGGTTTTTGGTTGTACCAGAGCAGCCTCAGCAGCTATTTGTATTTATTTTTTTGGTCATCGTTGTAAGTGTATCTAGGTCACTGTTGTATCTGTCGGACAACTTTTGCCAGTTCCACTTTTTTCAGGTGTACAGCTTATGGATAGCAGTTAACAATAATGGATTGTGCAACCCTACTGTTAATTAGTGCAATTTCTCCATCACCATAAACCAAAACACAGTACTCCATAAACAGTAACCTGACCATTCCCCTCCCTTCTGCCCCCATAACAGCCAGTCAACTTTAATTTCCATACCTTTGCCTTTTCTTGTCTTTACATATGTGAGGTCATGTGGTATTTTTCCTTTTGTGATTGATTTCTTTCAGCACAGTGTCTTCAGGCTGTATCCATGTTGTAGCGTGTATCAGGAATACACGTCTCCTGCTGGCTGAATAACATTCCATTGTATGTATGTACTATATTTTATTTACCATTTGTCTATTGATGGGCATTTAGGTTGTTTCCATCTTTTGGCCATTGCACTTGGTGATGCAGTGAACTTTAGTGTACATGACTCTCTTTGAGTCTCTGCTTCGGTTGATGGTATTTTGAAAGTTGTTCACCAGGGCTTTCTTCCAGGGCACCTCTGGGTAAACTTGAAACTTCAACCTTTCAGTTAGCAGTGGAACATATGAGATATGACAATTAAGGCTATCAACTTAATTGTTCTCATTGCTACATACCTCATTGCTGAGTGTAACTACCATCACCTTTGAAGTACTCCCCTTGGGAAGCTATGCGCCAGTGTCAGCACCTAGTGAACCCTTCAAGGCAATTTTGGAACAATTTTGGAACTCCTTCTGGAATGGCCGTTGCATATGGTGGCATGATGGCAGGTTTGCAAATTTAATTATATAGCTCTCTGTGAAGGAGTTTTTAGCCAGTAAATGAGTAACTGTATAACCCAACCTGGCCCCCAATAACTTTTTTATTTACTTGAAGATGAAAGAAATGTTGAAAGGAAGACATTTTGATGCTTTGAGGACATCAAGGGTAACACAATGACAGCTCTGATGGCCATTCCAGAAAAAGAGTTCCAGAATTGCTTTGAAGGGTGGACTAGGTGCTGGCGTTGGTGTATAGCTTCACAAGAGGAGTATTTCAAAGGTGACCATAGTGATATTCAGCAGCGAGGAATGTAACATGTTTTGTAGGATGAGTTGGAGAACTTAATGGCAGTCCTCCTGTTAACTGTTTGTGCCACCCCAGACACTCCCCAACTTTTCAAAAGCTCCTGTCATAGGGAAAAAAGCTCGAGGGGCAGTGTGGCTTTGTGGCTTTCAGAGAAACTGAGAGGAAGAAAATTGCAATAGTTGCTGAAGGCTCATTCCTGTGTGCAAATGGAATCCGTGGAGCCCTGGAAGGAGTGCTGAGACCAGCTGTGGAACATTTTCATAGCTGATCTGGCAGGCAGAATGTAGCAGCTTGATGCCTCGGTGTGTGGTGCTGTTAAGTCCTCTGACCAGGAAACTGTAAAACCTGTTAGGATAAGCTGCCGGAAGAACTGGCAAATCGAGCAAGTGCTAGTTGAGTTTATTGCCTCTGGGGAAAAGTAATCCTGTTTGTAAGCTTATGATGCCAAATAAAATCCTGGGCGTTGTCAGGAAGGCAAGAAAACTACTCTGCCTTCTGATGCTGATAGGAAACCCAAGGCAGTTTTCTACGCAGAATATTAAGCAGGGCTGGTAGCCATTTCTTAAAATTTTGTAGTTCCATCAGTACTTACTAAGTCCTTATTATGAGTAAGGAATGGATTTAGGTGTGACCAGGAAGAAAGCCGTGGTATGAGAAGAAGCTAAATTGCAGAGACTCCTTGACTGCAAGGTGAAGGTGATTTGTTTACCGTAACTTGGCTCTGAATAACCAAAGGAAGTAGTGTTAAAAGGTCCTCCAAGCACATGACCAGCTCTAAGTGACCACCTTCCTCCAGTAGGTCTCTGAATCCTTGGATAAAGCACTTGGGAATTTATTGTGGGAGATGTGTATCCTCTGGAAACCTTGTAGGTGGTAAATGCCAACTACTCTGTTGGAAGACTTTCGGCCAGTCTTGCTGCTTTTAGAACTTTGCATTATCCGTAGTCTTTGGGGGACGTGATAGCCCCACCTGCTGCTCTGAGGAGTTCCCTAGGGAAGAGCTGGCTGAGTCCCCTGTGGAATCTACCTTTTAAGTTACAGCTTTCCCCATTTCGTCAAATTGGTTATCACTCTGTCTCCTTCCTGACTTCCCTGGATTGTTGAAATCTCTATATTTCAGAGTAGAACTGCCCCGTAGGGTTTCCAAGGCTGTAGTCTTTTATGGGAGCAGATCACCAGGTCTTTTCTCCTTGGAGCCGTAGGTGGGCTCAAACCACTGACCTTGCAGTTAGTGACTAAGGAGCTTGACCATTTTGCCACCGGCACTCTTTTTACACTACTACCTGGTTGAAATATATGCAATTAGAACAAACATTTTTTGAAAAAATACTGCAGTTGCTGTGATATGTTGTGTCATATACTTGATTGCATTAGAAATGCGCAGGCTGTGAGCCACTAAATTGGTTCGGCAGCTCACTGGATAACTACTGTTGCAAAAACAATACTCAAATTAATGTGAATAAAAGCCTAACTGTAGGTTCACACTTCCCTGTACCCATGCTTTCTTAATTTCATTGCTAGAATTGAATGGTGGTGTTTTGGAATTGGAAGAAAAAATTACCGTAACTTCTCCATCTTAACACAGCAATGATACTTGTTTTTTTTTTTTTAATTGTACTTTAGATAAAGGTTTACAGAATGAACTAAATTCTCACAAAACACTGTCCATATTGTTTTATGGTGTTAGTTTGTTAGGGTCCACGATTTTCAAGATGCGACACTGTTACTTTAAAGGTTAAATTTTATTAAAAAAATGTGCCCAATAGGAAAAATACTGGTGCACCAGGGATGCACCCCAAGCTACACAGAGCAGGGGGCGACCACGAGTTTCCTCAGCGCCCAGTATTTAAGTCGTGAGATTGCAAAGCAGGGAGGGGGAACTGACCTTTACATTGATTGGGTAAGGACACCTGGAATTCCTATTAGTTGTAAAATGTGGTCAAAGTCTAGGGGTCACTTGCAGGCTGTCCGTGGTCAAGGTCTAGGGGTCACTTAAAAGGCTGCCCCCAGGCTTGTCTTGTGACAGTGTTTTGTAAGACAAAGGTGAAATTACTCTATGGTATTTTCTGCTATTAAGTTGTTTCCTGGGGCTTTCTTTAATACCTTGAAGTTTTACTGCACCCTTCCTCAAAGGCTGTCACTTATGCCTCATTTCAACAAGTTAACTATCCCATGACATGTCAAACTCTCCCATCTCGCCTTGTATACCAGCTTTCCTGTCCCCTCCGATCTTCTTGTCCTTGCCCAGAGTTGGCATACTTCTGTTTTGTTTTATGGGCCTGTCCAGTCTTTAGCTGAAAGGTGAACCTCAGAAGTGACTTCATTACTGAGCTGACAGGGTGTTGGGGGGCACACTGTCAGAGTTTTTCCAGTCTTTTTTTGTGAGGTAGAATTTTGTTCTTTCTCCTTCTTTGTCCAGGACCCTGTATGGTGAGAGGATTGTTTTTGTATGTCCATTCTCTGCTGCCTTTGTCTTTCTGCACATGTGGCTGGCATTATAGAACTGGTTCACTTCATAGGCTGGGAACCCATTTTATCTGAATACCAGGTCCATACTCTTGCAGTACAGCAGTCTCCTGGGTAATGTGCAGTCAGCTTGAGGTATAGTTTTATTTGTTGAATGAACTTTGACATTTACTTTATATTAGGCCTTCAGATAGAATATTGCCTGATTTTTATTACTGATGCTAATATTCTTTTCATTAAACATTTTTTCTTCTGCTTATAAAGTCATACATGTGAATTTTGGAAAATCTAAGCAAGGACAAAGAAGAACAGAGCATTGATAATCGTGCTATTTCAAGATAACCTTCGTATAATTTTTACACAAGTGTACTTTTATATAGTTGATGTAATATTGTAGGTACAATGATGTATTTTTATTATTATTTAATGTCATAGACTTCTCCATTAAAATCATTTAACAAATATCATTAACATTTGTTATTGAATTTTACTATTTTCCCGTTTTATTCACTTGTGTGTTTGTATAAAGCAATGCAGTAGATATCTAATGCTTTGTTATCTATCTGCATTATAAGGCAGAGCCTTAAGATAACTTTGAAAAAGAGTTCCTGGGTCAAAGGATATGGATACTGTAAGACTCTTGCTGGGGACCCTTTTTAGGATGATCACGATTCTAGAGCAGCTCATGGATCTTTGGGGGATCTTTGGAGGAATACTTGTGTTTGTTTGGCATCTACGCATAAGTAGCCCCGGAAGAGAAGGGCGTAGGTTGACAGTGTAGGAATGATGAAACTGTACTCCTGAAGAGGTAAGTAAGGATAGAAAAAAGGGGGTGAGAAGATGCTTTGTTCCCTCGCAGAGGAAGAAAGGGAATTGGGCTGTGTGTAGAGGTGACCAGGTATGGGTGTGGGGGCATGGGAGGAGGTAAGGAAGCCCTGCAGGATGGCTTTTATCCTCTGCTTACTATCAGGGAGTGAGGGTGGTGATTGGAAATATGAGAGTCATGGTGGGTGACTTGGAATAACCTGTGGTGGGGATAGAAGGGAGAGCTCTTGCCCATGGTTTGAGAAGGGATTTAGAAAGTTTACAGATAATGTTGGAGATTTACCTGTGTAATGCATTTATACTAGTCCCAATCTGTGAACACTTCTGTGATTTTTTTCAGGACTGCCTGAAGCCTTGGTAGAGAAGCAAATGGGAGAGTGGCTGAACTAGCTGTGTTTGGAATTGGAGAACTGGGTGCAGAGGCTGGGAAAGGAGCTCAAGAGCTGAGAAGCATAGCAGTAGCGTGGTTTACGTGATGCACGCTGTGGTGGAGGGTGTCAGGGAGGCCTAACAGACTGATAGAATCAGAGGAAAGGAACATGTTCTGTGTGTTTACATTTGTCTCTAGATCCTGAAATACAAACTAGTTCTGAAAAAAATGGTATTCATGGTGTCACAGTATTAGGGTCAGAAAAATTTCCTGGGTCCCGCTCTTCCTGGCAGCTGATTGTGGGTCCACTGTATGGGTCTAGGTCAGGAACAGAGAGATTTGCCCACGGTAAGACCCCAGGCTGCTGTCGGAAGCCTTGACTACTCATCTTCACTGAAGGAAGACGCCTTCACTGGCCTAGTGCAGTGGAGGGAGTAGGTTGGCACTGGCCTGCTGCGTGTTTCCCTCAAAGACCTAATGGGTCTGGTGTAGCAGCCTTCCTGGATGTGCTTCAGAAAACACCCAGAGGCCTTCATGTTCTAGGTTGTAGTGAGGATTTGGGGTTTGAACCAATTAGGTCAGGATGATCCTACTGGACACTCTGAGGACAAAGAAGGTCTGGACTAAGCTGACATGTCTGGGGTTGCGTGATCGTCTACTGTAGAACAAGACTCTTCAGGAAGCCTGCTGACACAAGTGGCTCCTTCTTGGTAGGGGTGAGGGGGATTGTGGAGCCAGATGTCGACATGAAGACAAAGGCTTAGGCCCAGTATAAGAAGTCTGTTCTGCTCAACTCGTTTCGTTGGTATTTATGCTTATTTTGGAGTGGTTTCATGTGGGAGACTGTTCCCGTTGCTCTTTTCTTCTCAGCAACATTGTTGAAAGGGATGCCCAGATGTTATTTTGTGATATCACAAAATCATATCAACTTGAGTTTAAGTTGGCACTTAGTAAATATTGGAAAAGCCTTCTGATTGCCTTTTTATTTTCTGCTCTCAAGCTAATGCTCGTCAAACACAGTCTTTGACTAAGCTCTTGAAATACGTTACTCAAATGTACCTTGAATGACTGAATTGATAAAATGGATAAAATTAATTGCTGGAGGTGATGAACTCTTGTGAGTCACTGCAGTTCATTCTGCCAGAGCTCAAGTGACACTGCCAAATCAAGAGAGGAACAGGCACTGTAGGTGACACACGCTGCATTGCTTGCCGCAACAGGCCCCAGAATTTGAGGGCCAGTCTGTCAACACTGTCCTGTGCAATGGCATTATGAGATAAACTCAAATCTCTTTGTTGCTCTTTCTGAGTCTGGACAAGCATCTGTATATAAACTGGGCTTTGCAGATGTGTGTGTCGTGTTCCTGATCATCTTCTCTGTGAGTTCCTTGTTAGAGTGAAAAATTGTGCTTTGTTCGTTGTTCTTCATGCCAAGAAGTCGGGTACCTGATCCTTAAATGAATCAATGACCTGAAAGAGCTAGAACGTAATCTGCCATTAAACTCAGCTGTAGTTCCAGCCTTCCATGGGAGCTCTGGGACTTGATCTCGATGGACCAGTTTAAAAGTAATGTGTAATCTATGGAAAAATCCTGAAGAACTTCAGCAATGATAGGCCGCAAAATAGAACCAGTTAAGAACCCAACCCAACCCAGTGCTGCTGAGTCGATTCTGACTCATGGCGACCCTATAGAGTGTTCAAAGAGCTGCCCCATGGAGTTTTTAAGGGCTACCTGGTGGATTTGAACTGCTGACTTTATTGGTTAGCAGACATAGCACTTAAACGGTACACCACCAGGGCTTCCAAACCAGTAAGAGACCGTGTGAAACTGGGGTTACTTCTGGAAGGAACAGTCTAAGAGTAGACATAAAGGCTGTCATTAAATCTTGGAGGCCGCCTGGGTGGTACTGTTGATAAAGCACTGGGCTACTAACCGAAGGGCTGGTCGTTCAAGTCCATCCAGAGGTAGGTCGGAAGATAGGCCTGGTCACCTGCTTCTGAAGAGTCACAGCCATTGGAAACTCTGTGGTGAACAGTGCTTTTGTGATACACACGGGGTCCGCAGGAATTGAAATCAATCCTACAGTGAGTTTTTTTCCCCCCAGATATGTGAAACTGAGGATAGGGACACATTTCTGCATTTTATATACTGTGTGAATAAAATAACGGAAAATCTGCTCACGTTACAACAGAGAAGATTTTAAGTGAGACGGGAAGAAAGTATTTTCTGGCAGTAGAAGCAAAGTTAACTACGAAGCGTGTGTGCAGGTTTTATTTCTAACCAGTCACTAGACATTGGATTGAATAGTCTTCATCCATCAGTGATCAAAAGCTAAGTCTTGTCCTCAAAATCCTGTGGTTTTATGATCTGATAATCACACAGTTTTGTTCTTTTAGACTGTTAGCCCATTCTGTGATTGTGATCCCTTCTTGGATGCAAACATACTTTTCTCAGTATGATTCTAAGTCAATAGTTACAGTGCTTCATTCTTCAATTATTTATACCTGCCCTGACAGTGAATTGGGTTTTAAGATAATGCTGTTCTAAGCAGCTATTTAAAATTCCTGATTGAAGGCTGTTTTTCTTAAAGCATCTGAATGCACAAGGCTTTTAACTTGATTTCTCTATTTTTTAGCAGTCTTAGCTCCCAGATCCTTATGATAACTGGCATTTCTTTTCAAAGATAAATTAGAAACTCTTAAAAAAAAATTAAAACTCATTGTCTTCAAGGTGATTCAGTTTCACAGTGACCATATAGGACAGAGTACAACTGACCCATAGGTTTTCAAGGAACAGCTGGTGGATTCAAACTGCTGACCTTTTAGTTAGCAGCTGAGCTTTTAAAAACGGAACCTCTGTAACTCTAACCAAGAACCAAACCCTTTGCGTCAACTTAATTTCCAGGCAGTGACCCTACAGACAGAGCAGAACTGCCTGATAGAGTTTCCAAGGAGTGCCTGACGGATTTGAACTACTAACCTTTTGGTTAGCAGCTGTAACGCTTAACCACTATGCCACCAGGGTTTTCACCATGACTGTAGAAGCTATTAAACCCAAAACACCCAAACCCACTGCTGCTGAGTCGATTCCAACTCATAGCGACCCATAGGACAGCGTGGAAATGCTCCATAGACTTTCCAAAGAGCACCTGGCGGATTTGAACTGCCGACCTTTTGGTTAACAGCTGTAGCACTTAACCACTGCACCACCAGGGTTTCCAGAAGCTATTAAGATGACCTCAAATTGGTCAGTTACAAGAACTGTCTTCCATTTGGCCTTAGATATCGCCACCTAGTGGGCTTTATGGCTCATGTCATGAACCAAACGTTTTCAAGAAAATGAGTTAAATATTTTATACTGAAAAGATTTTTTTTCTAATAATTAGTTTTTGTTCCTAGGGTATGTTGTTTCTTCTATGGTGTAATTAACCCAAACAATGAATTACAAAAAAAAATCCCAACAAAATGCATTATGATTTTCATCCTGATCTTCTAATATATGAATTGAGAGAACTTAAACTCTCATAAAATTGAGAAATTTCTGAAAACCAACTTCACCCAACCTCCAAGGAACACGAGTAAATTATGTATTATTATAATGTCTTCCACTCATGTAAAGCTTATAAAGTTTTATTGAAATATGAACCATTACTTCAAGTACACATTTTGAAACTTATTTGAAAGTAAAGTCAGGGTACTTCCTGGTGTTGAAAACACACAGTTTCAGTTGTTTAAAAATCCATTCTGATGCCAAAGGCCATTGTCTCTTGAGATAACTGATTCTAAAGCTTTGAGCTGAGTATAACCCACTGCCACTGCCGTTGAGTCAATTCTGACTCATAGCAACCCTGTAGGACAGAGTCAAGTTGCCCCACTGAGTTTCCAAGGAGCTCCTGGCAGATTTCAACCAACTTTGTGGTTAGCAGAGGTAGTACTCAACCACTGCGCCACCAGGGTTTGAGCCAAGTGCGCCACCAAAAAAAAAAAACAAACACGCTGCCTTTGAGTTAATTTCCACTCACTCACAGCGACACTCTAGGACACAATCGAAATACCCTGTAGAGTTTCCATGGCTGTAATCTTCGTGGAAGTAGATTGCCACGTCTTCCTCCCACAGAGTGGCTGGTGGGTTCGAACTGCTGATCTTTCAGTTAGCAGCCGAGTGCTTTAGCCAGCATGCCACCAGGGCTCCCAAGTATGCCACAAGATACATTTGATGCTTACGTTGTCACTTTTTGCCTTTGCTTCATCTTTTCTTCTCTTTGCTTCTTTATTTCTGTATTATCATTGTGTTTTTGTGATACACGGCTGCTGCGTAATGCTGATTTAAGTAAACCCATACAGCGTTCTTACGGCTGTGAGGATAAATTTTGTTTTCTCAAAAAAGTTGTATACTTTCTTGATACATGTATTTTTCCCTCTAATGGATCTGTAGTTCTTAAAATAAGTTAAAAAAATAAAACACAAATAACTGAAGGACTTCCCTTATCCTAACATAAGTATGCTGCATTTGTGATGTACACATCTCCTTTTTCTCTAAAGAGATGATTGTAACAACTTGTCAAGTGGGCTGGAAACTCTGGTGGCATAGTGGTTAACTGCTACGGCTTCTAACCAGAAGATCAGGAGTTCAAATCCACCATGCGCTACTTGGAAAGTCTGTGGAGCAGTTCTACCCTGTAGGGTCACTATGAGTCAGAATCGACTCAGTGGCGGTGGGTTGGGTTTTTATTTTTTTGTCTTTTGGGCTAGTTTTCATGCTGACATTTTAAACTCTGTTCAGGATTATGTGCCTTTGTACATCAAGCCACTAAAAAGTTGAGAATCTACTCAGAAGGCTGTGGTTGACCAGGCTCTGGTTTTTCCCTGTGCTTTATCGCCCTAGATACACTTCATACTGCTCTTCAGCCGACAAGGGAAATTACGGCTCCAGAAATGGTACATCACCCTGCCGGACAAAGAGAGGAAAAAGATCACCCGGGAAATTGTTCAGATTATTCTCTCTCGTGGTCAGAGGACAAGCAGTTTTATTGACTGGAAGGAGCTAAAACTTGTTTATAAAAGGTGTGAGTAACTTTATGAGAACTGACTTTCTCTTTTTTCCTTGTTTGTTCTAATCTGGAATGTTTGAGATCACGGCACCAATCTCGTCATTTCCTGAAATGTTTGAAGATGGAGGCTCAAACATTTGTACCAGCAGGTTAATTAGAAAGACGTCTCACTCACTGAAGGCCTTTGATGCGCCTGGATGGGGTCTAGGGATGTAGTCTGCACACTGATAGTGCACACATGTGGTCAACAATCATTTTAGGAGTACCTCTGAGGTCCCTCGTGCTATTTGAACGGCTGGGGACACTGCATTTAACAAGATACCTTCTTGCTCTCATGGGCTTAATTTACTTGTTATAAAGCAAACTATCTTCACTTACACCCTGGTGGCATAGTGGTTAAGTGCTATGCTTGCTAGCCAAAAGGTCAGCGGTTCGAATCCTCCAGGTGCTCCTTGGAAACTGTATGGGGCAGTTCTACTCTGTCCTGTAGGGTCACTGTGAGTCAGAATTGACTCGATGGCATTGGGATTGGGTTATTTTCACTGCTATGGGAAACAAATGTAGGTTCACGTCATGGGGAGATGGGACACATATTTGGTTAATAATATCAACAAAAAAGCCCAAACCTATTACTGTGGAGTCGATTCTGACTCACAGCGACCCTATAGGATACATACAGTAGAACTTCCCTGTGAGGTTTCCATGGAGCAGCTGGTGAATTCCAACTGCCAACCTTTTGGCTGGCAGCTGAGCTCTTCAACACTGCCCCGTACCAGGGCCCCAGTTTGTTTAGGCAGCTCTTATTTTTGTTATTGTTTATGTTTGCAAGTGGGTAAATGGAGGCAGCAGAGAGTGTCAGTGTTTAGTTCCCAGTCACAGTGAATGAGTGGCTGTTGGCAGAACCAGGGCTCATATTCAGATCTCTTCTGTATTTTTCTTGCCATGGGGAGAAGAACCTCAGTTTAAGGATGACAGACCTGAGGCCCTGAGAGATACAGTCATTTTGTCAGTGAAGTCCCAGAAAAGCCAGAACCAAGAGTCTATAGGGGGTGGGGGGGGCAGGTAAATGGTTAATACATTCAGCAGCTAACTGAAGGGTCGGAGATTTGAGTTGACTACAGGCTCCTTGGAGGAAAGGCCTGGCAGTCTCAGGAAAAATCAGCCACTGAAAACCTTATGAAGCACGGTTCCACTCTGACATGTGTGAGGTTGCCATGAGTCAGAACTGACTCCATGACTGCCGTTTGTGTTTTCTTTTCCCCAAGCTCAAACCAAGACCCAGCTGACCCAGCCGTGTATCTGGCTTTGTCCCACAGCTTCCAGAAGGAACACACGTGTTAGAAGTGTTCTTACAGAAGGGATTTATGGAAACTCATGGGGAAAAACAGAGGTGACCTCCACAGACTGAGACCCAATGGAATAAATGACCACAATTCCGTGGGCAGAGCTCCTTCTCCTGGTCAGGGTCAGGGCTGCTAGCGCTAGCCTCCTGCAAGATGTCAGCGAAGGCTATTGCTAATTAGCTTGCCAGGGGTGGTTGCAGGGCAGAGTCCCAGGAAGCACTTGCCAACAGAAAGCTTGTTCTTTCTCTCTGCCTGATGTGGTTTTAAAACTTCAGGTTCATTTGTAAGTTAAATAATTGCATAAAGAATAGACTTTGGTGGTTCTCTCAGTGGATATACAGGTGCTGAGTGCCCAGCAGCAAGCAAGGCAGACTTGGTTGGGTCCCTGTCTTCATTATGAAACCAGTTCTCTAGATTCAGGGTACAGGCCTTGCAACTGACAAGAAGAAACAAGATACTTTGATAAGGGAGGCACGGGAATGCGCAGCAGGTACGTGTAGTTCCAGACGATAGTAGTTTCCTGGAGGAAATGGTATTCAAGCTAATGAGGCCCCAAGAGCCCTGGTCAGGGGTTTGCACTTTACAAAGAACAATTCCCAAGCACCAGAAAAGCATGAGCTGCATCCCAGCTACTGTGGGACAAAGGACTCTGTCCCACTGATGATACCTCTTCAAGGTTAAATTTTGTTGAGAGTATTTCATGTCCTTAACAGAAATAATCCAATCACCACACTTCTTAGACCATCTGGTACATGCTGGGAGGATACTGTGTGATGGTTAAGTCAGATGATTCTTGGAGGGAGATCATCTGTGGAGAGGAGACTCTGCGTGTTCATGGGGAACAAAGCTGTCTTCAGGTTGTTTAATGCGATATTGTATTTTACTTTTTATTTTGTTTCTTTTCAAGGTATGCTAGTTTATATTTTTGCTGTGCAGTAGAAAATGAGGACAATGAGCTCTTGACACTAGAGATTGTGCACCGTTATGTGGAGTTACTGGACAAATACTTTGGAAATGTAAGTGTTGTTCTGGTCTGTTAGAATTCATCACATCTCCATCTTTGGTCTTGCTCCTGTTCTGGCTTTCATGGGATTCTCCTCTCTCTCGAATCAGAATGTGAATTGTGTTTGTACTGAAGATCGCTGCTGCCTCAAATGACAATGCAAGGCTTTCTCTCTTCATGTAGTTTTTAACGAACAAAAGATCTGAAGCCTTCAAGAGCCTCATGGTATCTCTGTCTTCAGACCACAGATACACTAGAGACCTCATCAGTTTCCCGCCCAGTTCTTTGAACTAGCATTTAGTTGTGAAGGATTCTTTGATAGTCTGTCCCTGACTCTTTATTGACTTTGCCACCTCTTTTCTGTTTTGACATCCTGTCCCCTCTCTTCTGTTTTTGTAAGTTACAAGTATTCTTTCATCTTATTTGTACATAAGGGAAAAACAAAGGCTCCAGTCCTGTTTTGTTCACCTGGCTGTTCAGTCTTTCATTTACTGCCAAGCTTGGTACACTGTACCTGAGCCCTGGTGCACAGTGGTTAAGAGCAGTTAACCGAAAGGCTGGCAGTTGGAATTCATCATGTGTTTGTTGGAAACCTTGTGGGGCAGTTGCGTGTCCTCTAGTGTTGATCTGGGTCACAGTTGACTCAGAGGCAAACAGTTTGGGTTTAATATGCTGTACCACGTGTCCAGTCCTCAGAACTCCTTCACTCCTCAGCAGCTGACAGCTGGGTTCCATCTTTACTGTTCCAAGGCAGGCATAGAGCTGCCTGCTACCCGCAGTTCCCTGGAGGTCAACACCGGTAAGTCTTCCCAAGTCTTCACCGTCCTGGTCTTCTCTGCAGTACCACATCCTTGCTCATGACACCTCTCTCTCTAACTTTTCTCCCCTTTGTGTTTTCTGTGACACTGAGTTCTCCTGATTCTTGTCCTGTATTTCTAAAGGTCCTGCCTTGGCTTCCTCCAATGGCCTCCCTTCCTCTTCCTACTCTCTATGTGCCCCTTTCTCCTCCCACTTTCCTTGTCAGTCACCCCAACTTTTTCTCCTGGAAATCCAGTCCTGCATTGCCAGGTGACTTGGTCTTCACTTTGTCGGTGATGATATTCAGTGGCTTCTTAGGGTCATGTCAGGCTAAATATGTCAAGAACCAAAGCTCATCATCTTCTAAAAACTGTTTCTGTCTGAGTGGTTTCCTTATTGCAAAAGACAGTGTTTCTTTCATCCTGCTCTCCTCTTTGCTGTGAATCTGTCTGTGTGAGTTCAAATCTTTCATCCATTCTCAATAGTGTAGCTTTGTTTGGGGTTTCAGTTTTACTTTTCTCTGTTGACCGTGTGTCTAACCTTTCTGCTCTCCTTCCTGACCTATTTTCTGTAGTAAATAAAATTGAAACTTAGAAACATTGGTCCTGGATTGTTGTTCTGACCTTCTAGCTTTTCTTCCTTTGTATTCCTGCCGTAGTCAATGCCCCAGTGACACAAAACTGCCTTGTTATCCCGAACTCGTATGAGATTTGCTTGCCCACCACACTGCAGGTCCCTCTAGCTTATAACCTGGGTCTGCCTCGTTCGTGCTTTGACCACTGTGACCACCTCTGCACCAGGTTGTGGCAAATGTTCCAGAAACATTTAATCAGTTTACCGTCCTAGGAAACAAATTTTGGTATCTGAGAAGTGCTTTCTTCCTAGTAATACTGTCTTCCCCATTTCTTGCTCACTGAAGATGAAGTTCTATTTAGTATTGTTAAGAAAGTTTGCTCACAGAAGAGTTTTCAGTATTTTGTGTAACGGAATGGGCAGCATTTCCGGTTTGGGGTGAAATTTTGTCAGATTTGTTGCAGCATGCCTTCACCTTTTCACACAGATGACCATTTCCAAAAAAGTTCTCTCTCCCTCCTCCTTTCCCTCTTTCCCTTCCTTCTCCACCTCTTTCTCTTCCTCCTCTCCCTCTTGGTCTTCTTTTTGTAAATGAAGTTGTAAGGCCTTAATATTGCCTCAGGGATTTCAGTGTGTTGGTCACCCTATAGCAGAAATAGGACTGCTAGACCTTTTCTTTCTCCCCCTGGCTCACTGAGTTAATTTTAATTGTTGTAAGAGAGTAAGATTAACAATGTTAAGAGGTATTAATCAGCAGGCTTTCAGATTTGAGAGGCTTTATTTTTATGCTACCTATTGTTTTATTAAGGAGCCCTACTGGCACAAGCACGTGACTGCCAACGGGAAGGGCAGTGGTTTGAACCTACCACTGACGCCGCAGGAGAAAGGTTCTGGGGATCTGCTTCTGTAAACCTTAGAGTTTAGGGTACCTGGGGGCAATTCTGTGCCCTGTAGTGTCACTGGGAGTAGGAATCGCCTGGACAGCCCACAGCAACAACGACATTATTTTAATGAATTCTGACTTTTAGCACTTTGAAGTAAACTGCTGAAAAGACCTTTTGTGGGATCCTGGCTGAGTTTTCCCTGAGACCTGAGTTTCCCTCACCTGCTGTCTCCTGCTCCTGTCTGTGCTTTACTTTCCCTTGTTGCTTTTCCCCAGGTTGAACCAACCTGGTAATGTGTATTGTTCTGAGCTTGATCTCATTCTGACTGAATTACAGCCAGAGATTTCAGAACATGTGGTGATTCTCAGCAAAATTTGAATCCCCCGCACCAATGTTGACTCCAGTTAAAAGTACAGAGGAAATCGGGATGGATTCCTATTTCTGTTAACATTAATTTTACATCCTATTTGACTTACCTTTAGAAGTTCTGTGTTTGTCAAGAACCTCAGTGTATTCACTAAAAAAAAATCGGTGAATGAAGCTATGAGAAGTGAAGAGCAAGTCAAGGCTCTGGGCGCACTGGGTGTTGAATGCTTGTTCCTTAACAGGGATGAGCAAAGCCCCCAGCACTGATTGTCACTGCCATTGTTCCAGAAGGAATCTGTTTCTCTTTGGCTTTCTTTTCCTCATGAGTTAATACTGAAGGTTTCCTTGACTTCTCCCCTTGTGTTATCCGTGGGGAGACTTTCCATCTGACTTCTCCTATGACACTGGAAAGTATTACTTTCTTAGGAAAGGTCACCCCAAATCCCTGGCTACTAATTTATCTACTGTTTCTTTCTTTTTTCTTTTATCAGATTTCAATTCCAAAGAGATTTGTAAGGATTAACTAGTTCAACTTTCCAGCTTTAGTAAGTAGCATTAACCCCAATTTACAGAGGCCAAGAGAAAATGCCTCAGCATCTCACAGTAGATAAGGATCATTGGAGGATTTAGATGCTTCCACATTTTTCCATTACAGACTGTAGCACGGATGTTGACTGATACACCCAGGGTGTGTGGATGTTGCTGTCTCAGGGAGGACTTGACCTTAATGTAGGGACTTTTCTTGTTGTAGGAAGAGCACTGTGAGTCCCAAAGCCTGGTATCTGGTGCTCACTGACTAGGTCTATGACTTATCTATTTTACAGATGAAAAAAATGAAACACACACCCCCACACCCAAAACACTTCTGTCCATCAAGTTAATTCTAAGTCAGTGATGGTATAGGACAGAGTAGAACAGCCCCTATGGGGCAATCCTGGTAGTGTAGTGGTTAAGTGCTATGGCTGCTAACCAAAATGTTGGCAGTTCGTATCTACCATGTGCCCCTTGGAAACTATGGCACAGTTCTACTCTGTTGTATAGGGTCCCTATGAGTTGGAATTGACTTGATGGCAGTGTTTTTTGTTTTTTTTTTTTTTAAGTAGAGTTTCTAAGAATGTACTGTTTATGGAAGCCGACTGCCGCATCTTTCTTCCCAGAGCCTCTGGTAGGTTCAGAAGGCCTCCCTTTGGGTGCACAGCTGAGCTCTTTAACCACTGTGCCCCAGGGCTCCTTTGAGCGCCCTAATAGAAATGGCTCATAGAAATATTGACTTTGCTAACTGCATTGGGCTGCTGTGAGGATATAGGTGGTAGTGTAAATAGCAAGATTTAATGAACTATCCGTTCCTATGTAACTGTATTATAATGTTTATCTTTGTTATAATGATTCCTATTTTACATATCACTTTGTAGTGTTCTATAATTTCCTATTATCCAAAGCCTTTGTTGTGTGTAGCTTGAAGCTTTTTGTATTTACTTTAGAAGGGAATTGAGTAAGGGCAGGTGGTAGATTCTGCTGTGGTTACTGAGGTTCAAGTGGTTTGCACTTGCCTGCTTACTTAAAGTTGGTAGTTCAAACTCACCCAGGGGCACTGTGGAAGAAAGGCCTGGCAATGTGTTTCCATAAAGATTGCAGCTAGGAAAACCCTGGGGAGCTATTTCTACTCTCCGACACGTGGGGTTTCCATGAGTTCGAGTCAACTCAGTGACAGTGTTTTTGTTTTTTGACTTTGAGTTTGTTAAAAGACCAGAAATAATCTCACTGCACATCTGTTTTACTGTAAGAGAAGCCCCTCAAGCCAAATGATATAATAAAATTCAAGACTATAAAATCAGAGTTAAATTAGCCACTGTTTTGTTTTCTCTGAGCTTTAATTTGGAATATGGAAACATAAGAAAACTAGAAAAAGATAAAGAAGCTCATTCATTTATTAATTAACAGGGTGAATGAGGAGGAAACCATGTGTATTTGCCTAATTAATTAGATGGAGTCAGCCAGCAGCAAGAACTCAGTTCTGGCATTACTGAGAAAGCTTTCTTAAGGTGGAATTGACTGAATATTTGAGTAATTAGGCAGTAGCTGAGGAAACCTGGCTTTGTGGAAGTCTCTCTCGAGATATTTTCCCTTCCTACTCTCAGATACAGAAACCCCTTGGAATTAGAACCAGTGGAGCTACTGTATCTGAAACAGTTTGTCTCTTGCAACATTCTCTGTAATGCTAGTGGAATGTGAGCCTCTGTCTTCTCATGATCTGCAGATGTTAGTCACGTATCCATGTTGCTCTTCCATGTGCATGTGTCTGCATGTGTGTGTCTGCCTGTCTGTCTCTGTCTGTCTGCATCTGCTCTGTATACCACCTTCCACCACCAGTTGCCACCAGGTTGATTCTGAGTCATGGTGACTCCAGGTGTGTCAGCAGAATTGCACTGCATGGGATTTTTTCCATGGGTGATTTTTCAGCATTAGAGAACCAGGCCTTGCCTTCCCTGGTGTCTCTGGGAGGACTCAAAGCTATCCAGTTAGCAGCTGAGTGCAGTAACTTTTTGCTCCACCCAGGGACTTGGGTGCTTGCAGCTAGGTGCAGTAACTTCTGCTGGTGGGCGACAGTCCTGGGGATGGACTGCTGCCTGAGAGTGGGTATGAGAACTTTCTACAGTATTTGCATTAGTCTCTGTCAGATTGCGTAGTAGAATTCTGATTGCTTGTTTCTCCTAATGAGGCTCCTGTCTGTCTTAGACTCCTGGTCTGCGCCAGCCTTGAACTCTGAGGTTCCTCAGCTCTCACCTTGCTGCTGACTCGAGTCTCTTCTGACCTCTGGTAACTGCTTGCCTCTCATACCTCCTTGCATGGATGTCTAAAATCTACTGTGCTTTTCTGTTTATTTGTGGTGTTTAAAATTACAAAACAATGCGTGTGTGTAATATATCCTTCTAGATGTACACATTTTAAAAAAAGAAATGGAATTGCATGTTGGAAGCCTTAATGATGTCGAGGTTAAGTGCTACAGCTGCTAACCAAAAGGTCAGCAGTTTGAATCCACCAGGTGCTCCTTGGAAACTCTATGGGGGCAATTCTGTTCTGTTCTGTAGGATCTCAGTGAGTCAGAATTAACTCCATGGTAATGAGGTTTTAGACATATTATTGGGCAACTTTCTTTTTTCCCTCTGCAGTTTATCTTGTAACTCTTTTTCATGTAAATCTTTCTTATTCTTTCCAACTTCTGCATAGAATTTCTATACCATGGTAGAGTATGCCATTCTTAAGCCAGTGACCTTTGCTGTTAATGTATATCTTTGCACACCAGTGTGAATATGGAATGGGGATAAATCACTCGTCGAATTCTTGGGTCAAATGATTTACACATTTAAAATTGATAGATTTAAGGAAAATAAAAAAGATTCTACAACTTGACCTTCCAAAACAGCCTGTAAAAATTTAAAAATTCTTCCAACAGTGAGTGACACCAGCAATAGATATGTGTCTTCTGTTTTCAGATGAGAAACCCTGGTGGTATAGTGGTGAAGAGCACTAGCAGTTTGAATCTACCAGGTGCTCCTTAGAAACCTTGTGGGGCTGTTCTACTCTGTCCTGTTGGGTTGCTGTGAGTCAAGCTTGACTTGATGGCAATGAGTTTTTTTTGTTGTTGTTTATTTTCAGGTGAACATTTATTTAATTTGCATTTCCCTAATTTCTAGTGAGGCTGAACATTTTATTAGATGTTTACTGGCCTTTTCCATTTCTCGCTCTGTGAATTGTTTCTTTGTACCCTTTGTATGTTTATCTTAAGGATTTTCAAGAACTGTTTTTATTTCATGGATACTGTTCCTCCCCACTGCCCTGCTGTATATGTTGTAAATGTTTACCCCTCTTGCTGTAATTCTAACCATGTTTATGGCACCTGGCCCACATTCTAATCTGATCTTTCTAATTTTTGCCTTGGAACCTCCTTTCTACTGTCATTCAAATTCCTGAAATGAGAAGTATTCTGGAAGTAAACAAAAGGGCTCATATGAGCTGAGCACGTGTGCCTTTGTGATGACATGCTCTCCCCAGTGGCTGTTCTTGATTGGCACCCTAAGAGTCTGAGGGACTCCTGAGTTATGTAGAATTGTGTTCCAAAGAATAAAATGCCCTTTAAAAAGTTTGGTCATGCGTGTGTGCATGTGTGGTGTGCGCAAACACACACACAGTGAAACTTACTAAAACTGGAGCCTGCATAATGCAGAAACCTGTCAGAGAAGAACTCAAACATTTTCCACTAACAGAGAGCAATAGAGAAATGGTAACTGCACCCTGTCAAAGCCAGAAAACTTGTGAGACCTGGAAGAACAAGGCAGCCCTGTGGAGTTCCAGCTCTCACAGGTTTCATGGTGTGGGTGTCGGTGTGAGTGTGTGTACTTACACATACCTAGACATACATAGAGAGAGAGTACACAGTGAGAGTATAAAAGACTAGAGAATGAAAAAGTGAAAGTAGGAAAAGAGATAGATCTGGATATATATACACATGTTGTTTATTTGATGCTATTTTCTAGACAATAAAGAGACTAACTTTTGCCCTTGAGTTACACGAAGTTTTCAGAACTGGCCGTTTATTACAGTGGTGTTTTGTTAACTTGTTCTCATGCTTCTAGATTCAACTGGATCTGTCAGTATAAATTACTTTCTTTTTAGACTCTGCAAATTTATTAACTGACATTCTAAACATATGGAACAGTTTTCTAAAATACTGATACCCATTGTAGGTAGAGTTCTAGCATTTAATAGAATTAGAAAATTGTTTATCTGGGAGCCATTAATCTCCAGTGTAATAGAAACAGGCCTCTGTGGTGACAGACTCCTTCTTTCCTCTTGCAAACATTTGCTGTGCCCTGCTGTGTTCCGGGGAAACCCTGAGGGCACAGTGGTTAAGGGTTCGATTGCTACCCTGTCCTGTAGGATGGCTCTGTGTTGGAATCAATTAAAGACCAACAGTGAGGAGAGGGGCAGTGATGAAAAAGTAAGCATATATTAGAAGGCGCGCAAGATGTGAGAACACAGAGAAAGAAAGTGATTCAATCTGAACGGAGGAAAAGAGGATTTGGGGAGTTACTGTGAAATTGACCTTGAAATTTGGCCTTGAAAACTAAGCTGGATTTTGCCAGCAGGAGACTAAAGACCAGGACATTTGGGGTAACATGCTAGGAATTTCTGGAGTGTGCCAAGGGCCAAGGCATGAAGGGACACAGTGAGCTTGGGGAAATGAATGGCTATTGTGTAGGGTGCATGCTGGCATTAGAAGCCAGAGAGCAGGGGGAGAGGGCTGGGATCTCAAGACTCCTGTGTGTCAGGCTGAGAAATTCTGACATTTTCCTGGACATAGACCTTAAGCGTGAGTTAGACAAAATTAGCATTTTGACAAAGTGTTAGTGCTTGGTGGCCTCGAGCAAGCACAGACCCCAGTGGAAGTCAGAGACAGTGCAGGCTTGAGAGACAGCAGTGAAAATGTGAAGACAGGAACGTTAGGAGGTTATTGAGAAAATAGAATCAGTGGGAATTGGTGAGCAAATTGAAAGGGAGGAGTCCAGTGACTGCGAGTAGTGAGAGAGACAGGAAAATAAGTAGAACTCTAGAATGAATTAGATTGCTCAGCCAGGTGGAGGTTGAGGCTGTTAACCGAAATGAACTAAAGGAAGAAGCAGCAGCTTGACTGCTGTTTGGGAGAAGCTGATTTGGACTGAGGAATGTCCAGGCCATATGGTAGCCAGTTAGTGGGTGACAGTATCAGACCAGAGCTCCAAGAAGAGATCAGGGCTAGATCTTCAAGTATGTTAAGACAACTCTGTGCTAGACACAGCTGTAGAAGGCAGATGAGGTTGTTGAGAATATATTTATTGAAGAGAGGAGTGGCTCTCTGGAGCAGCCCCAATATTTAAGAAGATGGGTCCCTAGAAGAGATCTTTGTTTGACTGATTATATGTCCTAAGCAGCCAAACCCGACCCACAGCTGTTGAGTTGAGTCTGACTCATAGGGACCCTATAGAACAGAGTAGAACTTCTGTATAGTGTTTCCAAGGAGCACCTGGTAGATTCGAACTGCCAACCTTTTGGTTAGCAGCTGTAGCACTGACCCACTGCACCACCAGTGTCTCCTTACCCTAAGCAAGCAGTCTATAAATACTTCTTAAAGTAGTGTAGGATATGGGAGATGTCAGCAATGGAGTCTGAAAAGGAATCTTGAGGGATAGAGGAAGGTAGCTGGCGTTAAACGTTCTGGCTAGTTGAGATATTTTGGGGACAGAGAGACAGAGGCTGATTGACTGGTAAAGAGTGTCAAATACTGCTGAGAGGTGGAGGACTGAGCACTCTCAATTACCTGACCATCAACATTGAAGAGAGTGGTGCCACTTGGATGAGGAGGGTACGGAAAGAGGAAGCGAAGTTACAGGGAAGTGAGGAATGTATGACGAAGAATGTATGAGTGGCCATCGGAGAATTGAAAATGAGCCTTATTTGTGTTATGGAGAGGGATCTTGCCACTTGGTGTGCGTAGACACCAAGATCTGCCAAGTGCTGCTCTGGTCTAAGACGGTGGTACTCCGAGTGTGGTTAGCGGGCCAGCATCAGCAGCATCACCTTGGAACCTGCTAGAAATGCCAGCTCGCAGGTTTCACCCAGACCTTCTGAATCAGAAACTCCATGGGTGGTTAGGTGCTTTCTGGATGATTCTGATACAAGGCTGTAGTTTGAGAACCATTCTGAGAAAAGATACCCTTCTCAGAAAAAATTAGTGTGGTTGAGCTCAGTGGCGTTGTGTTTTGTTTTTGTTTTGAGCTAATTTGTGTCTGAAGATGGGGTTTCTGAGAGAATTCCCAAACTAGGAGCCTACAGTTACAGAAGCAATTTCTTAGAGAAGTAAGGAATCTCTTTACCCATGTGTCTGAAATAGAGTTGAGGGCTTTCAGTTGTGTTGATAGAAATAGGAGGTGAGCTACCTTACTTCACTCTTGCTCTGAGCCTCTTAATTTCTTGTCTCAACATGAAACAGTGTCTTCCAAGGACATAACCCTGCTTTAATAGAATGAGATTTTCTGTTTAAGGCCTGGCATTCCCTGGCTTGCTTTTTCTGTCTTAAAATCCCTTCCGATGTTTTTATCTGTGATATGCTATCAGGGTGCAACTGTTGAGAAAGCTGGAGACACTGAGAGATGTTTCCCCTGATGTTACTGCAAGTTGATCAGAATGTTCTCATTTTTGTCCTACCAGGTCTGTGAGTTAGATATTATCTTTAATTTTGAAAAGGCCTATTTTATCCTGGACGAGTTCATAATCGGTGGAGAAGTTCAAGAAACATCCAAGAAATCTGCTGTGACAGCCATTGAAGACTCCGATATGTTACAAGAGGTGAGTACAGTTCAGCTTTCCGTGAGCAGGAGAGGAAGGTGGAGGGGTGATGGTGGTGACTGTGATACAGGGAAACCTGTGAGAGCCAGAACGCAATTAGGCTGCCTGGTTTTGGGGCGGGTCTTGTAACTTTTCTGTCTGTGATGGTGCAGTCTTGCCACTTTTCTGTCTTTCATTTTAATGGAGAGTATCTGAGTTTCCTTTCTCTGACATGTTTCCACCTTACACAGTGTCTTAGTCATCTAGTGCTGCTATAACAAAAGTACCAAATGGATGGCTTTAACAAAGACATTTTCTCATAGAAAAGTAGGCTAGAAGTCCAAATTCAGAGCGTCAGCTACAGCAGATGGCTTTCTCTGTCTCTTAGCTCTGGTAGAAGGTCCTTGTCGTCTGTCTTACCGTGGCCTGGGAGCTTCTCAGGTGCAAGGACAGAGTACAAAGGACTTGCTGTGCTCCCAGTGCTTCTTTCCTGGTGGTATGAGGCCCCCAGATCTCTTTCTTCATGTCTCTCTTTCATATCTCAAGAGATTACCTCAACACAATCCAAGTTTGTAGATTGATTCCACCCTCAGTAATGCAGCTGTTGCCCATTCTCCTTCAGTAATATCCTAGAGGCAGGATTTATAGCCTATGGGAAAAATCATACAGTACTGGGAATCGAGGCCCAGCTAAACTGATGCACCCGTTTTTGGTGGAACATAACTCAATCATGACACACAGGTTCCGGCTTTCACTGGTTTTATGGTATTAGCTAACATTACTGAGCGCTGAAACCCACAGATGGTACAGACAGTTAACACTCGGCTGTGAACCAAGAGGTTGGAAGTTCAAGTCTACCCAGAGATGCCTTGGAAGAAAGGCCTAGTGTTCTACTCTGGAAAAAGTCAGCCATTGAAAATTCTGAAGCACACAGTCCTGATCTGACACGCATAGGGTCAGCATCAGCTATAACTGACCAGGTCACAACCTGTGTCTTTAACTGTATTTCTACACAAATAATGCACACCTTCTGTGTTTGCCAACTGCATCCTCCCCTGCGAGGGCTTTTATAAGCACTGCTATGCCAGTTTTTTCTTTTGCTCACATGTTGCAGTTAAAAAAAAAAAAATTAGCATTCATACGCTTATTAAAATACCTTGCAGGAGTGGGGCATGATTGGCAAACAAACACAGAAGGTATGTATTATCTGTGTACTCTGTTGCAGGCACAGTTCTAAACAAAGTATTAACTTACTTAATTCTTGTAACAACTCTTTAAGAGGTTGATAGTATTATTACCCTTGTTTTACAGATGAGTAAGCTGAATCACAGAGTTTAAATGACCTGCCCAACGTCCCAAAGCTAGTAAGTGTGTAAAAGGGATTTGAACCTAGGCAGCTGGGCTCCAGATTCTTTGCTCTTCATGTCTGGATGAGCTTGTTAGTTAGGACACATCACTGTCAAAAAAGGGTATCAAAAGCTTAGGGCTATTATTTCCAAGAATACTTTTATGAGATATATAAAAAGACTCGTTAAACAATCTGTGACACCCTAACAAAGAATGGCAGCATTTCCATTGTTTTGTTGATGAGGTGTATTAGAGCATTGTTACTGAAGATGATATTTAATTAAAATTTCTTTTGCCTCCTGGGGAACCTGAATGTGTGCTCCAGTTTGGACAAGTTGTTTGGGAACTCCCCAGCTTTATTGCCAAGGTGTGAATGGGGCCTGAAGCACCGTTTGGACCACCTCTTGACTCTCCATTGTGCTTACAGGAAATACAATGGGACTTGATTTTAAAGCAGCCAGATTTGCACCAGACCTCATAAAACAGCTTACTCTTGCCTGTTCCATCCTCTCCAATGACACTGAGGAAAAGCTCTTCCCACTGCCCATCTTTATTGACCCTTTGAAATGAGGTGATTTGACCATCCCTAGCCCCAGGGGTCATCAGAGAGCCTCAGTTCCGTCCAACTTTTCCACTTCCAGGTACTCCTACCCAAGTATCTGTGGATTTTCCCAGCTTCCTTTTAATGTAATAGAGTTCCTGCATGGTGCACACAGTTCACGTACTTGGCTGCTCACCTCTGGGAGATTTGCGTCTACCTAGAGGTACCCCAACTATTGAAAACCCTATGGAGTACAGTTCTACACTGATAAATGTGGGGTCACCATGAGTTGGCATTGGCTTGACAGCGTGTCAGAGTCAGAGTTCTCTGATGAACGTGGGCAGAGAAGCCACGCCAAGGTTAAGGAAAAGGCAGACAGACAAAAGTTTGGGATCAAGGGCTAATGGTCATCACAGCTGAGAGCCCAGAATCAAGTTTTACTGAAGTATTTATACCATCCACCAATAACAATTAGTATCCTAGAAACCAACGAGTTGGGGACATCCAGTTACCTGGCTAGTTGCTAAGGTAGAAATAGTTTTCTGCAACCCATTGTGTTGTCATGGTTTTCTGTGTTCCCACATGCCCTATCTCATTAACTGGATGTGTTCCCATATAACTCCTTTATTACTGAACACAATGGTAAAGTCAAGGTAATTGATTATCATGCTCTTAGTATAAAAGGTTATATAAAGTTGAAGTAATGGCATAGCAGCCAAGATGGCTGCAGTCGTGTCAAGAGAGTTAACATATTTTCCCACGGCAGCACCTGGTGATATTTTCATAGTAGCAAGACCAGAGGATCTAAATTCATATAAAGTACCTTTTTGAAACTGATGTCAGAAGATATTCTCCTGGCTATTTGGAAGAGACTGATAGATGGTCTAAAGTAAAATAACAGTAGACATGATTTCCCGTCTTTGAACTGATTATGTGGTATGCTTAGCAAAGTAATCAGCCTTCAGGTAAGTGGACATTGAGAAAAATGTCTGTTTGAATAGGTGCCTGTAGGAGTCTGTGTGTGCATACTTGTGATGGTTAATGCTGTGTCAACTTGGCTAGGCCATGATTCCCAGTATTGTTGGGTTGTTCTCCATTTTGTAATATGTTATAAATCCTAACCTCTGTATGTTAATGAAGAAACCATGGTGGCATTGTGGGTTATGTGCTATGTCTCCTAACCAAAAGGTCAGCAGTTCAAATCCACTAGGCAGTCCCTGGAAACTCTATAGGGAAGTTCTACCCCGACCTCTCGAGTCGCTGTGAGTTGGACCCAACTGGATGGCAGTGGGTTCTATATGTTAATGAGGCAGGATCAGTGTGGTTTCTTTTGTGTCTTAAATATTAAAAGAGATAAAAGGAGACACAAGAAGCAGAGGACAGGAGGGACCTAACTAGCACTGAGAAAGAAGAGCTGGGACAGAGCATGTCTTTTGGATCCAGAGCTCCTGCACTGAGAACCTCCTAGATTCAGGGGAAAATTGATGCTAAGGACACATGGAAACCTCCAAGGAGCACGGACCGACAGGTGCTGAAAGGAGACAAGGGTCTTTCTCTAGACCTAGTAGAGACAGGAAGCTCTCTCCTGCAACTGGTGCCCTGGATTTGGACATCTAGCCTTTAGAGCTGTGAGAGAATAAATGTGTTTGTTAATGGGAATCTACTTGAAGTATTTCTCTTACAGCAGCACTCAGTAACTAACACAGAATTTGGTACCAGAAAAGCAGGGTACTGCTCTTACAGATACCTAGAATGAGGAAGTGGCTTAGGAACTGGGTAATGAGTAGAGGGAGGAAGAATTTCACAGTGCCTGATGATAAAAGTCTGTACCCCTGTTGGCACAGCACTTGGCTGCTAATCCAAAGGTCAGGAAGTCAAAACCACTAGCTACTCCTGGGAAGCAGTATAAGGCAGATCTGCTCTATCTTGTAGGGGTTACTGTGAGGTGGAATCAACTCAGTGGCAATGAGTTTGTATTTTTAATAGTAAAAACCTAGAGTGCCTTGAAGAGACTGCTGATGAAATTATAGATGTCAAAGGCAGTTCTGGTGAGGGCTCAGAGGAAGGGAAGAGGGCAATAGAGAAAGTCTGTCTCATCTTAGAGCATTAAATGTGCTTCTGGTGAGGCTTTAAAAGGAAAGAGTGCACATGTGATTGGACAGTGAAGGAAGGGCAGTACTTTTGATTCAGAGGCACAGAACTAGTTGGAATTATGTTTAGATGTTTTGTGGAAGATAGAATGTGTAAGTGATGAACTTGGGTATCAGGTGAGATTTCTAAGCAAGATCTTAAAGGGGGAAGGATGGTTTTTCCTTGCCATTAATAGTAAAAGCTAGAGGGAAGAGAGTGATGTAAAACTAAACTGTACAAAATGATAACAGAAATTAAAGATTAGGAAAATTCTGTTTTACTAACGTCAAGAGTAAGAACACATACTCTGGTAAGAATAAAAGCAAAGTGATTTATTGAAGGTTGAAGACAATTCAAACTGGGGACACATCTGATCTCACAAAGTGAAACCAAATGCTCCAACATACTGAAGTTACAGAGACATTTTTATGAGGTTGGAAGATGAGGTGAGCAGGAGACAGGAGGCTTTACTGTGATTGGTTGCAAACAAGAATGTGGGCTACAGGGCCTGGTTCATTAAGTACACCGCTAATGGGGATTTTATGGAGTGGTCCCAAGGTAATTATATCAAAACATTTCCTGAGTGCTGCTGAAAGGGTTTCGATAAGAGTCTTGTATCAACACCCTCCCTCAGGAACCTTCTTTCCATAGATTTAGTTTAACTACAGAGAAAAATGTGTCCATGTAAGGTTTGATGGTTGCAGGGGAAGTCCTTTGTCGTGTACTAAGGTATGACTGATAGTTTGACAGATGCACGGAAAAACAGCAAAAGCCAAGACCGAGTTAGTATTCAGACTGGGCTGATCTTTCTGGTACGAGTCAGGAGCCTCAGTTTGGGAACTCACACACAAAATGAAGGACACATATTCTACAATGCTCACAAAGGATGTGGCTACACAATCTTTTGTGCAGAGATTAAGTGTGTTACTGGTGGATTAACCAGCTCCTACATCAGAACACTCATCAGTTTAGACCGAAAGAGACAGAGAAAGAAGGGTCTGCTTCTTGGAATTCTGCAGACAGGAAACAGGCCAGAGGAGCGATAGATCTCATGTCCTCCAACAAAAAAACAACAGGACCATCCCTGGAGCAGCTTGGAGATCAGCAGAACTGTTGGAAGGAACATGGCAAGCAGAGCGAGCTTGGTCCCTAAGGGTGTGGCCATGGTCTGCTGGATCTGAAAGGGTCGAGTGACAGTTTCCTAGGTTTCAAAGAATCAGATCTTCACGAATTTGGTTCCAAAGTATGGTGCTGCTGTTAAGGTTTGTTAGGAAGATGGAAGTGACACCCAAGCGGAGGAGGTGAGGCTGCTATGCCAGAGAGACAGGAGAAGAGGGACTTCCAGGGACAACGAGGTGTGATTGCCACTCAGGTGACTCAGAATGAGGCCACCAAAGTGAAAGCAGAGTTGCCACTCCAGTGGGTTTGGCAGGCTGCCTGAAGACCAGGGCTGAGAGGCCTCCACGTAGAATGCAGAGGGTGTGCCCAACACCCAGAGTCTGGAGGTGGGGCCGTTGTCTATCTGGTCTCAGAGAACAGAGGATTATTTTCAAGCCTTGGGAGCTGATGGTAAGTTTTTTTACTGGGTTTTGGACCTCCTTGGTGCCCATTTTCCTTCTTTTCCCGTAATTTTCCCCATTTGTAATGGAAATACCTATCTTGTGCCTGTTCCACCACTGTACTTTGGAGACAGCTGACTTGTAGTTTAGATTTCAGATATAGATGAAGAATTTTACCTCTAGATGCAGTACAGTTACAGGCTTACCTGTGTTTGATGTAGTTGATTTGGAAGATGAGATTGGGATTTGGAGTTGATCAAAGACTTCTGGGATGATCTGAGCGGATAGAATTGTATCCCTGAAAAACGTGTGTCAGCTTGGCTCTGCCATGATTCCCAGAATTGTGTGGTTGCCCTTCTTTTTGTGAAATGATATAGTTATCCCTCCACTTTGTGATATGTTCTAAATTCTGACCTCTGTGTTAATGAAGCAGGATCAGTGTGGGGCGTATCTTGAATCATGGCCTTACAAGAGAGTATGATTCAAGTCATACTCTTACTCAAGTCACATGTGTGTTTGCTTGTGTAAGTCACATTCTTTATCAGGTCACACCTTTACATGAATCGTACCCTTAAGTCACACTCTTACTTGAGTTACACCTTTTATCTCACAAGAGATAAAAGGAGAGAGAAGTGAGCAGGGCGGAGAAGGAACCATACTACTACCGGAAAAGTGGAGCACATCCTCTGGATCCAGCATCTCTGTGCTGAGAACCTCCTTGACTCAGGGAATGATTGATAGCAGTACCCATGGAGATCTCCCACTGATGCTGGAAGAAGACAGGCACCTTCCTCCAGAGCCAACACAGAGAAAGCCAGTGTTCTGAATTTGGACATCTAGCCTCCCAAACTGTGAGAGAATAAATTTCTCTCAGTTAAAGACATCCTCTTGTGGTTACAGCCGCAACAGATGACAGAAGCACTATCAGAAAGCAAGACGTTCATTGCTGGAGATGTTCCCACCTCAGAAATGCATTGAAGATTCTGTTGTTTACTTGGCTCTTTCCAAATGCCGCGGGAAGGGAATTTTACAAGGTGCTTGGAGAATCAGTGGCTTGGAATTATGCACAATAGCATTACTTAAATTATGCTGGGGTTATTATAATTCTACCCTCAGGGCCTCTGCAGTGTAAAGTCACCTTATAGGAGAAATATGCTTTTAGCAGGGTCTCTAGTGCTTTAGTAATTAGGGCTCTTTGAATTGGGGCCAAGACAGGCATGAGCTATGTTGAATTCTTCTCAGTAACAAGACAGTTTTAAGGAGTTTACAGTGTGTAAGGTGTTTCTATTTAAATCCGGGAGGCAGGTGTTTTGAGAGAGAGCCCTTTCACTAAGGTAGGGTAATTACTAATAGGTGACTCAACATCCCTGGTGACTGAGTGGCGAATCTTTACGGGAAGGTGCAGAGGACCCTCCAGTTGGCCCCTCAATCATTATAGTGAGCAGGCAGTGCCATGGGTGCCATTTGAATCTCCTTCGTTAGTACAACTTGCCGAGTAGTGTTCCTGGTGATCTCTCAGGCTCAGCTAAGTACTCATTTCAGCTACGTCAATGAACAGCTACAGAATCTGTTGAAAAACTGCGCATCTGTCTGCTTTGCAGAAGTTTAGAGTGGATTAAAAAATAGAAACCTAAAACTGATTCTGATTTATGGTGACACTGGAGGACAGAGCAGAAGTGTCTTACAGAGTTTACAAGAAGCACCTGGTGGATTCCAACTGCCAGCCTTTTGGTTGGCAGCTGAATGCTAAACCGTTGTACCACCAGGGCTCCTCAGAGTGGATAGGAGTGAAAAATATAATTACATAAAGGATAGAAAATGGTGATTTTCCTTATTTCTGTCTTCTGAACATAAACACATATTTATAGTTACTAAAGTTGAAGGGAGGCCTTTGTGGTGTGGTTTTCAATTCCAGAACAACTGCAAATCTTGAAGGAGCTCCTGGGACAACTCCTTTATTTCTTCCTAATAAGTTTCTGGAAAGGTCTGTCCTTTTGTAGGAAAGAACACAGGGTCGGATCTCCAAATTCCAAAGATCATTTGAATATACTTGGGCTAGATGTTGATAATAGGGAAGAGAAGAAGAACACTTTAGGTGGAGCTGACTTTAGGGGGCACTTTGTTCTGCTGGTGATGACTAAGGCAGGTAGACAGTCATATACAGCTCCTAGAGGGAAAAAGAACTTGAGAAGGAAGTTGTGATCATTAACGACAAAGGTGTCAGTTTCTGGTCACCAGTAGAGGCAACAGACAGAAAATGTGGTGACCACAAAGTAAGACAACATGTTTTAAGAAGGGAGGGCTGAGTATATCATTAGCCCAAGCAATACGATACCTTGTGTGTATTTGTGAATGCATGCAAAAGTCCTAGATGTACCTTAACACTGTCAGCCTTAAAAGCATCTAATGTGAGCAGCTTAACCAAACCAAGTGTAATAAAAGGTCACGGTATATGCACCCGAATGCACAAGAAACAGTAATACTAGAGGTATCACAAAGAGCATCCCAGGATACAGCCTCTGGCCTTGGGAAAGGCAAGAGCGGGTCTTTTTCAGACTGTGCCGGCCTCAGCAGTTTGCTGTAGTTTAAGGAATTAGCAGCTGTCTGTGGTTGGTATGTGTGACTTGAGTTACAGCTCAGCTTGTGACAGGCAGGCAGTGCAGGGTTAGCAGACTGAATCACAGGTTTTTGTGTGAGGCAGTGGAAATTAGCTAAAGGCCAGTGAACCGCGAAGTCAGGTTCATTTTACTGGCCCAGGTCCCTTCTTTGGCTGCAGGGAAGACCTAGCAGTGGCCTGACAAGGTCATGTGTTTTGTAAAATTTGCACGTGCAAGGTATTTTAACTGCAAAGAACACATAGCCATGACACGTAAATGAAATATTGTGGACATGTGCCACATACTTAATTAATGAAATAATATGCTATTGATTTGAAGCTTGTGGTGTCTATAGTACTTATCTTTTACAGAGCAGAAGGGACAAGTGTGTTGTCACAGGGCTAGGATAGCAGATGCAGTTACATAGAGGTCTATGTATGGGGTTTGATATGGCAAATTGACTTCATTTTTAAGTTTTCACTTAACTATAATGTTATTAAAAATATATAATTTGTTATTTATCATCTCGTTGTATATAGAGTTTATGCCTAGTTTTGTATCTGTAACTATGCTTTTTAAAATGCTACTAACTTCAGGCTCCACAAAATCTAGACAAGCCTGGCCAGTGTGCTACCTCTGTGACTTTCAGAGCCGTGGCAGTGCCTGGAGGAGGAGAGAGGGCACAGGTCTTAGGGTGCAGGGTGCAGCAAGGAAGTGTTAGGGCTTCATAAGAAAGTGCAGGTGACTGACAGTGAGGAGAGGAGCAGTGCAGTTCTAAATAGAGCTGGTGAAAAACAGAAAACTTAGTATCTACTTCTAGTTAGATAAAGTGTGTGAAAGCCAGACAATGAAAAAAATAAAAAAGAACTGATGCATTTGAATCAAGGTGTTGGTGAAGAATACTGACCGTATCGTGGAATGCCAAGAGAAAAGGCAAACTAGTTTTTTACAAGAAGTACAACCAGAGTGCTCCTTAGATGCCAGGATGGTGAGACTTGGACCCCCTTGCTTGAAACACATCATTAGGAAAGACCAACTGCTAGACAAGTTGCTGCTGCTTGGTAGAGGGTCAGCAAAAAGGAGGGGAGCCTCATCTTGGGGTAGATTGACACAGTGGCCACAACAGTGGGCTCGGTCATCCCAAAGATCATGAAGATGACACATGACTGGGCAGTGTTCCGTTCTGTTATGTATAAGATTGTCAACAAATCCTAGTACCCCTTGAACAGTCTTGGTTGGTCAGTGACTTAGGTCTGTTTGGCTTACACGGCTTATATAGCTGCTCAGTATTTTTCATGGCGGGTACGACTGAGTCATTTACGCCGGGATTGAGGTTGACAGACCAGCCCAGCATTGCTGAATGCGCTGACTGTGACTACTGACATGACACAGCCAGAGATAGTCCCCAAATACTGTGCCCACTTGGATTCCCTTTTTTTATTCAAGAACCAAGGTATTAAATAGATTCTTCAGGTTTATAGAAGTGAAAAGGGCAAGAAAAAGACCTTTTATCTTGCATGGTATATTTTGCTTGGTTAGGGCTTGCACATCATTGTAGCTTTTAACTTTGCCTGTAACTGTTTAGAAATCCTGGTTGTCTAGTGGTTAGGTGCTATGGCTGCTAAACAGAAGGTCACCAGGTGCTCCTTGGAAACTCTGTGGGGCAGTTCTGCTCTGTTCATAAGGTCTCTGTGAATCAGAGTCAACTTGACAACAATGAGTTTGGCTTTTTTAGTTTTGTAACTGCTTGTTGAAATATTTAAAAAAAATTCAGGAAAAAATAATGGCCTTTTTATGGCGAACCATGTTGGTGAACTTGGTATCACTGTCTGATGAGGAGAAAACATGATTTATGTCCTTTTTTTAAGAAACCTTTTTTAAAGAAATATGAAAATTCTTAATTGTGGTTCATTTATCCTCGAGATCTTGGCAATCAGTGTGATACAATGTTGTACAATATGTGGAACATTACGTATATTGTAGAAATACTGCTCCCACTTCTCTGATATGCGGGTCAGGATGCAGTCCTGGTGCTCATTTTAGCAGACACGTTCATTGTTAAGTCAGTGGTGGTGTTCTGGCAGTTGCTCCCATGGCATCCCTCGCTAGTCGTGTATTCATTTAATGATCAAATGGAGCTTTTTCTCAGCTGAAAGTTCTTTCATTCCAGCCATTTATATGTATGTGTACGTAAAGTATACTTACCTTCCATGATTAGAATGCAAAGATTTATGTTCAGATACATTTTTTGAAGGCCTCTCTCTGTAGTAGCAAGGAAAAGAAGAGGACTTCACAGTCTGCTAACCAGATGTGGTTTAAGGGAAAATTGTTCTAATATATTGTTCTCTTTCAGACGATGGAAGAATACATGAACAAACCTACATTTTAACTTTGCATCTACTTGAAGACTCAGTGCTACATGTTGTGAACGTGTAAATAGACAGTGTCTTGCATTGAACTAATTTGACAGACCTCTGGCCCCATGCCAAAAGTCGCTTAAAGGGATTTGTTTAACTGGCAAATTGAAGTTGTTTAACGTATTTATAATTATTACATGTTGGTGGTGTGCTATATATGAATACTGATTGTAGCTCTGAATACTGAAATAACTGCCACAAAGCTCTACAGACTGAATATTTGCTTGCAGTGATTTTAACTCCATGTGATACTTTAAAGCTGGTTTTGATAAATTAGTTGCGGTGTTATTTTTGTTGGCCTTGATCCTCTCACGACAGGTTGAAATTTATTCTGTGATGATCCATGGTTTTGAATGTGAAGTCTGTTTTGTATCAGTAATACTTTTTATGTGTTGCTTTATTTTATGGCTAATTCAAAATTGTCTTCATAGTTCACCATGCTTACCTAATGTTAGGTATTTTTAATACACTGAGTAATACAGCACTTTCAGTCCTGATACAAGGTATCTGGTTTTGATATTATGAATTCATTTTTTTTTCAGGATTGGATTTATGGAAAATAACCAAAGATAGTATAGAATTTAATAAGTGTCTTTGATGCCTTAGAAGCTGCTTTGTAGGCTGAGATTTATAATTTACCTTTTATTTCAATAAAGGGATATTACAGTTGGGTGATGTTTTCCACACACTATATATTTTTTTAAAGTTTTAAAAGACCTGGAGATAGTGTCCATAATGTTTCTTAGTATAAACATGGTAGAATAAGGATTAATAGCAATAGTGACTTACTGTTGTTGCTAAACCTGTTGCCATAAAGTCAATTCCAACTTATAGCCACCCTATAGGACAGAGTAGAACTGCCCCACAGAGTTTCCAGGGAGCACTGGGCGGATTTGAAGTGCTGACCTTTCAGTTGGTAGCCATAGCACGTAACACCTGTGCCACCAGGGTTTCCATCAATATTGCTAATACTATTTACAAAACCTCAAATTCTGTTTCACCTGTTTTGATGTCTGCGTAATGTATTTGAAAGCTTATTGTTTACCAGGTTTCCGTAGACATTTCGTATTAGTGCAGCCTATCTGGTAGATGCCTTTCCTTTCTTTTCCTTTCCCTAACCCCTGAAGAATATATTTGCTGCTGACAATTGTGACTGTGAATATGTTGCACCCATGCCTTCTGGAATGAGACTTCTGCGTACTAGTTGGTAATGGGATCACACTTACATGGGGAAATAGCTCCTCGTAGTCTGTGATGGGGTCCTGCTTTTGTGTGCGTGTTTCATATGCATTTTAAACATTAGTCTTGAGGTTTTGGCATCATTTGTTTTGGAGTAGTTAGGAAGCTTCTAGCACTTTTCCTAAGGGAAGAGAAATATGCTTGCTGTTGGAGTCCATAGGAGATGCCATATGAAAGACTTTTAGAGAACACAGTAAGAAAGGGTCCTCTTTGGTTTGTATTTGCGTATATAACCATTAAAAACAACAACCGAAACTGTCTTGACATTGAGTCAGTATTGACTCCTGGCACCTCTATAGGACAGAGTAGGAATGCCCCACAGGATTTCCAAAGAGTGGCTAGTGGATGCAGACTGCTACCCTTTTGGTTAGGAGTTGAGCTCTTAACCATAGATTCAGGGAATATTTGACAGAACTAGACCACAAGAGAAATCCATCCATTCCCCATTATTACAAGGAAATAATTCATCAGCACATAGAGTAATTGTTAGACTTTTAGCATCTAATATTTTTTCAAATTGGTATCATGGCATCAGATTGAAGTTTAATTATCAATTTTGATGACTTTAGGTCTTCAGTTTTTTGTTTTTTTTTTTTAAAAAAAAACTGCGGTGGAACCCTATTTAAAAAAAAAAAAGTAAGGATAAGCTTTATGTAAATCCACCGGAATTTTTCTGGTTCTTTTGGAGTTTGCCACTGTTGTTGGGTGAAGGTAATTACTGAACCTCATTCAAATGTACTGCACATATTTATGGGTAAATAATTCCATGTTAGACACTGTCTATATCTACTTCTTAGGCATAATGTCATGCCACACATAGAAAATGAGCTTTATCTGTATCGCAGATGGGAAAATTAAGAGGTTCTGGGGCATTTTTCATTATCCTGGGTGAAAATAATCACAATGTTTTCTTTATATTATATAATTGCAATAAAACTACCACATCATAGGAAAAATAAACATTCAATTTATATAAAACTTGCAAATAAAATATTTTTAAAATTTTTTAATGGGGCATTTGAGTGTGTTTTCATGAATGCAATTTTTATATCAAGTTTTCTGCTTGCAACTGCTGCCCACAATTCCTGGGGAAATGTTTTCATGTGATCCTTCTGCTTTCTTGGTACTTCCCATCAAGAGGAAACTTCATAAGCAGGTGAATGGGGTAAGAGTGTGGATTGCTTTTGTCTCGCCATCTGATGATGTGATTCCTTAATGTTTGTAGTTCATAATGCAATTGTTCTTGAAATCTAGTAGCTCTTCTTTTCATTTAAAAAAAAAAAAAAAAGCCATTCAGTAGATTCTGACTCACAATGACCCTGTAGGACAGAGTAGGGCTGCCACAGAGGGTTTCCAAGGCTGTCTGTAAGTTTTTACGGAAGCAGACTTCCACATCTTTCTCCTGCAGAGCAACTGAGGGGTTCAAGCAGATTGTTACACATCACTGGTGAGCTGCTTTTATTTTACTTTTCTAAGATTTAATTAATAAACTTGACCAGTAAAATGTTAATTTTTTTTTCATGTGAGCTCTGCAGTTTGTGAGTAAGTTCATTCAGGTGCTACAGAATGTGAGTAAAGCAAGCCAATGACTGTTTTTCAACAATTCGCAGAAAGTTACTTAGTTTTTCAACTGCAGTTTTAGCTTCTGACAAACCCTTTACAAAATTCTGCCCACAGATAGTGTACTTTGGTATAAAGCAGCAATACTCAGATTGTATTTGGCTCATAAAACTGGAAACAGGACTGTCACAGCTAGGATTTTATTAGACTCACATATAAGGGAAAATTCAGGCCTACAGACCAACTTTAACTTTGGATGAGTTCTTTGTAAACTCTTATGTTAGCTGAATTTCAGGATCTTCAAACAAAATGTAGAAACTCTTCTCTATGCATCGGTGCTATCAGTACATAATTTATGAAGTGTCCATCATAACCATTCATTTCAAGGTGTCCGTTTTCTCTTTTATAGTTCCTTTTGCAGACTTATTTCTCTTCAGGGTTTAATGGGGTCCAGTTACAAAGGTAAATTAGTGCAGTAGCCTGGGTTCCCTAGAAAAGCAAAACCAGTGAAACGTGTGTGTGTATATGCACACACACAACAAAAAACAGTGAGAAATAGCACAGCAAAAGCCAGAGAGTCTTGCCAGAAAATCCATAGGTACTGGAAACTATCTTTCAACTGACTGGCTGCTCCCAGCATATTTAGTCATGGAGGTGATCATGTCATGTCAGATCTCCTTGGGGGTGATTACATCATTACGGAACTGCCGAATTACCCCAAAACTGCCAAGCCACTGACAATCATGGCCCAGTCAAGTTAACATACAACTCTGACTGTCACAGCTAATCTAGAATGGTACGTACACGTGTGATTTCATTATCTGAATTAGGATTATTTCCACAGTTGTCATTTGACATGTGCTCATATGTCTGCTAGTAGTCTTTGAAAATGTCGAGTATTTCTGTTCAGGATGGTAAAATGAGCAATTCTGTAATTGTGTAAAGTGTATAGGATTTTGCTTTGCTAATATGATCTGCCAGGCCCTCCCTGGAAACTACAGGGCAGTTCTGCCATGTCCTGTAGGGTTTCTGTGAGTCAGAATTGACTAGATGGCAGGGATGTGGCTGTATGAGCTTTAAATCAGCTTCATGAGCTTCATCTGGTGGTGTAATTTATGTGTGTACTTTCTGATTTTGTTGAGAATGCCTGTGGTTAAAAGGATCTTGTGTGTAAGTGTACATTTAGTAGACTGATGCCCACGTAATTTCATTGACACTCTTGCTTCACTTGATAACATTTTGAAGTAAGTAAGACATTAATGCTAGAAAGGAAGAATGAGGGTGCTCGGTTCCAAATCTAAGGTAATCTTACTGCTTTAAGACTTCTCCCTCCTGCCCCCATTGTAATTGTGGGTGAGTGAGTGTGTGTGTGTGTGTGTGTGTGTGTGTGTGGTCTGGTAAATCTGTGAAGCTTCCAGTTTTAATAAAATTCTGTCTGTTGTGGTGGAAAAGTACCTGTTAAATTTAAGATTAGAGACATGTAAATAAGGAACTGCAGAGCTTTGTGGTCAGAGAACTGATTTCCAAAAAAATAATTGATCTCATTTTCATTCCTTAGGATGCTACAAAAGTAAATCCAAAACTTAAAAACAATAAAAATTAATGTAAGTTTTAATTAATAATGCAGTTAAAATGGAGAGTACTGAAATACTGATTTCTTTTAATAATTAAACTTCCTGAAATTTTTTAGAACTTAAAGCTGTAGTTAGAAAAGTTGAATGTATTGAAATATTAATTTTTCATTTAATAAAATAAGTACAATTCCAAAAAAGTTTAAAATATAAATAGTACTTATGGACTCAATGGCACTTGGCAAAGTTAACTGTATTCTGGAGAACTGACCTTTAATGAATTCATTTAACTTTTTTTTTCTGTTTTTAGAATAAGTATTTTATTTCTGGAAATACATCTTTTTTATGTGCTTGAAGGAGATTGATAGCAATACTAATAATTATAAATTGGAACAGTCATTAGCCAAACCAAACCCTTTGTCTTTGAGTCAATTCTGACATATAGTGGTCCTCAGGACAGAGGAGGATTGCCCCATAAAGTTTCCAAGGAGCATGTTTTAGTCAGCTAGTGCCGCTCCAACAGAAATACCACAGAGTGGATGGCTTTAACAAAGATTTATTCTTACACAGTCCGGTAGGTTGTAAGTCCATATTCAGGGTGTCCACTCCAGGGAAAGAGTTTCCCCTTGTCGGCTCTGGGGGAAAGTCTGGTATTGCATCAGACTTTGTCCAGGGAGCATCCTCACGCAAGAACCTCTGGTCTGAAGGACGCGCTCTGCTCCCGGTGCTGCTTGCTTGATGGTAGTGAGGTTCTCGAATTGTCCTTTGTTTCTTTTTCCTTTTATTCCTTGCAAGCTAAAAGCATTAAGGGTGGGGCAAGCCATACTCCAGGGAAACTCCCCCTACAGCAGGAATTCACAGCCCACCCTAATCCTTTAACATACAGGTTAGCAAAACCACACAATGGAGGATAGTCCCAAGATACTGGGAACCATATCCCACCCCACATTTTTGGGGGGACACAATTCCAACCATGACAGAGCACCAGTGCATTCAGGCTGCCGACTCTAAGAGCACTTCACCACCAGGGCTCCCTGGCTGGCACTGATAATGAACTACGCTCCTATCTGTAAAGAATAGCAGATCAACGTAGTGTACACTCTGAAAATAATTTCTTAATGAAGTCGTGTGAGTCAGACTTTGGTTCACTGTAATATTAAAACCCAAAGCCAGATTGATAGAGTTAAATAAACATAGGTAAATTGCTGAGAAAAAGGAATAAAAGCAGTTGTGCTCCACATAGGAACACCTGCTCCCAATTTGATGACAGCAGTAGCTGTGAAGAACACAATGGTACGTGCTTTCTCTAATAATTGGAAAATGTACTTAAAATACACGATCACAGTGCAAATTAAGTTGGAAGAAAACCTGTATCTTTTACTTGAATACCAAGAATTTCAGGAGTGATAAATGACAAGATAAGAAGCAGAGAGCCTGATTATTTTAGAAAGTGCTATATGTGTCAACACTTGTACTCAGTACCTTCCTGATCTTTGGCAGTGTATTATAGGCTTAAAATACCATGAACCAAAATATGTAATTAGTAATTTAGGAATTTTTCAGACATAGACATCCAAATACAAATATTTAAATATAATTTCAACTTGTGTGTGTTATGGAATCAGTGGGAGATAATGGCTTATTTATTGACTTTTTAAATTTCTCTAACTGGGATGTTCTGAGCCACAAGAATGAGTTTAACAATAAATTAGGAATTGGAGTTCTAGTGTTGGCCCTGGCCATGCCAAGTCGCAGTCCTGGTTCAGGAATTTCCTTTTTGGAATGGGTGAAATGTCAAAGGCACATGAAATGAGACTGAAAGAACTGGATGGTGCCCAGCTAACATTACTGAACATTTTGATCAAATACTTGACAGAAGAATCCTTATCAAAAGGAGTAAAATTCAGAATGAGATTTTAAAATTCTTATGGAATCCAGACTTTCTGGGTCTGTGGAGCCTGGATGAACTGCTGAAACTGTTGCCCTGAGATAATCTGGAGACCTTAAACCAAAAATATCCCCTGAAGTTTTCTTAGAACCAAACTGTAGTTTAGCTTAACTAGTAAAAAATATCTGCTTTAAGCATTATGCTCTTTGAAGACCTATCTATATAGGATGAAATTGCAATCACAACTTGAAAGATTAGATAGGACTGTCAGGGGGAAGTGAATTTATGTTAATGGAGGAAGAACAACTCAGGAAAGGAGAGTGAGAATGGTTGTACAGTTAAAGAATGTAATCAGTGTCACTAAATTGTTCACATAGAAACTGTTAAATTGGTGTGTTTTGTTGTGTATATTCTCAACAGCAACAAATAAAGTCATGTAGGAACTTGGAGGTTAGCTAGTCTAAAGCATTCATACAAGGAATAATAATCCAACAGAGACACTGGAACTCTCTCTATTTCCTGCATTTACCTAAGTCTTACTGATTCAACCTTGTTTTCACCTCACCATGAAATAACCATTTTATAGCCCCTGGCACATATATGTTCCTGCTACACCTTCCTCCTGCCAGAAGTTTATTGGCAGGTATTTGAGTCACTTAGCTGTGTTCTGACGTCATGCTGGTTACAGGTGCAGGTGCCTGAAAAAGCCAAGAAGTGGGTCTGAACCTCACTTGAGTGTTGAGAGCCACTTGTATGAGGGGCTGCAGCCCTGAGAATGATTGTGTGAAGCTTGTGTCTTTTGACTTCTCTACAAGACAAAGCTTACAAGTGTATGTACTGTTTCCTTTGTGTTATTGGGAAGGTACAGTTAATCAGCAGTATTCAAGTCAGTGAGTTATTTTCGGGTGAAAATACTTTGATGCACTTCCTGGGCCACAGGACTGCTGTGTACAATGTTGGTTATATACTTCATGTATCATGGAATCAGTATGATCCCTTTGCAGTTGACAGCCCATTTTTTTCAGATAGTAAACTGCCAACAAGAAATGGTTCAACTTCCATTCCAGTAGTGAAAAATGAAAGAAAATCTATCTTTTTACATGCACACAAATAATCAAAGGGCTGATAAATCACAAAGTGAAAATTAAGAGTATCTGATGGTTTTAGGAAGCTCTACGTAAGTAGACACTTTTATTCAATATCAGGAAAAATAATTCAGCCTTTAAAGAAATAAGATCTTCATGTTTGGTTCTGAACTAAGGAGCCCGTGTTGGATTAAACCCAACACTGAAAAAAGAGGCAGAGAGACCAGCTGTTCATTTTCACAAATCATTTCCTCCGGGCATGTGGCTAGACTGTATTTTCCAACCTCTCTTGCAGTCTAATGTAAACGTCATGGAATTATAGCTGGTGCAGTAGCGGCGGAAGTAACCCTGCAGGTCTGGCTCGGCTAACCCTCCCACGTGACGTCTTCCATTCGCCGCCTTCTCTTGTTTCCCGCTGGACAAGAAGCAAGGATTCAGAGAGGGCAGAGCCGCAAGAGGAGACGGAAGGAGCTTGATAAAGGCTCCAGCAGAGCCAGCCTGCTAGCAACAGCCACAGCAGAGTGTTGTATGTGACATAAATAAATTTCGATGGTGTTAAGCTGCTGGACTTCTCTCTGTGTGTGTTTTTAACAGCAGTGAGTGTGATACATGGAATAATTGTGCCCTGCCATCGTCAGAATCAAGATATGTGTCATCAGGTTTATTTCAGAAAACAGAAAAATAAAGCACTTTTTCTAAGTAATACAAGTAGCTAATCATTTGGAAGAGGGTGGGCAGTAAATCTGATGGGACAGTAGGGGACTGAAAAGGAGGTGACACAGTGCAGAAGGAGGGAGATTATGAGGATGGCATCTGAGGACTGGGGTATGTCGTGGAGACCTGGGGCTCCACAGGCAACCCTAAGCCTGCAGATGAGTTTCATCTGGGTGTAAAAAATTAAGTCAGTTGTCTGATTAAATATAAAAATTAGATTTTTGTTTTTGCTTCTCTTGGACAATGTGAGAACTGCCTGCTGAAGACTTGGAGTTATGCCTGACAAGAATCCGCTGGAGCTGCTGGTTTCTCTGTCCCCTGCCATTGCATCAGTCCCCCTCACTGATGGGCGTTCCTGGAGTCACCCCGGGGCGTTTTTGTTTTGATTCAGTACTGATTTTTCTCTCTGTTTCTGTGATTGTCAGTCCAGTTTCTTACCTGACTTTTGAGACCTTACTTGTTCGGACTCCTCTGGAACTTTTAGGTCCTACATCCTGCCTGTCTTCACATGTCTGTCATGTTCAAGTATTATTTTCTTCCTCTTGGGGCACCACATCTTTGTGCTTTCACTGGTTATTCTTTTTATGTGAATTGTCATTGGCTTCATCTCCCTATATCCAAATTCTTTAATGCCTTATTCAGGTGTCACCTTCTTCAAGAATCCCTTGTTACACCATCTGTCCTCTTGTATCTGATACCTCATTGCATTATAACTGTGTCTCTTGTGGTACTTAACCTGTTTTGATCTTGCAGGTGTTTAGATGCATGTCTTATGTTTTGGGGTGCTCTTGTAAGCAAGCTGTGTGTATGTATGTGACTGCTTTTATGAACCTCCTAAGGACCTATTCATATGTTGTATAAATGCGCACAATTAATAACAGTTCAAAATCTGCAAACTTACCCCTTATAAAGGTTTATTTTCCTTAACACTCCCAGTCTGGAGTGTTTTTGAGGAGCCACAAAAAATTTATGAGACCACTAAACAGTCTGCTCCTTTCTACAGTCTATCACTAAAACAGCTTAGCTTCAATCAAGAGGATTTATACTGTTGCTTGTATCTGTTTTATGTTTGTAGAACTTTTGTATTTCTGAAGCATGACAGAATGCTAGAACTTCAGGTGACACTCTGCTGTCCCAGATTTGCTAAGCTTTTTGTATTTTGGGGTCCTCACCATGCACACCAGTGCTTGGCACACAGTAGGTTATCGATAGGTGTTTGCTTAATGAAAGTGAAACGATGGAAAGACTACTCAGCACAGCAGTTACTTGGCTGTGGTTGCTCCTGTGATAGCAGTGAAATGATCAAAATTAAAATCAGGCCAGTAGTGATGGTACCATCAGGATACGAGTGTGTTTTATCTATTGCAAAAGAACTAGGAAGGGACCCGAAGTAAGCTACTGCATTTCCAGGCCAGCCTTAATTTGGTAGTGTTTATGTGATTGACAGCTAAGCGTTTATGCTGAAACAACGTTTCTGGGTAGCAACTGCTTGTCTTGCCAGCGTGATGAAAGAGAACCAGATGGTTTGTTGATATGGTTGTACCAACGGGAATGAACCCAAACCAAACCCACTGCCATCAAGCCAGTTTTGACTCAGAGACCCTATGAGATAGAACTACCCATAGGTTTTCCAAGGTGCTGCGTATGGAATTGAACTGCTGACCTTTTGGGGAGCAACCAAACTCTTAACCACTGTACCACCAGGGCAAATAAATTTGATTGACTTCATCCTAAAGATGTGCACTTTGAGTATTTTTAATTATGTGACATGGATTATGACTTTTCTAAGTGATTATTGCAGGGACTACTTTGTTATCTTTACTCATGAAGTAGAAGGGGTGTGCTAGTTATTCTTTGTCTCTAGTCTTCTTTTTGCCCTCTGCTACAAAATTGTGTTGGTTTGCTCTTTAAATGTTGTTTGAAGATCTGTGAAAAGGCTACAGCTGGTGCAAAGAGTTAGTATACTCAGCTGCTAATGCAAAGATTGGTGATTTGAATCTAATAAGAGGCCCCTTGAAAGAAAGAGTCAGCGATCCAGTTCCAAAAGATCAGTCATTGAAAATTCTACCAAGCACAGTTCTATTTTGATATATATGGGGTCGCCATGAATTCTAATTGACTTGATGGCAACTGGTTTTGCAGATTTGAAGGTCTGTACAAACATAGGTATGCACATTTTTAAACAGAAAGAAAAATACCTTTTATGGAAGCCTGACTAGCAAAAGGCAGTAGTTGCCATGGAAATGATTGACTATCAGTTACATTTCACAGAAGGCCTAGCAAAGATGCTACTCATAAGACACAGAAAAGGCAGCTTCTGTTTATCATTATTGTACTGAACATGTGAGAAAGGGCAGACAACACTAAAAGGATGTTTTTGTGAAATGTAAAGATTCCCCATTTATCTCAGTGTCTCATTTTATGCTCCTATTTATAGAGGGAAAAGTAATAAAACAAGGACTTACAATAAACAACAGTTGTAAGGGAAGCCAGAGGCCAAATTAAGAGCTTTACATTGTCACCTCTCAACTGTACTTGATGATTCCACCACCTGTCTTGTCAGTTTGTCACACTGTGGTGGCTGGTGTCTTGTTACGATGTTGGAAGGTATGCCAGTGACATTTCACACAGCATCAATGTCACCCATGGTGAATGGCTTTTAGCAAAGCTTCCAGACTGAGGAGTAGACATAGGTGGGGTAAGGACTCAACCAATATTTAAATTAACATATCACGGTAGGCGCTTGTCCATATTGTTTTCTCCTCACAGTAACACTGTGAAGTGGCTATTATCTCTATCCGAAAGAGGAAGGTGGGACTCAAACAGGTGAGGCACCGTTACAGAGTCTGCACAGCCCATAAAGGGCAAAGTCGTGGTTCGAGCCCTAGACTGCTGACACGTAAACCTGCTCATGTCCTTTTGGGGTACACTGAGTGGTTCCACTGGCTACCAAAAAGATAAGGAGTAGGTGATCATAGATGGAGTCTCGGGATGCTACCAGTCAGAGTGGCAGGCAGAGGGCAAGTGGTACCTGTCAGGACAAGTACCTGGGGCAAGGAAGGCTGAAAAGGCAGCCCACTGTATCAGGGGCTAACTGCTGAGTCTGGCCTGCAGAATGGGCTTCCAGGGCTTAATTGCTGTCTTCCTTACTGACCCATTCTGTCTTCCTCCAATTTCCACTTCCCTTTTCCTTCACTCATCAGCAAGTTCAGTTGGTTCCACTTCCAAAGACATCCCAAACCCGTCACCCTCCCCTCCATCCGTTTCCTCTTCCATTATCTAGTTTAAATCATCATCTCTCACCTGGAAGACAGAGTTTCTGCCTTGGTCTCCCCATCTCCATTCCATCCTCCTTCAATCCTGCCTCCACACAGCATCCAGAGAGATGTAGAAGTATGGCTTCCATGAATACTGGTTTAAAAGCCTCATCTCTTAAAACCCAATAAAAGCTAGTCTCTACAGAGCCTTTTGTACAAAGGTGATCAGCACTGCCTTGCCTTCTGAGGTCAGATCATGTCCAGAAATGATATGACTCTTTGAAGGAGAGCTGAGAATGAAATGAGATGATGTATTCATTGTAAATATAACACTCTGTGCTAACAGGAGGTCCCTGGCTGGTGCAAATGGTTTGCCTTTGACCTCTACCTCAAGGTTGGCTGTTCAAACCCACCCTGAGGCACTGCAGAAGAAAGGCCTGGTGAACTGCTTTTATAAAGGCTATTGCCAAGAAAAGCCCATTGAGGAACCCTACTCTGTAACAAGTGGTATCACCCCGAATTGGGACTGACTCGATGGCAATGAGTTTTTTGTTTATTTGTTTTCTGCTAACTGAGCTGCCTCAAGGCAATGCTGTGTTGTGGTGTTATGGTTTAGAGTGAGGGCTTAGGATTTGGCTTCAGGAGTTTGAGTTCCAGATCTGTTACACCCTATAAGTGTGACCCAGGGTAACAAACCTCTGCAACTCAGTTTATCATCAGTAGACTAAAGATATTGACAGTTCCCATTCGACAGATTAGAAGGGAGATTTAAGTGAGATAATTCCACTGTAGTGCTCTGCCCATTAGTGTCAGTCAAGAAATGTGTGCCACAATTTTAGCATAAGTGTACAAAGCAGGGACCTGCAGTTTGGGGAGTTCTTTCCCCCACTTTGAGAAGCAGAAAGCAGATGTTTTAGGCTTTGTAGACCATATGGTTTCAGTCACAAGTACTCAGCTCTGCCTTGGTAGTATGAAGACAGTCCTAGGCAATATGTAAATGAATGAATGTGGCTGTGTTCCGATGAAATTTTATTTACAAAACTAGTTAGTGGGGCAGTCCTGTAGGCTGCCCTTTGCCAAACCCCAATATAGAGGTTAGTAGACAGGGAGTCTAAATGGGAAAGGCTGATGGACAGAAGCTGAAGATAGACCTCAACAGGTTCACTGGGGTTCTGACTACATCTCAGTCCTCATCCTATTAAATACTATGGCAGTGCTCAGCCAGAGCCACCAGACCTTGGTGTGCCCACAGCCATCACAGACCTCATGAAAGAGCTATGATGTGTTCTCACAGTCTGTGTGCTCGGGACATCTGATGCCGGCTCTTCTAGAATTAGTTTGGGCCAGAATGGAATGCTTCTGACCTTGCCAGCTTTTTTTTTTTTTTTTTTTTTTTAGGCTATTTGGGCCCGGGTTGGAGCCCTGGTGGCAAAGTTGTTAAGAGCTTGGCTGCTAACCAGAGTATCAGCATTTTCAATCTACCAGCCATGCCAACAACCCAGTGGGGGCAGTTCTGTTTTGTCCTTTTGGGTCACTATGAGTTGAAGTGTCATGAGCACCCAGAAGGTGCTAGGGGTTGTAAAAAGAAAATATGTAACTACAATACTTGGGGTGGATAATAAGCTGTGTTTAATCAAACCACACATTCACACTTATGCAGGGGGATGGGGTGAGTGCTAGTACCAGGACACAAAAACAGGGTGACTTACATTACTTAAGAACTCTTACCTATGTTTGCATTAGTTAAGACCCACACAAGTTCAATGACTGCAGGGTTAATCCAACATCATCTCCTATAGTTCCTTAAAAGTGGGTTTCATGCTAATGAATTTAGGGATGGGCTGTGTTCTCACCACTGAGTCAGGAGAATCTGGCTTCCATGTGAGGCATCTCAGAAGTGGAGCCAGCAGGGACAGCACAGGAGGCTCAGACATCAATGGGAAACAGTCACAGCTGCTTGAACCAGGCCCTCGAGGGTAAAGCAGATGAGGTCTCAGGATCAGGTCACAACACAGCAAAAGACCAAGGTCATAGAATCATATCACAATACAGCAGGAGACTGGTGGGCACAGACCCCCAGAGGGACTGCATGCCCCCAAGCTTTTGAGGATGAGGCACAGCAACAGATGGGTGGACACAGACTTCCAGAGGGAGACTGCATTCCCTGGTTAGACCCATGGGCTCCCAGAGGGGACTGTGCTCCCTAGAAGACCTGTGAACACAGGCCCCTGGAGGGGACTGTGCATCCCAAATCCAAAGTGCAGGATTTTTTTAATAGACTTTTTTTTTTAATTGTTATTGGAAGTATATGATCCAAATTAAATTTGCATGCCTGCCTATCAGCAGCACCTTCTGCTCTCCTTGCCTGGTGACAGCACACTCCTCCTTTCCATTCTATACATGTCATATCCTCTTAATAATCTCCTATTCCTTCCTCTCCACCCACTTCTCTCCCTTCTAGTAAGAGGCCCGGTAGGCCAGCATCCTATAGATGCAAAGTGCTGGATTTTTAATACAAGTTGTTAACTTGCATCTGATTGTTACTGGTCAGTCCATAAGTCTTACCTTCTTGTGCCTTCAGTGGTTAACTTCTTTCTGATTGGTTATTTATCATCTCTCTGACCATCTGGCTGCCATGTCCATTTGGCATTTGTTTTTCTCACTCCTTCACCATGACTGTGTTTTCTCACTGTCTTACTTAGCTAAACCATAGCCATTGTGTGTTTTCATAGTTGAGCCAGTTTATAGTGTAACCAAGTTTAACTTATGTTTATGACAAACCTCTACTATATATTCTGTTCATACACACACGTGTGCATATTCTCATTTTGTTGAATCAGCAGCAGTGGGTTGTGTTTGTTTTTTTCAAGCCTGCATACCTCAGAGAGTGTCTCTCTTATGCTGTCTCTTCCCAACATGAGATCGGAAGAAGGTGTGGCAATCAGCAGCCAACAGTTGATGCCCTGCTTATTGGTACTAGCACTGACTGGGGCTTATTTCCTCCTTTTTCTGTGTCTCTCCAACCAAAGGGTTAGGAGATCTGCTGACAAGCATCTCCAGGTGGCTGTGTTCCCAGAAAGAATGTTCCCCAGCTGCAGAGTGTGTGAACATTTTGGAATCAAGATTGTTAGGTCGGCGTTTTCCTAACCCTGATGGAAAACCAGGTAATTTAGCAGAACTGGCACTTCTGTTTTGCAATCTCGTGCCTGCTCCTTAGTCAGCCGTCTCCCGTTTATCACAGGGACTATTTCTCGCTCCCTCCAGCTTCCCCAAACCTCGACAACATGTCCTTCTATTCCCCTGAAAGCCAGTGATTGCATGTCAGACTTCACAGAGAAAGTGGAATCTTCAAATGAGAGGCACTTCATGTCCACCTCCAAAGCTACAACTTGACGTGCAGCCATTCCTCTCTCCCTCTTCTTCCAGAAAGTGCTGAGCTTTTATCCACCTCCAGCAAATCCTTTCTCCTATCTACTGGAACACATCCTCTCCTGATATCTCAGGGACCTTGCTGTAGATACAATTCTTTCTCCTGTTTACCCACAGCCTCTTCCTCTCGATTTACTTCTTCCCACCAAACTAAAAATCAAACCAAACCCAGCACTGTCAAATCTATGCTGACTCTTAGTGACCCTCTACGACAGAGTAGAACTGCCCCATAGAGTTTCCAAGGAGCACCTGGTGGATTCAAACTGCCAACCTTTTGGCTGGCAGCTGTAGCACTTAACCACGAAGACACCCTCAATTATCTCCAATCTTAACAGGAACCTCTCTCTGCCTCTATTCCATGGGGCCCTCTAGCAACCACCTCTTCTCTCTCCTCCCCGTTGGGCCACATTCCTCATCTTCCCTTCACACCCACTCGATAACCCCCACCACAGTCTGGTTTTTCTACTCCACAAGTTGTATTGTTGGAGAAGAATGTTGAATGTTGAATATACTATGGACCACCAAAAGAACAAACAGGTCTGTTCTAGAAGAAGTACAACCAGAGTGTTCCTTGGAAGCAAAGAAGGCAAGACTGTGTCTTACATACTTTGCACATGTTGTCAGGAAAGATCAGTCCCTAGAGTAGCACATCAAGTCTGGTAGGGTTGAGGGTCAGCGGAAAAGAGGAAGACCCTCGATGAGACGGATTGACACAGTGGTTCCAACAATGGGCTTAAGCATAAAAATGATTGTGGGCATGGCTCAAAACCAGACAGTGTTTCATTCTGTTGTTCATAGGGTTGCTATGAGTCAGAACTGACTCGATGGCACCTAACAACAGCAAGTTGTATTGAAATTATCCCTCCCTTATCTTCATTACTAAAACCAAGAGATGCTTTCCAGTCATTTTTATAATCAAATGTCTCTGAAGGATTTCACTGTGGTGGTGATTCCTTTTTCAAGTTTCTCCCTTGGATGTGCTTTTCATTCTACTTCTCCTTCGGTGGTTCCTCTACTTCCATAGCATGAAGTACCAGGCATGTGCAGATGACTCTCAAATCTCTAATCCAAGGATTGGATCTTCTGTTGACATTCCAGTAGATCGATCCAATAAGTATGTCTGACTGCCTCCTGAACTTGGAATTATTCCTTTAGCAAATATTATTGATTGCCTATCATCTGCTGGGCATACAGTATAAGCATACCAGGAAAGGTTCTTGCTCTCATGGAAATTTCCTTTCTAGTGAGATGACACAGACAATAAGCAAATGGAAAATAAACATATTACCTGATGAAAAGTGGTTTGTTAAAGGATAAAGAACAGAAGGTATTGCCTTTTCAGTTCTCAACTCAGTTTACTCCTCAGCAGCATTGAATACTCCCTCCTTGAAACATTTTCTTCTTTGAGCTTTGAAGACAATGCTTTCCTGATTCTCTGACATCATTGGCTTTTTGTTGTTGTTCTCTTCCCAACCTTTAAATGTTGGAATGCTTCAGAACTCAGTTTTCATTCTTTATTTTTAGCTGTTGTTGATACCTAGCTGATCTCATCTACTACTGTGGCTTTAAATAGCTTTAAATAGTAGCTCTGAAATTTATGAGTGGAGTCCTAATGTATTCTCTTATTCTAGGGTTAAACATCCAGCTGTCTACTTAATGTGCATCTTTGGATATTCCCTGGTAGCATAAATAATAACCACAAAACCTCAGTGGTATACAGCCATAAGCTTTTATGCTAATATGTTTACAATGGTTGGCTAACTGGCTCTTCTGATTTAGCTCTTCAATAATTATCTGAAATATAACACATTTTAAATAACTCTGAATTTGTCCCTAACTTCTCCCTCCCCAAATCTTTGCCTCTTTGTATGCTTTTGTTCCGATGCCAGAACTTGGAAATGTCCTTGACTCTTCTCATTGTTTATAACTCATTCCAGTCTACTTCTAACACCTGTCAGCTGTGTCTTTAAAATACTGTTGTTTTTAATCCATTTTTTATCACCACTGCTTCTGCTACCCTAGTGCAAGCCAAAAATTTATTTTTAGAAAATTATAATGGCTTCTTACCTGGTCACATTCACTCTTGCCTCCCTTACAGTCTATTCTGCAATAACAGGAATGATCTTTTCCAAATAACAATCATAGCATGCCATTTCCTTTCTTAGAAGCTTCCAAAACTTTCATATCTCACCTTTGTATTTGGAAGGGTGATTCAACATTAGAAAATCAGTCAATCAGTGTAATCTATCACATAAATAAAAGATAAGAACCACATGATCTTATCAGTCAATATAGAAAAGATATTTGACAACGTCCAACACCTAGTTCTGCTAAAAGCTCTCAGCAAACAGGAGTAGAAGGAAATCCATCAACGTAATAAGGGGCATTTATAGAAAGCCAACAGCCAACATCATCCTAAATGAAGAGAGATGGAAAGTATTCTCCCTGAGAATATGAAGCAGACAAGGATGCCCCTTATCACCACTCTTATTCAACATTATGATGGAAGTCCTAGCCAGAGAAATAAGATAAGAAAAAGAAATAAAGGGCATCCACATTGGTAAGCAAGCAGTAAAAGTATCCCCATTCACAGATGGTATAATGTTATGCACAGAAAACCCCAAAGAATTCATTAGAGAACTACTAGAACTAATTTTCCAGCAAAATATCAATTATCAGAATACAAAATTAAATATAAGAATCAGTTGAATACCTCTACATCAACAAAGAGAACTTCAAAAAGGAAATCACCAAATCAGTATCATCTACATTAGCCCCCAAGAAGATGAAGTACTTAGGAATAAATCTAACCAGAAAGATAAAAAGAAAACTACAAGACATTACTGCAGGAAATCAAAAGAGACCTACATAAATGAAAAAAAAAAAAAGAAAACATCATTCTTATGGATAGGTAGACTTAACATTGTGAAAATTCTACCCAAACCAATCTACAAATACTATCAGTCCTGATCCAAATACTGACAGCATTCTTTAAAGAGATGGACAAATAAATCACTAGCTTCATAGGGAAAGGGGTAAGTAAAGTATCATTGAAGAAGAACAAAGTGGGAGACCTCACAGTATTATGGAAGTCAAAACAGCCTAGTACTGGTACAATAACAGACACATAGACCAATGGAACAGAACTGAGAACCCAGACGAATTGAGAAATCCATCCATGAGCAGCTGGTATTTGACAAAGGCCCAAAGTCTGTTAAATTGGAAAAAAGCAGTCTCTTTGACAAATGGTGATGGTATAGCTGGATATCTGCAACAAAATGAAACAGGACCCATACCTTATATGAGACACACACTCAAAATGGATCCAAGACTAAATACGAAATCTAAAACAATGAAGACCACGGAAGAAAAAATATAAGCAATATTCAGAGCCGTAATGCATAGAATAAATGCAATATAGACCATAACTAACAATGCACCTTCACCAGAAGAGAAACTAGATAACTCGGCACCCCTAAAAATCAGACATGCTCATCAAAAGACTTCATGGAAAGAGTAAAAAGAGAACCTACAGATAGGTAAAAACTTTTTGGCTATACCTTATCTGATAAGGGTGTACTCTCCTAAAATCTACAAGATACTGCAACACTTCAGCAACAAAAAGGGAAAAATAATCCAACCAAAAATTGATGAAAGATATGAATAGACACTTTACCAAAGACCTTCAGGTGGCTAACAGACACATGACCAAATGTTCATTATTGTTGAAAAAATGCAGATCAAAATAACGAGTCATCATCTCACACCAGCAAAGTTAACATTAATCCAAAAAACAAGTGTTGGGGAGGTTGTGGAGAAGTTGGAACACATACCTTCTGCTGGTGGGAATGTAAAATAGTACAGCCACTTTGGAAAGTAACTTGATGTTTCCTTAAAAAGGTGGAAATAGAAATATCATATGATCCAGCAAGCCCGCTCCTAGGAATATACCTGAGAGAAAGAAAAGCCATCACACAAGTAGACATGCGTCACAGGCATACTGTTGTTCATTACAGCACTTCACAACAGCGAAAAGATGGAGACTACCTATGTTCCTGCTGACAATGAATGGATAAATTATGGCACATGTGCACAATGGAATACTACAGAAAGAGAAAAAACAATGATGAATCCTCAAAACTTTTCCCCACATGGCTGAATCTAGAGGGCTGTTTTAGTCATCTAGTGCTACTCTAACAGAAACCCCACAAGCGGATGGCCTTAACAAAGGAAGGTGTATTCTTACATAGTCCTGTCGGCTACAAGTCCAAATTCAGTATGTCAGCTCTGGAGGAAAGTTCAGTATTGCATCAGTCTTTGTCCAGGGACCGTCTTGGTCAGGAACCTCAGGTCTTGAAGTATGCACTCTTCTGGTGCTGCTTTCTTGATGCTGTGAGGCTCCCAGTTCTCTGCTTGCTTCTCCTTCCTTTTATTTCTTGTAGGACAAAAGGATTAAGGGTGGTACAAGACATACTGCAGGGATATTCCTGTTACAGTGGAGCAGGGAGATGATCCTACACAGGGATTTACAGTCCCACCCTAATCTTTTAGCATACGGCATAGGAAAACCGCCAAATGAAAGACAATCATAAAATATTGGAAATCATGGCCCAGCCACCTGGCTACACATGTCCTTGGGGGGACTCAATTCAATCCATGATAAGGGCATTATGCTCGGTGAAATTAGGCAGTCACAAAAGAACAAATAGTGTATGAAACAAGTGTTATAAGAATGCAAGAAGAGTTACAAACACAGAAAAAAGCACTCTTTAATGGCTGTGGGGTGGAGGAGAGAATAACTGGGTAGTAGACAAGGATTGATTTCAGTGATGAAAAGGATAGCACAACATAGATGAAGTCAGCTCTACTGGGCCAAAGCTAAAGCAGAGCAGATTCCTGGACACATTCAAACACTTTGAGAGGAAGAATAGGAGCCTGGAGACTGTGATTTTTGGGGGCACACAGGACAGTTGGTGTAACAAAGTTTATTTAAAAAAATGTTCTACATTCCACTTTGGTGAGTGGCATCTTGGAGCTTAAAAACTTATAAGCAGCTATCTAGGATGCATCTTTCCCATTTAGAGCAAAAGAGAATGAAGAAAACCAAAGATACAAGGAAAATATTAGCCCAGAGGACTAAAGGACAGCACTCCACAACTTTGTATGAGTTATACCTGCCCCCTCTTTGTTACTGTATTTTTGGTGTAGACTTGAACTCAGGACACTAAATATAGTGTCAAAACCCTCAGGCAATTTTGAGTCAAAGCGGTGAACATTTTTTCTCATGTTTTCTATCAAGCTTACATTTCAACCTGTCTGTCGTATACAGACTTTTTTTAAATACCTAATTTGTCTCTGGTTGAACCGGAAGCACGGAACATTTTATTGAAGGTATCTCTGCCAAGCTGGTAGTTTGAACGCATCCAGCAGCTCCTTGGGAGAAAGACCTGGCAATCAGCTCTTGTAAACAGTGCAGCCTAGACGACCTTGTGGGCGTGTTCTACTGTGTCACGTGAGGTCACCATGAGTGGGAATCAGTGTGACAGCACCTAAACACAACAGTAATGACACCCTTATTTAAATTCAAAAAGCACCGTCAACTGCCAATTCCAGTGCAGAGTATATTCAAAGGAGCTTTCTGCATTTCTATTTTCTTCTTTTTTAAAAAAATGGGAGACTGAAATTTCATTAAGAGTGGAAATAGCATCCATGACAGTAATTAGATCACTCGTAAGTAAGATTGCAATCAAAGGGCAGTGTTAAGGTCAGTCCCTATTCTAAAGGGTAAAATGGCAAAAGCAAGATTGAGCTCCGTTTGAAGAGCCCAAAGCTTTTGTCCAGTTTTGGGAAATTGTCCAAGTTCATTGTGTTAAGTTGTAACCTGTGCCATTGTTTCCTTAGTGAAAGATTCCGAAAGAAATGCAGAAATGAGCAGCTAGTGGAATAATGAATTATTCATACCTGTGCATACATGCTCCATTTCCGATGCGAGACTGTGAATGTGGATGAGTAAGCAGTTTGGAATTAAAATCTCATCCTCATTAGTTACATCTGGCTGAGAACAGCAAATGACATAATTTATATGCTTAGCACAGTGCCTGGCATACAGTGAGTGCTCACTAGCTGCTAAGTGCTGTTACTGTTTTCTTGTTTGTTAACATTATTATAACAGGTGTTTCCACTTACCTTATATGCACTTGAAAGCTGGACAATGAATAAAGGGGACCAAAAAAGAGTTAACAACTTTTGAATTATGCTGCTGGTAAAGAATATTGGATGTATCGTTGATTGCGAAAAACAAACAAACAAACAAACAAAAACACATCTGTCTTAGAAGTAATGCCGCCAGAATGCACCTTAGAAGCAAGGATGGTATGCCTTTGTTTCGCATACTTGGAATGTGTTATCAGGAGAAATCAGTCCTTGCAGAAGGGCATCATGCTTGGCAGAGGATCCATCAAAAAGAGGAAGGCCCTCAACAAGATGCTCTGACACGGTGGCTGAAACAGTGGGCACAAGCACAAAAATTGTGAGGACGGTGCAGGATTGGGTAGTATTTTATTCTGCTGTGCGTGGGGTTGCTAGGAGTCAGAACCAATTCCACAGCACCTGACAACAGCGATAACTATTCAGTGATCTCTTACTAGATACTAGGTGCTGTCCTGGGGTGTCTATCTCCTCACTCAGTTAAGTAGCTAGTCTTATAATTTCCACTTTGTATTTGAGGAAACTGAGACACAGCACTCAAGATCACACAGCTGGTAACTGGTGAAACCTGATTATCATCATCAGAAGCATCATTATCATTACTATGTCACATCTGACTTTGGGGACTGTCTAAGAAGGAGGATTATTAATTAAATGAAGTTTGAATTTCATTTAAGATTTTTTGCAACAAGACTTTTTAAAATTATAGAAGAAATGCAAGTGTGTTAGAAAGTGTTTGGAAAATGCAAAAACAAAAACAAAAAAGAAAGAAAGAAATTTCACCCAGCATTCCACTGTAACAAGCAGACTTGAATTATCTATTGAGTCAAGCCATTTTCAAAAGAATTTATTTAGTGGCTTCTTAAGAGTTTTTCTGAAAAGCATACGTTTTGTCCCTTGTAAAGTCTTGCCGTATCACTTAATTTTGCACTCTGTCGTACTGCATATTGACTGCCTTGCAATCTGTCTCTCTCCCACCTCACTCACTGCACCTTTGTACAGAATGAAAGTCTCTTTTCAAACTTAGCAGTCCCTGACAGAGGTGGATAACCCAAGAAGCAAGGTAAGCACAGACTTACTTGTGCTTACTTACTCATCTGTAGTTAACAGTTTCACGTGGGTTTTACTACATCTTTGGTGAAGTTTTCCACCATGGCTAATCTGGTAAGCAAGGTAAGCACTGTGCTCACCTTGCTTGTTGGATAATCTGGCCTCACACTACCTGTTTCATTTTGTAGTCAAGTGGTTTACCATTTGTGCCACCAATGACTCCTAGCTTTCCCCTAAAGGGCCTCAGAGACTTGCAAGATGCAGGAGTAGTGACGTCTGTCATACCCACATCTATTTTGCCACTTTAGCTTGTGCAAAAGACAGATTTTTCTCATTTTGTTCAATATATTAGCTAGACTCTTCAGTTATCTCCCATAATCCATTTCCCCACATCCAGTGCCAGTACTCTAGAACAAACTGTGGTCATTTCTCACTGGGTCAGCAGTAATAATTGACATGGAACAGAACTAGCATCTAACTAGTTAGGGCAAGGTTTCCACATCAGTAACATCCGTGTGGGTGTGTATGTTAACTGCTGAGGAAAAGGAGACAGGGAATATAGGGTCCCTGTGAGTTGGAATAAACTTGATGGCTGAGCTTTATTGTTTCTTTGGTAGATGAGTTTACAGTATCTTTAGGCATTTTCCAAAGGTTTGGGCTACAATTCTACATGACCAAGGATTTTCCTTCTAGAAAGGAAAAGAGGCATTCTTTGTCTTTCTAAAGCTGCTGAAAATATCTCATCAGCTCTTATTCAATATGCATCGGGCAGCCTCTTCTCATTCTAATTTGTTTTCCTTGGCACACTTACCACCTAGGAAGAAGGTACAGTGTTCAGTTCATAGGACAGGTCCTTCCCTCATTATAATTTAGGAAATCGTTATTGGTTTCCTATTAAAAATCAGTCCTGTGTGAATTTGGGTAATAATGCTACACTGAGGCCTGAGCTGCAATAGGACTAGTGTCACACTAATTAGGGGCTAGTTTTCCACATCAATAGCATATACATAAGTATGTTAAGAGTTCCTGAAAATCTTTCTAACCCTAAATTATCTTTCCTAACCATTGCCATGGATTGAACTGTGTCCCCTGCAACATATATGTGAACTTGGTTAGGTCATGATTCCCAGAATTGTGTGATTGCCCACCAGTTTGTCATCATCTGATGTGATTTTACTGTGTGTGGTAAATCCTGTCTCTATGATGTTAATGAGGTGGAATTAACAGAAATCATGTGAATGACCCCAGACTCAATCTACAAGATTAATTGTGTCTTAACTCAATCTATTTTGAGATATAAAAGAGACAATTGAGCAGACAGACAGGGGGACATTCTACTACTAAGCAAGTAGGGCCAGGAGAAGAATGTACTCTTTAGAGCTGGCCTTTCTGCACTGAAAATCTCCTAGACCGGAGGAGGATTGATGACAAGGACCTTCCTCCAGAGCCAACAGAGAAAGAAAATCTTCCCCTGGGGCTGGCACCCAGAACTTAGACTTCCCGACTATAAGAGAATAGATTTATTTGTGAAAGCCATCCACCACACTAGTGGTATCTCTGTTACAGCAGCACTAGATAACTAAGACACTCATTTTCCATAATGCATGAAATGCCAACATTAGAGTTACACTATTAGACTATAGTTTCAGAAGTTACCATAATGGTACAAATGGTTAATGTACTTGGCTACTATCTAAAAGGTTGGCAGTGTCAGTCTATCCAGACGTACCTCAAAAGAAAGCCCTGGTGATCTACTTCCAAAAAATTAGTCATTGAAAACCTCACGGAGCGTGGTTCCACTCTGACTCTCAACTCATGGTATAGCCATGAGTTGAAATTGACTCAGTAAGCTTCTTTAAAGTTCAGCTTATCCTAACAAAAACTTAACTAGATAAACCTTTACTGCAAGACATTGTGAAGGATACCAAAAGTGATTAAAAACCAAAAGCATAAATAAAAATGACAATAAAGTTTGCCTTCCTGAAGAGTTATATAACAAACTGTGAATAATATTGAATGAAAAGTTAGTATATTGAAAAAAATGCCCAAAGAAATGAGTGATAAAGAGCCTTAGTAAGTAAAAATTCAAAGAACTAAATGATCAATGGGTGTGGTAGTAGCCAAATCTGTGGCTTGAATTGGGGCTTCAGAGACAGACCACAAGGCTTAGTAACCAATTTGGGTTTGATCTGTTGAGTAAAAGAAAGCAAGAGAGGAGGGAATGAGGGATGGACTTCAAGTGGAGCTGTTGGCACAGAACCGATGGACAGAAGAGGACAAATTTAGGTGAAAGGGGCCCAGAGTAAATACCCAGGGGTCTAAATTGTCAAAGAAGTTTCCAAGAGAAAATTTGTTTGATTGTTTGCACAAGGATGCTAGAGCTTTGTTGGATTATGTCCTAGGGGTTACTTAGTTCCCTTGGCTCCCTAGTTGAATCAGCGTATTGTGAACAGCGAAATGCTTCTTTCCATAGTCTTGGAATGTCCTTGAAAATCCTTAAGTAAAAGAAAAACTGAACATGGTCACTGTTAAGATTTTGTAGTGAGGCACTGGTGGTTCATTAGTAGAATTCTCACCTTTTGTGTTGGGGACTCGGGTTCAATTTCCAGCCAGTGCACCTCATGTTCATCTACCACTTGTCTGTCAGTGGAAGCTCATGTGTTACTATGATGCTGAGTAGGTTTCAGCAGAGCTTCTAGACTAAGAAGGTTGAGGAAGAAAGAACTGGCAATCTACTTCCAAGAATCAGTCAATGAAAACCTTGTGGTATAGATCCAAACAGAGGTGTCCAATCCACAACTGATCTTGGGGATAGCAAAGTTCCAAGCAGCATTTCATTGTGTCGTGTGTGGCATTGTCATGCCTCAACTGCAGGTAACAAAGACATTTTGTGAGCAAATTGATAGAAAGCATGTTATAAGAAGAGACTGAAAGCCTTCAGTATTTTCCAAAGGAAAAGAACTAACAACAGAGATTTCATACTGTTTGACAGGGAAGAGACTCTGGTTTCTAGTTTTTCTGTCAACTTGACACTGAAATTGGAGTTTTCACAGCTTAATGTTGGTGTAGAGATCATACTGCTAGCCAGGGAGGAGGAAGCAGTTACGACCCCAGCAAGACTCAGGAGGGCATTTGAGTCATTATACCCAAGCTATTACCATCCACTTCCTATCCTTCTGAAAGGAGCTGGGGCTTTGACGTCGGTGGATGAGTCATCTCTCTTCTTCAGACCTCTGGCTGGGATTTGCAGGCTGCCTTCGCAGCCGCTATTCTGTTAGTCATTCACAAAAGAGCAAACTGGAAAAGCTGAAGGAAATGCTCGGGTGAACAAGTGATTAGGTTTCTATTTTCATGGCTTAGAAACCCACTTGCTTGCTCACAAAAGCAGCCTCATCCAGTATCAGGCTCCCTACGGGTGCTCCATAAATACTTGTTGACTGACTGAAAAAAAGAACCTGCTAGGTCCTTGTAAATCTTGGTGTTGAAATGGAATTTTCACATGATTATGTAGCTGGTATATGGAGTTTCACTTTGGCCTATTGATTCCTCCGAGCCCTAGAATGTCAACTTGGATTGTTTAGATTCACGTAAAGAGGTTAGAAACGTTGCTGTTATCACCGTCATAAACATTCTAAAGAAAAAAAATGAATGAAGCCCTTTCTGGAGCTTTATCTCTGCAGGGCCACATGTGGGATTCAGTGGAAGGAAAGTTGAGCTGGAATCTAAGAAAGACTTATTTTGCTCCAGAAAGTTCCCACTAATCATTTAACCCACTTGAGTACCTGTTGCCAAGCCAAGCCAAGTGCCGTCGAGAGTACCTGTTAGAAAACAGTAAAAATATCACCTTACTCACTAGTAGTGTAAAAGAAATCATCAAGAGCAAAGGACAAGAAAGAATGTTACAAAGTTTACTAAGAAAATGTGATGTACTGGAGACCACATCAGCAGGAGAACAGAAGACCTGGACGGTGTCTGGCCACCACCAAAGACAGCCTTGATAGAGATCTTAATGTGGAGTCCCTGACACAGCATGAGAGAAAGGGGTGTGCAGATCTAGAACTTCATGAAGACCAGATTGATGGTCTGACAACCTCAAACCTTCCCTGAAAACATAGCCTCTAGCCCAGAGCTGAAACCAGTACTGAAGCCAACACTTCAGACAAAGAATGGCCTGGACTTGGGGAAATAGACTGATGCAAGTGGTGTGTGTACTTTACAGTTTAATGTATGTGTGAGGCTGTCCTACTGATTTCTCTTCAGAGGAGAGAGGATAAAATGGAAGGAAGGGACAAGTCTTGGTTGAATGACTGCTGGAACAGTGGAAAAGAAGCGTGTACTGTCACAGGGTGAAGAGAGCAGACAGAGTTGCTGAGAGGCAGTTGCTTGGGTTTTATATGGCAAATTGACTTGGATTACAAACCTTCACTTAATCACAGTAAAATAATTAAAAGGAAAAAGAAAAGGTTCTACTTTCCACTTTAGTGAGTGGGATCTTGAGTCTTAAAAGCTTGTGAGTGGCCATCTAAGATACATTAATTGGTCCCATCTCACTTGGAGCAAAGGAGAATGAAGAACACCAAGACACAAGAAAAATATTAGCCTAAAGGACTAAAAGACTATGCACGAACCAGTGACTCTACCAGCCTGAGACCAGAAGAACTAGATGGTGCCCAGCTACCACCAATGATCATCTTGATAGGGAAGACAACAGAGAGTACCAGAAAGAGCAGGAGAAAAATGTAGAACAGCACTCAAACTCGTGTGAAAAGATCAAACTTAATGATGTGGCGTCCACAGGAGGAACCCCTGAAACTGTAGCCCCCAGACACACTCTTAACTCAAAACTAAGAGCACTCCCCAAACCCACTCTTCAGGCAAAGATTAGACAGGCACATAAAACAAAAAACACATGTGAGGTGTGTGCTTCCTAGTTCAGTCAGATACAGCAGACTAAATGGGCAGATTCCTGCCAAAACACAGGATGAGAAGTGAGGAAGGGGCAAGAACTGGTAGAATGGACACGGGGAACCTGGGGGGGGGGGCAAAGGGAGAGTGTACTGTCACATGGCGAAGATCGTGACTAACGTCACAGAACAAGATGTGTATAAATTTTTGTATGAAAAATTAACTTGAGCTGTAAACTTTTACTTAAAGCACAATAAAACAGCAGCACCAACAAAAAAGCACAAAAAAATGCCCCCCCCCAAAAAAAAAGAGAGAGAGAGAATGCTACACCTAGATTCCTCCAGCCTGATACAGGAGATACCATTATTGCTCTTGCTTTAGTTAACTGATAGGGAAACTGAGACCCAGGAGGGAGTGCTACCTTAGCCAGCAAGACAGCCTAAGTAAGCCCCCTTACTTATGGACTAAGTGGATCCTCTTCTCACCATTTGTCCTTTCTTCAGTAACCTCTGTGGTTTCACATGCTATGTACATAGTGATAACCCTTACACTTCCATCCCCAGCTGTAAGCTCCAACCTCATGTACACAACTCGTGCTCTACTCCTTGAAGGTCTGGTAGGCATTTAATACTTCATATTCAAAACTAGAAACTCCTGAATTTCCTCTCCAACATGCTCCTCCTGAGTTGCCTCTGGTGTTATTAATTGCTGACAAGTTGACTCTGATTTATGGTGACCTTACGTATGAAAGAATAAAATATGATCTCATTTTACCAAAATAACAACCCAGAACACAGAGAGAGCCACATGAATGGGTGCCTACGTCAACTTGGGACCAGAAGAATCGGATGATGCCCAGCTACCACCAGTAATAGCTACGATGGAGCTCACAAAGTTGAGTCTCACTGGCAACACAAGAATAAAAAGGGGTGCACCTTGAGTTCTCCGGTAAAAGACTGCAATTGATGGTGCAGAGGCTTTGGGGTTCCTCTGGGAGCATGTCCTCTGGCCCTGATACTGCCTTTGCCCCTGGATCATAATGAAGGTCCACTCTTCAGAGAGCAATGGGTTGGATTTGGTGATGCAGAATGACTATATATTGGGTGCACTTTATGGTTCTATGCAACTATGGGGATATCATCCTGCTGACCTCTGACTGGAGTAAGGGCAGTGAATGGAGAGAAGGGGAAAGGAGACTGTTGGGAGGATGAGACATGTATGGAGCAGAGAGGAATAATGTGCTGTTGCTGGGCAGGGAGAGCAGTGAAAGCTGCATATAGGCGGGCATGCAAATTTATATGGGAATGTATATTTTCACTCAGTCATAATAATAAAAAAATTGTGAAAAAAAAGAATAAAATATGACCTCATCTCATGCCACCTTCACAATTATTGGTATGTCCGAGTCCACTCCCTTTTAAAACAAAACTGCCTGTTGCTGTCAAGTCAGTTCCAACCCACAGTGACACTGTAGGCCAGAGTAGAACTGTCACGTAGGGTTTCTAAGGAGTGGCTGGTAGATTTGAACCATTGACTTTTGGTTAGCAGCCTGAGCACCTAACTACTACACCATTATGATCCCATTCCCCTAGTAGGCACCCTCACTTGTAATTACCCAGTGAAAAAGTCTAAGAGTCATCTCAGTTCCACTGTTCTCATTTCCTTCATCTAATTTGTTAGCCAGATGATTTGGTCTCATCTCTATTCCCTTCTCTCCATGTTCAGTGTCAAAACCCCATCATAAGCCATGGCCATCTCTCACTGGGTAGACAGTAGAGACTCTGAACTGCTCTCCCTTCTTTTTCTCTGACTCTTACACCTTGTTCTTCAAATAGAAGTTAACATTAAATTCTAAAAATGCTAACTAGATCTTACCACCCTTTCCCTTGAAGAAAGTGTCCACTGGCTTTCCAGAGACATTCAAATGACCTCCAACTCCCCTAGCATGGCAAACTGTTCTTGTTTTTGATAGGTGCTAGCTAGTTGGTTCTGACTCATAGTGGCCCTATGTACAACAGAATGAAATACTGTCGAGTCCTATGCCTCACAATCCAGTCCTATCCTCACAATTGTTATTGCTATATGTGAGGTCATTGTTGCAGTCAGTGTATCAGTCTGTCTCATGGAGGGTTTTCCTCTTTTTCATTGAGTATCTTCCTTACTGAGCATGATGCCCTTCTCCAGGGACTGGTCCCTCCTGATGACATGTTCAAAGTATTCGAGCCCACATCTTATCATCTTTACTTCTGAGGAGTAATTTGGCTATGTTTCTTCCTAGATGGATTTGTTCATTCTTCTGGCAGTTCATGGTCTACTCAATATTCTTTGCCAACAGCATAATTCAAATCCATCAGTTCTTCAGTCTTCCTTATTCATTGTCAAGATTTCCGTGTAAAGATTTCCATATAAAATACCATGGCATGGGTCAGGAGCACTTTAGTCCTTGAGGTGACATGTTTGTTTTTTAAAACTTTAAAGCAGTCTTTTGCAGAAGATTTGTCCAATACAATTTTGTGATTCCTTAACTGATGCATTCATGGATGTTGATTGTGGATCTATGTAAAACAAAAGCTTGGACAGCTGCTGCATTGTGTCCATTTGTCATGATGTAGCTTATTAGTCCAGTTGTGAAGATTTTTGTTTTATGTTGAGGTGTAATCCATACCAAAGGCTTTAGTATTTGATCCTCTTTACTTTTGGCAAGCAGGAGTGTGTTGTCTGTATATCACAGGTTGTGAATGAGTCTTCCTCCATTTCTAATGTCATGTTCTTCTTTGTGTAGTCCAGTTTCTCAGACTATTTGTTCAGCACATCCTTTGAATACATATGGTGAAAGGATACAACCTGGATGCACACCCTTCCTGATTTTAAAACCTGCAGTATAGGAGGGTGGAGTCAAGATGGCAGACTAAACTCATGTCTCCCTAAGTCCCTCTGGAAACCAAGACCTGAAGTGATAATTCAGTGGAGCCTTCTGGACACCTACTGGGCCCTGGGATGCAGCATAGGGCTGTTAATTTGGACTTCATACCACTGCATGCAAAACATCCTCTTATGCTGACCCCATTCTCGGTGAGCAGAGGCTTGACAGAACGAAGGTAACTCATCATTATGATATTTTTCCCCTCTATCTTGGCCAGCGGGCAGAGCTGAGACTTGACTAGCTGCTAGTTTTGGATGCACTGCAGGTGGGACCGGCAAGTGTAATTACCAAGTTCTGAGAGCTTGGCTTTGGACTCTATACACGTTGGCTCCCCTGGCCTGTCTTTCTGCCTCTGCCATGTGATAGCTGCTTTACAGATGCACTTGTGTGGGACACTATCTTGATCCACTGGGAAATGGAGAAGCCTAGGCGGAGGCCCTGGCCAGACTTGATTCCTAGGCTAGGAGGTGGCACCTGCCAGGGGGAGAGTGCTTTTCCAGCATGGAAGTGGTGTTTTGTACAGTGTTGCCTGGGGCTGGGTCCCCATAGCAGAGGCTGTGGACTCTGTGCATTTCAGCACTCTTGGCCTCTCTTTCTGCTGGGAGTGTGGCCCCAGCTGGCTGGCAAACTTGGTGGGACACCACCTTGTTTTGCTAGGAGGTGGAGTCATCCACATGGAAGCCTCAGCTGGACCTAACTCCTGGGCTGGGAGGCAGTGCCTACCCAGAAGAGACTACTTTTCCAGCAGAAAAGCAGAATTCTACACAGTATCTCCCACAGCTGGGGCCCAACAGCAGAGGCCAGCAAGCCAGCAGCCTTTCTGTATTTTGAGCTAGTTTATAACATTTTGAGTTCAATATAGAGGTGCTTACTTTGCCAGCTGGGAAGAGGTACATATACACCTGAAAACCTGACTGACTTTGGAAGTTGTCAAATACTTTTTACTTCTTATTTTAAGACAGCCTAGAGAAACAACTGTGGTCCATCTTCACAGCGTCTCTCCCAGCCTCTATTGACCCACATGAAGCCCAAAAAGCAACAAATGTTGGAGAAGATGGTAACCCAGAAATCACCCACAGCATCAGAAGGCCCCCAAATGAAACAACCTCAGAACTTCCCAGAAAAAGAAGCTTATCTGAAACTATCAGGAGGTGAATGCAAAAGGAATATATATAGAGCCCTCCTAGACCTTATACAAAATGCAGTAGAACAAAATGGAAAATTAAGCAAGCTGTTTGATCTGATGGCACATCAGTACTCAGAAATCCAACAGATCAAGAACAAAATCAAAGACAGAAACTTCCATGCAAAGCCAAGGAAAGAGACTAGAACAAATGGAAAAGAGAATTTCTGATTTGGAAGACAGAGCTACTGACTCCAGCATCTATGAAGAGAAATCAGAAAAAAGAAACAAGAAAAATGAAGAAGCACTAAGAAGCATGTGGGACTCTACCAAGAAGAACAATCTATGATTAGTTGGAGTTCCTGAACAGGGTGAGACACCTAAGAACAGAGAGAGTATTGTTGCTGAGCTGCTGACAGAAAACTTCCCAGAAATTATGAAAGAAGGGAATGTAGATATCCAAGATACATATCGAACACTGCTCAATATAGATCTCAGTAGAAAGAGTCCAAGACATATTCTAATCAAGCTTAAAAAAATGAAACATAAGCAGAAACTCTTAAAGGCAGCAAGACTCAAAGCAAAGCTGACATTCAAAGCTGACATTCAAAGCTGACATTCAAAGCTGACATTCAACTGTAGGCTTTCATCAGATTTCTCAGCAGAAATGATGCTGGCACGGAGACAGTGGCATGACATAGTCAAATCCTTGAAGGAGAAGAACTTCTAACCAAGAATTATATATCCTGCAAAACTACCTTTCAGATATGAAAATGAAGTTAAGACATTCACAGATAAACAGAGACTCAGAGACTTTGTTAAAACCAAACCAAAGCTACAAAAAATACTGAAAGAATTTCTTGGCTTGGAAGAACAAAATCACTATTTATATTTTAGAAGGACACTTTATCCAGAATTCCACTCAGTTAGGGAAAGCTCCAAACAATCAAAGCTATAATAGTGAAAGAAATGATCTAGTGATCATATCATGTAAATTATGATATCATCATATTAAAAAGTGGGATGTACTACAGTTGTTATAGTCCTTCCAGATGGAAAGGAAGTTGACAAGACTGGTAGAAATCAAAATTGGGTTTATATATAGTTTAGAAAGCGGGATCATAGGGGCAGATGTAAAGCATAATAAAAAAGCAACATACCATACCAAGAAATGTAACACAGGAGTCTCAACAACCACAAAACCAACCCTGAAAAAAGTGAAAAATCAACTCACAAAGAAGGCCACAGAACAGGTTAATAAGAACAACAGAGAAAGCATCAACACAAAAATAAACGTATCACAATGGCAACACTGAGCACATATCTATCAATAATTTCACTGTATGTGAATGGTCTGAATGTTCCAGTAAAGAGACATTGAGTAACATCTTGGATCAAAAGACATGACCCATCTATATGTTGCCTACAAGAAACTCACCTTAGACTTAATGATAGGAGCAAACTGAAAATTAAAGGATGGAAGAATGTATATCAAGCTAAAAATGAACAAAGAAGTGCATGTGTGGCAATTCTAATCTCAGATAAAATCTATTTGAATGTAAAATTCATGATCATGGACAAGGATGGTCACTATTTATTGCTGAAAGATTCAATACACAAGCAGGACTTAACAATATTAAATATTTGTGCCCTTAATATTAGAGCACCTAAATATGTCAAAGAAACACTGACAACACTGAAAAAGGAGATAGATCACTCCACAATAATAGCAGGAGTCTTCAACACTCCATTCTCAATATTGGACAGATCATCTAGAATAAAGCTCAATAAAGACGCAGAAGACCTTATTGCCACAATTAACCAATTAGACCCTCATTGACATATACAGAACTTTCTATCCATCAGTAGACAACTACACTTTCTTCTCCAGTGCACATGGAACATTCTCCCGAATAGACCATGTGTTAGGACATAAAGCAATTCTCAACAAAATCCATACCATTGAATTAATGCAAAGCATCTTCTCAGATCATAAAGCCATAAAAATCAAAATCAGTAGCAGAAAAAACATAGATAGAAAGTGGAACTCTTGGAAACTGAACAACACCTTGCTCGAAAAATGATGGGTTATAGAAGGAATCAAGGATGAAATAAAGAAATTTATAGATTCCAAAGAGAACAAAAACACTTCCAAGCAGAACCTGTGAGATACAGCCAAAACAGTGTTCAGAGGTCAGTTTATCTCCATAAAGGCACACATCTGGAAGGAAGAAAGAAACCAAATGAAATAACTGACCCTACAGCTTGAATAAGTAGAGAGAACAACAGAGGAACCCCTCAGGCACCAGAAGAAAACAGATCACAAAAATTAGATCAGAACTAAATGAATTAGAGAATAGAAGAACAACTGAAAAAAATGGAAAAGACCAAAAGCTGGTTTTTTGAAAAGATCAACAAATTTGACAAACCATTGGCTAAACTTACTAAAGAAAAACAGAAAAGGAAACAAATTACACAAATAAGAAATAAGAGGGGAGTTGTCACCACAGATCCAACAGAAATCAAAAATATCATAGCTGAATACTATGGAAGATTATATTCTAAAAAATTTGAAAGCCTAGAGGAAATGGAGAAACTCCTTGATTCACACCACCTGCCAAAATTATCACAAGGTGAAGCAGAACAACTTAACAAACCCATCACAAAGGAAGAAATTGAAAAAGTCATTGAAAAACTGCCAAAGAAAAAAAGCCCAGGCCCAGATGGCTTCACTGCAGAATTCTACCAAGCTTTTAGAGAAGAGTTATTTCCAGTACTACTAAGACTATTTCACAGTGTAGAAAGGGATGGAATACTCCCAAATTCATTCTATGAAGCCAGCATAACCCTGATAACAAAATCAGGGAAAACAAAAAGGAGAACTACAGACTGATATCACTCATGAATCTAGATGCAAAAATCTTCAACAAAATTCTTGCCAACAGAATACAACAACATATCAAAAAAGTTATCCACCATGACCAAGTTGGATTCATACCAGAGATGTAAGTCTGGTTTAACATCAGAAAAACAATTAATATGATCAACCACGTAAATATCACAAAAGACAGGAATCACCTGATCTTGTCTATTGATGCAGAAAAGACATTTGATAAAATCCAGTACCCATCATGCTAAAAACTCTGAGCAAAATAGGAATAGATAGCCAATTCCTCAATGCAATAAGGACCATTTATACAAAGCCAACTGCTTACATCATCCTGAATGGAGGGAGACTGAAGGAGTTTCCCTTGAGAACAGGAACTAGACAAGGATGCTCACTCTCACCTGTCCTATTCAACATTGTACTAGAAGTTCTAGCCAGAGCTATTAGACAAGACCAAGAAATAAAGGGCATCTGCATCGGCAAAGAAGAACTAAAAATCTCCCTATTTGCTGACAATAGGATTGTACATGCAGAGAATCCCAAAGAATCCATAAGGAAACTGCTCAAATGGATAGAAGAGTTCGGCAAAGTCTCAGGATACAAGACAAACATAAGTAGATCAGTAGGATTCCTTTATACCAACAACAAGATTATTAAGGAAGAAGTCACCACATCAGTACCATTTACCATAGCCCCTAGCAAAATAAAGCACCTAGGAATAAATTCAGTCAGAGAAATTACCGAACTTTACAAAGAGAACTACAAATCCTTACTACATGAAACTAAGAGAGACTTAAATAAATGGCGAAACCTACCCTGCTCATGGATAGGAAGACTTAACATTGTGAAAATGTCTATTTTACTCAAAGCAATCTACTTATATAAAGCAATCCCAATATAAGTTCCCGTGACATCTTTTAATGAGATGGAGGAACAAATTACCAACTTTGTCTGGAAACAGAAGAAGCCGTGGATAAGTAAAGCATTACTAAAGAAGAACACACAGGGAGGCCTCTCATTACCCGACTTTAGAACCTATTACACTGCCACAGTGATCAAAACAGCCTGGTACCGGTACAAAACAGACAGATAGATCAATGAAACAGAATCGAGACCCCCAAAATGGTATCATCTGCCTATCAACAGTTGATATTTGACAGAGGCCCTAAAACATTAAACTGGGGTAAAAACAGTCTCTTCAACAAATGGTACTGGCAAAATTGGATATCTGTCTGCACTAAATTAAAACAAGACCCATATCTTACACCTTATACAAAAACCAACTCCAACTGGATAAAAGACCTAAATATCAAATCTAAAGTGATAAAGCTCATCCAAGAGAAAGCAGGAACAACAATGGAAGGTTTAATACACAGTGCAGACAGACTTCAAAATCTGTCAAACAAACCACAACCATCTGAAGAGAAAATAGATAAATAGGAACTACTAAGAATCAATCACTTTTGCTCATCCAAAGACTTTATTAATAGAATTAAAAGGCCACCTACAGAAAGGGAAAAAATATTTGACAACTCTGTGTCAGACCAACATCTGATCCCCATAATCTATCAGATATTACAAAATATCAATAAGAAAAAGATAAAGCATCCAATTAAGTGATGGGCGAAGGAGATGGACAGACACTTCTCTAAAGAGGAGATCCAGGCAGCCAGAAAAACACATGCGGACATGCTCACGATCATTAGCTGTTGAAGAAACTCAAATCAAAACAACAATGAGATACCATCTCACCTTAACAAAGTTGGCCATGATTCAAAAAATGCAAAACACTAAATGCTGGAGAGGCTGTGGGGAGACTGGAACTCTCCTACACTGTTGGTAGGATTGCAAAATGGTGGAACCTCTTTGGAAAGCAGTCTGGGACTCCCTTAAAAAAATGGATATAGATATACCATTTGACCCAGTAATTCCACTGCTTGGAATATATCCTACCAAACCAAAGCCATTCACACCAACTGATAGATGCACACGAATGTTCATCACAGCACAGTCCACAATAGCAAAAAGATGGAATCAACTCAGATTACCGACAACATAGGAATGGATAGATAAACTATGATATATATGCTCAGTGGAACACTATGTAATGATAAAGAACAACGATAATTGCAGGAAACATCTCTTCACCTGGTTTCAACTGGATGACATTATGCTGAATGAAAGTAGTTGGCAACAAAAGAACAAACATTGTATGAGACCCCTATGATAAGAACTTAAAAACAGACTCATGCATAGAAGAAAAGACTCTTTCATGGCTGCAAGGGTGGGGAGGGAGGCAGGTAAAGGGGGTGATGGTTTAAATTAGATAGTTAACAGAAATTTGGTTGGGTGAAATTGGAAACAGCAGACATGAGAAAGAAGATCAGTAATAACTGGACTTCAACACAATTTGAGTACTCATCGCATCTTAACACAATATTACAAGGACAGAGTAGCTGGGGCGGGGGCCCGGGGACAATGCTTTCAGGCAAAATCGGGGCCAGTTGGCACAGCTAGCATTTTACTAACGAGGACTCTCTGAACTCCTCATCGGTGAGTGGTGTCTGGGGTCTTAAAAGCTTCCAAGCTGCCATCTGAGGGTACAGCAAATGGTCCCAACTCAACAGGAACAATGATCACCGAGGACAAGAGTGACATGGGGAAAAGAAAATCCAGAAGACAGAGATAGCCACGATGGAGCTCACAAAGTTGAGTCTCACTGGCAACAAGAGAATAAATAGGGGTATACCCTGAGATCTCCGATGAAAGACTGCAGTTGATGGTCCGGGGGCTTCGGGATTCTCCTGGGAGCATGGCCTCTGACCCTGATGCTAGCCCTGTCTGTAAATCATAATGAAGGTCAACTTTTTGGACAGCAGTGGACTTGGTGATGCAGAGTGACCCTATCTTGTGGGAATTTTATGGTTCTGTGCATCTGTGGGATGTCATCCTGTTGACCTCTTGCTGGAGGAAGGGGAGTGGGTGGAGAGGAGGGGATAGAAGACTGTTGGGAGGATAGGACATGTATGGAGCAGAGAAGAGGGGTGTGCTGTCACCAGGCAGGGAGAGCGGTGGGAGCTGTACATAGGTGAGCATCTGAATTTATATGGGAATGTACATTTTAATTGAATCATAATAAAAAAAAAAAAAAAAAAAACATGCAGTGTAAAGACTACCTGATTCTTGGTCAATGTACAGGTTCTACCTGAGCATAATTAAGTGCTCTGGAATTCACATTCTTTGCAATATTAGCCTTAATTTGTTATATCCATTCTTTGGAATATTAGCCTTAATTTGTTATATCCGCACAGCCGAACGCTTTTGCGTAGTAATGAAACACAGGTAAGCCTCTTTGTGGTTTCTCTGCTTTTGATCAAGATTCCTTTGACATCTTTATCTGAATCTGGCTTGAATTTCTGACAATTCCTTGTCGGTGCTCTGCTGCAACCATTTTTGAATTATCTTCAGCAAAATTTTACTTGCTGATATTAGTGATATTCTTCAATAATTTCTGCATTCTGTTGAATCACCTTTCTTTGGAATGGGCACAGATATGGATCTCTTCCACTCAGTTGGCTAGGTAGCTGTCTTCCAGAGACTTCTCAGCACAGTTGAATGAGTGTTTCCAGTGTTGCATCCACTTGTTGAAACACCTCGGTTTGTATTCCATAAATTCCCAGAGGCTTGTTTTTCTCCAATGCTTTCAGTGCAGCTTGGACTTCTTCCTTCAATACTATGAGTTGTTAATCATATGCTACCCCCTGAAATGACTGAACAATGATCTTTTTTTTTTTTTCTGGTACAGTGTCTCTGTATTCCTTCCATCTTCTTTTGATGCTTCCTGTGTTCCATATTTTGGCCATAGAATACTTTGTTATGGTAACTTGAGGCTTAAGGTTTTTCTTCAGTTCTTTCAGCTTGAGAAACACCAAATGTGTTCTTCTCTTTTGGCTTTCTAATACCAGCTATTTGTACATTTCAATATAATACTTTGTCTTCTAGAGCCTTCCTTTCAAATCTTTTACTTCATCATTTCTTCCATTAGCTTTAGAAACACTACGTTCAAGAGCAAGATTCAGTCTCTTCTGACATTCATTTTGACCTTTTCTTTCTTCTTGTATGATTTCCTTGGTGTCATTCCACAACTTGTATAATCTTCAATCATTAGTGTTCAATATGTCAAATATATTCTTAAGAAGGCTTCTTAATTCAGGTGGGATATACTCAAGATCATACATTAGCTCTTGTGGCCTTTTTTCCCCCCTCAGCTTTAAATTGAACTTGCCTATGAGCAGCTGAGGAAACTTTGGTGGCATAGTGGTTAAGTGCTATAGATGGAAAAGCAAAGGTTGGCAGTTTGAATCTACTAGGTGTTCCATGGGAACTCTATGGGTCAATTCTACTCTGTCCTGTATGGTTGCTGTGAGTGAGAATAGACTTTCCAACAATGGGTTATGAGTAATTGATGGTCTGTTCTGCACCTGGGCCTTGGCCTTGTTCTGACTGATGATATTGAGTGTCTTCATTGTGTTTTTCCACAGGTGTAGTTGATTTAATTCCTGTGTACTGGATCTATTGGGGTACACATGTACAGTCCCCTGTTACATTGATTAAAAAGTTATTTGCAATGGAGTCATTTGTTTTACATTTTATCATGTAATCTTCAGCATCATTTCTAAAACCAAGGCTGTATTTCCCAACTACTGGTCCTTCTTTGTTTCCAACTTCTGCATCCCAGTCACCAGTTACCATCTCTGCATCTTGAATGCATGTTTGATCAATTTCAGACTCCAGAATCTGGTGAAAAATCTTTGGTTTTTTTTTTATCTTGGTATTAGTGTTTGGTGTATAAATTTGCATAACGGTCGTATTAACTGGTCTTCCTTGTAGGTGTATGAATATTATCCTGTCACTGTCAGCATTGTCTTTCAGGATAGATCTTCAAATGCTCATTTTGAAAATGAATGTCTGATCAGTAGCATGTTTGAGTCTATTCCCCTAGTCCAAGCCCCTACACAGTGGTACGTACTCAGCAAGTGTTAGTTACCTTTGTTATTCACCATTATTCTCACGTTATTGTTGAATCTATTATGAGTCATTGTGACCATATAGACAAAGTAGAATTGCCCCATAGGATTTTGTAAGCTGTATTATTTCTGGATTTTTATCAATTTTTTAATCAATTTTTCATTCCTGGCATAGATTACATAATCGTCTGATTCAAAATGGCCAACATCAGCCCATTTTAGGTCATTAATGCCTAGAATATGGATCTTCAGATGTTCCATTTCATTTTTGACAACTTTCAATTTTCTTTAATTTATACTTGGTGCATTCCACATTTCAATTATTAATGGATGTTTGTGTTTGTTTCTTCTCATTTTGAGTCATGCCACATCAGAAAATGGAGGTCCTGAACACTGTGCTCCATCCACTCTGCTTTGAAGAGGCATCTCTCTTCCCCAGTTAGATTTTGAGTGCTTTCCAACCTGAAGGGCTCATTTTCCGTCACTATATCACACACCGTTGTGCTGTTATTTGTAAAATTTTCACTGGCCAGTTTTTTCAGAAAGAGATCACCATGTTCTTTTGCCCAATCTGTCTTAGTCCAAAAGCTTCACTGAAATCTGTCCACCATGGGTGACCCTGCTGGTGTTTGAAATACAGGTGGCATAGATTCTAGCATCACAGTAACACTCAAGCCACCACACACTAGAAAGTTGACAAGAATCATGGTGGCTTTATGCTCTGGCCTATCTTGTGCCTGTTCTGCTTCCTCATCTTGGCCTCCCTCAATTCCTTTAAAATGCCAGACTCATTCTTCTTCTAGTTCATCTGCTGGATAGCTTTTTTAAAGCTATTTTTGAGACTACCCACAGCAGACGTTACACAAACTCAGTACTTTCTACAAGTACAATTCAGTGACCTTGATTATATTGTTTGAATTGCACAACCATTCTTGCCCTTTATTTCTCATTTGTTCCTCACCCACTAACATAAACTGATTCTCCCTTAAGTTTTACAGCTAATCTTTTGAGTTATTGTTGTCAATTTTATCCCATACAAATAGGTCAGAAATGAGCATAATGCTGAAGGCAACAAGCTTAATTATTTAATTTTAAAAAGACTTGGGGTGATGTTTTTGGTTTAGAGTTGAATACTACTTAGGGGAAATTCCTTAAAAAAATTAATCACACACAAAATTGTCCCACTTATTTACTTGCTTGTCAAGTTTTCATGCTCTCCTCTCTGGGTAAACTCTAAGCTTTGTGTAAGTAATGGCATGTCTTAAAAAAGGCAATATAGCGTCTCTCATACTCTGAGGTTATATTTGTTGCATTCGAGGTTTAGTGTTGCCATGTACTGTGTGTGTGATCCTGGGGAAATTATTTGACCTCTCTGTTCCTCTATCTTTACTGGTAAAATGGTGGCAATAAAAGTGTCTGTGTCATCATGCATAATTTGTAAGTTAGCCCCTGTACAATGGTTCATACTCAACGAGTGTTAGCTAGCACTGTGGTTCACCATTTATTGTCACGTGCTGTTGTTGAGTCTGTTGTGACTCACAGTGATCAGACAGACACAGTAGAACTGAGCCATAGGATTTCCTACCCTGTAACATTTATGGATGGAAGCATACCACCAGGTCTTTCTCCTGTGGAATTCCCGGTGGGTTTTAACTGCTGACCTTTTGGTTAGCAGCAAAGCACTTGTGTGTATTCACTTTTTGAATGACAAATGCACTAATTTTATTTATTCAAGTGCCAATTTTAGTATGTCACAGGATAGCATTTTAAATACACATGGAAAGGGGCTCCAGTCTAGGGGTTGAGGAGAAAAGTTTTGTCATACATGGAAGCCTCTTTGAAAGTTTCAGTTGCCAAGAAAGATGGAGACAGTGTGTTAAAAATGGAAAGATGAGAATAATGGAAACTAGACTTTGTTCTGTACTTACTCTGTGCTGAGTATCGTGACCTGTTTTTACTATTTTTTCCTTCGAAATTACTGATACATTTTATGTGAAATTATGTTATGAATCACTTCTTGTCGTTCCTTGTCAAGCCAACTTTTCCAGAGTGCAGAAACTGTGCAGAGCTCATTGCTTTTCCTGGAATGCCCTCCCCATCTCTGCTTCCATGTTGCTTAGCACCTACTGCTCTTCCACTCTCAACTGAAATGCTATTTTCTTAGAGAAACCTCATCAGACTGTGATAGAAAATTCTAGATCCACTTGTAATATATTCTCATGATGACACCCTTTCTTTCTGGTACGTACCATTATGTTGTTTGGTGCCATTGAGTCAGTTCCAACTCACAGCAACCCTATGAATGAAACACTGCCTGGCCTTTCATCATGTCCACAGTCATTTTTGTGCTTAAGGCCGTTGTTGCAGACACTGTGTCAATCCATCTTGTTGAGGGTCTTCATCTTTTTCACTGATCCTCCACTCTACCAAGCATGATGTCTTTCTCCAGGGACTGATCTTTCTTGACATGTCCAAAGTATGTAAGATGCAGTCTTGCCACCTTATCTTCCCAGGAGCACTCAGGTTGTGCTTCTTCCAGAACACACCTGTTTGTTCTTTTGGCAGTCCGTGGTGCATTCAACTTTCTTCTCCAACACTATAATTCAAAGGCATCAAATAGTTTGCATTAATTTCTGTCATTATTTCATTAATCTGTTTTCCTGATTAGATTACAAACTCTACAAGAACTGCCAGTTGACTTCTCAAACTCATTCTAGAAAAAGTCTTACACACCTCATTGCTGAATATCACTACAGTCACCTTTGAAGTACTCGCTTTGGGAAACTGTTGACCAGTGCCCGTGCTTAGTCTACCCTTCAAAGCAATTTTGGAAGTCTTTCTGGAGTGGCCATCAAAGCTGTTGTCATATTACCCTTGATATCCTGAATGTCATCAAAATGTCTTCCTTGCAATGTTTCATTTATCTTTTGGTCAAGAAAAAAGTCACTGGGGTCCAGATCAGGTGAGTAGGGTGGGTGTTCCAATGCAGTTATTTGTTTACTGGGTAAAAACTCTGTCACAGACAACTGCAATTAAGTTTGCGAACTTGCCACCATGCCACTGAGTACAGTGGCCATTCCAGTAAAAGTTCCAAAATTGCTTTGAAGGGTGGACTAGGCACTGGTATCAGTGCATAGCTTCCCAAGGGGAGTACTTTGAAGGTGACCATGGTAATATTCAGGATTGAGGTATGTAGCACCTAAAACAATTAAGCTTGCAGACTTAATTGTCAGGCCTCATATGTAGCCAGGACTGTGTCTTGCTTTTCTCTCCATTGTAGCCTCAGAGTCCAACAACATTTTCCCAATGAGCAGCAAAAAAAGGAAATACTTGTTCAATAGGTATGAGGTATGGAATCACCTTGCTGAAAGCAGTTTGGCCTTTTGTTCTTTGTTCTGTCTTGCAACAACAACACCTGAGGCTAGTGCGTTGAGGCTGATCAGTATCACACAGATGATAGCATCTTCAAAACAAGCTATTTTTTTATTTACCTACTCAATTGATCAATTATCTCATATGAAAAGCAGAAATGATTCTGAGAGAAGAGACCAGAGTGCCGGTACCTGTAGAACTTCAAAAAGAAAACTTGACAGGTCTGTGTTCCAAGACAAACTGAAAAGGCATTTATCAAATCATGTGATGAGAAGGTATATTTAATGATTACTTATGTAAAGCCAGATTTCTTGTCTGGAGTTAGATTTTTTTTTCCCTCAAACCTTAACAAATTAAAATTTCAAGCAAGGATAAGATTTTTCAGAAGGACATATGAAAGATGTTTATCTTTGGGGGATTACATGTAAGAACAACAGCAAATTAGAATCACGTTAGTGATGAAGTTACTAGACAACATCAATATGGATTGCAGCCAAAAAGAAAAATTTGCATGAGAAAATTATTTCTGAATCAGCATGCAATTTGAAAACTATAAGCTGACTCAAAGAGAGGCAATGACAGAGGAAGACGTTGTTGTCATTAGGTGCCATAAAGTTGATTCTAACTCGTACCAATTCTTGTATGGCAGAACAACCCTGTACTTTGCCGTCCTCGTGACTGTTGCTATGTTTGAGCACATCATCGCAGCCACAGTGATAAAGCCTCTCATTGAAGGTCTTCCTTTCTTTCACTGACCTTTATGCTGAGGTGTAATCCATACTGAAGCTGTGGTCTTTGATCGTCATCAGTAAGTACTTTGCATCCTCTTCACCTTCGGCAAGCAAGACTGTGTCATCTGCATATCACACATTGTTAATGAGGTTTTCTCCTATTCTGATACCTGTTCTTCTTCATATTGTCCAGTTTCTCAGACTATTTATTTGACATACAGATTGAATAATTATGGTGAAGGGAATGCAACCATGATGCACAACTTTCCTGCCTTTAAGCCATGTGATATCCACCTGTTCTGTTTAAGTGACTACCTGTTGGTCTAGGTACAGATTCTATAGCAGCACAATCAAGTCTTCTTCAAACACTCATTTAGTATTTCACTGATTTCCTTGAGCCTTGTTTTTTGCTTATTCTATCAGTGTTGGTTGGACTGCTTCTTTCAGCACCTTGGTTCTTGATTATACGCTGCCTATGAAATGGTTGAACACTGACCAATTATTTTTGATACAGTGACTAAGTTTATTCCTTTCATCTTCTTTTGATGCTTCTCTCATCATTCAACTTTTTGCCCATAGAATCCTTCAGTATTGCAATTCAAAGCTGAATTTTTTTCTTTACTTCTTTTCAGCTTCAGAAATAGTGAATGCGTTGCCATGAGTCAGATCTGACTCGATGGCACTTGGCTTGGTTCTTCTCTTTTGGGTTTTCTTTTTAACTTTTTTCTTATTGTAAATTAAGAACAATTCTACAGTCTATATCATGTTGCCATATAACACCCAGAACTTTCACGTCTATTCTATTCTAGCTGCCACCTCCCCTGCCCATGTGACAGCACACTTCCCCTTTTGTTAAGAACATCCTGCGACATTTTGATAAAGGTCTGGCCTTCCCACCCATCAACTTGGCTCCAGAAAAGTGCCTCTTTGGGGTTTTCCAACTCCATGTTTTTGCACATTTCATTATACAAGTAGCACTTTACTTTGTCTTCCTGTGCCACTCTTTGATACAATCTGTTCAGCTCTTTTACTTCCTAATGTCTTTTATTTGCTTTGGCTACTCTACTTTCAAGAGAAAGATTCAGAGTCTCTTCTAATATCCATTTTGGTCTTTTCTTTCTTTTGTGTACTTTTAATGAACTTTTACTTTCTTCAGAAACCCTCGTGGCATAGTGGTTAAGTGCTACAGCTGCTAAGCAAAAGATTGGCAGTTCAAGTCCACCAGGTGTTACTTGTCAGCTCCAAGGGAGCAATTATACTCTGTGTTATAGGGTTGCTATGAATTGGAATTGACTTGACAGCAGTGGGTTTGGTTTCGATTTTTTGCATTCTTCATGTATGATGCACTTGCTGGTATCTCATAACTCATCTGAGAGTAACAGACTGGAGGAAAATGAAATAAATTATAACAAAAACCTTCTGAATAGGAGGAGAGTCTAGTTCTCACTTCACTGTTAAGTTTTTCCTTTTCATCTTTTAAATTTTATTTTACACAGTGTGACTTCCTTTTGTAGAAATAAGACATCATTTTGAAAAATTTTATAGAATTTATGTTTTTGAACTCTGTATCTAATAGGGTCAACTTATTATATTCATAAATTAAATGGTATTATATACTATTGAAAACATGGTGGTGTAGAGGCTAAGTGCTATGGTTGCTAATTAAAAGATCAGCAGTTTGAATCCTCTAGGTGCTGCTTGGAAACTCAGTGGAGCAGTTCTGCTCTGTCCTATAGGATTGCTATGAGTTGGAATAGACTCAGTGGCAGTGGGTTTTTGGTATTGTGTATTACACGAATTTTATGTTTGAACAAAGGAGAAAAGTGCATGGAATTCATACACTGTGATGAATTTTCTTTTTCCTTTTGCCAGGCATTTGTAAAATGAGATAGTGGGATGAGATGATCTCAGACAGGCTGTGGTCTTTAAGGTTACTTCTATCTTTGACAGTCTATGACATTTTTTAAAATTCTGCTTTCCTAGAAAAAGTTTCATGGTAGAATAGGAATAGGAACACAACAAAGTTCTTCTTAATGAGCTTACTTACTCAGTGGAAGGTCACTTAGAGTTGAATAGGATTAATTTGACCAACACATTCAACTGTAAAAGGGATCTCTGTTCCTGTGCTAGCCAGAATGGATTTTGGTATGAGGAAAAGCTCAAATCCTGCCAATTTCACCCAGGAGTTTGGCCTCTAAGCTGGGACTGGCTGTGAAGCTGTTCTGCAGACAGTGATTACAGAGATGGTGAAAGAAAGACTCTATCAATATTTTCAGAATCCCATTTCAAGGAAATTCTGCTTGTCCTCCAGGTAATAGCTGGCCTCTTTCTGGGACCATCTTTCCAAAGTGTGCTAAAATGGCAATCAGACTTAGGTAGAATAATGTTCCTTTACTCTCGTTCTGGAGTCCCTGGGTGCTCCAAAGCGTCAGTGTGCTTGGCTGCCAACTGAAAAGTGAGAAGTTTGAATCTACCAAAAAGTGCCTGGAAACAAAGACCCGGTATCTATTTTGGAAAAGGAGCCATTGAAAACTATGGAGTACATCTCTCTTCTGACACCAGTGGGGTTGTCATGAGTCAGAATCAAGTCAATGGGCAGTGGTTTTACCCCAGAACACTTAAGACATTTGAAGAATTCCACACTAAGAAGTAGCATTCCAAAGGGAAGAGTAAAAAAACTGTCAGTCTTGGTAGCAGCACTGGCAGACTCAAATTTCCCCTTTCTGATCCTCCCTTTTCGGGTACATGCAGATACCAGGTCCAGGCAATATCTTCCTGTTGGTGATGCAGCCTCTCTCAGTAGCAGCTACTCTTTTATGTTTTTCTAGTGCCAGCAGAGCTTTTTCTTTTTAAACCCTAGCTGTTTTTTTAATGTTTTGCATTTATGCTTCTTCCTACAGATAGGAATGGCCTTGGGGACTGAGAGCAGGGAAGCTAGAAATAATTAGTGCCAACATGTCAGAAGCTGAACCAACTGGGATTCAAAAAAAGCTTCCTCATTACACTAGAAGCATAGCCAATTAGCTAGGCACAGTTTGTTATCTTTCCTCTAAAGCTGTGGGTGAAGAACATCTACAATACACTGGGTATTGATCCTTGAAACAAATTTCTATAACCACCATATTTTTGAACATGGCATTCAATTGATTAGAAGATGCTTTGCCCTGGCATAGAGGCATGGCGATGCCATCAAGTTTTTAAAATAGCCGGCCTTGGAAGACAATACATGTAAAGCTTAAAATGTTATGCTCTGGACTCAACTTGACATAGATTTGATCTAGGCTCCATCTCTTATTACACACGTATGTGCCATCTAGACAATTTTCTTAATTTTTCCATAGTGTAGTCTCACCATCTTTAAAACTAGGAAAATAATAGTGTCTATCTCATACAGTTGTAGTGAGTATTAAATGAAATAATTTAAATTCTCAGCAAATATCAGTTATTATTAAGGGAAGGATAATGTCTTCTTTGGAAATCCTGGTGGTGTACTCGTTAAGTGCTACAGCTGCTAACCGAAGGTCGGCAGTTCAAATCTTCCAGGTGCTCCTTGCAAACTCTATGCGGCAGTTCTTTTCTGACCTACAGGGTTTCTATGAGTCTGCATCGACTGCATGGTACTAGGTTTTAATGTCTTCTTTATCTGTATTCTTTATCTCTAAACCTAGCTTCTTGGATCCAAGGTGTTTTACAATCTGTATTAGAGTGGAGCAGGAGCACAGAAAAGGAAAGGCTAGCCTGTAGATACCACACAGTGCAAATATAGTCCGGACTGGGTAAATCCTTTTATGAAGGACGAAAATGGGCCCAAAGTAAATTTTTAGGCTTGATATTTCGAACACAAAAACCATGGAAATACCAAGAAATTGGAAGTTTGGAGAAGAAAATGTTTTGGGAGAGATGATGAGGTGTTTCATTGCTGTTATGTAGATATTATGGCAGAGGAGCCCTGGTGGTGTAGTGGTTAAGTGCTGGTTTGCTAACTGAAAGCAAACCCACCAACTCCCCTATGGAAGAAAGATAGAAAGATGTGGCAGTGTATTTTGCCAATATTTACAGACTTGGAAACCCTCTTGAGTTGGAATTGGCTAGGTAACAATGAGTTATTTTTTTGGTTTAAGACACTGAGGCTGATTCTCTATGAGCACAATTAAGTGTTCTAGAATTCCAATTTCTCTCAATGTTAACCATAATCTGTTAGGATCTGCACATTTGAAAGCTTTTGAGTAGTCAATAAAACATAGGCAAACATCTTTTTGGTATTCTCTGCTTTCAAGATCCATCTGACATCAACAGTGATATTCTTAGTTCCACATCCTCCTCTAAGTTTATCTTGAATCCTTGAGAAGGACATCATGCTTGGTAAACTGGAAGCTCATGAAAAAGAGAGACATTAAATGAGATTGACTGAGGCGGCGACTGCAACAGTGGGCTCAAACATACCTACTATTATGAGGATGACACAGATGAAGCAATGTTTAGTTCTGTGATATGTGGGATCATTAAGAGTCAGAATTATCTCAACAGCACCTAACAACAATGGCAATAGACAAGGTATTGGCGGAACATCCACTGTAAATGTTTAGCAGGAAAATAAAGGAATTAGGCAAATTATTTGGTTGACTTTAAAAAAATTATTTTTTAAAAAACTGAATGTAATATAGCTGTGATGACTTCATTTTGATTAATTGTGTTTTAGATTTTTTTTATTATTACAATTTTTTTATTTAATATGACTGAGTGAAAATGTACATTCCCTTATAAATTTACATGCCCACCTATATGCAGCCTCCACTGCTCTCCCAGCCCAGTGACAGCACACTATTCCTCTCTGCTCCATACATGTCTCATCCTCCCAGCAGTCTCCTTTCCCCTCCTCTTCACCCACTCTCCTTCCTCCAGCCAGAGGTCATCAGGATGATATCCTGTAGATGCATAGAACCATAAAGTGTATCCAATATATGATCACTCTGCCTCGCCAAGTCCAATCCATTTGTGTCCGAAGAGTAGACCTTTGTTATGATTTATGGGTAAGGGCAGCATCAGGGCCAGGGGCCATGCTCCCAGGGGAACCCCGAGACTGCTGGACTATCATTTGAGGTCTTTTAGTGAAGATCTAAGGGTGCACCTCTTTTTATTCTTGTGTTGCCAGTGAGACTCAACTTATTGAGCTCCATCGTGGCTATCACTGGTGGTGGCTGGGCACCATCCAGTTCTTCTGGTCCCAAGTCGATGTAGGCACCCACTCATGTGGGTCTCTCTATCTTCTGGGTTGTCTTTACCCCGTGTCATATTGGTCCTCGGTGAGCATCCGTTCCTGCTGAGTTGGGACCATTTGCTGTGCCCTTGGATGGCAGCTTGGCAGCTTTTAAGACCCCAGATGCCACTCACCAATGTAGGGTACAGAGAGCCCTCTTAGTAAAATGCTAGTTGTGCCAGTTGGCCTTGATTTAGCCTAAGAGCCTGGTCCCCTGACCCCTACCACAGCTACTCTGTCCTTGCAATATTGGGTTAAGATGGAAGGAGTACTCAAGTTATGCTGAAGTTCACTTAATATTGTTCTTGTTTCTAATGTGTGCCATCACTGATTTCACCCAACCAAATTTCTAGCAACTATCTAATCTAAACCCTTCCCCCCTTTGCTCTCCCTCCCTCCCCTTCTTTGCAGCTGTCAAAGAGTCTTTTCTTCTATATATAAGTCTGTTTTTGAGATCTTATCATAGAGGTCTCATACAATATTTGTCCTTTTGTTGCTGACTAATTTCACTCAACATAATATCTTCCAGTTGAACCCAGGTTATGTTTCCTGGAATCATTATTATTCTTTATCATTGTGTACTGCTCCATTGAGTATATATACCACAGTTTACCTATCCATTCTTCTGTTCTTGGGCACCTGGGTTGATTCCATCTTTTTGCTATCGTGGACTGTGCTGCGATAAACATTCTTGTGCATGTGTCCATTGGTGTGAAAGGCCTTGATTCTGTAGGATATATTCCAAGTAGTGGAATTACTGGATCAAATGGTATATCTAGATCCATTTTTTTAAGGAAGTGCCAGATGGCTTTCCAAAGAGGCTGAACCATTTTGCAACCCCACCAACAGTGTAGGAGAGTTCCACTTTCTCCACAGCCTCTCCAGCATTTGTTGTTTTGTGTTTTTTTCGATCATGGCCAACCTTGTTGGGGTGAGATGGTATCTCAATGTAGTCTTGATTTGAATTTCTTTAATAACTAAACATCGTGAACATGTCCACATGTGTTTCTTGGCTGCCTGGATCTCCTCTTTAGAGAAATTTCTGTCCATCTCCTTTGCCCATGGCTTAATTGGATGATTTATCTTCTTCTTATTGATATTTTGTAGTATCTTATAGATTATGAAGATTAGGCATCGGTCTGATGTAGAGTTGCCAAATATTTTTTCCCATTCCATAGATGTCCTTTTAATTCTATTAATAAAGTCTTTGGATGAGCAAAAGTGTTTGATTTTCAATAATTCCCATTTATCTATTTTCTCTTCTGTTGATTGTGGTTTGTTTGACAGATACGGGAGTCTGTCCACATTGTGTATTAAAACTTCCATTGTTGTTTCTACCTTTTCTTGGATGAGCTTTATCGTTTTAGATTTGATATTTAGGTCTTTTATGCAGTTGGAGTTGGGTTTTGTATAAGGTATAACATATGGATCTTGTTTCAGTTCGTTGCAGATGGATATCCAATTTTCCCAGCACCATTTGTTGAAGATACTGTTTTTACCACAGTTTAATGTCTTAGGGCCTTTGTCGAGTATCAACTGTTCATAGGCAGATGGTGTCATCTCTGGAGTCTCAATTCTGTTCCATTGATCGATCTGTCTGTTCTTGTACCAGTACCAGTCTGTTTTGATGACTGTGGTAGTGTAGTATGTTCTAAGGTCTGGTAATGAGAGGCCTCCCAGTGTGTTCTTCTTCATTAGTAGTACCTTACTTATATGAGGCTTCTTCCCTTTCCAAACAAAATTGGTGATTTGTTTCTCCATCTTGTTAAAAAATGATGCTGGAACTTGTATTGGGATTGCATTATATAAGTAGATTGCTTTGGGTAAAATAGACATTTTCACAATGTTAAGTCTTCCTATCCATGAGCAGGGTAGGTTTTTCCATTTATCTAAGTCTCTCTTAGTTTCTTGTAGTAAGAGCTTGTAGTTCTCTTTGTAAAGGTCTGTTATTTCTCTGGTTAGATTAATTCCTGGGTACTTTATCTTCTTAGGGCTATTGTAAATGGTATTGATTTGATGATTTCTTCATTAACATTCTCGTTGATGGTATAAAGGAATCCTACTGATTTATTTATGTTTATCTTATATCCTGAGACTTTGCTGAAGTCTTCTATCAGTTTGAGTAGTTTACCTATAGATTCTTTGGGATTCTCTGCATGTACAATCATATCATCTGCAATAGGGAGATTTTTAGTTCTTCTTTGCTGATGCAGATGCCCTTTATTTCTTGGTCTTGTCTAATTGCTCTGGCTACAACTAGTACAATGTTGAATAGAAGAGGTGAGAGTGAGCATCCTTGTCTAGTTCCTGTTGTCAAGGGAAAGTCTTTCAGTCTCCCTCTGTTCAGGATGATGTAGGCAATTGGCTTTGTACAAATGGGCCTTATTGTGTTGAGGAATTTTCTGTCTATGCCTTTTTTGCTGAGAGTTTTTAGCATGAGTGGGTATTGGACTTTATCAAATGTCTTTTCTGCATCAATGGACAAAATCAGGTGATTCTTGTCTTTTGTGTTATTTATGTGGTTAATCACATTAATTGTTTTTCTGATGTTGAACCAGCCTTGCATCCCTGGTATGAATCCAACTTGGTCAGGATGGATTATTTTTTGGATATGTTGTTGTGTTCTATTGGCAAGAATTTTGTTGAAGATTTTTGCATCTAGATTCATGAGTGATGTCAGTCTGTAGTTCTCCTTTTTTGTTGGGTCTTTCCCTGGCTTTGGTATCAGGGTTATGCTGGTTTTGTAGAATGAGTTTGGGAGTACTACATCCCGTTGTATACTGTGAAATAGTTCCAGTAGTACTGAAGATAACTCTTATCTAAAAGCTTGGTAGAATTCTGTAGTGAAGCCATCTGGGCCTGCGCTTTTTTTGGTTGGCAGTGTTTTGATGACATTTTCAATCTCTTTCTTTGTGATGGGTTTATTAAGTTGTTCTGCTTCACGTTGTGATAATTTGGGTAGGTGGTATGAGTCAAGGAATTTGCCCATTGCCTTTAGGTTTTCAAATTTGTTACTGTCTTTCATAGTATTCTGTTATGTTATTTTTGATTTCTGTTGGATCTATTGTGACAGCATCCCTCTCGTTTCTAATTTGGGTTATAAGTTTAGCTAGTGGCTTGTCAATTTTGTTGATCTTTTCAAAAAACCAGCTTTTGGTCTTTTCAATTTTTTCAATTGTTTTTCTATTCTCTAATTCATTTAGCTCTGCTCTAATCTTTATGATCTCGTTCCTTCTGGTGCCCGAGGGGTTCTTCTGTTGCTCTTTTTCTACTTGTTCAAGCTGTAGGGTTAGTTCCTTGATTTGATTTCTTTCTTCCTTCCTGATGTGTGCATTTATGGAGATAAACAGACCTCTGAGCACTGCTTTTGCTGTATCCCATAGGTTCTGGTAGGAAGTGTTTTCATTCTCATTGGAATCCATGAATTTCTTTATTTCATCCTTGATTTCTTCTGTAACCCATGGTTTTTTGAGTAAGATGTTGTTCAGTTTCCAAGAGTTCCACTTTCTACCTATGTTTTTTTCTGGTACTGATTTTGACTTTTATGGCTTTATGATCTGAGAAGATGCTTTGCAGTAATTCAATGGTATGGATTTTGTTGAGAATTGCATTATGTCCTAACACATGGTCAATTCTGGAGAATGTTCCATGTGCACTAGAGAAGAAGGTGTAGTTGTCTGCTGATGGGTGGAAAGTTCTGTATATATTGATGAAGTTTAGTTGGTTAATTGTGGCAATGAGGTCTTCTGTGCCTTTATTGAGCTTTTTTCTAGACCATCTGTCCATTATTGAGAGTGGAGTGTTGAAGTCTCCCACTATTATTGTGGAGTCATCTAACTCTTTTCTGAGTGTAGTCAGTGTTTCTTCAATGTACTTAGGTGCTCTGATATTGCCAAATGCCGTCAAGTCGGATCCGACTCATGGTGACCATAGGGGCGAGGGTAGAACTGACACCCAGAGTATTCAAGGAGTGCCTGGTGGATTTGAACTGCTGACCTTGTGGTTAGCAGTGGTAGCACGTAACCCAAATATTTAATATAGTTAAATCTTGCCTGTGTACTGAACCTTTCAACAATAAATAGTGTCCATCTTTGTCCATGATGGTCAATTTTACATTAAAATTGATTTTGTCTGAGATTAGAATTGCCACAACTGCTCTTCTTTGTTCATTGCTAGCTTGATATATATTCTTCCATCCTTTACTTTTCAGTTTGTTCCTATCTTTAGGTCTCATTAGGTCTCAAGTGAGTTTCTTGTAGACAACATATGGATGGGTCATGTCTTTTGATCCAAGATGTCACTCATTGTCTCTTTACTGGAGCACTCAGTCCATTCACATTCAATGTAATTGTTGATAGGTATGTGTTCAGTGCTGCCATTGTGATATGTTTATTTTTGTGTTGATGTTTTCTCTGTTGCTCTTACTAGTCTGCTCTGGAACATTCTTTTTTGTGAGTTGATTTTTCACCTTTTTCAGAGCTGTTTTTGTAGTTGTTGAGACTCGTGTGTTACATTTCTTGAAATGGTATGATACATCTTTGTTGTGCTTTACAGCTGCCTCTATGATCCCCCTTAATAAACTATATATAAACCCAATTTTAATTACTATCAGTCTTGTCATCTTCCTCTCCATCTGGAAGGACTATAATGACTGTAGTACATTCCTCTTTTTAATATGATGGCACCATAGTTTTCATGATGATCACTGGGTTGCTTCCTTCAGTATTAAAGCTGTGATTGACTTTGGAGCCTTCCCTAACTGAGTAGAGTTTTGAGTAGTGTATCTTTCTAAAATGTAAAGTTAGTGGTTTTGTTCTTCTAAGCCAAAGCCAGGAACTTCTTTCAGTATTTCTTATAGTTTGGGTTTGGTTTTTACAAAGTCTCTGAGTTTCTGTTTATCTGGGAATGTCTTAATTTCATTTTCGTATTTGAAAGATAGTTTTGCAGGATATATAATTCTTGATTGGAAGTTCTTCTCCTTCAAGGCTTTGAATGTGTCATGCCACTGTCTCTGTGCCAGCCTGGCTTCTGCTGAGAAATCTGACGAGACCTTACAGGGTTTCCCTCTGAATGTCAGCCTCGTTTTGAGTCTTGCTGACTTTAAGAGTTGCTGCTTATGTTTCATTTTTTTTAAGCTTGATTGTAATATGTCTTGGAGTTTTTCTTTTAAGATATATGTTGGGTGGCATATGATATGCATCTGAGATGTCTATGTTCTCTTCCTTCATGATTTCTGGGAAGTTTTTTGTCAGCATCTCAGCAACGATACCCTCTGTGTTCTCAGGTGTCTCACTGTTCAGGGACTCCAATTAATTGAACGTTGTTCCTCTTAATAGAGTCCCACATGCTTCTTAATGCTTCTTCATTTTTCTTGTTTCTTTTTTCTGATTTCTGCTCATACATGTTGACATCAGTAGCTCTGTCTTCCAGGTCAGAAATTCTTTTTTCTATTTGTTCCATTCTGTTTTCTTGGCTTTGCGTGGAAGTTTCTATGTCTTTGATTTTGTTCTTGATCTGTTGGATTTCAGAGTACTGGTGTTCCATCAGATCGAACAGCTTAATTTTTCCTTTTGTTCTGCTGCATTTTGTATAAGGTCTAGAAGGGGCCTGTATATAATCATTTTGTATTCACTTTCTGATGCTTTCATACAAGTTTCTTCATCTGGAAAACTCTGTGGTTGTTTTGTTTGGGAGCCTTCTGAAGCCGTGGGTGATTTCTTGTATGCCACAAGTGTCTGTTGGTTTTTGGATCCCATGTGAGTAAGTAGAGGCTGGAGGAGATACTGTGAGGATGGACTGCAGATGTTTCTGTAGGCTGTCTTAAAATGTAAAGCAAAAGGTATCTGACCACTTCCCAAGTCAGTCAGGTTTTCAGGTGTAGAGGTCCCTCTTCCCACCTGGCAGAGTAAGCACCTCTATATCCAACCCTAGATGATACAAACTAGTTCAGAATACAGCAATGCTACTGCCCTGTTGGCCTCTGCTGACAGGGCCCAGCTTTCGGTGACACTGTGTAAAGTACTGATCCTCTGGTAGAAGAGCGCTCTCCTGCAGGCAGGCTCTGGTTCCCAAGCTAAGAATTAGGTCCAGCTGTGGCCACTGTATCCAAGATGGCGCCCTCCACACAGGCAGCAGACAGAGGGGCTAAAGGTACGGAGAGGTAGTGATTCCTCTGCTTCTGTTGCAGGGCCCCCACTGTAGGTGACACTGTGTAAATTACTGCTTTTCTGTCAGAGAAGTGCTGTCCTGTTTACAGGTGCTGGCTCCCAGGCTAAGTATCAGGTTCCGCTGAAATCTCTGTAACCAACATGGCATTCCACACACTGGCAGTGAGATTTCATACAAACCCCGCTGTGTCAGTGATAAAAAGACTGGCCCAAAGTGGCTAGATGAACAGAGTCCTAAACCTGGCTCTCAAAATATGGGAATTTTGCTTGCCTAGCCCCCCAGCAGTGCATCTGAGTCCAGCTGCTAGGCAAGATCCAGCTGTGCCCGCCGGCCAAGACAGAGATAAAAAAAGTCAAAATGGTGCATTTACTTTCAGTCCGTGAGAGCCAGGGCTAACCAGGAGCGGGAGTCAGCAAAAGAAAGGAGGTTTTTCCCTCAGTAGTATGAAGTCCAGCCCTGTGCCATGTCATGGGGCTGATTAGGTGATCAGAAGGCTCCATTTGATTATCAATTCAGGTCTTGGTTTCCAGAGGGATATAGGAAGACATGTGCTTAGTCCGCCATCTTGACTCCACCCCCCATGTTTTAGATTTTTATTGGTATACAATTTTCTTGTTTTTCCATGAGTATTTCAAGGAAGCTTTAACTTAATTATAAATTATAGTTTTTTTTTAAAGACTATTTATATTACATTTTATAGGGGGTGGGGAGAGTGATGTGTATTATTTTTAATGCAAGAATTTCCTCTTATACAAACATGATTTAATCTTTATTTTCAACTCAAATGTCAGCAGTGTTACTGGATAAACTATGTTTCCTGGAACAAGAAATTCCAACAGTGTGTGAGTGTGTTTATTATTTATTACTTCATTGATTAGCAATTCAAGAATCTCTGAGAACGGAAATACATAGTAAAATGTCTCTCTTTTAAAAGAGAGGCTCTGAAAATAATCCTACTAAAATAGCGGCCTGGTGAATTTGTCAACTGGAGACACATTTTTCTATAGAAGGGAGAAAAAGTTCCAGTAGAATAGAATAAATAACAAATAAATGTGATATAATGTGTATATTTAACATAGAAAATAATCACATTTTATCCAAATGTCAGTTTCATGCCATGAAAAATTTGACATTTTAAGATCTAAGCCTCATAACATTTAGATGAATAATGAAGAATGCAGTCTGTTTCCAAATATTTAGGTCAATGTTATTCTTTCATTACTAATATATACTTTTTAATCAACAGGAAAAATAATCTTTTATATATTTACATGTCTTTACCATCTCGGTGTCCTTTATTACTTCCTGATGATTCAGGTTTCCGTTTGATTTCTTTTCCGTTCTGCCTTAGGAACTTCCTTTAGCATTTATGGTACTGCAGGTTTGTAGGTTACAGATTCTTTTAGTCGTATTTTATATGGAAATGTATTTGATCTTCCTTCTTGAAGGATAATGCTGCTGAATATAAAACTCTACATTGACTTTCTTTTTTTAATTTCAATACTTTAACTATACACTGGCCTTCATTGTTTTTGAAGAAGGATCATTAATCACTTGATTTCTTGCTCATTTGTGTGTAGTGTGTAGTTTTTCTCTGGCTACTTTTGAGAGTTCCCTTTACCTATAGTTTTCACCAGATTGACTATGATGTATCTACATATAACTTTCCTTGTATTAACACCGCTTTGATGTTCACTATAAACTCATGTCTTCCATCAGACTTGGAAAAATGTTGGCCATTATTTTTTCAAGCATTTTTTTTTGTCTACCCCATACTGCCTCTCCTCTCTTTATGGGACTCTAATTATAGGTATACTAGACCATTTGATCTGCCCAAAGCACCTCTTTAAAGTATTGAAAAGCAAAGACGTCACCTTGAAGACTAAGGTATATTTGACTCAAGCCATTTTGTTTTCAATCCCCTCATATGCATGTGAAAGCTGGGCATTTGAATAATGAAGGCAAAAGAATATTTAATGCCTTAAAGTGTGTTGTTGGCAAAGAATATTGGATATACCATGGATTGCCAAAAGAACAAACAAATCTATCTTGGAAGAAGTACAACTCAACAACATCTAACAACAACAAAAACAGACTTTTTGATAATATCTGACAAGTCTTTGAGACTCTGATAGTTTTTAAATTTTCAACCTTATTTCCTACTCCTCTTCAAACTGAATAATTTCTATTAATCTCAAGTTGTTTCATCTTTGTCTTTCCTCTCTGACACCTACTCTACTATTAAGCCCACCCACTGAGTTTTACTTTAGATATGATATTTTTAAATAATAGAAATTATATAGTTGGTTCATTGGTATATTTTCTATTTTTTTACTGATATATCCTAATTTTCACATGATATTTTCCTTTAAGCTCCTGGACATAATTGTAACTGTAATAACTGCTTTAAATTCATTCATATACCAGTTGGAATACCTTAGGATGACATTTTAACTCACGTATAGCAGAGGACCTCTCAAAGTGAGAAGAGATTTATATATTTTGGTGGTAACAAGAATTACATGATCAGGGACAAATAATTTGATAACAAAATTAGATATAAATTGTCATTAAGTTGACTCTCCATGTGTGTCAGAGTAGAACTTTGCTTCACACCATTTTCAACAGCTGATATTTTACAAGTAGATCATCAGGGCTTTTTCCTGATGCACTTCTGGTTGGACTACAAACTCCAGCCTTTTGTTTTGCAGCTGAGTGCGTTAATTGTTTGCACCACACTGGAACTCCAAACAAATTAGGTAAATGATGCCTAACTTCAAAGGGATGTTAGAAAAACAAAGAAACGTGACATACTTCTTTTGCTTGTTTGCCATATACGTGTACTTGGCGGGGCCGTGACTGGCAGTGGTCTGGCAGTTATGATGTTTGGTAGCTACACAGTAATGTAATCAGCCTCCACGATGAGTTCTGTTGTGAGCAGCCAATCAGTTAAAAGGGAGTTACCTTGTGGTCGTAGCCTACATTCAGTATGGGTGAAATTCCTGGCAAAGCTCCTTGGCTCTTCCTTGCTCTGGATCCTGTAGCTGGCTCTGGTTCATTTGACTTTCGGTTCTTGGGACTTAAGCCAGCAGGTTATCTGTTGATCTTGGGATTTGTCAGCCTCTGTATGCTGTGAGCTAAGAGGCCTGCTGTTTGACCTACTGATCTTGGGTTCACTAGGCCCTGCAGGTCTGTGAATCAGGAGACACCTCCAGCCTGACCCACAGACTTAGGACTTTCCAGTCTCCACAACCACATATGTTTCATTAGTTTTGCTTCCCTAGAGAACCTAGCCTAAGACTTAATGTAACCAAAGACATGAAAAGAGCTATTTTAAAAAGCAGAGAAAATAGTAGTAGGATTAGAAAACTTGTTTTTATCTTCATGGTCTCACTTTGGACTAAAAAGAAGGAGTTTTTCATCATGCTTATTCATTCAAGCATTTGAATGGATAAAAGAGAACAAAATGTTACAGAAATTTAAGACCACCTTTCCCTGTTAAGTGCTAAGGCTGCTAAGCAGATTAACAGTTCAAATCTACCAGACGTTCCTTGGAAACTCTATAGGGCAGTTCTACTCTATTTATTGGGTCTCTATGAGTTGGAATTGACTTGACAGTGGGTTTGTTTTTTTTCCCCTGTAACAAGAAACATTTGATGTCTTATGCTTTGTTGGATAAAATACCTAAAAATTTTCTAGATCTTGTGGTTAAATATTTTATAATATTGGATGTTGTATAGTGGCCATGATTGGCTTTTTCAAATAGTTCGTTTAGTTTTGCTAGTTTGTATGGATTTATGTGCCCCACAGAGAGAAAGCACTGATTATAAATTATGGCATTGTATTCATGAGTTTTCTGTAGTTTTAATAAGTTCCATGATCAATGAAAATGGCCATTTGGAAGAAACAGGAGAAAATCAAAACCTTTTGGCTTTTGAGAGAGATTTCACTATAAGGTTGGACCTCAAATCATGGGACCTGGAAGTGTATTTAATATCGGAAAATAAAGATTATAACAATAGACAGTGTTCAGTAACTTCCTAACTTCCAAGTAATCTATATGTCAGATTGGCTGAGTGTGATGCTGAAACTGAAAACAGCTAAATACGCCATCTTATGATTCATTTCCTTTAGCTAATCCCTGAGTCATAGCTCTTCTTTGTTCATTCAGATCTACGCAAAAGTTCTCAAGATGAACTCCAAAGTACCTTGTGTTCTTTTGGTCTATGATGGGCGGTATCTAAGTACATTCTCATTTTCTTACCAATATGTACTAAATGGCTTTGATGAGTAACAACATATCATTAAACATTGACTAGATCAGAGAGTACAACTTCTCATTTTTTCTTCCTTGTAAACTTTTTCTCCTTGAAACTCTCTTTAGCGTTCAAAGAGCAAAGGCATCCAATCAGTTAAAAGGGAAACTAATCCTGTTGTTGGAACCAATTTGAATTTGCCTAATGACTAAGACCAAGTTTTAGAACAGAGTCAAAATTCCACATCTATTCTTATATTCAGTTTTTCCTCCTTTTAATGCTTGTTTCTCTTTAGCTGCTTAACCCTTATGCAACCTACTTCTTGGATTCAGTTTCTATGCTGAAATAATTTTCTTTGTCATGTATCAAGGACCCTGCACCAGACAGAACAGCTAGTTGCTGAGATGACATGGCAGAACCATATTCAAGAGAACACTGTGGCTGGATTCAAAACACAGACACAGAAGTCTGAGATACTTATGATTTGAATTTGCCCTTGCATAGTAACCATGATAATAAAAACATGATTTTGACATGTGTATGCAGACTGTGTTGCTTTAAGTCAATCCGTGTTTCCTCAACTGAAAGGAAAGACATCTTTGAGAAAATTTGGTGGAATGACTGGGAAAGAGTAGGCACAATATGTGCTCAGTTTTTATAGAATTGGAGATCTCAGAAGATGCTAAGACTGGGACATGTTTGCCGAGAATATCTGTGCTTGTTTGCAATGAACAAAAAACTGCCTTCATATCAGAATGAATGGCATTTGGAGGTAGAATAACCTATGAGAAAGGAGTTTAGGTCTAAAATAACTTCATCCTGGCTTGTTCCAAGAGTTTGTACAAAGTCATGTTGGGGACCACATCCCCTAGTTTTTCAGAATGGGGGTGACATTATCTAGCAAACATCTAAAATCCTAGAGTGGCAATCGGGAGTATAAGCAGGGGAAGATCGGGGAAGCAGCCATTGTCCTAGGGCACATTCTGCACATGTGGCGCTTAGGAAGAGGAGCATGCTAACTCAATGGGTAAGCTATGCTGAGAACGTGCTAGGGGTTAAAAAACAAAAAAAAATTGTGACATAAAGAACAGTAGTTTTTGGAGAAGAAGTTAGTCTGTCATACACCTGGGGCTTCATCAGCCTAGAACACAGATCTTGTACCGCTCCCCCAGACCCACCCCAAATAAGTTCCCCATGAAGTTAGAATCTAATTGTGCCTTAGATGGCAATATGGATGGAAAAAATAATAAGCAATTTGGGAGAAGGGTAGGTATCTGTCCCTTAAACTGTAGGTGGTAAAACAGTATAGCCTCCCTCTCAGAATTCCCCCCAAAGCTGCTATACCAAAGACGATTCCTTCTCTGGCCACTACGCCCACATAGGTCTGTGGCTATACACCTTCAGAGTCAAATTCTATTGTTTTGCTGTGAATATTTTCTTTGCTTTAGTAAAATGCATTGGTTTTTCCTTATCTGAGTAAAAGCAATCTCCTAGCTCCTCCAAAGTGATCCCTGTTTTGATGTAAAAATGATTTGTTTATTTTTAAACTTCCCCCCACCCCCAGGTCAGATCATAATGTTCTCTGGCCTGAATCATCAAATGAAAGTTAAATGCATTCCCTGTTCTCTAATGAAAAGCAGGGGTGTAAGAGCTCCCAGAAGTTCATATGATTCATGAGAAATAAATGAAAAGGACAACCTTATAGAGCAGTCTCTATTCAGCTGATCTTTCCTTCTCCTGATAATTACAAGGCCTCAGTCTCATTTGGGTTCAGAATGTTCCAGTGAAGGAAGATCAGTTTCTATGGAGAATCTTTTCACTTAAATATGTGAACTAGTAACCAGTACTAATGAGAAGCATCTTTAAGCTATGGAAACTATACTTTCTATTCAGTGTTTTTGTTTTTTTTTAAAGCATGCTAGACTCTCAAAAACGAGGTTGGTAGCCATGGTGAACAATCCCCCTTATGTAACAGACTGAGAATATGAAAAAAAAAGAAATGTTGGAAAACTTCAGATGATGTCAGGTTTGGGTTTCATAATGTTGTTATGGTTGTTAGGTGCCATCGAGTCACTTCTGACTCATAGCGACTCTGTGTGTGATGGAGTGAAACACTGCCTGCTCTCATGTCATCTTCACAGTGATGTTTGAGCCCCACTGCTGCAGCCACTGTGTCAGATGTGAAGGCTATGAATTTACACTTAAAATCCTCCAACTTCTATTATAGTCTTAAAAAAATACATTCTACCCTGTATTTACCAGTAATTTCATCTTGCATTTCAAGATTCTAAGAAAGGTTCCAAAAGCAAAGGAATTTTATACTATTCAAAGAAAATTTTATACTAGACATAGAATAAAATTTTTACCATTTTGGGGAACAGATAAGCTAAGTAAAATAGGTCCCAAACACAGGCTCAGATGTACTGTGTCTAATGATGGTGTCTGTCTGCTTACCAAATTGTTCTGAAAATGTTTGAACATGTCCCAGAAGTTTCAGTCCCTTTGAGAAGTGTTTGTTCATTGCAGAAATTCAGTTTGCCAGCCAGAAGCAAGAGCCATAAACAATTGGTGAGTACCCGAGAGAGACTTGATGTGGAAACACAGGAGGGCTAAGCCCTTCTTGCCTTGTGTTAAAGCAACAGAGAAAGCTTGTTTAGGTTAGACAGAAACATTCTTGGGGAAACAAGGAAGATATCTATAGTTTTGCCAGGTTTCAAGTTCTTTCTTATTAGGTGAAGTAAGATCTCAGTGAGCAGAGGACTGGGTAGTCACCTTCGTCCTCCTTGAGACTATTTGAAATGTAGACTAGAGCAGAGGAGCAGACAAGACTTTCTTGGTTTACTGAGGTGTCATTCACAACCAAGAGTTATTTGAGCTATTCTCTGTGGTCTGGGGCTATCAGCCTTGGCTGCTCATCAGATGTTCAGGAGACTTTCAAAAACAGCAGTCTGAACGTGTCTCAGTTTCCTCAGGCTTTGTAACAAAATGCCACAGAACAGACAGCTTTAAAGAACAGAAATTTATTTTCTCTTTGTTATGGAGCCTCTAAATTCAAATCAGGGTCTGGGCCATGCCAGTTCCTTCGGTGGGGCTGTCTTCTGGTTTCTGATGGCTGCCTCTACACCCTTTACAAGACTCACTAAAAAGATATTATTAGGTTTGGGACCTACCTGATTCCTCTCTGTCATGTCATTAACATAACAAAAAGCCTAGTTCCACATAGGATTACAGGTACAGGGGTTAGAACTTTAACACACACACATCTTATGTATATATACATATTGCTGTTATATGCCTATATGTACACATATATAACATGGGTGTGTTATTTATGTATGCCAAGCCAAGGGCTGTTGAGTCGGATATAACCAATATATATATAATCCCTTTTGTGCACATGTATCATATATATCATCTCTATATATGTAACATATATGATATATATAACATACCCACTGCCATAGAGTTGGGTCTGACTCGTAGAGACTCTAGAGGTCAGAGTAGAACTGCCCCATAGAGTTTCCAAGAAGCTCCTGACAGATTTGAACTACTGACCTTGTTGGTGAGCAGATATAGCACTTAATCCACTACACCACTAGGGTTTACATATATAACATACATTACATATATCACATATGTGTACATATGTACGAAAAGCCAAGTGCCGTCGAGTCGGATCCGACTCACACATATGTGATATATATCACATATGTAAGTTTTTATTCATTTGTGGGATGCACTTAACCATAACAAGGCCCCAGGCAGACCTATTGAGTCTAAATTTCTAGAAACCCAGTATGGCATCTATACTTTTGAAAAGCTCCAATAATTATTCAGAAGAGCAGCCTGGATTGAGAATTGGTGGCCCAGAGCTGAATGAATGGATGTGGGTGGTAGTCTGCTACCCTTACTCCATTGCCTTCAGGCTGAGAACATCCAGGTTGATGTGTTTTTATGCACTGGGTTTCCTTGAGTGAGAGGTTCAAATCCATTAATGTGAGGGGTCCACACCTTTGTCACTTGCCTCTTCTCAGCTCAGCTTCTTCCTCTCACTCTCTTGGACTAGAAAGGAGACAAACTGAAAGAGTGAATTTCCCCAGAGAGAAGGTAGGATACGGGGGGAAGAAGATGTACTTAAGGAGCCTAGATTATGAAGCAGGACGATCTGGGTGAGACTTTTCCTTCTATGGGGAGAGGGAGAGAATAAGAGACTTTCAAGATTAGACAGGTATGGAAGTGGAGTTGGAGGCTGGGGTACAAGAGTTTACATGTTAGGCTTTGTAGACTTATTCCAGGACAATATGAAATGTTTGAAAAAGAATACAAAATGAGACTTATAACTGGGTCACATGTTTTTAAAATGTGATTCCTCTCTGAAATGGATTATTAGAGTGCTGGATTATCAGTTAGGAGGTCCCAAAGTATTTGTGGACTTCTTAATGGTGTTTGTAGTCCAGCATCTTTTCATCCTTCACACCATCACCACGGTGAGTTGGCTTTTTGTCTTTGTGCCCCATCTATGGTCAGAAGATGCACTGCATCCAGCTTCAAGGCAGTAAGAGGGAAGGGGTAAAGTCAGCAGCATGTAGTTTGAACAAGTTCTTTCTCACAAAGAAGCAAAAGTTTTCCATTTGTACCAGCAGACTAGGTGGCCGAATTGTATCACACTGACATTGCTGGTTGTAAGGGAAGCTGGAAAAATGAGTCTTCAGCTTTTCTAGCTTTTATATTGGAAGGCACATTGGGATAAAGAGTCTTGAGATGGCTATTGGGCAAACCAGCCAGCAGTGTATGTCCTAAAGTGATGGGCCTGCACCTCACGGCTTCACAGACCTTACACCTGAGTGGGGGAGACAAAGTGAGCCCCAGCAAAAGAAATTTGAGAAGCACTGTTTTAGAGCAGTGACTTTCAAGTTTCCAGAGTCCTTTAGAACTTGTTGAACACAGATATCTGGGTCTCACTTCAGTAGATTCTGATTTGGTAAGCAGGGTTGGGAGAAGACCTTGAAATTTCCACTCTTAATAACCCTCTTAGGCAATTGTAATGTAGGAGATCTCTGGACTACCACTTCAGAAACCCTGTTTTGGAGAGACAGGTTCAAGTTAGTTCGGTGGTTCTCAAATTGACTGGATGCTAGAATCATTGGGAAACTCTTTAAAAGTATTGTGAAAATGCTCTTATGTTGGCCCTCTTCCCAGTTAATTAAATCTGAAGCTCAGGGATTGAGAAATCAAGATCCTTTAAAATCTCCTAATGTGATTCTCATGTTTACACAGAGTTGAGAATCATCAAGGTAAAGACTCTATTGACTATCAAGCTTCTTGCATAAAACTGTAAAGCCAGGAACAGCGGGGTGGCGGGAAGGAGCTGCCCAACTCTCCATGCTGGCTCTTGAAAAGCTTTGAGAGGCATGGGTATACGTGAGAGAATGAAACAGGCTGGCAGCCTTACAGAAGGTATACAGCAACTGATATACAAAATATAAATGGTGAAAGGTGAGACCTCTCAAAATAGCTTAGTCTCCCAGGCCTTTAAAACTGGCTTTGAATACTAACGTGAGATGAAGACCTTCCAATACTGATTTTTAAAATATTGTATCATCTAATGCAGTGTGTCTATAGAACACAAATTTATTAATATTTATGTGGGTATTGCAATTAAAAAAAAAACTCCACTGTCGTCGAGTCGGGTCCAACTCATGGCTACCCTAGAAGTCAGAATAGAATTGCCCCATAGAGTTTCCAAGGAGTACTTGGCCAACTTGAACTGCTGACTTTTTGGTCAACAGACATAGCACTTAACCCACTACAGCAGCAGGGTTTTCCTATTGCAATTAAGTGTGTAAGTAAAATAAATATTGTTAGAAGGGACAGTCTCTAGAATCCTCTGAAAGCCATAGTTGTAAAGGTGAATTGACTACCCAGTTGGAGCAATGTCATATAGTATAGATTAGACCCCACTGCTTGCCTCAGCATCCTTGGGATCCAAAGAGGCTTCTGTTGACAGTGGTAGGTTTAGGTGATTAAATGTGACCATTGCATATTCTTCAAAGTAGATTTAATGACATTCTGTTGGTAGACAGAAAATTAAAAATATAAGATTAACTACCAATGTAAGACACTAGCCTTGGAATTCTGGAGCAAGTTACTTAATTGTGAGAAATGTTGGCTGTGCTAAGACACTGATGTGTCCAAAGTGTCAGCTGAAATACTAAGGACTGTGATTAGTTTGTGCAAGTGACCAGATCAGCCCCGTGGTGATGCATGTTGCCAGGGAATGAACACCGTTTTGGATGTTGCCAGTTTCAGTTTCCTGACAGGACAACAAAACAACAGAAAGTGACTACCTGAAAAGAAACTAAAAAAGGACATTAAAATTCTATTATAGGAACCTTGTTAAGGTACCAACTCTATGCAGACTAATCTGCGTGCCAAGACCACAGAGATGGACAAGAAACCAACTCTACCTTCAGAAGGATATCACACATAGCAATTACCCAGGAAAAACGCAAGTGTTTTAAATAACATAAGGCAATCAAAAGTCATTTAAGGACCCTGTAGGTTCAGAAAAGAGCCACTAACATTCTGCCATGGAGCTTGGGGAAGATTTGAAATGACCAGGTCACTTCTGATGTGAGAATTGTTTTGACATACAACAGTTAGGGGAAAAGCATGCCTGGTAGAGTGAACCCAAAAACAACAACAGCAACAAAAAACAAACTCCACACTGCTGTCAAGCTGATGCTGACTCACAGTGATCCTGTAGGACAGAGTAGAACTGTCCTGAAGAGTTTCCAAGGAGTGCCTGGTGGATTTGAACTGCTGACCTTTGGGTTAGCAGCTGTGGCAGTTAACCATGACACCATCAGGATTTCCATGGTAGAGGGAACAACATGAACAAACATATGAAGGCAAAGTGCATTCCAAGAGCCTCTGGGTGGTACAAATGGTTACTATGCTAGACTGTTAACTGGAAGATTAGAAGTTCAAGTCCACCTAGAGGCTCCTCAGGAAAATAAAAGCCTGGGGGTCTACTTGCCAAAAAATCACAGGCATTGAAAAGTCTGTGAAGTACAGTCCTAGGGAGACATGTATGGGGTCACCATGTGGGAATTGGAGTAGACTTGATGGTAACTGGCAGACGTGTGTTCTAGCAACAGAGATATGGTCAATGTTGGTGAGTGGAGGCTAGAAAGCTATGTTTGAAGAAGATTTCAGAAAAGTATATTTGATTCCTTGTTAATGATTATGATCTTTTTTGAGGAGAGGGTATAGAAAAGTCACTGGAGATGTCCAGTGGGGACAGAAAGGATAAGATATTTAAAGTGTTTAGCTCTCTATTTTTATCTGCATGACACATTTTTGGAGGAACATATCTGTTCATGTCATCTGATGTTAGTCTGTAAATGATGCAGCCTGCTTTCTGTCTGGCCTAATGTACTGAACACGCACATGCCATTGTATTGAGTGCCACTTTTAGCAAATGTCATTGTATTGCTTTGTAGGAATTATTTCCCAACAAGCTTATCATCCCCTCAATTACATTAGAAATTAATTATGTAAACATTCCAGATCCCTAACTTCCTGAATATACTTGGCAGATGTCCAGAAGAATTGGCCATTCTAGGAGTTTAAAAGGAGAGTCATCATTTGAAAGACTACAAGGCACTCTTTTGTTTGTGGCACATCTTGTTGTGCCTCAGTTCCCCAATCTATCAAGCCTGCATGATGATACAATAGAATCTATCTCCTAAGTTTGCTGTGTAGCTTAAATGGGTGATGCATGTAGTCTGTTTAGGGAGAGCTCAATCAATGCTAGAAATTATCAGTATGGGTAGTGCTGGGAAACCTGGTGGTATAATGGTTAAGTGCTACTGGGTGCTCCTTGGAAACTCCTTACTGTGATTCTACCCTGTTCTATAGAGTCTCTTGAGTCTGAATCAACTTGGTTTGGGTTTGGGTAGTGCTGGAGGAGCTGGGATTCAAATCCCTACATTTCTGACTCCAGATTCCATTCTTTCTACTCTTCTACACTGCCTTCTTAAGTGCACTGATCTATAGACATCACTGGCTTTATGCTTTAGCCCTGGTCATTTCTTATCATTACTTTTCCCTCTTGACACATGTTATGGTAGCATCTTTCTATGCAAATCCATCAGCTGTGACAGACAATGACAAGATTTGAGGGCTGGCACCAGAGAGGAGCAATTGGGAACTGCCAGTTGATAAACAAGTGGGAGACAGGCTGCTTGTGTCTGGCACAGCCCATGGATTTGAACTCAACAAACTGCTGTCTCTGAAGATTTGAATCCCAGGGCAGTAGCTAGTTCTTACATGCAGTCAGAAAGGAGACGTGCTCTTGTGTTATCTTACAATGGGCTATCCTCAAGAGTGCTAGTTATTAATGATGACTAGAAAACAAAACCTGGACGTATGGTTAAAAGTAAAACTTAACATCTGGCACAAGAATTATTCCTGCCAAGAGTTCTTCATGCTTGCATCTGCAAGTAAGGTTTATAAGTAGAAGATCTGTGCTTGGCATCCTTGCAGATGGTTGGCAGCTTAAAGGGTTTGCTATTCATAGGGACCAAAGTTACCAAGGTAAGCTGTACCTAGCAGATGCTTTACTTGAAAACAAAATACTGTATCATCAATTGAGCTTCTGTCTCAGTCAGGAAAGGCAGGGGTATATGACAGTTAAAAACAATCCCCAAATATTAGTGACTTCTTACAAGAAAAGGAGCCTTGGTGGTGCAGTGGTTAAGTGCTCAGCAACTAGCTGAAATGTTGGAGATTCCAACTCACCAGTCCCTCTTTAGATAACAGGTGTGACAGTCTGCTCCCCTAAAGATTACAGCCTTGGAAACCCTTTGGGGAAGTTCTACCCTGTCCTATAGAGTCACTGTCAGTCATAATCAACTCCACAGCAATGAGTTTATTGCAAGAAAGGTTGTTTTTCAGTCGTAGTGAGTTTATTTACCTCTCTCCTCCTTGATAATATCTGCTTTTTACTGAGTACCTACACTGTGACAATCACAAAGCTAGTACTTACAATATAGCCTAAACCCTTTCTCACAGTGGCCACTGGGTGACTCAAACAGTTTGCTCTTGGCTACTAACTTGAAGGTTGGTAGCTTGAACTCACCCAGCAGCACTGCAAAAGAAAGCTTTGGCAATCTGCTTCCATGAAGATTACAACCAAGACTGACTGGATGGCAACTGGTTTGTTTGTGTGTCTAACCTCTTAAGCTTTATGAGGTTGGTATTGTTTTTCACAATCATGAAAATTGAGGCTGAAGTTCAATGTGTAAGTAGGATACTGGATTTTGAATCCAGGTTTTTGTAATGCTAAAACCTGTTATTTTAGCTATGTGATACTGCTCTTTTAAATTTAATTCTAAGATTTTTTTAATGTAAATTCACTAATGATATTGCTTTAATATCCTTAGAGAAAAGGAAAATCCAAATATCATCATTCTGCTGTGTTGATTGGCAAACAAAAGCATGAGAAACTATCTACTTTATTCTAAAAAACAAAACAAAAAGCCAAACTCTGCTGTTGAGTTGATTCTGATTCATAGACACTCTGCAAGACAGAGTAAAACTATCCCGTAGAATTTCTAAGGAGCAACTGGTAGGTTTGAATTGATAACCTTTTAGTTAGCAGCCAAGTTCTTAACCAGTGCTCAGTCAGGGCTCCTTATCTACCCTGGCAAAGCTGACAAAATTGAAACTAAGATTAAGAGTGTTCTCACATCAGAATCACCTTGGGTAGCTTGTGAAAATTCAGATTCCAAGGCCCTGCAGTGGTCCTGGGTAACTCCTGCAGTGCTGGTAGAAGGGCACTTTGCACTCTCTGTCATAAGTCTTCAACTCCTCTCCCAGCTCTCCTGCTATTAGTTCATGTTGTCATCAACAAGAGTTGAAAAACCTTTGTGGAGCGCAAGGTTGGAACTTGGGAGCACCATTCATGCTTCTGCCCAGAGAGAATGCCTGAACTTGAAGGTTGAATTTGAGTACAAAGCAGATTTACTGATTAAACTCTCAACATAGCATTAACTTAGCCAATATGCAGGAATAAACTGTATCCATCTACAGTTTATTCATTCACATCTAGATTTGTGAGAAGGCAATTCGCCTAATTAGCTTAGTAATGAATAATGTTAACCTTTATCCTATCATTACTGAGTCCATAAGGCCATTTTACTTATCTCCTCCAATTTTATGTGTCATTTGAAACTGAGACGGAAGTGGCATTTCAAAACAACTGCTCAACTCGGTGGAGGCAGCAGACTGAAAAAAATGTCAAACTGGAGGTTCAAAGGCAAAGATGTCTGATGGGTTATTTAAAATGTTCATATTTTCAGTGCGACTATTTAAGCATTATGCAAAATTGCTTAAAAGAAGAATAACAGACTTGGAGTTTTTGCTAAAATGTTATGGGGTGGCTATAAACTAAGTTTACCCAAAGTTGATTTGATTGTATCATTTTCATGTCTGAAGTAGGTGTTCCCAATCAGTTTTCTATCAGTTTTTAGAGATTGGAAGATGTAGATCTTCTGGTGCGCCCTGAGAATGTTCATTTTAATCAACTTCTTGGGTCACTTTAACCTTTGTCTACAAGCTACCGCCTATGAGATCTGACAATAAAGTCCACGAACTTAATTGTTCTAAGTGCTACGTGCCTCGTTGCTGAATATCGCTGAATAGTCACATTCCAAGTACTCCCTGTGGGAAGCTATGTACTGATGCCAGCACTTAGTCTATCCTTCAGAGCAATTTTGGAACTCTTTCTGGAATGGCTGTTGTTTTCGGAGACAAGGTGGCAAGTTCGCAAACTTCATTGTTCTTGTATAGTCGTATGTGAGGGAGTTTGGACAGCAGTGGTTTTTTTTAATTTTTTTGAACAAATAAGTGTTGGAACACCCTCCCTATTCGCCTGATCTGGCCTCCAATGACTTTTTTCTTCACCCCCCAAAGATGGAAATATTGAAAGGAAGACATTTTGATGACATTCAAGGTATCAAGGGTAATCTGACGATAGCTCTGATGGCCATTCCAGAAAAAGAGTTCCAAAATTGCTTTGAAGGGTAGGCTAGGCACTGGCATCTGTGCATAGCTTCCCAAGGGGAATACTTCAAAGGTGACCATAGTGATATTCAGCAATGATGTCTTGTAGCACTTTTGCTAGGATGAGTTCGTGAACTTAATGGTAGTTGTCATACCTCTAAGGTAATGATTACCAAAACAGTTGGGGATACAACTTTTTAGGTCTTGGAGAGCAGACTTACAAGCCTTACTGGATTCTGTCCAGTTTTAAGCTGGTTTTCCTTCATCAAAGCAAATGTCACAGTTTTTAATCAATTTATTTTATTTCCGATAAATAAACTGCTTTCCCAATAATAATGACCCATCGTGACCTAACATGCAAAAACCAGTCCCTCCTTTGAACAGTAAAAAAAAGATAATGCAGTTCTATGTACAGAAGACCAAACAGATTAATCAAGTAAAAATTTGGGAAATGAGACTTTTATCCAAAATGACAAACCTTGGTTGGTAATTGTAATGACTAGAGCGGGACTTTGGATAAATGGACATAATGTACCCAGTGATTTTGCTTTGCCCTTTTACTTAAGATTTGTTAGCCAAATCACTAGTTTCTGCTTTTTTGTAGTTTTCTCATATTAGGGAGATGAGACATACATAATCCCTCATGGGGAAATCAGAAGCAATTCACATCCATAGCTTCTCTAACCCTTTGAAGGAAATAGAGGAAGCACTTTAGTCACTGGCTTAATATTTTGGAAGCACAGTAAGCCATTTCCTAAGACTTGAATTGATTTATGTGATTAAATTTTCATTAAAAGTCTACAACTAATGCCAAGATAATTAAATGAGTTGTAGGAACCCCATTCCTTTTTATACTGGAAAATCTACTATATATATATGTAGCTAGATGTGTATATGTACATATGGGAAACGCTGGTGGTGTAGTGGGTTAAGTGCTATGCCTGCTAACTAAAAGTTCAGCAGTTCAAATCCACCAGTCACTCCTTGGAAACTCTACGGGGCAGTTCTACTCTGACCTCCAGGATCACTATAAGTTTGTCCCAACTCAATGGCAGTGGGTTTTTTTTATACATACATGTATATATATAAACACACTGCCGTTGAATTGGGTTCAACTCATAGAAACCCTGAAGGGCAGGGTAGAAACTCCCCATAAAGTTTCCAGGGAGTACCTGGCAAATTTGAACTGCTGACCTTTTGGTTAGCAGATGTAGCGCTTAACCCACTACACCATCAGAGTTTCCTCTATGTATATATACACACACATATAAATAGGTGAGAAGCACTGTGGCACAGTGTTTCAAGTCCTCATCTGCTAACCAAAGGTCAATAGTTCAAACCCACCAGCCACTTAGATGGAAGATAGATGCGGCAGTCAGCTTCCATAAAGATTCGTAGCGTTAAAAATCCTATGAAGTCACCTCGAGTCGAAAGCTACTTAATGGTAGTAGGCTTGATTTTTGTAACATAAAAATACAACAATAATAGTATAAATAATACTATTGATCATGAGGATGGCTTGGGACTTGGGGATGTCTTGTTCTCTCATATATAGGGTCAACTTGAGTCAGAGCTGGCTAGACGGCCACTAACAACAACAATGATAAGATACATAATACAATCTATAACAAAATATAAAACAGAAATAAAAAATAATATGGAAACCCTGGTGGTACAGTGTTTAAGAGCTATGGCTGCTAACTGAAGGATCAGCAGTTCGAATCCAGCAGAAACTCCTTCAAAACCCTATGGGACAATCCTACTCTGATATATAGGGTCAAATGGTGATTTTTGCCTTTCTGAGATTACATTTTTTCCATAAACTCCCTTCTTTTTCTTTTTCTTTCTTTCTTTCTTTTTTTTTTTTTAGTAACGGCTTTATTGAGATCATCTCTTTAATGCCTGGCTTAATAGATGATAGCAGTATTCTCGTATTTTCTTCTGCATTCAGTTGATTGCAACATTGCATGTGTTGTGACCTTTAGAAAGTCTGAGAATGAGTATGAGAAGGGCAAATGATGTCTCAGTGGTGTTTGAAAAACAGTCCTCAGCTTGCAAAACTGCTGAAAAGTTCTAGCATTTCTCCAGAGAATCACTGCCGTATAGTTCAGTGGATAACAGAAGTGGCACTGGAGTGAAATACGTAGGTCCCAACTTCACCGTTTACTCACTGGTAGCAGAACTGCTGCTAAACAAAAGGTCTGTGGTTCAAATCCATCAGGCACTGCTTGGAAACTCTATGAAGCAGTTCTACTCTGTCCTGTAGGGTTGTTACAAGCTGAAATTGACTCAGTAGCAAGTGGCTTTTTGTTTGTTTGTTTTACCATAGTCTCTACTATGAATTGAATTGTTATTGTTGCTAGGTGGCCTCGAGTTCGTTCCAACTCATAGCAACCCTGTGTACAACAGAATGAATGAAACCTTCCCCAGTCCTGCACCAGCCTCACAACTATCGTCATTCTTGAGCCAGTTGTCACAGCCACTGTGTCAATCCATCTCAGTGTGTGTGTTCCTCTTTTTAGCTGTCTACTTCACAAAGCGTGATGTCTTCCAGGGACTGGTCCCTCCTGATGGCATGTCCAAAGAATGTGAGATGAAATCTCAGCCATCCTCCCTTCTAAGGAGAATTCTGGCTGTGCTTCTTCTAAGACAGATTTATTCATCCTTTCAGTTTGTGGCATATTTAATATTCTTCACCAGCACTACAATTCAAAGGCATCAATTCTTCTTTGGTCTTCTGTATTCATTGTCCAGCTTTTCCATGCACATGAGGTGACTGAAAGCAGCATGCCTTGGGTCTTCTTAGTCCTCAAACTGACATCTTTGCTTTTTAACACTTTAAAGTCTTTTGCAACAGATATGCCCAATGTGATTTGTCATTTTAGAGTCATAGTAAGTATTAAACATAGGTCAAGCACTTAACACAGTGAGTGCTGTTCAGGAAGCATTCACTGTGCCTTTGTTGTTACTAATGACATGATCACTACTACTATTGCTTATGACATTTTATATGTGTGTGTGTATACATGCAGACACACACATTCACTTGGAGTATTATGGACTGTCCTATGGACACAAGCAAATAAAGTACGGCTTGACCACAAAAGTCAAATTCATCATCTTAGTTAGATATCCAGCCTACCAGGTTGTCAGTGTAAATGGGATTTTCTGAAGCTGATAGAGAACTTTGCCTTTTATTAATATCCAAGGAGGAGCATGTGAATGCTTATAAAACAGTGATGCCCTGACAACTGGAATCATTTAAATACTAGTGGATACCTTAGTGATTCTGTCCTTACAACTAACTGGCCCTGAAATCCTGCACATACTCTGAGTCCATTTGCTGAAAAACCAACATGAAAGGTCTTTACAGTGACTTTCGGGAGACGACCCTGCCTGGACGTTGCTTATGTGAGCTTCTTACCCTGTCCCCTCTTCAAACCCTTTCTTGATACTCTTTGTTAACACTTTCTGATTCGAATTGTATCTAATCACGATAAATACATTCTGTTGCTCTAATTGTTGAAGCTTCTCTGCACGGTTAGGTTTCAACAGTATGCAATACTTATTATTATTGTTATTATTAGAAATTCTAGCGGTGTAGTGGTTAAATGCTACAGCTGCTAACCAGAAGGCTGGCAGTTCAAATCCACCAGATGCTACTTGGAAACTCAATGGGGCAGTTCTACTCTGTACTGTAAGGTTGCTATGAGTTGGAATTGATTCAGTGGCACTAGGTTATTACCTCTTGAAAAACCCGAGGCTTAGCTAGAATCCACTTGCTGACAATGGAGTTTTTTTTTTTTTTTTTTTTTCCTGTTTTGTTTTTAGATACCCATAAAGTATCCCTGGGTGGAGCAAGTGATTAACAAAAATGTTGAAGGGTTAAGTCCACCCAGGGGTATCTCAGAAGAAATGCCTGGTGATCGACTTCTGAAAAATCGATCATTGAAAACTCTATGGAGCAAACTTCTACTCTGACACACAGGGGGCCACCATGAATCAGAATTAACTCCATGACAACTCTTTGTTTGTTTTTAAAAGTCACAAAAGCTCTTCTCATTTTTCTATTTGTCATAAAGCGCTAAACTGTTGCTTAGTAACAATTAAATCTGAAAAATTCTGACATAGCTGAATGGCTTTGGGGGTTAAGTAGATAGTAAATCAGTACGTCCCTTCATAACTGAAGCTGGGGAGTACTCCATCTAATACTTCTGCCTGTGATAATTAAAATGTGAAGTGTAATCCTAGTAGGTTTGACATTGCTGTTTGTTTTTTCCACAGATAATGCATTAGGAGGGCTTTTGTCACTGCAAGTTGCGATTACTTAATTCTAACTGTTGTGTTACAGCTTTTTAACAAGGGAAGATAATAAACCATAGTAATGATGTTTTGTGGATCAAACAAATTTAATTTAAAAATATGACAAATTTTATGTATAGCTCTTTGGTTTAAAGAAAAGTGTTAGCCTAATACAAAGTCTTATTGCAAACGTCTAGAGATATTGGGATACAATAAAAACAAAATATGTCTTTTAATTAATTATTCTACTTATCTATATCTGCCTACCTATCCATCTATCACTGTTGTGAATTTCACCCAAAATAAAGAGTAATGCATATACATACTCTAAAATTAGGCAGAATGCTGGCAGCCATACAATACAGGTGCCAGGTGGGCATTACCAGACCTGGTCATACAAGATCTGTGCAGGGACAGAAGTTATCTTGAATTCACGGACTGGGTCAAAACTCTGACAAGGGGGCACTTGGGAAAAGAAAAGCACTATTGACTCTGGAAGGCAAGTGGAGAGCTCATTTTAGCCCTGGATCAGGCTAGCTTCCCTCGAGAAATTAAAACCATGACTTCATAGGATCAGAGTCTGAATTTTAACCCTACGGATCACAATGGGACAATCCAGCTGTGGTATACTCAACAGGGTATACTCGACAGCTGCTAACAACAGCAATGTCAACAACAGCATCATCTTCTTAGATGACAAGAATGAATATATCTAAGCTAATAAAATGAAAATACATAGTGGTCTTGACTGCGAGGCTTGACAATTAAGTTTGTGAACTTGTCCTAGAAAAAGGTGCCATGTACCTCATTGCTGAATATCACTGCAGTCACCTTGAAGTACTCCCCTTGGGAGGCTATGCACTGATGACAGAGACTAGTCTACCCTTCAAAGCAATTTTGAAACTCTTTTTCTGGAGTTTCCATCAGAGCTATCATCATATGACACTTGATTTCCTGAATGTCATCAAAATCTTTTCCTTTCAATATTTCCTTTATTTTCAGGTAAAGAAAAGGTCATTGGGGGCCAGATCAGGTGAATAAGGTGAGTGTTCCAATACAGTTATTTATTTACTGGCAAAAAACTCCCTCATAGACAACTATACAATTAACAAATTTGCCACCTTGCTACCTTGCATCATGGCCATTCCAGAAAGAGTTCCAAAATTGCTTTGAAGGGTGGACTAGGCATTGGCACTGGTGCATAGCTTCTCAAAGCGAGTATTCAGCAATGAGATAGGTAGCACTTAAAGCAATTAAATTCACGGACTTAATTGTTGGACCTCGTATTTCAATGTTTGTTGCTGGTGGGTGCCATTGAGCTGATTTTGACTCATAGCAACCACATGTGGCAGGGTAGAGCTGTCTCAGAGAAAGGTTTTCTAGGCTGTAATTTCTCATGGAAGCAGATTTCTGGGTCTTTCTGTTCCAGAGTTTCTGGGTAAGCTTAAACTGCTACCCTCTTTTTTAGCAGTTGAGTGCTTGACCACTGTGCCATGAGGGCTCCTTTTCCAACGTCCAGGTGGGTAAAAAATACAATTCCTTTGAAATTAAAGTGCCGTGGCTGTTAAATGCTATAGAGTTAGTGATTCTTTATACAACAGAGCAAGCCACTGCTGGCTCAGTCTGCACTGTCCTAACCATCGTTGTTATGTTTGAGCCCATTGTTGAAGCCAATGTGTCAATTCACGTCTTTGAGGGTCTTCCTCTTTTTCACTTACCCTTTGCTTTACGACACGTGACGTCTTACTCCAGAGCCTAGTCCCTCTGATAACATTTCCAAAGTCCACTAGACGAAGTCTCTCCACCCTTGTTTCTGCTAATGACAATTTTAGCTGTACTTTGTCTAACAAAGATTTACTTGTTCTTCTTGCAATGTGGGTATATTCAGGATTCTTCACCAACACTATACTTCATACATTCTTCCTTATTTTATTGTCCGGGTTTTACATGTCCTTGAAGCAATTAAAAACGTCATAATTTGGGTCAGGTGCTCCTTTGTCCTCAAAGTGACATTTTTGCTTTTCAGCATTAAAGAAGCCCTTTGCAGCAGATTTGCCCAGTGCAATCTGTCATTTCACTACTTGACTGCTGCCTTCACGGGCATTGACTGTGGACCTAAATAAAATGAAATCCTTTACCACTTAAATATTTGATTCCTTTATCATGATGTCATTGGTTCAAATGTGAGGATTTTTGTTTATGTTGAGGCGTAATCTATACTGAAGAGCTACAGGTAGAAGAGACAAATTGATCTTTATATTCACAGTGAACTGAAGTCTCTGCCAGTTGTCCAGTTTTTTGCTTTGGGGAATACTAAAAATCTTGAACACACATACCCTTGGTCAGACATTGGGAATACCGAATGAACTGAACAATAATTTTTTCTTCTTTGCCTTGATCAAAGCTAGAGCAGCAATTAAGTGCTGTTTTAAGCCCTTGGAAACAAATTAAGAATATTTTAGCAATTAGCTTTACAAGACCTCTTACTGGTGAGACTCCCTGCAGCAAAGTGTTAATATTTAAACTATTTAAAATTCAGAAGTGGTGAATAAGGCAGTTGAAAGGCTCTTTGTATTTCGTAACCACATCAGAATTTTTAAAGCAATTTTTCACTAATTCCAGTTAATTTATTTTTAATTGGACTAATAATCTCATTGCAATTTTTTGAACTTTTGTATTTCACCTATATTTAGCAATGATGGCACAGTCCATCTCTGATGCTTTTGTATTTGCAAGCCAAAACATTAGAAGCAGAAACTCAAAGTCCCATGTCTGACCTCTTCAGAAACAAACTCCCTCTCTTTCGTTGACCTTACTTGCAGCTGCAAGGAAAATATAAACTTATTTCTCTCACTTCTTTTAAAAAACACAGTGTCATTGACAGAAATTGCCATCATAATTCCACACCCATTTGTTAAGCTCCTACTATCTGAGAAGCAAAAGAACACGTGTGCACAAGGGTGGATGAACCAGTAAGCAGAGTAAGCCCAGGTTCCCTACAGATTAGTAAGCAAGCACAAGGGAGCCCATGCTTACCTTGCTCACTAGATCATCTGTTCCTGTCAGGGACTGTACGTTTGGAAAGAGGCTTTGCTTCTCTAGGAGCATGCTCTGGGTTTGGGGAGAGTCAGAGGCCAGAGATACCTAGAAGCAGAATCTTTGATGTGGGCAGAAGTATGAAACCGTTTGCTACACCTGATCTGGTAACCAAGGTAAGCACTGTGCTCATCTTCCCTATTGGATCATTAATTCTTTGTGTATGTGCTGAGGATGCAAACATCTCTGTGGCTCTTACAGAGCTCACAGTTAATCTAGGTAGATTTAAAAAACAAGAACAAAAACTAAAAAACCCATTGCCATGAAGTTGGGTCTGACTTATGGAGACCCTAGATGTCAGAGTGTTACAGAAAATGAGGAAGCAAAAGACACCCAGGAGGAGGCAAGAAGCTGTTTATTGTGTCGGCGGGCCAATGGGACCTTCACAGGTTCCAACAATTGGCCCCGAGTAGGGTTTAGGGAGGGTAGATATAGTGCAGTTTGAGAAGGTCATGGTTGAGACAAATGGGGCAAGCAGGTGGGGTTCTGGGGGTCACATCCTGCTAGGCGGGAGTGAGGCTTATCAATATCCTGTCAGGCAGGGGGGCCGGGCTGAGAAGGGGGTGAAGGAGTGTTAGGCAGGCGCCGGGCTTATCAAAGGAGAGTGTCCCGTCAGGCGAGAGCTGGCTGAGAAGAGGAAAGGAGAGTATCGTACCCTGTCAGGCACCGGCAGGGGTGGCAAGGAGGGGGAGGAAAATTTTTCAGTCTCAGTTATCCATATTAAGAGTGGAACTGCCCCCTGAAGTTTTCAAGGAGTGCCTGGCAGATTTGAACTGCTGACCTTTTAGTTAGAAGAGGTACCACTTAACCCACTGCACCACCAAGGTTTCCAGTTGAGTCATGTAAACAAATGTCCAACATACAAGCTAAATAAGGAGAAAATAGAGGTGCTGGAACCAAGGATTAGTGTCTGCCCTTCACTGCTGAGGCCAGGGCCAGGGAACATTTGCTAAGGGAATAAAACCCGGAATGAATCCTGAAGAAAGTGAAGGACTTTACCAAACAAAAGAAGAGACGGACGGTGCATAGACCCACGGGAAGAGTATGAGCTACTAAGTCAATTACTTATTTACAATGTCTTCAGACGTCCGTGGACCAAACACTGAGAAGCTATTCCTTCACCCAGAGAAGCCGGTAGGACATCTGTCATTCCTTGTCTTTACTTTTATTGACTCATTTTTCTCCCTTTATCACAGTTTTGTTTCTTTTCTTCTTCTTTTTTTTGTATTTATAAAAGTAATCTATATAAAAGCTCTTTATAATGTTTTTCCCCATGTATTTCATATTATGCCATGTAAACTTCTGCAGGTAAAATGTTTCCTGAAGTCTCCCACACATTGGAAAAGGAAAGACCTGTTGGTACTTTACTTCTGCAGTTCCCAGGACCTGTGTCACCTCCTGTCTTCTCCTTTGTCATTGTCTGAGATCACATTTCTTAAAAAATGTGATGTTCTTACTCTGGTTGTGCAACCAACCTCCTGCAATGTCTGCTTGCTTGAGCATGTTGTCCATGAGCTCTGTATTTCCCAGCCTTGTTAACCATTTGCTGTTGAGTGGACTCTGACCCATGGTAACCTTGTATGTGTCAGAGCAGAAGTGTGCTATCAGTGCTTTCCATGGTTGATTTTTTGCAAGTTGATCACCAGAACTTTCTTCTGAGGTACCTCTGGATAGATTTGATTCTCCAGCCTTCTTGTTAGCCGTTTGTACAACCCAGGAACACCCACATCCTTGCACTGGGATTTGATGATTTAAAAAAAAAAAAGTCTTTCTACATAACTTTTCTTTTAGTTTTTTTTTTTTTCTTCTTTTTTTGCCACCTAGTGGAGTGCTGCTTGCCAGATCAACATTCAGTTTTACTCTTTGAATCTCTAGCAATGGAGACAGTTCTTCCTTTGATAATTAGAGGTTAGATTGAAGTTTGTCCTTCAAAGCCAAATTTCTGTTTTAAACAAGTACGATTCCATTCGTATAGCAGACACAGCTAAGCACTCTGGGTCAGTCCCTGACAGCTGCACAGTAATGGTGATGATGGGCTGCTGGTGTTTTTGAAGAAGAAGGAATCATTAGTTGAACGTGTTTTCCAAGTTGTGTACTTTCCTCTCACTGGTCTCTGAGCAGCTTGCCAGTTTTGCTGCCCTCAACTGAATGAGCAGGAGAAGGAGTTTTTAATTCTCCTTGAAAATCTTTACTTTTCTGGTCCTCTATTCAGTTAGGACCCTATCACTTCTATTTTACTTTATTTTTTTAATAGAGTATGTACTTAAAGACAAGGTGACCTGCCTGACTTGCTCCTCAAGTGTGTAAAGAGGCAAGTGTAACCTTGGGGAAGGTACTTAATCTTCCTTGCATTGGTTCCCTCATCAACAACAAGGGGATATACTGGAGTGACTCCTGTGAGTTGGAATTGACTCAGTGGTAATGGGTTTGTTTTTTGGTTGCACCACACGGTCGTTCAGCTTAAAATGGCCATGTCTATCCAAAAAATCCCAAAGGTCCTCTGGAATCTGCTCATACTATTCTGTTGTAAGGAGTCCTGTTAGAGTGGTGTTTAAGGGTTATGATGTTAAGGGCTGGCAGTTCGAATCCACCAGCTATTCCTTGGAAATCATATGGGGCAATTTTACTCTGTCCTGCAGGATAGCCATATGTCAGAATTGGCTCAACAGCTGTAGGGTTGTTTTTTTTTTTTTCTTAAATAATTTCAAGGTTGGGGTCCCTGAGTAGTACAGATGGTTAAATGTGCCCAACTGTTAACTAAAAGGTTGGATATTACAGTCCACACAGAGGTATCTTGGAAAGAAGTCCTGGCAATCTACTTTTGGAAAAAAATTAATCATTGAAAACCCTATCTATTTGGAATCAAATTAACAACAGGAACTCGGAATGTTAGATAGGATGCATGGGGGCAGTGAGTTTACGGTAATGGCAGAAGAACAATTTGTAAACAGGTGAGAACGATCTCACAGTTTGAAGAATGTAATTGATGTCACTGAATTGTGCATACAGAAATTGTTGAATTGGTATGTGTTCTGTATGTATTTTTAACAGCAAGAATAAATTATTACCAAAAAAGAAAACAAAAAAGTCCTGTCGAATAAACTTCAACACACGCAAGTTCTCCATAAGTCAAAGTCAACATAATTGCAAGTTTTTTTTTAATTCCAAGAATGTTGGGGAATTTGTCTTGAAAGATCATCTTATTAAACTATAATGCTCCGGAAAGATGGTTGGATTATGCTAGATTATTCTGGTTAGTCTTAACCAACTTGCCTGAAAATTGTCACAAGTTACTAAGATAAATGTTTTAAATGATGCCAACTCATGCTGATTCTCTTCAAAGAGAATAACAGTGAATATTTAATCAATCCCAGAACAGATTTGTTATTAAAGTGGTTGGTAAAGTATGCTGTTTTACTGCAGGGAAAGGCCTATCCCAGAGCTTGAGGACAGTGGTATTCAGGCTATGCTGAACTAAAGTGAAGCAGCTGAGAGAGTCTAGTCTAGGGCTGGCACCTATTAACCACTTAGCATAGGATGATTACATGAGGGATTTGTATTCAGGTATTAAAGCAGCTGTGCAAAGGATTTTTGAGACAGATCTGAGGCCTGTGTCTCATTTAGATTTAGGAAATCTTGTATACTTCTGCACCTGTATTTTGGCTCAGATATTTTAAAAGTGGGACTCCGAAGTACACCCAAGTAAATTTACAGATCCACTCCTAATTTTCTACTGAGATTAGGAGTTGTAGCACAGCTGTGATCAGATGTGTTGGGGTATCAGTGTCTATACTTACAGTCAATGGTTTTAAAAATGCCCATAATACATAGTGTGTGTGTGTGTGTGTGTGTGTGCGCGTGCGTGTGTGTTTGCATGGTGTCTTAGGCACTGAGACTTGAAGAGATGCAATTATGAAAGACATCCTTCCATCATTAATTCCAAAAACACTCTAGTATGAAAATCCAAGCTGTAATAGGAGTTTTTAGTTGTGAGTACCGTAGCACGTATCCATTAGAACAGCCTCAGATTTGGCTAAAAGGGAAAAGTTTCATATTTTTGAAGAAAAAGATGAAATGTTTTCAATTTTGTAGTCTTTTTTCTTTCCCCCAGAAACTTGACTTATTTTATGACCTTGGAGCTGTATCTGTTATCACCTGAAATAATAGCTTTTGACTCAGAAGGTCAATAGTTAAGTTCTACAGTAATCAATTCTAATATCTCCTTTAAGGAACATTGAACAATTCAGTTTTGATGGATTGCAAACCTCTCTAAGAATTCATAAAATATCAATCCATGATCTCATTTGTTTGTCTGGTTTCCCAGCCTTAGCTCAGACCTTGATTGTCTGGTAGCTAGATCATTGCCATGTTCTGCTAAGTAATTGTAGTCCTTACCTCTTTCAAGCCAAAGCTGCCTGTTACACTTCGTCTCATTTGCCACCACATGTCCATCCTGGAATAATAGCGGTACATATTTGGTGCTAAAACATGTTTTACTGAGTGAAAGGATATCTGATTATTCTCACCATCTATTTCCAAACAAACAAACACTCACTTAACTTCCATGTTTTCCCAGGAGCTTGGCAGTCCCTGCAGGTAAGCACTTGGATGTTAACCAAAAGGTTAGTGGTTCAAACCCACCTAGAAGCTCCATGGAGGAAAGGCCTGGTGATCTGCTTCAGTTAAGATTGTTGTTGGTTTTAGATCCAAGAAGTTGATTGTGACTCCTAAGATCCTCTGTACAACCAATGAACCTTCACCTGGTCCTGCACTGTCCCAGAATCATTACTCTGGTTGAGCCCATTGTTGCAGTCACTGTGTCCATTCATCTCATCGAAGGTCTTCCTTTCTTTTGTAGACCCTCTACTGACCATGATGTTCTTCTCTAGGGACTGGTCCCTCCTGATAACATGTCCAAAGTAAGGGAGACAGTGTCTCTCCATCCTTACTTGTAAGGAGTATTTTGGTTGTACTTCTTCCAGAATAAATTTGTTCTTTCTGCTGGAAGTTCATGGTATGTTTGCTATTCTTTGCTGATATCGTGATTCAAAAGCAGCCATTCTTCTGCAGTCTTCCTTATTCAGTGTCCAGCTGTCACATGCATGTGAGACAATTGAAAGTACTGTGGCTTGGATCAGGTGCACCTTAGTCTTCAAGGAAACATCTTTGCTCTTTAAGACTTCAGAGGGGTGTTTTGCAACAGTGCAATACTTCCTTCGATTTTTTTGACTTCTGCTTCCGTAGTTGTTGATTGTGGATCCGAATAAAAATGAAATCCTTGACAACTTCAATCCTTTCTCCATTTATCATGATGTTGGTTATTGGTCCAAATGTGAGTTTTATTTTTTTTTCATGTCGAGGTGCAGTTCATATAGAAGGATGTGGTCTTTGATCTTTGTTAATAAATACTTCAAATCATTTTCAATTTTTCAGAAGCCAACATTATATCATCTGTGTATTGCAAATTGTGAGTCTGTGGGTTAAAGAAATAACCCAAGAATTTGGACTTTATGAAGAATGTGGCATCGGAATTGGAGGAAGACTAATTAACAATCTGCAATAAAAATTACCCCAAAACCCACTGCTGTAGAGTAGATTCCAACTCATAACAACCCTACAGAACAGAGTAGAACTGCTATGTAGAGTTTCCAAGGAGTGCCTGGCAATTCAGACTGCTGACCTTCTGGTTAGTGGATGTAGCACTTAACCACTGTGCTACTAGGGTTTAAATGTTGGACCCTAGAAAATCCCATCTGGCAGTTCTACTGTGTTTACACAGGATTGCTGAGTCTAAATTGACTCAACATCCCCTAACAACATTTATTCACTGTATTCATAGGTGATTCTTGCTTCAGTGTTCAAGGCCTCCAATGATCTAACTCGTCTAAATATTCAGCCTCGTTTCCTGTATGTCCTGTTCTCCAATCCACACTGCTTCCACTTTGTTCTCTATGATCCAGTCCAATCTAGGGGATTTCTGTTCCCTGAACATGCTCTCCTACTGCCCTGATCTTTCCTCATGCCCTTCTTAGTGCTTGGGATCCGCTTTCAGCTCAGATATTATCTCCTTGAGGAGGTGTCTCATGAATCCATCTAGTCTTCCTCTGAATTTATTATGTACTTCTATGCTCCACTGCTATTTCATACCTCTTTTGGCAGTTTTGCACTATAGCATGTCCACCTGTGTATATGCAACTCTCTTTCCATTAGATATACCTTGTGTATCTCTGTTCCTGACTGACTGGCTGACTCAGAAATGGGGACACTTGAGTTGTTCATATAAATGTTGCTGGGTCTGATCTCTCCTGTCAGCCTTCCTAAAAATCCCTCCACTGAATTCAGATCTTAAGGGGTTTTGGGGGATAATGGATTTAATTAAAATAAGGCACCATGTTGCTTTAGATTCCCTGGGAAGAACGTCATAGTAATTCATTACTATATCACTTGGGATTAATCAGTCTGCTAACACAATTCTGCACTAGAAACATTCCTATATAAGGCAAGCCTTTTGGAGGCTATGTACAGCAGGATTTGCAGTACTTGATTAACAAAACCACCTGGTGTATTTTAAAGATCTAACTTCCTGGAGATTCTTATTTGGTAAGTCCAAGAACAGACCAAGAAATTGTGTTTGCAAAAAGTTCCCCTGGTGCCAACCTTGTTTGGGAATTATGGGATTTCAGGACTTAGTGAAGAGAAAATCTTTATTTATTTTTGTGATTGAGTGAAAGTGTACAATTCAGTTTAAATTTGCATGCCTGGCTTTCTGCAGCTTCTTCTGTTCTCCTTGCCTGGTGACAGCGTCCTCCTCCTTTCTGTTCTATACATGTCATATCCTCTTAACAATCTCCTGTCCCCTCCTCTCCATCATCTCCAGTCCCCTCTAGTAGGATGACATCCTACAGATGCATAGAACCATAAAGTGCACATATGATATGGTCACTCTGTGTCCCCAAGTCCAATCCATTCCTGTCTGAAGAGTTGACCTCAGTAATGATTTGTTATCAGGGGCAGCATCAGTTTAGGGGCTGTGCTCCTAGGGGAACTCCCAGGCCTTTGGACCATCAATTGCAGTCTTTTAGTAGAGTCCTTAGGGTGCGCCCCTTTTTATTCTCATGTTGCTACTGGGACTCGACATTGTGAGCCCCATCACGACTGTCATTTGTGGTGGCCGGGCACCATCTAGTTTCTGGTCACATGTCGATATAGTCACTCGTCCACGTGGGTCCTTCTGTCTCCTGGGCTCTTTTTCCCTCATGTCCTTATTGTCCTTGGTGATCATTTGTTCCAGCTGAGTCGGGATCATTTGTTGTACCTCAGATGGCAGCTTGCTAGCTTTTAAGACCCCAGATGCCATTTACCAATATGGGTTGCAGAAGACTAGAAGAGAAAACTTTTGAGAAGGATGTGGTAGTAATGATATAAGTGAGGACATTGGGTACCAGGGATGGAAAAGAGGCAGATAGAAAACCAAAGAAAGGTAAAGGGAAATTCACTGAACTTTTCACTAATACTTTGAATTGACTAGCCCAGTGGTGGATCCTGGAGATACTAAAGTGAAAACATGATTCTTTGCTCACTGATGCTGCCCAGTTAGGGAGCTAGGTGATCCACATCCTAGAATGGGAGACGCGGGAGAAGTACCGTGGTGTGGCCAGAGATGGTAGTGTTATCCAACTCAGTGGTGTGTCTGTGGATGAGGTCTGGGAGAGCTCAGCACCCAGAGGAACTAGGAGTTAAGGGGGAGATTTGGAGCCAGAGCAGGCAGGACCCAGAGGCTGGGAAAGTATGGTGTCAGAAAAGTCCAGGAGGTCATGAAAAGCACAGCACACTGGAGGAAAAAAAAAATTAGAAAGCTGGAAAAAATTAGAAAAAAAAAAAATAGAAAGCTGGAAGGTAGGGCAAAATAGGGGACAGGGGATAAAGAGGCTGTCAGAGGTGTGCAGAGTGACATTTTAAGGTGGGCATTCTGGCTAGAAAGTAGAGAAGGATTAGAGAAGGTGCTCTTACAGTATCCAAGTGAGAGATAATGGCCTGAACCATGATGGTGGCCATGATCATGGACAGGGTGGAAAGAGAGTCAGGAGGTGGACTGCATAGGATTTGGAACTGGTCACAGGGTAGGGGAGTTCAAGGGTGCATCCCACACTTCTAGCCTAATCCTAATTCCTTCTGAATGGTGCTGAATAAAAAGGGGGTCCCACAGGGGCTCCAGATGCCCCATGATAAAGGAGACAGACACATCTATAGCCATGAAAAAATGCCAAGGATTGGTGGCAGTCACTGGAACTTGGAGAGAGATATGGAACACTTCCTCTCTCAAGGTTCTCAGAAGGAATCAACATGGCTATATCTTGTTTGGGACTTAGAGACTCCAGAACTGTACGAAAATAAATTTCTGTTCTTTGAAGCCCCATACTTAGTGGTATTTTGTTCTAGCTGCCCTAGGAAACTAAGCCAGGAGCATTTTACAGAATATTGGCAGAGCTTGCTTTCTATTGAAGAAATTTGTTTTCAGTAGGTAGCTGCCAATCGTATTTTTCAGTCTTCTCTAAGTAGAGAAGGTGGCAATTAGCTGGTTGTGCTAATGTCCACTCTTGCGCATTTAATAACCCAAGCTTGCTTCTCAGACACTGCAAAATGGAGTAGTTACTGTGAAGCAGAGTGTTTTTATGCAGGGTGTTTACTTCTAATGGAAAAATTAGTGGTGTAGCATTGATAGCGTAATTGCCTGCTGCTCCTGCCTTCTAGATATAACAGTCTATCCTTCTGGAAACAGTGCCCGATGTTTTATTCATGCTCCATGTGAAACAAGCAGTGCTGAGTTCAGAAAGAAACTGTGCCTGTGTTTCTGGTGAAGGCCCTGTAATTTCCTTGTGACCATATAGCAAGTATTTTCATCTGCCCACTGCTGTTTGCTTGTCTCTTTCTAACTGGCACATCTCATGCCCTATTTCTTCCTTTTGATTTTTCTGTTGTGCAAGATGAATAAATGGGAAATGCAATTTCCTATGGACAAAGAGTATTCACTGCATTTGTGTAAGCAGTCCTGGAGTCTTCCTTTTTTGACAGTGTCAAGATATTTTGGCTTTCTTCCTTTTCAGTTTCCTATCCCTTTTTGTTCCCAGAAGATTCCTGACTTTATTTTCCGAACCCTCCACTGTGGCAGCTCAACCATCATCTTTACCTGTGTCTCTATTCTGCACCAGTTGAGAGACCTAGCAATAAATGAACCTGGATAGCATTCATGGTAAGCTGCTCCTGTTGACAGCTCCTTAGTGAGCTATTCCTCTTAGGGGTATGGGCTTATTAGCAGGCAAATTTGGGGAGATAGAAATACCTGAGTTCAAAACAATACAATTGCCAAATATTTTTTGTTTCTTTTTTTTAAACTGTGATTAAGTGAAAGTATACAATCCAAATTAATTTTGCATGCCTGCCTGTCTACAGCTCCTCTGCTCTCCTTGCCGCGTGACAACACGCTCCTCCTTTTCATTTTATGCTTGTCATATCCTCTTAACAAGCTCCTGTCCCCTCCTCTCCATCCTCTTCTCTCCTGTGCAGAAAGAGACCAGTAGGACAGCCTCTTATAAATGCACAGAACCATAAAATACACCCACCATATGGTCACCTTGTGTCCCCAAGCCTAGTCCATTCGTGTCTGAAGAGAACCTCAGTAGTGTTTTCTAGACAGGGGTAGCGGGAGGCCTAGTAGCCATGCTTCCATGGGATCCCCGGGACGTTGGACCATCAATAGTGGTTTTTTAGTAGAGTTCTTGAGCCGCACCCCTCTTTTTCTCATGTTACCACAGGGGCTCAGTATTGTGTGCCCCATCACAGCTGTCTTTGGTGGTGACTGGGCACCATCTGGTTCTTCTGGCCACATGTTGACATAGTCTCACATTTACATGGGTCCTTTTGTCTTCTGGGCTCAGTTTTCCTCATGTCTTTGGTTTTCTTGGTGATCATCTATTCTGGCTGAGTTGGGACTATTTGAAAATTACCAAATATTCAAGATGAGGCACTGTAATGAACATTTGATTTTGAGAGACATTTTGGTCCTCCTTAATCTCAGGGGTGATGATTAAATCGGCTTAATTTGTTGTAATTAAATGTCATTCCATCCAAGTGGGTGTTATTTAAATTTTAAAAGTTTGTATTTGAATTGTTAAATCTGCATCAGTCAGGATATCCTGGGCTATGCTGTAGTAACAAACAACCCCAGAAATCATAGGATAATGTTTCAATCAATGGCTATTGGGCAGGAAGTCTCTGCCAGTGATAGCCAAAGACCTTAGATGATGGAAACTCTATGGCAACATGGGTTTCCATGATCATTCTAAACTGGAGAAAGGAATGAGGTGACTTATGGCTTGACTCTTTACACTGGTCACATAAAGTCTTCTGACCATGTCTCACTGCAAGTGAGACACTGTTGTTGGGTTGTTGTTAGGTGCTATTGAGTCTGTTCCAGCATTGTACACTCCCTGAACCTGCACTGTCCTTACCACTGTTGCTATGTTTGAGTCTGTTGTAACAGCTACTGTATCAGTCCATCTTGTTAGGGTCTTCCTCTCTTTTGCTGATCCCTGCTTTACCAAGTGTCATGAATTGAACTGTGCTCCCCTAAATATGTGGGTAGCCATGTGGCTGAACCATGATCCCTAATATTTTATGATTGTCCTCCATTTCATGATTTTCCAGTGCTGTACGTTAGAGGATTGGGGTGTGGCTGTAAAACCCTTCATACCATCACCTTCCTGCCCCATTGTAAAGCCCTGCGCTGGTGCCACAAGACTGAGGGATCCCAGAATGCTGGGCCACCACCTGGAAAACAGGCACTTGGGAAGATTCCAGATCCCAACTAGACTTCGGTGAATGAGAAATCAACTTATGTTGGGTTAAGCATCTGAGATTTGGGTTCCAATTTTTACTTCAGGAGAACAAAACTTATGATAACCAGTTATGTGCACCAGCCCGGAAGTATTACCGTCCCCTTTCCTGGACTGTGGGCAAGTCCAAAAGGGCAAGAGAGTGAACAAAATGGAGTGGTTTTCAATGCGGAAGTCATAGTCTGGTTCACATGTAACAGTGAAAGGTCCAGTGAATTATCAGGCTCTCCCTAGTCTCACCAATGATCTCAGTGAGCAAGAGCAATTGGAGAGGTAGAGAGAAGATAGGAAAGAAAATAATGGTCTTCCCTTTGAGAAAGCAAAGCAGAAATCTTATAGTGCATATTGAACATTTTTATTATATATGTAAATACATTTTTAACTTCCTAACTAGAAGTGTTTTGTAAGCCCAGTTTTATAGAACTACAACTTTTGAGGCACTGCCTTTCTTGTTTATTATGCTTGCTTTTCTTTTTCATTGGTTGTGACTTATATTTTGTGGATGTATGCGGGGCTGACCAATTTCAATGCAGGAAGTGTTAAGATCCCCCTTGGTGAGCTCCTGTTGTTCTATGTTCAGGAAATTTCCCTTTGGGAGTAGCCTGTGGAGTTTCTACGAAAGTGAAGAAGACCTAAGAAAATGACAGATGTTACCACAAGGTTGGCAGTTCAAATCCACCAGGCGCTCCTTGAATACTCCGGGGATCAGTTCTACCCTGGCCCCTAGGGCTGCCATGATCAGATCCGACTCAACGGCACTTGGCTGGCAATCATGGTCAAGGGGAAACATTGACTGAATATTTAATAGCCTGCAAAGCCATGAAAACAGATTTCACTTCAAATCCCTGACATTTCTTAAAGGAAAAAAAGCACACTTTTATTTAATACACAACTTGTGTAAAAGATGATGTAACACAGAAAAAGGGAGATTAATGAGGGATTTTTAGAGTATAGCTTGTTTGAAAACCAAAGGTAAAATTAAATTTTAAAAAGGTCAACTCCCAGGGCTATCAGCTTCTACCAAATATAATTTAGACTACCCTGTTGGATATATCTTCAGTAGTCTCAATTTGATTTTAGGAATGTCTTTTGAAAACTTATGAAACACATCACTGGGACTATAAGACCAAACCTCCAACCTAGCTTGTTGTTAGGTGCCATTGAGTTGATTCCAGCTCGCAGTAGTTCTATGTTACATAATTAATAGGCTCCATCTAACCACCAATATGGAGGTAAGAGTGAATACAGAACCAATCAACCAACCCCTGCCCTTAAGTCAATTCCAACTCATAGTGACCCTGTAGGACAAAGTAGAACTGCCCCATAGAGTTCCAAGGAGCACCTGGTAGATTCAGACTTTTGACCTTTTGGTTAGCAGATGTAGCCCTTAAACACTATGCCAGAATTTCTGAATATAGAACCAGAGGGCACTGAATAACATCCTATATACCAAGCTATGGAGTTGCAAAATCGAGTATATGGCTGGTGTCTTAGTCAGTTAGTACTGCTATAATGGGAATACCATAAGTAGGAGCATTTAACAAAGAGAAATGTATTTTCTCACAGTATAGAAGGCTAGAAGTCCAAATTCAGGATGCCAGCTCCAGGGGAACTCTTTCTCTCTGTGTCGAGTCTGGGTGAAAGTCCTCGTCATCAATCTTCCCCATTCAAGGAGCTTCTCAGCAAGGGAGTCTGGTTCCAAAAGACACAGCATTCTCCTGGCTCTTGTTTGTTGGTGATATGAGGTCCCTCATGTCTCTCTACTTGTTTTTCTCTTTCACATCTTGAAAGAGATTGGTTTAAGACACAGCCTAATCTTGTAGATTGAGTCATGCTTCATTAATATAACAGAGGTAGGATTTACAACATGTAGGGAAAAGCATATCAGATGGCAAAATGGTGACAATTACATGATACTGAGAATCACAGTCTAACCAAGTTGACACACATTTTGGAGGGACAAAATTTAATCCATAGCAGTTGGGACATTCTTTGGAGACAAGAGCAGATTAACCAGTACACAAGGTACACATGGGCCTAGTTGTATTTACTTACTAATCTGTAGGGCACAATGCCACACGGATTTTGATGTGAAATCCATGAGACATTGTGCACTGCAAATTAGTGGGTAAGAACAAGTAAGTCTTTGTGTACCTTGCTTACTGAGTAGTTTGTCTCTGGTTGGAGATAAAAGATTTCTTTCATGAATATTTCTAAACATCTGTTTTCAAAATGTTCTCCCCATGGTACAAATTATTGTCTGTTTTTAAGTAGCTATATATATATATATATTTTTTGTTTCCCTCATTAGCAAAATGTTATCTTTAATTTCAAGGAATAGATGAAGTGTTTTTATTTTGAAACTATGTATTTTTCCAGCTATATCCAACCTTCCAAGCCCTGATAATGCAGTGGTTAAGAGTTATGGCTGCTAAACAGAAGGCCAGCAATTTGATTCTATCAGCTGCTTCTTGGAAACCCTATGGGGCCTTTCTACTCTGTCCTGTAACACCGCTGTGATTTGATGGCAACTGGTTTGGTTTTAGCCAACGTCCTATCTGACTAAAAGAGAGTTTCACAGCCATTTCTCGTGTTAAATATTAGCAAAGCTTACCGTATTTATTTTTAAAATCAAAATATGTAAATAGAGATTCTCGTATTTCTTTTAACCCTTAATTGATTGTCTCATAAACTTTCTTAGATAGGTACACCTCTCTTTGGTAAGCCACTGTTTAGAAGGCAACTCTTCTGGCCTATTATATAACTTTTGATATAATAATTTATGACATTTATACACATTGAATGCTTCCCTTCTTAGTAATATTTGTGTCATGGCTCTGAGTATTATAGTTATCCCTGCATTTGTTGATTGAAGATACCTGTATGTTAACCATCTATTTGATTCCCCAAACAATCCAAGAATCTGGGGCGTAGAGATGAGCAAAACAAAATGTCAGTCTTCACGGAGCTTTTATCCTAGTAGAGGGAAAATAGACTATAAATGAATAGAGAGGCAAGTGTGTAATATGTGAGAAAAGTGTGAAGGGAAAAATAAAGTAGCTTGAAAGGGATGGAGAGCTGTGGATGTAATGCCATGTTAGAGCCACCCACGTGGGCTCCCAGGTTCCCATTCAGTGATACCACACTGGCTGCCTGAGATTGGCCATGGTGGGCATAATTACAGTCAGGAATTAGCAGATGCACATATCAATGACTTTTCTCCTCCCCAGAGAGTTATAAATTTAGCAACACGTTAACTTGATAGGGTGAGGGCTTCTGTATTACGTGACTGAAAAAGGCTTCATGTTAGAGATCTGAAGGAAGTTTGGGAGTGATCCATCTGGATATCAAGAGTCAGGAATAAGAACATTCTTGAAAGAGGGAGCAACAAGACCTTTGACACTATAATTGGAGACAAAAAAAGACAGTCCAACTGGAGCAACGCAAAATGGGGAGAACAGCGTGAGAGATAGGTTGCTGTAAGATTTTGTGGAGTCTTGCAGGTCATGGTAAGGAGTCTCATGTTTCACAGAAAGACCTGGCTGAAGCTAAGCAGCAAAATCTTACTTTGGAGTACTGTCCTCTCCAGTTTGCCAGTCTCCAGCACGCCCGGTTGTACTTCACCATGTCCACCTGCTTCATTGATTTAAGTTTTCTACAACATCTGCAACAATGGGCTCAAGTACAGTAACTGTGAGGATGACACAGGACTGGGCAGTGTTTTGTTCTATTGTATGTGAGGTCACTATGAGTCAGAACTGACTTAACGGCACCTGACATCTGGCCTATCTAGGCATGTGTGTTTTTGACCTTATTCAATAACATTTATTCCACTCTGTACTGTTTGCTGTTAGGTGCCATAATGCAATAATCAAATGTTTTGGCTCTTCTTTGGTCTTTCCTATTCATCATCCAGCTTTTGTAAGCATATGAAACAATTCACAGACAGCCTGAAATAAGGGATAAAACAATTTCCAATTCTTGTCATGCCTTATAGAAGGGATTTTGAGGGGAGTAAATACACATTTGGTATTCCACATTAAGAAAATAAAATCTTCATAGCTGACCAATAAGCAACGCCATGATAAGCAGATAAAACACTGACGTTGTCAAGGATTTCATTTTACTTGGATCCACATCAACGATCATGGAAGCAAAAGTCGAGAAATCAAACAATGTATTACATTGGACAAGTCTGCTGCAAAAGACATATTTGAAGTGTTAAACAACAAAGATGTCACTCTGAAGACTAAGGTGCACATGTCCCACATCATGGTATTTTCAGTCATCTTGTATGTGTGTGAAAATTGGACAATGAATAAGGTGAACCTAAGAAAAATTGGTACCTTTGAATTGTGATTTTATCAAAGAATATTGAATATATCATGGGATTTTAGAAGAACAAACAAATTTGTCTTTGAAGAAGGGCAGCCAGAATGCTCCTTAGAAGGAAGGATGACAAAACTTTAGCTCAGGTACTTTGGACATGTTGTCAGGAGGAACCAGTCACTGGAGAAGGACATCATGCTTGGTAAGGTAGAGAATCAACAAAAAAGAGCAAGACCCTCAACGACACAGACTGGCATAATGGCTGCTACAACAGGTCCAACAACTAAGTCTGCCAACTTAATTGTGCCAAGTGCTGCATACCTCATTGCTGAATATCACTCTGGTCACCTGCGAAGTATGGTCACCTGAATATCACTATGGCCACCTCCAAAGACATGCACCCATGTGAGCACCTAGTCCACCCTTAAAAGCAATTTGGTAGCTCTTTCTGGAATAGCCATTGTGTACAGTTGGCACAGTGGCAAGTTCACAAACTTAATTGCATAGTTGTTTGTGAAGGAGTTTTCTAGCTAGTAAGCAAATAACTGTATTGGAACGATCTCTCTGTTCACCTGATCTGACCCCCAATGACTTTTTCTTTACCCGGAAATAAAGGAAATATTGAAAGGAAGAGATTTTGATGACATTCAGGACATCAAGGGTAATATGACGGCAGACCTGATGTCTGTTCCAGAAAAAAAGTTCCAAAGTTTCTTTGAAGGGTGAACTAGTTACCGGTATCAGTGCATAACTTCCCATACTTTGAAGGTGACCATAGTGATATTCAGCAATGAGGTATGTAGCCCTGTTTTAGGATGAGTTTGCAAATTTAATTGTCGAACCTTGTAATTCAGAAGCAACTTCGGCGCCACCTAACAACAACCGAACACAAGCAGCAGCTCTGAGGGAAATCCTGCCGTGCAGCATCTTTGCTCACTGCCTGTCCTGGTGGAACAGGAAAAGCGGACGGTACACTGAACACGTTCTTGGGCCCTGGGCAGGAATGCAGCATCACCGTGTTACCCAGTGGCGTAGCATTTAACACCACAGCTGGGGAAGCAGGGTAGTATAGAGGCTCCAGAGTCTGACTTTCTGGTCTTGATTCCTGACTCTATCACTCACTATCTATTTGGTCTAGAACTACCACTGATTTCCTTAAACCTCAGTTTCCTCGACTGCCTAAAATCCAAAGCAAACAAACAAAGAAGAAATTCCATTGCCTTTGAGTATACTCTGACTCATAGCAAATCTGAAGGGCAGAGTAGGCCTGTTGCATAGGGTGTCTAATCCTGTGGAGTTCCTAAGCAGACTGCCTCATCTTTTTCCCATGCAGTAGCTGGTGGGTTGGACCCTTTAACCCCTACGCCACCACGGCTCCTCAACTGCCTAAAGAGAATGAAATTGATATTTACCCAGGGATCTTTGGGAGGATGAATGAGACAGTCATATAAAGGGCTTAGCATATGTTAAGTGCTCAAGACATTTTAGTTGCGCACGAGCAGTAGTACTTGAAATGTTTACTGAGTGTTAGGACACGAGCAGAGACGGACCTGAACTGACACTGATGAGAGCCCCCCCGGTTCCGGATGTTATACCTTTGTTAACTAACTGGTAGGCAGGCACAGGGGCCCTGTGAGCAGTTGGGGAGGAAAAGAGCCTTCAGATTACTTAGGCAGACACTGTTAACAACTCGTGTGCAAGCATGCAAATATTTTAATAACTTGCACGATCAGACAGATGCTTGAGTATCTGGCCTGGTTGTTATTCTGATAATAGTATTTACAGGGGGGTATTATTCTGGAGGCATGCATTTGCTTATCACATAAAGAACTTCTTTATGCTGGTGACTCACAAATGCCCATCTCCAGTCTCCGCCTGTTGTACTGCCTACTTTACATCTCCCTTTGGATGGCTCGTGGACGTGGCAAAGTCAGCATTCCCAAAGGCTACTTCATTATATTCCCTGCAGAGGTCCTGCTCTTCTGGTCTTTCTCACCACCATTAACGGTACTGAGGAGACCTGCTACACACCCTGGGTTGCCATCTCTCCACATAGCAGGGGCTCAGGTTGTGTGCTAATGGACATGTGGTTCCTCACATGGACACAGATGAAGCTTGGAGCAAGAGGCAGCACTGCAGAGTTCAGTGGCATCAGACAGAACTGAGCTCAGCCCCAGCTTGCCTATTAGCCTGCAGTGGCCTTAAAATAAGTCAACAAACCCTCATGATTAAACATTTTTGTGTTAATGGGAATAATAATATCTGTGGCAGGATGAGTGTGTGCTTTCAAATAACATATGTGAAGCGATGGACACACAGTAGGGCCCAAGGAAGGTGGGTCTCATTCCTTTTATCACTATTTTGATCACCACAGTCATTCAGTTTAAGGGCCTGGAAACTGAAGGAAATGGCAGCAGGCTGGAAGTGATAACTCGCCACTGTTTTCTTGTCTTTGCACGTCCCTCCACTGCCTCTGACCTTGACTCTCATACATTCTATCTGTTTCTGTGTTCATTCAGAGTACTTCCTCTCCTAATACAATTGCATCAGAACAGTTTCAAATGTTGTATAATTTCTTCACTTTAGAATTAGAATGAATAATATTTTTCATTTATCAGACTTAAATGTTTGGATTTATTCACAAAGTATCCAAAGCTTAGCAATAAACAAAAAAGTATTCTCTCTGTGCAGTGCTATGTATTTCTAGCAGGTCTACTGTCTTAGTTTGGGTCCTCTAGAGAAACAAAACCAGTAAAGCGTGTAAAGACCTATATAAAGAGATTTATATCAAGGAAATAACTCACAAAATTATAGAGGCTGAAAACTCCTAAGTCCATGGGTCAGGCTGGAGGTTTCTCCTGATTCATGCAACTGCAAGGGCTGGGACCCAAGGTTGACAGGTTAGACAGCAGGACTCTTGCTTACAGGCTGCAGCGATTGACAGGCACCAAGACTGGCAGACAAGACGGCAGGTGGACTGCTGGCTGAAGACCCAAGAACCAGAGGTCAGACAAACAGGACCCAGCAGCAGGATCCAGAGTGAGCAAAATCTGGCAAGCCTTGCCAGAAAGTGTGCCTGTTCTGGACGTAGGGCACACTCCCGAAGAAACGTGCTTTCAGATGACTGCCTGCTCACAGCAGATCCTATCATAGAAGTGATCATGTTATACTAAATCTCATTATGGAGTTGACCGCATCATCATATGATTACCAAACGTAATCACCAAACTAGGAAGAATCATGACCCTGCCCAATTAATACATAACCTTGAAGATCGTATCTGCCCTCTTGGAGATTGTCTGATTTTTTAAGGGTTTACACATTTGTTTAACTTTCAGTTTACTATTGATTAGGCAATGTTACAACTTTTTAAAGGTAGAAGTTGTAGAAAACTGATACTGATATAAATTGTTTGTTTAAGGGGCAATGCAAACAGTTCCTAGTTATTGAAAAGGTAAGCCTTGGAGGTTACAGTTTATTGCCTATAGGACATTTCACAGTTTGTATCTATTAGCAAATTCATTTTAGCTTTCTACTAACTGATTGCCTGTAAATCTTTAAATTCTCTTTTGAGTCAGTCTTAATATCTTACCAGTTCTATCATTAATTAATAAGTTTAATGAATTTTAACCTTTGTACTTACATAAGGTAGAAACCCTGGTGGCATAGTGGTTAAGTGCCATAGCTGCAAACTAAAAGTGCAACAGTTTGAATCTACCAGTTGCTCCTTGGAAACTCTACAGGGCAGTTCTACTCTGTCCTGCAGGGTTGTTAGGAGTTGGAATTCTACTTAATGGCAGTGGGTTTGGCTTTTACTTATATGAGATTATGTTTGTCACCTTTTGAAAATTTTACTTTAGTACCATCAATAATAAATTCATACTTAGAGAACAATAAAGCTTTGATTAAAATGTGTTACCTTACATTAAAAAAGAGAGTAGTGTTCAATGTTCCTAAACCATCTTTACCCTGCTACAGGTAGGTGTCCCTTAATGCTCTTTGGGTAATTTCTACCATGTATACCTCAGCGGTCCATAAACCTACCAAATGGGACACAACGTTCATGCTTTGCTAAGTGGAAGGATTCTGTCTGCCTCTCACCAGCTCTCCAGGCCTGCTCGGGTCTTGGGGTGGCAGGGGATGAGGTCCTGATGCCCATCCACAGATGCCTGTCCCAGTGTGCTAACCTTAAGCATAGGCTTACAGATACCCCTGGAGACCCAGAGGCAGATGCCTGGCTGAGGCCACTCAGCCCAGGGGCCCTATTCATGACATCTGGGCCTAGGACCTTAGCAACTCCCATGATGACAGCTGCTGAATATTGTGCTGTCCAGGCTAGGGTAGGTGGGGCTGGAAGCATTTACAGACCATTAGGTGAGAAACGGAAACTCTGGTACCATAGTGGTTAAAAGCTACGACTGCTAACCAATAGGTCAGTAGTTCAAATCCACCAGCTGTTCCTTGGAAACCATGTGGGGAAGTTCCATACTGTCTGATACAGTTGCTATGAGTCAGAAACAGCTTGAAGGCAGCAGGAAGAGACAAAAAGGAAGCCAGAAAGTGTGGAAAGGAGGAAGGGAGCCAGCTGTACAGTTGCACCAAGAGGCGACTGGCTGGCTGGTGAGTTTGTGTCCTTGCTGGCTGGAGGCCATATGATATGGGTGGTGTCAGAGCTGAAGTTTTCCAAAAATCCCTTGGTGCAATGGGGATAGGGATGCTGGTCCCAGGCTGAATGGTGACCTTCCTGTATGTGTCTCTCCTGCTATAATATGATGTTTGCACAACATCCGAATCACACAACTGTCCTATTTCACAGAACCTCACTGTGGATGTCAAATGACCATACCCGTCTTTCTATAGTTGAGTGCTTTGCACGACCTTTGCGGCTGTTCTAGAGTCTCTTTTGAGGAGCACAGAATGAAAATCTCGATCACAAGTTGTGCTCTCTCGTAGGCAATGATGTCAGTCAATTGTTTTTTGACTTTTGAAAACCCTTCCCACCACTAGTTGTCTTTCTTTACAGGGCAAATGGACTGTTTCACACTGCCTATACCAAAACAGAACCTGCTCTTCACTACCTGCCAAAATGTTTAAAACAGATAAAATGTCACCAGAATAATCTATGTTGTTAAATTGTATATTTCTCTAGTCCCACAAATAAATGGAACAAATCAGATGTCATTCCCCTAAGATACATTCTTCTACTCCAGTCAATCCAAGAGAAACCTGTCAGGATAAACTGCAGAGACAAACAGGATTTGGTGACATAGTAAATTATAAGAATGATTTTTAGGTTTTTTGTTTTGTTTTGTTTTTCTCTCATTTCAACACCAAACAGAATTTATAAATTTCTTCTCCGTGTCAGAAGGAAATAAATCCGTGAAATTAAGGTGCCATAGCCAATTCCTTAATGCTTTAAGTCTAGGTTATTAAAAGTCCCTGGAGTTGAACCTTTGGCAGTGAGCAATTCATTAATCCTGTACCAACAGTTGTCTTGTCTTTGCGCAAATGAACTGCAGTGACTTCGGGTGATTAATAATAAATTAGCTCTTCTTACACCCAGGCTGATGTATACTAGCATGTGAACGTATAACCGCCTGTGTTCAGAGGCATTGCTAGCATGGCAGCTGCACACTGGCAGGTAAGCATTACAGGGGACAGCAAATACACTCCCTATCATGTTGTTTCGATGTCATTTTAGACACTGTCTTTGCCTGTGTAGAGGTTACCTTCTAGGAGATAAACTTTAAATTAAATTGAACAAAAAGTACTCATTGCCATCGAGATGATTCCAACTCATAGTGATCCTACTGGATAGTGTAGAACTGCCTTCGAGGATTTCCAAGGTGCGGCTGGTGGATTTGAACCGCCACTCCTTTGGTTACAAGCCACAGCTCTTTACCACTGTGCCACCAAGACTCCAACTTTTAAATTGATAATTAAAATTGTGATGAATGTTATGGGCAGGTCGACAGCACTTGGCTGGCTTGGCATTATGGGACACAAAGGAATATAACATATACTCTCAGCCTCAGACACTTTTTATGTTTCTATCACACTCTTTTCTTTTGATTGCTTTTCTCTCTCTTAAGTACCCTAAATGATTAATCACTATTTATCAAGTGCCTACTAACCATTTGGAGTCCCTGGGTCGTACAAATGATTAGGGAACTTAGCTGCTAACCCAAACATTGCAGGTTTGAGTCTACTGAGAGGTGACTTGAAGAAAGGTCTGACAATCTACTTTTGAAAAGTGAGCCAATGGGAAAACTTATGGAGCACAATTCTACTTTAACAAAAGTGGGGTCATCATGAGTCAAGGTCAACTGGACAGTGGCTGGTTTACTCCATTCTTCCCACTGGGCTGGCTGGGAATCATGAAAGCCCTAATCTTTGATGATTAATAAAACAGAAACAAAGTCCATCATCACTCAAGTAGAAATTATAAAAGATTGAGAGACAAAATAAATATAGTATATAGTAACAATTAGGGAACTGAACTCCATAAGCTCCAAGTGCTCTTTGTAGCTGAGAAAAGGAGAAACCATGGTATGCTGATGTCAGCAAAAAAGGATTTGTGGCAGAGAAAGGGCATGAACCAGGCAAGGAAAGATTGGTAGAGGATAGATGCTGGAGACCATTCAGGAGTGCAACAGTATTTTATTTAACAAACATTTTTAGAGAGTTTATTATATGCCAGGAACTGGCCTAAGTGCTCTAGAAATGAGAAATGATTAAAACCTCTTAACAACCCTGTATGCACGTATTAGTATTATCACATCCATCTACAGATGGGATCTGAAGTGCAGAGAGACCAAGAAGCCCATTTGGATCACACAGCTGTAGCTGGCCAGCTAGAATTTATACCTGGGAGCAATTCTCCACTGATTGCTGTTAACTGTTGTACTTGCTGCTTCCCCAACACTATTTAATGAAGGCAAGGTATCTGGAAAGGAGACAGCTGTGGACAGTCAGTTAAGCTGTTGACATGCAGAGATGAGGAGCCATCCAACTGGACATATCAGCTGGAAGGCCAGTTAGGTCTTATTTGGAGTAACAGATTCAGGAATGAGTCATCTGCCAATTGGCCATAGACGAAGTAAGGAATATCTTGCATAGAAAGCAAATCGTGCTATTTCTCTAATGGGACACTTAGTACCTTTTGTCTCCTTGATGCTCATTAGCCAGCAGGAATTTTCTACTCTGTTTTAGTTACTGGTCACTAGTTAAGAGATTAGAAATCAAAATAAGAGGGAATTCAAGGATATTCATAGTTGTGAAATGTACCCATGGAGTGACACTATGTCCTCACTGCATTACTATATCCAGAACTGGCACCACAAATGTAAACACTATGATCAGGAAGAGAAAAGCTGTCTTTGAGGGTCAATAAATCTTCTATTTTAGGTATTTCTTGTTTTGCTTTGGGAACAGACATTCAAGTTGTTGAAGGAAATGGTGTGAGGACCTTTTTCAAACTCACTGCAAATCAAATTGTTAGAATGCTGCACTGCTGGTATCATTTGCCTGATTAACAATTCAAAACATGATTTTGAATTATTCATGGTGTTTAAATAACTTATCAACATGAACAAAAGTGATGTGAAAATGTTGAAATTAGAAAAGCTTACTTACAGCTTGTAGACAAATATCCTTAATTAAGTAATATTGCCTGCTAGAGAGGAAGCTTTCAGGAATCAGGAATGGAGAAATGGAAGTCCAAAGGGGACACAAAGAGAGAAGGGCAGTTTCATGTACTCTAATGGCAATAGAATGTAAGAGAATGCAGCTTTCAGGGGTCCTGGAAGCTGTACAATATGATACAGTCAGTGTTCAATAATTTGCTGGAAGATTGGCAGGAACAGTGAATACCAACAAGTGAAAAATTAAAAGGAACAGAGAAAAGATTCAACTAGAGGTAGGAACGTCAGTCTAAGAAAGTTGGACTGGAATTTCGTGCCGGCTCTCGACTGTGGTATTTGAGCACCTGGAGAACCCTTGAGGAGTCTTCATTACATTCCGTATGCTGGCCCTGTATTTCCTTCAAGGAACCATAGAGAAGAAAAGGTTTAAGGTAGATGAAAGATCACTCCATTAAGAAGCATTTGTTTAAAAAACAAACAGAAAGATGCTTCATGTGCCACTGAGATGGGTCTGAGGCTCTAGAGCCAAGTACTAGCTGCTTCTTGTACACTTACTGATGATGCTTTGTGTTGTCTTTGTGAGGTGCCCTCTAAAATTTTTTACTCAGCATTTTTACCCCATCTTTTCTTACATTTGCTTTAGCTGCTCTATATTCAACAGCATGTTTCAGAGTACCTTCTGACACCCATTTTTGGTCTTTTCTTTCTTTCCTGTCATTGGAATGACCATTTAGTTTCTTTATGTATGATGGCCTTAATGCCATTCCACAGTTCCTCTGGTCTTTGTTGACTGGTGTTGAAAGAGTCTAATCTATCCTTGAGATGGTCTCTGAGTTTGAGGAGGATGTACTCGAGTTCATACTTTGGCTGTTGTGAATTTGTTTTAATTTTCTTTAGCTATGGTTTGAACTTTCCAACGAGTGATTGATTGATGGTCTGTTCCACAGTTATTTTATGGCCTTGTTCTAACTGATGAGTTTGAACTTCTCCATCATTTCTTTCTACAAATGTAGTCAATTTGATTCCCATGTATTTCATCTGGTGAGGTTAGTGTGTATAGCTGCTGATTGTGTTGTTGCAAAAAGATATTTGCAAAGAATAAATTGTTGGTTTTCTAAAGTTCTATCATGTGATCTCTGATGTCATTTCTATCACCTAGACTGCATTTTACAAATATAGGTCCTCCTTTGTTTCTAGCTTTTGTAGGCCTATCACCAGTAATTTTTGGTGAATCTTGACTGTGTGTTTGATCATTTAACCAGGAGACCCAAAAGGCCATGAAACACACAGAAAGTTGATTAAATTCGTTAGTGATTAGATAAATGCAAATTAAAAAAACAAGATATCATTTTGTACATACTAGCTTGGCAAAAAAATAGGAAGGTGGAAAATGCCATGGGTTGGAAGAGCTTTCAATTAGTTCACTTCAGTACAGCTCCCTGTTGAGAATTTTCATTTATCACAAGTTCCAAGGTGATGCTAATGCTACTAGTGGGAGACCAACTCTGAGAACCGCTAGCAGAACAATGGTTTTCAAAATTTATACATAAGAATCTCTTGGGGGATCTTGGCTAAAAGTAAGTTCTGAATCAGTATATTGGGCATAAATGTAAATTCTCAGTGGGGTTTGAATCAGAATAAACTGGCTTAGAGCTCTGATCACAAGACATGGTATCCTTGTGTTTCAAAGGGTCCTTTCTTAGACGGCATGCTCGAACATTAACTTCTCCTTTTCCTATATCTTCTGAGTTTGCCCATATTTGGTTTTCCCATCGGATCCAACTCAACAGCATGTGGCTGGCATTTAGTATAAAATCAAATTTAAACATAAATACATTTGACCTTTTGAAACGGCTTTCCCAGAGACTTGTCTACTAGCTCATTACTTACTCGTAGTATTGAAATGCTATTGCTGTCTGTAAACATTTCTTCTTAAGCTCATAAAGATTTTATTTAAAGTTGGTTCTTGCATAAATACAGACAGGTTTACCTGAGTATAAGTTAGCTCAGGGATTATTTTGATTGTATATATATATATATATATATATGTATATAACCATCATATACTCAAAGCCAGTCCATTGCTTGTATTTTTTCCGACTACATCCTTGACAAGTGGCTTTCCAGAGTGTACTTAAATATCTTCAATGAAGACTCATTTGTTACTTCTTTATGCTACCTATTCTATCTTTAGACAACTGTGTTCTCAAATTTTTGTTTCTTCCCTGTGTACTGGGCTGAAATATGACCCCTGTAGCTTCATCTATGGAGTCACTGGGTAGTGCAAATAGAAAACATGCACAGCTGTGAAAGGTTGGAGGTTTAAGTCCAGTCAGAGACACCTCAGAATGAAGCCCTGATGATCTACTTATGAAAAATTAGTCACTAAAAAACCTATAAAAACCTGTAAAGCACATTTTTATTATGAAATAATAGAAATGCCATGAGTTGGAGTCAACTCCAGAGCAACTGATTTGGTCACTTTACCCATGGATCCTAGTTTTGTACCCCAAGGCTGTATGTACAGACCTTAGTCCTCTTTTCTACAGCTAGAATCAAACCTCTTCATCCAGCCTGCTTTTCCTAACTGAAACAGTTCTAGCATAGTGTCTTCATGAGTCATAGTTCTGAGCCCCCAGAATCAAATGAGAATGAAAACACAACATACGAAAATTTGTGGGGGACAGAAAAAGCAATGCTCAGAAGAGAATTCACGGCAACAAATGCACACCTCGAAAAAGAATAATGGGCCAGTATCAACAGCTTAAGCCTACAACTCAAATAAATAGAAAAGAGAGCATTTAAAGAAACCCACAGTCAACATCAAAATGAAATAACAAAGATTAGAGCAGAAATAAATGAAACAGTGCAATAGAAAGACTCCATAAGACTAGAAGTTGGTTCTATGAGAAGATCAATATAATCAACAATCCACTGGCCAAACTGACATAGCAAAAGAATGAGAAGATGCAAATAATGAAAATAACGAAAATGAGATAGGCAACCAAACAACAGAACCAACTGAGATAAAAAAGGATCATAATAGAATAATAGAGAAACTATACCCCAACAAATTTGAAAACCTAGAAGGGGTGAATACATAAAAACACACCACCTATCTAAACTAACACAAATTGAAGAAGAAAATCTTAAAAGAAGCTTAACAAAATAAGAAACTGAAGACATCATTAAGAAAAAGAAAATTGCCCAACAACAAGAAAATAGCACTTGTGCAGCTTCACTGAAGAATTCTACCAAACATTCTAGAAGCATTCCCTTAAATTCACTCAGACTACTCCAGAGTATAGAAAAGGGAAGGAAAACTCCTAAATTCATTCTAGGAAGCCAGAATAACCAAAACCAGGAAAAGAAAGACACCATCACACACACACAAAAATAAAGGATAAACCAATGTCCCTCATGAATACAGGTGCAAAAATTCTTAACAAAATTTTGTTGTTGTTAGGTGCCATAGAGTTGGTTCCAACTCATAGCAACACCATGCACAACAGAAAGAAACACTGCACAGTCTTGCACCATGTCCACAATCATTTTTATGCTTAAGCCTGTTATTGCAGTCATTGCATCAATCCATCTCATCGAGAGTCTTCCTCTTTGTCACAGACACTCTATCAAGTATGATGTCCTTTTCCAGTGACAGATCCCTCCTGACAACATGTCTAAAGTATGCAAAATGTAGTCTTGCCATCTTTGGTTCCAAGGAGCACTCTGGTTACACTTCTTCCAGAACATGTCTGTTTGTTCTTTTGGTGGTCCATGGTACATTCAACAATCTTCTCCAACACCATAACTCAAAGGCATCACTTCTTCTTCTGTCTACTTTATTCATTGTCCAGCTTTCACATGCATATGATGTGATTGAGAATACCATAGCTTGAGTCAGGAGTCTTCAAGGTGACATCTTTACTTTTCAATGCTTTACAGGGATCTTTTGCAGGAGACTTTTCCAATGCAACGCATATTTTGATTTCTTGACTTCTGCTCCAAGGGCTTCAGTTGCAGATCCAAGTAAAATAAAATTCTTGACAACCTCAATCCTTTCTCCATTTATGATGAAGTTGCTTACTGGTCCAGTTGTGAGGATTTTTGTTTTCTTGATGTTGAGGTACAATCCATACAGAAGGCTGCGGTCCTTGATCTTCGTCAGTAAGTGTCTCAAATCCTCTTCACTTTCAGCAAGTCAGGTGGTGTCCTCTGTGTAACTCAGGTTGTTAAAGAGTTGTCCTCCAGTCCTGATGCCTTGTTCTTTTTCATAGAACCCAGTTTCTCAGATTATTTACTCAGCACACAGTTTGAAAAGGTATGGTGAAAGGACACAGCCCTGATGCACACCTTTCCTGACTTGAAACCGTGTAGTGTCCCCTTGTTCTTTTCACATGACTGTCTCTTGATCCATATATAGATTCCTTAAGAGCACAACTGGGTGACTTGGACTTCCTGTTCTCTGCAATGTTAGCCACTATTTATTATGATCCCCACAGTCAAATGCCTTTGCATAGTCAATGAAACATAGGCAAACTTCTTTCTGGTATTCTCTGCTTTCAGCCAAGGTCCATCTGACATCAGCAACGATATCCCTGGTTCCATATCCTCTTTTGAATCCAGCTTGAATTTCTGGCAGTTCCTTGTCAATATACTGTTGCAGTCTCTTTTGAGTGATCTTGAGCAAAATTTTACTTGCATGTGATATTAACGGTATTGTTTGGTAATTTCCTCATTTGGTTGGATCACTTTTCTTTGGAATGGACATAAATATAGATCTCTTCCAGTCAGTTGGCCAGGTAGCTGGCCTCCAAATTTCTTGGCATAGACAAGTGAGCACTTCTAGTGCTGCATCTGTTTGTTGAAATATCTCAATTGATATTCTACCAGTTCCTGGAGACTTTTTTTTTTTTTTTTTTTTTTGCCAATGCCTTCAATGCAGCTTCAACTTTTTCCTTCAGTACCATCGGTTCCTGATCATATGCTACCTCTTCAAATGGCTGAACATCGATCACTTCTTTCTGGTATAATAACTCTGTGTATTCCATCCATCTTCTTTTGATGCTCCCTGAGTCATTTATTGTTTTCCCTGTGGAATCTTTCACTACTGCAACTCCAGGCTTGCATTTTTTTTCTTCACTTTTTTCAGTTTGAGAAATGCGGAATATATTCTTCCCTTTTGGTTTTCCATTTCTAGCTCTTTGTACACGTCCTTATAATACTTTTATCTTCTTGAGCTTCTGTTTGGAATCTCCTGTTTAGGTCTTTTACTTTGCTGTCCTGTCCTTTTGCTTTAGCTGCTCAATGTTTGAGAGCAAGTTTCAGAGTATTTTCTGACATTCACTTTGGTCTTTTCTTTCTATCCAGTCTTTTTAATGATCTCTTGCTCCCTTCATGGATGATGTCTCTGATGTCATTCCAGTATTAGTCTGGTCTTCAGTCACTGGTTCTCAATACATCAAGTCCGTTCTTGAGATGATCTTTAAACTCAGGAGGAATATATTCAAGGTCATACTTCGGCTTTTATGGGCTTGTTCTAATTTTCTTCAGTTTCAGTTTGAATCTGCACATGAGCAGTTGATGATCTGTGCTGCAGTCAGCACTTGGTCTAGTTCTGACTGCTGATATGGAGCTTTTCCATTGTCTTTTTCCATAGATGTAGCCTATTTGGTTCCTGTGTATTCCATCTGGTAGAGTCCATGTGTACCATCACCGTTTGTGTTGGTTAAAAAAGGTATTTGCAATGAAGTCATTAGTGTTGCGAAATTATATCATGCAATCTCTGGCTTTACTTTTGTCACCAAGGCTGTATTTTACAGCTACTGACCCTTCTTCTTTGTTTACAACTTTTGCATTCCAGCCACTAGTAATTATCAATGCATCCTTATCACATGTTCAATCAGTTTCAAACTGCAGAAGCTGGTAAAAATCTTCAGTCTCTATGTCTTTGGCCTTAGTGTTTGGCGCATAAGTTTGAATACTAGTTGTGTTGCACAGGAAGAGCCTAGGAGACAGAAGGACCTATACGAATGGGAGATTGTATCAACATGAGACCAGAAAAACTGGTTGGTACCTGGTCACCACCAAAGGTAGCCATGATGAGGGACACAATGTAGAGTCCCTGAGGCAACATCAGAAAAAGAAGGGTGCAGCTCAAGAACTCTACTAAAAGACTAGAATTGATGATTTGACAGCCTAGAGCATCCCCTGGGAACACAGCACCTAGATCTGCTGCTGACCTTGACTGGAAATTAGTACTGAGGTTAACTCTTCAGACAAGAATGGACTGGACTCAGGGACACAGTGTGACCATCTGCTGTGTGTACTTTATGGTTCTATACATTTACAGGAGGCTATCCTACTGGTTTCTTTCTAGATGGGAGATAAGTGGGTAGAGAGGAGGGGACAGGCACTTGTTAAGAGACTACTAGAAATGCAGAGTGAAAAGGAGGAATATGCTGTCACTGGGTGTGGAGAGCAGATGGAGCTGCAGATAGACGGGCATGCAAAATTGATTTGGATTGTATACCTTCACTTAATCACAATAAAAAGTGATGATAAAAAGACTTTTTGAAAAGAGTAAAACAAGAATTCACAAATTTGGAAAAATTTGTTTTTGGTGGTAACATATCTGACAAAGATCTAATCTTTAAAATATATAGAAAACTCCAACAACTCAACAAAAATAAACACCTGATTAAAAATGGGCAAAAGTGACGAACAGACACTTCACCAGAAAGAAATCTAGACAATCAACAGATACATGAACAGATGCTCACTATCATTAACTGCTGCCAAAAACAAACAAACAAACAAGAGCAAAGAAAACAAAAACAAAAAACCCTAACTTGTTTTCGTCAAGTTGATTCTTGATTCAGAGACCCTGTAGGACAGAATAAAACTACTCCAGAATTTTCAAGGAGTGGCTGATTCGAACTTCTGACCTTTTGGTTAGCAGCCATATTTCTTAACCACTGTACCATTAGGCATAAATCAAAACTATAATGAGATATGATACATCATGGATTGAATTGTGTTCTCCAGAATATGAGGTCTGACAATTAAGTTCACAAACTCATCCTAGAAAAAGTGCTACATACAGGACTCATTATTGAATATCACAATGGTCACCTTTGAAGTACTCCTCTTGGGAAGCTATGCATGAATGCCAGCAGCTAGTCAGCCCTTCAAAGCAATTTTGGAACTCTTTTTCTGGAATGGCCATCAGAGCTGTCATCAAATTACCCTTGATATCCTGAATGTCATCAAAATGTCTTCCTTTCAATATTTCCTTCATCTTTGGGTAAATAAAAAAGTCACTGGGGCCAGACCAGCTGAGTAGGGAGTGTGTTCCAATACAGTTATTTGTTTACTGGCTAAAAACTCCCTCACAGACTATAATTAACTTCATGAAATTGCTACCATGCCACTGTGCACAATGGCCATTCCAGAAGGAGTTCCAAAATTTCTTTGAAGGGTGGACTAGGCACTGACATTGGTGTACAGCATCCTAAGGGGAGTACTTTGAAGGTGGCAGTAGTGATATTCAGCAGTGAGGTATGCAGCACATAGAACAATTAAGTCCACAGACTTGCTCGTTGGACCTGTATGTGTCAACTTTGCTAGTCCATGATTCCGTGTACTGGGTGATGATCCCCCATTTAGTCATCTGATATGATTTTCCTATGTGTTGTAAACCCTACCTCTGTGACATTAATGAAGGTGGATTAGCAGCATTTATGTTAATGAGGCAGGACTCAATCTACAGGATTAGACTGTGTTGTAATTGAATCTCTTTTGAGACATAAAAGAGGGAAGTAAGCAGAGAGACCCTGTCCTCATACTGTGAAGAAAGTACCACCAGGAGCAGAGTGTATTCTTTGGACCCAGGGGTCCTGCACAGAGAAGCTCCTAGACCACGGGAAGATTGATGAAAAGGACCTTAACCCCAGAGCTAAATGAGGCAGTAAGTCTTCCTCTGTAGCTGGTACCCTAATTTCAGACTTCCAGTCTACTAGACCATGACAAAATAAACTTCTGTTTTTAAAGCCATCTGTTTATGGTATTTCTGTTATAACAGCACCAGATAACTAAGATACCATTTTATACCAGTAATAACAACACTGATCAAGACACAGAAAATAAGAAATGCTGGAAAGGCTGTGGGGAGATTAGAACACTCACACACTGCTGTTGAGAATATAAAATGGTACGGTCATGATGGAGAAAGATACGATGTTTCCTCAAAAAGCTAGAAATAGACATATTATTAAAAAAAAATCCCCCACTTAGGTATACACACTGCAGTAATAACAGCTGTGACACGAACAGACACATGCACGCTCACGTTTGCTGCAGCGTTACTTTCAACAGCAGAAAGATGCAAACAATCTAAGTGTCCATCAGTGGATGAATGGATAACAAATCATGGTATGTATAACATATACACAAAGAATACTATGTAATGTTAAATATTAATGATGAATCTGCAAAACATCTGACAACATCATGAATCTGGAATATAGCATGCTGAGTGAAATGTGTCAATCACAAAAGACAAATCTTGTAAGAGACTGCCATTATAAAAACTCAAGGATAGATTTTTACACACAGAGAAACATTCTTTGACAGTTACCAGGGATGGCAGGGGCAGGGAAAACCACTATCTAGATAGTGGACACTAACTTTGGTGAAGAGAAAGATAATATACAATATGAGGGAAGGCAATACAATGTAATCAAGGCAAAGGAGATACCGAAGAGATATGCAACAGAAAATGACAACAATGATGAATATTAACGCATATACAATCCTGCAACAACAGTAACAACAAACAATAATGTATAGATGGGTACACAGACAGAATTTTAAGCTGAATAGGGATGGGAGGGCATATAGAAGTATACCGAGGTAAGTATGCATGAGCACATGCTGCAAATATACCCATGTATCCAATAGTGCATACAGCAGGCGTAGTCATGAAAATGTCTTAGCCATAACCATACACCTCCCAGGACTGAGATATTGGGTTTGAGGGCTAGGAACTATAGTCTCAGGTAACATCTAGGTTCACTGGCATATCATAATCCATATATATAGTGTGCTACATTATACTGTGGTGAGTATTGACTGGGGTCTTAGGAGCTTGTGAGTGGCCATCTAAGCTACAATAATTGGTCTCTTTCCATCCGGAGCCAAGAAGAGTGAGGAAAACTCAAGGAAGATTCAAGGAAACATGACCTCTACTACTCTGAGACCAGCAGAACTAGATGGTGCCTGGCTACGCTACTAACTGTTCTGACTGGAACCAAAATAGAAGGCCATGGACACAGTGGGAGAGACATGTAGAATGGAATTCAAACTCGTAAATAAGACTAAACTTACTGGTCTAATAGAGGAGACTGATGGAACCCCCAAGCCTGTAACCTTAGACACCTTTCCAACTTGGGAACTGAAACATTCCTGGAGATCACACTATAGTCATACAATAGACAAGTCTACAAAATGGGCAACAATACTAGTGAGGGATGTATACCTCAGAGCAATAAACTATAACAAAACACCCAAACTCATTGCTGTGGCGTCAATGCCGACCCATAGTTACTCTATAGGACAGAGCAGAACTGTTCCAGAGTTCCCAAGGAGCGCCTGGTGGATTTAAACTGTCAGCCTTTTGGTTAGCAGATGTAGCACTTAACAACTACTCACCGGGGTTAAACCAAAACCAAACAAAACCCACTGAGTGGCATTAATTCCTCGCATTACTTCCGACTCACAGGGTTAGGCAGACCTAAAGAAGCAGTATTTGCCCAAAAGCAAAGCTCAGAAAGAAGACAGCGGGGGCAGGAAATTTTGGTGAATGGATACGGTGAACCCAGGGGGGAAGCAGGGTTTGGGATAAATGTCGTGAAACAAGCAGTGCATGAACAGTTGATAGGGAGACTAACTTGCTCTGTGAACTTTCACCTAAACAACAATAAAGTGTTTAAAACAGACAAAGTTTTTTGTAACTAATTTTTCCATTCCAGCTATAGTCCCAGTTCATTCATATTTTACAAATACTTCTTTGATACTGATGTGATCACAACTGATTTCTGGACACCTCTGCAAGCCATTTCCCAGATCTCCTCTGTGGGAATGAAGAGAAGAAGAAAACTCAAGTGGTCAGTCACACCATGCCAAAATCTTGTGCAGATTGAAGCCCTTGGAGGTTTAGTCCTTGCTAGGTGGTTGCCACGCAGACTGCCCAGACCCTAGCACTGTTTGGCGTCAGATGGATGAATTTCAAGCTGAAACACACAGGGCTGTAGGGAATCAGCTGTGCGTCATGGTCGCTGGGGCTGCGGCGGGGTTCGGTGAATCAGCAGCAGAGATGGATGAATGAAGCAAACACCTCATTCGAGTCTCTGCCGCCTCCTCTGCCCAAGGCCAGCTTCACAAGTGTTCATCATCAGTATTTCCCTTCCCTGAGCGGAGGAAGCGGTTTGCACATTATGTATTCATAGGCACAGCCATTCATAGCGTTCTGTCTTGCTCCTCCTGTTGAGCCTCGGAAACAAACCTGAAATGTCAGGACTCTGCTGCCTCTTTTCCCAACAGGAGAATCACACCAAGCCGATGGTGCAAATGACATAGCGACCTCCATGCAAAGGAAACAGGGATCAGGCCAGCTCCCAACATCCTGAATAATTGTGGAGCCAATTACACCGTTTTGAGCTCAGGAGACACTTTAGAGACTTTTTGGTATTTACGTCCTGACCATGACTTCTGAAATCTCTAAATTGCCTGTATCTGACTCACTAGGCTGTCTCTATTAGCTAACATAGGATTGGTTCTCCTTCTTTCTTTTTAAATAACCATCAAAGCCCAAAGAGGTAAAATCCTGTGTTTCTCCCACAGTGGAGCATTTCTTCCTTCTGAAGCAGGAAGTCAAGCAGGACACATCTTAGCTGCCAGAGGCAGCCAAGGTCTGAGCTCCTGCAGCAGGCTGCCTGGATTTGAAAGCTGCCTCTGCTTTCACTAGCAGCAGGGCTGTAAGCAAGTGACTGTTCCTCCTTGTGCTTCCACTTCTGCTTGTGCAGCTATCAAAATCAAAATAACAGATACCTTAAGTGCATGATTCCAGTTAGAATAATAAGCATTCGATAACTATAGCTAGTTTTATTGTTTTAACATTGATTGGATATTGTGTTAGGCACAGAGGATATAAAATGAAGAAGATTCAGGTGCTGCTCAGGTGGACTCTAATGGTGAGAATGTCTTTGGGGGAAAACGTCTATAAACACCATTATACCATATGGGATAAATGTGTAAGCAGAAGCAGTGAGGGGAGACAGACGGTGAGTAATTCTACAGAAGGGAACTGGAGGATTGCACTCAGCACTGAACCTTTGAATTTGTCTTCTAAGATGGATGAAAGTTACCAGGAGAAAAATTGGTGAGTTTGCTTCATCTCAGCCTCTCAGGCAGCCTGTGTCTTTGTGTAGAGCTTTCTTCAGCTTCCCAAAAGAAGGCTGGTCCCAGGCCTGACCTAGATCAACAGGATATGTGCCTACCCTGGAGATTTCTTTCTGGGCCCGGAGTATCTCCTCCTACACCTGTGCCTTTCCAGGAAAACTGCATATTCCAGGGGTTAGCTGTGTCTCCTTAACCCAAAGATGTAGATCTATGTTAAGAACAAGAGAGAGACCAAACTCTCATGAGAGGCCAAGATATTCAGTTTTATCAGGGCATCCTGTTCTTGGGGTCTGGAAATTAGGGTTTATTTCAAATAGTTTATTTCACAGTTTATTTCAAATAGCCACACTAGTACACTGAGCTTCCCGTTACTAAGAGTTCTTGGGAGCAGCCAAGTAGGAACATGAAAGGCATACAGCTGGAATATGGCTGAACAAAGATTCAAACATAGGTCTTCTGCCTCTGAGTTCTGTGTTCCTTCCCTTGCCTGGTGCTGGTTGAAATTCCCAACTTTAAACAAACAGGAGCATTCTAGTAAGCTGCCAACAGCTGCATTTACTACCTCTCCTAGCAACTGCCTGTCCAGGGAGTTCAACTGCTGTTTGAGCTCCTAATTCTGTGAAATGTCTGTCTGCCACCTTCTCCTCCGTGCATACCTCGAGGTGTAGTCCTCCACAGCTGACCACCTCCGATTCCCTCCCACCCATCATTTCCTACAAAGTGTAGAGCAAAGTAGGTAGTCCAGAAGTACACAGAGAAGAGTGAAATAAATCAGGCTGAGAAGGTAACTGAAGTCAAATAGAGATTAAAAATTCCTTCTGCATTTTAAACAACAAAAAACCCAAATCCTCTTCCACTGAGTAGTAAATTGTCACTCACTGTAACCCTATAGGACAGAGTAGGACTGCCAAATAAGATTTTCCAGGCTGTAATTGTTTCCACTGGAGAGGCTGATAGGTTTGAACCACTGAATGCTTCGGTTAGCAGCCCAACAATTAACTAATACAACTCATGGGGTCATTATTTTGAACACAAGACTATGAAAAGACTGCCGTGAGTGGGACTTGTTCTCCCCAAGTTCACAATTGGAGACGTGGAGTTATTTACCTTATGTCTAAACCAAAACTAAGGTGGGTGGGGCTAAGGGGGCAGATTAGCCACACTCATCCTGTGAGCCCTCTAACAACAAAGCACTAGAAAAACTACTGAATGGATTATGCAGGATATTCTAGGAGCCCTGAGTATCAGGGAGAAAGCTGAGAGATCAGACTGGGTGACAGGGAAAGCAGAACAGGTCAAAAAGCACCCAGTTTATCCAGAATTATATCCACAGACTACAGATGAACCCACTTCTGCCAGCTAAGCAGAGCTGTGATGGGACAGCAAGGCTCTGAACAAAGTAGTGGTGTGGCAAAGTGGAGCATGTTTTTCTTAGCAGGGAAGCTGAGCTGCAGATAGTTGCACCTATGGAACTGCATAGGACTTTCACCTCAGTGTCATAAGCTAAGCGTATGTGAACTCTGGCAGTTTTAAATCTTTCCTACTGGCTGATGTCCCCACCCTTTCTCTGACACAACCCCCTCCCTTCTCCATTCTGCACAGGTGCTAAACTCTGACATTTTACCTGGGCTGCAAGTGGGGTATCTCACCCACACACAACTTAATAAAGCTCATCACAAAAGAAGAGATTGAAAAAGTAATTTAAAAATTCCCAACCCAAAATAGTCCTGGCCCAGGTGGCTTCACTGGAGAATTCTGCCAAACTTTTAGAGAACAGTTAACACAACTATTACTAAAGGTATTTCACAGCATACAAAACATAGAATGCTCCCAAATTCATTCTATGAAGCCATCATAAGCTAATACCCAAACCTGGTAAAGATAGCGCAAAAAGAAAAATTACGGACCAATATCTCTCCTGGGCTTAGATGCAAACATTCTCAACAAAATTCTAGCCAGTAGAATTCAACAACATTGTTGTTACTTGCCTTTGAGTAAGTTCTGACTTACGCAAATCAGAATGAATCACTGCCCAGTCCTGTGCCATTCCCATTATAGTTTTTATGCTTAAGCCCATTGTTGGAGCCATTGTGTCAGTCTATCTTATTGAGGTCGTTCTCTTTTTCATTGACCCTTCACTCTAGCAAGCATGATGTCCTTCTCCAGATCCCTCCTGACAATACATCCAAAGTATGTGAGATGCAATCTTGTTATCTTTGCATCCAAAAGCACTCTGGCTGTACTCTCAGAACAAGTCTGTTTGTTCTTTTGGCAGTGCATAGTACATTCAGTATTCTTCTGGAGCACCACAATTCAAAGGCATCAATTCTTCTGTCTTCTTTATTAATTTTCCAAGTTTTGCATGCATATGATGCTATTGAAAATACCATGGCTTGGGTTAGGTGCAACTTAGTCTTCAAGGTGACATCTTTACTTTTCAACACTTTAAAGAGGTCTTTTGCAGCAGACTTTCATAATGCTATGTATCTTTTGATTCCTTGACTGCTGCTTCTATGGGTGTTGATTGTGGAACCAAATAAAATGAAATCCTGGCAAGCTCTATTCTTTCCCCATTTATCATGACGTTACTTGTTTTCTTGATGTTGAAGTGCAATCCATACTGAGGACTGTGGTCTTTAATCTTCATCAGGAAGTGATTCAAGTCCTCTTCATTTTCAGTAAGCAACGTGTCATCTGCATAAGGCAGGTTGTTAATAATCTTCATCCAATTAGCCATTAGAGAAATCCAAATCAAAACTACAATGAGACATCATCTCATCACAATAAAGCTGACGTTAATCCAAAAAACACAAAACAATAAATATTGGAGAGATTGTGGAGAGACTGGAACTCTTCTACACTGCTGTTGGGAAGGTAAAATGGTATGACTGCTTTGAAAATTAATTTGGTATTTGAAATAGAAATCCTACTGCTTGGAATATATCTTAGAGAAATAAAGGTGATCACATGAATAGATACACACACACACCAGTGTTTACTGAAGCACTGTCCTCAACAGCAAAAGCATAGAATCAACCTAGACACCCATCAACAGATGAGTGAATGATGAACTATGGTATATTTACACAATGGAATACTGTGCAATGATGATCTTGGGAAACATCTGATAACAGGGAGTCATCTGGAAGGCATTAGTCTGAGTGAAGTAAGTCAGTCACAAAAGGACAAATATTGTATGAGACCACTATTACAAGAACTCAAGAAAAGGTTTAAACACAGAAGAAAACAGTCTTTGATGGTTATGAGGGAGGGGAGGGAGAGGGGTATTAATAGATTAAACAGCAGATAGGAATTGCATTGGGTGAGAGACAGCACACAGTGGAAGGGAGACGGACACTGCTAGACTAAACTCGATCCAACATTTCAAAGGACAGACTAAATACAACCCAGCATTTCAAAGGACAGAGTCTCAGGGACAAGGATTTGGAGACCGTGTTTTCAGGGGACATCTAGATCAACTGGCATAACTTTCTTTCTTAAAGAAAATATTTTGCATCCCATTTTGTTGTTAGGTGTCTGGGGTCTTAAAATCTAGTAAGCTGCAGTCTAAGTATCATCACTAGGTCCCAATCCACTTGGAGCAAAGGAGAATGAAGGGCATCAAAGACATGAGGAAAATATAAGCCTAGGAGGCAGAAGGGGCCATATGATCCACAGACTACACCAGCACGAAACCAGAAGAGCTAGAAGGCACCTGGCCACCATCAGTAATTGTCCTGACAGTGACGTAGTGGGAGAAAAATTGGGGTACAGATCTAAAACTCTATTAAAAGACCATCCCTGATAATCCAACGTCCTGCAGTGTCCCCTGAGACCCTAGCCCCTGGACTCTGTGCTAGCCCAGAGCTGAGACCAGTCCTGAAGCCAACTCTCCAAAAAGATTGGACTGGAATGGAAGACATAGAGTGATTCTGGTGAAGTATGTGATTCTAATTTAAACGTGTACATGAAGCTATCAGAGCAGCCCCTGTCCAGAGGCAAGATGAGAGGATATTGGGAGAGGGAGAAGATGTTGGTTGAATAGATAGGGGAAGTACAGGATGGAAAAGAGGAGTGAGCTGTGACAAGGTGGGGTGAGCAGCTACAGTCACACAGCAGTGTGTGGGGGTGGGGGGTTGTATGGCAAATTGGCTTGGATCATAAATTTTCACTTAAAGCACAGTAATTTTTTTTTTAAATAAAAGAAACCCAAACTAAACCCATTACCACAGGACAGAGTGGAACTGCCGCATGGGGTTTCCAAGGTTCTAAATCATTATGGAAGCAGAGTGCCATGTCTTTTCCCATTGAGAAGCTGATAGTTTCAAACCATTGACCTTTCTATAAGCAGGAGTGTGCTTACCCACTGTACCACCAAGGCTCTTGTCTCATATGTAATCACTCCAAATTCAGTTTTGCATCTAATTGCATTAAAACCTCAATGAATTGTTGTTCTTGCATTTTTAATGAGAAAAAGGCTGCCCCCATTTCAGCTCTGTGCACTTCTCTGCATGTTAATCTCTCACTCATTAGCTGGAGCACCTCAGGAGCAAAGAGTACCTCCTGGTAGAGCAAACAGTTTTTAATCAAGTCTTTCAACTTTCTGTGAAAGTCAACTAAAGTAAAACCCCACTAGAATGCCTTCCCTTTACTGCAATTTCTAAGGCACGGGCTAAAGGAGAAAGACCAGAGCTGCAGACAGGAGTTGAGCGTTCATCCTGGCAGCATACCAAAAAAAAAAAAACAGTCTCCTTGCTATTGACTCAGTTCTGACTCTTAGTGACTCAACAGGATGGAGTAGAATTACCTCCATGGGATTTTCAGCACTGTAAATCTGTACAGAGGCAGACTGCAACGTTGTTCTCCCATAGAGCAGCTGATGCGTCTGAACAACCAGCTCTTCAGTTAAGAGCAGAATGTTTAACCACTGAGACACCAGGGTTCTCCTGGCCCCAAGCTACCCATAATGACAGCTTGAAGGGCACATGCAGGCATTGTTGGGCAGGTGTCTAGCTTGTGGAAGTTCCATCTGCTGGGTGAGTTGGGGTAGATCTGTGATGTTTCACATCAGGAATATGGCCACACGGCTGCCAACCCTACGAGCTGAAGGGATAGTAGGAGTACCTACTGTCCCAGCAGAGGGAGTTGCTGAGACCTAAATCAGGTGCGGGAGCCCAACCAAGCGGGAAGGAAGGGAAGGCATCGGTTCTGAGCCCAAACCAGTTGTTATTGAGTCACTTCAGACTCTCAATGACCGTACTTGTATCAGAGTCAGAGTAGAACTGTTCCACAGGGTTTTCTATGGCCATGACCTCCCCAGAAGAGCTTTAGTGATGCAGTGGTTGTAGCAACTGACTGATAAGTGAAAGATTTGCAGTTTGAATCCAGCAGCTACTCTACAGAAGAGAGATGTGGCAGTCAGTTTCTGTAGAGATTTATATCCTTGGAAACCCTATGCAGTCACTAGAAGTCAGAAAAAACTCAACAGTGGTGATTGTGGTTTGGTTTGATCACCTTTCAGAAGTACATTACCAGGCCTTTCTTCTCCAGTGTCTCTAGGTAGATTTGAATCATTGGCCTTTCAGTTAGTAACCAAGTCCTAAATCATTTATGCCACCTAGGATTTAGAGCCACTCACTTCTTAAGAGGAAATGCTGGTGGCGCAGTGGTTAGGTGCTACATCTGCTAACCAAAAGGTCAGCAGTTCAAATCTGCCAGGTGTTCCTTGGAAACACTATGGGGCAGTTCTCTTCTGATCTATACGGTCATTATGAATCAGAATTGACTCAGCGTCAGTGGGTTTGATTTGGTGGGTTTACTCCTTAAAACCCGTTGCTTATCTAGCAGCTTTTTCCAGATTAACATCAAAAATCCTCAACACAGCCCACCACTTGCTGGGGGCTGGCCCCTGCTTCCCCACCCACCTCCTAGGCCCCACTTCTTTTCTACTCTAGTCTTAGCCTTCTATTCCTCAGATGGTCTGCATTTTCCATCACTCAGGACTTTTGCACATACCATTTCATCTGCATGGTGTATGGTTCATTCACCTTCCTAATTAACTTTCTGTCTTTCTGCAGACCTCACTTTAGTCATCATTTCCTAAAGGAAGGTGTCCCTAACACCCCAGGTGAAAGCAGGCTCTTTTTTATAGGCCCTGGAAGAACCCAGCTTCTTTCTCTCATGGAACTATCTTCAGTCATTCTTGTGACTATGTGTTTTCTGCCTCTTGCACAGAAAACACATAGATTGTAAGTTCCTGGTGAGCAAAGTTTGGATCTCTCTGTGCTTATCTTTGTGTCCTCAGCGTCTTGCACTTGGGAGATGATTTTTTTTTTTTTTAAAAAAAAGGATTCTCCTTCACAAGATGGGCTAGTAATATTACACAGGAAGAATGAGGCAGAACCCCCCGTGACAGATCAGGCCAACAAAATCAGGCATAGAAATCAGTTTGACACATTCATTGGCATGTGGATATCCAGAGCTCCTTTTCCACAAAGAAGATGACAGGTGTCATGGTTTGAACTGTGTCCCCCAGAAAATATGTGCAGCCATGTGGCTGAGATAAGAGTGTGGCTTGCCCCACCCTTAATGTTTTCGCCCTGCAGGAGATAAAAAGGAGAGAAGAAACAAAGGACAATTTGGGAGCCTCGTTACCATCAAGAGAGCAGCACCGGGAGCAGAGCGTGTCCTTCAGACCTGAGGTTCCTGCGCCAGGACGCTCCCTGGACAAAAACTGATGCAATACCGGACTTTCCTCCAGAGCCGACAAGGGGAAAGCCTTCCCCTGGAGCGGACACCCTGAATATGGACTTGCAACCTACCGGACTGTGTAAGAATAAACCTTCCTTTGTTAAAGCTATCCACTCTGTGGTATTTCTGTTATAGAGCGGCCCTAGCTGACTAAAACAACAGGGATGTGGCAATAAGATCAGCTCCAGACACCATCAGCTGAAGTGATACACCCAATTCCAGCCAGATCCGGCTCAATGGTATGAAGGTTGAAAGCAGCAATGAACTGGTGAGAAGGCTTGGGGGCTTGAAGACACGCAGATGGACAAACTGGTGCATGTCCGCATTTAGTATGTCCTGCCCTGAGTAAGCATCTACCAGTTACTGTTATGTCAGTTCATACTTGTGGTGACCTCATGTGTTTCAGAGCAGAACTATGCTCTTTAGGGCTTTCAGTGGCTGTGACTTTTCAGAAGCAGATCGCCAGGTCTTTCTTCTGAAGTATCTCTGGGTAGATTTGAACTCCCAACATTTCAGTTACTAACTGGGCCTAACTGTTTGTACCACCCAGGGAACTTAGTGAGGCTTTATGAGCCCCTTACTTTGCATGATGAACTCTACTACCTGGAAACCCTGGCAGCATAGTGGTTAAGTTCTACAGCTACTAACCCAAAAGTTCAGCAGTTCAAATCTACCAGGTGCTCCTTGGAAACTCTGGGAGTAGTTCTACTCTGTCCAACAGGGTTGCTACGAGTTAGAATCAACTTGATGGCAGTGGGTTTCGGTTTTGCTCTCTACCACCTAGGCAACGTGAAGATAGTTAAATATACATGAATGAGGGACCCCACCTTGCCACAGAATGTCACTTCTAATATTTGTCTGAAAGAAGGCATCTATGTTCTCAGTGTATCCTTAGGACCTTTAAGGATGCTTCTGGAAATATGTCCATGGAAGCCTAGGGGCAGTTAGGGGCATATTCTGAGCAATGAGTGACATTGCTGTAACTGTAAATAACAACGCTGATAGCCAGCCTCCGGCGCTTAATCACAGGATGCCTGAGTGCCACTGTTCCTCCTTGCTTTCTCTTTAAAATGCGTCACAGAGGCTAAACATACTTCCTGCATCTTGTGCTGGAAGTCTCGCTCTACTCTTGTGACACCAGCATGTCTAATTAGGAGCCCAGCATCTAGCACCCCTGACCCCATCTGTGGGAGGCAGGCTCTTGAGCTCCGGATTCTATTTCCAGCTTGGGAGACGATGAGCCAGGAGAGGTGACGCATCTAAACACCTCCCCTGGTGTTTCTTTAATTGACAGCCTGAGTGCTTCTCATCAAATGTCTCTCCTTTCAAACTCAATTACGTAGCTTGCCTCTCCCGGAAGGCAAGTCTTGAAAAATTCCTTTTCATCCCATTCTCCATTCCCATTCCCCAGCAACTACTCACATCCCATAGGCAAGCATATTAACATGTTTAATGTCTATCTCTTTGCTTGTTTGTATTCTTGTAAAACAGGCTTTGTTGTTCTACGTGCATGTATTTCTAATCTATGTAAATTGTACTGTGCCGGATGTCCCTTCCTGTGTTTTGTATGCTTATACTCATCACTGTGCTTCTGAGGTTTATCCAGGTTGCTAGGTAGGCATCTAATCTGATGATAACCAAGCTGCACACCTCAATGTCCACTGGCCCAGCGAGGTATATCCTGATTACACCATGTTGCAGAGAACATCCCTGTGCATGGTGCTTATGTCTGCCTGTAGGGGAATCTTCTAAGGAGATCACTCTCCCGAGCCCCTTGAGGGCTCTGTTGTTCTCACATGGTGACTTTAGATCTATTCAGTCAGGCGTGACCCCCTGCTAAAATTTTGCATTTCAAATAAGCTCCCAGGTGGATGTTAATAATGTCGGTTAGGGACTAATTCTGAGAACCACTACCCAGGCCAGGCCAGGCCACCGAATGCAACCCAACCCCTGCCAACCTCAACCAATCCCAACCCTACCCAACCCAACCCAACCTATTGCTGCTGAGTCAATTCTGACTCATAGCAACCCTTATGACAGAAGAGAACTGCCCCATAGGGTTTCCAACACGGTAAATCATATGGAAGAAGACTGCTCTATCTTTCTTCCATAGAATGGCTGGTGGGTTCAAGCTGCCAACTTTTCACTTAGCTGTTGAACATTTTAGCCACTGTGCCACCAGGGTTCCTCACTAGTAGAGAAGTGGTTCTCAAAATTTGTTATATATGAGAATTGCCCACGTATCTTGTTAAAACGTAGACTCTAATTTCGTATAACTGGGCTGGAAATCTAAGTTCTGAGCAGAGACCAAACCAAAATGAACTGGTTTGGAGCCCTGGCTGTAAGTGGTTCTAGACCTCAGCATCCATCAGATTCACCCGGAAAGATTAAAACACATTTCTAGACCCTATGACTGGGGTCTTCCTAAGGTTGGATTCTGAGAATTTCAGTTCCTACCAAGTTCCCTGGTGATGCTGGTGGTGCAGAGAACTAGAGTTGGAGAATCATGTAGTATTTGTTTTGACTCATCCTACCTGTAGCATACCTGCCCTATGTCCCTGTTTCTTTAGTGTCAAAGTCATCAGGTGATTTGTGAGACAATTGCTACTCAGGCATTCTGATTGATTATTAAATTTTTCCCTCACATGGGGTTACTGGAGATCTGCTACTAAATACTGTAAAAAAAAAATTGTCTATGGTATGCAACACAGACACAGTGGCTGGAACTGTGGAGAAAGTTTTCGTATTAGAGAACCTTTTGTTAGCTTCCCTGTTCATACCACATATATAAAGGTCCTACCTCCGGAAGAGATCTATACATTCTGCCAAATAAAAAAGAAACAAAGCCAAACTGTGTCAAGTCTATTCCAACTCACAGCAACCCTGTGGGACGATATAGAACTGCTTCATACGGTTTCCAAGGCTATAATTCTTCACAGAAGCAGGCTATCACATTTTTCTCCCAAGGAGTGGCTGGTGGATTCAAACCACCAACCTTTCAATTACCAGCTGAGCACTTTAGCCACTGTGCCACAAGAGCTCTAAGATCTGTACAAAGTTTAAGTGAGCTGTGAAAATTCGTCTGGTAAGTCAGCGGGAGCCCTGGACCCCGAATGCTGAGCTTGAACTGTGAAGATGCTAAACTTGAACCTTGAAGAACTGATAAACCTCCTCTGGGCTTCTGATTTTAATCAGCAGGGGTGGGAGAATGTCAGTGGCTAATTTCCAACGTGAAAATACCTTATTCAAGTATTTCACATAAATACTGTTAACTCATAAAGCAATGGCTGTTAGAAGAATCTGAAAGATTGAGAACTTCAGTGTGATTTAAATCAAGTAATTGAATTCTAGTGCATGAACTTCCTTCTCTCAAAAGCTGTGGAGGGAGCAGATGCCCAAACATGCATGGTATTAGATTAAGGAAAGTTTTTTTTTTTTTAGTTTTCCTCTGAAAACCAGATGGTTCCAGAATCCAAAGGAAATGGAAAGGAAAAATCTACTTATTTGGTTTGAGCAGTTCCTACTGAAAATACATGAGAAAGAAAGACACTTGAACACCTAATATTTGAATGTAAAAAGAACCCTAGTGATGCTATGGTAGGCACTTGGCTGCTAACTGAAAGACTGGTGATTTGAACCCATTCGGCAGCTCCGTGGGAAAGATCTGGTGGTCTGTCCCCAGGAAAATTACAGCTTAGAAAACCCTATGGTGGCAGTTCTCGGTCACACGCCATCGCTTTAGTCAGATTCAACTCACTGGCACCCAACCACAGTCAAATACAAAATAATTTTCCAGCCAATATATGTTTCACAAAGAAAAGAGGCACCGAGTTCAAGGGTTAGAAGACTTAAATGTTCTCTAGTCTACCTAGGGCCATCCTTAGTGTACTATGTTGACATGGAAAGCAAAATTGTATGAAGTACAAAGAAATGATAAAATGAAAAAACCTCAGTTTCCTTTTTATGGACAGTTTCAAATTTTAACACAAAGAGTAGGAGAATATCTCACAAAATAGGGGAAAGAGTAAAAAAGAAAAAAAAGCTGTTCGTATAGCAGAGGAATGTTCTCTTTAAAAAGAAAATCTAAATGTGGTTTGTTAGCCATGCCTGTAGCTGGAGTGAATAAAAGCAGCACATTTATATAAATAAACTGAGAAGATTGAAAGTATTCCAAGATGTAGTGTGTCTCTAGGACTGAGATAACTTTGAGTCAGTTCAGTTTACTGTAATGTGTTTTTTACTACCACATCCAAAGCACTGGGCCAGGCACAAGGGATCGGTGATAGAAAATAGAATTTCTGCCTTCTAAAAGGTAGTCAGAAACCCTGCTGGCTAGTGGTGCTATGGCTGCTAACCAAAAGACAGGCAGTTCAAATCCACCAGGTGCTTCTTGGAAATTCTATGGGGCAGTTCTACTCTACGAATCACAATCAATTCGACAGTAATGGGTTTCCTTGCAGGTTTTGGTTTAGAAGCTAGTCACTACAGGGTCACTGTAAGTTGGGATCAACTTGACAGCAACGGGTTTGGTTTTGATTTAGAAGCTACTGGATTTATTCTGAAAAACTGGGCAATGGCAAGTAAAGCATAAGCTGTTTGTGACTTATATTCTCTCCAAGCAGCATTATGGTAGGCTGTGCTTGTCTAAGGGAAGTGGGACAATATTTCACTCTTCTTTGACATTGTTGTTGCTGTTAGGTTGCTGCCGAGTAGGCCCCCGAGTCATGGCAACCTCATGCACAACAGAAAACACTGCCCAGTTCTGGCTATGTTCATAATCGATTATGGTTCTGACCATTGTGATCCTTAGCACTTCATTGGCTGACTTCCGGAAGTATATTGTGAAGTCTTTCTTCCTATGCAGTCTTTAGTCTGGAAGCTCCACTGAAACCTGTTCAGCATCATAGCAACACAGTGGACCTTCACTGACAAACAGGTGGAGGCTGTACTGCCTGGGAAATGAACTCAAGTTTCATGCATAAACAACCACCACCAAAGCAGTGACCCATTGCTGACTCCTAGCAACCCTTAAGAACAGAGTAGAACTGCCCATAGGGTTTTCCAAGGTGTGCCTGATGGATTTGAACTGCCAATGGTAGACCTTAACCATTATGTCAGAGTTTCCTGTTGGAAGGCAAGAGTTCTCATTGTACTACCTCTGCCTAAATTAAAAATGAAAGGTTAGTGAAGAAAGTGTGCTATAACTAAAAGACAGAAGTTTAAATTGTAGAGGCAAAGAATAAAGAAACAAAACCAAATCCATTGCTGTCAAGTTGATTCTGGTTCATAACCACTCAATAGAACAGAGTAGAAATGCCCCATAGGATTTTCAAGGAATGGCTGGTGGATTCGAACTGCCAGTGTTTTGGTTAAGAACAAAAACTCTTGACCAGTATGCCACCAGAGTTTCCAAGAATAAGGGAGGCAAGGAAGAAACAAAGACTATCAAGAAGGAAAAGAGAAAAGGGAGGCAGACGTGAGGAATGAGCAATAAAACAGGAAGACCTTGACAGATACAGGAAGCCACAGTGATCCCCTCACTGGTTGTGATAGCAAAACTGCCGGTGGATCTTAGCTTCTGCTGTAGACTGGATTTCTTCCTGGGAAGTGTGTCTTTCGAAAGAGAGGAAGATGAGGGAGACAGTTAGAGGCAGGGAGGAAACAGCTGGGTAGAAAAAGAGAAATAAGACATTTTGGCCTCCGAGTCTTAATTGCTTTCATATAAACAGAAATAAAATGAGAAGTGCAGTGGAGCGTGACAGAGAATTTTCAAATTGAAAGATTACTAAGGGAGAAAGTTGCTTGTTTAAATGACAGAGAAATCAAAATCTGGCTATGTGAAATATGAAATTGAATAACAAAGAACAAAATGACCAAAGCTTAAGAAAATCCAATCATAAAAACAAGTTAGTCCATCCTAATTACTTAGATTCAAAGTGTAAATGATTAGCTTGAATTAAAATACCATGGCGAAGAAGCAAGCTAATTTAGTGAAAACCATTATCATACACAGTACATAATTATTTTGAAAATGTTCAAGATACAGAGCTTTGTTACTTGGAGGTTCTGATAGCTGGTGATCTGCTACTAAGAAAGATTAAAATTTTGTAAGGATTGTTTAAGATGATTGTATCCCAAGCTAAGTAATAAAAAGATTTGTAGGTTATCTTTATCATATTTTGCGTGCCCTCAGATATTTCACGTCATTGCAATGGCTGATGTCTGTATGGTGTGTGTGTGTGTGTGTGTGTGTGTGTGTGTGTGTGAATGCACTGCATTTTCACTTCTTAAAGTAGATTTGTAGTAGAGAAAATAGTTCAATTTAGAAAAAATAACTACTGGTAAAAATTAATGACTTCTAGAGATGTATTAAATATAACTCCTTGAAAAACCTATGGAACACAGGTGGCAGGTGAATAGAATTTCCCAAATTTAAGAAGCCCTTATTATTTGTAAGCCATGATCATGTGCCTCACAGTGTCAATGAAGTGGTCTTGTCTAATGTCAACTCTGCTGCCCCAGATGGCAATCTGGACCTATTCCATCTAGGAAGTAAAAGCAACCACACAACTCTTGAGTGTTTTTGTCATAATGGCTACATTCTAGACTCAGCTCGTTGACAGCTTTATCCACCCCATATTCGTTCTTGTATTCCTACCCCTTATTAGAGCAGCTGAATCATAATCATTATTGTGGAAATACTTTTGGGAAGACACAGGCTCAGATCCTAGCTCTCTACCAGTTAGTAGTCAGGAGATAGTGGTCAATTTGTCTGTAAAATGGAGATAAAAACAGCTATTTGTTAAAGTTGTCATGAGGTCTTTGCTTGGTGGGAATGGTTACACTCAATCACATCAAATGCATGGTAAAGCTGGACAATGAACAATGAACAAAGAAGACAGAAGAATTGATGCCTTTGAATTATGGTGTTGGAGAAGAATGCTGAATGTACCATGGATTGCCTAAACAACAAACAGATCTGTTCTGGAAGAACTACAACCAGAGTGCTCCTTGGAAGCAAAGATGGCAAGACTGTGTCTTACATACTTTGGACATGTTGTCAGGAAGGATCAGTCCCTAGAGAAAGACATCATGCTTCCTAGAGTGAAAGGTCATTGAAAAAGAGGAAGACTATTGACAAGACTGATTGACACAGTGGCTGCAACAATGGTCTTAGGCATAAAAATGATTGTGGACATGGTGCAAAACCAGGCAGTGTTTTGTTCTGTTGTGCATAGGGTCACCATGAGTTGAAACTGGCTTGATGGCACCTAAAAGTAACAACTAACATAAAGGTTGATGGTTTGAAACTATCCAGTAGCACCACGGAAGAAAGCCCTGGTAATCTGTTTCTGTAAATACTACAGCTAACGAAACTCTATGGAGCAATTCTATTGCACAACATATGGGGTCCCCACAAGTAGGAGTCTGCTCAACAGCAATGGGTAAATTGTCATCATGAAGATTAAATTAAGCCGTTGGTGTCCTAAGAACAGTACTTGGAACATAACGGCACTTGATAAATATGCATTAGATTATCATATTACAGGAATTCACTTACCCACATACAACTTGTAGCTATCCACATGGTGAGCCCAATGGAGCTAGTATTTTCCAGAGGCTGCCTCCTGTGATGTCACTTATACTTCGAGTTTTTGTGTGTCTTCTGATGATTAAAGACATTCCTAAGAAATAGGTTTGACTTTGGAATTTTAGAAGAGCTATAGCTATTAAAACAAACAAAGCAAAAAACCCAAACCCATTGCCATGAAGTCAATTGTACCTCATAGTGATCCTGTAGGATGGAGTAGAATTTCCCCATAAAGTTTCCAAGGAGCAGCTAGCAGATTTGGACTGCTGACTTTTTGGTTAGCAACTCTAGCTCTTAACCACTGTGCCATCAGGGTTCCAATAGCAACCAGTACTTACCAAAGAAGTTCAGACTCAGGTGAGGGAACCAGCTTGATGTAACCTTTTCGAGGGGTTTTGAGACCTGTGCTTAATTAACTCAGTTGTTTAGGAATAACTTTTAGGAGTTCTGGGGGGTTTGTGTTGATACTGGTTAATTCAAACGGTCGTCCAGAACTGCTGGACAGTGAATTTGGTCAAAGTGAGAGTTGCTAGCCAGGTCTTTGTTAAGATCTAAAAAAAATCAGATTTTGTGCATCAGGCTGTTCAGAATATCAGCAAATGAGTTCCTTTCTCCTTAAGATGATGCTTGAAAACTGAGGCATAATCAGGTCTCTTCAACCCAGCACGTAATCATGCCCTAAAAACCCATTAGAAGGCCTAAAGGTATTGAATGAGTTGTCCACGTGACTCCAGTCTGAGTCTCTATGAGTTCCATGTTAACCCACAGGTAACGATCTCTCACTTATTAAGGAAAACAATCGATCTCCATCAAGATAGCAAATAAGGAGAATTAAGGACTACTTTTCCAAAGATCTTTTTTTATGTTAGATTTTAACTATTCCCTATTTCCTTATTTTAAGAGTACCGTAATTTTACGTAGCACAGTTAGAAATCATTTTAAGAAAATCTAATAATGAGGAGTCTGAGCTCAGGCTGCTTTTTCATACGGCTTTTTTCCCCCTGAATTTTCAGGTTGAGTTAAAAATCTCTCTACAGTGCTGCCAAACACTGTTGATTTACTTCTTATTTAATGCTTGCCATCTTATATCAATTTAATCTCCTTATTTGTCTGGCAACCTCAGTGGACTAAAGGCTCTTTGAAAGCAAAGACTATATACCATTTATTTTTGTATCATGAGCATTTAACAGTTCTATAACATATAGAATGAGCCTATATTTACAAAATGAGTAAGTTAGGTGATTACTCACTTAACAGAGACACAATAAATCTATTATATAGTAAGCTTTTTCTTGCATACTTAAAATATACTTCTACGGAAAACTTTTAAGAAACTCATTAATAAAGTAACATTTTAGAACTGTAAAACTCACTGCTATCAAGTCAACTCAGACTCATAGTGGCTCTTCTAGAACTGTCCGTATAGGATTTCCACTGTAAATCTTTGCAGAAGTGGATTACCCCAACTTTCTGCCCTGGAGTGACTGTTGGGTTGGAACATCCAGCCTTTTGGTTATAGCAGCCAAGTATTTAATGACTGGACTGTTAGGACTCATATATAACCAGGTTATTTGACAATGCACAACCACTGACTATGAATTACAAATCTGAGAAGTTGGGGGTTAACTGTATTATACTCCAAGTTTTTCACACTCACACGAGGTATTCAATTCATCTGATTCAGCAGGAGGAAAAGAAAATATCTTACAACTTCCTCTCAATTGCAAGTGAGTTCTAGTTACATATGAGCTGTGTTTTTCTCTGTAGAAAGACTTATTTTTTCTTGATACATGAAGTGTTCTCATCAGCCCTAAACTTCTGAGCCTCCATTTTTGAGATCAGATATTGTAAATGATACCAACAGATTCATACAGAATTTTCAGGCACTAACCTCCAAATCTTACGAATGCCTGTTTCCCCAAAAAATTATATTAAGACTTCGAGGCACAAAGTTTTAAGTCATTAGAGCCTTAATTCTGACTTGCGTATAAAAAGAGGAGCTCTTCTTTTTATCAGAATACTATTTTTCCACAGAATTTTTTATTGTGGTCATGATATTAAATGTGCCTTTTCCTGTTTATAATGTGTGTTATTCATCTTGAAGTATTCTAAGGAATAGTAATGTAATCTCTTTGTAGATAATGAAGAGAAAGAATATTGCCTATAAAACTCTCTCATCACAATAAGAGCAACAACAAGTAATTCTTATAACAAGATATGAAGGCGAAGATGAGATTGTCTTGCAATTAGCCATGTCTGACAAATTCCTCCTTGCTAAGGAAATGGTGCGGCACATTTTATTTCCAGCCTGAAAGATTTCAGTAGAAGAAAAAACTGCAGTTTTCGCTACAAAAAGACAGGTGGCGTAAGCATGCAACATATATATATTTTTTGGAAAAAAAAAATACTTGAAGTGATTATTTTCTCTCAGGGTCTTTGAAAAAGCTCGCTTCTGCTTGGGTTTGTGGGGTTTGTGGCTGAGTCCGGTGACGTCAGTGTGGCAGTGCGGAGTCAGGCGCCGCTGCTCCCTATAAGCCGTGGAGCTGTCCGGGTGCTGAAACGGCCTGAGCAGCACTCCCGGCAGACCAGGTCTACCATGCTGGGAATCTTCTCTGCCATTTGAAAAAGAGGTAAGACTGCCCTTCTCTTCCATTAATTGTAAAGTTCTAAGTTGCTTGTTCTTCCTTTAATTCCTATCTGAGAAGAAAAAGATTATCTGGCAAGATTATATCTATAGAATAACTGAGTAGCAACCTGCTGCTCATCAGAACATGTAAGCACACTATAGATAGACATGTATGTATTTATTTATGCATGATTAAATCTATGACTTAGACTTCTTGCTGTTGGATATTTATTAATCAGAGTGCTATTTATGTAATCACATTGGGAGAAGATTGAAAAAGTTAAGAATTTTAGTGTCAGTGCATGCATTAATATGAAATTAACTAAGCCTGATATTTTGTTTCTTTCCTTGATTTATTCTTTCTTCTCTTAATTTATTGGTTTATTCCCCTGGAAATCAGATACAAGAAAGTGATATAATTTATATGCTTAATATTCTTAACAGTATATTTCCTATGATGCAAAGCTTTTGAACGTGTTAGTCATAAAGGCAACCAGTTTTGGAACTTTTTTTTTTTAATTCACCTTACAAAATTAACAAACCAAATACAATTATTTTCTGAGTTGGTGCACTTTTAAAACACTCACATTATTATTTTATAATTTTAGTCCTGAGAAAGTAAGCTGAGAATGATTCTGAACATAGGCTTCTTTCTGTTCTGGGGATGAAATATTGTTGTCTTGGATTATAATTTGCATTGATCATGAATTAAAGAGAAATGACAATTGTGAATACATTGCTTAAAATCTTCATAATGGTATAAACAGTTAATGTTATTATTATGCTTTGATTGAGATATGTTTTACAATCTGTTGCTCAAAATTTCAAGTGGGACAAGTATTTCTTTTCTCTATGCCCCAACTAATGTGATTGCTCATATTAGATTTATCTACCTGCATATGTCACTGTTCCAGTCTGCAGTCAACAGAAAAGATGTCTGAACTTAAATGGTTTTAAAAATAACTATCTAAGAAGGAACTGTGTTCTAATTATTTGGGTCTGAGAAAATTAAATTTGGAACAAAGCCCTATATAGGATAATGGGGCTGTGAAACCCTCAAAACCATCTTAACCACTTAAAGAGCTGTTCTCTGAGGAAAAACATCTTCTTCATTTTACTCAAGGAAATAACTGTGTCTCCCAAAATAAACTCGAATAAACGACCAAGTGGTAGCTTTTGTGGTTTAAACAACTGAAATGATCATTCTATTCCACTTCTCCAGCAAAATCAAAGTCTAATATAATGATTAAAAATGATGCACATAACCGATGTGTTGACACTACTGCATGATGATGATTTCAAAAAAAATGATTTCAATAAAATTTTAAAATTACTTTTTCAGATGCCAGCTGTTGCAGATTGATTCTGAGAGTTAAATAATCCTGAAGTAATATGAAGAGAATACATTCTGTGCTTAATTTAAACTAAAGAATTTCATAAAGAGAAATAGTTATAATAAACATGTAACTTACAATAAATATTTTTGAAGTATTTTCTCAATGTTTCTAGAGTTTTTTCTTTCAGTAGATTAAGTAGCCTAGTAAATGGGGGTTGTTTTTAACAATATGCATCTATGTTTAGGAAGTTTCTATAACAACAATTAGTGTTAGGCTCTAAAAACTGAAAATATTGCTTAATCACTAATACAGTCTAGTGAGCAATGGTATTTTTTACAGTTCAGATCTTGGCTAGCTGAAAATTATATCCACATAATTTATTTATGTATCCCAATACCTTGATCCTGTAAAAAGATCATGAACAAACTTGCAAATGTCTTTATATGCATTTTATTCCCAATAGAATTGCAAATATTAAAATAGTTTTTCAGCCTTAGCAATGTCAAATGTAAAATCTAATCACCTTGCTGATTCATATGTGAGATTATAAGGCATCAGAAGAAAAAAATGAATGAAGATTTTTAAATAGGAAGAATTCAACACATTATTTATCTAAACTGGGCATTACATAGTAGTTATTTTAAGTTTCATAAATATGAGTCATTTCAGACTTCACAGGTCCACACAAAAGTAGATATAGACATAAGGCAAGCTGAATGTGAACACTCATGAGTCTAGAAATTGACTAATTAAGAAAACTTATGTTCTGTCAGTAGCATCTGTTATTATTTACTACACACTCTTGAAGGCTGCTGAAAAATTTAACCACAGCTGCATTTTGAAGACAGTCACAATAAAATCATAAGAAGTAATATGGAGCACATAGATTTTAAAATACAATTTCATTGATATGCTTACACTAAAAGAACAATCACTGGTTCAGCCTGTTAGCAGGGACTTGAGAAGAAGATTCATATTTTGGATGACAATGAGGCGTAGACCATCCAAAGTTGATAGCTGGATTTGATGTCTGGATGAGCACAAGTTATTTCTGAAAAATACATATGAGTGAAACTAATCGACAAAATAATTAAGTATGATTAACAAGTTCTATCACCTAATTATATAGGGTTCTATCACCTAATTATATAGGTAATGTCACTGCCATTTTGTTTCTACAGGAAAATTAGATGATCAGTTCAGAAAATAAATCATACACTTTTGGACATGACATTAAGAAAATGATTGTGGATATGTGCCCATGTGTGTGCACATGCATTTGAAAATCAAGCCAACTAAATATTTCACAAATAAATTCAGTAGGAATGCTCATTTTGGAAAGTCTTCCACATTTTTTATTTTTAAGCAGACAAAAAAAGCAAGCTACATGTTTTTTAAGTTAAAATAAAGTTCGAAAAACCTTGTATCAGTGATTTTACTACTGTTTTAGCCAAAAGTGTGCTTTGTAAGATGTATGAGAATGTTTGGTGCAGGTGCATGACAATTTTGCTTAAGATCCTGTGGCTAAGCTGAGAAGATTGTATAGAACAATTTACAAATTTTCAAGAGTTATCCCGTGTTTAACATGGAATAATCTCTGCTATGTATTTTTTTTCCCTCAGTGGTACATAATTTGATTTTGCTATAGTGTCTTCTACCCTGTTTTATTTGTGTTAACTCACCTTTTCTATACTTTAAGGAAATTTTCAAATATGGCAGAAGCTAAGACCCACCAGCTTGGAGCAGCCCTGTCTGTCATCCCTTTAATTTTCCTCATCTCCTGTGCCAAAGCAGCTTCATTTCAGCGTAACCAGCTGCTTCAGAAGGAACCAGACCTCAGACTGGAAAATGCCCAAAAATTTGTTAGTCCAGAAATGATCAGAGCTTTGGAGTACATAGAAAAGCTCCGGCAACAAGCTCACAAAGAGGAAAGCAGCCCAGATTATAATCCCTACCAAGGTGTTTCTGTTCCCTTTCAGCAAAAAGAAGATGGTGATGAAAGTCACTTGCCAGAAAGTTCAAGGGATTCCCTGAGTAAAGATGAGTGGATGAGAATAATTCTGGAAGCACTGAAACAGGCTGAAAGCGAGTCTCAGTCTGCACCCAAAGAAAACAAACCCTATTTCTTGAATTCAGAAAAGAACTTTCCAGTGGACATGATTGATGATTATGAGGCTCTACAGTGGCCAGAGAGAAAGCTTAAGCACATGCACTTCCCCCCTATGTATGAAGAGAATTCCAGGGACAATCCCTTTAAGCGTACAAATGAAATAGTAGAGGAACAATATACTCCTCAAAGTCTTGCTACACTGGAATCTGTCTTTCAAGAACTGGGGAAACTGACAGGGCCAAACAACCAAAAGCGTGAAAGGGTTGACGAGGAGCAAAAGCTTTACACAGATGATGAAGATGATACCTACAAGGCCAATAACATTGCCTATGAGGATGTGGTTGGAGGAGAAGACTGGAACCCAGTGGAGGAGAAAATGGAGAGTCAAACCCAGGAAGAAGTAAGAGACAGCAAAGAGAACATAGAAAAAAATGAACAAATCAATGATGAAATGAAGCGTTCGGGGCAGCCAGAACTCCAGAATGAAGATCTCCAGAAAGACAGTAAAGACCAATTCTCAGATGATGTCTCCAAAGTAGTTGCCTACTTGAAGAAGTTAGTGAATGCTGCTGCAAGTGAGAAGTCACAGAATGGGCAAAATGGAGAAAAGGCAATCAAGCTTTTGGAGAAACCACTCGATTCTCAAACTATTTATCGGCTGATTGAAATTTCAAAGAATTTACAAATACCTCCTGAAGACTTAATTGAGATGCTTAGAACCAAGGAGAAGCCAAGTGGATCAGTGGAACCTGAGCAGGAGTTTGAACTTCCAGCTGACCTAGACGACATCTCTGAGGCTGACTTAGACCGCCCAGACCTGTTCCAAAATAAGATGCTCTCTAAGAGTGGCTACCCCCAAACACCTGGCCGTGCAGTGACAGAGACTCTCCCAGAAGGACTCAGTGTGGAGGACATATTAAATCTCTTAGGCATGGAGAGTGCAACCAATCAGAAGTCTCCATATTTCCCCAATCAATATAACCGAGAGAAGGTCATGCCAAGGCTTCCTTTTAGTCCTGAAAGGGCTAAAGCAAATCAGCTTCCTAAAGTGTCTTGGCTGCCAGATGTTGACAACAGACAAATTCCATATGAAAACCTGAACGACAAGGATCAAGAATTAGGAGAGTACTTAGCCAGGATGCTAGTCAAGTACCCTGACATCATTAACTCAAACCAGATGAAGCGAGTCCCCAGCCAAGGCTCTTCTGAAGATGACCTCCAGGAAGAGGAGCAAAGTGAACAGACCATTAAAGGGCATTTGAATCAAGGAGGCTCTCAGGAGACTGACAAAACGGTCTTCATAAGCAAAAGGCTCCCTGCAGGGATTCCAAAGAATGATGACACCTCAAACAGGCAGTATTTGGATGAAGATCTGTTAATGAAGGTGCTGGAATACCTCAACCAAGAAAAAGTGGAAAAGGGAAGGGAGCATATTGCTAAAAGAGCAATGGAAAATATGTAAGCAGCTGTCATTAATTGCCTGACTTTCACTCTTTCCATTCCAAGCAAACTCAAACATTTCTCTTCAGTGTGTTGACTTCTATCCTGTTTACACTGTAATATCTTTCAATGATGTATAGGCAGATGGATCCAGGCTACTGGGGAGTCTGCTTCTCTTACTCTGAGATGTTCTCTTGTGTGTGGATATGTGTAAATGTTATAAATTCTGGATAAAAATTAATTGTGTTCTCTACTCCCAGAAAGAAATCTATGATAACGTTTAACAGTATACCTGATGACTGTGGCATTGTTGATGCACACATATGATAAAGAGTGTGTGATAACTCTTAAAAGTTTTTAATATTTATTGAATTATTTTGTTACTGTCTGTAGTGTTTTGTGGAGTACTGCAGCAAAACATAAATAAATGAAGCATTACAAATAATATAGTTTTATTTACAAGGCCTTTTCTATTGTGTGTTTGATTGTGGATTAATAAATGTTATTTATGGACAACTTTGGACTCTTCATTATGGAAAACCAGAGGCAGTGACTTTGGAGAAAGCAGAATGGACTCGTAAGAAAACACTGTTGCCTTCCACAGCCAATCCAGGTAAGGAGTAATAAATTTGAAATATATGATCATGACACATGTTGTAGAATGCAGCATCCTCTAACAGCTCACTATTTAATGTCAGCTGGTGCTCTTTCTCACGGGCTTTACTTGTCGAATAAGAATTCAACATCATATTTATACCTTTTACTCCTGGATTTGGAGTCCTAACATGGCACAAAGCACTTAATTGCTAACCAGAAGCTTGTCAGATCAAACTGACCCAGAGGTACCTTGGAAGACAAGCCTGGTGATCCCCTTCCAAAAGGTCACAGCCTTGAAAACCTATGAAATGCAATTCTGTTCTGCACACATGAGGTCACCATGAGTTGGAAACAACTTGACAGTAACTGACAACTCCTTGATTTATATATAAAAGGGATTTACATCTCTTGTGTCCATAATTCACTTAAAAAAAAAAAACTGTGAATAAGGCAATCAGAAATGACCCCAGACTTGGAAGAACCTACGTATTCCTATGTCACCCTGGTTCCCAGAAGACAAAACTGCTGCCTCCTTTTTATAATTTGAGAGGGGACACCCCAAGGTGGCAGGAAAGCAAGTGAGTGCAGCCACCATGAGAACAGACCCACTACCCTCTCTTTGACTCTAAGGGCGGTCAGAATACTGGGTGCGCTAGGCAGTGTGTAAGTGTTAGAATGCACGTTACTCAGGGTGGTTGAAAGCAGCATCCTACCATGTCAACAGGGAATCAACAACAGCTGCAGCAGCAGCCACAGGACACTATTCAGCAGCAAATAATAATGTTATTAACAAATGAGGAATGAATAATAGCTATACTATGCTAAACCCTTTACATACTAGACCTCATTCTGTCCATACTATGTCACTGGCAAAGAGCTCTGGTGGCACAGTGGACAAATACTTGGGTGCTAACTGAAAGGTTAGTGGCTGAAACTTGCCAATGACTCCATGGGAGAAAGACGTGGCAGTCTGCTTCCTTAAATATTGTAACCTCGGAAACCCTATGGGACAGTTCTGCTCTGTTCTATAGGGTTGCTATGTATCAGAATCAACTGAACAGCAATCAGTTATCAGGTTTATGCCACTGTTCAAAAGTCTGTGGATGGTGCGTATGGTAAGCACTGGACTACCAACCAAAATGTTGGTAGTTTGAACCCACTGGAGTCACCTCTGAAGAGAGGCCTAGTGAGCTACTTCTGAAAGTTACAGAGCTCATTTCTATACTGGCACATACGGGTTTGCCATGAGCTGGAATTCACTCAATGGCAACCAGGTGTTTTTTGTTGTTGTTTGTTTTTTGGCATATTTCTTTCAAGAAGTTCTTCCTATTCTCTTTTACTGGACAAAACAAAACTCAGAAAAGTTAAATAGCCTTGCCAAGATAACACAGTGTTATGATTTGCCTAAGTTTTTGTTCATAACCCCTTCACCGTACACCTTACTAAGGAAGTGCCCTTTCACCTGAGGAATGAGACACAGGGCATGGGATGATAGGAGGCTCACAAGGTCTTGACATGACTCAATTCCAAGAGAGAACTATAAATTGTCTATGACAGAGTGTGTGTGTGCGTGTCTGTATGTATGTATGTCTGTGTATGTCTGTGTGTGTCTAAGTGAGGGGGAAAATCCCTGAACTGTCGGAAGATGGTGGCATAACGTGAATGTCTCAGGGAAAAAACTAAAGATAGATTTTCCTACTTTAAATTTTGCCCATACTCTGTTCTATCTGAATACACAACCTCATGGAATTCTAGAATTTGGAGGTGGAAGGGACCTTAGAGGAAATCATTTTTACAGTATTTCTAACAGGTGGTTTTACTTGAATACTTCTAAGACTGGAAGTTACTATCTAACAAGGGAGAGCTCTAAATTTAACATCATGAGTAACCAGCTCTCTATCAGGAGCTTTTCCGTAGTTTATAATAATGAACTCTCTCTATATCCCTTTTTGGGATTGATGCAGCCCTGGAAACTCAAGCTATGTAAGTTTCCCACAGTCATACATCTGCTTAGCAGTGGAATACGACTTTAACTCACATCCAACCATAATTACCAGACATCTATCTTTTCCTGTGGGTCTGATTCATTAACATGCATGAAACCCAATGTGAAGGGGAGCCCAGAAGCTAGCTGAGGCTGTCTCAAAGGAAGAGATCTAGGATATTTGAGCAGCTGAAAGTCTTGGGTAGGTATTTAAATGCCATGTTTTACAGGAGTCCACTTACATATTCCACCCATTGTATATTTTCTTCAGTTCTCTGTATTATATGGCAAATCATTCCTAGGACACTAAGTCAACTATACAATTATTTCTGTACTAGCCCTAAGCAGAAATTAGAATGAGGCATGTGCATCTCCACCCAATAAGAACTTACCTTCAGTGAGATGTCTGTTTATTTTATGGGGTTGGGAAATAGAGTAAATTAGCTTACTCAACACAGCTGATGAGGAGCCATGGCAGAATTTGTGCCCAGATAAGTGGAATGCCAAACACTCTGCTCTTTCTACTATACTACACTGCTTTTTTCATAAAGTCTTAGTTGGACTTGAAACTCTGCAATTCTCTAAAAGTAATGCTGCAGGCATTAGGATTGGCAGTTGGAGAGATATTTTAATTTGGGATACTGTATTGTCTGCCTGACCCTCCTGAGGCATCAGTCAGCCAGCATCTTTGTCTTTTTGCAGAACCATCATATTCCCAGTGATTGAGACACCAGACTTGCTTATTTTTGATCCAAACATTGTATTTTTTTCTCATAATACTTCAGTAGGTTATTCTCTAGCACAATAAACAAATCCATAAGGATCATTCATTTGAGCACACGGACAACAAATTGGCTGGAATTAGGCCAGCATTACCTCTTTCCCTGCTCAGAAGTCTGCTTTAGTAGAAGTCAGGGGATATTTGAACTCCCTATATTGACCTTTTCTGTAGGCTATCAGTGATAGAGACAGAAACTACCTGTGCACTAAAACTTACCCATTTTCTGGAATCCTTGCCTCCATCAGAAGGAGTCAATACTTTTCTTTTGGTAAGAGTCTCACTACCAACCCTTCTTTCTCATTAACACTCATAAAGTCTTCCCCTTTCTACTCTGGGAGCTTTAGGACTAATCTAATTGTGCCCTTTATACTAGGGCTTGCAAGTCACCCCTCCTATCCCACACTCAAATCCCCCTGCGCTTTGTATATCACCCTTCTTGGTCCCAACTCCTTCTTTTTCCCATATTCTATAACCTTTCCTGCTGTGCTTTTTGATGTCCAAGGTCAGTCATCAGCCAAATCCCAGTATCCTCAACCCCTTCCGTGAACTTCCTCTTTACCTTCTTGCTCTAAGGTGTCTAAGGTAAATCTACCTCTCTTCTGAGATTGCTGCTTACCCCAAAGCTCCCTTTCCTGCTCATTTTTGTTGATTCTGTTCAATTTTTCTTTTGTTACCCCCCCCCCCCACCAAATCTAACTTTGAATCTCATGCCACCATCCACAATTTACTTACTACTTTCACTGTTAGGAATCCCTGGTGGCGTAGTTGTTAGGATCTATGGCTGTTAACCAAAAAGCCAACAGTTTGAGCTCACCAGGTACTCCTTGGAAACATTATGGTCGGTTCTACTCTGCCTTATAGGATCATTATGAGTCAGAATTGACCCTATTGCAATGTCTTTTTTTCCCTCACTGTTGTGATCATTTTTAGTTGTGAGTTACTTCCCCCAGTCACCAAATACGTTGTCTCCTCTTCAGTGTCACTTTTTCTAACATTGCTTCTGTTTTAATATTTGTTGATTTCAGTGTCTATGAAGATGTTATTTCCAATATCCCAGACTCCTTCCTCCAGTAGCCATTCACTTGTATTATCATACCCTTGAGTTCTTCCTTATTAATAACTGCAATCTACCCTAAGTTTTAACTCTAAGCATCTTGCTGTAACAACCACCTTCTTTATTTCCAGAGTACTTCCTCTACTACTCCAGTTCTCGTAATCCCTCCACTCCTAAGAACATGTAATCCATGGCGCCTGCCATCTTTCCACTCTCTCTCATCAGCTTTAGTTTTCACCACCAACCTTGTTAGTAAGCAATGTTGTGATAATGGAGAAAGGATTGAGGTTGTCGAGGATTTGATTCTACTTGGTTTCGCAATGAATGTCCATGGAAGCAGCAGTCAAGAGATCAAAAATTGGCTGCAAAAGACCTCTTTAAAGTGATGAATACTAATGCGGGCTTGACCCAAGTCATAGTGTTTTCAGTCACATCATATGTGGGTAATGAATAAGGAAGACAGAAGAATGGACATCTTTGAATTGCAGTGTTGGACAAGAATATTGAACATACCTTGGACCGCCAAAAGAACAAACAGATCTTTTCTGGAAAAAGTACAACCAGAGAGCTCTTTAGTACCCAAAATGGCAAGACTGAATCTCACATAGTTTGGACGTGTGCTGAGGAGGGTTCTATCAGTGGAAAAAGACATTATGTTTGGTAAAGTAGAGGGGCAGGCAAAAAGAGGAACACCTTCAAAGAAATGGATTGATGCAGTGGCTGCAACAATGGGTGTAATCGTGTAAATGATTATGGGCATGGTGCAGGACCAAGAAGTGTTTCATTCTGTTTCTCATTAGATCAGAAACAACTCTCTGGCATCTAACAATAACACAATAATGACACCCAACTTGTCATGCATAAATTCCGTGGTTAGTCACCATAATCACTTTCTTGCTAATGTTCTCACCTCTCTATCCTCTCATTGGTGTAACTGTAGTATCTACTCCAAATAACAGCACCAAATAAGTTCCATTTCTTCCCCCACTCTATCCTTCTCTCTCACAGCTGCAGATGGCTGGAATAAGACACACAGTCATACTTTGGTTTCACTTCATTTTCACACGCACTGAACTTAAGCATCCCACAATGCTGACCTAAAATCCTAATACGCCCTTTATCCATTCAGTTCATTACAAAATCCTGTTGGATTTTTTTTTTTTTCTTATTGTGATTGAGTGAAAGTGTACAATCCAACTTAAATATGCATGCCCACCTATGTGCAGCTCCTACTACTCTCCTTGCCTGGTGACAGCACATTCCTCTTTTCCATTCTATATATGTCATAACTTCTTAACAGTCTCCTGTCACCTCATCCACACCCTCTCCACTCCCTTTTAGTAAGAGGCCAGTAGGAAGACATTCTACAGATGCATAGAACCACACAAAATGGTCACTCTGTGTCCCCAAGTCCAATCCATTCCTGTCCGAGGAGTTGACATCTGGTCTCTGACTTTCTGATCAGGGGCAGCAACAGGTCTAGGGACAATGCTCCCAAGTGAACTCCCAGGCCTTCAGACCATTAATTGCAGTCTTTTAGTGGAGTTCTTAGGGTGCACCCTCTTTTCTCTCGTGCCGGCCCTGGGATGCGACCTTGTGAGCCCCATCATGGCTGTTATTGGTGGTGATTGGGCACCATCTGGTTCTTCTGGTCAAATGTTGATATAGTTACACATTCAAGTGGGCCTTTCTGTCTTCTGGGCACTTTTTCTGTCATGTCATTGTTGTCCTTGGTGACCAGCTGTTCCAGCTGAGTTGGGACCATTTGGTGTACCTCAGACAGCAGCTTATTAGCTTCTAAGACTCCAGACACCACTCACCAATATGGAGTGCTGAAGACTTAGCAGTAGGCTAGTTATGTCATTTGGCGTCGATGAACCCTAAGAGCATGGTCCCCGGACCCCCGCTCTTGCCACTTTATCCCTGGGTTAAGATTGGAAGAGTCTTCAGGTTATATTGAAGTCCAGTTAAACTGATCTTCTTTCTGATATGTGATGTCACTGATTTCACCCAACCAAATTTCTATCAGCTGTCTAATCTATACTCAACCGTCTAACTCCCTCCCTCCCCTCCCTTGCAGCTGTCAAAGAGTTTTTTTTCTGTACATGAGTCTGTTTTTAAATTCTTATAGTAGGGGTCTCATACGATATTTGTACTTGTGCTACTGACTGATTTCACTGAGCATAATGTCTTCCCATTGAAACCAGGCTATTAGGTGCTCCCTAAAGTCATCATTGTTCTTTACCACTGCATAGTGTTCCATTGAGTATATGTTCCACAGTTTATTGATCCATTCATCTGTTGTTGTGCATCTGGATTGATTCCATCTTTTTGCTACTGTGGACTGTGCTTCAATAAACATTCGTGTGCGTGTCTCTGTGTGACTGCCTTTGCTTCTGTAGATACATTTCAAGCAGTGGGATTACTGGGCCAAATGGTGTATCTATTTCCAGCTTTCTAAGGAAGTTCGACTGCTTTCCAAAGACGTTGTACCATTTGGAATCCTACCAGCAGTGTAGGAGAGTTCCAATTTCTGCACAGCCTCTCCAGCATTTGTTATTTTGTGTGTTTTGGATCATGGCCAACTCTGTTGGGGTTAGATGGTATCTCATCGTAATTTTGATTTGGATTGCTTTAATAGCTAATGATGGTAAACATTTCCACATGTGTCTTTTGGCTGTGTGGATATCCTCTTTAGTAAAGTGTCTGTCCATCACCTTTGCCCAATGTTTAATTGGGTTATTTATCCTTTTCTTGTTGCTATCTTGTAGTACACTGTAGATTGTGAAGATCAGACGTTGATCTGACTTACAGTTGCCAAATATTTTTTCCCATTCTGTAGGTAGTCTTTTAATTCTTTTGATAAAGTCCTTGGATGAGCAAAAGAGTTTGATTCTTAGTAGTTACCATTTATCTATTTTCTCTTCTGTTGATTGTTGTTTGCCAGATTTTGAAGTCTAAGTTGCATGTTAGAACTTCCATTGTTGATCCTATTTTTTTCTTGCATGATCTTTATCATTTTAGGTTTGATATTGAGGTCTTTTATCCAGTTTGAGTTGGTTTTTGTATAAGCTGTGAGATATGGGTCTTGTTTCAATTTTTTGCAGATGGATATCGAATTTTGGCAGCACCATTTGTTAAAGAGATATGTTTTTACCCCAGTTTACAGTCTTAGGGCCTTTGTTGAATATCACCCATTCATAGGAGGATGGGGGCATTTCTGGGGTCTCAATTCTGTTCCATTGGTCTATACATCTCGTTTTGTACCAACACTGGGCTGTTTTGATGACTGTGGCAGTGTAATAGGTTCTAAAGTTTTGTACTGAGAGGCCTCGCACAGTGTTCTTCTTCAGTAGTGCTTTGCTTATTCGAGGTTTCTTCCCTTTCCAGACAAAGTTGGTGCTTTGTTTCTCCGTATCATTAAAAGGTGTCACTGGAATTTGTATTGGGATTGTATATGTAGATCACTTTGGATAAAATAGACATTTTCACAGTGTCTTCCTATCCGTGAGCAGGGTAGGTTTCTCCATTTATGTAAGTCTCTTCTCTCTTAATCCTCCAGTTAGATTTATTCCTAGATATTTTATCTTCTTGAGGGCTATAGTAAATGGTATTGATTCGGTGATTTCTTCTTTGATGATCTGTTCTTTGGTATAAAGGAATTCTCCTAATTTAATTATGTTTATCTTATATTCTGATACTTTGTTGAATTCTTCTGTCAGTTTGAGTACTTTACTTATGGGTTCTTTAGGATTCTTTGTGTATACAATCGTACCATCTGCAGATAGGGAGATTTTTACTTCTTCTTTGCTGATGCAGATGCCCTTTATTTCTTGGTCTTGTCTAATTGCTCTGGCTGGAACTGCTAGTACAATGTTGAATAGGAGAGGTGAGAGTGGGCATCTTTGCCTAGTTCCCTTTCTCAAGGGGAATTTTTTCAGTTTCTCTCCATTCAGAATGATGTGATTGGCTTTGTGTAGATGCCCCTTACTGCATTGAGGAGTTTGCCTTGTATTTCTATTTTTCTGAGAGTTTTTAGCATGAATGGGTGTTGGACTTTGTCAAACACCTTTTCTGCATCAGTGGACAAAATCAGATGATTCTTATCTTTTGTGTTATTTATGTGATTGATTGCATTAATCATTTTTCTGATGTTGAACCAGACATGCATCCCTGCTATGAATCCAACTTGATCATGATGAATTATTTTTTTGATATGTTGTTGAAAGCTATTGGCAAGGATTTTGTTGAAGATCTTTGCATCTTGGTTCATGAGTGATATTGGTGTGTAATTGTCCTTTTTTGGGGGGTCTTTCCCTGGCTTTGGTATCAGCATTATGCTGGCTTCATAGAAGGAATTTGGGAGTATTCCGTCCTCTTTTATGCTGTAAAATAATTCCAGCAGTATTGGAGTCAACTCTTCTCTAACAGCTTGGTAGAATTCTGTGGTGAAGCCATCTGGGCCAGGGCTTTTTTTGGTTGGTAGTTTTTTTTCTTTTTTAATGACTTTTTCACTCTTTTCCTTTGTGATGTGTTTATTAAGTTGTTCTACTTATCCTTATGGTAATTTTGGTAGCACATATGAATCTAAGAATTTGTCCATTTCCTCTAGATTTTCAAATCTGTTGGAGTACAGAATTTTGTAGTATTCTGTTAGGACACATTTTTTATTTCTGTTGGATCCATTGTGACATCTCCTATCCCATTTCTTATTTGGGTTATTTGTTTCCTTTCCTGTTTTTCTTTAGTTAGCTAATGGATTGTCAATTTTGTTGATCTTTTCAAAAAAAAAGCTTTTAGTCTTATCAATTTTTCAATTGTTCGTCTATTCTCTAATTCATTTAATTCTGCTTTAATCTTTATTCTCCGCTTTCTTCTAGTGCTTGAGGGGTTCTTCTGTTGCTCTCTACTTGTTCAAGCTGTAGGGTTAATTCTTTGGTTTGGGTCCTTTCTTCCTTCCAGATATGTGCATTTATAGGCATAAACTGACCTCTGAGTACTGCTTTGGCTGTATCCCATAGGTTCTGGTAGGACTTGTTTTCACTCTCATTTGAATCCGTAAATTTCTTTTTTTCATTCTTGATTTCTTCTATGATCCATGGTTTTTTGAGTAAGGCGTTGTTCAGAATCCATTAGTCCCAGTTTATAACTATGTATTTTTTCTGCTATTGATTTTGATTTTTATGGCTTTGTGGTCTGAGAAAATGTTTTGCAATAATTCAATGATTAGGATTTTGTTGAGATTTGCTTTATGTCCCAACACACAGTCTATTCTGGAAAATGTTCTATGTGCATTGGAGAAGAAATTGTTGATGGATAAAAAATTCTGTATATGTTGATGAGGTCTAATTAGTTAATTTTGGCAATAAGATCTTCTGTATCTTTACTGAGCTTTTTTCTGGAAGATCTGTCTAACACTGAAAGTGGAGTGTTGAAGTCTCCCATTACCAATGTAGAGTGACTGATTTCATTTTTTGTTGGCACAATTCACACAGGACACCAGCCCTTGGTGTGACTAGCACGGGACACCACTTACAGGTGTGAGATGGGACACCATTTACTGGTGTCAAATGGAACACCATTTACAGGTGTGAAATGGGACACCACTTACAGATGTGATGTGTGTGAGAGGCTGAGTTTGAAAAATCATACTGACAACAAACTTTTAGTTTGCTGTGGGCAGAAAAGGGACAGTCTCCTGTCAGTAGAGACTGAAACCAGTTTGTTTAACCCACCAGCTTTTATTGAGAAGGTAAATAAGTTTTCTGCTGGGTAAGTGAGAAAAGGCATCTTATCAATGTTCCTTACTTCAAAAGAAGAGGCACTCCTGGGGAGGAGGGAAGGGAAAGTCCTGAACTAGTCTCAGGGCATGCTGTTTTCAGCACGTACTGGTTTTCCAGTACTCCGAGACAAAACTTGTCTCAAGGACTTTTGCCAGGCTTTTGGTGTTCTCAAGACAAGTCCCTGTGTAAACACAGACAAGGTTAGGGTAAGCAGGATTTTACATTCTTTCCAAACATGCACATTCCCACAATTTTTCATTGTAGCCAGTATTTTCTCAATGTATTTAGATGCTCTAGTATTGGGTGCATAAATATTTAATATTATTAATTCCTGCTTATGTACTGAACCTTTCATCAATAAATAGTGACCATCCTTGTCCACGATGGTGGATTTTACATTAAAATCTCTTTTATTTGAGATTAGTATTGACACATCTGCTCTTCTTTGTATATTGTTAGCTTGGTATATATTATTCCACCCCTTAATTTGCAGTTTGTTCTTACCTGTAAGTCTAAGGTGAGTTTCTTGTAAGCAACATATAGATAGATCGTGTTTTTAATCCAAAATTTCACTGATTGTCTCTCTACTGAAGCATTCAGTCCATTTACATTAGGTGTAATTATTGACAGGTATGTGTTTAGTGCTGTCATTTTGATGTATTTATTTTTGTGTTGGTATATTCTCTGTTGCTCTTCATATTCTGTTCTGGGTCATTCTTCATGGGTTGATTTTTCATCCTTTTAAGTATTGGTTTTGTGTTTGTTCAGACTCCTGTATTGTTTCTTGTTTTGATATGTTGTATCTTTATTCTACTTTATGGCTACCCCTATGACCTCACTCAATAATCTAAGTTTAAACCCTATTTTAACTTCTATATATCTTGTTAACTTCCTCTCCATCTGGAAGGACTATAACAACTGTAGTATATCCTTCCTTTTAATGTGATGGTATCTTAGTTTTCATGATATGATCACTGGATCACTTCTTTTAACATTACAGCTTTCATTGACTTTTGTGCCTTTCCTAACCGAATAGGTTTCTGGATGTTGTGTCCTGAAGTATTGTGTCTGCATTGTGTCCTAAAGTATTGAGTTAATAGTTTGGTTTTTCTAAGCAAAGAGCTTCTTTCAATATTTGTTGTAGTTTTGGTTCGGTTTTTACAAAGTCTCTAAGTTTCTGTTCATCCAAGGGTGTCATAATTTCATCTTTCCATCTGAAAGACAGTTTTACAGGCTATATAATTCCTGGTTGGAAGTTTTCCTCCTTCAGGGCTGACATGGATTGAATTGTGTCCCCCCAAAAATATGTGTAGCCACGTGGCTGGGCCATGATTTCCAGTATCTTGTGACTGTCCTCCGTTTTGTGGTTTTCCTATGCTGTACATTAAAGGATTAGGGTGAGGCTGTAAATCCCTTCATTGGATTACCTCCCTGCTCCACTGTAAAGGGAGTTTCCCTGGAGTATGGCTTGCCCCAACCTTAATCCTTTCATCTTATGATAGATAAAAAGACTGAGAAACAGGTAGAGAATTGGGAACGTCATACCATCAAGAAACCAGCACCGGGAGAAGAGGGCATCCTTCAGACCTGAGGTTCCGGCTCCAAGATGCTCCCTGGACAAAGACTGATGAAATACCGGACTTGCCTCCTGAGCTGACAAGGGGAAAACCTTCCCTGGGAGTGGACACCCTGAATATGGACTTGCAGCCTACCAGACTATGTAACAATAAACTTTCCTTTATTAAAGCCATGCACTCTGTGGTATTTCTGTTAGAGCAGCCCTAGCTGACTAATCAAAGGCTTTGAATGTGTCATCCCACTGCCTCTGTGCCAACATCATTTCTGCCAAGGAGTCAGGTGAAAGCCTGCAGGGCTTCCATCTGAATGTTAGCTTTACTTTGAGTCTAGCTGCCTTTAAGAGTTTCTGCTTATGTTTCAGTTTGTTAAGCTCAGTTATGTTATGTCTTGGTATTTTTCTCTTGGGGTCTAAGTTTTGTGGCATTCAATACCATCTTGGCTATCTGTGTTCTCTTGTTTCATAATTTCAGGGAAGTTTTCTGTCAGCAACTCAACAACATTACTCTTTGTTTTTTCAAGTGTCACTTCCTGTTGAGGAACTCCAATTAATCATAGATTATTCCTCTTGATAGAGTCCCACCTGTTTGTTAATGCTTCTTCATTTTTATTGTTTCTTTTCTCTTATTTCTCCTCATAAATGCTGGTGTCAGCATCTCTGTCTTCAAGGTTAGTAAGTCTAGTTTCCACTTGCTCAATACTGCTCTTTTGACTTTGAACCAAATTGTTTGATTCTGTAATTTTGTTATTGTTCTGTCAGATTTCAGAATGCTGATGTTCCATCAGTTTGAACGGTTTGCTTAATTTTTCATTTTGCTCTGCTACATTTTGTATAATGTCTAGGAGAGCTCTCTATGTAATTCTTTAGTACTCAACCTCCAATAGTTTCAGAAAGGCTTCTTCATCTGGGAAGTTCTTTGATTCTTTATTTTGGGAGTATTCTGAAGCCACGGTTGGATGTTTCTCTAAATGTTTGGCTAGGGTTTGTTGCTTTTGGGACATCTAGAGGCTGTTTAGTTTCTCTGGTATTGCCTCAACAGGAGTTGAGGTGCAGTTCTGAGAGGAACGTTGGTCACTAGTCACCTCTATGAATGCCAGTGACTGAGCCCTGTGGACTCTCTGGGGTAGCAGGCTCCACCTCCCAGCTTGCAAAGACATGGCTCTGCTTATGGAATCACTGGAGACTGTTGGCTGACCCTGCCATGTGGGCCAATAAAGGCTGGAAGAGATACCATCAGGCTGCACCAAAGTTATTTCTCTAGGCAGTCTTATTTTAAAAAGGTAAAGGCTATGTGACAGCTTTCAAAATCAGTCAGGCTGTCAGATGTGGCAAGCCTCTCCTTCCAGTTGACAGGAGGGGCACCTCTTCCACTGTCCCCAGAGGATGTGATGTATTTCAAAGTAGGGGCAGGTAAGTGGCCTGCTACCATCCCCTGCCTGGTCCCACCCGTGAGGCTACACTGTGCTAAACACAGCTTTTCTGCTGGAAAAGCACTCCCTGGGCTGGCAGTGCTTCCCAGCCTGGGAATTAGCCCCTGCTGAGGTCTCCAGTTGATTAACTGTACCTCCCAGTTGAACAAGATGGTGTCCCAGTCAAGCTGTCTTGCCTGCCTAAAATAGCTGAATCTATGGTGGAGGTCTGTAAAGAGACGGTGGAGGGGTTGTGGTGCTCTGAGTCCAAAGCTGGGCTCTCAATATGTGGCTATTTCACCCAGTGATCATGTCAGCACTGCAGCTCAGTGTAGCAGCCAGTTAATTCCATCTCCTGCCTGTTAGCCAACAAAAGAAAAAAAAGTTAAAAGTGTCAGTTACCTTCAATGTACAGGAGCTGGCCAATTCAACAAGAATGGTCAGGGTTCAGAGGCATGTAGTCTAAACTGACATCCCTATGACATATCTCAGGGCCCACTGGGTGTCCAAAAAGCTCCATTTAATTATTAATCCAGGCCTTAGTTTTCAGAGCGAATTAATGAGAGGTATGTCTAGTCTGCCGTTTTGACTCTACCCTCTCCTATTGGATCTTGTCCTCAAAATATATCCATGATTCATTTTCTAACCACCTCTACTGTTATCAATGTGCTTCATACCATCAGCATCATCTCTCAGCTGAGTTACTGGCATATCCCTCTTTTAGTTTTCATGGTTTCCACTCTCTTTTTTCAGTGTATTCTAAACACAAAGTCAGCATAATACAGTTAGAAGCTAGATCAATAAGTGAAAGCCCAAGTTATTGTTATGATCTACATCATTTAGTTCCCCATTATCTTTCCGAACTCAGTTCCAAGTACTGTCCCCACTGCTTCCTCTTTTCCTGCTGCACTGGCCTCCTTACTGTTCCTCTAAGATGCTAATCCTGCTCCCGTTTCAAGATGTTCTCGTTTGCTTTTTCCTCTTTTGAGAGTGCTCTTTTACAAAGAATCTCTATGAAAGGCCCCCTCACCTTCTTCAAGCCTTTGTTCAAATATCAACTTCTCAAAGTGGCCTTCCCCTGTTACTCCTAAAATTTTCCAGGATTTCCCTCTACACATATTCTATCTTCATTTTGTGCCCTTTTTTTTTTTCACTTCAGCACTCTTTGTAGCTCGCATATGTAATTTACAGTTTCATCTTATTTATACCCTATTACTCTCCAGTGGAAACCCTGGTGGTGTAGTGGTTAAGTGTAACAGCTGACAATCAAACCGGCAGTTGAAATCCACCAGACACTCTTTCAAAACTCTATGGGACAGTTCTACTGTGTCCTATAGGGTTGCTATGAGTTGGAAGTGACTCAGCTGCAGTAGGCCAGGCCAACAGAACGTAATCTCCCTGAAGTTTGTTACTGTTTGTTTTAGTCATTGCAGTATTTGCAGGATTCTAGATCAGTAACTGGAACACAGAAAGCACTTAGAGAAGTGTATTCAGAATAAGGGAGAAAAAAGGAGGCAAACCAGAAGGAATGGAAATTCACTTTGCACTAATAAAATAAAGCCAGGTAAACCTTTGTTAAATGAGGAAACCTGATAGTTATCAATGTTATTATCTCAAAACAAATTTGATAAGATTCGTTTTAAACATTCACAGTATACAAAATTGAGGGAAATAAAACTATTGATCCAGATTCTAACATTCTTGTTTACCAAGTCTTCCATATTTACCTAAAAGAAATGTGCAGTGGTCTTGTAGTGCATTCATCTCTGTACTGATGCAGGAAGGGAACAGGTCAGAGCTGTCAGCTTGTAACCAATGGGCTTGCTAGTTTTTCACTTCAACTTAATGCCATCAGAAGGGCACGTAGCATGATTAGGTGATCCTCTAAGGTGCTGTCACTTTCCTAGAATTACAAAATGATGGTTACTTTGATATCTTTATCAATATAGACAAGAATTACAGTTATTTTGTCCCACAGAAGAAAAGATTACTGTTATAACAAATGTAATGGAGATTAGTTACATGCTGATAGGTTATGTCAGTCTGAATATATAGCTACAGCTAATGCTATTTATGCCATGACTATTATTCCTGGTAGCTGGAAGGCTGGGAAGCCCCATGGGCTTTCATCATTCAATTTCTGAAGGCTGAAAAGAACCAGGGATTGAAAACCTGGTGGAGTTTTCCTGGTGAGTTTAAGGCTTTTGATTTGGAAAAATGATGACAATTTTTCTGCAAGTGTTTGAGAGTATCTGTTTTCTAGAGGGCTTATTATAGCAATTAACAGCAGTTTTTTTCTGGAAGGTCCAAGTCATATGTGCACTTAGAGTTGATTTCCGTATGCCTGCATGCACTCATCCACTCTTTTTTCTGTTCTCATTGTTGGTAACTTGAGATTTATTTCACTAGACCCTCCCCATTTTTTTTTACTTTCGTGTCCTTTGATTAAAGCATTATTGTTGATGTGACCTCTGTACAATGTAGCAGAGCAGCAGGTAGTGAAACTGAAGCATCAGGAAAAGAAATTAGGACAACAAGTCTATGCTAAGATGTATGACCCTGGCCCCTAGGGTCGCCATGAGCCATGAGTCGGATCTGAGTCAACGACACTTGGCTAAGATGTATGAAGTACAGCCAGAATTCTGTTAGAAGCAAGGAAGGCAAGACTTCATCTCACATACTTTGGACATGTTGTCAGGAGGGATCAATACCTGGAGAGGGACTTTATGCTCTGTAGAGGGTCAGGAAAAAAGAGGAAGGCTTTCAACAAGAACTGACACAGTGACTGCAACAAGGGCCTCAAGCATAATGATTGTGAGGATAGCTAGGACTGGACCTTGTTTTGTTCCATTGTATGCAGGGTCTGTATGATACCTAATAGCCAGAAAACTGTGATGGAGTTACCATATTGATACTTCTTACTCCAGTACAGTTATATATCTTCATGCATTTTCTTCCTCAGCCAGCTGAATTCTTCCCTCCTTTTACTACTGTCCAAATTTGAGTCATCCTTTAAGGTCTAGTGCATGTGCTGCCACCTCCTTTAACTTTGTACCAATTGCCCCTTCTTCTCTGCTTTCACAGTAAATTTCTTTTAGCTTCACTGCAGTATTTATGTCTCTCTGTCTTGCTTTAGAGCTATGGCTATGTTTCTCAGACTTCTCATTTAAAGGCATTACCCAGTGACCTGACCAAAAAAAAAAGTCAGACAGACATCACTTCCTCCCTCAGTGATAATCCCGCAATTCAATTCTTTCTGAGCCAACAGGTTGCTATGGTAGCAGGAGAGTCAGGGCGATGACAATGCGAAATCAGTGCAATGCAGGTGGTGTTTCAAAATTCATGAGACTAGTCAAAGTGATTTTGTGCTGTAATCGCCAGGCTTGCTGCCTTTTTTAAAGTGAAAATACAAAGGCAGTGCCAACCTGAGCCCTTTTAGTGGTTTAGCATCCTTTCCAGAGTGCCAGGTGGAGTAAGCATGAGCTGAGCTTTTTACTTAGTGAGCTTGAGGTTTGATCCTGATAAGACTCATATTATTAAAGGGAAGTTTCATTCACCAAGAAAATGAATCAGAAGAGTTTCTAATTTTATACATTATATTTCTATCCATTTTAAAGTCAGAGACAAACTAAAGATTAAATTAGCAAATATGAGTATGTTCAGATATGTTGAAACTGTGTGATAAATGGAACACGTGGAACTCAGAGTTCAATATAGCAAATTCACTTTTGAGTCTGTTATGTGAAAAGTTTCCTTCTTTGTAGAAAATGTTCCTTCAACAAGACTTTGTATCTTCTACTGTGTCTCACATTTGAATTCTGTCAGTCCAAAAATGTGTGTAGCAGCTTGGGTAGGCTGTGATTCCCAGTGCTGTGAGATGTCTCTTCATTTTATAAAGTATGCCTCTATGATGTTAATGAGGGAGGATGGGCAGCAGTTGTGTCGGGGGGGGGGGGGTGAGGGGCAGGACTCAGTGTGTAAGGTTGTATTGTGTCTCGGGGCAATCTCCCAAGATACCAAGCAAAGGCGGGCAAGCGGAGTAAGAGACCTGATTGCTCATACCACCAGGAAGCAGTGCCAGGAGCGGAGCACATCCTTTGGAAGGGACCTGGCGTCCTTGCATGTCAGAAGCTTCCAGTCCGGGGGAAGATTGATGACAAGAACCTTCCTTGAGAAACAACAGAAAAAGGCTTTCCCTGAAACTGGCATCCTGAATTTGGACTTTCAGCCTACTGGACTGTGTCAAAGTAAAATTTATCTTTTTTTAAAGCCACCATTTGTGGTATTTCTCTTATAGCAGCACTAGATGAATAAGACATAGTGCAAATATCTGTGTACATGTAACTCAGTTATAAAACACTGAGCTTCTAGAGATGAGGAATAAGTAGCAAGGAACTATGTATTCTGCCTTTTTTTTGGTATATTCAGCCTTCCATTCTGTCTTTCTTCTGGTACAAACATCACACTTTGCTTTGGGGGCCTGTCTCTCCCTAGCCTATGTGAATATACTGAGGTCAGCAATCTTGGCACCTCCCTCATAGCTGCAGAGTCACAGTCCTAAGTCTGGTAAACCATAGCACCACATACTCTTGTCCATAGTGATGGTTCAGGGGTCAGTATGTGGGCCAAGCCTGGCTAGTTAGAATTGTTTCCTAGGAATTCCTCCCTCCTTGCCTCCCTCCCTCCCTCTCTGCCATCTATTCATGCCTGGGTGTGCCTACTGTTCTGTGGGACAGCCAGAGCTGCAGCCCATGAAAGACATAGCAGACGCTTAGAGGAACACAGCCTGGCTAAACTCAGGTGAGGTTGACTCTAGCAGAGGTAGGAGCTTGGGTTCAAACAGGTGCCGGGCTATAACCTGAAAAGCCATCAGGGCAATCAGCCCTCAGCTGGACAAGAGATATTGTCCCAGAATGCCAGTGGAGTTCCCTAGGATGCACACCCAAAGATGGAGGGGGGAGTGCAAATGTTTATTGGAGAGTAATACCTGCGACAGGAAATGGGAGGAAGAAACATTGGATAGGAGAAGCTTTGAGCTTGAGATTCAGGCCAGACAACATTGCTGCAGCCCAATAGGACCCTCTAGAGCAAAGCCTGCCTGTTGGAGTTGTCCTGCATGGACAGAAACAGCCAGGCCCCTGCACCACCTTGTTCAGGCTTTGGCAGTGGGCTACCCTAAGAAAAGTATGACCTCATTTATCACTCTCTTGTTCAGACATCAGCAGGACCACTCAAGAAAAATATGAATCCAGCTTGCAAGTTGAGGCGGATTGTGACAAGCTAACAGCTGGAGGCTCTCGGCTAACCCTCACAGACAGTCAATGAGTAGTTTCTTGAAGAGGAATCTAAGAGGTGTGTCTTCAGAGACCAAGAGGGACAACAACATTGTATCAGGGGCCCAGGTCCTTTAACGGGGTCCAAGAACACATAGGTGTTCCCTTATCTCCTTATCCTGTAAGTACAGCAATTTTTTTTTTATTGTGGCATGTATATGTTGTTGTTAGGTGCCGTCGAGTCAGTTCCAACTCATAGCGACACTGTGAACAACAGAATGAAACACTGCCCGGTCTTGTACCATGCCCACAATCATTTTTATGTTTAAGCCCATTGTTGCAGCCACTGTGTCAGTCTATCTCATTGAGGGGCTTCCTCTTTTTCACTGACCCTCCACTCTACCAAACATGATTTCCTTCTCCAGGGACTGATCCTTCCTGACAACATATAAGACACAGTCTTGCCATCTTTGCTTCCAAGGAGCACTCTGGTAATACTTCTTCCAGAACAGATCTGTTCTTTTGGTGGCCCGTGGTGCCTTCAACATTCTTCTCCAACACCACAGTTAAAAGGCATCAATTCTTCTTCTGTCTTCATTGTTCGTTGTTCAGGTTTTGCATGCATATGACGTGATTGAAAACACCATGGATTGTGTCAGGGGCACTTTAGCTTTCGATGTGACATCTTTACTTTTGAATACTTTAAAGATGTCCTTTGAGGTATGTTTTCCCAATGCAATGCATCTTTTGCTTTCTTGACTGCTGCTTCTGTTGGCATTGACTGTGGACCCGAGTAACATGAAATCCTTCATAACCTCAGTGTTGTCTCCATTTAGGACAATGTTGCTTATTAGTCCAGATGCAAGGATTTCTGTTTTCCTGATGCTGAGGTACAGTCCATACTGAAGGCTGTGGTCCTTGATCTTTATCAGTAAGTGTCTCAAATCCTCTTCACTTCCAGCAAGTAAGGCGGTGTTGTCTGCATAACTCCAGTTGTTAATGAGTCGTCCTCCAGTCCTGATGCCTTGTTCTCCTTCATAGAATCTAGCTTCTTGGATTATTTGCTCAGCATGCAGATGAAAAAGATGGTGAAAGGATACAACCCTAATGCACATCTTTACTGACTATAAACCATGCAGTATCCCCTTCTTCATACAACTGCCTTTTGATCCATGTAGATCCCTTAAGAGGACAACTAGGTGTTCTGAATTCCCAATCTCTGTACCGTTAGCCTTAATTTAGTATGTTCCATTCATTTGAATGCTTTTGCATAGTCAATGAGACACAAATAAACATCTTTCTGGTATTCTTTGCTTTCAGCCAGGATCCATCTGATGTCAGCAATGATATGTCTGGTTCCATGTCCTCTTCTGAATCCAGCTTGAATTTCTGGCATTTCCTTGCCAATATACTGTTGCAGTCACTTTTGAATGATCTTGTGCAAAATTTTACTTGTGTGCTATATCAACGATACTGTTAAGTAATTGACACATTTACTTGGATCACCTTTCTTTGGAATGGACATAAATGTGGATCTCTTCCAGTCAGTTGGCTAAGTAGCTGTCCTCGAAATTTCTTGGCATAGATGAGTGAGCACTTCCAGTGCTGTATCTGTTTGTTGAATTCTCTTGTTGGGTTTTGTATTTCAAGACACGACCCAAAATTTCTTTAAAGGTTAAATTTTATCAAAAAATATGCCCAATAGGAAAAAGACTGGTGCACCAGGGACGCATCCCAAACTATGCAGAGCAGGGGGCGACCACGAGCTTCCTCAGCGCCCAGTATTTAAGTTGTGAGATTGCAAAGCAGGGAGGGGGAACTGACCTTTACACTGATTGGTTAAGGCCACCTGGAATTCCTGTTAGTTGTAAAATGTGGTCAAGCTCTAGGGGTCACTTGGAGGCTGTCCGTGGTCAAGGTCTAGGGGTCACTTGCAAGGCTGTCCCCAGGCTTGTCTTGTGACAGATGTTTTGTAAGACAAAGATGAGATTATTCTATGGTATTTTCTGCTATTAAGTTGTTTCCTGGGGCTTTCTTTAATACCTTGAATTTTTACTGTGCCCTTCCTCCACATGGAGTCACTTATGCCTCATTTCAACAATCTTAGTGGATATTCCATCAATTCCTGGAGCCTTGTTTTTAGCCAATGCCTTCAATGTAGCTTCAACTTATTCCTTCAGTACCCTTGGGTAATCTTTGCTTAGACTTAACTGACTAAATCTTACACCAACAAAATACCTTTACAGCAATATCTAGAATAGACTTTGAATAAACAGCTAGGCACATTAAAAAACAAACATGTTGCACTGACTCAATCCCAACTCATCATGACCCTGTAGGATGGAGTAGAGCTGCCCCACATGATTTCCCAAGATTGCCCAGTAGATTCATAGTCTGCCAAACTGACACATGAAATTAACCATCACAGTGGCCTATTCCACTGTCTTTAAAGATGTTGAGGCTCTGGAAAAATTTTGGGAATTGGAGTTTTGAAATAGTGAGGTATTGTGTTAGTTCAGAAGCTGGTCCTGATTTCTGCAGTCACTTTGGGAGGATGGTAGGGGTGGGGAAGGGCAACTGAGGTACGATCCATGGAGTTTAATCCTCTTTGTGCCCTAGCACAATGCTTCTCTAATTTCAGTGTATAGCCCAAACACTTGGAGGTCTTGATAAAATGCAGATTCTGCTTCACTAGTTCTGTGGCCTAGGATTGAGCATTTCTAACAAGCTCTTAGGTAAGACCAGCATAGCTGGTATGAGTTTCACACTTTGAGTAGCAAACACCCTTCTCCCTCCCTCCCTCTCTCTGCTCCCTCCCTCCCTCCTTCCCTCCCTTCTTTCCTTCCTTCCTCCCTTTCTTCCTCATATGTAGATGTCTTACTGGTTCTGTTTCTCTGGAGACCCCTAAGGCAGCTCTCATTGTCTCTCACTCTTAACTCTTCTCCTTGAGTTCAACTAGACTTGTCTATAAACCATCATTTTTTATTACCCCTAATTTGAGTCACTTAATTGCTTAAAAGTCAAAATAATACCTCGTGATCTATGAGACAGAGTTGAGAATCATCACGTTGGCATTGTAGGGTGCTCTATGATCTTATATGCATGCACGAATGTATGTTTCCAACCTTCCCTCCATCCGGTCTCCAAAATTCATCCTTAGGCTGCAGTTGACTGGCCTGCTTGTAGCTCATGAACATATGCCATTTTAGTCATCTACTGCTGCTTTAATGGAAATACCACACGTGGATGGCTTTAAAAAGAGAAATTTTATTTTGTTACAGTCCAGTAGGCTAAAAGTCCAAATTCAGGGTGTCAGCTCCAGGGGAAGGCTTTTGCGGCTGACTCTGGAGGAAGGTCTTTGTCATCAATATTCCTCTGGACTGGAAGCTACTGATGCTCAGGCACATCAGGTCCTTTCTAAAGGACACACTTGGTTCCAGGCACTGTTTCTTGGTGGTATGAGGTCCCCAAATCTCTGCTTGCCTCCCTTTCTTTGTATCCCAAGAGACTGCCCCAAGGCACAGTACAGTCCCGCACATTGAGTCCTGCCCCACCAACAGAACTGCTGTCCATCCTTCCTCATTAACATCATAGAGGCAGGGTTTACAATAGAAGGAAACATCACAACAATACCAGGAATCATGGCCTAGCCAAATGGCTACACATTTTTTTGGAGGAACACAATTTAATCCATAAAGTATGCCCTAGATTCTTTTTCTGCTGGGACTTTACAAATACTAGTCACCTGACTGAAAAAAAAAAATTTGTGTCCACCTCCTCTCCTTACCCCATAACTTTTTTACTTGGCAAACATCCTTCAAGGTCTACCTCATGTGTCATATTTTCCAGGGAGCTTTCCTTTAGAATACTTTTCTATGTGCTCACATATAATTTTATGGTATGTGAATAATTCTATGATAACAGTTAATCATATTATATCACAATTAATGATTTACTTCTCTAAATTTCCTGCTGGACTATAAATTCAAAGAGGGCACAAACTAGGAATTATACTTCTGTAATATTTATCCTGTGTTATATTTTGTTGTGTTTTCCTCCACAGGTAAATGGAATTAAAATAAGATGTAATTATACAAAAGGCATTTTAAATGAACTTTCCTTTGAAGTATACTTAATCTCTCTCCTTTAATTAATTTTGGCTTCTAGAAATTCATTTAAAATTCGTCAGACAAGTTAACAATGCAGTTTTTTTCAACAAAGGAGATCAGTACCTGTGCTTATAAGTAAAGCAGCAACTCATCTGTCAATTCAAGATTTATTCAACATTTGAAATTCAGAACAGTTCTTACATCTGTTCACTATACAACTTATCCTAAGGGATAGAAAATGGATTCTCTAAAGGTTTTTTTTTTGGTAGCAAGAATAAAGGAAGAAAACAAAGTTCTACAGACATGTTTTAAATATTTTAATTTTGGATCATGTAATATCATGTAATATTTCAAAAAGCAAGTGTCCTAGACTTGATGATATAATTTTGTTATACGCAACTTGTAACTACTTCATGAAAAATAAAACATTACAAATTCACCTAAAATCCCTGTCTTGGTTCCATTCCTCTTTTCCTCTCTCTAAACCAAACCCAAATCAAACCTGCTGCTGTCCAACTGATTCCAACTCAGCGACCTACGAAATTCTTGCTTAGAAGTCATCCAGTCATTTGCTTATTCAGGGATATTTAGCAAGCATCTGCTATTTGTGAGGCACCTTCTAGATGCTTGGAATAGCTCTAAGTAAATCCCTACCCTCGTGAAATTGAAATCTCATTTTTGATTGTAAGATGCATTCACCCAAACGATGTATATCAGTTTGCTCTCTAATATTTAATTTTTCTTTAGGTCCATCTCTAAGAGTTGCCAAGCCAAGCCAAGCGCCATCGAGTCGGATCTGACTCTTTCCCAAAATAATGATAGATGCCTTTTCTCCTAATACTAGAACATCAGAAATATTTCCTCTCTGTTGCTGATCCAATGAGACAAAGAATGCTTTTTGGGAGATGTGCACTTCAGAAGTCGTGAAGTGTCATGTAAGAATTAATAATCAAAAGATTGTGCACCAGGATACTCTGGATTCCTCATGTGAAGTGAGTGGTACTCTCAAGGCTCATGATTGGATCCACATGGGCTATGTAGCTCACTTTAAGGAGCTTCTCTCCAAGGAAGTGGACAAACCCATTGTTCCATTCTCCCGGCTATCCCATCTATGAGCGAGAGAAATAAGCTCTTTTTTCTCTTCACAGAAACTCAGTTCCCTAGTGCAAAATGATTTGACTTATCATCAAACTGAATTAAAGTGACACTGGCAGGAGAAAAACCTGATACCTTTTACTCTACTCAGACTGTCAACCAGAAGAAAATTTGGTTTCCTGGAGTTAGATAATGGAGAGAAGCAAAACACTTCTATGACTCTGGCACAGACATTCAACCTTCCTACTGTATCCTCAGTTTTACTGTCTGCGAAATAAGAAAAAAATATTCTGGCCATTCCACGGATTTACTGTAGGGGTACACAAAGTTAACAGATACGAAAGTGGTTAAAAAAAAAGTCCATACAATTGTAGTTTATTATTAATTATTTATGGAGAAATCCTGGTGGTGTAATGGTTAAGAGCTAAGGATACTAACCAAAAAGTTGGCAGTTCAAATCCAAACCCTCCTGGGAAATTTTGTGGGGCATTTCTACTTCATAGAGTTGCTATGAGTTGGAATCGACTTGAGGCCAATGGGTATTTATTGCTTATAAATGGAACCTTGGTGGTACAGTGGCTAAGCAGTGAGCTGCTAACTAAAAAGTCAGTGGTTTGAATCTAACTTGCTACTTCACAGGAAAATGATGTGGCGGTCTGCTTCCTTAAAGATTACATCCTTAGAAACCCCATAGGGCAATTCTACTCTGTCCTATAAGGTTGCTGTGAGTCAGAATCGACTTCATAGGAATGAGTTAATGGATTTATTATTTGTGTTACATTGTATTCCCAAGTCTTTTACAAAGCATTCATATTTGAAGGTTGTATCAATTCTATAAAACACTGATTCAGATCATTTTGAATGCCAGTTAGCATTTTATTTATCAGTCATTACCATGAAACGAAGAGTAAATATAAGCATGTTACTTTACTAAGGTCATAATTAGAGTAATTTAAGCACAAAGTGAAAGGACTTATTGCAGCATTCTCATATCAGTGTTCCAGCAGACACAGGACTTCAAGAGACTGGGCTCACTTGGCAACCATTCAAACTTGTTGCCATCAAGTGGGTGCTGACTCTCAGTAAGCTGTATAGGAGAGGGTAGAACTGCCCCAAAGCATTTGCAAGGAGCGGCTGGTGAGTTCAAATTGCCCATCTTTTGATTAGCAGCCATAACTCTTGAACACTATATCACCAGCCACCAGGGTTTAGCATAGCAAAAACATTGTCAATTTAGCAATCTTCCATGCCCGTTGATTGAAGATCATTTGTGATCTCTGTCTCACAAGGTAGGAAGAAGTTTTTCTTGAGTTTTATAAGGGATTGAAAAGATTTTTTTCAGTGCTCAAAGCTAATCTATAATTTAGGCTTTATGATTTTCTTCCTTTAGTTTTAGCAACACATGACAGTTACCGCCTGCTACATTGTCCTAAATTCGACGGAGTTTTGCTGTTCAGCTCATGTCTGTGACACAGGGTAACACTGAGGGCTCCCAGTGGACTTAGGTCTTCTAGATAAGAAAGACCATCTATTTGCAAAGCCTCTTTGTTAATAATGATGTCAGAATTCATAGGCACAGTTTAGGGTTAAGTGTTTTCCCTTCTACTACTTTTTCTCTTGAATTTTGAAAATTTGATTCTTATCTGTTAAGGGATGCATTTGCTTGGATTATGCCTTCCTTTTGAAGTCATTTGAATCCTGGAGTCATAACTCTAGTGATTGCCGGAGCATCAACAGAATTCAATAGTCTTCAGATAAACTGATTTTTTTCCTGAGGAGTTCAGAAACCCGGGACACGGTGGAAATACTATTTGCACAGCACATACTCTCTGATGTTTATAAAGGAGTCTCAAGAAGTGAGAAGAACAAAAAGGTATTCAGTGCTTCATATTTCTTTCCACACTTTGACACAGTGAAGGAAATGAAGGAAAGCACAATTCATCAGGCTAGACACAGTCAGCCACCCTAGCGCTCTGCCTGTCTACTTGGTCACCAAAGTGGCTAGTAGGGGAAAAAAAAACAAGTCTACTGAAAGCTCTAATGAAGGCATTGTATCATTCACTATAAAACACATTCAAAAACCTAAAAATAATTTTTTAAAAACTACTGTTCAGTTAAATGGACTGTCAAGCTAAATAACTCAGATCTACTTGTTCCTTTGTCATGTAAATCTAGACTTTGGATTTCTGTTTGGTTTATATTTTTTCAAGGTTCATTTGCAAGTTTCTGTCAAGCTGCTCGGCTGTTTTGACTTGATCTATGAACAGGAACTTGAATATTCTCTATAGGCTTATGGTAATTTTATTAGCAAAGTGATTTTGTGCCCAAGATTTCTCTTCTGCATTCATTCATTCTGCTAGCATTTACCAAGTACCTGCTGTGTGTAAGGTACTGAGCTAAAAGCTTTATGATGATTTCCATGTGAAACTATATGGGGGCTGCTTAAGAACAGTCTCTGTAGCTGGCACATTACAAACTCCAAAAGTCTTTCAATTATTTAAAGATTTTTCTCCAATATTTTCCAAGGACTCTATCTAGGTAGAAAATCTGGTGGTGTAGTAATTAAGTGCTACGTCTGCTAATTAAAGTTGGACAGTTCGAATCTTCCAGGAATTCCTTAGAAACTCTACGGGACAGTTTTGCTTCATCCTATAGGGTTACTATGAGTTGGAGTCATACAACAGCAGTGGGTTTGGGTTTCTGCTCTCTAGGTGGTTCCCCAATGTGACAGTAGACTATGTTGGATGCGAAATTAAATATTTAAAATCTTCAAGTCTGAGAACTTCTGTTAAGAGAGATCACTAGAAGTCAAGCTCACATGCAAGCTTATGATGCAAGAGAGAGAACGATCAATATTCAGATTCTGCAAGAAATTTTGTGTGCTTGGAACACAGTACAAGGAAGAAACGAAGCTGAGAGTAGACAGAATAGGATGAGGGGCCTCTTTTGAGCCAAGCTAAAGCATTTGACTTTTATCGTGATGCAAGGGGAGGAGCCATTGCAAGCAGAAAAAAAAGGGATCTAGTTCCAAGCTCCTTCTTCATGAATAAGTAGGAAAATTATTGTGATTTTAACATTCTGAAAGATGACACTGACCACTTCAGTTGTGTCCAAACCAAAACCAAGCCCGCTGTTATTGAGTTGCTTCTGACTGATAGTGGCCCTATAAGACAGAATAGAACTGCTGTATAGAGTTTCCAAGAAGTGCCTGGTGGATTTGAACTGCCAGTCAAGCGGAAGTTCTCCTCTGTGGCCATGTGGAGATTGCCGGTCAGCTGAGATGAAAGGAGAGACAGACAAAACAATTAGGGAAACATTTCTGGTATTAAAAGTAGAATTAAATGAGAGGGTTGCGTTGTGGGTGGAAGCAGAGAAGGGGTCAATTGTTGGGGGCTGACAGAGGAGGTGGAGTATCTGTATTTAAAGAGCTGCACCCTAATTAACTGCCATGGTTCAGTCTGTTTACTGTTCTTTAAACTAGTCTGAGAACTTCAGACTCTCTAAAATTTCCACTCTACACAAAACACCATACAAACCACAATACAAGTTCCCAGATATAATGATTGCTTCCCTGAGACTCTCTTCCAGACTAAAACTGCTAAAGCTGCATATCCAGCTTGGCTACACCAAGTCGTAACCATCTATTCACTTTTTGTTTTGAAAATTTTAAAGATTTTATTATAATCACAGTTCTCTGAAAAGAACACAAAACACTGCTATATGGGGCCACTCAGGGAGTTGTACTTGGGAGTTGTACAGGAGAGCAACAAGCTGGGAATGCGGGAGACAGCTTAGGTAAGGCAAGCAGGGTGGGGTTGGCTGGGTTTGCTGAGCCTGTCGGGGATTGTGATTTTGGATAATTCTGCAGGCTCCAGAGCACAGGCGCTGTCCTTAGTTGTTGCATACCTGAGAGGATTTGGACAGGTGGAGGCAGGGTCCCTGTGAGTCAGAACTGACTTGACGGAAGTGGGTCTGGTTTTGGCTTACAGTGGCTCGGGTATGTGAGAGCCTAATAAGGGAAGTGGTTGGAAAGTGAGCTTAACCGGTTGCTCAAGAAGGGGAACTGATAGTTTGCCATCGACGGCCTCAAAACTATCCAAGAGAACATTTGTGAGATGCTATATTACTGGTGAAAACCCTGGTGGTTTAGTGGTTAAGTGTTATGTCTGCTAACCAAATGGCTGCCAGTTCGATTCTGCCAGGCACTCCTTAAAAACTCTATGGGGCAGTTCTACTCTGTCCTATACTATAGGGTAGCTATGAGTTGGAATCAACGGCAGTGGATTAGGTTTGTATTTTATATCACAATTGGAAATGCTGGTTGCACAGTGGTTAAAAGCTATGACTGCTAACCAAAAAGTCAACAGTTAGAATCTGCCAGGAGCTCCCTGGGAAACTTTGAGGCCATTCTGCTTCTCCGTGTGAAGGTTGAACCCTTCCTCCCTGAGAAATTGTCTTCTTTTCTTTATTTGATTATTTATTCTCTGTCATCCATACTGTTTTCTTCTTCTGGAACTCTTATTATAATAATATTGATTTTCCTGCTTCCAGATTTTCTGCTTGTTGATTTCTTGCAGCTCTTGGAGTTTACGCTCAGTTCTCTAAGAATGTCCCAGGCTTGCTCTCCTTTTTGTCTCTAAGATCTGTATTTTTAAGATTTTTTCGGTAGTCTGAACCTTTCGTTTGTTTGTTTTAGTTAATATGAAATCCTTTTGAATATGACTAGGAAAATTCCTTTATTCCATGGGAATTTTGTTTCTTTGGAGGTTATATCATCTGAATGATTACATTTGATCCCTGTCATTTGAACCACTAAAGTCCTTCATTTATTTGGTGACTTTTCTCTTGTCCTTATAGAGGAAGAATTACTTTTTCCAGGATGAGTAGCCAAAATGGGTGTGTATGGTAAACAGGGAAATCCTAGTGGCAGAGAGTGAGCAGTTTGAATCCACCAGGTGCTCACGGAAATCTTATGAGGTAGTTTTACTCTGTCCTAATAGGGTTGCTGTAAGTTAGAATTGACTCCATGACAATGGGCTTGTGTGTTTGTTTTTACGGTAAGTAGCGATTTATCAGTAGCCCACCTTACCATTTCTTGCTAACGTTCCTATTTCTTGGATAGGGATGACAGGTTTCTAATGGTGATACACAAGTCACCTTTCTATGTTTTTTTTGTTCTCTTAGATTTTTTTCTTTCTAAAATGGGAAAATGGAAGGCTTCAAACGTGATTAGGGTGCCATCTTCGTCACAGAAGTTTCCATTTATTTTTCTTACATTATAAGAAAAACTTTATATTTGGTTTTCATCAACAAAAATAAAATTTGTTTATAAAACAAATGTATTTCTAAGCTCCTTCCTTACAAAGAAGTAGAAAAGTTATTCTGAGTCTGACAGTCTTATAAAATGATTTTTTACAATTGTACTTTAGAGGAAGGCTTATAGAGCAAATTAACTTCTCATTAAACAATTACTTAATACAGACATGTTTTGTGACGTTGGTTGTGAATCCTCTAACATGTCAACACTCCCCCTTCTTGACGTTGGGTTCCCCATTACCAGCTTTCCTGTCCTCCCCTGCCTTCTCGTCCTTGCCCTTGGGCTGGGATGCTTTGCGTAGAGGCAAGCCCACAGCATATACCTGAAAAGGAATTTAACATGGGTTGAATTATTATCCCCAGAGTTGGGGTGAAGGCCGTGGAATTAAGCTGGCCTCATGGTATGGAAGCAGCTGTTGAGAGCTTCATTACGTCCATGTGTTCTCTCTTCTCCTTACTCAACACATCTTAATACTATTTTTAAACCTTTGCTTCTGCAGAAGCTATTTTCTGATCAAATTAGTCCAAATTCTTCACTGCATGAGTACCTAATAAAATCAAATACAAAGAAAGTAATTAATCAAAGCTGTAGTTGGAGCCCAGACTCTGCTCTCCCCTGCCTAGCCACGGGTGCTGCAATGCAGAGACAACTCTTTCAGTAAGACGGTTGTCTCTTATGGAGGGTGTGTGCTCCTACGTCCTTCAACTACTTTGTGCTATTCAGTAAAAATCACCAAATGGCTTTCTTTAAAATTACCTGGGAAGAAAATCATTCCATTAGAGGGTACTTCCATAAGCCCTGATTCAGTGGCACAGTTTCTTTTTCATCTGTTATTTTGTAAGAGAATCTCAAGCTTAAGTAATTTACGTATAAGGGACTCCACAGGGTATGTCTGTCTATCTTCGTTGGGCACTTTGCCCTCCTGCCATCAGTCTGCGTAAGAATCTACTGTCTCATTTAATTCTTTTCTTCAAATGCAATTCCTTGGTGTTTCCCTGAGAAATGTCAATACCTAATCCTTTTTGATTCATGAAAAGTTTCCTTTCACTTGTGTTAGTAAATGGTCTGACATTACTGGAATAATTGAGAGTAACTCTTATAATTGCTCAAGTTTATGAAAAGATCTCAGAAGTAGTTATTATGGTTAGACTACTTATTAATCCATCTTCTCAACCTTATAAGTCAAATAATCATTAAATACCACTATTAGAAAATCAATCAACCGAACTCAAGTTGTATCTGTCATTCAGTATTCCTTATCATAATTAAAGGTGACTGTACGCATGGATGGAAATAGTGGTGGCGTAGTGATTAAGAGCTATGTCTGCTAACTAAAAGGCTGGCAGTTCAAACCTGCGAGGTGCTCCTTGAAAAGTCTACAGGACAGTTCTACCCTGTCCTCTAGGGTTGCTGTGAGTCAGAACTGACCCAACAACAAAGGGTTTTTTTTTTGTCTTTGTGTATTAGAGGTGTAGGCACTTTAGACTCATCTCTTTTCTTTCAAATTTGTTAGTAATCTGCACCACAAAAAATTGATAGCCCAACAGGAACTTTTATATATTGCCAGGAAGGTCTCTTTAACCTCCAAAGTACAGAGTCTTTGGCTGTTTCAGAAAATATGGAGAGGCTGCTTCTGGGCTCGCCTCCAGAGTGACATCATCTGGACAAATGAGGCCCAAACAGCCTGAGTTATGTACTGGTTTAAAAGCAGAGAAGCTGGAGCAGACGTACACACAACGAGAGAGAAAAAAGAGAGAGAGGAAGGCGCTGATTGTTAATTGTAGTAGAACTAGAATACAGATTTGAACTAAACCTCGGACAGAGAAGGAGGCCCTTCAGACATGTTTCAGGGCTTCTGCAAATATCTTTCTATTGCGTGAATACCATCCCATCTGTTATCTTACTGATAGTCTGCTACCAATGAAAGAACAACAGTTATTTAGCACTTTCTGTGTGCTGTGAGTCAGACCGGACTTGATGGCACAGGGTGGGTGTGTCAGTCAGCCACTATTCCAGATATAAATGCATGTATATACATGTACGTATACGTGTACATGTGTGTAAACATATACATATACATAAAAACCACTGCCATCAAGTGGATTCCGACTCATAGCAACCTTATAGGACAGATTAGAACTGCCTCAGAGAGTTTCTGAGGAGTGCCTGGAAGATTTGAACTGCTGACCTTTTGGTAAGCAACTGTAGCACTTAACCACTACAGCACCAGGGTTTCCACATGTGTGTGTATACATATGTATATTAATATAGAGAGATATAGATTATATATGTAATATATGGATTACATATGTAATATGAGGTGTAACAATTAAGTTTGTGAACTCATCCTAGAAAAAGTGCTGCATACCCCGTTGCTGAACTTCACTGTGTTCACCTTCGTGATACCCACTTTGGGAAGCTGTCCACCCACGCCAGCATCTAGTCCACCCTTCAAAGCAATCTTGGAAATTGTTTTCTGGAATTTCCTTCAGAGTTGTCATCACATGGGGCCAGACAATTAAATTCATGAACTCATCCTAGAAAAAGGGTAGAGTTGTGTAGCAGTTTTTAGCCAGTAAAAAAAATAACTGTGTTGGAAAACCTTCCCTACTCACCTGATCTGGCCCTCTTTATCCGAAGATAAAATATTGAAAGGAAGACATTTTGATGACATTCAGGACATCAAGGGTAATACGAGGGCAGCTCTGATGGTCATTCTAGAAAAAGGGCTCCAAAATTGCTTTGAAGAGTGGACTAGGTTCTGATATCAGTGCATAGCTTCCCAAAGGGAGTACTTTGAAGGTGACCATAGTGATATTCAGCAATGAGGTATGTAGCACCTTTCCTGGGATGAATTTGCAAACTTAATTGCCCAACCTTGTGTGTATATGTGTATGTGTATATATATACCCAACCACTTTGCGTGTGTGTATATACGTGTATACACACACACACCGATACATGTGCATACATATGTGCATATATATGTCTATATAGATACAAACATATATATATATATATACTTGCAGTTGTTAGGTGCCATCAAGGCCATTTAAACTAGTCATAACCTCATGTGTTACAGAGTAGAACTGCCCCATAGGGTTATCTTGGTTGTAATCTTTGCTGAAGTAGATTGCCAGGCCTTTCTTTTGCAGTACTGATGGATAGGTTCAAGCCATCAACCTTTGTATTAAGTGCTTGACTACTAACCAAAAGATTGGTGATTTGAGCTTACTCAGAGGCATCTTAGAAGACAGGTCTGGTGATCTGATTCCAAAAGGTCACCGTCTTGAAAATCCTATGGAATGCAGTTCTATTCTGCAACACGCAGAGTTGTCATGAGATAGAAGCAATTCAATGGTGGCTTTTTAAAAAATTCAATTATCACATAATCTTTGATACAGGTATTGTTTTTTCCATTTTATCCATAAATCAAATAAGAGACAAAGAGGACAAATCACCGAACCAAGATTAAAGAGCTGAATGAGGGAGAATGAAAATTTGAACTGAGAAAATGGACTCCAATGTGGAGCCTTACTGTACTTTAAATGAAAATTTCCCCAGGGCAGGAAGCTCAATGCCTAAGATTCATTCTGAAGGATGAATGAATCATACAAACTTTCCCCAGAAAGGAGATGTAGATGTGGGGAAAGTAGGAGCCTGAGGCACTCATAAACTCAGTTTTTGATATTTTCTCATTTCTATTATTTCTTCTTTGAATTGTAAAGTACATAGCATGTTCTTTTACAATTTCCAAACGTTTAAGTTGTTTTAAAAAGTTATTTAAAACTAGATTTCAAACTTTCTTATCTTTGATGAAAATTCATATTCACATGGATCTTTTCACATGTCAATAAAACCAACCAAACTAGTTGCTTTTGAGTTGATGCTTCCTGATGGCGCTCTCATGTGTGTCAGAGAACGCTGCGGACTTCTCACGAGTAGACCACCAGAACTTTCTTGTGAAGTGCTTTTAGGTAAACTCAAACCACCGACCTTTTGGTTGGCAGCTGACAGCTTATCTATTTGTGTCAGCCAGTGACACCTTCTGTGTGTCGGTTACTATACAAACTCTCCATCTGTGGTAACTTCTTTCCTTCCCAGCAACTCCATGAAGTTAGATGTTGTTATTACCTCCATTTTACTGATGGGAGAAAGTAAGACACAGAGAAGTTACACACTCTGCCGAAATGTAACTCCTGGCCATTTATCGGGGCTTGTTTTGTGGTATAATACGTTCTTGATTTTATTCTCTAATTGTGGTTGAACTAAGCATATCGATTTGGGCCCAATGATAGGCAGAGGAGGGGCTGTTTGATTTCAGGGTTTTGTAAAGGCCTTCCCCTTGTTGACTAAACACTGCCCTATTTGTCCACTGATGTTCTTCTGCCAACAACATCTGCTTAATTATTTTATGTTTGGTTTAGGGTTCCATGCACACCCTTTAGACAAAGCTTGTCAGTTACATTCTGTTAATGAGCTGTTACGTGTAACAACATACGTATTAATGTCTATAATTTTGGAAGATACGTTGAACAACCATTTTTGTTTGCTAGTCAAACGAACTTTAGAATTTATTTCCTTTCTCTTCATGTATACAGATGAAATATTCTTATACTCTAGTTGAATCGTTGCCCTAAAATAATGCTACGAGTTATTTTTGTCACATTGGTGTGGAGTTACTGTTTTTTGTCTACTCACTAAAACCTTTATTAAACTTCTGCTATAACGACGTTATTGTTGTTTCTGCAGTGCCATTTCTGACTCGTGGTGACCCCATGTGTGCAGAGTAGAACTACTCCATAGAGTTTTCATATTGTGTTGTAAGATTTCACTTTCGGAGAGTTTGTTCTTGCTTCTGACATTAGGACTCTCCTTTTCCCTATAAGTCCTTAGTATTGACACTGGATTTGTATCCACTAAGAAAATTATCAGTATGCTTGTGGTCTGGGGTTGTTGCTACTACCCTTGGTGACCAAGCCTAGGCTGTTTTGCAGAATCCGAGTGGAGGATATTGCATCTTGAAATGGTGAAAGTCCTCACCTCTATCTCATTAATGTCTACTTGTTTTCTGTGAGCCTGCTGGCCATGCATCATTGGCATTTTATGTCATGTCATTTCAATTGATGGAACAACTGACATTCTTCCTTTGGCAACTGGGGACCTACTTTAAGTAAAACAGCCCACATGGGTAGCCTAGTGTGACAGGTTCCCAGGGGATGAGGTTCCCTTGTGGCTGTTGTATAAACCCTCAGCAAATAAATAATAATGGAAACTAATTAATTTGAGAGCTGCTGGGATTCACGGTTGTTTAAAAGCTTTGAACAAGGGACTGAGTGGGAGGCATCATGGTGAAGTGTAAAGAGACTGCAGTAGGCAGATCAGATTTTGAATCCTCGTTCCTTAACCCTTTCATGACCCAATTCTTTTTTTCCTTTAATTTTGGTTGGTACTATGAGTCGTCATTAACAGAGGGCCTGCTGAATCACTGAATGTATCTCAGGTTTTGGTTGACAATGTGATTTTTGTTTTATGACTCATTCCACAAATCCTGCCTTTGGCATCCATAGGAACACAGGTGTACTCCTGTGAACACAAATTCTATCTCAAGTCTAGAGGTACATATATGTGCCTAACACAAGTGGGATTGCAAAATGGTACAATCTCTTTGGAAAACAAACTAGCACTTCCTTAAAAAGCTGGAAACAGATATACCATTTGACCCTGTAATTCCACTGCTCAGAATTTATCTTTCAGAAACAAAGGTTGTCACACGAACAGACACATGTACACGAATGTTTGTTGCAGCACAGTCCATAATGGCAAAAAGTTGGAATCAACCCTGATGCCCATCAACAGATGAATGGGTAAGCAAGCTGTGGTACATATACTCAGTGGAACCCTATAGTATGATAAAAAGCAATGCCAATTTTAGAAAACATCTCATAACATCGTCTCATTTGGAAGAGATCATGCTGAGTGAAATCAATCAGTATCAAAAGGACAAATTCTGTATGAGACTCTTGTTGCAAAGACTTCACAAGAGAATTATCCACAGAAGAAAATGACTGTGTTGGCTTCATGGGTGGGTGGGGGGCTGAGGGTTTACCATAGGTGAGATAACTGATAGATGTTAGAAATTTTATTCTTTTGCTGCAATTAATAAAAAATAAAATAAAATAATTCATGTTTTTCCTATCAATAATTCAATGATTGAACACCATCTTATACAATATCCTATAAAACAGTAATTTGTAGTGGTTCAGGTGATGTGTGTACTTTAAGGTTTAATATATATATGAGGCTGTCCTAATGGTTTCTTTTTACAGGGAAGAGGCGAGGGTGCAGAGGAGGGAACAAGCATTGGTTGGATGGGCATTGGAAGTAAAAAGTGGAAAAGTGTGCTGTCACAGAGTGAGGAGAGCAGATAGAGTTGCAGAGAGGCAGGGCTTTGTATGCCAAATTGACTTAGATTGTAAACTTACACTTATTCACACACAAGAAAAGTTATTTGTATCACATGCTTTTTTTTTTTTTTGATTTAATTGTTATATAGGGCCCTGCTTACCAGTAGCACATAATGTTAGTGGGACAGCGGCTTCCCAATAAACCCTGGAGGTGCAAACAGTAAATGACAGCTGTAAATACCACCTGAATCCGTCTGTTTTATTTATCTTGATTTCTTTTAGATTGAACTGTTACTTCTTGTGTTTCTTTAACCACTGTGTCCTCATAGCTCCAAACAGATTTCATTTTTCGTGTGAGAGGATGTTCTGTAGCTTGTTGTTGTTAGTTGCTATTGTGCCAGTTCTGATTCATGGTGGTCTTATGTATAATAGAACGAGCCATTGCCTAGTGACGTGCCATCCTCATTCTCAGTGGGTCCGAATTCATTGTTTCGGCAATTGTGTTAATGCATCTCATTGAGGGTTTCTCTCATTTTCACCAATCCTCTACTTTCCCAACTAGGATGACTTTTTCTAGCAACTGGTCTTTCCTGATGACTTGTTCAAAGTAAGTGAGTCAAAGTCTTGCCACCTTTGCCCTTATGGAGCTTCTTATCATAACAGAAATCAGGACAATGATGCACAACCTAAAACAGTAGGGAGAGACATTTTCTTCTGAGAAAAGGAAACAGAGGTGCCATGGTTTAGAAGTGACTCTCACTGAGCTCTACAAACAAGAAAAGAGAAAAATGTATGCATGGGCCAGGCAGTAGTTAATTGAAAAGCCAATTGTTATCCTGTCTTTCCAATGCTGGTTCAGTGACGTCAGACCAACAGCTTCAGTGACTGTGGTGGGAGTGTTTATATCACTGTTTGCTCCAGAATAGGTTGTTATTAAATTTTTATCAGCACACCACTGAGGTGAGGATGAGGGAGACAGGGTAGATTCAGTGTGATGGTTGGGAAGTATTGCAAAGAAGACAAGTGAGGTGCTGACGAGTCCTACAAAGGTACTGATGAAGTAGAAAGTTGCAGGATTCTGAGACAAAATCGGGTGGTGTTCTTCTCCAAGTTGAGGGTGCCCTTCCAGCCCCCTCAGTGACATCCTAAAAATGAAGGGGTAAGTTGGAGAAAACCGTGGAAGCACAGCTATGTCTATCTCTGAGCGTGCCACCCACCCCCAAAATTACATTGAATTTTCCCCTCAAACTTTCACAGTTACAAGTGGTTGAGCAACATTTAAAAGATGGCATTCTAGGTGAAAACAGGCCCCCAAAGAAAGTTTTACAGAAAAAAAAACTGAAGCCAGAAGAAACGTTAACATTCTATTGAGAGTTTTATCTTGACCTTTAATGAAGACTATTCATTAGAAGCAGAAAGAGCTTTCTTTTGTAAGGGTGAAAGCAATCTGATAAGCAGGATTGGAAGGAGAAAAAAGATCAGCTGAGTACAGATCATGTACAGAAACAAAACAAAAAAGTAGTCAGAGAGTTCTCTTCTTTTACAAGAGTTTTTGAAACTGGTTGCCCCAGGGGGTGAACAGATAAATCTCATCTGCCACGATTCACTTGGTGCATCCTTAAAATAGAAATTTCTGTGAATGATCAACATAAAAATTCAACTGAAAAGCTGAACAGATGAAACCATTCTGTTCTCATGAAGTTGCAAGCTCTGTGAGGGTGTAGCCTATTCACCTTGCTCATGGCTGCAACTCTGTGTACAGTTTTTTTGACTTATGCAAAGTAGGATATGTCCCAGACTGGAGTTAGACACTAGTTTTCTGGATCCCTCAACAGCAGAAAGCCTCTATTAAGTGCTCTGAGTGGTTTCCTTAGCCCTTTTCTCTGGACTTAAGCGAAAGAGAGGGACTCTGCACACTGCTGTCCCTCGAGAGTGGGTTTCCCCATATCAACTGCTTCCAAGTAACACTTTGTGGAAAACTTCCCTCGATGCTCACCATTCTAACCTCTTTTTTTTCCTTTTTATTGTAGAACAAGAGGTTTAAGAGTTGGCTAATCTTGACCATGTTAATAAGACATTTTAACATCATAGTCCCTCCTGAAACTAGCGTCTTCATGCATCGTGTGAAATTGAGATAGAAACAAATTTATGTAACACATTATTGCATAGTAGCTTAGAATTTTCATTTCTCTAATTACTGTATTAAATATTTTATGTTGATTAGCTGCATGTGCTTGCCTGCATGGAGCATGCATATATGAAAATTATCTTTTCACATTCTCCATGAAATTACGTTTTGTGTTGTTTCATGTCCAGTTACTGACTTGTAAAAGCTTGTTGTGTAATAAAGAATGAACTCTTTGTCCTGTGTGACACTTCCTTCCAAGGGTTGCTGTTACGTGCTCTAAAGTTGGTTTTCACACAGGTGGTTGTTGTTGTTAGGTGCTGTCCAGTCGGTTCTGACCCATAGCAACCCTATGAACAATAGAACGAAACACTGCCGGGTCTTGTGCCATGCCTACATTCATTTTTATGTCTAAGCCCACTGTTGCACCCGCTGGGTCAATCCATTTCATGTAGGGACTTCCTCTTTTTCATTGACCTTCCACTCCACCAAACATGATGTCCTTCTCCAGGGACTGATCTTTCCTGACAACATGTCCAAAGTATGTAAAATGCGGTCTTGCCATCTTTGTTTCCAAGGAGCACTCTGGTTGTATTTCTTCCCAAATAGATGTGTTTGTTCTTTTGGTAGTCCACAGTACATTCAACATTCGTCTCCAACACTGCACTTCAAAGGCATCAGTTCTTCTTCTGTCTTTCTGTCCGACTTTCACATGCATATGATGTGAATGAAAATATAATGGCTTGGGTCAGGTGCACTTTAGTCTTCAAGGTGACAGCTTTACTTTTCAATACTTTAAAGAGGTCCTTTGCAACAGATTTTTACCAATACCATGTATCTTCTGATTTTTTGACTGCTGCTTCCATGGGTGTTGATTATGGACCCAAGTAATTTGAAATCTTTCACAACCTCAATCCTTTCTCAGTTTATGACAGTGTTGCCTACTGGTCTAGTTGTGAGGATGTTTGTTTTCCTGATGTTGAGGTGTAATCCATACTGAAGACTGTGGTCCTTGATCTTCATCAGCAAATATTTCAAGTCTTCTTCACTTCCAGCAAGTAAGGTGGTGACATCTGTCTAACACAGGTTGTTAATGAGTCATTCTCCAATCCTGATGCTTCATTCTTATAATCCAGTTTCTCGGATTATTTGCTCTGCATACAGATTGAAAGGTACGGTGAAAGGATACAACCCTGATGCACACCTTTTCTGACTTTAAACCATGCAGTGTCCCCTTGGTCGGTTTGCAAGACTGCCTCTGGATCCATATGCAGCTTCTTTAAGAGCATGATTAACTGTTCTGGAATTCCCATTCTCTGCAATGTTAGCCATAATTTAGTACGATCCACACAGTTGAATGTCTTTTGATAGTCAATGAAACACAGGGAAACATCTTTCTGGTATTCTCTGCTTTCAGCCCCAATCCATCTGACATCAGCAATGATATCCCTGGTTCCACGTCGTCCTCTAAATCCATCTGGAATTTCTGGCAGTTCCTTGTCAATATACTGTTGCCATCACTTTTGAATGATCTTGAACAAAATTTTACTTGTGTGTAATAGTAATGATAACGTTTGGTAATTTTCCCATTTGGTTGGATTACCTTTCTTGGGACTGCACGTAAATATGGATCTCTCCCACTTAGCTGGCCAGGTAGCTGTCCTCCAAATTTCTTGGGACAGATAAGTGAGCACTTCTAGTGCTGCATCTGTTTGTTGAAATATCTCAGTTGACATTCCATTAGTCCTTGGAGACTTGTTTTTTGTCAGTGCCTTCCGTGTAGTTTCAACTTCTTCCTTCAGTACCGTCCGTTCCTGACCACACGCCATCTCTTCAACTGGCTGAACATCGACCTATTCTTTATGGTATAATGACTCCGTATGTTTCTTCTATCTTCTTTTGATGCTCCCTGAGTCCTTTAATAGTTTTCAGGTAGAATCTTTCACTGTTGAAGCTGGAGGCTTGAATTTTTGATTCAGTTCTTTCAGCTTGAGAAATACAGAACATGTTCTTCCTTTCTGGTTTTCCATTTCCAGCTGCATGCATATGTCGTGATAATGCTGTCTTGTCTGCTTGAGCTGCTCTTTGAAATCTCCTGTTTAGGTCTTTTATTTTGCCATTCCTTCCTTTTGCTTTAGCTGCTTGATGTTTGAGAGCAAGTTTTAGAGTCTCTCCTGTCATCCAATTTAGTCTTTTCTTTCTTTCCTGTTTTTTAGTGACTTCCTGCTGTCTTCATGGATGATGTCTTTCAACAATTCATCTGGTCTTCAGTCATTAAATAATCAACAAATCTGTTCTTGAGATGGTCTTTAAACTTGGGAGGGATATATTCAAGGTCATACTTTGGCTCTCGTGAACTTGTTTTAATTTTCTTCAGTTTCAATTTAAATTTGCCTGTGAGCAATTGATGATCTGTGCCACAGTCAGCACTTGGTCTAGTTCTGACTGCTGATGTGGAGCTTTTCCGTTGTCTTTTTCCACAGATGTAGTAGATTTGGTTCATGTGCATTCCATCTGCTGAGGTCCATGTGTACAGTCACTGTTTGTGTTGGTTAAAAAAGGTATTTGCAGTGAAGAAGTCATTAGTCATGTATAATCCTATGGTGTGATCTCCAGCATTATTTCTGTCACTAAGGCCGTATTTTCCAACTACTGATCCTTCTTCTTTGTTTTCAATGTTTGATTCCAGTCACCACTAATTATCAATGCATCCTGATTGCATGTTCGATCAATTTCAGACTGTACAAGCTAGTAAAAATCAACAGTTTCTTCATCTTTGGCCTTAGTAGAATACAAATGTGATTGATAGTCGTATTGACTGACCTTCCTTGTCAGCTTATGTGTATTATCCTATCACTGACTGCATTGTACTTCAGGACAGATCTTGAAATGTTCTTTTTGATGATGAATGCAACACCATTCCTCTTCAGGTTTTTGTTCCCAGCATAGTAGACCATACGACTGTTGGATTTGAAATGGCCAATACTAGCCTATTTCAGCTCACTAATGCCTAGGATGTTGACTTTTATGCATTCCATTTCAGTTTTGATGGTTTCAAATTTTCTTTTCTTTTTTTTTTTTCATCCAGCAAGAAGCCTTAACTTTACTAATGATAGAAACAGTGCAAATTTCAAACCAAACTGCAGTTGCCCTTTTGAAACACCAAAAAAGTCCACGTTTTCAGATGGTTACATTGTTAATTCCATAACAGCATTTGCAGTTTCATTACTGTTGCTCTTCAGGGCTCCAACTGCCTTTGCTCTTGACATGTCTGCTTGTGACATGACTGATTCTATGCCCTTAACTTCCACAGCTGTTTTATCAACCTCTGCTTCTCACTCTCCTCTTGTACATTTGGAGTTTGTGACAGCTTTACTCTGAACTTTGAATTTATCTGCAGCTGTTAGCTGTGCTTGTTGAGATAAATATTCAGTCTTGGCTTCCCCCAAACTATGCAGGTATCTGAAGCTGGACTCTCGTAGACACCTGGCTTTGTGATGATAAAGAAGATATTCTTCGATTTCCAGATAGTGACTCTAGTAACCCCTGTGGCTTGTCAAAGACCCAGTTTGGATGCAGCCTTCTGTGCCTTCTTTTCACTCCAACTCTGTTTTGCTTTACTGACTCGTTCTTCAACAATTTCGGCTGCTGTTGCCAGCTAGGCTTGTTGTGTGGTTGCTTGTGCACAACCCTATTCTTCCAGCTCGGTGTTGATTCACCATTGTCAGATTCTGTACTCAACCCTGTCTCAGCCTGGGGTGGTGGCAACTCCTGCTCTGTAGCAGGTACAGTTTCTGTGGCTTCACTGGGCATTTTGTGAGGGGAACGCAGAACCAAGGTGACGGGAGCTTCAATTTTCCTAAATTCATACTTTATACGTTCCATGTCCCGATTGTTAATGGATGTTTGTAGCTATTTCTTTTCATTTTGAGTCCTGCCATATCAGTGAATGGGGATCTCTTGGCCTTACTCCATCCACCTCATTAGTGACTTTGTATACAACAGAACAGAATACTACCTGGTCCTTTGCCATCCTAACAACTGTTACTGTGTTTGAGCTCACTGCTGCAGTTACTGTGTCAGTCCATCTTGCTGAAGGTCTTCCTCTTTTTCACTGACTTTCAACCTTACCAAACATGATGCCATTCTCCAGGGACTGGTCTCTCCTGATAACATGTATGTGGGATGAAGTTGCAGCATCCTCTCTTCAAAGGAGCACTTTGACTGTCCTTCTTCTAAGACAGACTTGTTCATTCTTCTGGCAATCCATGGCATAAGCAATAATCAATACTCCTTACCAACACCACAAGAAATCAATTCTTCTGTGGTCTTCTTTATTCATTGTTCAACTTCTGCATGCATGTGAGGTAAGTGAAAAAATTATGGCTTCAGTCAGCCTCATCTTAGTCCTTAAAGTGATATTTTTGCTTTTCAACACTTTAAAGAAATCTTCTGCAGCAAATTTGCCCAGTGTAGTGGGTCACTGGATTTCTTGACTGCTGCTTCCATGAACATTAATTGTGGATCCAAGTAAAAGGAAATCTTCGACCAATTCAGTCTTTTCTCCATTTATCATGATGCTGCTAATTCATTTATCATAATGCAATTGAGATCATTAAAAAAAAAACCTTTTTTAAAAGGGTGACGTGGAATCTATATAGATGGCTGTGTAGTCTTTGATCTTCATCAGTAAGTACTTCAAGTTCTCTCTGCTTTCAGAAGCGAGGTTGCATCATTGTGTAAAGCAGATTGTTAATGAGCCTTTTTCTAGTCCTGAAGTTCCATACTTCTGCACATAGTCTAGTTTCTCTGATTATCTGCTCAGCATTCAAATTAAATCAATATGGTTAGAGGATACATCCTTAATGTGCATCTTTCCTGATTTTGAATCACACAGTATCCCCTTATTATGTTGAAACAATTGCCTTTTGGTCTATGTACAGGTTCCGCACAAGCCCAATTAAGTGTTCTGGAATTCCCGTTCTTCACAATGTTGTCCATAATCCGCGCAGTCAGATACCTTTGCAAAGGCAAAAACACACGTACACATCTTTCTGATATTCTCTGCTTTCAGGCAGGATCCATCTGACATCCACGTTTCACATCCACTTCTGGATCTGGTTTGAATTTCTGGCAGCTCTCTGTTGATGTATCGCTACCACTGTTTTCAAATTACCTTCAGCAGTATTTTACTTGTCTGTGATATTATATTTATGTTCACAGAATAGGTGCCACATAAATATTTGTTGGATGAATGAGTGAATGTCTTTTGCAAATATTTTTCACAGTGAGATTTTCATGTATAATTCTCCTTCAATTGTATCAGGAAGCCAGGGCAGTACGCCTACTGATAAAATGAAAATAAATGCGGGGATAAAAACTGTGCATATTTGAATCAATAATCATTTTCAATAGTCATAAAACAAACATAGGCCCTCTTTATCATCAGTTTAACAAAATCAATTGACCTATGAGCTTATAGATTTTTAATCACATGATCCATTTTTGGAAAAAGCTTGGAGATATCTTTTCTGAAAAAATGCAGACTTTTATTAGTAATAGCTAGCACTTACTGGAGTGTCCCTGAATGATGCAAATGATTAATACATTCAGTATCTGACTGAAGATCTGGAAATTTGAGTCTACCCAGATGCCTCGGAAAAAAGGCTCGGTGATCTACCTCTGAAAAAAATCAGCCATTGATTTGGGAGCATATTTGGGGAGTAGGGTTGTACTCTACCACACATGGAGTCATCCTTGGCTTAGTCAACTTGTTGGCACCTGGTGGTGGCGGTGGTGTAGGCACAGTGCTAAATGCGTCATTTGTATAAATGAAGAAAATCTACTTTGGAGATTCCGTTATCAATGAACTGCTTTGTCTTCATGTTACTCATTCACCTTTATGGCTGCAGAAAAATGGTAAAGTTGAATGACTTTTCTAGAAGGAGGATATGACATAAGGGCTGTCCCTTCTAGACTACAGAAGAAATAGAGGGTATGTGAAGAGAATTTTGTTGGAAGAAGATAGATGTTTTGACAGTTCTCTGCAGTTCATAGGGAAGGTATTACAAAGGATGAGGTAGATTTGAAACATGGGCTCTGATCTTCTCTGTGTGAGGAGGAGATTGCTATGTGGGGTGGTCCCTACATAGTTATAACAAAGGATTAAGGTGTGATCAAATAGCCAAGTGAGTCTCTTGAGCTGCGTTTAGCTCCATTTGGCATGAAGACTATTCAGAAGTTCCTCCAAACATTTATTGGTAGTGATAAGGAAAGCAGCAAGGAATTTTCTGGAGCTCAGTCGCCAGGGACAGAGAAGAGTATGAGTTACAGCCTGCTGTCAGAGACAAACCTGCCTACTGAAATGGGGACCAGGGAGCAAGGAAGTCTTCACTGAGGCAAACAAAGAGATGACAAACATGTCACTTGCAGACTTGAAGAGTGGGCAGCAGTAGAATCTTTCCCCAATCTCTCACCTGCAGTTTCCGGGGTCCCTGTCAATTTTAACTGCCAAGACTCCAGACCTGAGCAAGACCAGAACAGCTTCTTTGAAGAAGAAGCCAGTGAATTGCAGAACAGGGCTCCTGGGGTTGTCTGATTTCTGCTGCCCTCAGCCTCACCCGAACTCTGTTTTGCAGAATAGTAGGTGTGAGGATTTGACCAACTGAGAGTGTACACGAAATCTGCTATGTTACCCAAAGGTGACTCTTCAACTGGAGATCTCTTAAAATACTTGTTTAGTTCTGTCTTTTCTCCAGTGACTCAAGGAGGTAACAAAGAAGGGGACAGGGCTGGGAGAGACATGGAAGAGGAGAGGGTGGTGGCCATGGAGTTTCTTAAGGAAGATGATTTCATTGGCTGTAAAAATGAGGGCAAACCGTACTCAGAAGACTGAACAATAGAGCCTATAGGCTTATTTGTAATCCTGGCACACACTCACTTGAAGTATCACAAGAAGTCTTTTTGGTGAGTGTGTTGCAAATGAGTGTATGAGACTTAAATTAAGTGAATTTCCTATGGATATTTAAGTAAAACACTTGGCTAAATGCATAGTGAATGTAAAATCAGAATTTACACTCTCAACTTCTATAGTATTTGTTTGGCTATTACGTTAAGTTTGGCAATAGCTGTTCTTGGACCCGTGAGTCTTTCTGACTCATCATGACCTTGTGCGTGCAGAATAGACCTGCTCGTAGGGTTTGGGTTCTTTAACGGCTAGTTATAGGGGGAGCTGAGGAAACTCAGAAATGAACGTCTGTTCTTTTTGGAGGAAGTATCTTGTATTTGAGCTCCATGGCTGGTGCAGCAGGGCCCTGGGGGTTAGGAATTGCTGCTGGATAAGAGTCAGAGCAGAAAGGCTGGGGAATGCACAGCAGGCTGGCGAGGCTCCTAAGTTGCACGAAAGCAGTGCAGATGGTCCTACCAAGGCTGAAATGCCTGGAGAAGGGCTGTTCAGTAGGTTTACTGTGCACATGCTCTGGTGAGTCGCCTCTAATTGCTGACCCAATATGTTCACTGCTGCTGTCTCTGGGGCCTGGCATTGTGAATCAGGTGATGGAAGTGAAGACGAAATTGGCCCGATTGCCTGAAATCTTCGAAACTGCATATATTTTGGAACTTGGTCTATGATCAGAATCACTTCTGGAAAAAAAGAGCAGCTGGAATGAAAACTTTAGACCTAATATTCCAAGCACTGTGAAGATAGCTGAAAAGAACAGCTAATTATAACCTAACTGGCTATTAATCTTTCCGAAGGTGAATGCAATCAGCTTGACCTATTTTTAAATTTCAGTTTTCCTTCCTCAAGTGTGTCTTTTGCCTTTGCTGCTACAGATTGCACCTTGGAGAGTCAATAAAGTCTTCTTGTCTGGAGGTAATTGCACAGATCAGCAGTGGCAGAACAGGTAGGCGATGGCTTGTGTTTAGCCCCAATGAATTTTTTAATTTTACTCTGTTTTTGAATATGTAAAAACATTTATATGATTCAAAGAGGATTTAAGATTGCATGTTCATAGAACACGTATCTTCATCCCTATTGCCTCCACCCTGTTCCCATAATCCCCATTAGCAATTTCCCATGGAACTGACCTTAAAACTATAGGAAAACAGAACAGAGCAGTGGTTTCCATGGTTTGAGGGTAGAGAGGTTTACAAAAAAGGAGACCTGAGGAAAAGATTTGGGCTAACAGAAATGATCTGTATCACAATGAGGGTAATGTGGCTATGTGACTGCGTTCATTTGTTAAACCTCAGAGCAATGGACACTGAAGTGGGAGAATTTTACTGTACATTGATATCAATACAACTAACTTTTATTTCTGAAGCCTAGTAAGATCTTATCCTAAGCTGATGGCAAAAGAAGAATAAAGTAGTAAGGATTTGAATGACCAGTCTGAGGTCTGGGTGGCAATGTAGGATGCGGTGACCAGGGAGGTGTATCTGATTTCCAAGAACTCTAAATCTGGTGGGTTCTGGCCCAGCAATGGGACCTTCAGGGTGGTGATAACACACAGGTGACCCCAAACTTAGAAGTTATTCTTAAACCTTGCATTCCTTCACCACTTCCCTGAATGCAAATCCTTTTGGCTCCTCTCCTTCTGATACCTGTTCAGCACACCTCTCATCATTGCTGATCTGCCTATATGACTCTTCGCTGGGCCGCTGTCATCTCCTATATTACCGTAACAGTGTCCTTCCTGTCCTACCTGCTTTCACTCTCTCCCTACCCTGAGAGTCAATGTATTTACACAATGCAAAAAGAATGATTTTCTTAGAATTACACATTATACTACACCTTGCTTAATGCCAAACCCATTGCCATCTACTCCATTGCAACTCATACAGACCCTATAAGACAGAGTAGAACTGCCCCACAGAGTTTCCAAGGAGGGTCTGGTGGGTTCAAACTGCCAATCCACTGGTTAACAGCTGTAGTACTTAACCACTATGTCACCAGGGTTTCCTTGCTTAACACTATCTTAATAGCATCGTGGAAATAAACCTGATAAACAGGCACTCCATGGTCTAGGTTCTTCCTACCTATTCAACTTCTTTCTATTGAAAGCACCTTTCTCATATACTTTGGACTCTCTGGCCCTTCTTCTGTTCTTGCTGTATATCAAGCTCATTTCTGCTTAGTCCCTTGGCACTATCTTTTCCCTTTGATGAGAATATACTTCTTTCTGCTTAGATAATACATGAACCTGCAGCTTCCCTAAAGATCTCTAATGGATAATCAAGCTATCTATGTTAGCTCCACTACTCTCCTTTCATGGAGTAGTTTGGTGCTCAGCTGCTAACCAAAAGCTTTTGTGTTTTGAATGCACTGTCCACTCCATGTGGGAAAAACCTGTCCATCAACTTCAGTGAAGATTACAGTCTAAGAAACACTCTGGGGCGGCTGTATAGCTGCAGTTACATCTTTCACTAAAGTCTCGAGCACCTCAAAGTCATCCATGAGGGTTGGAATCCACTTCTTCCAAATGTCTGTTAATATGGATACACTGACTTTCTCCTGTGAATCATGGATGTATTTAATGACATCTAGAATGATGAATGCTTTCCAGAAGGTTTTCAATTGACTTTGCCCAGATTAATCAGAGAAATCAGTATCTATGGCAGTTATAAAACACCAAAACCCAAACTCTCTGCCGTCGAGTTGATTCCAACTCATAGTGACCCTACAGGGCAGAGTAGAACTGCTCCATAGAGTTTCCAAGGAGCACCTGGTGGATTTGAACTGCCAACCTTTTGGTTGGCAGCCATAGCACTTAACCACTGCACCATCAGGGTTCATGGCAGTTATAGCTTTAGGAAATGTATTTCTTAAATAATAAGACCAGAAAGTTGAAATTACTCCTTGACCCATGGGCTGCAGAAGGTTTGTTGTGTTAGCAGGCATGACAAAAACATTAATTTCCCTGTATGTCTCCACCAGAGCTCTTGGGTGACCAAGTGCTTCGTTAAATGAGCAGTAATATTTTGAAAGGGTATAGATGTATATTTTCTTCTGAGTAGTAGTTCTCAGCAGTGGGATTAAAATATTGAGTAAACCATGTTGTAAACAGATGCTGTCGGCCAGGCTTAGTTGTTCTGTCTAGCTACAGCAGCCAGGCAGGGGCCTTAGCTTTTGGGGAGGAAACCCTGGTGGTATAAGGGTGAAGTGCAACAGCTGCTAACCAAGAGATCGGGATTTGGATGCCTTGGAAAGTCTATGGACAGTTCTACCTATAGGACTGCTATAAGTTGGAACTGACTTGACAGAGCCTAACAAAACATAACAGCATTTGGGGAATGATAAGTGAGCATTGGTTTCAACTTAAAGTCACCCACCACATTAGCCCTTTGAAGCTTTGAAACTAGGCATTGGCTTCTCCTGTCTACCTATGAAAGTCCTAGATGGCATGCATTTTCTTTCTATAGAAGGCTGTTTGTCTACGTTGAAAAATCTGTTGTTTAGTGTAGCCTCCTTCATCAGTGGTTTTAACTGGATCTTCTGGATAACTTCCTGCAACTTCTACATGAGAACTTGCTGCTTTACCTTGTAGTCTTTTGTTATGGAGACAATTTATATTCTTAAGCCTCATGAACCAACTTCCACTAGTTTTAAACTTCTCTTCTGCAGATTTCTTACCCTTCTCAGCCTTGACAGAATTGATGAAAGTTGGAGATTTGCCCTGGATTAGCCTTCAGCTTAAGGAAATGTTGTGCCTGGCTTGCTCTTCTTTCCATACCACTAAAACTTTCTCCTTATTAGCAAGAAGCCTGTTTCACTTCCTTATCATTCACATATTCACTGGAATAACATTTTTAATTTCCTTCAAGGAATTTTCCTTTGCTTTCACAGCTTGGCTAACTGGCACAAGAAGCTTAACCTGCAGCCTGTCTCAACTTTCAACACGCCTTCCTGACTAAGCTTAATTATTTCTAATCTTTAATTTTAAGTGAGAGAGACACAACTCTTCTTTTCATTTGAACACTTAGAGGCCATTGTAGAGCTATCAGTTGACCTAATTGCAATATTTTCTTGTCTCTTGAAACAACGAGGCCCAAGAAGGAGAGAAACAGAGAAATGGCTGGTTGGTTACTGGAGCAGCTAGAAGACACACAATATTTATCTTTTAAGCTTGCCGTCTCACACAGGGGCAGCTGGTGTCGCTTCAAAACAATTACTCTAGTAATACTAAGGATCACTGACCACAGATCACAGATCACCATTAACAGACATAACAATAATGAAGAAGTTGGGAATATTGTGAGAATTATGAAAATGTGACACAGAGACATGAAGTGACTACAAGGTGTCAGAGAAGTGGCACCAGTAAGCTTATTAGACCCAGGGTGCCACAAGTCTTCAAGTTGTATGAAACTTAGTATCTGTGAAAAGCAATAAAGTGAACCATGGTAAAACAAGGCACATCTCTGCCTGATGTTCACTAACAACACGCTGGTTGCCTTTGAGTCAATTCTGACTCATGGTGACTCTGTACACAGAGTAGAACTGTCCCAAAGCATTTCCAAGGACAGCCTGGTGGGTTTGAACTGCTGACCTTTGGGTTAGCAGCTGTAGCACTTCATCACCGTGCCACCAGCGTTTTCTTCCTGACATTGTGGTACTCAATAAGTAACTGGTCAGTTATGAATGGAATAGCTCAGAAACAGTGTGGGACTAAACTTGTTTGCGGTGGGTTTGCAGGCCTGGTGTTGCAGGAAGAGGCTGACAAACCTCCTTTGCCCATAATCCCAGCTGGTGCATAATTACAGACTGATGAGAGCAGCTGTGGACTGACATCTTCAGTCTGCCTTTCCTTGATGAAAACCAATCACGATGGCAGTGGCATCATTAGGGGGAATGCAGACCACACCATATGACACATCAAAGGGGATGGCACCAAAATGACTGTCTATAAATTTTTGTGTAGTACTTCATTAGAAATTTATTTGCTTTGGTAAAAATATCCCTTTCATTAGTTGTAACAACAAAAACATTTTTTTGTAAGCCCAGATTACATGTCCTGTAACTCTATGTGGAGAGATTTTACAAAATAATTTTGTTAGTATTCATACAATCTAAGAGATATTACATTTAAGCAATATGTTTATCACATATTATTCTGTGATTAAAATTGACAATAAATACTCCATGAGGAACAGTGATTGTGAGGATGACACAGAAATGGGCAGTGTTTTCTTCCGTGGTACACAGTGTCGCTATGAGTTTGAACTGAGTATATGACACCTAACGACAACAACGATTCTGTGAGGAGCCATTGTGGCTCGCTGGTTAAAAGCTCATCTGCTAACCAAGAGGCTGACGTTTTGAATTCACCAGCTGCTACTTGGAAGCCTTCTGGAGGAATTCTACTGTGTCCTATAGGGTCACTATGAGTTGGAATTAATTCAACAGCAACGAGGTAGATTTTTTTTTTTTGGTCTAATTATTCTGCGTGGTCTGGTACGGGAGGAAGACCATGAAGGGAGGATAACACCATGGATTCTCGCATTGGGTGACACCAACTCTAGTAACACTACTGCACGACTGCAGAAGGCAGGGCAAGTGTTTGGTTCCATTGTTCTCTTGTTCGGGTGACTAGTGCTCCTTTCCAAGTGTTTCTCATTTAAACATCATTCCTCTCAGGACTACAGCTGCTTCTGTCCTCTCAAACTTGTTTGCTAGTCTTCCTGCTGGTGTTCATCTTTGTTGCTAAGGCCATTTCTATGGCAAAGGTCTATTAGCTAGCTGAGGTTTGTAGGTAATGAATATTTGAAACAGATGAACTTTACAGAGGAGCAGTTGCTGTTCAACAAGCAGAAGGTAGAAAGGACCAGGGATCCAGATCAGCATCTTAGTAGCATTTTAAACTTTTGTTATTAGGTTGCAATGACCAAATTCGAGTTTCTTGGCATTGATGTTTCTGGTGAAAAATACCTGACATCTACCATGGTGCGTATGTATTTAAACCAAACCAAACAACCAGCCAACCAACCAAACAAGCAAACAAACCCTCGCTGTTGAGTTAATTCTGACTCATATTGACCCTATAGAAGAGAGTAGAACTGTCTCATGGGATTTCCAAGCAGCAGCAGGTGGATTCAAACCACTGACCTTTTGGTGAGTAGCTTTTAATCACTGCACCAGCAGAGCTTCTGCATATGTATTTCAGAATGTTCTAATGCACTTATTTTTTTTTCTTAGGGCTCCTGAGTGGTTTGTAAGATGAGGAAGTCCAATCAACAATTTGGGCCTCATTGTCTTCAAAGATTCTGGGGGTTCTCCTTTGTCTACCTCAGCTTCTAGCAGCCTGAGGCATTCCTAGGCTTGTGGATGCCTTCTCACATGGCTGTTGTTCTTCTCTGTCTATTTCTTGTCTTTTATAAGTACCCTGGAGGCTTAGCAGTTAAGCACTATGGCTGCTAACCAAAAGATTGGCAGTTTGAATCTGCCAGGCACTCCTTGCAGACCTGATGGTGTAGTTCTCTCTGTCTTATATAGGGTTGCTATGAGTCAGAATTGACTTGATGGCAATGTGTTTGGTTTTTTTGGTTACTCAGATTGAGTTAGGAACCACCACATTCCAGTACTACCTCATGTTAACTGCTAACATCTTCAAAGACCATACTTCCCAACGAGGCTATGTCCCCAGGTATCAGAGGTTAGGACTTCAACATATGTTTTGGGGGGACACATTTCAACCTTTAACTATGCTGACAGTGATATAGAAGCTATTTTTATAAAAGAGAGCTGGCAGATATTTTACAGTTAAAAAAATGAAGATTTCCAAATCAGCTACTGGAGTTTTGCTACAGATGATGGGAGAACTGGGGTTCCTGTAAGAGTTAGATGTGGAAAACAGCAACAAAAGCAACACACACGCAAACACAAAACCACTGCTCAGGGAGAAATGTGGAAAGTCCTGTCTTGGTGGGTTATCCTTCATACCCAAAGTTAGGTTTTTCTTTACCAGTCACAAGAATTTTGAAGAGTTTTCAACTAACTTCATTGCTAATAATGGTCATCATTCATCCCCAGAGCCACAACAGTGACTAATAATTTTTCTTTGTAAAGTGAAACTGTAATTGTCACCTACCAAATTCACATGTGCCAGGTGGTGCAAGTAGTTTGTGCTCAACTGGAAACCTAAAGGTTGGAGGTTTGATTCCACCCAGTGGTACCTTGGAAGAAAAGTTTTGACCATCTGCTTCTATTGAGATTACAGCCATGATAACTCTGTGAAGTTGTTCTACTCTGTGACACACGGAGTCTCCATGATTGGGAATCAACTCCTTGACAATTAAGGACAACAAAATAGCCATTATACATTGGCCAGATAATCTTTTCAGATCCGACTCGACAGCACTTGGCTTTGGCATACAGAAAATGAAGCTTAACTTAAATAACAACTGAAACCATGGAAGCGGATAATATTCAAGGACTCAGACCTTATCATAGTGTTAACTAGTTCATGCACACCAAGACAGCTCTCATGCGCTCTCCAGTTTTTTTCTTTATAGTGTTAAGAATGTCTTTCCTTACATTTTACAATTCCATGCAGAATTTTATTTTTTTTAGTAGTTGTTGGAACCTCCTCTCAATCCGTTTGCCCTTGTTCCAAAGTACTGTAATTTCAGCTGTATGAGGACATAAAGAATAAATGCTTCCCAAGCTCACGGCAAGGATCGCGTATGTCTTCCTCTTCTTTATTTCTTTAACTCATATTTGTATGGACATATATAAAATACTAATAAACCTGAGTTCTTTTCAAGATGCCATCAAGTCAATTCTGACTCATGACAACCTCATGTGTGTCAGAGTAGAACTGTGCCCCATGGGGTTTTCGATGACTGATTTTCAGAAGTAGATTGCCAGGACTTACTTCCAAGGTATCTCTGGGTGAACTTGAACCTACAGCCTTTCCATTAGCAACTAAGCTTGTTGACTGTTTGTGTCACCCAGGAACTCCTAAGCCTTATTTACTGTGTGTGAAGTAACTATTGCAGATGACGTAGTAGGTAAGGGCATCAGAGATGACTTACAGGAAAGTAATACGTCACTTTTTAATCCCTCCAGTATTCCCACAACTTCCCAGTTTCACTGGAACTCTCTCTAGCACTATATTATGACCCCCATGGCATGGCTGTGTGTTCATGAAAGGTGTGGAACCGATTTTGAGTAAAGTCTCAGGGGAAAATGGGAAACATAGTTTTTCTCAGTCATGTTTCTGACTTTTCATTTAGTCTTGGTGTTAAATGAATTACAAGAGATGCCCACAACAAAATATAAGCTAGTTATATAGAATGAAGATGCAAATATAAATTTAACAACGTAAAAATATATGTGTGCTTTATTGTTGAGTGAAAAAAGTAAATTACAGTGTGATTCCATTTGAAAAAAGAATATATAGACATGTACATTCACACATTTATATGTATGTGCTTTAATTTCACACTGTAGAAGTGGGTAAAAATGTTCAATTTTTCATCTTTAGCTTTAGTGCTTGGCATGTAAATTTGAATAATAATCACATTAACTCATCCTCCTTGTAGGCATATGGTTATTTATCTTATCATCGACAATGTTGTACTTGAGGATACATCTTGAAGCATTCTTTTTGCCTTATGCAACACCATTCCTCTGTAACTTGCCATTCCCAACACAGTAGACTGTATGATTATCTGATTAAAAATTACCAATATCTGTCCACTTCAGTTTACTAATGCCTAAAATATTGATTTTCAAGTGCTCCATTTAATTTTTGATGACTTCCTAGATTATTAATGGATGATCACAGCTGTTTTTTGTTTCCGCATTTTGAGTCATGTCATGTCAGCAAATGAAGGTCTATCCATGTCATTAATGTCAACTCTACTTTGAGGAAACAGCCCACTCACATGTTCAGTGCCTTCCAACTTGAGGGCCTCATCTTCCAGTACTAAATCAGACAATATTCTGATGCTATCTGTAAGATTTTCACTGGCTATTTTTTTTTTCTTTCTGGTAGATTACCAAGTCCTTCTTTCTAGTCTTAGTCTATACACTCTGCTGAAGACCCTAGATGAGATGGATTGACACAGCGACTGCAAAAATGGGCTCAAACACAGCAACAAGTGATTACATGGAAAACACAAGACCAGGCAGGTGTTTTGTTCTGTCATGTATAGGGTCCCTGTGAATGAGACCTGACATGACAACACATAGAAGAATAACATGTACATATTTATATTTACTAAAAGTCTCAAAGATACAGCTAAATGTTAATGATGGTCACTACTGTTAGTCAGCATGACAGAAGAATAAAATTTTCTTGATTTTATTTGATAAGATGTTTTGGCAATGAACTTGCGTTCTGTGTAATAGGGGCATAAAGAGAAAAGCAGGGTGTGAGGGGATGATGGGCAAGATCTAGGGTCACAGTGAATCTTCTCACATATACATCTGAACTGTCTTTCAGACCTTTCTCCTACAGGAAATAAAGAGATTGATCCTTCAAAACTTGTTTTTTTTCATGAAATGAAGATACATGCCATTTCATCAGTAATTAGCTTTCCTTTTCAAAGCTGACTTTTTAAATTCAGAGAACATTCACACTTCTCTCATACTGAAACTTAGGTAGGAAAAAAAATAGAATGGGAAATGGATAAGAGAAGGAAGCATCTCTGGAGAACTTCTTGCAAAGTTTTGTTCAGAGAGAGTGTCTGCAGCCTTCCCAGCTCATTTTGTGGTTCTAAAATTTTCAGGAATTGTTGTAGTTTTCTGTAATACTCCTAGGTTGCAACAGGGCTCTATACATCTGGGCAGAAGTTTTCCAGCTCTAACACTGGTGTTAGAGGCAGTGAAGTTTATTTTCCCCCAAATGCTACTCCTGGGTTGGCATACATTTGCTCTTTCCAGCAAATTGTGTGTGCTAAATGTCACCTTGCTTTCATACAGCAAGGCCTGTGTTTTGATGGTCTAGGGACCTTCGGGAGCAGTCACAGATTGATGGTTTGCTGAAAGCATCCTCATTATCTCTGGCAGCAAATTCCTTTCATGAGTAATCACTGGTGCCCTGGATGCTGAGCTTCTTTGTATGCTACACTGTGAAATAAAATCTCACTGAACATGTGAACTAATTTTCTAATATTTTTTTGTCTCCACTCCTTCTTTATTCCCATAACATGACCCCTACTCTAATTGTTTATTAAATTAACAAAATTCAGCTTCAATGGCCCTATTTAGTCAAGAATGGAAAGTGGAAAATTGTCGGCATGGTTGAAAAAAAGAAAAAGGTATATACGTGTGTGGGATGAGGGTGGGCGGGGGCAGGGGAAGCATGCCAGGGATGAATCTTTTTGAAAAATAGGTTCTGAAAAGAAATTATATATTTTTATCTTATAAAGACAGATTGCTTTAATTCTCCTTTATTTTGAAAACAGAGGAAAATTGCTCCTTTGCTATAATTTTTACCCAAAAGACATTCCAAGACAGTTGCCAAATTTTATGTCTATATTTTAAAAAATATAAATATATAGATTATAATCACTTTTTAGAAAAAGGCTCATATTAAATCCTTTTCCTATAAACTGCATCCTTTTTTGCAATAACATTTGAAAAACTCTACATCCAAAATATGAAGTCTGACAGTTAAGTTCATGAACTAATCCTAGAAAAAGCACTACATACTTCATTGCTGAGTATGACCACAGTCACCTTCAAAGTACTCCCCTCGCGGAAACTACGCACTCATGCCAGCACTTTTTCTAGGATGAGTTTCTGGACTTAATTGTCAGACCTCCCATGGTGACCGCTCTAATGGACATTCCAGAAAAAGAGTTCCAAAATTGCTTTGAAGGGTGGACTAGACACCGGCATGGGTGTGCAGCTTACCAAGGGGAGTACTTCAAAGGTGACCCTAGTGATACACAGCAATGAGCTATGGTAGCACTTTTTCTAGTAGGAATTTGGGAACTTGACTGTCAGGTCTCATATTCACCTTAAAGAAGCCTCTGGGCTCCTCTATTATCATTTTTGTTCTTTCCTCGTCTGCCTCCAGTTATCTCCAGTGGCACAAACATTTAAGCGCTCCATGACTAACTGGAAGGTTGGTGGCTGGAACCCACCTAGAAGCGCCTCAGGAGGAAGGTTGGTGATCAGCCTCCAAGTGATGACAGCTTTGAAAACCTTATGAAACAGTTCTACTCTGCACTCATGGGATATCATGAGTTGGGATGGACTCCTGTCATTTGGTTTGACTTGTTTGTTCACCTGCCTCCACCTTCCTCCAGGCTGAGCCATAGTCAAGAGCAGGAGAATTCTATTGAGTCATGGAAGTCGAAGGGCGTAGAGATTACCATCATAAGCGAAGGAGTTGAAGTCAGGGCCTGGCTCCTTTAGCTGTCTCCTCTGTGATGCTCTCTCTCCTCCAGGGCTGGTGTGCTAAGAAGACCAGGATCTGAATAAACAAAGTATAGTAGATGCATACAATGGAATGCTATTCAGAAATTAAAAAGAATGAGCATGACTGATACATGCTATAATGAATGAACCAACATTATGCTATGTGAAGGAAGACCACCTACTGTATGATTCCATGTCTATACGGTGTCCAGAAAAGACACATCTGTAGTGGTAGCAGGCAGCCTGGGCTGATGGTGGAACCGGGTAGTGACTGCAAACAGGCTCAAAGGATCTGTTGAGGTGATGAAAATGTTCTGAAATTGGATTATAATGCTAGGTGAAGAACCCTATGAATTTACTAAATATCATTTAGTTTTACACTAAATATGAATGAAATGTATGTTTGAAATTATGTCTCAATAAATTAAGAAAGTTGTGAATAAATTTCAGTTAGAATAAACAGAAGACCTGGCGCCACTGTTGTTTGGGGGAGTCCCACAAGAGAAAGCTCTGGGGTAGGGAAGGGGCACGCTCCGAGTTTCTGTGCTTCTTGGTGCTTCTTGTTGAATGCCTTTTCTTTCTCTGATTGGCTTCACTCAGTGCTAGAAAATTAACATAGGGCAATGCTCAAGATATAAAGATAACTTGATACGTTCTTGTCCTCAAGGAAGGTTGTCATAGTGGAGAGTGAGATATGCACAGATTCTGTGCAAAAGAATACCAAATACTCAGGGTAGCTGCTTGGTTGGAGAGAATGCAGAAAGGATTCTCTGTGGAGTTTCTACTTGAGCTAAGAGTTAATGAAAAGCAGGAAACTATTAGATGGGAGAGGCAGAAGGTCATAGGAGATCAGTGTTTTTGTTGTCCTCCCTCCTTCCCTCCCTTCTTCCCTTCCTTCCTTCCATCCGTCCTCTTTTTTAACACCTACCTTGCCATTCCTTTCACTTCCTGAGCTTCCCCAACCCTTGCTGTTCCCCATCAAGATTGTTTCATAATCCAAGGTCAATGATCAGGAAACTCATGCCTTCTTATCTGACACAGTTGTTGACATGGTGGTACACATTGGGCCCATCAGAGTCCTTGTTGAGATTCATGGAGTGCATCCTGAGGAAAAGACCCTCTCTCCCTTGTGTTAGAGGTCTTAATCACCTTATTTTGAGGGATACAGTCAGCCATGTTTTACTCTGAATGAAGGGGGCCTGTCTCAGGAATACTACTTATGGACAGAGAGAAGCAGAAGCTCGTGATAATGAAACAGAGAGAGAAAGAGAAAAATAGAGAAAGAGAGAGAGAGAGAGACAGACCTGGTAACACTGTCCAAACCTATTCACAGCCAACCTTAAGGGAAATCTTCTTTTGGACTTCTCAGTTGCACGAATAGTGGGCCTCCCCTTCACACATCTGCTTTCTTTAAGCTTGGTTACCTGGGTTGAGTTTCTGTTTCTTGTAACCTGGAAGGCTTGCCTATTATGAATGTCTTTCCAGTTGGGAAGAGCACCTGGTTGTAAGTCCTGGAGGCATGAGTGGCTGTGACGTATTTAGGGAATGTTGAAGTAAAGGGTCTAAGATGTGTAATGGTGGCTGCTTTGACTGGGGACACAGCTGTGAGGGGACTGATACGCCTCAATCACTGTTGTTTGGTTTAGCTTCTCGTTAGCCCTCCACTGCAACTCTCTTCCTGTCATGAGTCATCAGGGAGGGAGAGGAACTCACTGCTATGAGAAGCAGTGAGGAAAAGTATGTGATTTTTTCCTGTCTAAAAAGTGACTATTAACACTGATAGTCTACTGTCTATTGACGTGTTGTACTGTGGTAGCTTGCATGTTAGTATGATACTGGAAGATAAGCCATCAATATTTCAAGTATCAGCAGAGTCACGCATGGTAAACATGGTTCAGGGGAGCATCCAGACTAAGACTAAGAAGAAAGACTTGAAGATCTACTTCAGAAAATTAGCCAGTGAAAACCCTGTGGATCACAACAGAAGATTGACAGTGTTGGAAGAAGAGCTTCCTAGCTTGGAAGGATCTCAAAACACACAGTGGCCTCAGTAATGGACTCAAGTGTACCAATGATCTGGAAAGTGGTGCTGGACAAGGCAACATTTTTATCTGTTGTACATGAGGTCACCATGAGTTGAAGCTAGCTTAAGAACATCTAACTACAGCAATGACAATAAATGTGGATGGTGGCAGCATTCATGAGAAGAAAGGCAGGACGTTCATTGAGCGATATTTAGATCCATATGTTCCTTTCCCTATATAAGTAAATCAAAAGTGGAGACACCAAGCTTGCCTTCTCCCAAAACAAGTCAAAAGACACGATATTTCCTTTTTTTCGTACTTTTTTCTTACTTGGAGAGGTTCATGGCGGAAGCTCACGGAAACTCAAAACATCTTTTTGTCTTTAAAATCAACCCAAAGCCAGGAATCATTTCATATTTTCAACAAGATTACATGGAGTCCAGGAAATCCCAGAAAAGGTAGTGATAAAGAAGCTCTTTATAGAATGGAAGGCAGTCACTTCTTGCACAATCAGAGAGGACCGATTGTGTTTTCCTTTACTGGGGTTCGATGAAGTCCTTTGCATTCTGGGTGGAGGTAGGCAGTTCTCAGCTAGCATAGAGTAGCTCCTATTATACTCCACCAGGATTCTCCAGTAGAATATCCCTTTTTCTGAGACAAGCTGAAGATTGCAGCTTTACCAATGAAGAGTAAAAAGTTGACTAAGAAACGGGACATCTTGATTGTCAGATCAGTTTCCAGAGACTGCACTGGTGTTGACCATTGCTTTTCAAACTGTTGACTTTGGACCATCTTCATTAGAATTACAAGGGTCTTTACTAAACCAGATTCCTGATCTTTATCTTAAAACTGTTGGGAAGTGGGGAGGTTGAACACCAGAAAATGCAGTGTATATAAACTCTCCAGGGGATTATTTTGTGTACATCACTAATTGAGAACCATTGGTTTGGATTCTGTTATGGGTTTATGAGTCAGGATGAAGAATTCAAGAGATGTTGCTGTCTGATTGAATTTTCCCTGTTCACTCACAAAGAAGGCTTGTAGATGTGTTTCTCCTTTATTCTAAAAACACAAGCAGAGTTGGAAATTGAGAAATCCTCCCCCAGACACCTGCAGAATGATAGGCAATGCTTGCATTTTTCAGACTGAGTGAAGAGCCTTGACTGTACAGCAAGCTGACAGTCATTGCTGGGAGCCAGCTGCTATGGTCCTTAAAATGTACCTCAGAAGCTGACAACTGGAGAACCTTACAGGTGGCAATGATATGGCTCTCCTGATATTTTGACTTCAAATTTTGAATTTGTGTGTCCATCTTTGTGAGCCAAAATTAGCAATCCTAAACATAAATTATTCACTGCTAATTTTTTTATCTTGTTCCCTTAGGACATACAAATGTAAAAAAAATCTGAGAACCAGAAAAACAAAAAATATTGTAATATAATGCAACTCATTATTGTCTTAGCATTGACATAATTCAAGCTCTGGAAGTGTTTTCTGTCCATCAGACAAATTAAGCCTGTCTTTCAAGCTAAATGACAGTTACCTTTAGCTTTCCAAACAACACAAGGCAAAGAAGCAAACAACTTCCATGCTGATGAAACAGCAGCCAGAGGCTTATAATAAAAATGGTAACTGAATGGCTGTCAACAGAGCTTTTTCTTTGTGCTTTCCTGAGGATTCTTCTTTTTTCCCCATGAATTACTAACAGAAAGGCAGCTGCTGCAGCAAGTAAGATTCAAAACCCCATTAATATTGTGACTCATCAGACAGATTCTTTCCCCGAATCAGAAAATGTCAGGAAATTAAAAAGGCACCATAGCATCACTGGGAGATAAGTTCCATGTCAGCATCGTAACTATTTCTAAATATTCTTGGCCTCATTTGGAAACTGGTTTGTCACCTGGGACATGGCCTGGTTTGTATCCTGTCTATGGGTACAGTGTGGACTATCAATCTCACTGAGTAAACCGTTCAGCCTGTCCTTGCTGCAGTTGTGGGGCTGAAAATCTTGCTGCTTGGAATTAGATGGAGTAGCACAAATAACTAGATGTGACCTGGGTGCTGGCTTATGTTTCTTAAGAGAAAGAAGACAGAGAGCAGCAGGCAAGAGCTGAAGATACGCGGATGCCTGGTAGGACTAAAATGACAAGCTCTAGAAGACATAAGTAGAGAACTAGGTGACCAAGTCTCTGTCTGCTTAACGAATGTTTAAGAAACATCTGGATAATTGCATTTTAATTTACAGTCTTTCACTGAGGATATTTAATCATAATATTTGCCTTCCTAGTCATTTAAAATAGACCACACACTCTTACTTTAATTCAACTAATTCCCTCAGTCAACAATATAGGGTTCCGTATGTTATATATACAATGAACAAAAAAAGTATCTTCAGAAAATTAAATTTTAAGTCCTCACTGCAAAACTGAAATGCTAAAAATTCTAGAAACTGTGATGCTTCTCATATGGCTGTCAAGTTTTTGCATAAAGCGAATTTTGGCCAGCATTCATTTAATGTATGTATTTATTGAGTGGGCCTGTAAAGATGGGCATGTATAATATGAGTCACTAGGGGGAGTTCCTGCTTGAAAGGGGAGAAGAGACGTGTACAGGAACACTGGTACCACGGCTGGAGCTGTGGCATCAGGGAAACTTTAGGGGAGCAGGCAGTATTTGTGTCATGCTTTGATAGGAGGTGGCTTGGGAGCAAGGGGTGATGGTGAGGGAAGCTTTTCCAGGCAGAAGGAAGGAGAAGAAACTTGGGTTTCAGGAAATGGTCAGACTGAGAAGTCTGCTATAAATGTAGTGGTCTCTTTGGAAAAAGAAATTGGAATGGTGGCATATGGAAAGCCCTAGAAGCTAAAGTCAGCAGTTTCGAAGTCATTCCACAGTCAATCAGGAGCCACTGAAAGGCTCTGATAAGGAACGAACCCCCAAACCAAATCTGTTCCTGCAGAGTCACTTCCAACCCCTAAGAACATATGAGACAGAGTAGAACTGCCCCATCAGCTTTCTAAGGAGTGGGTGCTGGATTCAGACTGCCAGTCTTTTGGTGAGTAGCCAAGCTGTTAACTACCGCACCACCAGGGCGTCCTGGTCAGGACTAGGAGGATTTATTTGTCCATTTCAGATTGAGAGAAGAAGATATTAAAGATAAGAACTTCAAGAACTGAACTGATGATACTCCAAAGTCTAAAGGCCATGGAAAGGAGAAGTATATCCATTCACGGAGTCTAAGAGAGGAAGGTAGTGAGATACAGGAGGAAAGAGGGAGAGAGTAGGGATTTTGACAATGCCACAGAGAAGGTTTTATTAGTATCGTAGCCCCTACTTGAAGAGGTGGGCCCAGGGTTCCATAGCTGGTAAGTGGCAAGACTTATGCTCCTCTGCTTGTCATAGAGTTAAGGGTTTCCTTCCAGAAGCAGAGATAAACAAAAGCATTTAGTTTTGTACTGAGCTTTTGAGTTACATAGCCAGTAGTTAGACTTGGCCAGGTGGTCTACACCAACAACGTTAGAAAGGGAAAAGCTTAATGATCATGATGCTGCGTCAAGGCAAGAAGAACTCGACTTGGGGTTTCAGAGTAAGATTTTAACAGTAACACACACTGAAGTATTTTTATAGATACACTCCTAAGTGCAAATGAATGCAACCTGTATTAGGGAACTAATGTGTATTATCTCGGGAGAATGAAGATGTTAGGCTTTCAGTTGTTGGAGTGAGTAGATGTGTTGTATCCTGTTTTTGTCATATAGACAAGTGTCCTCAAACCCTACTTTTCCAGAAACCTGAGTTGTCTGCTTCTGATTTTACATGACTAGACTCATTGAATGACCTTTGACAAATCACTATAGGTCTTTGGGCTACAGGTGTACTCTTCTAAAAATAAAAGGTCAAGGTCAAGTAAATGAGCCCTCTTTCAAGCTCCCCTTTCCGTCTCTGGTGTCCAGCATCCACATCTCTTTATTTCTGCCACATTTATCTTTGTTTCGAATTCCGAAATACAGTGCACAATTACCCAACTATATATGCTAGGCTCTGTATTGCTTTGGTGGCATAGTAGTTAAGTGCTATGGCTGCTAACCTTTAAATCCACCAGACGCTCTAAGAGGCAGTTCTTTTCTGTCTTTGAGGGTTGCTATGAGTGGGAATCAACTCAATGTCAACTTTTTTAGAAATATAATTTTGAAATATAAATGCTGAAGCTATGAGCTCTGCAGATAAAAATAGTAAACGCTCTGCACTAGCTTTCGAGAACAAAACTCAAGAGTAATAATACACCTGGGCAACTCCAGAAACCTGATGCCAAAAGCCAAGCGCCGTCAAGTTGGATCCCTAAAATTCCTTCTAGCTCTGATTTTCCACGCATAGAAAAAATGTCATTCTCTTCCTGTTGTAACCTTTCTCAGCAATTTATCTTTATTTCTCTGGAGACCCACATTGCTTACAATAAATAAATAAATGTCCCCAAACACCGTAAGTATCCGAGGCATGAAATTGTGGCAAAATCATCAGTCTCTTCATGTCTTCCACACCCAGGAAGCTGGAGTCTCCTATTCTACACGAGATCCTGCTTCAGCCCATCGCACTGCTGACTGCTCATCTACCATCTCTGCAAAGTTGCATCTGTGCTCTGCTGAGATCCATAGATAAGGCAGGGCTCATAGAGGGCCTTAGAAATAAAAGAGATAAAAAACGATCGTTACAATAACATGAACACATATCCATCTGCCAAAGTTTGCGTCACTCTAATTTCTAGTCTATATGGAGATTTGTGGCTCTAACCTAAAAGCAGATAGTGTGTTTTTGATGAGGAAAAACCTGGTTTTCTTCAGGGCAACATTTTGCCCCCAGGAGGGTTCTGATGTTTTGAAACACAGCATTTCATTTGCTCTTTTGGAAATCCATTACCACATCATTTACCTGATGCTTAAACATAAATGCATAAAAATACATGGCTTGTTTTGCACCTCATGAGAGTCTTGATGCATTCAAAATGCTGTTTAATTTCTAATAGCTATGTGAAAAGTAGGCAGGATATATTGCCTTAAAAACTGCATTTCCATGAAAAAGTTATCTTAAATCTCTGATCTAAAGTTCTCTAAACCATTCTGGAGTCTTACAGAGAATTTTAAGCCTTAGGAAACTCAAGAAAAGCACTTCCACATTTTCGGTGACAAGTGTTTCTTGACTGGCATTTGGGATACAGAAAATGAATGTTGTATATTTATGTTTCAGTACAAGCTCTACTCTTGAAGTTACAAGATCAGAACTTAAGCTTAGGCCTTCAAGCTCTCAAGACCTTAGACAATTATTTCAACCACTTTTGAGTTCTACTTCCTGAAATCAAAAGTTAGTGTAATGATTTCTGCCTGTCCCACTTCTCAGGATGATGGGAATAACAAAGTGACATAATCTGGAATATTTTTAATGATTTTATGGATTGACTGGCAACTGATCTTGTCTCAGCTTGCTTATGTGCCATGGTCAGCTGTCATACATATAAGATGATCTCAGCTGGGACAACTTAGCTCTGTTCCGTGTGATACCATGTTGTCCAATAGTTTAGCACAGCTTTCAGTATAGATCGCACCTCAACATCAGGAAAACGAAAATCCTTACAAATGGACCAGTAAGCAACATTGTTATAAATGGAGGAAGGATTCAGGTAGTCAAGGATTTCATTTTAATTGAGTCCACAATCAATGCCCACGGAAGCGGCAGTCAAAAAATCAAAAGACACATTGCATTGGGAAAACCTGCTGCAAAGGACCTCTTTAAAGTATTCAAAAGTTGGGATGTCACCTTGAAGACTAAAATGCACCTGATCCAAGCCATGGTATTTTCCATCACATCATATGTGTGTTAAAGCTGGAACATGAACAAAGAAGACAGAAGAAGAATTGATGCCTTTGAATTGTTGTGTTGGAGAAGAATATTGAATGTACCACGGACCACCAAAAGATCAAACAGGTGGGTTCTGCAAGAAGTCCAACCAGGGTGCTCCTTGGAAGTAAATATGGCAAGATTGTGTCTTACATACTTTGGACATATTGTCAGGAAAGATCAGTCCCTGGGGAAGGACATCATGCTTGGTAGAGGGGAGGGTCAGTGGAAAAGAGGAAGACCCTTGATGAGATGGACTGACCCAGTGGCCACAACAATGGGTGTAAGCATAAAAGCAATTGTGGGCATGGCACAAGACTGGGCAGTGTTTCATTCTGTGGTTCACAGAGTTGCTATGAGTTGGAACTGACTCAATGGCACCTAACAACAACATCAGCTTAGCTTTTTTAGCAAGAAGTAGAAAAGTGGGAGGAAGAGTAGAGCATGCGAGGTCTTTCGAGGTCTTGGCTCATAGTTGTGCCCCATTACTTCCTCCATATTCCACAGAGAAAACAAGTCATAAGTCAGTCTAGATTCAAGAAACAGAGAAACAAACTATATCTCTTGACTTGAGGACCAACAAAGTCACCTGGAAAAGGGCTTGAAAACAAGGAAGGGTGAGAACTGGAGTCCTTTGTGTAAACAGTCTACCAGAGAGCATAACTGGATGGTAATACTTATTTTGTCAAATGACTTACATATGATCTTTGTCTTCCTTATGATGCCTGTGTACATTGTAAAAATATTTCCCATGATTTGATTCCAGTTTCTTGTCTTTTTTAAATTTGGAAAACAAGCAGAAAAGCTTCCCACTCTGTGGAGTTACAATGTGGTGCTTTCTGTCATTTCTAACTGAAAAGATGTAGCATTAAAAAAAACTCATGAAATTTGAGAAGACCAGGGGAATTTTTGAATTTCCATTAGAAGCCACATGGGACATACTTCACAGCAGCAATAAAAACACACCGAAAAGGGTACGCTTTATTCTTTTCTTTCTTGGGAAAGCCATTATTATTTCCATTTCATTGTTTTCAAAGTAATTGAAAATGGTCAATTTCATGTTCTTCTGTAGTAAACATATTGAGTGGAAAATTTTAAATTTAGTCATTTTTTCTGCTTGATAGCTTCATTTTTATTGTAAGTCATTTACAGTAAGTGAACTGCTTGGACTATTAAATTAGAGGATGACAGAATATACGTATCTGACACATATTATTTAAATTCCATTTTTTCAAAAATACTCATTTATAATGAAAAGGATATAGAGTAAGTCCTTTAAAACAATTACGAAAACTTGAGATGGGGAAGAGTAAAAACTGGAAAAAAATTAAGGCAATGGAATTACTGAAATTTAGAATCACATTTAAAAAAGGAAATCACTGCCATCAAGTGAATTCCAACTCATGATGTCCCTACGGGACAGAGAGAGTTGCCACATAGGGTTTCCAAAGGATGGCTGGTGCATTCAAACAGCCCATCTTTGGATTAGTAGCCAAGCTCCTAACTACTGCAAAACTAGGGCAAGGAAAGATGACCAGACTTTGTCTTACCTACTTTGGACTTGTTCTCAGGAGAGACTAGCTCCTGGGGAAAGACTTAATGCTTGGTAAGGTAGCCAAGCCAAGGTAGAGGGTCAGCAAAAATGAGGAAAACCCTCAACAAGATGATTTACACAGTGAGTGCAACAATGGACTCAAACATAGCAACAGTTGTGAGAATGGCATGGGACCAGATAGTGTTTGGTTCTGTTGCAAATGGAATTGCTATGAGTTGGTTCCACTTCAGCTGCACCTTAACAACAACTACAACAGAATTGAATTAGCTTTAAGTTTCTGTATTAGAACAAAACAATAAAACTTTCAGATTGGGAAAGTTCTATTTACTCTCTAAACAATGATCTTATCTAAAAGTTAATAGCACAACTGTACCACAAATAATTTGCTATTAATGCTGTTAAATTTGTTGAAGCATTTCCTTTGAACAGTACAGATAGAATGGATTCATTTTTGTCTACTTTCTTGCAAGCGTGTACAACCGGGTTGTTGTTATTTACTGGAATACATGTAAAAGTCATATGATGTATGTATGTGTCAGGGCGGTAGAAACATTGAAAGCTGGACATTCTCTTCCTGTTATCATTTAATGCATATTAGTTCTTCGTGTTGATCTGAGAGAACAGCATATGCTTTCAGAAAGCCATAGCTAATCATACAGGGATCACTTATAAGAAGATAACATAATTGCTCAACAGCACCAGATAGACAAATATTAATGATATTACTACGACCAGAAATAAAACATTTTTCAGACTAGTTTCATGTTCATTATTTCATCGGGGCCTCACAAATCCATAAGGAGATGGCTGTTAGTATTACGTGTGCCTTTGAGTCAATCCTGACTCACAGTGACTCTATAGGACAGAGTAGAGCTACCCTATGGGGTTTCTTAGGCTGAAATCTTTACGGGAGCAGATTGCCAGGTCTTTTCTTCCATGGAGTACCTGAGTGGGTTCAAGATGCTTTCCGTTAGCAGCTGAGTGCTTAGCCATTGAGCCACAGGGAGGTTAAGAAGGCATTTTCTCCATTTCATAGATGAGAATTTAGGCCCAGAGAGATAGAATGCCTTTCTATCCCTTCAGAACTCTTAGAATGGGAGCTACTCTACTAATTTGGCTCAGGAAATTTCTAGACTGCTCTGGATAACCTGGATTTACCCTGACAAGAGCAAAGCCCTTCATCCAACGTTCTTCTTGATGGTATCAAGCTAGCCTTGGCCTGGGAGAGTCTCCCATACTCAGTCTAAGCTCTGAGCCATAGCCTCATTTGGCCTGTAACCAGCCTGGCAGAGGGGACACAGTCAAGGCTTCATGGTCCAACTGTTTCCTGGCCTAGGGCATCGAATCAACCATGCAAATGCCACTGTGGATTTTCCAAAGAAGTACCTAAACTAGACTATAGGCATTCAGACTTTTCCTCCCACTGTACCAGGTGTTACTAGAGTAACCAACTCTAGAAGGTGGCTGATAATTTAAGGAGGCATCTGTCAGCTTGCTGTGTACCGATGCTTTTAGCCTGGGGGAGAATGGAGGATAAAATTTTAAGGTTTTCCTAGCTTGTTTTTTCCTAATAGTTCACTGGCCAGGTAATTACTGAATTTAAAGCATTTTTTAAAGCCTGAAATGAAAACCTTCATCTAAAACAACAGAAAATAGATAGCATTCATATACAAGAGAATCAGCTCAGAGTTCCACACAGCTGCATTCCCCTCTCTAGTGCCACAAGTGGAATTGAATTATGTCTGTGATTCATTTCTAAAATGACACATCCTGAACACCACTGTGTAACACCGAGCTATTGGTGACAATGAAGCTGTTCTTTGTCCTGAAAATAATGCTTCCTTTTCCTATCTACTCAGGAAATTAATTCAATGACAGACTAGAATGTAATGTTCTTGATCAGCACCAAGACTTTCTCTAAGAACTGTGAGAAGCAATGAGAATAATAAAAGTGTTTGTAAAACTAACTCACAATGTCAGAATGCAATAACTGAGATTATATTAATATTGGCTCTGTTTTGGGGTAGAGGTATAGAATCCTGGTTTGGTGTGGCATCTGGCATCAGATATATCTGAGTTTAAATTCTTAATTAATGTATGAGATCAAAAAGTTATTTCATCTTTTTACCTCTAAAATGGCATAATAATATTTATCTTACAGGACTGTTGTGAGGATTAGATGAGATTATGTAAACAAAGTTCTCACCATAATACTGGATATATAATCATGTAATATTAAAAAAAAGAAGAAGCCAAATGAAGTGATGGGTACATAGATCTTATTGGACTTCTCTGATTATCATTTGCATAATTTTGAAGAAGATATTAATTTTTTTAACTGAATAATATATTCAGGAATGTTGTTGTCCTTAAACTTGGACAGTATATGCTACTCAGCACCAATGTATGTCTCACTTTTGGGTACCTTCTATGGTGCCTTCTTGAACCACAGCAATTACAATTCATGATAGGAAATACAAATGTGGCCATCACTTTTCTTTGAATTACCTCTTTCTCTAACAGCTGGCATTTAATTTGCCATTGTTGCTTGAACAAAATATCTTGTCTCCAAGTTTTTAATAGTCAAAAGCTATATCTAAACAGAAGTTTATAAGCTACTAACTTTAGAAATTTCTAAGATTCGTATTTTTCTAAGACTTGGAAATTATTAATGACCCAATCTCAAGATTTTTATTTAAAGGTGTTTTTCATTGTGGAGACAAAGGCTAATATCTTCAGCATACTATGGCTTCTAAGCCCAGATGATCCTCGGTGGTCTGTGGTTAAGTGCTATGTTTGCTACCTGTGAAGTCGGCAGTTCAAATCTGCCAGGAGCTCCTTGGAAAATCTATGGAGCAGTTCTACTCTGTCCTGTAGGGTCTCTACAAGTTGGAACTGACTCGATAGCACTGGGTTTGTTTTCTTTGATTTATGGCTGCTAACTAAATGTCGGCAGTTTGAAACTGTCAGGTGCTCCTTGGAAACTCTGGAGAGCAGTTCTACTCTGTCCTGTAGGGCCACTATGAATCAGAATTGACTCAGTGGCAGTGAGTTTGGTGTTTTGGTTTGGTTACTGCATACCACAACTTTCTTCCCTAATTATTCCACGATAAGGGATTGTCCTTCTCCACTGCTAGAGGTGGCATCTTAAGTGACTACCAGGCATTTGACAAAGGAAAGACAGGCACCGTATGTCTCAGTCCAGCCTCCCTGATTCACTGCTCTGTAAGTGGTCATTGCCGGGCAAGGAAGGCTGTTGAAATCTTATGTGAAAATCAGACCTTGATGTGGACATGAAGAGCCCTGGTTTATATCACAGGCCTTGACTTTCATGATTTCTGGAACTTCGCTTTCGCAACTTTCCGTCTCTGAACAGCAATAACTAGACATTTCTCTCTGATGAACATTTCCTGTCATAGATTAGCCATGTGGCACAAGCCTTGCTTCCTTTAGCACAACTGAGACTCTTGTCAAGAAAGCCAGGTGGGGGAATACCAGTACTGTAGGTAGAGAAAGAATGTATTCAGATCTCTACCTTACGAGAGAGATATCAGTGGGTAAGAAACCTCATATCGCAAGCTTTGGCGATTCAGTAGAACTGTTACTGATGGATAGGGCCATTAACAACCCTCTCTAGTCAGGTACATGCACCAACTAGGTGCATCATCTCCACTGCCTCCTGCTTTGGTTCAAGGGTGTGCTAGCACTGAGAACTTGGTTATTACTGCCGACACTGCCACCTATTTCCTCTGTTAGACTATGTGAGCTCTTGGACTTTCTGAGCAAATCCCTATCAATGGATGGCTAAAAGCAAAGCTCTGGGAACTGACAAAATATCAACTGAGATGTTTAACAAATGGATGCGATATTGGAAGTGCTCACTCATCTATGCCAAAAATCTTGGAAGACAGCTTCCTGATCAACCAATAGGAACAGATCCATATCTGTGCCATTCCAAAGAAGGGTAGTACAATAGAATGCAGGAATTTTCTAATAATGTCATTAGTATTTATAGGATAAACATAAATAAAATTTTGCTGAAGCCAAGCCAAGTGCTGTCGAGTCGGATCCGACTCATGGCGACCCTAAATGGTCTAATTGACAGGGAACTGCCAGAAATTCAAACCAGTTTTGGAAGACAACATGCAATGGGGGATATCACTGCTGATGTCAAATGGATTTTGGCTAAAAGCTAAGGATACCAGAAAGATGTTTGTGAGTGTTTTATTGACTATGCAAAGACATTCTACTGTGTGAATCACAGCAAATCATGGGTAACATTGCGAATGATGGCAATTTCAGGACATTTAATTGTGCTCATATGGAACCTGTAAATAGATCAAAAGGCAGACATCCCAACAGAACAAGTGGATGCTGAGTGCTTTAAAGTCAGAAAAGATGTGCATTAGAGTTGTATCCTTTCACCATGCAGTCCATCTATATGGTAACTGAGTAATTAGAGGCTGAACTAAATGAAGAACAAGGCATCGGGATTGGAGGAAGACTTATTAACAACAGATGACACAACCTTACTTGCTGAAAGTGAACAGGACTTGAAGTACTTCCTGATGAAGATCAAAGACCTCAGCCTTCAGTACAGATTACACTGTAACATCAAGAAAACAAAAGTCATCACAACTGTACCAATAAGCAACATCATGATAAATGAGAAGAATTCCATTTTATTTGGATTTACAATAAATAACTATGGAAGCTGCAGTCAAGAAACTAGAGACTCATTACATTGAGTGAATCTGCTGCAAAAACCTCTTTAAAGTATTGAGAAACAAAGAAGTCCCTTTGAGGATTAACGTAACTCTTGACCCAAGCCGTGGTGTTTTTAGTTGACTCATATGCATGTGAAAGTTGGACAATGAATAAGAAAGACTGAAGAAGAATTGACACCTTTGAATTGTAATGTTGGCAAAGATTACTGAATATACCATGGACTGCCATGAGAACAAACAAATATATCTTGGAAAAAATATAGACAAAGTTGTCCTTAGAAGTGACGATGGCAAGATTTTGTCCTCATGTACCTTGGATATACTACTAGGAAGAACCAGTTCCTAGGGAAGGATGTCATTCTTGGTGAAATAGAGGGTCAGTAAAATAAAGGCAAAGACTCAAGGAGATAAACTGACCCAGTGGCTGCAGCAATGGGCTCAAACACAACTATGTTTGTATGGCTGATGTTGAATGAGGTGGTGTTTTGTTTTGTTGTACATACGGTCTGTGTGAGTTGAACCTACTTGGTAGCACCCAACAACAACATTCATTACTGGATTTATAGGATAAACAAATTGAGCTATTTATACTTCTTTAATTATCTATACTGACAAGAAGTAAGCACTTAGTATATGGAATCAGCTATCATCTGGTGACCTGGAATTCATTATTCTTTCAGTTAAAGGTTTCCTCATTCATAACATATGTGTGCCCTGGAAGATATTAATTAGATCTAATTTAACTGAATTAGATTGAGTCAATTCTGACTCATAACAACTCCATCTACTAGAGTATAACTATCCCACTGAGCCAAAAAAAGCCGATGTCATTGAGTCGATTCTGACTCACAGCAACCCTATAGGTCAGAGTAGAACTGCCCCATAGAGTTTCTAAGCAGTGCTTGGCAGATATGAACTGCTGATTTTTTTGGTTAGAAGCTACTGTACCACCAAGGTTTCCACCAAATACACAATTTCTGCCCTGCAGGGTTTTTTTTTCTTAAATGTTCTGTGTATATTTAAATAAACAAGATAAAACAAGAGTCTCTGCCCCATGCCTATATATTCATGAAATTAAAAACAATTCTTTCAATAAACGTCGAAGTAGATCAGCAGATCCCAAGTGTATAAAACTACTTTTCTAATATCTTATGTCTTAACCATTTTTAAGTACATAGGGGGATCCCTGTGTATAGCATCATACACTAATTTTAAAGTAAATACAGTGTATCATAGGTTTTCTGCATGCACTTGCTAGGATTCAGCAGATTCAACTTTACCCGTAGTATTTCAGAACACCTGACCCTATCTAATAGAATTGTGTGTTAGGTTCTAGAATTGTTATTTTTACATAAATATATCCAGTGAACCATTGTAAAATCCAAAAGTTACATATTGAGAACTAGAAAGAGAGATCCATGTGAGTGGGTGACTACATCGACTTGTGACTGGAAGAACTGGATGGTGGTGCCTGGCCATCATGAGGTGGATAGCCACGATGGAGCTCATAAAGTTGATTCTCACTGGCAACACAAGAACATAAAGGGGTGCACCCTGAGATCTTCACTAAAAGACCACAACTGATGGTCCAGGGGCCTCAGAGTTCGCCTAGGAGCACGGCCCTTGGCCCTGATGCTCCCCTGTCCATAAATAATAATGGAGTTCAACTCTTCGGACAGGAATGGATTGGACTTGGTGACACAGAGTGACCATATCACATGGGCACTTTATGGTTCTATGCATCCACAGAATGTCATCCTGCTGACCTCTTACTGGAGGCGGGGGAGTGGTGGAAAGGAGGGGATAGGAGATTGTTGGGAGGATAGGCGTGTGTGGAGCAGAGAAGAAGAGTGTGCTGTCACTGGGCAGGGAGAGCAGGGGAAGCTGCATATAGGTGGACACGCAAATTTACATGGGAATGTATATTTTCACTCAATCATGATTAACAAACAAACAGACAAACAAAAACTAGCCATACCAACAAAGTCCTCTTGGGAATGGGTAGGTTGGAGTTGAGAACAGATTCCTACTTACCTACAAGTTTTCAAGCATTGTGGCTGCATAACATTTTTATAAACTTTCACTTACTTTACTTTTAATGACGTTTCTTACCATTAATTAACAACTTTCTGCTTCAGTCTTTACATTTCCTATGACCCCTACAGATAGGGGGTCATCGTTTAGAGCGATGAGTCATGTTGTGTTACACAGCACTGATGACATGTTCAATGCCAGAGGTACCCTTTTGGTATTCAGTTGAACACACAAATATATGTCTTCAGCTGAAATGGACAAGTGGTTCCTTCCAAAACACTCATCCTTGAGTAGATGAGCTCTAACATCTTGTATGAGAGTCGGTCCTCTGATCTAGAGGTTTGTATTCTTTGTTATCCTTTCTACCTATACTAGACCTAAAGTGAGAAAAGTCTAACCAGGTACTGGCAAATGAATTTGAAGACCATCTCTCGTATCTGATTATAACATGATCTGTTGGATCTGGGAAGAGTATCTCTTCATATCCATCATCAGCATGTCTATCTTACTTTGAGGCAGTAAGCTAGGCACAGCTGGCCAACATGGCTAATGAAAATGAGATACCAGTGCACAGTCTAATGAAGTCCTGAGAGAGCAAAACTCAGAATTTTAGTCCAGGAATAAACTTAATCATAATCTAGTGTAATTAACCCTCTCTAGTTACCGCAAGCCCAGAGAAACTAGAGACATATCCAAGATACAAGGTAAATTGATGAAAGACTCAAGATTGGAATCCACATTCTAGTTTCTTCAGCTATGAAACAGAGATAATGAGAACTCATCTCATCAACGGGGTTGTGATGATGACACTTTCTTTTGGGTGAGTGGCATTTTTTTTTCAAATATTCCAACATAGCTGTTGAGTATTTCCTATAAAATGTTATGCTTATGTGCATAACTATGTAAACACCTGGCCATGAATATCTGAACCTCAAGTTTATTGTCTATAAAAGAGAGATAATTTGATCAATGTCATTGATTTGAGAGTATACAATGGCAAAATATGTGTGGAAGCCATATAAACTGGAAAACAACATTCAAATACTGGTTGTTATTGTATCTAACTTCCTGTCTCTATGTAAATTCAAATGCCTTCAAGAAAACATGACTTGTCTGAATGTGTTTGGAATACAATAAAAAAATTAGATTAGTCAGAGAAATAATGAATCTGAAAATACACCTCTGTTGAATGGGGAAAGAGGTATATTGACAGTGTAAATGGAACAACACAATATCAGTGTTACAGTATTATTCTGGGGAAACTAGTACTTTGATTTTGATACTTCTTATTTTTTATTGGCCGTCATGGCATAAATTCTGACAGCTACAGATAGATCATCATGAAAATGTTCTTAGAAGTAGTACCAAAGGCCTGAGTGTTAAAGATAAGGAAGACAGAAATTAAGCTGAAATATAAATGGTCCCCAAATTATCTATTTTAAGATAAAATGATTCCACATGTAGATAGAATGCTTGCTTGCTAGTTGACAAGCCATTAAATTCAAAACATACTATGGCATGTTCTTTTTATATTTCTGAGATAACAACATTCAGATAGCATCCATTTAAGTCACTGGTTGGAGACCATGAATTCAGAAAGTAAGACATGGTTTGCTTTTGCTGGTTTCTTGTTACTGCAAACCTTAGGGAGGCTTATGGGGAGTAGCCTGACAATAGCATAGCTTTGGGAACTTAACTGGGTCTCTGGGATGGTGATTTCTTTAAGGAATTTGTTACCTATGAAGGACATTTTTAATTCTTCTTCCCCCAAACAGTATTACTGGCTCCACTCATGTTCTCTGTAAAAAGATGCTGATGTTTCAATTATAATCACAGAGGTACCATGGATGCTTTCCAAATGAGGATGGATATGAACAAGCTAACAGACCAGAGGGTATGTAGCTTTGTTGATGCTGATGCTTGCTCAGATATTGGCATTTCTTCCTCCAGGCTACATTTGTTGTAATTACGGATGCTTTCCAGTGTGAAAGCATTTATTAAATTCCAGGTTTGTTCAGAATGGCAAGTCAAATTATAAGATAGCATTATGGGATCTACTGATAACTTTAAGCAATGAATCAAATTTGTCCCCCAATGGTAACTTCTTAGAAAGTTAAGCATTGATTGAACCAGCTGAAATAAGCAGCCATCATTTGATTAATAAATGCTAAGAAAACTAAAGAAGTAATTGATGAAATCAATGATCACATTGACTAGGTTAAATTGGGGCTCAAATCCTTCCCCCAATGAATCTATTGCCCATCCTGTACCTTCTTGAAGGAATCACAAAAGGAAGTAAAGAGAGGCAATGAGTTATACTCCTGAGTGATATTGAGCAAACTGGCTTTGAGTCACAATTCACGAAGACTTCAGCTTTAGGACTGCAAAGTCTTTTTTATATTCAAAACTTAGACAGAAAGAAACTTTGATTTTTACTTGTAATCTTACAAAAATAAAAAAATGCCTTCATATTGTATGGATTCTTTTATTCTAAATAATATTCAATGATTAAACTTAATATCCTATTTTCTCTCAGCCTAAGGGAAGCAATTTTCTAGTAGCTGTGACCCTTAGCTAGAAATTAGGAGTTCAGAAAAGACTTGTTAGTTGGTTTTTAAAATAACTGCCTCTGCTACAAAAACCAAGATATGGGTATTAAGGCATCATTAAGGGTAAAAAAAAAAAAAAAATTAGGCCAAGAGATGACTGCAGAAATACAAAGGAGAAATCAGGGCATTTGAAAAACAGCACTCGATAATGGTGCCTCGTTAGTACAGATAGGCTTTTAAATGATGGTCTAAAACAGATGCTAAGCCACTTATATCACACAGGGGTAAGGGTTGTAAAGACAAGGTCTTTTTATAAGAGGTGCATTTTTGGATCAAGAAAAGAAAAACCAAGAAAGCGTTTAGAGGAAGACTCTCAAGATGGATTGACACTTTGGCTGCTACAATGGTCTTAAGCATAAAAACGATTGCGAGCATGGTGCAAGACTGGGCAGTATTTCATTCTGTTGTGCATAGTTTTGTTGTGCGCAGTAGGAACCAACTTGACGGCACCAACAACAGTTCCTTGTATGGCAAACAAGCAAACAAACAAAAAGCTTGGAACAGTGCTACAACTTATTTCTACTGTGAAAATTTAAAAACAAAACAAAAGCTGTTGCTGTTGAGTTGATTCTGACCTGTAGTGACTTTATAGGAAGGTGTAGAACTGCTCCATGAGAATCTTGAGGATGCACATCTTTACGAAAGCAGCCTGCCCCATTTTTCTCCCACAGGAGAAAATGGTAGGTTTGAACTGCTGATCTTTTGGTTATTAGCTGAGCTCTTGGTTGCTGCACCACCACGGCTCCTGTGGAGAAGATACATAGAGAAAAATCTGATCTCTGAGGTTGCAGGACAAAAATCATCATAACCAAACCCATACCTCTGAGTCATAGCAACTCTAAAAGACAGAGTAAAAATGCCCCATGAGATTTTCAAGACTGTAATCTTTATGGTAGTAGACGGCCACATCTTTCTCTAGCTGAATGGCTGGTGGCCGTGACATGTCAAACTCTAGTTTAACAGTTGAGTGATTAATCATTGCCCTACCAGGATACTATATAAAAAATATAAAGAAAAGCCAAAGCCAAAATATAACCTAAAAACAACCACTGTCAAGTTGGCTCTGACTCATACTGACAGTATAGATCAGAACAGAGGTGCCCTGTAGAGTTTCCAAGGAGCACTTGACAGATTTGAACTTCCAGCCTTTCGGTTAACAGATGTAGTGCTTAGCTCACTATGCCACGAGGGTTTCCGAAAGCCAAAATATAATAGACCTTAAGTAAGTTTGATGCTGTAGTAGGTAAATGCTACTACAGCTGCTAACCAGAAGGCTGGCAGTTCAGATGCACCAAATGCTCTTTGGAAACTCTATGAGGCAGTTCTACTCTGTTCTTTGGGGTTGCTATGAGTCAGAATCAACTCAATGGCACTGGGTTTGTTTTTTTTGTTTGTTTTGGTTTAAATAAGTTTAACAAATGTAAACAGAGAATGTATAGCATTCTTTGCTTGCCATCTAATTCCCAAACTACTCCAGTTTCATTTTTGGGAGTCATTTCTTCCTTGCTTGTGTGCTTTGATGGAAGAATAATTCTTTCTACATGCCTCAGCTTGTAGAACTAAGGGGCTTAAAACAGTCTGCTCCTTCTGGTGTCTCATAGAGTAGGCATACAACCTCACATTGGCTGGTTGAGGGCTTTCTTTCACGGCTTTGAATCTTGAGAGCGTGAAGCAAGGGCAGGAGAAATTACCAGAATTCTTCATGGTGGCAGCTATGGAGAAATATCTATCCATCTTGTTTTTTGCTATGTGACAGTTGTGTATTTCCAGGTCCTAGCTTTCTTTTGTTGATGTTAGTTACCGGTGAGGTGATTATTACTCATGGTGACCCCACATGTGTAGAGTAGAACTGCCTCATACCAAACCAAAACCACTGCTGTTGAGTTGATTCCGACTAAGTGATCCTGTAGGACAGAGTACTGCATAGAGTTTCCAAGGAGCATCTGTAATTGAACTGCTGACCTTTGGATCAGTAGATGTAGCACTTAATTACTATGCCACCAGGGTTTTCTTAAGGGTGAAAGAAAAGAATTCCACTGAGGAATGATACAGACTGTGCTGTATTATTGGCTGTAAAGACACAAGCCACTCCATCATTTAAGCAGAGAACAAATCTGAAAACTCATTGTCGTTGAGTCAATTTCAACACATAGTGATGCTACAGGACAGAGTAGAACTGCCTCATAGTGTTTCCAAGGAGTGGCTGGTGGATTCAAATTGCCAACCTTTTGATTAGCAGTCATCGCTCTTAACCACTGTGCCATCAGGGTTTCTAAAGTGAAGAAGGGATCTACATACATAAAGAACAAAGGACAGGTAAGAGGTAAATAACTAATTGTAGACAGGAACAACTTCAGCGTGAAGTCCTTTTGAATGTTATACGTGATGATAGTTAGTTAGACATGACTGTAGTCATAAACACATTTTTTTTTCTTCCTGAAACAAGTTGTTTACATATTTACACATTCTTCCCTGGTGGTTCACATCCTGACCTTTTGTTTTCTGGAAATGCATGTTGGCCCCATTGCTTTTATGGATGACGTGAGTACTTCCAGTCTGAAGCCTTTCCATTTACAGTTCAGGCTGTGGTTCTCCTCCGTCTATCAATTCTGTGAGACCCTGAAATTTTTGCGATAACCTCCCTTTTGTTTACATTAAGAGTTCGTTTCTGTGACTTGTGCTGTGGAATCATAGCAACTGTTCTACTGTAGGAGCGAAATACAGCAAAATTGCCAGATTAAGCCTCAGTGCAATGAACCCCAATTTTCTGTCTTTAAAGTAGAAATTACTGCCTTTTGGAAGATCATGAAAATAAGCCGTGAATAAAAGAAGTTTGAAAGGAGATGCACATCAGTATTCATACACGTTTGATGCCTGATAATTGTTCTTACTGGGTGAATTTCTACTGGAAATTTTGAGACTTCTCGTGGCATTACCCTGCATAGTCCCTGCAGAGTTGAGACAAGAATCCCACCTTTGTACCCAGGGAAGTAAATATATGACTGCATACAGGAGACCGTTGCGCCCTCACTTTGATTATTAAACAGGAGCTCTTACTGAGTGTTTTCCACATCCCTTTATCTAAATATCTGCATAAAATAAGTAATCAGACCAAGGCAGAATGAATGATTTTATTAGTGGCACACATGTAAAGTTATAAGGGACTTGAGGTATACTGTCCATTCCATTTTCTGATGCTGTCCAGTCAATTCCAATTTGTGACAACTCCATGTACTTCAGAGAAGAACTGTGTGTACTCCATAGGTTTTTCAATGGATGGTTTTTCAGAAGTAGATCACCAGGTTTTTCTTCCAAGTTGCTTCTGAGTGGATTTGAAACCCGAATCTTTCAGTTAGCAGCTGAACACCTAATCATTTGTGCTACTCAGGCACTCCTTTGATGCTATAACCTCCTCCATAGCTATGCCATGTCATCTGTAGTAGGGTCTATTTTTAAAAATTTCATGGGCTATTTAGGTCCCAGCTCATCCAGAACAGATGATCACTGAGAACAACAAAGACATGAGGGAAAAAGGCACCAGAAGATAGAAGGACTCATGGGAATAGGAGTCTGTATCAGTATGTGACAAGAGGAAACAGATGGTTCCTGGCTACCCCCAGAGACAGCTGTGATGGGGCACACAACGTTGAGTCCCTGTGGCAACACGAGAGAAAGGGGGCTACAGCTCAGGAACTCTACTAAAAGACCACAACTGGTAGTCCAACAGCCTGGGGGATCCTCTGGGAGCATGGCTTCTAGACCTGCTACTGCCCCTGTCTAGAAAACACTATTGAGGTCAACTCTTTGGACAAAAATGGACTGGACTCGGGGAAACAATAAGACCATATAGTGTGCATGCTTTATAATTCTGTATCATTTGTATGATGTTATACTACTAGTCTCTGTCTAGATGGGAGAGAACTGAGTGGAGGCGAGGGGACAGGAGCTTGATAAAAGGAACAAAAAGGAGGAGTGAGCTGCCACTGGGCAAGGAAAGCAGAAAGAGCTGCAGATAGGCAGCCTTGCAAAATTAATTTGGATTGTATACTTTCACTTAATGACAAAAAATATTTCAAGGACTACTTAAAGCTTACTCTTGGTTTTTGCATAAAATGTATAGTCAACATGGGGTATTAATATTATTTTTTTATTTAAAAATACACACAAAAGGAAAAAAGGTAAATTGTTTTTGTGTAACGGTGACACTGAAATTTAGTCAGATTCAGAAGAGGACACAGAACAAAGGATATGACTGCTGACGTCAGACGAATCTTGGTTGAAAGCAGGGAATACTGGAAAGATGTTCACCTACAATGATGACCAAAGAAAACCAAAGAATTGATGCCTATGAATTATGGTGTCGGTGAAGAATATTCACTATAACATGGACTGTGAAAGGAACAATCAGATGTGTCTTGGAAGAAGTACAGCCAGAAGGTCCTTAGAGGTGATGACAGTGAAACTTTGTCTTGCTTTGAACACGTTATCAAGAGGGATGAATACCATGCTTGGTTAACATCGTGCCTGGTAAACTAGATGGTCCATGAAAGAGAGTAAGACCTTCAAAGAGATGGACAGACATACTGACTGCAACAGTAGGCTCAAACACAGCTCCTGTTGCGAGGATGGTGCAAATTTGGGCAACGTTTTGCTGTGTCATGCGTTGGGTCACTATGAGTCCTAGTCTTAACAAGGATGGAGCATGTGCTCTGGGGCTATTGTTCACCCAGGTTATTCTATATTGGTTTTACTTTCTACTATTGATTGTACTGACATTACAAATTAATTTTTGCAGTCTTACTGTGTGGTTTATCATTATACATATAAATTGTAAGGAACCTAAAAGAAGCTATAAGAAACTCTTATAAAAAAGACATCTGGAAAAAAATTATATATCTAATTAAAAAAATCTGGAAAAAAATTATATATCTAATTAAAAAATCTTTAATTGTAATGTTGTTAGGTGCTGTCTAGTCAGTTCTGACTACACTGGGATTGACAAATTGACAAGGAGCCTTGTCATACTCATTGTTAAAAAGAAACTCTTAATAACTATCCAAAGTACAATGCTGCCCTGGTAATGCAGTGGTGAAGAGCTTGAGTTGTTAACCAAAGGGTCAGTAATTTGAATCCACCAGCCACTCTGGAAATTCTATGGGGCAGTTCTAATGTGCCCTATATGATTACTTTAGGTTGGAACTGACTTTATGGCACCTGATGGCAACATAACAAAAACTAATATGACAATTATGCAAATTTATCCACCAGTCACTAATGCTAAAAATGAAGAAATTTAAAATTTTCACCAGCTTCTGCAGTCTGAAATTAATCAAATATGCAGTCAAGATGCATTAATAATTACTGATGATTGAAATGCAAAAGTTGGAAAGAAAGAAGAAAACAGTGTCAGTAATGCTCATCTATGTAACACATTAGAGAAGAGATGCAGTTCTCAGCCCACCTTTCTATTCCATGATATTCAAAGCTTATGAGTTAAAGAAAGTAAATTTTCTTTGTGTTTGGAAGAAAGAGATGAGAAGAGTTAATGATTTCTTCTCAATCATAAATCAAAGAGCATGCAAAGAGCAAAGCTTCAAGTCAACTTAGATTATTCCCCCAAACACATAGCAATCAAGATGTTTTTGTTTGTTTATTTTCCTCTTTATAGAATGACTGTTCATAGAATATGAACAGAGACCAATGAAAGCTCCTGTTTAACAGACTTATTTGTTGAGTTAAATTTTCTTTTGAAAAATTCAACAATGTAGTGTTATTTGCGTCATCACCTTAGATGTGCAAATGCCTTTGCCATACAGATGCTTCTTTACAATGTATTCAATAGTACTGGAACTACAAGATTCTGCTTTTCCAATTTCTTGTTTGATGAAATGAATAATAACTCTTTCTTCCTTGAGAAAACATTAACGAGAGGTAAAATTACCTTAAACTCCTCTACGGCTTCCAAGCATTAAAAGGTACCTGACGACTTTAGAACTTCATTTTTGTGTGCTACTGTTCCTTATCCTAGGGTGGTTATCATGCATCATTTTGGGCTTTGTTCATGATTTTCTTTCAAAGTAAATGAAATAATGATTTAATCTGCAGAAAAGAACACTGTATTTGGTGTCAGAAGTACAGAATTTAAAGTCTACCTTAGTCACTTACTGTATAAGCCTGCAAAATCCACTTACATTTTCAATGTTTTGATTTTCTCACCTAGAAAGCAGAGGTAGACCGTGTTGTAGTGTGCCATAGAGTTGACTCATAGCCACCCTATAGGATGCAATTAGAGCAGCCCTATAGGATTTTCTAGTCTGTAGTCTTTAGAGAGACGATAGGTTCTGAGTCACAGAACTAACATGGAACAATGGAAATGTAAAGTCTGGAAACTATAAATGAGAAAGCTTCAAACTGGAGGCACTTGGGTCAGGTATATATGATGGGGTCAATATGCATACCCAAGAAGCAAAGGTCAGGATATAAATCATTTGTTCATGGGAAGAATGTGTCAAGATGTAAATAATTTCTTTCCAGAGAAACTGTGTTCATGTCTGTAATTATGTATAAGCAAACTGGCTGGTGCCACTTACCTGTGTAGTAACTTATTCATTCCTAGCCAAGAGGCTGACTTTTACATTTCAAAGGTCTTTAAGCTGAAGCTGATCTTACCTGTAATCAGCCAGTATCCTCCTTACCTTCCCTTTGTTCTCTATGTTTATATACCTACTTCTCTCTCAGCTTAAACAATGGATGGCTTTGTATTTTTACTTAGCAATGCCTAGCTTGAGCTGTATTATTCCTGAATAAAAGTTTTTCACTCCTAAAGGAGTAAGACATTTTCTTCTATGATAAAACTAAAGCATAAATATTATGTAGCTTTATAATTATGAACAAGTTACCTTCCAATGGTTCATTTTTCAGTTGATTACTTGGAACAGCAAAATACACTATTTCATGGAAAACACATTATACAGAAGAGGTTCTCAAGTGCTTTTGGGTAGTGGAGTACTTGGAAGACTAAATGTTGATATATTTAAAATTCCATTTAGAAACTAGTAACATTTTACTAATGGTAGATATGATTTAAATATATATATATATATATATGTAGTATCAAATCACAACTAAGAGCATATGTGTCTGCAAAAATAGTTTTCCATTTATATCATGAGTTCTTTAGAGTCGTCATTAATGCTTTGTAATCTGCTAGGGCTACTTGAAGATAAGGCAAAGATAGTCTCTCTAAAGACTACAGACTAGAAGATAGTTGGCAAAGATTTAAGAACTATTAAAAGCCCATTCCTGTCACGTTGGTTCTTCCTCATCATAGTCACCCTCTAGGACAGAACAGAACTGCTCCATAGAGTTTCCAAACAGTGCCTGGTGGATTTAAACTGTTGGCCCTTTGGTTAGTCCCTGTACCACTATGCCACTAGGGTTCCTTCAGAAATATTAATAAGAAAAAAAATAATTGAGAATATTTTCGGAATTTATTCCATTCTCCTCCATCTCTCCATGCTACTATAATTGAGAGAGGATTAACCTGTGAGTCATCAGAGTCCGCGGGAGCAGAGATTGCAGACCACCATCATAAAAGGGGATTTTGTGGCTAAGCCAGCTGATGGACACCTGTTCAATCCATAATATAGCTGCTATACATACACACGCACGTAAATGCAAACATGCATGCATACGTGTGCGTGCATATATATATTGTGTGCCATTTGTTTGATTCTAGGGGACCACCACATCTTTTCTCCCACGGAGTAACTGGTGAGTTCCAACAGTCAGCCTTTCAGTTAACTGTTTAGTTAGAAGTTGAGTGCTTTAACCGTGATGCCACCAGCACATGCATATGTGGGAGCGCAGACACACACACACACACACACACATACATACACACACACAAATATATGTTGGGGGATCTTTGGGGAATGTATATTCTATTTCTCATGCAAACATCTGTTCAAACTAGACTTCTACAGCACCTACACACTGCATAGACACAATAAGCATCTTTTGCTGAATAAGTGAATGAATGCATGAAGGAGTGAAATAGGAACAAGGCAAGGATATGATGTTAACAAAGAAAGGACAGTGTAGGGACAGTGACTGGATCAGTAAAATTGATTTGATGTGGATGTGAAATTCTCCCACTACATTTTCCCGCTTACCCATTACGCAAGAGAGGTGGATTGGATTAACTAACAAAGGGTTCTTAGGTGCCCACAGTGTTCTCTGAAAAGGTGAGAGGCCATGTGGAGAGGAGAGAATTCACAGAGATTCCTTGGAGGAAGGTCCTTACATATACCCACTTAGAAGATACATTAATGGGATTGTGAGGTTATACCAGCCTGGAATTTCTACTGTTGCAAGAATGGTGTGAAATTTTAAAAACATGTGTCCAGGGCCTCTCCCCATACAAAGATAAATGAGTCCCTGTAGTCTTCTCTGCCCTAGTGCAACTGTCGTCCACCTTGATTCTTCACCTAGAGCTTGTCAAGGTCGTGGGTCTTAGAAAGCCCTTGCACATTGAAGTACAGAAATGCCTTAGCTCCTTGAGTCCACACCAGTAAGAGTTTGGTTAATAAAAGCAGGCTGTAACAGCATAATTCATGTGTAAACGCAGGGTTTTTAGATTAGAAAATGCTGGTGTTTTTTTGTTTTGTTTTGAAATGGTGAGGAAAGTACTTTCTTATCATCTTAATGGGTGCTTTTAGGATTAAAGTAAAGCAGTTTATAAACTCTTCATTTATATAATAAAGAAAACCACTGAGACTGAAAGCCCTAAAACAGCTTCTATGCTGCTCTAGTTAGAAAGAGAAAATATATCCCTATTAGTTCAGGGAAGAACTTGGTTAATGTAAAAATGACATTTTTTTTCTTCTTCTTCCTTCTCCTACTACCTTATCTAATGTTTAAAACGTATGCATTGTTGAGTAAGATACACTGGCCATTGGTTCAAATGATGTGCTAAAATAGGAAGATCATGTTCCAAAACATGTCCTTGTAGAAAGTCAACTGTTTGATGTAGTTTTTCAGTGCAGCCAAGTCAGTTCCAACTCATAGCGACCCCATGTACAGTAGAGCAAAACACTGTGTGGTCATAAGCCGTTGTTAATCATCATTGTCATGCTTGAGCAGGTTGCTGCAGTCACTGTGTCAATCCATATCACTGAGGGTTTCCCTCTTTTCTGATGATCCTTTACTTGACCAAGCATAAAGCCCTTCTCCAGGGTACTGGTCCCTCCTGAAGCATATCCAAAGTAAGTGAAACAGGTTTTGTGTTTGATGGGAAAGGCTTCTCAGGAAGTTGACAGAGTCAATAAGAAGGCAGACAGAAGTTGTAGACAAGAGACCTGAAAAGGCCAACGGAAAGCTAAGAGTGAGATAACACTTGTGCAGAAGCAAAAGCTGGGAGACAAACTGGAGCAGAAGGGTGGGCCTCCAAGAAAGATGCTTCCAGGGAAAAAGTGAAAAAGAAAAAAAGAAACTGACAGACTATTCGATGGGTTTGAACTTAATGAACAGAGAACTGACGTACATTAGCAAAAAAGTACACAGAAAGCTTGGCCAAAAACGTAGTATCTAAAACCAGGGAGCACAGGGAAAAAATAATAACATTCTATATGCTTTAACTGGAAATCAAATTTAACTACTCATAACTATGCAATCACTGAATGTTGATTTAATCCAAAAGCGTGATAGAACTATTTTGGAAGTATAGGAGATGGTTGGTGTTTTAGTCCGCTAGTGCTGCTCTAACAGAAATACCACAGACTGGATGGCTTTAACAGAGGAAGATTTATTTTGACACAGTCTGGCAAGCTGCAAGTCCAAATTCAGAGTGTCTTCTCCAGCAGGTTTCCCCTGTTACAGGCTCTAGAGGAACGTCTGGTATTGTATCAGTCTTTGTCCAGGGAGCATCCTGGGACAGGAACCTCAGGTCTGCAGGACATGCTCTTCTCCTAGTGCTGCTTTCTTGATGGTGTGAGGTTCCCAGTTCTCTGCCTGCTTCTCTTTCCTCTTATCTCTTCTAGAAAGAAAGAATTAGCTTAGTTCTCATTTTTATAAGTGGTAATGTAACAGCTGGCATGTAATAGAAAACAACAGAGCAAAACCCAAAGAGCTGCGTAATTCTTTTATTTGTAACGAGTAAGGTTCTGAGGAGAACCAAGAGCTACAGGGGTGCTAAGGGCTAAGGAAGAAACGAAGCCATGCTTGTTTTTTGGTTTTAATCAGTTATCGGCCTAATAGTACTTGACTTGAGAAATCACGTACATGTATTATTCATGTTTTCAAAATGTACATTTTTCAAAGCAGAGATGAAAGCAATTGTTTGGCTTCTGCTAGAAACAATTTTCTTTCACAGGAATATTCTGGTTGAGTACAAATTGGTCATTTAAACACTCTGACAACGACTAAATTCTGTTTCAATTATATTCCTCAGTGAGGGAAACAGCCTCTATTTCAGAAGGGCAAGCGGGGTAGTTAGTGAACTGGGACCCTCCTAAGAGCGGTCTGAAACCCTTGCTGGCGAATGTACCAGCCCGGGCCTCGCGCCGCTGCCCCACCTGCACGGTTTTCTTCACCACCAAAAGCAAACCCACTGCTGCCCAGTCAGTTGGTTCCTTTTCCCAGACCGGGGACCTGAGTCCAACTGCTCCCTCCCAGCCACCATCTCTGACTGCCCTGACGAGGGTAAAAGTCTTCCAGCTACGCGTCCCCTCTGCTGTCTTTGAAACCAGCAAGCAGGCCCCTTGTGGTGTTTTTCTGGCTTTTCATATCCTCCATCTACCTTATCTTTATGCAAAAACTCATGCCAACAGTGATCTCCCCATCTAAGGTATTTTCTCATGAGCCCTATACTAATTTTTTTTTTTTTTAAAACAGCTCAGTTTCACAAGAACAATTTATAAGCGCATGATCTAAAGACAGGTTCATAGTGATCTGTTCTTCCAGAAATTCAGTACTGGTCCTACAGCCCATCAGCAACTCCTGTCTTTAACTAACTCCTGTGGCATTTCAACCTTTTTAAACAGGATTCCTTCCTGAGATGTGTTCCTTCCTTCTTTTGAGAAATAGCTTCCTTTCCTGTACAAACTGCCCTTTGAAAACCCAGCCTTGCATAACTTAACACCTTCCCTGTTTTACAAGCTGCTGGTAAAACCAAATTCGTGTTTTGTTTAGTGGTTACTTTATTCAGAGGCACTTGGACTCAACTGTTGTGACTTTGGAGACAAGAAATACAAAGAAACCAACCTGAAGTAATACCTGATTAACACTGAATAATTCAGAATTAATCACAGTGTATTTTAAGCTGAATGTCTAAGTGAACACATTCAGAATACGAGCCACATGATTACTCAGATGAATGAGAAGAGGATTTTTTTTTAAGTCCAAACATATTTAGAATCAGTATTTTAATTATAGCAGCACTTCATAGTCTTTTCTTTTTCTTTGTCTCCCACAGATGTATCTCCCCACAATCTTCTTTTTTTCTCCTTTCTGTTTTCCTCTGTCGTGGTACTTATTTTAAGCTTGACTAACATAAGGTCCTGTCACCTGTCTGTCAGTTTTTCATACTGTGAACACTTGCACGTTGCTGTGATGCTGGAAGCTATGCCACTGATATATATCAGCAGGGTCACCTAGACTGGTAACAATGTCCTAGAGATCTCCTTCAAAAATTTCGCCAGTGAAAATCTTGTGAATCACAACACAGCAGTGGCCAAATCCTTGGCTTTGAACATGTCGTCAAGAGGGATCAATTATTGGAGGAAGACATCATGTTTGGTGAAGAAGAGTGTCAATGGTGGTATAAGAGACCTTCGGGGAGGTAGGCTCGTACAATAGCTGCAGCGATGGACTAGAACACGCTGGTGGTTGTCGTGTTGATGAGGGACCAGGCATTGTTGCATTCTGTTTACATAACATTGCCTTGAATCAGCGTCGACACGTCAGCAGCTGATAACAACATCGTGTGGTTGCCTTTCGTTTCTGTATGTCAGCAGGAAGGCACGCCACACAACAGTCCTACAGGTTAAGGCCGGGGCCAGGGCAGAGTGAGTGGTCACAATGTAAGTCTTAATATAGGAAGAAGAATGACATTCTTTGTTTACCTTTTTGAAAAACAGTGAGAAGGAGGACTAACTCATAATCCCTAACTGTATTCCACACTCCATCCTCTTTCCACAGTTCTCCTCATTCTTGAATACTCTCAAACCCTTCAGCGGTATCTGCATCTCTCATTTGCCTTCTGTTAACTCTCAGCTTCTCACCCTGCAGATACTCAAAATTTTGTCAAATAACCAGTTTATGCAGACTCATGGTGACTCCATGTGCACCTGAGAATAAATGGCTGATTTTTCAGATGGAGAGTACCTGGCTTTTCTTCAGTGGCATGTTGGCTGAACCCAAACCTCCAACCTTTCAATCAGCGGGCACCCACATTAACTGTTTGCACCACCCAGAAACTTGTGACTTGCTCATGATTCCCCTCCCCTTCCTTTTCACATCTGCTCTCTCTCCTTTTTCCTCTCTCTGATTTCCCCAAATTTGCATCACAAATCAAAGCCACCTGCCTACTTCAGGGAATAACTCCTCTTCTAGGAGACACGGGAATGTAGTCCTTGCACCAAAGGAGCTGCCAGGGCAAGTGATGTCTGATGTCATGAGAAGTCTACCTTTCATGCTGGCGTTTACTTCTATAGGCCAAGTGTTTCCAATAAAACTTCATTTGGTGCCCATTTATGCTGTAAACAAATAAAAAGTTCTAGCCCCCTGAGATTACATGATTGTCTGATTCCACGGCTTCAGTTCTTCCATTTGAAGCAGTGATGAAAGAGAGATGTAGCTGGATCCTTTTTCTTTTTGTAATAGAAACTTGAGTCTTTCCTGTATTTTATTTTCCTTTAAAATTTTTTTCTCTTTATAGTTAAGTGAAAGTATACAGTCCAAGTCAATTTTGCATACCCGTCTCTCTACAACTCTGTCTGCTCTCCCCATCCTGTGACAGCACACTTCTCCTTTTCACTTCCAGTATCCTGCCAGTGAGCACCTGTTCCCTCCTCTCCACCTTCTCTTGTCCTTTCTAGAAAGAAATCTATAGGACAGCCTTCTATAAATGTATAAAACCATGAAGTACACACACCACATGCTCACTCTGTGTCCCCAAGTCCAGTCCATTCTTTGCCTGAAGTGTTGACCTCAGTCCTGGTTTCAGGTTTGGGGCAGCAACAGGCCTAGGGGTCATGTTCCCAGGGGACCCTCCAGGCTGTCAGACTATCATTTCAGCTCTTGTAGCTCTTGATCTGCACACCTCTGTATCTTGTGCTATGTCAAGGACTCTACCTTGTGTTTCCTATCGGAGCTGCTTTTGTCTTTGGTGGAAGCTGGGCACAGTCTGGTTCTTCTGGTCTTGTGCTGATGTAGTCTCCCAACCATGTGGGTCCTTTTCTGTCTCCTGGGTTCACCTCCCTCGTGCCTTTGATGTTCTTGGCCATCATCTGTTCTAGGTGGACTGGGACCAGTTGATGGTCCTCAGATGGCAGCTTGCTGACTTTCAAGACCCCAGATACCACTCACCAATACGGGGTGCAGAAGACTCTCTTAGTGAAAGTGAGCCTTTCCTAAACTTTCTAGTAATCCAATTTAGCCAAATTTCACATGCAAAAACTTGGTCATAAGGTGAACTGAAATTTAAAGCAAAAGCTCACAACAGTCGTTTACCCTACCTTTGAGCTCATAATCTTCCAGTCTGTTAAAATATTCAGAAATCTATTTTAATACATTCTCATATGTTGAAATAAGATCATAAAAGCTGGATGAGCATGACTGGGAACTTATGAGCCAATTATGATCAGGCCCCAAGGCAAATGCTGCAAAATCAGTTATTAGGGAGTGGGTTATTTAGCCTTTAGCTGTGCAAACTTGGGCACGTAACTTCTCCAGTGCTCAGTTTTTTAACTTTTAAAATGAGTGATTATAAAATCTGATCTCTACTAATCTTTCAGCTATCATATTTTATAATTTTAAGTTACCTAGGTTGTTTTCATGTCTTGCTTTCGTGTTATCTGGGGTAAACTACTAAAACTTTCCTACTTCCTTTTGTATAGATTTGGTCTGAAAAGACAAAGAGAATAAAAGCTACAGGTATTATGTCAGGTAGAACATCCAGAAGTAATTGTAAGATTAATATTGTCATTTTTAATTACTTTAACAAATATTATTAATTTCTCCTGCTATTTTTTTCTGGGTAATTTCTACCTTCTTATATTTCTGATATGACTTAATTTTAAAGACTGTCATTTTCTAATAGAAACCCTGGTGGCATAGTGGTTAAGTACTACATCTGCCAACCAAATCTGCCAGGCACTCCTTGGAAACTCTATGAGGCAGTTCTACTCTGTCCTATATGGTCACTATGAGTTAGAATTTACTGAATGGCCACAGATTTGGCTTTTTGGTTTGCCATTTTATAAACCCTTGAATGTGAGTTTTTTTCTTTATGTATATTGAAGGATTACTTTAAATTTCCGGTGATGTTTATGCTGCTTAGTTAAAGGCGTTAGTATCTACCTTAACTTTGTATGTTATGAGGCCTTTTACAAAGATCTGAACCCTTTAGTTGGTAGATTAACAGATGTAATGGCTACAATACACAAAGTCTAAAATTATGCGTTAGCAAGATCAACAATACAATTACATAACCCAGAGGCTAAGAGTCTCAAAGATGCTCGTTGCAGGGGTATAACCTCAATTAATTACACTACATTCATGTATTAATATAAGAAATTACTGAAGCTGCTTTCCTACTATACCAGTCTTCTCTAAGAAGGGCAAGCAGTTGATGAAATGTTGCCTGTTACACATATAAAACTGAAGCAATAGCAACTTATCAATTTTTTTGTTCAAGAAATGTGAATTTTCACTTAATGGCAGCACAATGACTACTCAGATTCTCTGGTTATAGGAGTTTGAGTTAAAGAGAAACTTACAGCATGTATATACAGGCTTGTTTTACTCTGATGAGCAATTCCACTTACATGATATCTGGCTTCATATTAGACTATAAAATATATCCTGGCACCAGAAGCATAGAAAGGATGTTTTAGGGCTGTGAGAGTCCCATCCAGCTTGCAAAATGGCCTTTGCTGCTCTCCTGTCTTGGGAGACTCTCCTCTTTTCATACTCAACATTCTCTTCCTTAACATAAGGAATGACATTGGCTGCCTATGACAGACTGCAAAAGTGACCACAGATTCTTTCATTACCTCTGGCCTTCCTATTTAAAATGTCACTTTCCAGTTGCTTTCATTTAGCAATAGAATCTGTTCCTCCAACTCTTGAATCTGGGCTGGTATTATAACTTGTCCTCACCAAATAAATGTTGTAGAACTGTTAGTCCAGTTCCTCATTTAGAACTGAAAGAATTTTGTACTGTTGAAATCCTGTGAGTACCATATGAAAAAAACTCAGACCACTGTTGGAGAATGGTAGTCCATAAAAAGAAGTCAGTTCAGTTTCTCAAACCAAGGCCCCAGAAATTCAACCTAAATCAGCCAAGAATGCTTAAATCTAGCCCAAACCACATGAATTGCCCACTGATTTTAGCCTACTATGTGGTGCACAGAATTGTCAGATAACCCAATTGTTGTTGCTTCATAGCTGTAAGTTTGTGAGAGGTTTGTTAAACAGCAATAGAAACTACTGACATCCTCTCCAAAGGGCTACACTGAGGTGTTCACCCATAGCTTATTTTCATCTAAATCTTTTTGCTTTGCAAACATATATCTCACATATTCTGACAATCAAACTCTGAATGACTTGTTTAAAGCAAAGCTGTGTAAGTAAAACAAATTGCTATAGGATGCCAATGACTCTCCCAGAGACAAGTTGCATTTAAAAATGGGACTCACCTGTGATGGTTAAGGTTGTACCTCACCTTAGCTAGGCCAAGATTCTCAGTGGTTTTATGATCACGTTGTGATCACTTCCATGATGAAATCTGCTGTGAATAGCCAATCAGCTGAAAGGGAGTGTCCTTGAGAGAGTGGCCTACATCTAATACAAGTGGATATTCTGGCAAGGCTTGTGGGCTTTTGCTCGTTCTGATTCTTGCAGGTGGTTCCAGTTTGACTGAACTTCTGTTCTTGGGACTTGAGCTAGCAGCTTAACTGTGCACTTGCCTATCTTCACAATTTATGAGCAAGATCAACCAACCTTGTATTGACCAGCTTGTGTGGCTACATGAACAGGAGAAACCTCTATCCTGGCCCACAGACTTGGAACATCCTAACCTCTAAAACTACATGAACTATTTCCTTTTTATAAATCTCTCTATGCACATACTCATGGTCTTTACTGGTTTTGTTTCTCTAGAGAACTCACTGTAGGCTATCAACGAAGTTACTCTTAATTGCCGGAACATGGGAACATCTGCTTTGTTCTTCTCTTTCAAAAAATACTTCCTAGCCAGACAGTGACGAATGGAAATTGAGAAGGTATTGACCTGCCTACCCTTAAGATATAGTCTCTAGTAGGAAAGGTAGAAAATATTTATCTTTAAAATCCTATTATTTCTTTCATACATTTTGAAGCTGCAGCATTCTCTATGATGAGCTGTTTTTGATAAAATAAGTTTTAATCTTTTTATTATAAAACTGTAATGCCTATCCATCCAAGAAAAGCTAGTTTATATTTACTTATCTTGCAAGCATTCATCAAGCTTTTATTTTAAGTTAGACACTATTCTAAAGTCTTATGTCATTGACTAGGTTTATCCTTACAGAAATATTATGAAGCCAGCCAGGTGCCATCAAGTCAAAGGGGATCATATTATTTTCTTATTTTACATGTAAGGATACTGAAGCAAAGAGAAGTTAGGTTACTTTCACAAGGTCACAGTGGTTCCAGAGCTCAAGCTTTAACCCCAGTGCTCTTCTGTGAACCCAGGATAAAAACAGCAGCCTATCAAGCAAACATGGCAGCTTTTAACGTGTGTATTTTGCTTTCTTTATGTGCATTAGATTTTTTTGTGTGTAGTAAGCATAGTTTTGCATAAATATGATTGCATTGAAATATTTGGTATATAACCTTATTTTATGCAACAAAGACATTTGTAAATTCTTGACACTTCTCTGATTTCTATGTATTCTTGACTATACAGTATTGCATGATCTAGATTGTTCCTGAAGCCATCCTCTACCTAACTAAGAGTTTAATTACACCTCTGATTGAAAATAGAGTAATGTCTCTTTGCTGTGCAAATCTTGGAGAATTGATGGAAAGATTTTGTGCAGAGTACTTTTCAAGACAAGGGAAATGTATCCTTATATTCCAATACATCTTATTCTTTGTACTATTTTTGTTACTGAGATGCAGGCCGATAATGAAGTCACATTTAAAATGATAAAACTCAATCATGTATTTTAGACAATGAATCAGTCATTCTGCAATGTTCAATGGATAATTTAAATGCAGAGTTTGCCACAGAAGGAAACCGTCTATGCCTTTATGAAAGCAAAAACATTTATCAGTAAAACAAATCTTTGATCCAGGAGCTATAAGGCAAATGGATTCACTGCTTCTGCCACATCATATCTTTCCTCATGAGAAAAATTAAATTCAGCTAATTGATCACATTTACAGTCCATGCAACATCTGCAGTTAAATTATTAAGCATCACTAATGTTCTAGAATATCCCCATGAAAGCCAGGAACACGTTTCAGTGATGACTCATCATCAAACCTAATGATGGACACAGAAGGTACAAATCTGGTCTCTCTGGGTCTGCTCCAACTCCTGCTGTTAGAGTGGTCTGTCTGTTAGCAATGTTTGGGTTAAAAGCCAAACCACCCGTGATGATTCATAGCAACTGAAGGCACTGGCAAATGTCATCTGTGTGTCCTGGACAGCAAGAGTTTTGGGGCATTTGAAATGTGTTCAAAGATTAAAACAAGACTCAGTGTACTAGGAGTGTTTAGAACCGGCTGCGTTATATAGTTGTTACATAAATACCATCAACTTTTGTAAGCTGTTGTCCCAGCCCAGATCACATGACCTGCTCTAGATAGCACTAATCTAGTTCTGCTTTGAGAGCTTTAAACTGTCACTGATTTGTTGGTTACAATGGACCAATGCAAGTACAGTTACATTTCACTTGACTTCCAAAGTTGACAGCAGTGATATTCAGCAATGAGATATGTAGCTCTGGGAACAATTAAGTTTGCTGACTCAATTGTCAGACATCATATTATCAAGATAGTGTGAATTGCTCCTAAGGATAAACATAGGTATTAGTGACTTAGCACACTAGAATATTATTTATGACAGAAAATCCAAAATGAGTGGTCCTGATTGATAGGAAGCCCTCCTCTGTGCAGTAATTAAACAATCCAGGACTTTTCTTTGTAGTGATCCCACAGTCTCTGACAAGTGGCCTCCAAGGTAGCCAGGCTTGTTTGCCTCCAGAAGGCAGAAGGGGAGAGAATAGGGTGAATCAAGAAAAGGAGAGCTTTATGGGCAAGGTCAGGGCACATAGCATTTATGTTCATATTTCTCTAGCTGAGATTTAGTTATGGTCACATTTAACTGAAAGGGAGGTCAAGAAATGTAATCTAGTTGTGTTCCAAGGAAATGTGAGATTTTGTAATAAGTCAACAGTCTCGGCTACAGTGGCAGAGATGGAGAATCAGTCAGGGACGTCGGACCTCAAGCAATTAACCAACGCATCTTCTGTCTCTATGTCCTCTCTCCAAAAAGGAGTTGGAAATTTAAAAAACACTAAAAATGAAGGTTGTCATCCCCACCCTTAGCTCAGCCTCTGTAGAGCTGAAACCTCTGACCCCACTGCAATATAACATGAATTAAAAACATTTTCCTAGTGCTGGAATCATAAAAGAACAACTTTAATGGCCTGATTCATGAATGCTAAATTTATTTGGCTGCTAACACTCTTCAATATTAGATTAACATGTGCCATTCCCCAAAATTCACTCTTTGGTCTGCCACCTACAGACGTTCCTGTGTTTTTTGAGTTATTTCTAATGAACACTAAGTTAAGCCAATCTCGCCCCAAATTCTGCTTTTTAAGACCTTTTGCTGAAAAATAGCTAACAGCCAATAGTGACTAAACTTTGAGTTGTGTATTTTTAGTCTTGTAATTCCAGTCTGTGACATTTAGGTTTGCCTGGAATTAGATTGTCCTTCCACTGAAATTGCTTCTTGGAAATTGTTTTGGCCCCAGGCTGTATTAACTTCTTTGAGAACATAAAAATGTTTAACATATCATGGGCAAACTGTGTCAGAAATCAAATAAGAGCATGGTACCCAACTGTGTCTAGTGCCAAATCTCCCTAAACGAGTTATACTTGACAAGACTTTACAAGATTATTTGGGATTTTGTGAATGACTTTTCAGCCTTCTTATTCCTCTAGCCTCATGTCACCTTGAGGTGAGAATCAAAACTATGAGTCTGTTATTTTGTTCCTGGTAGGAGGTCCCTTAGTCACCATTCAGTACAAAAAGAGAGCTTGAGAGTATTGAATTTGTCTCCTTCTCTTGTATGTGACATTTTGGAAAAGGTTACTCCATATGTCATAATGCAGCAGAATATTCTTCTAAAGAAGAACATGCTCAAAGGTCCACCTAAATGAGGAATAAAAGTAGAACCAGGAAGAAAGGTAATTCAAGGTTAACCCTAGTCACTGTGGCTACTGAAATTATATATATATATATATATACACATATATATATATGCCAGCCAGTCAAGTGCCGTCAAGTCAGATCCGACTCATGGTGACCCTAGAAATATGGCTTAGAAAGCCCTCAGTCCTATTAAGAGATGGAAAATTGTGAGTTCTGTAAGACCATCTCCCACTGCAGTATTTGGCCACTGCTGCTATATGATGTCTACCCTCTGCTGGGATAGAAGGATGTTATGGAATGAATTATATCACCTCAAAATATTTGGTGGGCTTCTAATCCCCGTAATTGTAAGAAGGAGTCCTGGTGTAACCAGTTAAGTGCCCAGCCACTAACAGAAAGGTTGGTGGTTCAAATCCACACAACTACTCTGCAGAAGAACCTGACACACTTCTTCTGTAAAGATTTGTTGTTATATAAGGTGCTGCCTTGTCAGTTCTGACTCTCTGTAAGACAGAACAAAACACTGCTGGGTCCTGCACCATCTCAAAATCGTTACTGTGCTTGAGCCCACTGTTGCAGCCACTGTATGGGTCCACTGTAGGTCTTCCTCTTCTTGTGCTAACCTTTTGCTGTACCAAGGATCATGTCCCTCTCCAGTGACTGAGCCCTCCTGATAACGTGTCCGAAGTACGAGGTCTTCCAATTAAATTTATGTAGAAAAAGTGCTACATGTGTTGCTGCTATGATCACCTTCGAAGTACTCCTCTTGGGAAGCTATGCACCAGTCAGCACCTAGTCTACCTTTCAAAGCAATTTTGGAAGTTTTTCTGGAATTGCTCTGAAGGGTGGACTAGGTGCTGGCATTGGTTCATAGCTTCCCAAGGGGAGTACTTCAAGGGTGACCATAGTGATATTCAGCAGTGAGACATTCAGCACTTACAGCAATTAAGTTCGTGAACTTAATTGTCCCATAGTGTTCGGGAGATGAAGTCTTACCATCTTTGCTTCTAAAGAGCATTCTGTTTCGATTTCTTCCAAGACAAATTTGTTCATTTATAGCAGTTGATGCAATCCATATTCAATATTCTTTTCCAACACCAAAATGTAAAGGAGTCAGTTCTTCCATCTTCTTTATTCATTGTCCAGCTTTTGTGTGTATGTGAGGTGGCTGAACAATACCATGGCTTGGGTTCTGAAAGTGATATGTTTGCTTTTCCACACTTTAAAGAAGTATTTTGCAGCAGATCTCCAAATTCAATAAGTTTGATTTCTTTTTATTTTAATTTTTAAATTGTATTTTAAGTGAAAGTATAATTTAAGTCAGTTTCTCCTACAAAAGTTGCACACTTTGTTATGTGACCTGAACTGTTCTCCCTATACTGTGACAGCGTATTCTTCTCTTCCACACCAATTTCTCGTGTCCATTCAACTAGTTCCTGTCTCCTTCTTTCTTCTCATCTTGCCTCTGGACAACAGCTGCCCCATTGGTCTCTTTTATCTACTTAAGCCAAGAAATACACTCTTCATCAGGATCATTTTATGTCTTACAGATCGGTTAAATCCTTATCCAAAGAACTGGCTGCAGGAAGGGCTTCAGTTCTGGGCTAACAGAGAGTCCAGGGGTCATGTCTTCTGTGGACCCTCTAGTCTGTCAGACCATCAAATCTAGTCTTTTTTCTAGAGTTTGAGTTCTGTACCCCATATTTCTCCTATTCCATCAGAGACTGTGTTGAGTTCTCTGGAAGGGGAGACATTAGCAGATATAATCTAGTTCTTCCAGTCTCATGTTGTTGTAGTCTCTTGTTATGTGACCCTTCCTGTCTTTTGGGCTCGTATTTTCCTTATGTCTTTGATGTTCTTCAATATCTTCTGCTCAGGTGGGTTGAAACTAACTGATACTTCTTAGATGGCTTGCTAGCCTTTAAGACCCAAGATGCCACTCACTAAAGTGGGATGTGGAACATTTTCTTAATAAACTTTGTTATGCCACTGACCTAGAGTCACCTGAAATTATGGTCTCCAGACCCCTGTCCCTGCATCCTTGTCTCTTGAAGTGTTTGATTGTATCAGAAAACTTTTTAGTTTTTGGTTTAGTCCAGTTGTGCTGACTTCTCCTCTACTGTGTGTTGTTCCTGTGTTCACCTAAAATAATTCTTGTCTAGTATCAAACTGATAAATATCTCTCTCCCTCTCTCCCCACCCTTCTAACCATCAAAGTTTGTTTTCTTCTGTGTTGAAACCTTTTCTTTAATGGTTATAACAGTTGTCTCATACAATTTTTATCCTTTTGCAACTGACTAATTTCATTCAGCATAATATCTTTCAGATTCATTCATGTTGTGAAATGTTTCCCAAATTCATCATTGTTCTTTGAAATTTCATGACATTCCATTGTGTGAATATACCTTAATTTGTTTATCCCTTCATCCAGTCATGGGCCTCTAGGTTGATTTCATCATGTTGCTATACTGGACAGTCAGTAATAAACATTGACGTGCATGTCTCTGTTTGAATGGTAGCTCTTATTTCTCTAGGATATATTCCAAGAAATGTGATTGCTAGATAATATGGTATTTCTACTTCTAACCTTTAAAGGAAGTGCCAAATTGATTTCCAAAGTGGTTGTACCGTTTTACATTCCCTCTAGCAGTGTCTCATACAAGTATGAGGGAAACTATTAAAATGTTATGCTGCGTTGTGACATATGGAGTAAACTTTTCCAAAATGTCACATACAGGGAAACTATTAAACTACTCAGAGAGTATCAAAAGAAAATGGGAGGAATACTCAGAGTCATTATACCAGAAAGAACTAGTCAATGTTCAGCCATTTGAAGAGGTAGCATATGATCAGAAACCAATGGTACTGAAGGAATAAGTTGAAGCTGCATTGAAGGCATCAGCAAAAAACAAGGAATATCAACTGAGATAGTTCAACAAACAGATGCAGTGCTAGAAGTACTCACTCATCTATGCCAAGAAATTTGGAGGACAGCTTCCTGGCCAATTAACTGAAAGAGATCCATATTTATACCCATTCCAAAGAAAGGTGATCCAACCAAATGTGGAAATTACCAAACAATGTGGTTGATATCACACACAAGTAAAATTCTGCTCAAGATCATTCAAAAGCAACTACAACAATATATTGACAAGGAACTTCCAGAAATTCAAGGTGGATTCAGAAGAGGATGTAGAACCAGGGATATCATAGCTGATGTCAGATGGATCTTGGCTGAAAGCAAAGAATACCAGAATGATGTTTACATGTGTTCTATCACTACATGAAAGGATTTGACTATATGAATTGTACTAAACTATGGCTAACGTTGTGGAGAATGGGAATTCCAGAATACCTAATTGTGCTGTTAAGGAATCTGTATGTGGATCAAGAGGCAGACGTGTAAACAGAACAAGGGGATACTGCATGGTTTAAAGTCAGGAAAGATGTGTGTCAGGGATGTATCCTTTCACTGTACCTTTTTAATCTGTATTCAGAGCAAATAATCTGAGAAGCTGGATTCTGCAAAGAAGAACAAGGCATCAGGATTGGAGGACGACTCATTAACAACGTGCGTTATGCAAATGACACCACGTTACTTGCTGGAAATGAAGAAAATCTGAGGCACTTACTGATGAAGATCAAGGACCACAGCCTTCAGTATGGATTGCACCTCAGCATCAGGAAAACAAAAATCCTGACAACTTGACCAGTAAGCAACATTGCCATAAATGGGGAAAGTATTGAGATTGTCAAGGATTTCATTTTATTTGGGTCCACAACCAATGTCCTTGGAAGCAGCAGCCAAGATATCAAAAGACTCATTGCACTGGGAAAATCTGCTGCAAAAGACCTCTTCAAAGTTTTCAAAAGTAAGGATGTCACCTTGAAGACTAAAACGTGCCTGACCCAAGCCATGGTGTTTTCAATTGCATCATATGCATGTGAATACTGGACTACAAACAAAGAAGACAGAAGAATTGATGCCTTTGAATTGTGGCATTGGAGAAGAATGTTGAATGTACAATAGACTGCCAAAAGAACCAACAGATCTGTTCTGGGAGAAATCCAACTGGAGTGCTCCTTAGAAGTAAAGATGGCAAGACTACATCTTACATACTTTGGACATGTTAATCAGGAAAGATCAGTCCCTGGAGAAGGACACTATGCTTGGTAGAGAAGAGGGTCAAAGGAAAAGAGGAAGACCCTCGATGAGATGGATCGACACAGTGGCTGCAACAATGGGCTCAAGCATATAAACAGTTGTGAACACGGCGCAAGAGCAGGCAGTGTTTTGTTCTGTTGTTCATAGGGTCACTATGAGTTGGAACCAACTCAACATCACTTAACAACAACAACAATAACCAGCAGTGTATAAGCATTCTAGTCTTTCCACAGCCTCTCCAATATTTATTATTTTGTGTTTCATGGATTAATGACAGCCTTGTTAGGGTGACATGGTATCTAATTGTAATTTTTATTTGGATTTCTCTTAATGGTACTTCCTCATGTATCTGTTAGCTACCTGTATGTCTTCTTTGTTGAAGTACCTACTCATATTCCTTGCCAATTTGTTATTTTTTTATTTATTAAAGTAGATGAATAAAATTTCTAACATCTATCAACTATCTCATCTATGACAAACCCTCAACCCCACACATGCAGCCAACAAAGTTATTTTCTTCTGTAGATAATGCTATTAAGTCCATATAATAGCGGTCTCACACAATATTTGTCCTTTTAACACTGTCTGCTGTCACTCAGGATAATATCTTCCAATTGAAACCATGTTATGAAATGTACTCCAAAATCTACATTGTTTTTTATTATAGCATAGTTTTCTGTTGAGTACATGTACCATAGTTTTTTTATCCATTCATCTGCTGATTGGCATCTGGGTTGATTCCATCTTTTAGCTATTGTGGACTGTGCTTTGATAAACATTCATGTACATGTGTCTGTTCGTGTGATAGTCTTTGTTTCTAAAGGATAAATTCCAAGCAGTGGAATTACCAGATCAAATGATATATCTATTTCCAGCTTTTAAGGAAGCACCAGATTGCTTTCCAAAGTGGTTTTACCAATTTGCAATCCCACCAGGAGTGTAGGAGAGCTCCAATCTCTCCACAGTCTTTCCAGCATTTGTTGTTTTGAGTTTTTTGAATCATGGCCAATGTTGTTGGGGTGAGATGGTATCTCGTTGTTAGTTTTCACTTGAATTTCTCTGACAGGTAATGATTGTGAGCATATCGTCATATGCCTTTTGGCTGCCTGGATGTTCTCTCTAGCTAAATGTCTGCCCTTCTCCTTTGCCCATCACTTAACTGTGTTATTTACTTTTTTCATGTTGACATTTTGCAGAATATTGTAGATTACGGAGGTCAGCTGACAGTCCAACATGTAGTTGCCAAATATTTTTCCCACTCTGTATGTGGTCTTTTAACACTTTTGATAAAGTCTTTGAATGAGCAAAAGTGTTTGATTCTTGGTAGTTCCCATTTACCTATTTTCTCTTCTGTTTTGAAGAGAAAAGTTTGAAGTCTGTCTAAGGTGTGTATTAGAACATACATCGTTTATCCTGTTTTTTCTTGCATGGTTTTTATTATTTTAGGTTTCGTATTTGGTCTCTGATCCTACTTGAGTTGGTTTTTGTGTAAAGTGTGAGATATGGGTCTTTTTTAAGTGTTTTGCTGATGGGTATCCAATTTGCCAGCACCATTTGCTAAAGAGACTATTTTTACCCCAGTTTACAATTTTAGGGCCTTTGTCAAATATCAGCTGTTCATAAGAGGATGGTGGCATCTCTGGAGTCTCCACTCTATTCCACTGGTCTATATGTTTCTTTCTGTACCAGTACCAAGCTGTTTTGACTACTGTGGCAGTGTAATAGGTTCTAAGGTTGGGTAGTGTGAGTTCTCCTCTTGTCAATTTTTCAATTTGAGTTAATTTGTCTTTTTGTTGTTGAAGCCTTGAAGTGTCTTGTAAATTATGTGGATTAGAAGCTGATCAGATTGGTGTAGCCTTTTTTTCCTCCAGTCTGTAGATTGTGTTTTTACTCTTTTGGTAGTCTTCAGAAAAACATAAGCTTTGAAGAGTTTCCTGTTGTGCATTTTCTCTGCTGGTCTTGTGCATTGCTGTTAATTTTTATAAAATATTTTGAAGCTTTAGAATGCAATAATTTAAAACTTTAAGTGAAAGTTTATAATCCAAGTCAATTTCTCATAAAAAAATTTATACATGACTATATAACTCTGTACCACTCTGCTCTCCCACACTATGATAGCACATTCCTCTTTTCTATCATGTATATCACATGTCCATTCAGTTAGCTCCTGTCTTTCTCTGCCTTCTCATTTCACATCTGGACAGAAGCTGCCCAGTTAGTCTCATGTATCGCTTTAAGCCAAGAAGCATGTTCTTTGCCATTATAATTTTATGTCTTCTAGTTCCATCCAATCTTTGAAGATTTGGCTTTGAGAATGGTTTCAGTTCTGGGCTAACAGCAAGTACCAGAGTCATGCTTTTCAGGGACCCTCCAGTCTGTCAGACTATTAAGTCTGGTCTATTTAACAGAATTTGAATTCAGCACCCCATTTTTCTGTCACTATGTTAGGGACTTTCTGTTGTGTTTCCTGTCACGGCAGTTGGTGGTGTCTGGGCACCATCTAGTACCTCTGGTCTCACGCTGATGTAGTCTCTGGATTATGTGGCCCTCTCTGTGTTTGGGGCTCATATTTTCCTGATGCCTCTGATGTCTTTCATTCTCCTCTGCTCCAGGTAGATTGGGACCAGTTGAGGCTACTTAGCCACTTGTTAACTTTTGAGACTCCAGATAGTGCTCACCAAAGTGGAATGCAGAACTTTGTACTCATTTTACATTCTCAACAGCAGTATGTGGGTGTTCAGTCATTCCACAGATTCTCCAATATTTTTTATTTTGTGTTTTGTGGATTAACACCAGCCTTGTTGGGCTGAGGTAGTATCTCTGTAGTTTGGATTTAGATTTCTTGAATGGCAAATGATCATGAGCATTCCTTCAAGTATCTGTTGCTGTTGCTATTAGGTGCTGTGGAGTAGGTTCCAACTCATAGCAACCCTGTGCACAACAGAACAAAACACTGCTCAGTACTGTGCCATGACAACAATTGTTTTTATGCTTAAGCCCATTGTTGCAGCCACTGTGTCGATCTGTTTTGTTGAGCGTCTTCCTCTTTTTCTATGACTACACCAAGCATGATATCCTTCTCCAGGGATTATCCTTCCTGACAACATCTTCTCAACATTCTTGCTTCCAGGGAGCACACTGGTTGTACTTCTTCCAGGACAAATGTATTTGTTCCTTTGGTGGTCCATGGTCTATTTAATATTCTTCATTACCACCACAGTTCAAAGGCATCAGTTGTTCTTCTGTCTTCATTATTCATTGCCCACCTTTCACACCCATATGATGTGATTAAAAATCCCATGGCTTGGGTCAGGCGAACCTTAGTCTTTTAGGTGACATCTTTACTTTCCAACACTTTAAAGAGGTTCTTTGCAGAAGATTTTCCCAGTGCAATGTGTTTTTTGGTTTCTTGACTGCTGCTTCCATGGTGTCGACTGTGGGTCCAAGTAAAATGCAATCCTTGACAACCTCAGTCTTTTCTCTGTTTAACATGATGTTGTTTATTGGTCCACTTGTAAGAATTTTTTTTTCCTTAATGTTGAGTTGTAATCCATACTGAAGGCTGTAGTCTTTGATCTTCATCAGTAAGTATTTCAAATCTTCTTCACTTGCAGTATGTACATGTATCTGTTAGCTGTCTGAATGTCTTCTTTGGTGAAGTGCCTGTTCATATCCTTTGCCTGTTTTTTAAGTGGGTTATTTATCATCTTGTTTTTGAGATTTTGGAATATCTTGTAAATTTTGGAGACTAGACACTGATTGAATTTGTGGTAGTCAATTTTTTTCTTTTTCCCCCAGTCTGTAGGTTGTCTTTTTACTCTTCTGGTGAAGTCTTTGAAAGAGCATAAGTATTTGATTTTTAGAAATTTCTGGTTGTCTATTGTCTCTTCTGGCATTTGTGCATGGTTGGTAATGTTTTACATTCTGTTCATGTCATGTGTTAAGGCTCCCAACATTGTCTCTATTTTTTCTATCATGATCTTTACTATTTTAGATTTTATATTTAGGTATTTGATACATTTTGAGTTAGTTTTTGTGCATGGTATAGGCTATGGGTTTTGTTTAATTCTTTTTTTTTTTTTTGCAGATGAATATCCAGTTATGCCAACACCATTTATTAAAGAGAGTGCCTTTCCCCAACTAACTGACTTCGAGCCTTTGTCAAATATCAGCTGCTCATAGATGGATGATTATTTTATGTCTGAATTCTCTCTCAATTCTGTTCCATTAGGCTGTGTATCTGTTATACCAGTACCAGGCTCTTTTGACTACAGTGGCAGTGTGGTAAATTCTAAAGTCAGATTGTTTGAGGCCTCCCACTTTGTTCTTCTTCAGCTGTGCTTTGCTTATCTGAGGGTTTTCACTTTTCATATGATGTTGGCAATTTGCTTCTCCATCTTATTAAAAAATGCTTTTGGAATTTGGATAGGGAGTACATTGTATCTATAGATCACTTTGGGTAGAATAGTCATTTTCACAATGTTAAGACTGCCCATCCATTAGCAAGGCAGCTTTCTCTACTTACGTAGATCTCTTTTGGTTTTATAGAAGTGTCTCGTAGTTTTCTTTGTATAGGTCTTTTACGTCTCTCATTGAATTTATTACTAAGTATTATATCTTCCCAGGGGCTATTGTAAATTGATTTGGTGATTTCCTCTTTGATATTCTCTTTATTGGTGTAGGGGAATCCAATTCATTTTTGTATGTTTATCTTGTATCCTGATCCTTTATTAACCTCATCAGGTAGTTTTTTCATGAATTCATTTGGGTTTTCTGTGTATAAGACTATATCATCTGCAGCTAGAGATACTTTTACTTCTTCCTTAGCCATTTGGATGCCCTTTATTTCTTTTTCTTGAGTGATTTCTCTAGCTAAACCCTCCAGCATAACGCTGAGCAAAAGTGGTATCAAAGGGCACCTTTGTTTGGTTCCCATTCTCAAGGGGACTGCTTTCAGATTCCATTTAGGACGATGTTGGCTGTTGGCTTTGTGTAAACAGCCTTTGTTATGATGAGGAATTTCCCTTCTATTCCTGTTTTTCTGTTAGGTTTTTTGTTTTTGTTTTTTTTCTAAGATGACTAGATGTTGGACTTTGTCAAATGCCTTTCTGAGTCAATTGATAAAATTAAGTGGTTTTTGTCTTGTTTTATCTATGCGGTTGATTACACTTATTGTTTTTCTAATGTATAACCACACCTACATAACTGGTATGTATGTCACTTGGATATGGTGCATTGTTATTATTTTTTATGTTATTGAATTCTATTGGCTATTGAATTTTGTTGAGGACTTTTGCATCTAAGATATCAATCAGGAATTTTCCTTTTTTTGTGCTATCTTTACCTCTTGTTTTGGTATCAGAGTTTTGATGGCTTCATAGAATGAGTTTGGGAACTCCATTGTTTTCTCTGCTTTTAAATATGTTTAGTAACAGTGGTGTTAACTCTTTTCTGAAAGTTTGGTAGATTTCTTCTGTGGAGGTGTCAGGGCAGAATTATCTTTTCAGTGTCTCTGCTTTTGTTAAGGGTTTATTTAATTGTTCTACTTTAGTTTGTGTTAGTTTAGGTAGGTAGAGTGTTTCTAGAAACTTGACCATTTCGTCTGGGTTTTCAAATTTGTTAGAATACTTTTTTTTTTTAACAGTACTTTGCTATGATTTTTTAAATTTCAGTTGGGCCTGTTGCAATATTGCCCATCTCATTTCTTATTTGAATAGTACACTTTCTCCTTCTTTTCTTTTGTCAGTTTGGCCAATGGTTTGTAGATTTTGTTGATCTTTTCAAAGAACCAGTTTTTGGTCTTGTTAACTTTTTCAATCATTTTTCTATTCTCTAATTCATTTGGTTCTGTTTAATTTTTATTATTTGCTTTCTTTTGGTGCCTTCTTTTGCTGCTCTCTTTCTATTTGTTTGAGTTGTGGTGTTAATACTTTAATTTGGCCTTTTCCTTCTTTTAGAATCTGTGCATTTATTGACATAAATGCACACTGCCTTTGCTGTGTCCCGAAAGTCTTGATAAGCTGTATTTTTATCTCATTTGATTTTTTAAATTTCTTTATTGCATCTTTGATTTCCTCTGTAAATTATTCATTTTTGAGCAGGGTGTTATTCAGTTTCCAAGTGTTTGGTTTATTTCCTTTCTTTTTCTGTTGTTGATTTCTATTTTATCACTTTGTAGTCTGAAAAGATGCTTTGTAATATGTTCATGCTATGGATTTTGCTATGGCTTGCTATATGGCCTAATACACATTCTGTTCTGGAGAATGTTCTACATGCATTGGAGAAGAAAGTACATTTGGCTGCTATTTAGTGGAGGCTCCTATTTACTATTATGAGCTCAAGTTGGTTGATTTTCACATTTAGATCTTCATGTCTTTATGGAGATTTTTTTCTTGATGTTCTGTCCTTCACCAAATGTTTATATTGACGTCTTCTACCATTACGGTGGAACTGTCTATTTCTCTTTTCAGTGTTGTTGGAGGTCATTTTATGTATTTTGGAGTCCTATTATTGAGTGTGCTTGGCAAATATTTAATACAGTTATGTCCTCTAGAGTACTGATCCTCTAATCATTGTGCAGTGTCTTTCCTTATCCACTGTGGTGGATTCTACCTTAAACTCTATTTTATTAGAAACCAATATTGCCATTCCTGCTTTTTTTTTTTTTTTTTAATGTTATTTGCTTGACATATTGTTTTCTATGCTTTGAGTTTTGGGTTGTTTCAGTCCAAGGTGTGTCTCTTGTAGGCAGCATATAGACAGACTGTGTTTTCTTATCCATTCTGCTATTCTCTGTCTCTTTATTGGTACATTTAATCTATTTACATTCAGGTAAATTGATAATGCTGTCATTTTGGTGCTTTTCTTGTGCATCGTTGGTAGTTTCTTTGTAGCACTTAATTTTCTGTGCCGAGTTATTTTTATTTATGAATTACCTTTCCATCTTTTTCAGTTTTGTTGGTTTTGTATTTGCTGATATCTTCTTTCTTTCTTTTTATTTTGATGTATAGGATTGTTAGTTTCCTTTGTGGTTATCTTAATCTTAACACTTACCCCTATTGTTCTAAATTTAAACAAATCTTTTATTTCTTTGTATTGTTTTGACTTCCTCTCCGTCTGAAAAATCTATGGCTACATTTTTTAGTCCTTTTTGTTCACTGTCTATAAAATGTCATATATAGAATGTTGTCATCTTCTACATAATGACATCTCTTTTTTGCTATTTTCAGTATTTTAGCTTTGACTTATTTTTGTGATTTCCCTACCTGGGTTTTGATCTGATTGCTCTGCCCTGGGCATTCTAGCCTTGGGTTTATATCTGGTATAAACCCAAAGGACTAACCAAAGGACTCCTTTTAGTATTTCTTGTAATTTTGATTTGGTTTTTACAAATTCTTTAAAATTCTGTTTATCTGAAAATAGTCTTAATTTCTCCATCATATTTAAGAGATATTTTTTACTGGAAATATAATTCTTGGCTGGCTTTTTTTTTTCCTTCAAGGCTTTATATATGTCATTACATTGCCTTCTTAACTACCTGGTTTCTGCTAAGTAGTCCATACTTAGTCTTATAGACTGTCTTTTGTAGATCATTATTTTTTTATCCCTAAAAAACCCAACCCACTGTCATTGAGTCAGGTCCCTAGGTGCCTTTAAAATTCTCTTCTTTCTTCAGTTTTGAAAGCCAAGAGCCAAGTGCCATCGAGTCATTGAAAAGTTTGCTTATAATATATCTTGGTATCTTTCTTTTGGGAACTATCTTGTGTGGAGTTCAATGAGCATCTTGGATAGATATCTTCTCATCTTTCATTATATTGGGGAAGTTTTCTGCCAACAAATAATCAACAATTGTCTCTGTATTTTCTGTTACCTCTGCTGTTCTGGTACTCAAATCACTCTAAGAGTATTCCTCTTGACAAGAGTCCCACACAATTCTTAGTGTTTCTTCATTTTTTAAAAAAATTCTTTTATCTGAGCTTTCCTCAAATAAGTTGGTGTCAAGTCTTTTATTTTCAGTCCCACTAATTCTGGCTTACATTGCTTCAATTTTGCTCTTCTGACATTCTATACAGTTGTCTGATTCTGTAATTTTATTACCAGTCTTCCTAATTTCTGCATGCTGTTTCTCTATGCTTTCTGACAACCTGTTCAATTTGTCATTATGTTCTGCTGCATTTTCCCTGATCTTCTCTCAATTTCTTGAAGAGTTCAAATGTTAATCTTTAGTATTCTACCTTGAAGTTCTCTTCATCTGGCAAGTTTCTTGCCTCTTTATTCTGGGAGCTTTCTGAAGCCATAATGATCACCTCTTTAAGTGATTTGATATTGACTGTTATCTCTGAGTTATCAATAAGTTGTTATATTTATTTATTTTATGTTCACTTAAGTTCTGGATCAAAGGACATAATCCATCTGTATGCTGCTTACAAAACATACCTTAGACTCAAAGATGTGAACAAACTGAAATTCAAAGGGTGGAAAAATATATACCAAGCTAGCAACATAAAAGGACAGCAGGTATGGCAATGCCAATCTCAGATAAAACAGACTTTAATGTAAAATCCCCCACTGTGGACAAGGATGATCACTATTTATTGCTGAAAGGTTCAATCCATAAGCAAGGCATAACAATATTAAATATTTACGCACCCAATACCAGAGCATCTAAACACATCAAACAAACACTGACAGCATTGAAAAATGAGATAGATCATTCCACAGTAATGGTTGGAGATGTCAACATTACACTTTCAGTACTGGACAGATGATCCAGAAAAAAGTTCAGTAAAGATGCAACAACTAACCAACTAGACCTCATCAACATATATAGAACTTTTTACCCATCAACAGACAAGTACACCTTCTTCTCCAATGCACGTGGAATATTTTCCAGAATAGACCATGTGTTAGGACATAAAGCAAGTCTCAACAAAATCTAAACCATAGAATTATTGCAAAGTGTTTTCTTGGACCATAAAGCCATAAAAATTGAAATCAATAGTGGAAAAAGCATAAATAGAAATTTAACTCACAGAAACTGAACATCTTGCTCAAAAATCTATGGGTTATAGAAGAAATTAAGGATGAAATAAATAAATTCATGGAATCAAATGAGGATGAAAATACATCCTATCAGAACCTATGGGATACAGCAAAAGCAGTGCTTAGAGTTCAGTTTATCTCTATCAGTGAACACATATAGAAGGAAGAAAGGACCCAAACCAAAGACTTAATCCTATAGCTTGAACAAATAGAAAGAGAGCAACAGATGAATGCCTCAGTCACTGGAAGAAATGGATAATAAAGATTAGAGCAGAATTAAGTGAATAGAAGAACAATTGAAAATAAATTACTTTGTGTTCACTTACTGTGTTCTAGTTTCTTGTCTTGTTTTGAAATGACAAAATAGGCTGGTATTGTGAGCTAGTTTAATTATTGACTCCTTTTAGGCTCTAATGTCCTGTCACTAGCTGGTTAGAACTGTTACTAGGCAGGTGAGCCCAGGGGGCTTTACTTTTCTTGTCATTTTCAGCTCAGGTGCCCAGGTAGTCAGTCATCAAGTGTATGGCTCAGGCTCTCCTATAGAGTCCTAGGCTTGCAGGGGTGATTTGTGTAGGCATAGGTATCTAGTGGTATGTGCTAAGAAAGGTAGGGGCTAATAGCTATCGGTGAGTGTCTATGAGGTAGGCATATCCCCTGATGCTTGAATATAGGCAAAGGAAATGTTTCTGCCTTGATTTCAATGCTTAGGGGAGCTGGCAGATTATTTTATTCATTTATTTTTCCTCCTTGTTTATTAAATTGTTCTCTTTCTAAGACTAGGAGAATGGCTTAGGGCATGTGTAAGGAGTCCTACGCCTGGCCTAGGTAATGGCATTAGTCTCTGGAGTTGGGTGCAGTACAGAGAAGGCAGGGGGAAGCACTGGGAAAAGGGAGAGAGGTTTATCCTGAAGGACAGATTTAGATCCTCGTGTGGTAGATTAGACACAATCTACTTAGTTTTTCAAGGTTGAATGTCATTTTTCACAAATCTGGAGGCGTGAGTAGGCTCTCTTTTACTTGGTCTCTCTCAGTCAGGAAGACGCTTTCAGAAAGCCATCGCCCATTGACCAAGCTCACTATCACTGATCAGCCTGTGGGGTGCCAATTCTCATCATAGGATTAGGGTTAGGTCTCACCAGTCCTAGCTACTTCTGGACCTACTCTCCCTTCCCTGTCACTCAGTATGATTTCTCAAACTTTTCCTTTGATGTTCAGGACTCCTAAAATGTCATATATAATCTATTCATCTTTTTTATGTCTTTGTTGTCAGAGGGATCACAGGAAGGATCCAACTACTCTGCCATCTTAGCCCTGCCTCATTGCTTGATTTCCTGACTGAAGTCTCCATGGGTGTTGATTGTGGGTCCAAGTGAAATGAAACTTTGATGACTCCAATCTTTTCTCCATTTACCCTGATGTTTATTAGTCCAGTTCTGAAGATTTTTGTTTTCTTTGTGTTGAAGTGTATTCCATATTAAAGTCTGTAGTCTTCGATCTTCATCAGTAAATGCTTCTGGTCCTGTTCACTTTCAGCAAGCAAGGATGTGTCATCTGCTTAAAAACCACAACAAAAAAAATCCATTTCTGTCAAGTTGATCCTGACTTACAGTGTCTCTGTAGGGGCAGAGTATAACTGGCACATAGTTTTTTTCAAGGATCAGTTGGTGGAGTCCAACTGCAAACCTGTTTGGTTAGCAGCAATCACTGTGCCACCATACAGCCTAGGAAACCCTATAGGGAATTCTACTTTGTCATATACTATCGCTTTGTGTCAAAACTGATAGGAAGGCACTCAACAAAAGCAGCATAGCTGTGGATGTAATCTCATTTCAGAATAAGGTTTGGCTATGCTAATGAGGCCATACCTAGTATAGTGTGCATCCTAAACCTAATTATCTGTGAGTTACAAAAAGAGAAGATTAGACACAGACAGAAGCCAAAACAAGGGGTAAGGGGAGGATAGATGCTGTGTGAAAATGACCAAGTAACTGAAGAACACTGAGGCTACAGAAGCTGACAAAATGGTCTTCCCTTATAGCTGATAGAGCAACTTTCCCTGTAGTCTGTGCCCTGATTTCAGATGCTAACATCCTAAACTTTGAGGAAATAAATTTCTCTTCTTTAGATTCACCCCTTGTGATATTTCTGTCACAGCACCACTAAGAAAGTATAAAACGGAGGAGAACAAACCAACATCAGCCTCTCTGGGGCTGAGGGGTTTCCTCTCTTGAGCAGGAGATGAGACCAACAGACACATGCTCATAGATTTACACTTAAGAGTGCTAAGACAAAGATGAATGTGAGAGGGGCTAGCTGGATAATTTGCTGTTATGTGTTTTTTTTCCACCTTTGGTTATTGGTACCTTTTAGAAATACTCAAAGGTAGGGTTGCTGGGGATTTCCTGCAGAGGGATATAATAGGCCCTTCACCCCAGATTGAAGGTTCTACTCTGCCTTCCTAATTATGCCTGCATTGCCTCGATTCATTCACTACCATTCCTACACTGTCCTACAGGCCACTGCTCCTAATTATATTTTAGCTCCCAGGAAAATAAAAAAAGAATTAAGAGCCACCATAGTTATCTCTCACTTTCATTTCTAATTCATAATTTTTCATTATTTCCCAATTAAATAATAAAATGCCTCAATTGCTCATGTTAAGAAGCAGTACAATGTCTCTTCTCTAGCTGAGGTCCCTGAGTGGTGCCAGTAGTTTGCTCCTAGGTGCTAACCTAAGGATTAATAGTTTTAACCTATCAGTGATGCCACAGAAGAAAGGTCTAGTAATTTGCTTCCATAAAAATTATAGTCATATAAAGATTACAACCAAGAAAATACCATGTGATAGTTCTATTTTGTGACACATGAATGAATCAGAATCAATTTGACGGCACCCAATGGTAATAACCAGAACTGGTCATTAGGGAAATCAAAACCTGTTGCCATTGACTCAACTCACAGCCACTCTGAAACTACCAAAATCAGAATAAAAACACGTGTTCATTGTCCTTTGTTTATCCTTACCAGTTCCTTGCTAGTTTGGCAGACAGATGATCTGTCACTTTTAATAATGGTACTTGAAGGCAATGGAAACGCTGGTAGGGTAGTGATTAAGTGCAATGAGGCTAACCAAAACTTGGATAGTTCAAATCCACCAGATGTTCCTTGGATACTCTATGGAGCAGTTCTACTCGGTCCTATAGGATCATTATGAGTCGGAATTGAATCAATATCAGTGGGTTTTGTTTAGTTTTGAAGAGTATATTGGTACTTGAAGAGTTCAAAACAAAAGCCAAAAAAAATGATATGATTTTCTCATTTATTTGCTTATGTATCTTAATATATTATTTCCATAAATACATGAGCCTATAACTATGATCTTGACACCTATTAATCCACCATCACCACCACCACTATAACCACTCTGCTTTGTGGTGACTTTATGTATGTCAGAGTAAAACTATGCTCCCATGGGGGTCTCCAATGGCTAATTATTTGGAAGTAAATTTTTCTTCTGAGACACCTCTGGGTGAATCTGCACCATAACCTTTTAGTTAGCAGTCAAACACAATAACTATCTGCATCACCCAAGGATTTCTTATATGTAAATAATAATTAATGTATTTTTAACAAAGATATACTCATTACTGTTGGAACATAAGTGTGTAAATATCTAGAGACATTCGTGTAGTAATTAAGTAAATTCCATTTTGAGCAACTCAAATTTGTGAGTTTGTACACCTAAATAAGATTAATGAATTAACTAACATGTAGTGAGTGTATTCTTCAGACCACATGAAACAGTATTTTAAGTAGCTAATACCAGATTCTTGCCATATGCTTTTCTCATTCAAAGGGGAAATCCCAAAATCTGCTGTTTTAAAGAACATCAAATTCTATTTCCCTCCCTAGCTCAGACTTCCAATTTCTAGACAATTGTTTTGTGTTTTGTAAAAAAATACACATTAACTAAAATCAATGAAAGAATTTTAAAACTCCTACACAATGTCCATTGGAATAAAACAATTAACTTGGAGGCTCTAATATTTCAGTGGGTTAGCAGACCAATTTTTCCATCCAATACCTACACACTCTAAGTGCTAGGTATTAGACATTCATTTTTAAACTCCAGTGCTGCATTTGAGGTATTTTTATTTACAAGTTATAAGTTATAAGGCAATAAAATGAATTTATAGAGCATGGATTTTCTATTCCCTTCAGTCCCTGAGAAACATAAAACTGCAGTGGGTTATTTTGTGATAAATTTAAGATGGGTAGAAGTTTGAAAGCAAAGAGAAAGTGAAAAAACTCAAGGTTAAAAATTATAATCATTTTCTGAAAGTGACTTCCATGATTCTGCAAGCACTAAGATTAAATGTCTCTACTGCAAACCCCTCAAGGCTCTCTCTCTTGATTTCCATGCAAATAGAAACACAGGGAAGAGGAATGAACTACTTTTAGTAATGAAAACGAATGAAAACTCTAATGAGAATAAACATAGGAAATGTAGACAGCATCCTTTGTCCCAGAAATAAAATGGCTGAGATCATAAAATCAAAGTACTATTGTATTTTATTAATCTAGGCCCATCAGTAAACTATAGCAGTCACCTGTAATTTAGTAAGATAAGCAAACATGATAAAGCTTCAAATTCTTTCAAGGAGAGGTGTGAGGTTAATCCAAGATTATATTATGTATGCTCATGTTACTCATGCTTGGTAAAGAAAAGGATCAGTGAGCTCTGGTCACAGGATGATTGAGTGCTCAGCTGGTAACCAAAAGCTTGATAGTTTGAATCAACCCAGTAGCCCTGCAGGACAAAAATCTTGCAATTTGCTTCTGTAAAAATTACAGTAAAGAAAACCTATGGCTCAGTTGTTCTGTCACATAGGGCTCCTATTGAGTGGTCAACAGCTTCCTGGTACCCAACAATAACAAAGTAGGGCATCAGTGAAAATGAAGTAAATCTTTGAGGAAATAAATGACACAATAGTTGCAACAATGGTCTCTAACAAGACAGTGACCATAAAGTTGGTACAGGACCAGGCAACCTTGCATTCTGTTATATATCACGCCTGAATCAGAGATGACTTGTTGGCCACTAACGACGACAACAAGTTTTCTCACAGGGCAGGATTTTTAAAAAGGCTGAAAACAGGAATGTGATGTATTTCTGGAAATGTAAGTTAACTTGCTGTAGGCTTAGACAAGTAGGTAAAATTCATACAGGTTCCAATAAGTTGAAACAGATACAGTGTCTTGTGAAGTGAAATAGTATATTAAAAGGTTGGGAAATTTCTTAAAGCTTTGTCAATTAAAAATTAACTACTGTCAGAAATAGGAGGACGAAATGGGAGGTGTGGTTAATTGCTTCTGTAAACTGCCATCATGAGACCAGAAGAAATGTGTGGTGCCCACTATCATTACTTAAATGTCTTGATCATAGATTCTATAGCAAAATCCTGATCAAAAGGGAATAAATATGAAAGAGAACTTCAAATTTTCACAAACTCTAGACTCCCTAGAACCACAGAGTCTGGCTGAACCACTGAAACTATTGTCCTGTGATAATCTTTAAACTTTAAACCAAAAATATCTCCTGAAGTCTTCCTGAAACCCAACAGTAGTTTAGTGTACTAACTAGATAATACCTGCCTTGACACAGTGCTTTTCTATGTTTATTGTGCTTCAGATGAAGGCTTACAAAGCAAATTAGTTTCTCATTAAACAATTAATACACATATCGCTTTGCAATGTTAGTTGACAACCCCGCAATGTGCCTGTTCTCTCCCTTTCTTGACCTTAGGTTCCCTGTTTCCATTTGTCTGGCTTTCCTGTCCCCTCCTGTCTTCTTGTCTTGCCCCTAGGCTGGTGTGTCTGTCCATTTACTCTTGTATACAGGGTTGAGCTACATGCGTTATTATTTCTTTCATGGGCCTGTCTCATTTTTGGACAAAGGGTAAAACTGAGGAGCGGCCTCAGTACTGAGTTAAAAGAGTGTCCAGAGGCCACATTCTCAGGATTTTTCCAGTCTCAGTTCAGTAAGTCTGATCCTTTTTTGTTGTACTTCAAGCTATAGTTTACAATTCAATTTCTCATACAGAAACTTATATATATATTGTTAAGTGACCCTGCCTACTCTTCCTGTAATATGACAGCTCACTCTTCCTCTCCATCGTTTATTTCTCATGTCTGTTCAACCAGCTCCTGTCTCTTTCAGCCCTCTCATCTCACCTCCAGACAGAAACTGCCCATTTAGTCTCATATATTGACTTAAGTCAAGAAGCACACTCGTCATCAATACCATTTTATGTCTCATAGACCCACCTAATCTTTGTCTGAAGAGTTGGCTTTGGGAATGGTGTTGGTTTTAGGTTGACAGAGAGTCCAGGGGCCATGTCTTCCGGGGTCTGTCCAGTCTCAGTCACGCCATCAAATCTTGTCTTCTTACTAGAATTTTAGCTCTGTATGACACTTTTCTTCCAATCCAACAGGGGCTCTCTGTTGGGTTTCCTGTCAGGGTGGTCACTTGTAGTAGCTGGGCACCATCTGATTCTTCTGGTCTCAGGCTGATGGAGTAGCCGGTGTACATAGCCCTAGTCTGGTCCTTTTCTCATGAATTTGAAGTTTATTCTATATCTTTTTCCACTCCGTGTGGGACCGTCTATTGTGATTTCTGTCGGTGTGGTCAGTGGCGGTATCCAGGCACCATCTACTTCTGCTGGATGCAGTCTTGTTAAGGTGGTGGTGGTTGTGGTCCATTAGTCCTTTGGACTAATCTTTCCCTTATGTCTTTGGTTTTCTTTATTCTCCCTTGATCCAGACATGGTGGAACTAGTGGATTATCTGAGATGGCCACTTACAAGCTTTTAAGACCCTGGATGCTGTTCACCAAAATACGATATAGAACAGTTTCTTATAAACTGCACTAGGGCCAGGTGAGCTAGATATCCCGAGACTATAGTCATCATGGAAACCATCACGGTGTAGCAGGTTAATGTTAAAGCTGCTCACCAAAAGGTCGGCAGTTCAAATCTGCTAGGCGCTCCTTGAAAACTCTATGGGGCAGTTCTACTCTGACCTCTAGGGTTGCTATGGATCGGACATGACTTGATGGCAGTGGGTTTGGGTTTTTGTCTTTTTATTTTTGGTTATAGTCTCTACAGCCCTCAGCACAATAATCTGGACCCTCAGGGAGTTTGAATGTGCCTATGAATCTTCTCTGACTGTGTCTTGGCCAAGGTGTGCTGACTTCCCCAGTACTGTATACTAGATTGCCCTTCACCAAAGTTACCACTGATTATTGGCTATTTAGTGTTTTTCCCTTTCTACCCCTCTTCTCCCTCATAACCATCAAAAATTGTTTCTTTTCACGAATCTTTGTAATAGTAGTCTCACATGGTATTTGTCCTTTTGTGGTTGACTTCTTTTACTCAGCATAATGACCTCTGGATTCATCCATGTTGTGAGATGTTTCTCAGATTTATCAATGCTATCATTATTGTTAATGAGCACTAAATTGTTTCTATCATTCTGCCAGATGTAGTATTTGCCTTATAAGCTCCAAGCGTGAAAACAATACAAAATGCTCTCTTTAAGTTGCACTTTCAGAAAGGAATGGCAGCAATACCTAACACTGAGTGAACACGTTATAGCTGAAATACTAAGCCAGTAGCTTTCCATACATTATTTTATATAATTCTTACTTATGAGGGACTCTGCTTTACAAAAGGATGTGAAACAAGGTTCCAGCCCAGTACTGAGACCTCTATAATTTCCTGAATTATGTAGAGCAACATGAGCATATTTTTGCAAATAGAAAAATCTGGTACTTTGATAAACAAGCTTTTTTGGATTCTATTTACCCATTTGAGTGGGAGTCTGGAGGACAAATACATGGTTTCTCACCCTGGGGAAGGCATGAATGTTTTGTGTCTGAAATATGCTTTAGCAGTTCAAAAATAAAGTTCCACATGACTCCTGGTGGGGCTATCCCCTCAATCTTTCTATGTTGAATGGGCCTTCTTTACCTCATCTGGCTAAACCACCTTAAAATCCAGGGACCGTTTTCCCCTCATCCATTTTCAACAAGTTGCTATCACTGCTTCTCCAATCTGCTATCTCACTCTGCAGCTGGTGCCTCAGATCTTTGTGGGCCCCTGAGTCACGGAGAGTGGGTACTTAGCAACCAGATCAGATAAGCACAGGATGTTCCATCTTTAACGACATGATTTACAGTTCAGTGTGGCCTTCCACATTGTTTGTTAGCATGGGAGACTGTAAACTGATCCTAAACCAGTTTAGATTGGGGAACAGACAGAGAAATCATTTCTAATCACAGTCTAACTGACGAATATTGTCTGAAATTTACCCGAACAACTATTGTGGGTTTTTTTCCTCCTTAGCACTGGAAGTGACTTCAGTTGCATAATAATAGATTTCAAAGGTTAACTCACTGTTTCCCTGTTCTTGTTTTCTTCTTTGTACTGAGGAAAATAAGAAAAGAGTTGTTGCTAGGAAAATGCTAATAGCCACCACTGGTTTCCTAACATTTGAGTAAACTTAGCAGTCCATCAGTAGTGCACTGTGAATCAAACCCAGTTTGGATCATCTCATCACTTCATCAGTTACTGACTATTCTTGACAAATTACAGAGGAAAAATAAAACTGATATTGCATAGCATACTACCCAGTCCTTCAGTTGGAGAATCAAAGTTTCCATTAGCTTACTACGTAGAATGCCACACAAAATTTCCAAATGGAATGCACTAAATGTTTACGGAAGAGTTAATCTGAGAAAATGTCAATGTGCATAAAAAAATTGTCCTGTCTCATAACTAGTAGGCATACTGGGAAAATTCATAAATAGTTTACTGTAAATGAATAAATGATACCATCAGAATGGTTCTTGTTCTAAATTTCTTATACAGTTTTGATTATGAAGTGTGTAATACATTTCTTTCTTTTTCAATCAAGATACAGATGGTATGTGTTAAAATGGAAATATTTGATTCAGGTAATGCCTGAGGTTGTGTAACCACAAAGATCTTGGGAGAACAAGTAAAGGGAAGATGATCTATGACTGGTAAGACAATCAATAGAATCATGAGAGGTATCACATAGGAGTACCAGGATCGTGGAACCAATTAACATGTATAGCTGCTAATGGAAAGGTTGAAAGTTCAAGTCTATCTAGAGACACAATGGAAGGAAGATTTAGTAATTTACTTCCAAAGTATCAGCCACTAGAAACCCAAAATGGAAACCCTGGTGCCATAACGGTTAAGTTGTCTAATATCTCGCATCATCTGTCTTGTCTCCTCCTCTCCTCTCCTCTCTTCTCTCTTCTCTCTGCTAACCAAAATCTCAGTGGTTCATATCTGCGAGGCATTCCTTGGAAGCTCTGTGGGGCAGTTCTACTCTGTCTCATAGGTTCACTATGAGTCCAAATTGATTAGATGGCAGTGGGTTTTTTGGTTTATAAACCCTATGGAGTACAATTCTACTCAGACACATGTGGAGTTGCCATAAATTGTAGCTGTATAACAACTGGTTGATCACATAGAAAACTGAGTATGGAGGAGGAGTATGGAGGAGGAAACAGAGATTGGCCTGAGATCGGTGGGTAATCCTGGAGCAAGGTAAGGAACCCAGTAGAGGTAGGAAATAAAGAGAGAAGAGAGAAGAGAGGAGAGGAGAGGAGGAGACAAGACAGATGATGGGAGATATTAGACAAAAGACAACTTCAAAATTTTGCCAAAAGTTGAACTTGAATATACACAAACATGGTTGTCAAGTTGGCAACACTTATCAAGATGTTTGATATAGTTAGGCCTATGATTTAGCAATGTTATTTTGAGGATTAGATTCTAAGAAAGTAATTCTAAATACAGAAAATTCACATCATTATTTATAATATCAAAAACTTGGCAATTCCAAAAATATCTAATGATAAGTTAATCAATGAGTAAACTATGTCTACTTATTCAATTAAAGGTTACAGATAATTTGAAAATGATGTTTCAAAGAACATGTATAAAAATTATGAGTTGAGATTAAGTAGAATATGAAATAAAATATACAGTGTTATATAAAAGTACACAAACATATCAACTGATGCATTTCAGACTACTGTAAGTGACTATGTTTTGGGGGTAGAAATTTCAGGTGATTGTCTCCCCTCAGTTATAGCTATTCAGGATTTGTATTTTCCGAATGTTGTTTAATGTGCCAGCATTATTTCTGTAATGGAAATTATTTGCTAAATGTTAGCATCACTATGATCACAAGACTGTATCTTAAAGCTAGGTAGGTAGGCATCCTTTTCTTCTAAAGCCTTGAGTTTAATCAAAGACAATGATCTCTGAGAGAGGAAGTCACCCTGGGATTAATGATACATGATTAACTCTTCTTCCCAGCAGAACCTCTAAGCATGAAAGAAAGATTTACCATCAACATCTGGAACAAGAACACATTAGGACTGGTGTATCGGATCAACTAGTTAGGTGTGTTCTATCAGATAAAAAACCAAAGTGTAATTGAGTTTTGTTGGAAATTGCAGTATCTTCAGAATAGTTACTCCAAGTCTGTCTAAAAGTTAGCCAGAAAGATAGTCCCTGTTCTGAGGGTAATGTAGGGTCACTTGAGTCATCTGTCATCTTGAAAGTCCAATGCTAGCTGATCTTGATAGTAAGCATATGAGCTGTTATTGCCACCAGAATTGGATTTTGTTAGGATAGGAGACAGAAATAGAGATGGATCTATTTTCTCCCCTTAAAGATTTGACATTTTAAAAGATATTCCTGCCAGTGGAGAATCTGATGAACACTGCTCTTTTATAGTGGAAATCTTAAAGAAAAACATGTTGGGTGATGATTCATATGAAGAAGTGGTACTATTTTAATGCTGAAAGGAGCCTAGAAATATATTAGCTCCTTTAGGAGGAAAAGTATTTACATTTGTAAATTAAATTGCTCTTTGCAATATTCATGGCTAGGTTGGGCCATCACTGAAACTAGAGGCAGCATGCAGAACGTGGTAGAAAGAGACTGAGGCTGGAAGTTAGAGGTGAATTTTCATCCTTAACCCACTGCCTTGAGAGACATACTTCATCTCTCTCAGGCTCAATTTATTTATCTATAAAATGTTAAGTAATAATAATAATGACTACTGTGTATTAAGCACTACAGCCAGGCACTGTGCCAAATATATTATATGCATTAACTTATTTCATTCTTATATTACCTCCATGAGGAAATTACAGTTAGGAATAAATAAAGCCATGAATAAAAAGGAGCTGGCATAGTGCATAGCAGACATGGATGTGCTCAACTTGTGTGCTTTCTTTTCCTTAACAACAAGATCCAACACCTTGGTCTGCAATCTACAAAAAATGCAGTACTAAGTGGTTGGTTAAAACACTTAGCTTTGGCTGTTTTCTAACCATTTAGGTAAACGACATCTTGTCATCATCTTTTTTTTCCTAAAGGCAGCTACTGAGACACAGGTTTAGGTGCCATTAGTGTATTTAGGAGTGGAGAAAAAAGACAGGGAAAGGAGAAGAATCAGCGAGGGCTACACAAACAGGCGCATGTACACCGAGATTCAGTGCAGCCCGGTTCATAATAACCAACAGGTGGAAACAACTAAACACCATCAGTGGATGAATGGATGAGTAAAAGGTAGTATGTACCTACAATAGAGTGTTACTCAGCGACAAAGAGATATTCCTCATATATGCTACAGGATGTATGAACCTATACCAGCACATTACAGTATCTGAAGTAAGCCAACCACAAATTGACGAATATTATATGATCTCACTTACATACCCATGGCCGTCGAGTTGTGTCTGACTCATAGTGACCCTAGAGGTCAGAGTAGAACTACCCCATAGAGTTTCCAACGAGTGTCTGATGGATTTGAACTGGCAGCCTTTCAGTTAGCAGATGTAGCACTTAACCCACTATGCCACCAGGGTTTCCCACTTACGTACAGAACATGCAATTGCATAGAGACCTAAGTATATTAGCTGTTATAGCTATATGCAATTATAGCTGTATACAGTTAGCTGTTATAGCTATATACAATTATAGCTATATGCAATTAGCTGTTACAGCCAATTTGCAAAGCTGTTATTAGCTTATATACATTATATAGAATAGGCATTTGTATAAAGACGTAATAGCTGTTACCTAGGTGGGGGCTGGGGTGGGAAGTATTGTTTAGGAAGCACTGAGTTCATGGTGATGAAAACTTGACAGTGGATATTGGTGATGGTTGCACAACATGATAAATGCCACTGGTGTTACTAAACTGTATAGGTGAACAGTCTTGGAATGGCAAATGTCCTCTCTCTATATATACACACACATATATGTGTGTGTTTGTATCTATCTATCTATCTACCTACCTACCTATCTATCTTTGCAACAATTTTTTTTAAGTCCATAAATTGTGAAGTAACAAGCAGTTTACTGCTTTAGGCAACTGGGACTCAGTCCTGCTTGGGTCCTCTCTGAGACTCCATAGAAAATAGCTCAGAGGTTTCTCAGAGCTGAAGAAGCTTGGTTGATGGTAATTTCTGGGGCATAATTCTCTGCCATACTGGCTTACCTCGTGTTCACTCTTGCTGAGCAATATCCTGCACCCAGAAAGGCTCTCAGGCAGAGGGAACAGACCAGCGACCTTTGGGGCAAGCCAAGGGGACAGGGCAGCTTCTTGATGCAGCAGTAAAATGTGAGGTTTACTCTGGAAAGAAAGGCTCGCTGAATTACAGTCCGTTTCCTTGATTTGAGTAGCTCAGATATGTGAAAGCACATGCTTTGCACAGGCTCAGTGCAAATCACACCATATCTTTGGATTTACATGAGACACAGGCACACAAAGGGGCCATTCAATGAATTATTCCAGCTGTTCCAAGTAAGCAATTACACAAATAAAGCCTGCTGCTGCCTTGTTGCTGTGTTCCCTTCCCCACTGTGAGCTCCAGCCCAGGACACGTCTGGGAAGTTAGAGTACAGGGCATCATTTAGAGGAACCTCTGCAAGGAGATGGTAGAAAAGAAGCAAAAAGAAGCTTAATGATTTAAGACTCCATAGGCAGATAGAATTCAAGGACCTGAAAGAATCCAGAACAGAACCTCTTGGATTAGCATAACCACCAAGCAATAAATTCACTTTCCAAGTAATGCAGTAATCTACGAAGACCGCCAATGAAGTTCATGAACTCTTCCTAGGAAAAGTGCTACATGCCTCATTGCTGAATGTCACTACGGTCACATTGAGAGTACTATGTTTGGAAAACTATGCACTGACATAGGAGCCTAGTCATTTTTCAAAGAAGTTTTGGAACATTTTCTCTGGAATGGCCATCAGAGCTGTTGTCATACTACTCTTGATCTCCTGAATGTCATAAAACTGTCTTCCTTTTAATATTTCTTTTATCTTTGGGTAAAGAAAAACATCATTGGGGGCCAGATCAAGTGATCAGGGAGGATTTTCCAATACAGTTACTCGTTTACTGGCTAAAATCTCCCTCACAGACTGTACAACTAAGTTTGTGAACTTGCCACCATGTCACCATGTGCAAAGACCATTCCACAAAGAGTTCCAAAATTGCTTTGAAGAGGGAATTAGGCACTGGTATTGGTGTATGGCTTCCCAAAGAAAGTACTTCGAAGGTGACTGCAGTGACATTCAGCAATGAGGTATGTAACACTTAGAACAATTAAGTTCACAGACTTAACTGTTGAACCTCATAAATACGTATTTGGAATCGGCAGGTGCACACGCTAAGAATCGTTTCGAAAAACTCTGTGCTATGTCACATGGTAAATGTTGAAAGCAATTTCCCAGCAGGAGGTTCAAATGGAATTCCCCCTCTACTAGCCTAACAAACTGGATGGTAAAGTGCAGGCTGCTGTGGGATTGAGAAATAGGTAACAGGGCATGAAAAGAGGTGTGTCACATAGGTCCCAGGGAGTGAGGACATGGATGGATGAGCAGGGAAATCAGCAGTCCAAGTCACTCTTTTGGATCCTCCAAAATGAAAATGTCATTACCCTGCTTGTAAGGTGCTTGCATTTTAGTAGAGGAAACAGATGTGAGGGTTGACAATGTTAATCCTCTCCAATAAGTGCTAAAAAGAAGATGCTTCAGGATGACAGACATGGGAGAGCTAACTAGAGTTATGCAAGGATTGGGCAAGGTACCCTGTGTGTAGCTAATTCCTTGCTGGAGTTTAGAAGGAGATTGCGTATGAATATGTAGTCTGAGGATGTAGGGTACATGGCTCGTCCTGGAAAGAGAGAGAGATGAAATGTAAGGTGTTATAGCAAATAATCCACACAGGGAAGGAGAGAAAAAGAAGAGCTTGTTGTCTTCTTTGTACTGGGACACCAGCCCAGTGGTAAGTAAAGCTAACTAAACCAACATCCCATGGACTAAAAATGAATCTGTTATTCCAAGAATACTAACAAAGCAAATAATTGCTGTTGAATGGTTTCTCACACGTGGTAACCCCTGTGTATTGCAATACAACTGCATTCTACAGTAGAGTTTCCAATGGTTGATTTTTCAGAAATAGACTGCTGGAGTTTTCTTCCAAGGCACCTCTAGGTGAACTCAGGCTCCCACTCTTTTTGTTAGCAGCCCAGTGCGGTAACCGTTTGTAGCACTCAGGAACCGCATTTTGATAATAAAACACAAACCAAACCCATTGCTGTCGAGTCAATTCTGACTTATAGCTGTCCTAAAGTTCAGGGTAGAACTGCCTCGTAGGCTTTCCAGGGAGTGCCTGGTGGACTTGAACTGCTGAACTTTCGGTGAGCAGCTGCAGCTCTTAATCACGACACCTCTAGTGTTTCCATTTCAATAACGGAGTTCCTTTATCTTTACCTCTTGTAGTGCATTTTTAAGTTTTACGTGAGCAGCTGGCTTCACTGACTTTTTTTTTTAATGTATCTTCATACGTTAGAAATACCGGTATTGCATGCTTTGACCCAAGGACTTGAACTCAGGATGAAAACAGCCTGTTGGCCTTTCTGTCTTGAATGAGCCTGGCATGTGTGTGTGTCAGAGAAAGAGACACAGAGAGAGAGAGAGATCTAGGGGGGGCTGTCTATTGATTTCTCTTCCACTGAAAAAACTTTTCTTCTCTACAAAGAAAACTTCAGGAACAAAAAAACCTTACCTTTGCTTAGTTAAGCACACATTTCCTGATCGGTAAGTCATGAGGGAAGCTCTTTTGGTTGTACATTGAAGAAGGGTCAAATTTATACCCATTTTTCATCCAGTGGATGCTGGTGGGTATATTACAGAGAGCTGGTTGGAGCATCAGAACTCACCTACTTCATCAGTGAGTAGGGAGCACGTAGGCTATGAAAGAGCCTGGCTGCAACTTAAGCACATTCTGACTTATGAGTAAGGTACAACCCCAGTTTTATCTAAATTCTCCTGGGACTCTGAGGTGGGGGTACGAAATGCCTTCCCATCATCTCTCACTGATTTTGAGAGTCAGAAAAGTTGAGGAACTAATTCTGACATTCAGAAACAGCTGAGATGTGGCTAGAACAGGGAGAGGGCTAACAGTGTTAAGAATAAGAATAAAAGTAATTTGTCAAGTTTCATCTCCATTAATGAAAATTTTTTTTGGCAATTCCGCTTAGACCTATATCTTGGCTGAATGCGTAGGCCAAGGCCGTCCAGTATATGGATTTGGAGAAAACAATGCATGTAAATATTCAATCATTCAACATTCATTAAGATAGATTAATTATAAAAAAAAATCAATAGTGAGTGAACCAATTCCCTCCTTCCCCAGAAGATGTTAAAAATTAAAATGTATAATTAGAGACTAGAACAAAAGATTCTATTATTTAATCAATGGAATTAATATAAAGGGTAAATAAGTAACATGAGGAAAAATCGGAACTCAGCTGAGTTCACTTGAAATGTGCAAGTGGCTGGAGAAAACAAACCACTAAACTCATGGCCATCAAGTTCATTCCAGCTCATAGTGACCGTATAGGACAGAGTAGAACTGCCCTACAGGGCTTCCAAAGCTGGGAATCTTTATAGAAACAGACTGCTACATCCTTCTCCTAAGAAGCGGCAGGTGGGTTCAAACCACTGACACACCAGGGCATTAGTGAATGAAGAAGACTCCTAATCTTAATTTTATTAGAGGAGTACTAATCTAAAGATGTGTTTCTCACACCTTAGTATGAATGTAAACCACCTGAGGATCTTGTTAAAGGCAGGTTGTGATTCAGTAGGTCTTGAGTTGGGGCACAGCGGTGTTTTATTTCTAACAAGTTCCAGGTAAGGCTCTGATACTGGTTGGGGCTACCAGTTAAGTAGCAAGCATTGAAGGTGAGATGATTTATGGCTCTCCCCTATGTGCCTCTAGTTGCTGTGCCACTCTGAGAATATGATCTTGGGCAGATTTGTCTGTGAAAGACAAAGAACCTTGACTGAGATTATTGAGCTATTAGGAATCTCGGGAGGCGGGCAGAGGGAAGAGAGAGAGAATGGCAGAAAGTATGAGCAGTAAAACTCACCATATTTGTAGCTCTGGGGATTATGCAGTCCATGCATAATCTAAGTCTAAGGATCAAAAATCTTGGGAGCCATCTCAGGATTCTGTCCCCATATCACGGTTCTTTGGAAACTGTATTGAAATAGTATAGATAATTTTTGCCTCTGCAGTTCTCTAATAATGTTTAATTAGTGCTGACTATATCATTAGCCTTGGTCGCCATGAGTCGGACCAGACTGGACGGCACTTGGCTTGGCTGGTGTAACAGTTAAGTGCTCACTGAAAGTTTGATGGTTTGAGCCCATCGGTTGCTCCTCAGGAGAAAAAAATTGGTGATCTGTACTCACAAAGATTACAGGCTGAGAAACCCTCTTCTGTCTTATAATACCACTATGAGTCACAATTGACTCAATGGCACATAACAATAACATATAACACGTATCATTTTCCACGATCCACGTTGTCCACTGTGTCACCCTGGCACAGCTGCTTTCAGTTATTCTCCCAAAGGTTCTCATTGTGCTTTGTTGCTGATGACTACAAATAAAGTAACCTTCTCAGAATATTCAGGAAACATGATTAATAATTATCTTAGTTATCTAGCACTGTGCTGTGGTTGTTAGGAGCCATTGAATCAGTTCCTACTTGTAGCGACGCTATGCACGACAGAGTGAAACACTGCCTGGTCTTGCTTCATGTCCACCGTTGTTTTTATGCTTAAGCCCATTGTTGCAGCCACTGTGTCAATCATTCAGGGTCCTCCTCTTTTTAGCTGACCCTCCTCTTTACCAAGTATGATGTCCTTTTCCAGGGATGGATCCTTCCTGACATGTCAGAAATTTTCTAGCACTACTGTAACAGAAATGCCATCAGTGGAGGCTTTAAAAAACAGAAGTTTATTCTCTCACAGACTAGTTGGCTAGAAGTCTGAATTCAGTGCACCAGTTCCAAAGGAAAGTTTTCTCTCTCTGTTGGCTCTGGAGTAAGATCCTTGTTGTCAATTTTAGCCTGGTCTAGGAGCTTCTCACTGCAGGAACTGTGGGTCCAAAGGAGTTACTCTACTCTTGACATTACTTTCTTGGTAATATGAGATCCCCTTGCCTCTCTGCTCACTTCTCTTTATTATATCTCGAAAGAGTTTAACTCAAAATACAACCTAATCTTGTAGATTGAGTCCTATTTCACTAACACAGCTGCTTCTAATCCTGACTCGTAAAGATCATAGAGGTAGGATTTATAACACATCAGATGACAAAATGGTGGACAATCATTCAATACTGGGAATTATGGCCTAACAAGTTGACATACATTTTGCAGAGACACAATTCAATCCATAACAGAAATTAATTTTCTATTTATGTTCAATTTATTATCCAGAATTTTCTAGGATTAAACAACATACCTCCAACTAAGTCTTCTCTTGAGCTCTTGAGTTTGCAATCAATGCATTCCTAAAATGTGATTTCTTTAAGTGTTGATCATATCCTTGTCTTCTACACACTGTGGAGAGAACAGGAGAAGGACCGGTACACAAAGTGACAAAATCAATCTAATTTTTATAAGGAATATTCACTATTTATCTGGAATTACCTAAGAACATACAATTACCTCATTGAACAGAGACAAGAAAGGACATTTATAGCAAGGATCAGTTGACATTGGTAAGTAATGGTCTTGGAAGCCTTCAGATGACAGATAGATTCATGCCAAGAAGACTGCTTGATATCTGCTGCAAATCCCACAGACAGAATAGGAGAATGACCTTTGGCACGTGCTATCAGTGGGGGAAACAGAGAGTGAAAACTGCTTACACTGACCTTGCTACCCTCAGATTCTATAGACCAAAGGCAGCATCATAATTAAAACGAAAATAGGTAGGAGCTACTGCGTGAGCCCACGCATATGGCTTAAAACCAAGGACTGATCATGGACCATCTGTAGTCCAAAATCTTGACCTCATCCTTTGTTGGATATGAGTGAGAGTCACCCAAATGAAGCATGACAACACCATTCTGGTGACCTAAACTCTTGCTATCCTATAAAGTAAATACTGCACAGCCAAAAAGAGCAATCTATGTATTAGGTTGTTTTGCTATTGGACGCTCAGGATGACTCCATTGCTAAAAACTGTGGTGTTTCCTAGGGTATCTGATCAATCTCATGTACACAAAACAAACTGAAAATGTATTGGCTGAAAAATTTCCCAATTTTATAATACACATAAACTAAATATCTTATATATATATATATTTATAAACTAAATATCTTTAAAATATTCAGACAATCACAAGCAGGGTAAAGACAATGAAAACCACACACAGCAAATCATAGTCAAATTGTTGAAAACTGGAGACTGAGAAAATTTAGAAAGCATTCAGAGAAAAAGACACAAAACATGAATGATAGCTAATAACTTATCAGCAACAATGACGACTGTCATGGATTGAATTGTGTCCCCCCCCAAAATGTATGTGTTGATTTGAATTGGTTTGGCGTTCCAACATGGTGCCCTTCCTCCCATGTGTTGTGAATCCTGCCTCTGTGATACTGATGATGAAGAATGGTTTGCAGTTGTGTTAGTGAGGCAGGACCCAAGCTACAAGCTTGTGGAATATAAGGGAGAGAAGTGAGCCGAGGAAGTTGGGAACCTCACACCACTGAGAGAGAAGCACCGAGAGCAGAGCACGTCCTTTGGACCCGAGGTTCCTGTGTCGAGATGCTCTCACTGGATGTGGACTCAGCCTACCGGACTGTGATGATTTCTTATTCTGAATGGACTTGTATCTTGTTAATGGATTAGTGGCTTACCGGACTGTGACAATAAAAACTCCTCATGAAACGTTCCACTGGTGGTATTTTCTGTTAGAGCAGTACCCGGTGACTAGGACACCGACCATAAGATGATGGAATGATATGTTAAAAAGAGGAAGAAGTCAACTCAGAATTTAATGTTTGAAAAAGGTAGAATTAGAAAATAAAGGTGCAATAAAGAAATTCTCAGATACACAGAAGCTGAGATAATTCACTGCTAACACACAAGTTTACACTACAGTGAAGACTAAAGAAAGTTCTTTAATGATGATGCCAGATAGAAACAGATATATAGAAAGGAATGAAAAGTACAAAACATCATAAATATGTGAAAAAAAATCGAATACTTTTTAATTTTTTTCCCAACAAAAACTGAATGTTTATTGCAAAAACTCTAACATTATGTTGTGAAGTTTACAAAATGTGGATGTAAAATATGAAACACTGATAGCTTAAATTATGGTGAGAGCAATAGAACTGATTACACTGTTGTCAGGTTTTTATACTTTATGTAAGATGGTAGATTATTATGTCTAAATGCAAGTGATAAATTAAGGATTCACATTTTAATACCTGTGGCGACCATTAAATAAGTAACAGAAAGTTGTTGTTTTAAAGCCAATAGAAAATTTAAAATGGTTTATGGGCAAGGGCAGCATCAGGGCCAGGGGCTATGCTCCCGGAGGAACCCTGAAACGGCTGGACCATCAATTGAGGTCTTTTAGTGGAGATCTCAGGGTGCACCCCTTTTTATTCTTGTGTTGCCAGTGAGACTCAATTTAGTGAGCTCCGCCGCGGCTATCATTGGTGGTGGCCGGGCACCATCCGGTTCTTCCAGTCCCAAGTCGATGTTGACAACCATTCATGTGCGTCTCTGTATCTTCTGGGTTGTCTTTACCGCGTGTCATTTTTGGACACGAATGGATTGGACTTGGCGATGCAGAGTGACCATATATTGGATGCACTTTATGGTTCTGTGCATCTATAGGATATCATCCTGCTGACCTCTGGCTGGAGGAAGGAGAGTGGGTGGAGAGGAAGGGAAAGGAGACCGTTGGGAGAATGAGACATGTATGGAGCAGAGAGGAATAGTGTGCTGTCTGGCAGGGAGAGCAGTGGAAGTTGCATATAGGTGGGCATGTAAATTTATACAGGAATGGACATTTTCACTCAGTCATAATAAAAATAAAAAAAGAAAAAAAAGAAATAATGCAAAAGAATTTTTTAAATATATATATTTTTATTTGATATGATTGAGTGAAAATGTTCATTCCCTTATAAATTTACATGCCCACCTATATGCAGCTTCCACTGCTCTCCCTGTCTGGTAACAGCACACTATTCCTCTTTGCTCCATACATGTCTCATCCTCCCAACAGTCTCTTTTTTCCTCCTCTCCAACCACTCTTCTTCCTCTAGCCAGAGGTCAGCAGGCTGATATCCTATAGATGTATAGAACCATAAAGTGCATACAATATATGGTCACTCTGCATTTCCAAGTCCAATCCATTCACACCAACGGACACATGCACAAGAATGTTTTTCACAGCACAGTCCATGATAGCAAAAGATAGAATCAACCCAGAAGCCCAACAACAGAAGAATGGATAGGTAAACTATGGTACATATACTCAGTGGAGCACTACGCAATGATAAAGAATAACGGTGATTCCAGGAAACACTTCTTAACCTGGTTTCAACTGGAAGAGATTATGTTGAGTGAAAGTAGTCAGCGACAAAAGGACAAATACTGTATGAGACCTCTACTATAAGATCTCAAAAACAGACTTGTGTATAGAAGAAAAGACTCTTTGACAGCTGCAAGGGAGGGATGGAAAGGAGGGTGAGGAGGGGAGAGTTTAGGTTAGATAGTTGCTAGAAATCTGGTTGGGAGAAATCGGTGATAGCACACATTAGAAACAAGAACAACATTAAGTGGATTTCAGCATAACTTGAGTACTCCTTCCATCTCAACTCGATATTGCAAGGATAGAGTAGCTGGGGCGGGGGGCACGAGACCATGTTCTTAGGCAAAATTGAGGCCAATTGGCACAACTAGCGTTTTGCTAAGAGGGCTCTCTGCACCCCCCACTGGTGAGTGGCGTCGGGTCTTAAAAAAAAAATCTTTAATGGAATATCAAAAAAATAATTAACTCAGAAGATGCTAAGAAAAGGTACTGAAAAAAAAAGACTAATAGAATATGAAAGCTAAATGTTAAGTTTAAACTAACAACATCAATAATGTCTTTAAATAGATATGATCTAAAAATTCCAATTAAAAGACAGACATTAAAACTAAAAAAGCAAGACCTACTATATGCAATCTTTGAAAAATGCTCTCGAAATGTAAAGAAACAGGCTAGAGAGTGTTAAAATTAATTAGTGTTTTCTGCAAACACTCATTAAAAAGCTCAAATGGCTTTATTATTATCAACCAAAGTGGATTTTAGAGCAAATACTATTAACTATGATAAAGAGGAACATCTCATAATGACAAAAGGCTTAATTTATCAAGAAGATGTCAACAAAACAAAACCCAAAACAACTCACTGCAGTGAAGTTGATTCACAGTGACCGTATAGGACAGAGGAGAACTGCCCCATAGAGTTTCTAAGACTGTAAATCTTTATGGAAGCAGATCTTCAGAACGTCTTGTGAGTTCAGACTGCTGACTTTTTTAGTTAGCATCTAAGCCTTAATCACTGAGCTACCAGGGCTGCTTCAACAAAGTACAGCAGTCCTGTGTTTGCCCTACTAACAGGGCTTTGAAATACAAAAGGAAAAATGTGACAGTATTAAAGTGAGAAACAAGATATGCACAATAGTTAGAGAACTTCAATATTTCCTTTCTAAAAATGACAAGGTAAGAAAAATAAGAATATGAGAAGAGAACTTTTGCTTTGGGCTTTAGTAGAGCAACCAGAGCTAAACTTGGCAATCGCCTTATGTGACTCAAAAATTGTAAAAGGCAATCTCTTAACAACTCACCATCAGGGCTCCTGATCTACCATAAAAATTTACAGCTGATATCATGCTTGATAGCGAAAAACTGTATGTTTCCTCCAAAAGATTAGAAAGAAAGCAAGGATGTTGACGACCATCATTTCCATTGAAGACTGCCTTCAACATTGTTGTTGGTAGGTGTCGTTGAGTTAATTCTGACTCATGGCAACCCTATGAACAACAGAATGAAACACTATCCTGTCTTGCGCCATGTCCACAATTGTTTTTATGCTTAAGCCCATTGTTGTGGCCACTGTGTCAAACCATTTTGTTGAGGGTCTTCCTCTTTTTCACTGACCCTCTCGTCTACCAAGCCTGATGTCATTCTTCAAGGACTGATCTTTCCAGATAACACGTGCAAAGTATGTAAGACACAGTGTTGCCATCTTTACTTCCAAGGAACACTCCAGATGCACTTCTTCCAGAATAGATCTGTTTGTTCTTTTGGCAGTCCATGGCATATTCAACATTCTTCTCCAACACCACAATTCAAAGGCACCAGTTCTTCATCTGTCTTCTCTGCCTTCAACACTACAGCACGTAAAATAAAATAAGAAAAAAGAGGGAAAGAGCACGCACATTGTAACAGGAAGATGTAAAACTGTCTTCATTCACACAGACCATAATTGTGTATGTAAAAATTTACAAGGAATCTACAAAAACATCTAGTACTAAAGATGAATTTAGGAGAATCTTAATATATAAAGTCAATATAAAAAATGAATTATGCTCATATATTAGCAGCAGACAATGAATAATGAAGTTTAAGAAAATAAAATTTGCAATGGTACTGGGTAACCAAAATAATTATTAAAATATTTTTAAAAATAGGCATAAGACCTTTACACTGATAACTATTTAAAAACTTGCTAAGATAAACTAATAATGGCCTAAATAAATGGATAAACACAGCATGTTTCCAGATTGAAAGACTCAGTATTGTTAAGATATCATTTCTCCCTAGATTGAGTCATGGATTCAACATTTCCAGTAAGAATTAACAGGAGGCTTATTTTTAGATATTAACAAGCTGATTCTAAATTTAATATAGAACTATAAAGAACCTGTAGACACCCTGGTGGCAGAGAGATTAAAAGTTATGTCTGCTAACCAAAAGGTCATTCAAATCTATCAGGAGCTCTTTGGAAACTCTATGGGGCAGTTCTACTCTGACTTATGAGGTCACTCAAAGGCAGTGGGTTTGGTTTTGGTATAAAGAACCTAGATGAGCCAAAACAATTTTGACAAAAAACACAGTTGAGAAACTTACACTGTCTGATTTCAAGGATTACATTAAAGCTACAGTAGTTAACACAGGGTATTATTGGCATAAGGATGGACAAACAGGAATGGATCAGAAAAGAGAGCAAGGAATACAAAAAGGAGAGGGCTTATGCAGCTTGTGCATACAAAGTGTATTTTTTTTATTCTTATTCTTATTTTTTTATTGTGACTGAGTGAAAGCATACAACCAAGTTAAATTTGTATGCCTGCCTATCTGCAGCTCCTTCTGCTCTCCTTGCCTGGTGACAGCACACTCCTCCTTTTCATTCTATATGTGTCATATCCTCTTAACAATCTCCTGTCACCTCCTCTCCACCCTCTCCTCTGCCTTTTAGTAAGAGGCCAGTAGGATAGCACCCTACAGATGCATGGTACCATAAAGTGCACACACTGTATGGTCATTTTGTGTCTCTGTGTCCAATCCATTCCTATCCAAAGGGTTGACCTGAGTAATGTTTTCTGGTCAAAGGCAGCAGCAGGTCTAGAGGCCATGCTCCCAGGGGAACTCCCAGGTCTTTGGACCATCAGTTGTGGTCTTTTAGTGGCGTTATTGAGATGTATCCCTCTTTTTCTCGTGTGGCCACTGGGACTCGACATTGTGTGCCCCATCACGGCTGTCATTGGTAGTGGCTGGACATCATTTGGTTCTGGTCACATGCTGATAGATCCACTCATTCATGTAGGTATTTCCGTCTTCTGGGCTCTTTTTCCCTCATGTCTTTGTTGTCCTTGGTGATCATCAGTTCAATTGGGACCATTGGGTGCATCTCAGATGGTATCTTGCTAGCTTTTAAGACCCCAGATGCCTGAAATGGAATTTTTTGAGTCTGCAGAAAATTGAGTCTTAGAAGGTATACTTCAAAAAAAGAGAAAACAATGTTTTTTAAAACAAAATTCTTTTAGTTATTACAAACATATTAGGAGCTAGACCTTATGAATGAGATCCTGAATTTCTTCCTTTGTGTAGAGGTGCGATTGATCCGTCATTAAGGCTGCATTAAGTTGCAATATACAGTCCATGCCAGAGAGAAAGAGGAAAACCCGCCCTCCCTGTACAACTGAAATGTGGTATAAAAAAAGGAGACCAAACCAAACCCAGGGCCACTGAGTCCATCCTAACTCGTAGCAATCCTAAAGACACTGAGAAAAAAAAAGGCAGAAAAGTGGCCAGATGAGAGTCTTGAGAGAGTCATCAACTGTTGCTTCGTAACAAACCATTTAGTGTCTTTAAGGAGTTTCTTAAAGTAGAAGCACTGAAGGAAGAAATCCAAGCTGCGATGATGGCATTAGTTAAAAAACAAACAGAAAACAAAAAATACATCCAGGAACTGATGAAATACCAACTGAAATGCTTCAATTAATAGCTGTAAACCTGAAAGCACTCACTCATTCATGTCAAGAAATTTGGAAGATAGCTGCCTAGCCAGCTGGCTACAAAAGATTCATATTCATGCTTATTCCAAAGAAAGGCGTTCCAATGGAATGCAGAAATTATTGAACAGTATGATCAGTATCACATGGAAGTAAAATTCTGCTTCAGCAGTCCATCAACAGAGAATTGCCAAAAATAAGACTGATTCAGAAAAGGACTTGGACTGAGGGATACAATTGCTATTGTCAGATGGAGTATGACTGAAACCAGAGAATACCAGAAAGATGTTTATATATGTTTTATTGACTATACAAAGGCATTTAACTGTGTGAACTAAGCAGATGATGGAAGACACTGAGAAGAATGGGAATTCCAAAGATTTAACAGTACTCATGTGGAACCCATATATAGACCAAGAGGTGGGTGTTCAAACAGAACAAGAGGACACTACAGGGCTTGAAATCAGAAAAGGTGTGTATCAGGGTTGCATTTTTTTGCCATAATTATTCAATCTGTATGAGCAAATAATCCAGGAAGCTAGCCTACATGAAGAACAACAGGGCATCAGGATTGGAGGAAGACTCCTAACAACCTGCAATATACAGAGGGCACAATGTTGCTTGTTGAAAGTGAAGAGAACTTGCAGTACTTACTGAGGAAGATCAAAGACTACAGCTTTCAGTATGGATTACACCTCAACGTGAAACAAAAATCCTCACAAATGGAACAATAAGCAACATTATGATAGATGGAGAAAAGGTTGATGTCATCAATGACTTCATTATATTTGTATATGCAATCAACACCTGTAGAAGCTGCAGATAAGAAGCCAAGCAACGTATGGCGTTAGACAAAACGCCTGCAAAAGACCTCCTTGAAGTGTTAAAAAGGAAAGATGTCTCTTTGGGGATGAAACTGTTTCTGATCCAAGCTGTCTTGGTTATTTGATGTTGTTTTAACAGAAATTCCACAAGTGGGTGGCTTTAAGAAGCAGAAGTCCAGTAGGCTAAAATTACAAATTCAGGATGCTAGCTCAGAGGGAAGGCTTTCTCTGTTGACTATGATGGAAGGTCCTTGTCATCACTCTTTCCCTGGACTGGAAGCTTCTAGGTGCAGGGACCCCAAGTCCTTTCTAAAGGATGTGCTCAACTCCTGGCACTACTTCTTCATGGTATCTCTCTGCTAGCTTCTCTTCTTTATATTTCAAGAAACTACCTAAAAGCACAATATAATCTTACACATTGAGTCCTGCCCCACCAGCACAACTGCCACCCATTATCCGATTAATATCATAGAAGCAAGATTTTCTTTTTAATTTTTATTTAACATAAATGAGTGAAAATGTACATTCACCTATAAATTTACATGCCCCCTTATATGCAGCTTCCACTGCTCTCCCTGTCCAGTGACAGCACACTATTCCTCTCTGCTCCATACATGTCTCATCCTCCCAACAGTCTCCTTTCCCCTCCTCTCCGTCCACTCCCCTTCCTCCAGCCAGAGGTCAGCAAGATGATATCCTATAGATGTATAGAACCATAAAGTGCTTCCAATATATGGTCACTCTGCATTGCCAAGTCCAATCCATTCCTGTCCAAAGAGTGGACCTTTGTTATAATTTATGGGAAAGGGCAGCATCAGGGCAGGGGGCCATGCTCTCAGAGGAACCCCAAAACTGCTGGACCATCAATTGAGGTCTTTTAGTGGAGATCTCATGATGCACCTCTTTATTCTTCTGTTGCCAGTGAGACTCCTCTCTGTGAGCTCCATCGTGGCTATCACTGGTGGTGGCCAAGCACCATCCAGTACTTCCGGTCCCAAGTCGATGTAGGCACCCACTCTTGTGGGTCTCTCCGTCTTCTCGGTTGTGTTTACCGCATGTCATTTTGGTTCTCAGTGAGCATCCGTTCCTGTTGAGTTGGGACCATTTACTGTGTCCTCGAATGGCAGCTTGACAGCTTTTAAGACCCCAGACACCACTCACCAATGTGGGGTGCAGAGAGCTTCACAGAAGCAAGATTTACAGCATGGAGGGACATCACACAATATCAGGAATCACGGCCCAGCCAAATTGCTGCATAGATTTTTGGAGGGACATAATTCAGTTCATGATACAAGTCATGGTATTTTCAATTGCCTCCTATGCATATGAGAGCTAGACAGTGAATTGGAAAGACCAAAAAAGAGCGGATGCTTTGGAGGTACGGTGTTAGAAAAGAATATTGACTATACCATAAACGCCCAACAAATGAATAAATATGTCTTTGAAGAAGAGCAGACAGAATGTTCCTTGGTGGTGAGGATTGTGAGACTTTGGCTTACATATTTTGGGTATATTAACAAGAGGGACCAGTTCCTTGATAAAGATATTCTCATGGACTAAATTGTGCTCCCCACAAAAGGTGTGTCAACTTGAATAGTCCATGATTCTCAATATTATGTGATTGTACACCATTTTGTCATCTGATGTGATTATCCTATGTGTTGTAAATCCTACTTCTATGATGTTAATGAGACATGATTAGAGGAAGCTGTTAATAAGGCAGGACTCAATCTACAAGTTCAGGATGCATCTAAACCAATTTCTTTTGAGACATAAAAGAGATAAGGGAGCAAAGAGACCTTGAGACTTCACACATCCAAGAAACAAAAGCAAGGAGAATAGCATGTCCTTTGGACCTAGGGTCTCTGCACTGGAAAGATTGATGACAAGGATCTTTCCCAAAGGTGACAGAGAAACCAAGCCTTCCCCTAGAACTGGCACCCAGAGTTCAGACTTCTAGCCTCCTAAACTGTGAGAAAATAAATGTTTGTTAAAGCCATCCGCTTTTGGTATTTCTATTAAGACAACACTAGATAGCCGAGACAGACATCATGCTTGTGAAAAAGAGGAAGACCCTCAAGGAGATGCGTGGACACAGTGGTTGCAACAATGGACTCAAACATAACAGCAGTTGTTAGGATGGTACAACATCAGACAATGTTTTGTTAGGGTGGCACAATACTGGATGTTAGCCTCCAGAAGCTAGAAAAGGCAAGAAAGCAGACTTTAACTTAGAGCCTCTAGAAAGAAAGGTAGCCTTGAAGACATCATATTTTAGCCTAGTGAGACTAGAGTCAAACTTCAGCCCACCCAAACTACAAAATAATCAATTTGTATTGTAGTAATTTGTCATGGCAGCAATAGGAAACTAGTACACACTCTCTTAGTTTGGGAGGAGGATGAACATTGCTCTTTACTCAAAACTAAGCATTTTTCTCTAGGTTGGGTCAAGGCTCAGGACACTAATAATGGTTTTATTCTTTCTCTCTTTATTTCAAGTCCTCTTTCATTTTATCTTCTGGAGAAAACAGACAGGGAGAAGAGAAATACTGACACAGTAGTTGAAGGCAGCAGAGTCTGCTTTGCTGTATCTTGGTAAATCCTGGAAACAGTGGGGGTCTGGCTCTCTAACCTGCAGCTTTTTCTAGAACACAAAGGTAAAACTTTATACGTGATATGCTTTTACTGTTATTGAAGGGATACTGGGATGGAATAGAAGTCTACATATGTTATCTGTCTGCCATGTCCACACACAAATTCCCTTTCCTTTATTTCTTAAAATTCTTTAATCACGTACGAACATTGCCCTCCAGCAACAGCATGAACAGCCTTTCAAGCCTTGCTCTGGGGCCCTGTTTCCATCTCCAATGCAAACAACATTAGATCACGCGTGCGTAACTGAGTGCTGATCTACATTAGAAATTTTGACTATATACTATGTACATAATCTACTTGGTGTGAGGCACAGATCCAAAACAGCTCTTTCCTGCCATTACTAATTTTTTTTTAAGTGATGAATATGTGTACATAGTTTTAAAAGTCTAGTACTAGTATTAGACTGACAACTGGAAAAAAATCAATGCCTTACCTCTTTCCTAAGAGATATCGTTTCTTTAGAAGCCTGATTTGGGTACTGGAAGGCCGCCTGGTTGCACAGTGTTTAAGCACTCTGCTGCTAACCGAAAGGTTGGTAGTTGAATTCACCACCTGCTCTGCAAGAAGAAGACGTGACAGTCTCTTTCCACAAGGATTCCATTCTTGAAAACCACATGGGGCTGTTGTATAGGGTCGCTGTGAGATCGAATCAATGGATTGGCAATGGGTTTGTTTTCTGGGTTTCGGTACTGGGTGGGGCCTGGGACTGGGTGATCAAAACTTCATTATTCAGTACCTTGTTTTCAGCATAGTGATTCATCGCTTTCTCAACTTCCCTCTCCAGCAAGGTTGGCTGAGTGTGGTATGAGTGCGGACCTGATTGAGTGAGTACTCAGTCAACATGTTTTCAGAACCGCTGCATATCTGGACTTCATCAGGAGGGTCGTAGATCCTCTGGTCCCTGTACCTTTGAGATGCCATGGCAGAAATCAGCTTGCTTATTATTGTCATCATCTCCACCTCTGAAAGAAGAGCTCGGTCTCAGCTTCTCTGCTCTGCTAAATCACTTATAACTCACCCATCTATTTTCCACACTTTGAAAGTGGGTTGACAGCACAGTCTGCTGTCATCTGGGGATTTGGGGATGGAGAAGTAAACATATGTTATCTGTCTGCCATGTTCACCACAAATTCCCTTCCCTTTGTTTCTTAAAATCTTTTAATCATGCTTGAATATTACCTGCCAGCAAAAGTGCAAACATCACAATTCTACTTTAGATAAAAATCCAGCCACTTCTCTCATTCTGAATCCCTTAAAGATGCCCATAATCTAATGCAGTTTAGTAAATCTGTAAAATTTGTATGCTTCCAGTAGCAATTTAGAAAAAGGAGCAAGTGTGATCTCTACTTGGGGTCAGTTTATAGCTGGTTTCCATGGTCACAGGCACTATAAAAATGCAGCAAATACATAATGAAATACAGCATCCTCTTCAGCACTACACATTACTAGCACTCAAGTGTTCACAGGTATAGCAAAGTTAATGAGTTTTCAAAAATATCAAAATGGGCGTATTTCCTAGAAGTCTTGCTTTAGCTACTGGCGGTTTAAGAAACTTAAATTAAAGCCTTGATTTTGATAGGCAGATATTTAAAAACTTAAAACAAAATGTAATTTTCCAGCATTTTAGTTTACTTCCAGTAAACTTGTATTACTAACATACAATCTTCCAGTATTTAGCTTGTTTTTAGGGATAATTCACTTCCTCACAAGAAGACTGACTTCATTTTTTCCAATTCATTAGGGATTAAGTCATGAGAAAGGACCCATGGCTGCGCCATGGTTAAGAGCTTGGCTGCTAACTGAAAAGCTGGCACCTCGAAACAGCAGCCCTCCTTGGAAGAAAAGACCTAGTGTGCCACTCCCATAAAGTTCTAGCTAGGACACCCATTGAGCAATTTTACTTCGTCGTACAGGTTGCAGGTAGGAATCAATTCAAATGCACGTAACAACACAAAGGCATTTGGAGAATGGTGTGTCTTCAAATAACTTCTTTGTTTACATTTAATATTAATGAATATTAACATCAAAAGTAGATTTATTTTGTGTTACCACTGGTGGTTCTTCGAATGGGAGATATCTAAGACTTTGAAATGATGTACCAGTCACCGATCAACTAATCATTTTTCTCTAGAGATCTTTCCTTCATGCTTTGACTCAGAGAGTCTAGAACATTCCAGTGGTGATGCTTCATCAGCAAAATGAGGTCAAATATAACTCACAGTGTATGAAAAGAGATTGGATTTTAGGGTTCTGGAGAAGTACATGACGAATATCCCATTCTCCAGGTGGATTAGTTTTATTTTTCTGTTTCCAATTGGAGTAAGTTATGAGAAGAAAATAACAAATTAGAGAACCAATTTGTTGCAGATTTAAGTTTTAGTGTTGCTTTCTGAGACAACTAGAATAACAAATCTGAAAAAACATTCGGATGTTTAGCCTAAGCAATAATGATAAATATGTTTTGAGATAAAGTTTAGAGAAACATGATTGCATCATTCATTTGCAATGTTTTGGTCTCCAGGTAAAGGGGCCTTATAAAGTCCCTCTGGTTCTGAATTTAACAACAGTAATAATTTAAAGAATGTCATTGCTTTACCAAAAGACCAGAAAAAACTTAAAGGATCTTTCAGTTGTCAGTAAGAAGTGTCTCTCAACCCCAAATTCCCACATAGATTATTTCTCAGGTTCTTGACTACAGAAATAGATCAATGTGGGGATATGTGTTTCTTTATTTGCTAGAGTCATTGGGAACTTGAAGTAAAAATCTGACTCAGAAATCCAGTGACATCCTTTTGATATCTAGCAGTTTTCTCAGAATTCATTGAATCATTCATTCACTCACTCTCTCATGAGTACCTCCTATGGAGGAATACTGGGATTTGGGAGACAGTCATTCAAAAAGAACGAGGAGATATTGAGTCTAAAATCACAAAAAGTGTACTTCAGGGTTGTATCATTTCACTATTTATTCAACCTGTGTATTGAGCAAATAACCTGAAAAGCAGGGCTATATGAAGAAGAATACAGCACCAGGATGGGGCTAAGACTCATTAACGATGTGTGTTACATGGATAGCTGTATGTATGTATGTTTCACTGCGTGTGTGTGTGTGTGTGTGTGTGTGTAAAATGCAGAGTTCAGGGAAATTTTGACAGAGAAATCACAAAACTACATTTTGATTAACAATCAGACTAAATTTTATCATACTTTGGAGAAACATACTGAGTTTTATGAAAGGTCAATCCCGGGTGAATGCTGCATTTTAGATAACTGAAAACTAGACTATTTTTGTAGTCACCCAAATCCTTTCTCTCTGAGGACCATTCCGTATACACAGAATTTTATTTTTCTGTATAACTCCTCCCTCTCCTCCAAGGTGAATGATTTAACACTTGCTATAATTTTAATAAGATAGAAAAGAAGCTTTCCCCTAAAATACAAGGTCTGATGTTTAATTTACGAACTCATCCTAGAAAGGTGCTACCTACCTCATTGCAGAACAGCATTACACTCACCTTCGAAGTATTCCCCTTGGGAGGCTATTCACTGAATCCAGCACTTTCTGGAACTTTCTAGAACGGTCATCAGAGCTATCATCCTATTACCCTTGATGTGTGAAATGCAATAAAAATGTCTTCCTTTAATATTTTCTTTATTTTCGGATAAAGAGAAAAAGTAAGGAGGCTTTTCCAACACAATTATTTGTTTAGTGGCTAAAAACTCTCTCACAGACAACTAAACGATTAAGTTGGCCAACTTGCCATCTGCTTTGAAGGGTGGACTAGGCACTGGCATCATTGCATAGCTTCCTAAGGGGGTACACTGAAGGTGACTGTAGAGATATTCAGCAGTGAGGTACGTAGCACTTAGAACAATTTAGTTCGTGGACGTGACTGTCAGACCTCATATCCCTCTTTGTTTTGGGTTCTATCTTACCTGAAGCACTTAAAACTATATGACACTAACATGGACTTTCGAAAATCACAGGAATGGTGTAAAAGTGTCACCTGTAGAGAAAAAGCTCATCAGTTCAGGAGTGGAAGTGAACTGGAGCCGAATCTGGCAGACACACTGGTGATCTGATCAGGGTTACCACCCATCGTCACCGAAAGCAATTTCGTTTGTGTGTTCTCACATAGAACCTTTGGGATGATCTGGTCATGTTTTAAGATGCTGATTAAGTTGAGAAATTATGTTTATCCTACCTGTTTGAGTATTATCATAAACTTTTTATGTGAGTCAGTTCTCTAAGAAAATTTCATTTGTTTTTGAGAATAAACACAACAGAACACACACCCACTCGACAATAAATCACACGCCACGGCTGTTTATTCTTTTAGATGGGAAAATTAGATGATTAAATATTTATTGAATACCTGTATTTTCCAAGACTTAGAAAACTGATTATACTCATGTAATTGCACTTCAGGTTTACAGAATCCTCCAGTACAGAAGATTATAGAATACTAGAAGCATGTCGTGTAATTATAAATTGACTGTAATTATCTGTTTTATGAACACTTTCTTTTTTTTGAAGTAAATTTGCAGTGGGAATCCTCTCAATAGCAATCTCCCCAGGAAATCTTAAAATACGATTCAATTTTTACACAAACTCTTAGAAATAAATCTACAAAATCAACCATAGCTGTAGTAACGCTTCAGTTCTGTGTAGGTTCTCTCAGTGGCAGTGAGGAAATCCAGTCACAGGCTCTCAGGAGCCACCTTGGTTCATCACTGCATGATCTCATCTCTAAGGTCCCTCTAGTGTCCCCAAAAGTATACGGTGATTGACATTGGCAGCAAATACAACAGCCAAAGTAGATCAGGGAAGGAAACAATTTTGAAAATACCAGGAGGAATCTTTTAATTGCAAGTTATTTGTAAGGGTTAAAATACTTCTGCTGTTTTAAACACAAAAATACGGTTAAAAGACATTAAAAATGGCCATTAGCCATAACAAAGTTAACCTCCTTTGAGACTAAGGGGGAAAAATATTTGAACTGCTGATCTTTTGGTTAGCTGACGTAGCACTTAAGCCAGTATGCTACCAGGGTTTCTCACTCTTTCTCCACACACACACACATGCATATATACATATACGTATGCATATCTGTATGTGTGTATATACATACACACACATACATGTATGTATATATACATACATGTATGTATATATGTGTGTGTGTGTACATACGTACATACACATGTATATATACAGTTCAAATCCTCCAGGCACTCCTTGGAAATTCTATAGGGCAGTTCTACTCAGACCTCTGGGGCAGCTATGAGTCGGACCTGACTCCACAGCAGAGGGAGGAGGTGGATGCACACACAGACACAGACACAGACACAGACACAGACACAGACACAGACACAGACACAGACACAGACACAGACACAGACACAGACACAGACACAGACACAGACACAGACACAGACACAGACACAGACACAGACACAGACACAGACACAGACACAGACACAGACACAATGTACCCCACGGTTATAGATTCAGGCAGTATATGAAAGGCACAAAATGTAAAGAGAAAGCCATCTTTTCCACATCCAGTTTCAGTTTCCTAAAATAACTCTTATTACATATATAAAAAAAAAAACTACTACTGTTGAGTTGATTCTAACCATAATGACTCTGTATGACAGAACAGAGTAGCCCCATAGAGTTCCCAGGGAGCACCTGGCAGACCTGAACTGGTGACCTTTAGGTTAGCAGAGGTAGCACTTAACCACTCTACCACCAGAGTGGAAACTCTACCACCAGAGTTTCCATTCTTACTATAAACAACAACAACAACAACAAATTGCCATGGAGTCAGGTCTCTAACAGATAATTTCAGAAAAGCAGGTAAACCAAACTGAATAACTCTCCTAGCAAGTATATATACAGCCTTTAAAACATATAGACAAGAAGGATCAATCTCATCAGTGTTTTGTCCCTTTGTCTTTTCACTTGGTCTTAAAATATGTCCATAGCATCACCTACAAATATGCCTCATTTTCGACAGCTACATAATGGTCCTGCCTTTGGAGGGACTCTAATTTGTTACTCTCATATTGGATGGGTTTTTTACCACTGGAAGCAATGTCATATTGAACATTCTGGCTCATACATTTCTTGGCCATCTATGGAGGGCTATCCAAAGATAAACAGGAATTCTCGAGTCAAAGTACAAGAAATTACAGTAAAATATTGTCAAATTTTGTAGTAAAACCAATTTATTTTGTGGCATTACCATTTTTTAAAAAACAATTTTGGTATTTTATACATACCACAATGAAGAAGTAAAGAAATGTCTAGCTAATCTAGATTCATAAATCTCAATTTTTGTTTATAAAAGATTTTGAAATATTGATAAAAGAAGTTTCATTTTAGAGAATTTATTTAAGGTTCACATATTATAGCTGAGGTACTGCCAAGGGGACCTTTGGTATAATAAGGTATATAATTCTGTTTATTGTTCAAAGGTACAGGCTTTTTAAATACGAAAAAAAAGTTTTGCTTAAATTTTCCAATAAAGACTCTTGACATTGTCACTAAAGATATATATAGGTAATTATAAGAATCTATTCTCAGACATGGTAATTTTTTTCTCTTCTCTGTTTTGCATTGAAAAAAAAAAAACAAAAACAGTGCCGTTGAGTCGGATCCAACTCATGGTGATCCTAGAGGCCAGAGTAGAACTTCCCCAAAGAGTATCCAAAGAGTGCCTGGTGGATTTGAACTGCTGACCTTTTGGTTAGCAGTGGTGGCACTTAACCCACTACACATCAAAATATTCTTATTCAAACTGAAGTATTATTTACTGGCAATTTTTACCTACATAATGTTATAAGTACTTTGGCAAATCTTAGTCTAATATAAAACATAATTTACTTACTTACCTTCAAATAAATCTTCTTTGGACATGCATATATGATGTATTTACATTTGCACATCTCTGAGAAAACAAAACATGTATTATTGTGTTTATTTTCATTAAAGTCAAACAATGAAATTAACTGCCTAATCACTACATTAACTTAACGAAGGGAAACATCAAGACTCATACATGAAATGGAAAGAAGTTTTATTTCAAACTGTTACATATAATTTTTATTCACTAATATCATAGGAAATCCTGATGGTTTAGTGTTCGGGTTCAGTGGCTGCTCACTGAAAGCTCAACAGTTTGAATCCATCAGGCACTCCTTGGAAACTCTATGGGACAGTTCTACTTTGTCCTATAGGGTCGCTATGAGTCAGAATAAACTCCTCAGCAGTGGGTTTGATTTGGTTTAATGTCACTGATAAGGACCCCTGATGGTTCAGTGGTTAAACACTCAGCTGCTAACTGAAAAGTTGATGGTGTCAACCTACCAGCTGCTCTGCAGGAGAAAGTTGTAGCAGTCTGCTTTTGTAAAGATTGTGGCCTTGAAAAGTCTGTGTAGCAGTTCTACTCTGCCCTAATAGATTAGATGGCAATGGGTTGATGTCTTCTTTAATGCCTTTGCTAGCTCACTTAATCCAGTTATTCACTGTACATATTGGAAACCAGTCCCTGAGAGCAGGATGATGACTATTGTTAGAACTTTGTATATGCAGTATATACATGTTCATTTCCTATACAGTGCTGTTGTTGGGAGATGCCATCAAGTTGGTTCCAACTCAGAGCGACCCTGTGTACCACCCTGTGCTCAGTCCCGTGCCATCCTCACAATCACTGCTATATTTGAGACCACTCTGAATCCACTGTGTCAGCCCATCTTGTTACGTGCCTTCCTCTTCTTCAGCTCTTCCTCAGTTGTTTTTGGAGAGCCTTGCACTTGGCTGGCTTGGCTTCCAACCTGAGGGGCACGTTGCTGGCACTATGTCAGACAATGTTCGTTACTATTCACGAGGCTTTCATTGGCTAGTTTTTTTCAGAAGTAGACATCAGGTCCTTCTTCTGAGTCTGTCTTGGTCCTGAAGCTCCACTGAAACCTGTCCACTAAGTGGGGTGACCCTGATGTATTTGAGGTTCTGGTGGCAGAGCTTCAGTATGACAGCAACACACAAGCCCTCCCAGTATGACAAACAGACACACAGCATTCCTATACACTAGTCAGCCAAAATTGTCAGACAATAGGATCAACCTTTTTTTACCTGTGGGCTGAGAACCTCACTTTTTAAGGGCTGCGTCTCTGAAACAGGAAGAAAAATTGTTTTATAAGACACTCATACATGGATTTGTATTTTTAGCCATAAACGTTTACCAATCTACCACAAGATAACTTATAGTATTATCAATAATCTGAAGAAAGAAATTTGACTATTCTAGAGATTTCTCTAACGTCAACAAGTAAGAATGAGCTAAACAGTGTGTGGATAGTATAGGACAGGACAGGACAGGATAGGATAAGGGTAATTCATACCCTATAATGTACCAAAAAAAAAAAAAAACACCTAAACCTTCTTACTAAGTCGATTCTGACTCAGAGCAACCCTACAGAACAATGTAGAAGTGCCCCACAGTATTTTCAAGGAGTGGCTGGAAGATTTGAACTGCCACCCTTCGGGTTAGCAGCTGATCTCTTAACAGTCATGCTACCAGGGCTCCCTGTATAAAAAAAAAGCCAAACCCACTGTGCTGAATTCTATTTGACTCATCGCAACTGTTTGGTCAGAGCAGAACTGCCCCATAGCGTTTCCAAGGAGTGCCTGGTGGATCTGAACTGACAGTCTTTTGGTTAGCAGACACAGCACTTAACCACTATGCCACCAGGGTTTCCACAGCACTGTATAGCATAGAATAATAAAAAAAAAAAAATGAAACTCACTGCTGGCAAGTCAATTCTGATTTAATCTGTAGGACAGAGCAGAACTGTTCCACAGGGATAGTATAGAACAGTGGTTGAAAACTCAAGCCCCGAAGCAAGACTTTACAGTGGTCAGTCTTACCTTCATAGTTTATTAGTTGTGACATTTGGCAAAATATCCAACCACTGCCCGCCTCAGTTTTATCACCTTTAAAATGGGAGGAAAAACTAGTACCTCCCTTACAGGGATTATGAAGAATTACCTGAGCCCATGTACATAAAGTGCTTAAAATAGTGTCTAGCACATTGTGTCGACTATACATTTTTGCTAGTCTTGTTGCTGTTGTTAAGAATTAGTTATTCTATATTGAGTATTTGGAAACTTGGTAGAGAAGAAAGAGTGCATTAAGCTGAAAACGATGAGCAGCGGCACTAAAGGCTTTGGTGGTATGTGTAAAATAATTTTGTGCTTTTATCAGGAATGTGGTGATATTTCATGGGTAAAGGGGAAAATCTTGAAACTGGAGAAACAGGATGTGTGGCAGGATATTTTGAATAGGTCATTTTGACATGACTATTTCGACAGCAGTGACATTTTGATGTGATCATTTCATCTTCACTGCATGAAACAGCTGCTTCAAAGTGTAAAATCTTGTCGCGTTACTCAACACTGCAGCTTGACTGCCTACCCCTACCCCTCCCTGTCTATGAGTCATCCCCTTGGATATGCATTGCAGTGTACAGTGTACATCCCTGTCCTTCCCAATTTAATGGATATTAAATTCTTTTTGTCATGGTAATTAAAACAGAAGGACTTGTTGCTGATTCTTGGCACATCTTTCACTACATCTGCTGACAGTGTATTTGGTCGGCCACTGAGCAGGGTGATTGTTGTCAGGTGCCTTCAAGTTGATTTCAACTCAGTGGTCCTGCAGGACAGGGTAGAACTGTGCTATAGGATTTTCTAGGCTGGTATTTACAGGCACAGAATGCCAGGGCCTTCTCTTGTGGAGCCACTGGATGAGACTCAACCTCTAACCTTGAGCTAAGCATTTAACAATTGCACCACCAGGGCACCTTTTAGACAAGTGGGGATTCTTCCCCTAATCCCCTTTAATGTCATTAAAACAAAGCATTTTCAGGAAGCTGTAGAAAGGTGAGCTGCTGCTCAGTTCAAATGCAATAAAGCTGTGAATCAAAGAATAATTCTGGACCCTGTTGTAAATCAAAATAAAGACAGGTGATACCTTTTGTGGCAAATTGTCAACTACAAATGGGCATTAGTAAAAATCATTAAATCAGTATTCTACCTTCAAAGATGATATGAAAAACACAAATTCCAAAAATGATACTCATTAGAAATGGGATGTAAGATTGATGGGCAGAATTTTTTGAGAGATTGATTGGTAGGAGAATTGTCTTATCAGGCCTAAGAGTTTTTAAGATAAAACTCATAGAGATGCAATGCATATTTTATCTGTCTAGAGTGACATTTTCTGGAGTTGTGTACAGTAGTTCTAATGCAAGATTTCTACAAATTGGGCTTATTGCTGGAAACTTTGGGCTATGTATATAGGCCCTTTATCTCCACTCCTGGTGTCTCTCCGTTCTCGTTATGGGGTTTGAGGTGAACAAATCTGAGAAGTGATATATACAGAAAAACTGCAAGTCTCTGGGCTAAGGTGTGTGTTAAATAGGAAACTTTAAAATTAACAAAAGAATGCTAAGTCAAAGCCACTTAATAGTTCATTTTTTAAATTTGTTCATCCACAAAGTCTTTCAAAACTGAAATGTGTCTCAGAACATTTTCTTCTGCTCTGCACCCCTGAGAAAGCACAAGCTGAACACCCCTGTTCCTCTGGTGCTGAAATAGCAGAGCCATGCTTGTGACACATCATGGGAGCTGAGCAAATTGTGCAGTTCACAACTGCATGGCCACAAATCGAGCCCTTACTGGTAACCTAAGGAAAGGACACATCATCCTGTTACCGCACAATCAGGTCCCACCCTGTTTTGATTCTCAAGTTGTTAGGGCCTAAGCACTTCTTGGAAACTCTGATGGCGTAGTGGGTTAAGTGCTTTATCTGCTAACTAAAATGTCAGCTGTTCCAATCTGCCAGGTGCTCCTTGGAAACTCTACAGGGGCAGTTCTTCTCTGCCCTCTAGGGTTGCTGTGAGTAGGACTCAACTTGATGGCAGTGGTTTTATTTATTTATTTATTTATTTGTTTTGTTTTTTTAAGCTCTTCTTAGAATCCCTGGTAGCACAGTAATTATGAACTTGCTGTTATCCCAAAGGTCAACAATTCAAATTCACCAGCAGCACCTTGGAAACGCTCTGGGGCCATTCTGTGCAGTTCAATAGTTGCTATGTGTCACATTCAACCAGATGGCAACGGATTTGGTTCAGCTTGGTGTGAGGGGTAGACCCTTCTTGTCTTAACTGTTCAAATGTTGTTGATAGTTACCATAACCTTGGGTCTGACTCATGGTGACACTATGTACAGCAGAACAAAGTGCTGCCCTTCCTGCACCATATTCACAATCGTTGGTGTGTTCAAGTCCATTGCTGTGGCTACTGTGTTTTCTGACTGTCTTCCAAACAAGGGAAGTCATCTTCCAGTGCTGTATCATGGAATATTCTGCTGTGATCTATATGGTTTTCAATGACTGATGTTCAGAAGTAGACCGTCTTCCTAGTATGCCTCAGTCTGGAGGCACTACTGAAGCCTGTCTACCACGGGTGACCCTGCTGGTATGAAATACCAGTGGCATAATTTCCAGCATTATAGTAGCATATAAGCCACAATGGTATGACATACTGGTCCAGAAGGTAATCCCTCTCAAATGCGTCTCCCAGCCTCTTTGGTGAGGTGGCCTGCCCTAGGTCTGTCCAAGGACTCAGGTATGATTGCTTCATCTTCCTCAGCTCAGATCATCTTATCTTGCCACCTACCACACAGCTGTTCCTGCAGAATGTGACCCTCCTACAAGCCCTGCCTGGGCAGTAACTGCCTCTGGGGGTAATTGCTTCCAAAGCTTTGGCTGGCCTGTCTGATTTTTCCATCACAACTGAAAGCGGGCATAACTTTTAGTAAGACTTTCTGAAGACTTGGGAAAAAAAGGAGGGGAAGGGTACAGAGGGAAGATAGATGAATAGACTGACAGACAGATGGATAGATAGATAGAAATACATGTGTTACCCCCTCCCTTAAAAGGCACACAAAGTATGTTAAAAAAATTCTGCATATCAGATGATTAAAAAAGTAATATTAAAAGCAACTAAAAAAATGATAACACATGGACTGCATTCTCTGACCACAATAAAATACAGAAATCAGTAATAAAAAGAAATGAAAAAAATCCCCATACATTTCTGATAGTAACCCATAAGCTTAAACAATATATGAGTTAAAAATCAATCATTATAAAATATATAAGATTAAATGAGTAAGAACAAAATCAGCATGTGTCAAATTATAAGTGACATAGCCAAAGTAGTTATTATAATTGGCTCAGTAAAATCCTGTGAATCGGAATATGTCAGGTAGCAGTCAAAACTGCTCACCAGGAATTTTAGCCTAATGTATTTAGTAACTTTATCCAACTTTCAGAATTATTAATCCTTACTGTGTATCATTTGTTTCTGATCTCTTCACCACAGAAAAACCAAACCCACTGCCATCAAGTTGATTCTGACTCGTAATGACCCTAGAGGGCAGAATAGAAATGTCCTGGAGGGTTTCTAAGGAGCAGCTGGTGGATTTGAACTGCCAGCCATTTGGTTAGCAGCCGAATTCTTTACCACTGTGTCACAAGAACTTGGAACTCCACTTAATCTCCTTCTGATATCATTTATTCTTTGAGTCTTTGTTCAGAGAAAACATGTTTGATTTAAACTCTCTGGTTTCATGGATAATCGTTGAAAAATTTTAATTGCTTTCGATCATGTTAGTGCATATTCTGTCTTTTTAATGTTCATTTCAGTCTTTTTCTTTCTTTTTTTTTTTTCCTGAAACTGGTTCCTTTTTTGGTTTTCGTGTTTCTGTGAGTGTTCGTCCTGGATTAACTGTTTCTGGGTGAGGAGAGCTGGTGAGGGGCTAGAGGGTGCTCTAGAGGCGCCAGCAGCTTAGACTTTGTTCTTGGTCTTCTGCCTCTGAGCATTTTACCGTCAATGTTCTACACTAGAGTGTTTAAATTCTACTCAGGGCACGCAGTCCTCCTAGTCCAAGTTAGAGTCCTATATGTGACTAACATTGACCAGCTGGAAAGGAAGACCTGGGTAGCACTCACGGTTTCTCCGCTTTTCCTTCTTGTGAAGACGCCGTGTCTTCTTACCTCTTCCTGTAACCCCGCATTTCCTGTAACCCTAGATGTCAAGGAGTGTTCAGGAAAGTTCTCATCATCTTTCCAAGGTCCCTGAGGAAGTTAGAACCGCTGTCTTAAATCTGCAGTGGACAGATGATGTCTTCTTTACTCTGGTTCAGGTTTCAGCTCAGTTAGCTGCCTCTTATGGGCTGAAATGTGTCTCCCCAAAAGGTGTGCTGGAGTTCTGACCCCTGTACCTGCCAATATACACCAGTTTGGAAATTGGGGTTTTCTTTTATTATGGTAATAAGGTCATTTGGTATAGGGTAGATCCTAACCTTAGTCCTTTGTGAATGATCAGTCTTATAAAAACTGTGGAAGAAATACAGACACACACAGAGAAAGAGAGACACCATGTGAAGATACATCTATAAGCAGCCAAGCAATGCCAAGGGATGCAGGAGACCGCAAAGTGGAAAAAGGCAAGTATCAAGTATCTTCCCATAGAGTCTAGAGAAAGACAGAGAGGGACTAGCCCTACGGATGCTCTGAATTTCACTTCTAGCTCCCAGAACTGTGAACAAATAACCTGTTGGTGAAAGTTACACACTTGTGGGTATTTTTGCGCTGGCTACACAGGGAACTCTCCACCTTCATTTGTGCAGTTTGTGGTTATAGGTGATTTGTATTCTCAATCAATAAAAATGGTCTTTGTTTTCTATTTTCTTGACAGAGTTTGGTTGGATTTAGGCAGGAGAGATGGGAAGAGATGTCTTTATACAACCATTTAATACCAGGAGAGGAGACCTCACCATTGACTGAATAACCTGCAACTGTAAAGCATTTTCCAGTCCACACACCCGCACTGTAGTAACTTGGCAAGCATAGAAGATAAAGAAAATCAAATCTATGGAGGAATTAAAAAAATAGGCTAGAATAGGAGCTAGGTGAGGGCATACATTACCCCCCCCCACACAAATGGATTTTAAAGCAGGATCAAAATGTCCCCAAAGCTGAGTGAAAACACTCTCATTACAATGTCCTTGACATTAAGCTGCTGTATCAAAACAGAAAAGCATCAAAATGTCATGTGCCTGCTGGTAAAATATAGAGACCACGGAGAAAATGAACTTTATTCATTGTGGGCATGAGCATTTTATGCCAAAAAAGTGGACTTGTAATCTTGAAGCTAGTATCTGAAAGATTATTCATCACTCATGCAAACTTGTCAAAACTCCTTGAAAACAACGTCAGCCACAACTCTGGTTGGAAACAGGGTTCCCATTGAAAGGATGAGATAGTTTTAGACATGAGGGATACAGGCAATTTACTTTCATGCATGTAATTGGACCCTAGAATCAAAATGTCTTCCTTATGGCCTTCCTTGTCTTCCTGGAATACCCGTATGGACCATTCCTTAAACATTAGGCATCTTCAGTAGTTCTTTAAAGTCAAATACAAGGCAGGAGGTACAGTGCGAAAGAGAGTAACACATGTTTTAGAGTCAGATAGCCCGAGTCTAAATCTTGACTCTGTTGCTCTTTGTGCGATGTTTGGAAAAAAACTTAGCCTCTTTGGAAATAAACTCAACTTTCAGTTTTTTCATCAGTACTAACAGCAGCTACCTCGTACAGATGTCAAAAGGAATAACTAAATGAACATAATTAAAGCAGCTGGAAAAAAGTACGTCCCCAGGAAATGACAGTTTTAGACAGCTAAATGTTTGAGAAAACATGCTAAGCTGTGAAGGGAGGAAAAAAAATCACCATGCTAGTTTTCTAGTTTCCTGCAGAAACTAGGATAAAAGACAGGTTTTGAAGAACTGAAGGGAAAACTACCATGAAGTATTTTCAGCTAATAGGAACTTCTAGTCCTCTGAAGAAACCCATAGTTATTATATAGGACTTCACATCCAGGCAAAAGAGAGAGGGAAGCAGAATGAAGCATTGACTCAAGAATGAGTTGAAATGCATTTGGGAATGTACTGGAGGTAAATCACTTTGACCGAAGTGGGAAGAGAAGAAGAGAAGGATTCAAACATCACAGGTTATGCAAACCCAAGTCTTGTGATATGGGCAACATGGAATCAAATGCATTAGCTCTTTGGCTCCTTGACTTCGAAATGGACAAATTGTTGACTGTGAAGTGCAGCCTCTAGGACTTGTTGTCCCTGAGTCTTTAACATTTAGAAAATGTGACATTTCTTGATTTTTCTGTCTTCCAAGTTCCTCTTAGGGAAACACACAGGACACATAGCTAAGTCATTCTGAATTAGGATCAGTTCATAGGAATGGCCCATGAGTGAATAAGACATGCTCAGGAAAGAAGCATTTATCTCACTTTAGGTAAACTACTGCTTTCAAAAGCACTGAACAGTATACTGGAAGCCTAGAAGAAGTGTCCTACCTTCTATTTCCATATCATCACATTTTCTAACACTACTTGAAAATAAATACATTTTTATGACACATGCCAATTTTATAACACATACCAACATAACACAATACCAATGTGATATAAAGTTACATAATAATTCTGTCCATAAAATTCACCCCCCCTTTTTTTGGAACTATGACTCTTCTAAGTTCATTTTTACAATGTACACTTCTCCCCCTGTGATTTAGAATTCCCACTAAGTCTCCAGTTTAAAAAGTAACTTTAGCCAAATTTCTTTTATGGTTGTCCATTTCTTTATCTTTAAGGTGAAGCATTTAGCATTAAATCTTGCAGTCTGTAAGACTGTGAACTCTACAGGTAGTTCTGTATGTTCATCACTGATATCCATGAAAATGAATAACAGACTAACAGAGATACACAGCTTACAGCAGAAGGCTTGATGTTGCTATGGTGACAGCAGGGTCATGGTCATAGCAAGGTTCAAAAACACAGTTACGTTAGCAAAACACTTTAGTGTGGTTAGACTTTATATTGAATACATTCAGTTGATGTCTGAAGGTTTTTTGAACAAAACTATTAAATTAAAAAAAGGTCTCATTTCTATCACAAGAGCACAGTCTCTTTCAATTGTTACCCAGGAAACACAGGAAATGATTCAAAAGACCAAATTTTCATCTCATTGTGGTAAAGATAAAATAGACTATGTCTTTTTTGTCTCTGCCCGGAAGGTTGTTTATTTATTTTTTTAAGTAAAGGAAACAAAAGTTTTGTTATGGATTTCGAAATGAGGTATTCAGAGAAATTGCCTTTTCTCACAATCAGTTTGCTCATATGCAAGTTTCTCCTGCCGGACAAAATTTCTCCTTTGAAACGTTTACATAAACATTAGTTGGAATGTGAAGTTCAAGGTGTATTTAATACATCTAGGACAGTAAATGACTTTTCTTAGGTATTTAGAACAGTTAAGTCTTCCGTTACTAACTGAAAGGCTGGGCACCTCTAAAGACAGTCGTGTCAATCTGCTTCTGAAAGGTGACAGCCTTGGAAACCCTGTTCCGTGTGGTGACACTCTGCATACACCGGGTCAGAGTGAATTAGAATCAACCGATGGGACTATTAACTGTAACAATAACGTAGTTTGCATTTTTCAAAATACAACTTTTGAATTTCATTAAAAAGGAAAGTTGAGAAATGGGGCGTTCCCGATCTATGATTTAGCTGGTTGCCTTAGAATTAATGCTTGCCAACGAAGATTTCTCTGTAAGATTTACGCTGACCTCTTAGTAGTGTAGACTTAATTAAGCAGAGAACGAAATTGAATGTTGTATAACTGAGGCCCCATACCGTCATTCCAAACCTATTCTGCAGTACCCCTCAATCTAAACCTAAATCTGGAGTACCTAGAGAAACATGCATAGCAACGTTAGAAAATAATCTGGTAGTTGTGGAGTTAAAAAGTATTGACATCCTTTCATTTTTCTTATGAGGAAATGAAACTAAATTTATTAAAGGCTCTGATTAACTATTTTTTAGTTAATTGATGCTTTACTATAACTTAATAGTAAGATAGCATTTTGTTGGTAGGTATGGCCACAAGAGAAAAGAATGCATGTAAATCTAAAACAGCCATGACCTTCAGTAATGAAAAAATATTTGTTGAGTATTGATTGTAATATCTGACAAAGAAAGCAATTTTGGTAGAGAGAGAATAATGTTTTTTGTTTTGTTTTGGTTTTTATTTAAGTCTTTTGCTCTTGACTTTTATATTGTGGTAGAACTTGCACCCAGATATAAAAGGAAAATTGACTAAGACTGTCCAAATAGTCTCAATAGTATTTATAAATATTGCCTTGGGACTTGAGGTCCGTGACAAGTAGGTTTAAAGTTAGAACTTGCCTACACACATATACATTTATTTAAGGAACTAAAGTAAATATAACTCAAATAGCCAATTACGTTTTTAAGAATAATTTTTTACTTGTTTTTTGGATTCTAAATATTGGTATTTCCTTTCAGTGTGAAGGGATTTGTATGAGCTTGAAACATTTCTGGCTGTGGCTGATCAAGCTTATGGCTAAATTCTGTAGAAACATGGTAGTGCATTGCCATGAAGAAGCTTTCAACCCTCTTTGTGCAAACTACCCAGGAAAGAAATAATTTGAAAACTATAAATGGAAGTTATAATTGAAAATATCTTATTAAAATCATTTTCTATCTCTAGTCAGAGGAGCTAGGAACGGCCTTATGAATCAAGGTTTATTTAATCTGTTGGGTGCAGCCAGGATCAGGGAAGATCTAAAAATGAATATAATAACATTTCACCACGTGCCACTTATCTAATGATGTCAGTTATTTAGGTGCAGACATGAACTTAAAAGTGAGTGCAAAAATTCTTAGGACATGAAATTAAAGTGAAAAAAGAGTCATGAAATTCTCTCAAGAACACTTATTCACCATTTTATTATCAGGAAATCCCTCAAAGTGTATTTGTGTGTTTTCAATTGGGTGCCAGTCTAATGAATTTCAAATTATGCATCATGGGTCTTTCAGTGATTAAATGACATTACTTAATTTAGTGAGGGGCTAGTGATAGGTGGTGCAGTGGTTAAACACTCAGCAGCTACCCAAAAGACCAAATCCATTAGCCGCTCCTTGGAAACCCTATGGAGCAGTTCTGTTCTGTCCTATGAATCCAAATTGACTCAATGGCAGTTTCTTTTCTTTTCTTTTTTTTTAGGTAATGACAGCAACAAAATGATAATGATGATTGTTATGACTTTTCTTTTCCTTCTTTAATCTATCTGCTCAGAGTCGGTAAACTGAGCTTTAGATGGGTTAGTAACCTGACCAGAGTCATTCATCCAAATACGTGTTGAACTCCTGCTCCAGACTAGGGACTATTCTGGATGCTTGGATTACATCAACAAACAAAATAGACAAAAATCCCTGCTATCAAAGAAATTACATTTTAGGGAAAACAGATGATGAATAAGAATAAAATCCCTCTCGACAGCACTTGGCTGGCTGGCTGGCCCTAAAATCCCAAACCCATTGCTGATGAGTCAGTTGTAATCCCAGCAATCCTGCAGAGCAGAGTAAAACTGCCCCCGTAAGGTTTCCAAGGCTGTAAATCTTTATGGGAGCAGACTGCCATGTCCTACTCACTTGGAATGGCTGGTGGGTATGAGCCACTGATCTTTTAGTTCACAGCTGAACACTTAATCACTGTGCCACCAGGGCACCTAAGAATATAATAGGTAAGGAAAACATTTGGTATGTAATATGGGAAAAGGAAAAATAGAGTGAAATAAGTGGGCCAGCTGTGTCAAGGTAGGTTATAATTTTAAGCGGAATATTTCAGAAAAGCCTCCGAGATAAAGTGACATTTTACATACTTGAAAAGTACTGAGGAGCTGATCACATGGAGTTACAGAAGAAAAGAATTCTAGGCAGAGGGAATAGTCATGGCAAATGGCCTGAGATTAGAATGTGTCTTGAATATTGTAAAAAAAACAAGGCTTTGGCTGATGTAGGTTGTGAACAAGACAGGGGAATGGTAGGGGTGATGTCAGGTGAGTAACAGGCTGTATTGTAAAGAATTTAGTCTCCATAGAAGAAGTCTGGCATTTGTCCCAGCTTCTGAGAGGTAACTTATAAACTCTTAGGCTTTTCTTTGTTACTTATGGCTAGGCTTTCAGACTGTAAATGATAACTCATGCTAATGAGCTATCTTAGGGTAGGCGCTGGTCATGCCAGAAAGACCAACCTTGTGATTAAGGGGCTGAGGCTTTGATCTATATCATAATAGCCTGACATCTGGGTAGAGGAGAGGGCTAGAGACTGAGTTCCACCAGGCAGGTAATAAATAAATCATGCTTATGAAATAAAACTCCCAAACCAAACCCACTGATGCTGAGTCAATTCCAACCCATAGTGACTGCATAGGACAGAGTAGAACTGTCCCATAGGGTTTCCAGGAATGCCTGGTGAATTTGAACTGCTGACCTTTGGGTTAGCAGCCATAGTTAACCACTGCACCACCAGGCTCTGCCATTCCTGGTGAAGACATCTTTCGTTATAGAGTCCTGACATCTGGAATGGTTGTACACAAATCTTTGCATTCTCCCCTTACATCTTAGAGGATGTACTCAAAATTTCTTTTCATAGCAAGATAAGATGGAATTAAAAAATAACTAGTGTTATTGGCAGCTTCTTTCTTTGTCATAAGTTTCCAGGAAGGGATGTCCCACAAGACCATGTCACATGGAGAAAGAAAACAGAACTGAGCTTGGATTCAGGAACAGCTGAATCGAAGTGACATTCACCAGGTATATTAGTTTCTTGGGGCTGCACTGACAAACTGCAACAGAATGGGTTGCTAAAAATGACAGTTTATTCTCTCACAACTTTGGATGCTACAACTCTGAATGAAGGGTGTTGCTGGACCATCCTCTTTCTGAGTGCTCTGGGGGAAGACCCTTTCTTCTGGTAGTCCCAACCATTCCTTGGTTTATAGCTGTAGCGTAACTCTAATCTCTGTGCTTTCCTTGTCACATGGAATCTTTCCCTCTTTATGCCCATCTACGTCTCTTTTATTTTATGTGGATGTCATTATATTGGATCAGGACATACTCTTCTCCAGCATGACCTTATGTTGGTAACATTCTCAAAGACCTTCTCTCCAAACAGGGCTACATCCACCTGTATCAGTGGTTAGGACTGCAGTGTGTCTTTTTTTTGGCTTACATGATTCAGTCTGTAACTCTTTCATGATTGCTGGGATATATGGTTGCCATCTACATTTTCTACCTCTCTGTTTCACCGGGAAGCTGCTTTCTCATTTGTTGTGGATGCTTCTGCAAGGTAGAAACTTTTCTGAAGAAACAGGCATATGCTGCAAATTAGTGTTTCTACAGGGTGTTGTATAGCATGTGTGCATTTTTGGTAGGCAATAGATGTTTTGAACATTTTTCTTTCAGACACTGTATGTCCCTCTGAATTCTAAGGGTGTCCAGGGGCAGAATTAGTGGAATAGTGTATGTCCTTCTGGACTTGCAGGATAGGGTTGTTATTAGGGGGCAAAAAAAAAAAAAAAAAAAAAAAAGATCTATGTTACCTACCAAAAACTCAATAATACTCAAAGATTCAGCATGATTCCATTAATAAAAACACCGGGTATCTACAAAAACTTCAAAGCAGAAAATAACTGGGTCATGAAAGGGATAATAAAGAGTTTCTCCAAGATAAAGATGAAAGCAGAAATCTTGTCATTTATCCTTGATTATTATAGAAGGTGATCACATCAGACCTCCATAGGGTAGCCTGTACATGATGGGGTCAGGCCAGCCAAGCCAAGTGCCGTCGAGTCGGATCCGCACGTTAATAAAAAAAAGCCAAAAGAAAAAATGCCTGAGCCTGAGGCTGGCACAGAAGCAGCATAGCTAACACCATCAAACAGACTTGATCATGAGCTCAGAACCGATCAGGCTGAGCACTGGGTTCTTTAGTTTATGTCTACACTAGCTATGTACCCAAACTAAACCCATTACCACTGAGCCAATTCCTACTAATAGCAACACTGTAGGAGAGAGTAGAACAGCCCCGTGGAGTTTCCAGCGAGCTCCTGGTGGATTTAAACTGCCAACCTTTTGTTTAGCAGCTGTAGCACTTAGCCACTCCACCACCAGGGTTTCCTAGCTATAGACAGAAGCTGATTTTAAAAAAGATGCCCAAGAGTCAATTTCCCATGTCAAGGTAGGGGTGGCAGCACAGAACTGACTTTATTTTTTTACAGAAACAAAAGGATGTGACAGAATGGCATTCTGGTGTCATATACTGAAATGTATTAACCTTTCATGTAAGAGGAAATTTAAGACCTTGCAAACATTTGTTTAAATCTATTTCTCTGGGTCTATTTTTAGCATTTCCTTCCCTCTTTTCTCCTCTTTCAATGCAACTTTATACTTCTAACGTTTCCTCTTCAGTAACGCCTTTTCAATTCCCTCAAAGTAACTGTCTTCAATCATTTTTTTTTTTATTTGATATGACTGAGTGGAAGTGTACATTCCCATGTAAATGTACATGCCCACCTATATGCAGCTTCCACTGCTCTCCCTGTCTGGTGACAGCACACTATTCCTCTCTGCTCCATACGTGTCTCATCCTCCCAAGAGTCTCCTGTCCCGTCCTCTCCAACTACTCTCCTTCCTCCAACCAGAGGTCAGCAGGCTGATATCCTATAGATGTATAGAACCATAAAGAGCATACAACATATGGTCACTCTGCGTTGCCAAGTCCAATCCATTCATGTCCAAAGAGTGGATCTTTGTTATGATTTATGGGCAAGGGCAGCATCAGGGCCGGGGGCCATGCTCCCAGGGGAACCCCGAAACTGCTGGACCATCAACTGAGGTCTTTTAGTGGAGATGTCAGGATTTTGATTGGGGCTTCTGTTCTAGCACTCTTCTGTTAAATTCTGTACATGTTTATGCCTCCCACAAATAATTGTTAGTTGTCTCTGAGCAGCAACCAAGTATTCTTCATTGTGTGATCTTGTTACTTGGGTGAGTGTCTTCTTCATTATAAGGCTCAGTAAACATGTTTGCTATTTGTTTAATTAAAAGTTTATGAAGGCAGGAAAGGAAATAAAATGCACACAGCTTGGAAAAGAAGAAACAAATCTATCCCTATTTGCAGATGATATGATTATCTTAATATAAAATCTCAAGGAATCTAGCAAAAAAAAAAAAAATCCTCCTAGAACTAATGAAGGAGTTTAGCGAGGTATCAGGATATAGGGTCAATTAAAAAAAAGAAAAACATATTTCTATACTCAAGAAATGAACAATTAGAAATTGAAATGAAAAATATAATGCATTTATAATCATGTTAAAACATAAAATAGTTAGGCATAAATCTATCAAAATATGTAGTGGACTGACAGAGACTGGATAAACCCTGCAAGTATGGTCACCCTGGACATCTTTTCAGTCCAGTACTGAAGTCACTCCCTTCAGCCAAACATTGGACAGGACCGTAAAAGAAAACGGAAACCCTGGTGGCAGAGTGGTTAAGTGCTATGGCTCCTAACCAGAAGGTTAGCAGTTCAAATCCACCTGGCAGCTCTTGGAAACATTATGGGACAGTTCTACTGTCTATAGGGTAACTATGAGTTGGAATTGACTCGATGGCACTGGGTATGAAACAAAAGACTAAAGGGGCATGCCAGCCCAAGAGCAAGGACTAGAAGACAGGAGGGGACAGAAAAGCTGGTAATAGGGAACCCAGTGCTGAGAAGGGAGAGTATTGTCATGTTGTTAACCAATGTCGTGAAACAATATGTGTGTTAACTCTTTGAAGAAAAATTATTTTGTTTTGTAAACTTTCGTCTAGCACACAAAAAACATAGTGGATCTGCGTGCTGAAAATTACAAAACACTAATGAAAAAATCAAAGAAAACCTAAATAATGGAAAGATACATGGTGGGTTCATGAGTTGGAAAAGTCAACATAATAAAGATGCTAATTCTCCTCAGCTTGAATTATAAGTTTAACGCAATTCTTATCAAAATTCTGGCAAGATTCTTTCTAGATATAGACAAGATTATTCCAAACTTTGTATGCAAAACAAAGGAACAACAATATCCAAAACAACTTGAAAAAGAAGAAAGGGATCACATTACTTAATTTTAAAACTTATTGTATAGCTACACGATAAGATAGTGTGAGATATTGGCAGAGAAACAGATACATGAATCAACAGAACAGAATAGAGGATACAAAATAGACCCAATCTAGCAGTCACCTGATATTTGACAAAGATGCAAGACCAATTCAATTCAAACATGTACATTGACCAGTTCAGGCTGTTGGAACCATTGGTCATTTAGAAGCAAAATAATGGACCTCGACCTAAACTCACACTGTATACAAAAGTTAACTGGAAGTGGATTACAGATAGAAATGTAAAATGTAAAGTAAGAAATTTTAGGAAAATCATTATTACTTCAAGTTAGGCAAAAGCTTGTTAGACACAACACCAAAGATACAATAAATAAAAGAAAACTTGGTAAATTAGATTTTATCAAAATTAAAAATTCTTGTTTTGTTGGAGAACCTGTTAAGAGGATGAAAAGACAAGCCATGCAGTGGATGCAAATTTGTGCAGATCTTGTGTCTAACAAAGTACTCATATCATTAATATCTAAGTGTGCTAAGCTTAACAGTAATTAAAAAAAATAATTCCATTAGAAAATAGACAAAAGACTTGAACAGACATTTCACCAAGGGAGAAATAAGGATTTCAAAATAAGCGCATGAATATACATTTCAACACTACTAATCCTTAGCCAAGTGCCGTCGACTAATCCTTAGGGAAATACAAACTAAAACCATAATTAAGTAGCACTACACAAAATGGGAAACAAGACAAATGTCCTTCAAGTGATCAATGGATAGAAGAAATTGCAGTACATCCATGTGGTAAAATCTTGCTCCATAATAGAATGGATGAACCATTGATAAACCCCCAAAAACAAACACAGTGACACCAAGTCAATTCTGTGTTTCCAAAGAGTAGCAGTGGATTTGAACTGGCAACCTTTTGGTTAGCAGCCATAGTTCTTTACCACTGTGCAACTAGAACTACTGATAAATAGCACAAATCTGATAAACCCCAAGGTTATTTTACTGAGTGCAAACAGTCAGTTTCAAAAGGTTACATATGTGATCCGTTCATAAAACAGTCTGAAAGGGACAAAGTTATAGTGATAGAGAAGAGAACAGTGGTTTCCAGGGGTTTGGGTTGTGGGAAAAGTGTTACTATTAAGGAATAATATAGAAGAATCTCCTTGGGATGATGAAACAGTTCTGTATCTTGACTGTGCTGATGACTGCTTGAGTCTACACATGCAGTAAAATTTCACAGAACTGTATACCAAATGGCAATACCAATGACATGAAAGAAGAAATCCAAGCTACACTGAAGGTATTGGTGTCAAACAAGGCTCCAGGAATCAGCTGAATACCAGCTGAGACATTTGAACAAACAGAGGCAGTACTGGAAGTGCTCACTCATCCATTCGAAGAAATTTAGAAGACAGCTGCCTGGCCAATTGACTGGAACAGATCCATATTTATGATTGTTCACAAGAAAAGTGATCCAACTGAATACAAGCAAAATTTTGCTGAAGATCATTCTAAAGTGGTTATAGCAATATATCAAAAACAAAACATAAAAACCTGCCAGAACTTCAACTTGGATTTAGAAGAGGATGTGGAGCCAGGGATACCATTGCTGATAGCAGGTGGGTCCTTACTGAACCCAGAGAACACTGGAAAGATGTTTATCGGTGTTTGATTGACTATGCTAAGGCATTGGGCTGTGTGGATCAGAACAAATTATGGACAACATTGTGTAGAATGGGAATTCTAGAACATTTAGCTGCACTCATGAGGAATCTGTACATGGATCAAGAGGCAGTTGTGCAAACAGAACACGGGGGCACTGCATGATTTAGTCAGTGAGAGCATGCAACAGAGTTGTATCCTTCCACCACACCTTTTCCCTCTGTATGTTGACCATGTAATTTGAGAAGATAGACTACACAAAGAAGAATGGGGCATCAGGATTGAAAGCAGACTCATCAGCAACCCACATTATGCAGATAACACAACCTTCCTTGACGAAAATGAACACTTGAAGCACTTACTGAAGAAGATCAAAGTCCATAGCCTTCAGTATGGATTGTACTTCGACTTAAAGGAAAAAATAATCCTCACCACAAGACCGATAAAGCAACACTGTGATACACAGAGAAAAGATTTAGGTTGTCAAGAACTTCATGTCTCCACAATCAACATCCATGAAGCAGCACTCAAGAAATCAAAAAGACTCATTGCACTGGGCAAATTGTCTGCAAGAGTTCTCTCTCAAGTGTTAAAAATCAGAGATGTTACTTTCTGCATCTGACCCAAGCCCGGGGTGTTTTCAATTGTCTCATATCCATGTGAAACCTAGACAGTGAAGAAGGAAGATGGAAGAACAATTGACACCTTTGAACTGTGAAGGTGGCATGGAACACTGAATGTATCAATGTCCTGCCAAAAACCAAACAAGTTTGTCTTAGAAGTACAACAGAAACAGACCTTAGAATCAAGGATAGCCAAGCCAAGTGCCATCGAGTCAGATCCTACTCGTGGCGACCCTAGCAAGACTAAATCTTACATACTTTGGACATGTTATCAGGAGGAATCTTTGAGAAAGAACATCATGCTTGGTAAAGTGTCAACAAAAAAGAGGAAGACCATCAGCTAGATGGACTGACACAGCGACTGCACTGATGGACTCAAGCACAGCAGCAACTGTGAGGCCGGTGTGGGACTGGGCATTGTTTCATTCTGTTGTCCACAGGGTAACTATGAGTTGGAACTGACTTGTTGGCACCTAACTACCATAACAACAACATACTGAAATAAAAAAGAGCACAAGCCCAAACTGGCAAAATACTAATAGTATTTATATCTGAGTTAATAAAATTTAGTATTGGACTAACACCAAATAACTAGTTTTGATAATGTACTGTGGTTATTTCAGATACTGTTATAAGGAGAAGCTGGGTGAAAGGTATATAGGAATTCTGTGTATTATTTTTGAAACTTGTGCATGTTGAAATGTTTTAAATTAAAAGTTATTTTTTCATAGTTTGTAAAGGAACCCCAATGGTAAATGCTGATGGCAATTTATTTGTCTTCTATAATATTTCAAGAAAGGGCTCAAGTTATGCATGGATATAAGTCTCAGATATAACAGATCACTTTTTAATATCAACCCATTCATAATACATGTACATAAAGCTCTTGTCATCATGGCAAGTGTTATATTTCGGAATGACATTTTCCAGAATATCTGTGTCTTAGGCTGGGTTCTTTAGAGAAGCAGGAGAAATCTCATCACTGAGGTGATCATATCATTATACAATTGCCAAACTACATTGTGACTGCCAAGGCACTGAGAATCAAGGCCCAGCCAAGTTGACACACAACCTTAACCATTTCAATCTGCAAATCCATTCAGATTATCAATTTCTGCTTGGGTTACAGATTCAATGGTGCTATTAGGGTTTAATTTTCAAACTCGATCCGAATCGACGGCACTTGGCCACTTGGCTACTGAACCTTGAGCAAGTGTGGCTTTAAAATTCATTCAAATGCATGCCTAGATTTAGTGAAGCCATTCACATAGACTAGCATTAGCAGATCTTGGTTATATGTGTGGCTGTGAAATCCGAATTTATGTCATTTTCAAGAGTGGGAGACCTCAATGTTCCTCAAGATTCAGTCACCCTTGAAAATTGCCACAAGTACAAGATAGAAGTCATACCCCTGCTAACTAAATACACCTTCTGTAATATTTTTTCAAAACAACCATTGCCAAAGTTATTAAGATCTCCACACAGCCTTCTAGATCATCCGTATCACAGGGTTACCGGCAGTAGAAGTAAAACGTTCAATTTAACTTCTACATAGAAAGTTTTCACTAGTTAATGTACCCGAAACCATTGCCGTCGAGTTCATTCCAACTGATAGCTACCCTGTAGAACAGAGTAGAGCTTCCGCACAGTTTCCAAGGAGCACCTGGTGGATTTGAACTGCCCATCTTTTTGTTAGAAGCTATAGCACTTAACTACTCTGCAAAAAGAGTTTCCAGTTAACATAAAGAAGTAATAATAATAACTAAAACAAATATTCTTGGTAAGAGTCTAGCTGGGTCGTGAGTCAGATCCGACTCGATGGCACTTGGCTTGTTTTGTCTTGTCTTAAGATATACTCATACCATTTTAGGAAGCTATCCATTCATTTCCCAAGGAATCAGTTAAGGCAACACAAATTTATCTAGAAGAACCACTTGGATACATTCAATAAATCTATTTATGTGACAGTTAGAGTCGTAACTTTGCCTAGAGGAGAAACTACTGAAGAAGCGTTTAAACTCATTTATCAGGTAAAGTGTCCTTAAATTCATAAACAGCCCAAGTTGCTATACAAATCATGCTGGTGTTGAAGAAGATTTTTAAAGAGAAACTTCGTGGTGATCACTACAAACTACACTCATATCAAGTATCCACGGTGGATTGATACAAGGAATATGGTCTAAAAACTCTTAACCTTTCCTGAGCTTGTTCACAGTTGGGGTTTAAGGTTATTGCTCTACACAGCCAGGCAAAAGCTGCCCAGCGGATAATAAAAGGAAAGGATGTGTGGCTCTCAAATTTCCAGTATGTTGTATCAACTCTGAATTAAAAGATCCAGGTGTGTAAACAGCTACCAGACCTGAGAAAGACCTTCAAATATGTTCCAAATTGATTTAATTAGATTTCTGGAAGAACAAAAGATAAATGTGAAATCCAAATTTCTCATGACAATTCCTTCAGATCCTGTACTGATGCTATAGCAAAGCTCTTCAACAAATGAAATGAGCATCACATCTTCCTACGGAGCTGGCTACTCATTATGTCCTGCAGTATCGTCCCCCTCTTCCCCCCAAAAAGATGTTCACCTGCAAACATCCTCATCTTCTGAAAAATACTGCTTTATAACCTTAAGTCACTTGTGTGTGAATGTTTTTACAGAATGTCTAAGTTATCAGCATCTTAGAATATAAGGGACTTATTGACACAAATACGTGCTGTGATGTTACAATAGACACATTTCTGACCTTTGATGTTTCTTCACCTTAGAGTGTTGTATGTTGCTGTTGAGTCCATTTCAACTCATGGTGGTCCCGAGTACATGCAGTGTAGAACTACTCTAGGGTTTTCAAGGTTATGACCTTTCAGGAGCAGATTATCAAGTGTCTTCTAAGATTCCTCTGGATGCACTTGAACCATAAAACTTCTGTCAAATGGTAGAGCACTTGACTATTTGTATCACCCAAGGATTCCTTGCAAAGATGTTACAAGGAATCTATAAACTAACATCCCTTGTAAATATGGATTTCAAAAATTCTCAAGAAAATATAAGTAAATTGAGCCTGGAAATATTTAGAAAGATTTTTATGATGAACAAGTTCTATTTATTCAGCAGTGCAAGACTTATTCAACATTTGACAACTGATCTGGATAATTGCTCACATTAACAGAATGAAGGCAAGCAATTATACAATCATCTTAATAGATTCAGAAATCATTTGGTAAACATTAACACCCATTTGAATAATATACTCCTGACACATAACATTAATAAACTCACTGCCGTCGAATCTGGTCTGACTCATAGCAACCCTAGAGGTCAGAGTCGAACTGCCCCATAAAGTTCCCAAGGAGCACCTAGCAGATTTGAACTACAGTCCTTTTGGTTACCAGATGTAGCACTTAACCACTATGCCACCAGGGTTTCCTATAGTGTTACTAGGTAGTTATTAATTGAAGGAATGTCTTTGCTCTTGATAGATGCAAGTGGGATACAAAGATTGAAAATCACATTCCTTGCTCTCTCTCATCTGTTCAGTTCTAAAAATTTGGGGCACAAGATATAGTCACACACACAAAAATGTTGTGTTACTCTCAAAATATGCAGAGTGGTATAGACCAAGTGGATGAGAAATGAGTCAGGAAAGTTGCCAGAACAACTGACCCCTGAGAAATACAACTGAAGGCGCTGATAGCTTATTCGCCTGTATATCGCGAACACAGATCAGAGGATCCCTCCCACAGCAGAGCTCAGTCAGTTGTGGTGTGTTAATGAGTGAGTGCATGAATGATTCTTTACCATTCCCTAGTCTGTGGCAATACATAAGCAAGGGCAAGGAAACCTACTTTTCATTTGGTGGATTGCCACAGCCCATTTAATCTGGTTTCCACAGAGTATTATTATATCACGTGTGTCCTTGTGCCCAGCTTGCTTTGAATAAACAACCTTACAGAGTTACAACAGACCTCAGAGACTAATTCAATTCTCTCATTTTTCAGATTAAGAAACTTTAGCCCTGAAAAGTGAGTTGATGGAAAATTTAATTCTGTTAATTCTTAGTTTCTTAGTGCTGCTGTAACAAAAATACTGTAAGTGGTTGGCTTTAATAAACAGAAGCTTATTTTCTCACAATTTAGGATGCTAGAAGTCCTAATTCAGGGTGTCAGCTCTAGTGGAAGGCTTTCTCTCACTGTTAGCTCTGTATGAAGTTCCCTGTTTCTTCTGCTTGTAGGTAAACTTGAGGTAACTTGGGATCTCTCTTCTTCCTTTTATGCTTCCTGTTGTAGTCATACTTGCTAGTTTGTGTCTAATCTCTTCTATATTTCAAAATAGATTGGCTCAAAATGCAACCTATATTAATTCTGCCTCATTAACATAACAAAGTCAGCTCATTCCCAAATGGCATTATAACCACAGGCACACTGTTGCTGTTAGGCGCTGATGAGGTAGTTTCAAATCATCAAGACCCAGTGTAGAACCTAACGAAACACTGTGTAGCCCTGCCCCATTAGCACAGTAGTTGCTATGTCTAAGCTCATTGTTGCAGCCTTATGTCACACCAATTCACTGAGTGCCTCCCTCATTTTTACTGACCCTCTACTTTACCAGGAAGGATGCCTTCTCCAGGGATTGGTCACTCCTAACAACTTGTCCAAAGTGTGTGAGACAAAGTCTTGTCATTCTTACTTCTAAGGAGCATCCTGGCCATATGACTTCTAAGAAGATTCTTTTCATTTTTCTGGTACTCATGGTACTTTCACTATTCCTTACCAAAAGGAATTCAAAGACATCAATACTTCTTTGGTCTTCCTTATTCATTGTTCAGATTTCACATGCATATGAGGTGGTTGAAAATAGCATGGGTCAGGTACACCTCAGCCCTCAATGTAACGTCTTTGCTTTTTAACACTGTAGAAGAGGTCTTTGGCAGCAAAATTACTCAAAGCAATACATTGTTTGATTTCTTGACTAATGCTTCCACGTGCGTTGATTCAAATAAAATGTTATAGCTGACAACTTAAATATTTTCTTCATTTATTAAGATGATGCTTGTTGATACCGCTGTGAGGATTTTTTGTTTTCTTGAAAATGTTATCTCTGACAATTTAAATATTTTCTCCATTTATTAAGATGATGCTTGTTGATACTGCTATAAGGATTTTTGTAGAATCCATTCTGGAGGCTGTAGTCTTTGATCTTTATCAGTAAGTGCTTCAAGTCCTGGCAACCTACCTTTGAAAAAACTGATCAACATAAACCTTACAGATAGTGTTGGAACCACAGGCATAGAGGTTAGGATTTACAACACATAATTTTAAGAGGACACAACTCAATCCATAACACCTAGTGTGGTAGTTTTTAGTGGCCTGAAGTTGTCGCTAATTAAGAAAAAAAAAATACAACTCTATACTGTTACTTAGATACAGAAAAAAAAAAAGGCAGAAAGGGAAAGAGGGAGGGAGGGAAGGAGGGAGGGAAGGAGGAGAAATTTCTTTCTTGTCTTGCCAAAAGCTTATCAGAAAAACAGAATCCAAGGTCCAGGGAACGCAGTGGCCACACCACAGTCTAATTTGCAAATGTTTTCCTTGCTTCCGTCCTCCTTTCCTCACCTAATCCAGATCCCTTTTAGGCCTGTGTGTCTGTGCTAATTAATTGTTAGCTGTAGCCCTTCTGTTAAGTCTGTGGGGTTGGAAGCCGAGGAGAAATGTTAAAATATTTAACAGCCCTTAAGTCTGGGGCACAAGCTGATCAGCAGGTAGGAGAAAGAAAGACAATTTCCCCCTGGTACTGAGTAGCTTAAATTAAGGAAACCGAGTTTGCTGCCCTCTGTTTGAAATCATCTTTCTGACTTATTTTCAGTCTCAAAGGCTGGACATCAAAGAATCAGGGCCCGCTGGTCAGCACTATTTTAGACCCTCCAACTCCTTCTCGTGTATACTTAGAGTGCATTAAGAATGACACAGTTCTATCCAAATGAGGCCAAGCTTCATTAGATTAAGTGGAAATTTTGGGTGAAAAAGATTTCATACCAAGCTGCACATAGCCGAATGACAATGGAATCCAGAAAAGATCAACTAAATGGACTCAAATGTGGTTACTCTGTAACCAATGGAGAATATTAATAAATGACAATGAATTAAATGTGATTAACAACTAAGAATATCATTTGTCTTTTTGCTGGCTGATATACTGCAGATCAGAGAAGTTTGGGCAAAAGGAAAGCAGCAGAGAAAATGATTTGGCAAAGACTTCTTGATGTCCTTTGTTCTCATAGATTCCCAGGTTTTGAAAACTGTGTTGGGGATTAAGGGAGATATTTCAACAATGTTAAAATGTTGACTGGGGAGGATGATTGTTCTCTGCATGTCATTAAAAACCACTGAATGGGAATATACAGTGTACATTTTGCCAGAGACAAAAGTCATCAAAAAGAGAACTTTTTTTAGCATGTTCCATTTATTCTAAAAAGAAAAGTTGGGGGGGTAGACATGTTTCAGGGGTCTTTTAGTACGTGCTATGTTCTCAAAAAGGGCTTCTATGTGAAACTTAATCTTGCTTTTGATAATAGCTGTCTAACGACGTTCTAAGTGCCTTTATAAATGTGCCCAGTGTGAGAAAGCTGTTTTATTTTACTTTGTCACACAGAGATGCAGTTAGATTTCAAGCACTGGGAAAGAGGATCACTTTTCTAGAACAAATTCATCCAGTAACTGCAAGTCACGAGAACTGCTAGTCAGAAGAAAAGCATTGCCTGTAAAAGATTATAAGAGTCAGGCTCTGGGCACCAGGTAGCAAGTTCTTATCTGGCCAACCAAATAATCCATACTTGGCCACATGTAAGTATAAAATGGTATACTAGCCACTTACACATGGTGAGTTATTTAATTCTCCTAACCATCCTGTGGGAAACACTGGTGATATAGTGGTTCAGTGCTACCTCTGCTAACCGAAAGGTCAGCAATTCAAACCCACTGGTCCTCTTTGGAAACTATGGAGTAAGTTCTGTCTGTCCTATAGGGAAGCTATGAGTCAGATTCGACTTGATGGCAGTCGGTTTGTTTTCGGTTTTGAAAACAGCCTCTGAAGTAAGAACCATAATTCTCCCTTTTTGACAGAGTAAACTGAGTCTTGTTGTGGGCAGTGAAACTGATTAAGGTTGAACAACTACTGAGAGCTGGAATTAGGATTAGGTGTAGTCTGACTGGCATCCAAATCCGTATCTTTAATATTAACACGTCCCCAGTTTCATGCTGTCAGTTTAGGAAATTCAGATCAGAAAGAAAACTCGAACTGACAAATTTTGAGTCCTGAATGTCAAACATAACTAGTTATCTTTTGAATTACTCATATATACCTGATTACTTGTTTACTCATTAGTGAAACAAGATAGCACTATCTATGCTATACAGCCAAGCCAAGTGCCGTCGAGTCGGATGTTATACAAAGAAGGATTATTATGTTTGTGAACTTACTTGTTCTAAGTGCTATGTACCTTACTGTTGAATATCACTATGATTACCTTCAAAGTACTCCAATGCCAGCACTCAGTCCACACTTCAAAGCAATTTTGGAACTCTTTCTGCAGTGGCCACTGCACAAGGTGGCATGGATGCAAGTTCACGAACTTAAATTGCACAGCTGCCTGTGAGGGAGTTTTTAACCAGTAAACAAATAACTATATTGGAACATCACCCCTACTCACCTGATCTAGCCCTCCGTGACTTTTTTCTTGACCTGAAGATAAAGGAAATATTGAAAGGAAGATATTTTTATGACATTCAGGACATCAAGGGTAATATGACAATAGCTGTCATGGGTATTCCAGAGAGAGTTCCAAAACTGCTTTGAAGGGTGGACTAAGAGATGGCGTTGGTGCACAGCTTTGCAAGGGGAGTACTTTGGAAGGTGACTCTGGTGGTCAGGATTATGTCAACTTAGCTACTCCATGTTTGGCTGCTGTATTAAGTGGCAGGGCGGGGTTTAAGATGGCTTCCCGCCCCTTGGCTCTCATCTCTTGATCTTCCACTACCTCACTCCTGGTACCAAATTGTCTTAGGCTGGGTTTTCTAGGGAAGCAAAACCAGTAAGTTCTGCCCATGGGGAGTTCCTTATGACCAGCTGACCAACGCAGAGCAAACTCGTGCTTGGTTTACAGATGGTTCTGCATGATATGCCTGTACCACTTGAAAGTGGACAGCAGCAGCACTACAGCCCCTTTCTGGGACCTCCCTCAAGGACAGTGGTGAAGGCAAATCCTCCCAGTGGGCAGAACTTTGAGCAGTGCATATGGTTGTTCACTTTGCTTGGAAGGAGAGATGGCCAGATGTGCGGCTGTATACCGATTCATGGGCTGTGGCCAATGGTTTGGCCAGTTGGTCAGGGACTTGGAAGGAACATAACTGGAAGATTGGAGACAAGGACTTATGGGGGAGAGGTATGTGGATAGACCTCTCTGAATGGGCCAAAGAAGTGAAGATATTTGTGTCTCATGTGAATGCTCATCAAAGAGTAACCTCACCAGAGGATGAGTTTAACAATCGGCTGGATAGGATGATACGTTCTGTGGAAGTCTATCATCCTCTTTCTCCGGCTACCTCTGTCATTGCTCAGTGGGCCCATGAACAAAGTGGTCATGGTGGCAGGGACAGTGGTTATGCATGCACCCAGCAACATGGACTCCCACTCACCAAGGCTGACTTGGCTACAGCCACTGCTGAGTGCCCAATCTGCCAGCAGCAGAGACCAACACTGAGTCCTCGATACAGCACTATTCCTGGAGGTGATCAGCCAGCAACCTGGTGGCAAGTTGATTACATTGGACCACTTCCACCATGGAAAGGAAAATGTTTTGTCCCTACTGGAATAGATACTTACTCTGGATATGGATTTGCCTACCCAGCACGAAATGCTTCTGCCAAAACTACCATCTATGGACTTACAGAATGCCTCATCCACCGTCATGGAATCCCACACAGCATTGCCTCTTATTAAGGGACTCATTTCACAGCAAATGAAGTGCAGCAGTGGGCCCATTCTCATGGAATTCACTGATCTTACTATGTTCCTCATCATCCTAAAGCAACTGGCTTGATAGAACGATGGAATGGCCTCCTGAAGATACAATTACACTGCCAGTATAATACCTTGCAGGGTTGGAGAAGTGTTCTCCAGGAGGTTGTGTATGCTCTAAACCAGTGTCCAATATATGGTGCTGTTTCTCCTATCTCCAGGATTCATGGGTCCAGGAATCAAGGGGTGGAAAAGGGAGTGGCACCACTGACTGTTACCCTAGTGACCCACTTGCAAGATTTTTACTTCCTGTCCCCATGACCTCATGCTCTGCAGTGTTAAATGTCTTAGCTCCAAAGGGAGGAATGCTGCTACCTGGAGACACATCAACAATTCCACTGAACTGGAAGCTTAAATTGCCACCAGGCCATTTTGGGTTCCTTGTGTCTGTGGATCAACAGACAAAGAAGGGAGTTACAATGCTGGCTGGTGTGATTGATCCCGACTATGAAGATGAAATTGGATTGACATTACATAACGGAGGCAAAGAAGAGTATGTTTGGAATGCAGGAGATCCCCTAGGATGCCTCCTAGTACTACCACATCCTGTGATTAAGGTCAGTGGAAAACTACAGCAACCCAACTCCAAAATGAGTGATAATAGCCCAGACCCTTCAGGAATGAAGGCTTGGATCACCTCACCAGGCAAGGAACCAAGACCAGCTGAGGTGCTTACTGAGGGCAAAGGGAATACACAACGGGTTGTAGAAGAAGGTAGTTCTAAATATCAGTTACAGCCACATGACCAGTTGCAGAAACGAGGACTGTAATTGCTTTATATGTGTGTACTGGATATTTTGTTTACTTATGAAACATAAGATGTAAATGGGCTAATGAATTTTCAGTTGTACATGTGTTAGTTATATCATGTTAGGCACAAGTATGACTTTGTAACTGTATTCCTTCAGAGACTGTGGATGGTAAGGTGAGATGTGTGCAGATGCCAAGTTGACAAGGGGTGGACTGTAGAGGTCAGGATTATGTCAACTTGGCTACTCCATATTTGGCTGCTGTATTAAGTGGCAAAGTGGGGTTTGTGGTGGCTTCCCGCCCCTCAGCTCTCATCTCTTGACCTTCCACTACTACTGCTGGTCTGCTCACATAGCCAAGAGTGCCTGCTGTCTTCTTCAGGCGTCTGGTTCCTGGACTTGAACTAGTAGCTGTTGGAATCATCAGTCCTTACAGGCGGCACTTGAGAATCCTGCTCCCTGACCTGCCGATCCTGGGTTCACTAGCCTCTGCCACTCTGTCTCGCCACCAGCTTGGGATCCACCGACCTACACAATCCGTGATCTAGAACTCTGGCCTCTGACCTACTGACTTCGGGTTCCTCAGCTTCCGTGGCCATGTGAGGCTTGTGCCAGAACTTGGGACATTCAGCTTCTGTGATTGTGTGAGCTGTTTCCTGTATCTATATCTGTCTATCTATCTATATTATAAATCTTTCTTTGTACCTACACGTGTTATTGGTTTTGCTTCCCTAAAAAACCCAGCCTAAGACAGTGACCATAGTGATATTCAGTAATGAGTTATGTAGCACTTTTTGTAGGATGAGTTCACAAACATAATTGACAGTCTTGTAGTGTCGTCAGCACGATTAGAGGCTAGTTTTCAGGGAAAGTGCCTGGAACTTCGTTGACCAAATATTTGTGCCTGTTGTAACCCTACTAGATCCTGGAGATACAAAGATGAGCAAGACATGCCCCTGGGGCCTTGTTTCCAAAGTATAGACTTCAAAGCAGCAGCACCAGCATTACCTGGGAGCTTGTTAGACATAAATGCACAATCCTGGGCACCACTCCAGACCTAAAGAATCAGAATCTGTGTTTCTACGTGAACCATAGTGATTCTTGCACACATTAAAGTTTGGGAAGCACTGCACAGTCCACACCCAATTCACTACCCGACAGTTTCACGTCCTTTTTCCTGTAACCTATACATACCATGGAAACACTCGTGGCACAGTGATTAAGAGCTAGGTCTGCTAACCAAAAGATCAGCAGAGTCTACCAGGCACTCGGTAAAAACACTGTGAGGCAGTTCTCTACTGTCCCAGAGGGTCGCTGTGAGTTGGAATTCATTTGATGGCAATGGGTTTGGCTTTTTTGTTTCTATGTACCATGATTATACAAGGATGAGTCTCTAGGACATTCCTAATTTCAAATCTGTTTTTCTTTCATCAGTATGACCATGTGCCAGACCATGAGTTCTGGTCTCGAGCTTCCAAAAAAGATTTGTGTATGTGTTATCTGTCTCAACATTTTCCTATTCTTCTATCCTACAAAAAATGCCTTTAAGCTTAACTAGTAATTCTATCATCTGCTCCATCTGTCTGAGTTCTGCCTGTCCACATTCCTGAGGGGTTGCTCTGGGGGCTGGAGACAGGGTGCATTCCAGACCTCCCAGTGCTGCACAAGGCTGTGTGCTTTGGAAAGTTCCTCTCCTCCCTCTGGACCTTCCACAGAGGCATAAGGAAGCCAAAAGCAGAGAAACATAGAGTTTGACAAGTTACAAATTTGCTAGAGACTGAAATACCTGTCCATGTCACTGAAAAACAAAAATAATGGGCATGAAGATTAAGAGGCAAAAAATGAGTCTTCAAAATAGGAACTTCAATTGGGAAGGGATGTTCAGATCATCAGAGAGAGGTCTCCAGGAGGCATAGTTTCTTAGGAGAAGAAAGCAGAGTCTACTTCCTGGTGGATGGTATGAATCTGAGCAAAATGAAAACCACAGAACATTTCTTGGAGGTAAAATTGCCCAATGATATCATTACATTTTGAGGACCTTTATACAAAAGAATAGCTAAAAGTTGCTCATGGCAATAAGCTTGTGTGGATGACAGGTCCTGAGACAGATGAACAAAGTCTTACAGACTGTCTTCCTCTTTTTGTGTCAATTCATGCCTCATTTCTCTCCCATATCCTTAAAATACCACTAAAATGGGCAGCTGGATATGCAAAGACTGTTGGTCTAGGACTCAGCAGACTCCCACTCACTCACACTCTGCCTTCACCTGACATTGGACTGCTCTGGGCCTCAATTCCCCGATCTTTGGGAAGTGATGGTTTCACACATTCATCTCCAAGATGCCACCAGTTTTCAGGTTCTGAGATTTCAGGATTTCACAATTGTCCTTGCCGCAGGATACCCCAGATTTTGGAGCCATAAGTGTTTCTTGTTGATGGACTCTGTCTGTTATCCATGTCTTCTTTCTGCTCAGAGTGTTTGACAAACAGAGCATTGCTATTACAATTCTTTGACTGTTTTTATCCTGTGAAAAAGCTTTATCTCTAGTATCAGAGAAAAAGTGAGGGAATCAATCTTTGGGAAAAGAAGTGAATATTAGTAGAGGAAAATGATAAGAGATGAACAAGGGATAAAAAGACAAGAAAACAACAGTCAGAGTATCTAGAGGTGTTTTTCTTTGCTCAAGAGTGCGTGATTGCCATTAGGCAGGCTGGCAGGCGGGCAGACAAGTGGGTGGGCAGGCGGGCAGGCGGGCAGGCAGGCAGGCAGGCAGGCGGGCAGGCGGGCAGGCAGGCAGGCGGGCAGGCAGGCAGGCGGGCGGGCACTAAAATGGCAAAGCGGGATCAGGGGAGGCAGATCTGGATAGGTAGTCAGGTAGACAGAGAGTGAAGAGAGTAAAGCCATTTAGATTTCTTCCATCCTCACTCCCACTCCTGCTCTAGAAACATACCTCAAAACCAAGAGACACAGGCTATTAGAAGACAGTGACCCATGCAGTGATACTGCTCAGTGCAGACCAAATTGGCTTCTCATGTCTGGTGTTCTGCTCAGTGAAATGGCCCAATTTTCCTTTTGAAGAGAACACCAACTTCCCTTCTCCAGCCTGAGAGAATCTACTGTTTTTGTTTAGTATCCTGAGTAGTTCTCGCTGTGACAAAAGGTAGAATTCACATTTATTTAAGAAAGAGGCTTATTTCATGTGATGTGACCAAGGACTGCTATTTTAACTGGGAGCCCTGAACCTCAATTGATTTCACGGAGACCTGGTGCTATTGACAAGAGTGTTTCCTGCTGTGCTTTCTGGAAACAAGGAATTCGTCAGAAAACAAGATATATCTCCATCTATCAAAGGAGCAAGTGGCAAAGAAACTGAACTATTATAAGGAAGCCAAGATCTGGCTCCCAGCCCATGCTTTGTGGTAACGTTATTGTTTGATCTCGAGAAAGTCAAACTGTGCGCATCCATTTTCCTACAAAGAGATGGAAAAATATCAGTTCTTATGTCCCAAGGATGTTGCAAGTTTCTATCAAACTCCTTAGAAATAATACTGTTTTAGTACCTATGATTTTCTGCTTCCTGATTTGTCTTGGCTGGTAATGAGCATAAATATTTTCCTTTTGTTTTTGAAAGGGCGTGTTAGAGACTGAATTGTGTCCCCCTGAAATAAGAATTATAAATCCTAACCTCTATACTTATGTTTAATGAGACAGTATTTGTGTATATGTGTCTTAAATCAGTCTCTTTGGAGATATAAAAGCAGGCTATACAAGAAAGCAAGCAGAGATGGGGGAAGATAGACGTCACACAATGTGAAGATTGCCAAGAAGCCAAGGAGCAGAAGGAGAAAAGAGAAAAGAATCTTTCCTCTAAAGTCGACTAGGCAAAGCCTTCTCTTAGAGCCAGCACCTTGAATTTGAACTTCCAGCTTCCCAAACTGTAAGAAAACAAATTTCTGTTTGTTAAAACCATTCCCCATGGTATTTCTGTTATAGGAGCACTAGGTAACTAAGAGCTAGGCTTGTTTTACTTTGATATGCCATTTTCAATTCAAGGAAAATTAAATACATTTCAGCAATATAAAGAGAGAGCCTACTAAGAATTGGAAAAAAAGAATGCACTGAAACTTTACTTAGACTTCAAGAAAAATACTACCCAGAATTGATACATGGTCCACATTATAGAATCTCAGAGAGAGAACATTAGTTTACTTATTTTACATTTCCCACTAACCAGGCTTTGAATAGAATATTCACTTAACATAACTATTCTGTACATATGCTAGTAGTTTTAAAATATTTAAACTCTATTGCCTTTAACTACATGATAGCTGTACATAGTAAATTCCTTTTCTTTCTGTTATTAAAGCAGCAGAAAAATTATTAGGCAGTAATTCAAGCAAATTTTCATGATAATTGTGTATGTGGTATGCTAATTCTTGAGGTCTCTCTGAAAATCCCATAAATAGAGCCAGAAGAGATCTTAGAGACCATTTACCCTCAAAATCCTCATTTCAACAAGTACAGAAACTTAAAACCATAACCTCAACCACTGTCAGTTAGTAAAATTGAACCAAAGCTATTGCCATCAAGTTGATTTTAACTCATAGCGACCCTACAGGACAGAGTAGAGCTGCCCCATAGGGTTTCCAAGGAGCACCCGGTGGATTTGGACTGCCAACTTTTTGGTTAGCAGCTGTAGCTCTTAATTACTATGTCACCAAAGTGCCCAAACAATTGGGAGTAGCATCAGAATTTGAGCCTATTTTTCATTAGATGGAGCCCTGGTGGCAAAGTGATTAAGAGTTCCACTCCTAACTAAAAGGTCAGCTGTTCAAATCTGCCAGTAGCTCCCTGGAAACCCTATTTAGTAGTTCTATTCTATCCTGTAGCATTGTTGTAACTTGGAATTGACTTGATGGCAACAGATTTTGGTTTGGTTTTGTTAGATAGTTTCTGAGTAGCACAAATGATAGAGGCTCAGTCGCTAACCGAAAGATTGGCATTTTGAATCCACCCAGAGGTAAAGAAGAAGAAAAGCCTGGCTATTTACTTCTGAAAGGCTGTAGCTGTGAACAACCTGTAGAGAGCAATCCTACTCTGTAACATCTGGGATGTTCACGTGTCGGAATCACCTCGATGACAACTGGTGTCGTCCTCCGGTTTGTTCATTCACATTCACATTAGATTATCCTATTGTTTTCATTGAAAGATACTTACTAATTCATGTAAGCAAAATTGACATAGTGCAAAGATGCACTGGGGATTACAGCGGCCATAGTCGATTACTGACATCATCCAGGAGCAAGTTGTAGGATGTTTGGCATTAGTCAAAGATGATACTGGAGAAAAGTTACCTAAAATGAAAAAAGGATTTTATCAGGCAAGGCATCATTAGCCCTCTTTTGCATTGCTTTCAGCTCTTTCTCTTTCCACCTTCACTAGCAGTGTGGACACTTTAGTCTGGGGACTTCTGATGACCGGTGTCCTTAATGCAGGCACTGATATTTTGAGCTGGCTCCCCTTGCATTCTCCACTCCTCTGCCGGGGTCACATCCTTTCAGATCATCTTCTTTGGAGAAATCTATTTTAAGTTGTCCCTAGGACAGCTCTATTCTGGGACTCTACATCTGGTCGGGGGGAGAGATTGTACATTTTTGGTCCACATTTGGTGCTGGATAGCCTTCAATTATGACTACAACATTAATTATTTCTCATTTGTCAGTTCATCCAAAAACCCAACTAAATTTAACTCAAATATAGACTCACTATTTACCTCTAAGCTTCTCTTTCTCCCTCTATTGAGTTTTCATTTTGATTTTTTTTCTAGAATACCAGCTGTTTTCCCATCTTAAAAAACCTGGTGATTGAAGTATATGGTGTACACATATAATCTGCCATTTACAAATCCCTGCAGAGGTCTTTGGTTTCAGTTTTTTTTTTTTTCCTAAGTCAAAAGAATTAGCATATTTATTTGGCACAGTCATGCTCAGTCTGGGACTAATCATTTTTTTCCTGCTTTATATAACACTGATGTGCTTTGAGAACAGAAAAAAAAATGTTAATAAGATTTCAGTTGTTACAGATGGTGTTTTCTCACTCTTTCAAAACAGTTCTGGATTTGGAGTTAACAAAAAAAAAGGAATTACCCACATGGCACTACTAGGAGACACAGAGTAAGACAGTCAAGCAAATCAAAGAGGAAAGTCAATCATTAAATAATATATTGGCCTTTTGTTATTGAGGAAAATGTAACTACATAAGACAAATTTGTTTTATCCTCACAGGTCAGTCAGTGTTTCACTACATAAAACCCAAACCCCCAAACTCATTGCCATCAAGTTGATTCTGATTCTAACTCATAATAACCCTATAGAACAGAGTAGAACTGCCCTGAAGGGTTTCTGAGGAGCCTTTAAAATACAGGTAGGATGCCTTTAGACTCTATCTTACCACCGAACCCCAGTATGATAGCATCTATCAAGCATCCACTATTTATCTCTATTATTTAGATGACATTTTGACGTGTTTTGGTGAAAGTTTATACAACAGATTAAGTTCCTTTTCAACAATTTTTAGGTAAATTATTCAGTGACATTAGTTACATATTTCACAATGCACAAACATCCTCACTGTTTTCATTCTGGGTATTCCATACGCAGTAGTCTAATTTCCCTGCTCCCTTATCTTCTCAATCTTTTTTTTTTTAAAGTAATGTTTGACCTTCAAGTCTCATACAGATTACTTTTTAAAGGACTGCAGTACTGTTGAGTTATATTTTTTATTTTGTGAACTGATCTGTTACATTGCTGAAAGGTGACCTCAGGGAATAGGTTAGTTCAATGTTTAAAATATTTCAGCGTAGCTGTCTCTGACAGTCCTTTATTCTAAGACAGCCGAGTAATTCTGGATTTTTTTTTTTTTTTAAGAATTTGCAGTTCTGTTTCATGTTTTTCATGGATTCTGTCAGAATGTCTCCACTGTTGCTCTGATTAGAACAGTTGGTGGCAGTTGCTGAGCATCATCCGGTCCTTCCAGTCTCAGGGTGGACAAAGCCGTGCTGCGTAGGCAGCTGGTGCTATAAACTAGTTTCTTCTCCATGACTTGAGTTTCCTTCTATCTCTTTAGTTCTGGTTGAGTGAAGACCAACAATTGCAGCTCCTGTTTATTTATTGACAAAGGTTGAAAAGTAATTTAATAGAAGAAAAGTAGTGTTTTCAACAACTCCTAGTGCTAGAACAGTAAATGGACATCCCTAGGTATATATATTGCCAGGAGGAATCAATCCCTGGAGAAGGGCATTATGCCTGGTGAAGTACAAGGTCAGAGGAAGAGAGGAAGACCTTCAACAAGATGAAATGGCACAGTGGCTGCCACCGCGGGCTAACACATAAAAACAATCGTGGACATGGAACAGGACCAGGCAGCGTTTTGTTCTGTTGTTCACGGAGTCGAAATGAACTGGAAGCAACTTGATGGCATCTAACAACAACAACAACAGCAACAACAGGGATATAGCCAAAAGAACTACACAGAAGCAAATACGTATACACACATGTATTCATAGCAGCGATTTTAACAATAGCTAAAGGTGAAAGTAACCCAAGTGTTTATCAGTTAATGAACGAATAAAGCAGTGGAGTATTATTTAGCCATAAAAGTGAACGAAGCAGTGATAGATGCTGTAATGTGAATGAGCCTCAAAAACAGAGTAGGTGGTAAGCGAAAGAACCCAGACATGAAAGGTCATATATGACCGTATGTGTGGCTATAAGAAGACATCATGAGGCATCTTTGTAATGATATTCTATATCTTAACTGTATCAGTGCTCATGTTCTTGTGATGTATTACAGTTTTGTGAGAAGTCATTGGAGGAAGAAACTGGGTAAATGGCAAGTAAGATCTTTGCATTATTTCTTACAACTATTGAAAAATTATCTCAAAAATTTGTCAAAAAACTGTGTCAAATGAAATGAAAAGTTGAGTTAACACACACACACAAAGTATGAAATATTTTGTAAAAATAAAATGATGGAATCAGCAAATAAGAAACTATTTAAAGTCACCAGGAAACCCTTAGGTGGTGCGAACAGTCTGGCGCTCAACTACCAGCTGAAAGGTCAGCAGTTGATTTGTTGACTGTGGGAGACATGGAATTGAAGTGATTATCATCGCCTGGTAGTTGGTGAGATTCATTCTTTAATTCAGTCACAGATAGTGGTTAAAAGTACAGAGTCTGGAACCAAACTGCCTGACTCAGATTCTAGCTTATTGACTAGTTGTGTTGTTGTTATGGTTAGGTATTACCAAATTGATTCTGACTCATAAAGACTTCATGTGACAAAGTACAACAGCCCCACTGAGTTTTCCTGGCTGTAATCTTCACAGGAGCAGATCTCTAGATCTAGCTCAAAGATGCTAAATGGGTTTGTACCTTTTGGCCAGCAGTAGGGTGCTTAAGTCTCGCAGCCTTAGGGCTCCTAAAAGGGGGAAAAAAAAAAAAATATGGACCTTGATGAAGTTAAGAGGGTGGCTTTAGTTGCAGAGCTAAAAAAGAAAAAATGAAATGAAACGAATTAACAGCAGCTGCTGAGTGCTGAGGGACAGCTTTGTAAAGAGAATAAATTGTCTCCTTGGTCAAAAAAAAAAAAAAAAAAAGATAACCCTGCTGTTGAGTCAGTCTGAACTCTTAAGGATCCCATAAACAGAGCAGAAATTACCTATAGAGTTTCCAAGGAGTGCCTTGTGGATTTGAACTGCCAACCTTCTGGTTAGCAGCCGTAGCACTTAACTGCCATGCTATCAGGGTTTCTGATTTAAAAAAAAAAAAAAAAAGACGATTTAAAAAGGACAAGTAAACTAGTAACTCGGAGCTCAAGTACATATTATTTTCACGTGCTTATGCCTACTCTCAGAGCCTGTATTTCTTCTCAAGCATGTAGAAATGAGGTTTTGCATTTAGCTACTTTATGTAAAACCTGAAAAGTGCAAATTACATTGTCAAGTTGATGTCTGATTTGAACATACATTGTGAAAGCTAAAATTATCTGCATTCTTTACCTGACTATACCTGTGGTTTAAATTTGAGGGAGTTATCTGTCCATTTATCCCAGCTTCCAAGTGTTTTATCCTTGGGGGAAGAAAAATATATTTTCAGGAATAGTCTATTTTTCTTTGTTCCTATTTTTGCAAACGCAAAAATTACCAAGTAGGAGACAGGATCAGAAAGATTTGCCATATGCTGTCTGTTATGGATTGGATTGTACCCCCCACCCCCAGAATCCTAACCCTATACCTGTGGACATATTGTCAAGAGAGACTAGTTCTTGGAGAAGGATGTCACGCTTGATAAAGTAAGTGCTAAGTAAAAACGAGAAAGACCTTCAACCAGAAGGTCTTTGGATTTACACAGCAGCTGCAACGATGGACTCAAGCAGAATACAATTGTGAGGACAGTGCAGGGCCGAGCAGTGTTTCGTTCTGTTGTACAAAGGCACCTAACAATAACAACATACTTGTAGATGCAGTTATGTTTGAAAGCAAGGTTTTCCTTGTTAGTGTTAATAGACCATACCAATGTAGGATGTGTCTTAAGTCTAATCACTTCTGAACTATAAAAAGAACAGATGAGACACAGACAGCACACAATAGCTGGAGAAGGCGGACACCGCCTGAAGATCTCCTACAAGCCAAGGAGCCACAGAACATCCAGAGCTAATGACAGGGAGGAATTTACAGTCTGAGACTCAGACTTGAACTTTTAGACTCCAGGACCGGGAGCAAATAAATTTCTGGCCTTTGAGGCCACATACTTGCAGTGTTTGTGTTACAGAAGCACAAGCTAACTTATTTCCTCCTATAATTCAGTTGAAGTCTGCAGCTGAATCTACACAGGAGGTTCCTCCATGAAGAAGAAACTTTTAAAAATGAAAAGGGAAACATCTATTATGGGGTTGTAAATACCCCATGTTCTAGTTTCTTAGAGTTCTGTAAGAGATGAAGATGATGAAGAAATAATATTTTTTGAGCTTCTCCTACGTTTCAGGCACAGCAACTCCTAGATTATTCCCTTCCACAAAGAAGAAAATTGAGTTTTGGAGGGGTTACGTGATTTGTTCAAAGTCATGTGACTTGTCAGCAGAAGCCCCGAAAATTGAAAAGAGGTCTAGATGATTCCAAATCATTTTGTATGAGAGTTCATATCCTTCATTGGAAGAGGGAGAGAAGCAAATATTGTACAGGGGAACATGAACAAGGCTCCCGCCTAAGAACTGATGGTCAGAGATAGAGTCTGGACAGAGGTTAGCGTCTGGGACAACTTTGGACTGATGTGAGGTTCCTTTCTGATACCAGCTTCTCTATGACTTATTCCATTCTGTTATCTTTTACAGTAACAGCTCTCAACATTGCTAATATTTTTCTCATTATTTGTGTAGGTACACCTATCTATCTGTCTGTCCATCCATCCATCTATCTAATCTATCCATCTAGAGGAGATCACTATTGTAATGGAAAGATTATGGATATAAAGCTGGATTGGGGTTTGAGCCTGACATTGGGCTGTTAGGCAAGTCACATAACCTAATTTTGTCTCTGTCTCCTCTCCCCTCATAAAGAAAGAATGTATATTATTAATAAAGTGATAGTACCTAGTTTTACATTCAGAAACCCTGGTGGCACAGTCATTAAGTGGTATGGCTGCTTACCAAAATGTCAGCAGTTGAAATATGTCAGGTGCTCCTGTAGAACCCCATGGGGCAGTTCTACTTTGCTCTGTACGGTCACTGTGAGTCATAATTGACTTGAGGACAATGGCTTTTCTTTCTTCTTTTTTTGGTTTTATGTCCAGCCTGTGTAATAGGTACTCAGAACAATATTACTCCTTTTTTTTTTTTCTTTTGTGGCCCTGTTGGAGGAAAGTGTATGCAATAGTCAGAATATATGCGGTTGCATGTGAAAAGCAAACTGATAACTCAGACTAGAACAAGCAAGATGAAAATGTTGGTACATGTGACTAAAGTGTCAGAAGGGAATAATCTCCTTTGAGCTTAGCCCCGTCTAGGGATTCAAGGCTCTTGAGTTCTCCATCTCTGAAATATGCTCATTCCACATGAGGAGACTCTTATTATTGGTCAAGCAGAAAAGGAAGGATTGTATTGGGGACCCCTTCAGTTTCTGCATTCTCAAGTCTTGGAGATGATAGTGGACAATAATCACCACTTTGCTCTTCTTCTACCTAGGGTACAATATTTTTATCAAGAAATATGTTTCTAATGGTAGTGATCATCCTCACCAAAATCACACAGAATGAATGGCACAAAGAAAAACAAAGGGAGAGGGGAACTGATTCAGGAAGCAGAGAAATAGAAAAGGGATGCCACGCCGAGTAGGAACAGCCAATAATCACTCCAAGGGAGTCTACACGCATCTGATTTTTTGGAAATGGGGTTCGTTTCAGAGACAAGAAAAATCAGCATATGTTAAATATCTTGTTGTTGTTGGGTGCCATCAAGTTGGTTGTGCCTCACAGGGAACCTACGCACAACACAACAAAACACTGCCTGATCCTCGGCCACTGTCACAATCACTGTTGTGCTTGAACCCATTGTTGCAGTCACTGTGTCAGTTCACATCACTGATTGTTTTCCTCTTCACCACTTACCTTCTATTCTACCAAGCGTAATATCCTTCTCCAGGGACTGATCCCTCCTAAAAACATGTCCAAAGTATATGAGATAAATTATCATCATCTTTGCTTCTAAGGAGCATTCTGGTTGTACTTCTTCCAAGACAGATTTGTTCATTTTTTTGCCAATCCATGATATAGTCAACAGTGTTTGCCAGTATCACAATTCAATAGTATGATTTCTTCAGTCTTCCTCATTCATTTTCCAGCTTTCTCACGTATTTGCAATGATTGAAAACATCATGGCTTGGGTCAGGTAATCCCAGTCCTTAAGGTGCCATCTTTGCTTTTTTTAAACTTTTAAAGAGATTTCTTGCAGCTGATTAGCACAATGCAAAGCATCTTTTGATTTCTTGACTGCTGTTTCCATGGGTGTTGACCATGGATATACAAGTAAAATGAAATCTTTGACAACCTCAATCTTTTCTCTGTTTCTCATGATATACAGATGTGTGTACAGATTCTTCATGAGCACAAGTGTTCCACCATTCCCATCCTCTGCAATGTTACCCATAATTTGTTATGAATGGCACAGGTGAACGCCTTGGCATAGTCAATAAAACACAGGTAAAAACATCTTTTTAGTATTCTCTGCTTTGAGCTGGGATCCATCTGACGTCAGCAATGATATCCTTTGTTCTACCTCCTCTGCTAAATCTGGCTTGAGTTTTTGGCAGTTCCCTGTTGATATATTGCTGCAGCCAATTTTGAACAATTTTTAACAAAATTTTGTTTGCATGTGATACCAGTGATATTATTCAATAATTACTGCAATCTGTTAGATCGCCTTTGTTGGGAACAGGCATAAATATGGATCTCTTCAAGTTGGTTTGACGGGTAGCTGTCCTCCAGATTTCTTGGCATAGATGAGTAAGTGCTGCTGTGCTGCATCTGTTTGTATGGAGACTATCAATTTCTGGAGCGTTGTTTTGCGCCAATGCCTTCAGCACAACTTGAACTTGTTCCTTCAGTACAATCGCATCTGATGACATTACCTCCTAAAATGGTTTCACGTTGACCAGTTCTTTTTGGTTATAAAGAGTCCATGTATTCCTTCCCTCTTCATTTGATGCTTCCTGCATCATTTAATATTTTCCCAGAAGAATCCTTCAGTATTGCAAAGTGAGGCTTGAATTTTTTTCACTTCTTTCAGCTTGAAAAATCCTGAGCATGTTCTTTTCTTTTGCTTTTTCATCTCCAGCTTTTTATACACATTATCATAATACTTTACTTGTCTTCTGAGCTGCCCTTTGAAATCTTCCATTCAGCTATTTTACTTCATCATTTTTTCCACCTGCTTTAGCGACTCAGTATTGAAAACCCAGTTTCCGAGTCTCTTCTGATAGACATTTAGTTCTTTTCTTTCCTGTCTTTTTAACGACTTCTTGCTTCCCTCATGTATGATGTCCTTGGTGTTAATCCACAACCCAGCTGGTCTTCTGTCCTTAGTAACCAAAGTGTCAAATACATTCTTGAGATGGTCTATAAATTCAGGTATAATATACTCAAGTTCATATTTGGCTATCCTCCACTTATTCTAATTTTATTTAGGTCTGATGCTATTCATAAGGTTTTTACTGGCTAATTTTTTTCAGAAGTGTGCTGCTGAGTCGTCCTTCATAGTCTTAGTCTGGAAGCTCAGCTGAAACTTGTCTACCATGGGTGACCCTGCTGGTATTTCATTGCTGGTAGCATAGCTTTCAGCATTACAGCAAGACACAAGCTTCCAGAGTATTACAAACTGACAGATCTTCTTCTTCTTCCTATCATTATTTATAACTTATCCATGGTAGAAAGGCAAAACAAAACCCGTTTCCACTGAGTCAGTTCTAACTCCCAGTCTCATATGGTTTCCAAGGCTGTAACCTTTATGGAATCTGACTGCCACATCTTTCTTTGAGCTACCGACCTTTCAGTTAAGAGCTGAATTGCTTAACCACTAAATTGCCAGGTCTGTAACCACGAGAAGATAGTCAATAAATATTTGAAAGAGTAAATTGTTTAACTATGATGTTTCCAGAGCTCAAAAGCACATTGCAGTTTCTGTGAAGCCAGGCTTCAGCAAAAGAAGGGTGTTTTGAGCTCAGTAGTGAGAGTGTGGAACTCTGGTGACATACTGGTTAAGGGGTATAGCTGTTAACCAAAAGGTTAGCAGTTTGAATCCACCACCTACTCATTGGAAACCCCAGGGAGCAGCTCTCCTCTGTCTTACAGCGTCATTGTGAATCAGAATTGACTTGATGGCAGATGAGTTTGTTGTGGTTTGGGAGGGAAAGCATGGCTTTCCTCCTCTTCCTCATGCAGTGCTTTTATTCCTAAGGTCTTAGCTCTGATTTGAAGTATGAACCAGGTCTCGAGCAGAGTCAAACCCTGATAAACATTAATGAGTCAGGCTCCAGTATGTCCCTTTAACAACATCCTCCTCTAAGGCAAGCCCTTGCCATAATGATTTAACATAGTGATGTCACTTTGCTCATCTGCCACAGCAGGAGAAAACTAGGGCTAAAGAAGTCTGAGATGAACTGTGATAATTTATTAGATGTTAGGCAGGGACTCAATAACTGTTCATTCCTTCTATGAAGCTACAGAATTTTTATATTTGATATCAGTGAGAGGTTATCCTTTATAATATCATAATCAGAGCTGGCTATAAATTGTGTCTTGCTACCACCATCTGTGAGCCTAATGTCTCTTTATGACTGGGGATGATTTCAGGAACATAGCACTCACCACTAATTCTTATGCTGGGGCTGTAAACCCGCCCCCACCATTGTAAATCATTAGAGCTAAAAAATACTTTATTTTTACATTTGTAGTCTTCTTGGTAGTATCCTTCAAGACTTAGATGCATAGGATTATACCAAGACCCCCAACCCAGGCTACTACTCTTCCTGTCTAACATCATTTTGGAATTATTTTCAAAATCTGATTTATTTCTGTAACTTATAGCTCCACAAGGGACTTGCCCTTTGTTGAGCACTCTTAAATATCTGCTAATTTACAGGTATTCTTCTTGTGAAACTTTTCTAAATTTTCTTTCTACCTGTAGCCCTTATTGATTCTTGATTTCACTGTTCTCTAAATCCAGGAAATAGAAAGTTCCAACCAGTTCCCTCAACCAGTCTATTTGTCATCTGTGTCCTTGCACCCACTGGAAACAAGTTAATATACTACACTAACAGTAGTACAACATTAGCTATAGGAAGTTGGGGAAAATCCACATATTCCACATTTCCCTTCAGTCATCCAAGCTTGTGGTTGGCATTAAGATATGCCCCACAGTCTCAGATCTCATTCTAGGATGGGCTCACTGCCCAGCTAAGACGCTTGCAATTAGTAGGCATTCTCTAACAATCAGCTCCTTCAGGTTCTGCCTTGACTTCAGTGTGTCTGTTTGCCTACGACCATGTTCCTTCTAGAGCAGCCTGACCACGGCTCAATGCAAGAGACTCTAATGGTCGACATTTGCTCTATAACCCCTTGTCAAGTTGGCTATGGCTTTGTCGGGTCTGCTTCCCTCTTTAGCTTTATCTTCTAACCAATCCTACTTCCTCTTCTTCCTTTTCTCTGGTTTTGACCCTTAATTAGTCTTTTTTTAATTCTAAACTCTGAGTATGTGCTTCCATTAACCGCAACTACAACTACTTCAATTCTCTAAACTACCTGATCAACCCAGCACATCACTACAATACTTGTAATTTCTAATAATGAGTATGTTTAGTGAAATTTCATGAAAAAGAGGCAGTTCAGTATACTTTTTAGCATATTCTGTATGTCAACTTACCTATATTTGATGGTATGGTATCTCTGTCTGTTAAGTTACTTCTTATTATTCAGTGTAGGAATCTTAGAAAAGATAAAGCGTATGGAATAGTACATCTGATGGTCACTGTTAGTGTACAATATGGTTGGAATTGATTATTCAAACCATAGCTGTATCTTTTTAGTGATGATTAGAGACATAGATCCATCTTGTTGTCAACATACGATGTTTCAATCAAACTTCTCACGTGTTGTAACTTCAAAGAAAAATACAAACGTTTTCCAGTTACAACATATTTTTACAAAGATCTTTTTCCAGTTATCACTCCAAAGCAATACGTTATTTCTGCTGGGGGTCTAATGTATCCTTTTCCATTCACCAAAATACATATGAAAGTGATTATGTTAAAAATAAACAGCTTGGCTCATTATCAAGTAATACAAGACAAAATATATCACAATAGACATAAATACATTAAAAAAAAAAAACCCTCTAACCAGAAAAAGAAACCTTTAAGCCATGCCTTGTCCATTTTATTAACAAAGAAATTCATCACTGAAACAAAAGATCTGTGAGATAGATGAGACCCTTGGCCCATTTAAAAATTCTTCAGTCTTTTCGGCTTTTGCGTTTGTTTTACCATCTCAGATAGACCCACATTTCTGTGCTCTAACTCTGATGGTACTGTTTAATCCTCATCTAATTAGAAAATAAAATAAAAATGGAGAGGTATAGTGCCCAGTTGACATAAAAGGCATGGGTTGGAGGGGAGTGTGTGCTGTTACACTGTAAGGAGAGTAGTTAGGATCGCACGGCACGGTGTGTGTAAATTTCTGTATGAGAAACTGACCACAATCATAAACTATCACTTAAATATCACTAAAAAAAAGGAAAAAGTTTACAGCCTTGGAAGCCTGGTAGAGCAGTTCTACTCTTTCCTATAGGGCTGCTGTGAACTGGAGCTGATGACGGCATTTGGTTAGATTTACCTAACATGATAATAAAATATTATAAGTATAGATGACTCTGTCCTTCATTTCTTCTGTTTTACCTCTTCTGTGTCTACTTTCCTGCATCCTCTCTTCCATCGTAGGTACCATGTACCTTGGTAGTTAAGGCCATAGAGTTCTTAGGGTTATCTAGCACTGACATAACAGAAAGACCACAGTGATGGATTTAACAAACTGAAATTTGTTTTCTCACAGTCCAATAGACTCAAGTCTAAACTCAGGGTGTCAGCTCTAGAGGAAGACTTTCTCTCTATCAGCTTTGGAGGAAGATCCTTGTTGTCATCTGTCTTCCCCTGGATTAGCAGCTCCTCAGCACAGGGACTTCAGGTCCAAAAGACACTTTCTTCTTCCAGCACTACTGTCTTGGTGAAATGAGGTCTCTCATCTCTCTGTTCCATTCTCTCATCTATGTCTTAAAAGGGATAGACTTAAGACACAACCTAATCTTATAAATTGAGTCCTGCCTTATTAATACAACTGTCATAACTATTGATAGTGCCACCTCATTAACATCACAGAGGTAGGATTTACAACCCATGTGGAAGTCAAATCAGATGACAAAATGATGGATAAAAACAGGGTCACATCCTAGATTTACCTCTTCCAAGCTGTGCATCCTTGGGTAAGTGGCTTTACATCTGTTCTTCAGTTTCTGGTTTCTTGCTTGCCCTACTCTGGTACCCATTAATCTTGGGAGCAACTTTATAACAAATCATTTAGGAAGAAAGGAAGAAAGGCAGGAAGGGAGGGAGGCTAATCTTGGGGTTGTCTTCTGAGAAATCTACCCTAAGACACTGTCTGAGTGACCTTGGGCAGGCAACTTGACCACTCCGTTAAGCTCGGTTCCCTCACTTCTCAAACAGAGGTGAGGAGGAGATCATTAAGAGGAATAATACAGATGAGGCACGTGCGGCACGATCTGGCACATGGCTAGCACTCACAAAATGTTAACTACTCATTTTATGGCAAAGCACTTAAAGGTTATTGAGCTTAAATATGAGTCATGAATTTCATTTGCTAAAAACGATTAGTATTTCAAATTTGCTGACCTTTCCTATGGTAACAAATGGCTTCTAGCAGTATGTTACCTTGCAGATGTTTCTGAAAACCGTAAACACATTTAATCTTTCCTTTCAAGGTAAAGATGACATTTTAACAAAAAGAAAAAAAATTACTTGACAAAAACATCATTTTGAAAAATAATCCTTGAAATAGTTTTATTATTATGTTGAAAGTAAGATAAAGTGTCACACATTGAATAATTCACATCTAAATTTTTACCAGTTTGGACAGAATTTTCTGTTAACAAATTTTCAAGGACTTTGAGGAGCTTTGTAATTCAGTGTTTAGACTATAAAAATATAATTCCTTCTGATTAGCATTCAACAATAACTGATTACAACCATGGAAGAAGAGAATTTACTTCAGAATTAAAACCAAAAAACCAAAATCTTGAATGTGGAAATTCAAATGAGTATCATTATTCAGGAAACACAGACAGTAGTATCATTTTTATTTAAATTTCTTTATGAATTCACTTTTTAACCCACAGTACTCCTTAAAACAATTATTAGATAAACTGTCAGAATTTCAGTTGTTGTAACACAAAATGTAGGTCTAAGATTTAAAAAAAAAATGGATATATTCAGTCACATTCAGTCTCATTGCTTTCATTTAAATATACTTGATGTCATTTTAGAGCAAAGCTATTTTATAATATAATTGAATGTATTATAACTATTTTATATTTAAAGTTTAATGTTTAGCATGTTGTCTAAAAGGAGCAGATGATGGGGACTGAAAGTTGATGTCAGCTAGAGAGGTGCCTCTTGGATTAACATCGTAGACTACTCTCTGGGAACACAAAAGGCCAATATCAGAAAGACAGATAAATAAAAAACCAGCCCTCACAGGTACTGAAGTCCAGCTTTGAATCATCTCAGTCCATGATTAATTTAAGAGGATCTGCCCAGAGGTTAGCTGAAGAAAGAAGAAAAATTAAAATGTCTGCAGAAGAATAATTTTAAAAAGAATTCTTTTGGCTATCTAAATTTAGGTAACAATGATACATACTAGTTTTATAGTTCTTCTTTCATATTTATATTTATAATCTGTCTGGAATCAACATTTGTAAATAGAATCAATTGAGGATCCATTTTAATTTTCCTTCATACATTAAGCCACTTTTATCTACATTAATTTCTAATAGTACATGTTCCAAACAGATTTTGGTGTCAGTTTTGTCTATGAGTGATTCTCAGTTCTCCAGCCTGATCTAGTGGTCTGTCTTTTCACACAGAAGTACCATATTATTTTTTGTTTGCTTGTTTTAATTGTTGACTTTGTGCCACATCCCAACTGGTATCAAAACTGCTAGTTCTAAGCTAGATAGTAGAAAAAGTAGCTTTGGAAACACAACATGCAATACGAGGGAAGGCAGCACAACTTGACAAAGGCAAAGTCATAGAAGCTTCCTAAACACCTTGAGGATGGTCTCAGGGAGCATCCAGGTCAACTACCATAATACAGTTCAGGAGGAAAATATTTTACATTCTCCATTGGCGAGTAATGTCTGGTTCTTAGAAGCTTGTAAGGAACAATCTCAGCTACATCTGCTGGTCCCGTCTCACCCAGAACAAAGGAGAATGAAGAAAACCAAAGATACAGAAAATACTAGTCCAAAAGAGCAATGAACCATGTGAAGCCTCTACCAGCCTGAGCCAGGAAGACTATATGGCAGCTGGCTACCACCGCCAACTTCTCTGGCAGAAATTACAACAAAGAGGCCCAGAAAAAGCAGGATAAAAAAGTAGAACAAAATTAAACTTCACACACACACACACACACACACACACACACACACACACACACACACACACACACACACACACACAAGACCAGGTTTACTGATCTGACAGAGACTACAGAAACCCTTGAGACTAGGGTCCCCTGGCGCCCTACTAACTGAGAACTGGAGCCACTTCTTCTTGAAGTTCAGCTTTTAGCCAAAGGCTAAACAGATCTATAAAACAATGACGTACATAAGGAACATGCTTATACGACCAAATTGGCAACACCTGCCTGAAAGCAAAGATAAGAAGGAAAGAAGAGACAGGAAAACTGGAAAAATGGACACGGAGAACCCAGGACAGAAAGAGAGTGCTGATATGATGCCGGAATTGCAACTAATGTCACAAAACAATTTGTTTAAATTTTCTAATGAAAAATTGATTTGTACTGTAAACTTTCTCTTAAAACACAGTTTATAAAAAAGTAAACTGTTTGCTCCGTCCGCATTTGGTTCAATGCCAAGTACTAGACTTAGCCACATCTATTAGCTGCTATCTAACTAGATAAAATTCATGAAAGAGTAGTTTTTAACTATGAGACAACAGAGAGTAAAGAGATAGGGTCCTTGAGGAAAAGAAAACACGTGTATTGATCTCCCTATTTGGGCAACTTTTCTGCCTGGGAGCACTTTCCAAATTACAGCACAAAGAAGAGTATATGCAAAGACCAATGATTTAACCAGGGTTGGAAACCAAAACTGTAACTTAGTTGTGCTCGGAAAAGCAAGCCAGGATGCAGTGCGACATCATTTAGAAAGGGCTGAAAGAAACAAACAGCAACCTAGGACCTTAAATTCAGCAACACTTGCTCTCAGAAATAACACAAATAGATTTCTGCTTCCTGCCAGGGCAAAATCATGTGAATGAGATTTACTTTCCCCTCTTAAGTAACTAAAGAACCCCAGGTAATGTACATGAAACCACAGACTGTAGTCACTGGTAATATTCAGGCTAGGATGGGATCCCTTAGACACAAGAAACTTGGTAAACATGATAACTGCCCCAATTTAGTGGCTGGAGAGACTGTCCAACAGCACTGCAGTGCAGGGAAACAGAGGTGGGACGCAGGAGTCATCCTGAGAAGAGGAAATGAAGTTGGGAGATCAGGAGGACAAATCAGCTGGAGTATCGGAAGATGAAAAACCAAACTCACTGCCATCAAGTTGATTCTGACTTTCGGCAACCCTACAGATGGAGTTGAACTGCCCCATAAAATTCCAAGGAGTACATGGTGGATTTGAACTGCTGGCCGTTTGGTTAGCAGCCACAGCACTTAACCATTATGCCACCAGGGTTTCCATGAGAGGAGACAACTTCACAAAGAGAGAGCTTCAGAGATCTGTATAAAATCCCCTGAAGTCTTTAGTCCAGTATGAACCACTACATGTGTGTGAGGAAACTCCATGTGGTCAGGAACATAATATCCTGAAAGAAGCAGGTGGAAGAATTCTCTGAGCACATGAAGGGCCAGAAATAGCTTGTGTTTCCACAAGTCAGAACAGAAAAAGCTTGTAACACACAGGGCACACGTAGAATATGCAGTCTATGACTGGTACTAGACTAATGACTTTCCTTAGCCTGCTGAACAATCTTTAAATTAAGCTCCCAGACAATCAAGAAACTGAACTGTGTTCCAAAATTAAGCTCTGTAATCATGGTAATATCTAGCACCAACCAAATAAAATCTCAGTCTGTCATCCAACCAAAAAACACTAGAAATTCAAAGTATCATAGGACAATACCATAAAAAAAAATCAACCAATTGAAATAGACCTACAAATGATCCAGGTGATAGAGTCAGAAAAGAAGGAAATGTAGTAGTTGTGATAACTACAGTCCATAGGTTTTGGAAGACGGAGGAGAAAAGGGTCATGTTGAAGACAGATGGTAAGAATAAAAAATTTAAAAATTCAGAACCAAACTTTTAGAATAAAAAATAAAACATCTATGATTAAATACATATTAGAAGTGAATAAGAGCAGATTAAATGGTACTGAAGAAAAGATTATGGAACTTGAGAACAGAGTGATAGGAAGTATACAGAACACAGACAGAAAAAAAAATTAAAGAAAATAGTGTCAAGGGACTGAGAAACACATTTAGGTAGCTAACTACTATGTAAGTGGAGTCCCCTGAGGCAAAGAAAGAAAAAGAAATAGAAAAGTAACTATTTGTAGAAGTAATGGACAAAATCTTTAAAATTCAACAAAAATGATAAATTCTCGAATCCTGGAAGCACCAACAAAACCCAAGCACAAGAAGCATGATAAATGCACATTTAAATCAAACTGCCTGAAACCAATGATACAGAAAAAAAGTCTTAGCAGCCAGAGGAAAAAAGATACACACTACACAGAGGCAAATAAATTGGGAGTAAGAGCTGACTTAATGTTAGAAGCAATGCAAGCCAGAAGTCAGTGGAACAGCATGACTTTAATAAACTGAAAAAAAAAATTGTCGATTTCATACTAACCAAAAAATATTTTTAATGTAAAGATAACATAAAAGCTTTTCCAAACATACAAAAGCTACAACAATTCATCACCAAATAGTCAGAGATGTCAGCATCTTTTTGTTATAACTGATAGATCAAGGAGACAGAAAATCAGTAAGAAATGGAATAAAAACTATCAATCAACTTGATCTAATTGGTATTTAAAGACCACTTCATTCTACTCTAGCAGAATACACAACCTTCTCAAGTTCACATGAAACATTTACCAAGATAGACCACCTCCTGGGACTGAAACACATCTTAGGAAATTTAAAGCCTAGAAATAATACAAAGCATATTCTCTAAATGTAACAAGGTATCTTACATGGGGTCCTGGAACAGATGAAAAGGACATCAGGTAAAAACTAAGGAAATATGAATAAAGTATGGACTTCAGTCAACATTAATATTGATTAATTAATTATGACAAATGTACCAAACTAATGCAAGATTTTGATAACAGAGGAAATTGTGTGCAGGATATGTGGAAACGTTCAGTACCATTTTAATAATGTTTCCGTAAATCTAAAATTTTTCTAAAATAAGAAATTCCTTATAAAGTACTAGAGAATAACTTTTGTAAATTTCTAAAGCAGAACAACATTATTTCTAGATAGCCCACAGGTGAAATAAAAAATCACAATGGAAATGAGAACGTATTTTGGATTGACTGATAATGAACTTAACTAACATTGCAGTAAATTTAGATCATGCATCTGTTCTTAGTCTTTCAAACTTCTGTAGCACTATAGGCACGTAGGCTAAATAAACATTTCCTTCAGTGCAGAGCTTTATCTACATGCTATTATATTGCTGTGGAATTTTTGCACTCGCAGACAAACAGAACCAGAGGGGAGGACAAAAAGACTAGAAATGAAAGCACACAATAGACACTTAATGAACTATAGGCAGGAAAATAAAGTTTCTAGAAGATAACAGGAGAATAGCTTTGTGATATCATGATTAGAAAATAATTTCTTAAAACAGCATAGGAAGTACTAATCATGAAAGGGTAAAACTATCATTTCCATCAAAATTTGGCATATTCTGTTATTTAAATTGTAACACCAACAGAGTGAAAAGACAACTCAAAACATGGGGAAAATGTATTCGCCATGTAGTTAAATGACCAATGATTTACATCCACAATATGTAAGGAAATATTACTAACTAATAAAAGATAAGCAATCTAATACAAAGACGTGAAAAAGACATCTACAGGCACTTCACAATAACAAAGAATTCAATACTCAATGATCATATAAAAAGTATTACAGATGAAGAAAATACAAAATAAAACCACCAGGAGATAACCACCGCATCTCATCAGAATGGCTACGATAAAAAACACTGATTACCAAGCGTTTGTGAGGACGCGAAGCAACAAGAATTTTCCATGCACTGCTAAAATCAGTTGAATACTTTTGGTAGTGTGTGTGACAGTTGAGCACAGACGCACCTTGTAGCAAACATGTGGTCTTTCTTAGGCAACAACAGAAATGTCTATATAAGTTTATCAAAAGGCATATTCCATAACAGCTCCACATTGAAAATAATATAAATATCCATAAAAGGCATAACAGAAAAATAAATTCTAATCTTTTCATATAATTGAATATAGCTACCTGCAACAACATGGAAGGAGTTTATGAAGTCCAACAATTAAGTCCACAAACTTGATTGTTCTAAGTGCTACATACCTCATTGCTAAATATCACTACAGTCAGCTTCAAAGTGTTCCCCTTGAGCAGTTATGCACCAAAGCCAGTGCCTAGTCCACACTTCAAAGCAATTTTGGAACTTTTTCTGGAATGGCCTTTGCACACAGTAGCACAGTGGCAAGTTTGTGAATTTAACTGTATAGCTGTCTGTGAGAAAGTTTTTAGCCAGTAAACAAATAACTGTATTGGAACACCCTCCCTACTCACCTGATCTGGCCCCCAGTGACTTTTTTCTTTACCCAGAGATAAAGGAAACATTGAAAGGAAGACATGTTAATGACATTCAGGACATCAAAGGTAATATGATGACAGCTCTGATGGCCATTCCAGATAAAGATTTCCAAAACTGCTTTGAAGGGTAGACTGTGCACCGGCACTGGAGCATAGCTCTGCAAGCAGAGTACTTCCAAGGTGACCGTAGTGATGTTCGGCAATGAGGTATGTAGCATTTTTCCTAGGATGAGTTTGCGAACTTAATTGGCAGACCTCATACAAACAAAAAGAAGCAACAAAAGTGAAAGACAAATTACTAACTCCTACATGATTACATTTATGTAAAGTTCAGAAACAAGATACTTAAGCTGTTGTTATAGAAATTAGCATAATGGCATGAGAAGGGCTTCTGAGGTGCTGGTATTGTGAGTGACAGTTAGGAGGTGTTCACTGATTTGTAATTCATCCAACACTACTGTTATGATTTGTGAACTTTTCTGTGTGTACATGATACTTCAATTTAAAAATTCTGTTCTAAAGAAATGAAAGGCATTTAAAAAAGAGTTTGTGTTGTAGTCTAAATGTTCCTTGATAAATACATACTGCATGTATGTGTGTGTGTGTGTGTGTCTGTGTGTGTGTGTCTGTGTGTGTCTGTGTGTGTCTGTGTGTGTCTGTGTGTGTCTGTGTGTGTCTGTGTGTGTGTGTCTGTGTCCTCCTCCAAATCTGGCTTGACTTTCTGGTAGTTCACTGTTGATGTACTGTTTTAACCACTGTTGAATGATCTTTAGCAATATTTTATTTGCGTGTAATCCTAATGATTGAAAAACCCAGAAACCAAACCCACTGCCGTCAAGTTGATTCCAACTCATAGTGACCCTACAGGTCAGAGAGGAGCTGCCCCATAGAGATTCCAAAGAATGCCTGGTGGATTTCGAATGCCGACTTTTAGGTTAGCAAAAACCACTGTGCCGCCAGGGTATCCGTATTAGTGATCGTGTTCAGTAATTTCTGCATTCAGTTGCATCACCTTTCTTGGGAATAGACTTAAATATATTCTGTTCCAGTTTGTTAGCCAGGTAGCTACCTTCCAGATTTCTTGGCACAGATGAGTGAATACTCCCAGCTGCATCTGTTTGCTGAAACATCTCAATCAGTGTCTCTCAGTTCCCAGAACTTTACTTTTTGCGGGCATCTTCAGGGCAGGGTTGGCTTGTTTCTTCAGTGTCATTGATCTTGATCATATGCTGTCTCTTGAAAGGGTTGAATGTTGACCTATTCTTTTTGGTTCAGTGATTCCACATATTTGCATTTTTTTGCTGCTTCCTGCATTGTACAGTATTTTGCCAGGCACAGAGGACCATATGATTGTCCAGTTTGTAACACCCAATACCAATTCACTTCAGCTCACTAATGTCTAGGATATCATTGTTTATGTGTTCCATTTCATTTTCTGTAATTTCTTATTTTCCTAGATTCATACGTATTTTGTGTGTTCTACGTTAATGAATCTTTCCAACTGTTTCTTCTCATTTTTAAAATTTTAATTTTTTTGTTATTAAAATTTTAATTTTCATTATATTTTAGATGAAGGTTTACAGAACAAACTAGCTTCATAAAGACCTCAACTGATAGTCCAGGGGTTTTAGGGTTCCCCTGGGAGAATGGCCCATGGCCTTGATGCTGCTCTTGCCCATAAATCATAATAAAGGTCCACTCTTCGGACACAAATGGATTGGACTTGGTGATGCAGAGCGACCATATATTGGATGCACTTTATGGTTCTATACATTTGTAGGGTGTCGTCCTGCTGATCTCTGGCTGGAGGAAGGAGAGTGGGTGGAGAGGAGGGGAAAGGAGACTGTTGGGAGGATGAGACACGTATGGAGCAGACAGGAATAGTATGCTGTCACCGGGCAGGAAGAGCAGTGGAAGCTGCATAGAGGTGGACATGTAAATTTATACGGGAATGTACATTTTCACTCAGTCATATTAAATAAAAAAAAAAAAAACTAGCACACATGTTTTGTGACCTTGGTCACCAACCCCACAGCATGCCAACACTCTCCCTTCGTGTCAACTTCTCCCTTGGGTTCCCCGTTACCAGCTTTCGTGTTCCTACTGCTTGGTACTACTTGCCCCTGGGCTCGTGTGCGTCTTTAGCTGTATTTGGTTTTATGGGACTGTCTAGTGTTTGACAAAGGGTGAACCTCAGGAGTGACTTCATTACTGAGTTAAAAGTGTATCCGGGTGCCATGCTTTTAGGGTTTCTCCAGTCTCTGTCAGTCTAGTAAGTGTGGTCTTGTTTTGTAAGTTAGAATTTTTTTCTGCATTTCGTTTCAGATCTATCTGGGACCCTCTATTGAGATCCCTATCTGAGTGTTACCAGGTGGCCTGGTGGCCTGGACTTGTTAGAGTTCATGTCTTCAACTTTAAGAATAAAGAGTCAAGGTGCAGAAAAACTTTCCTCAAAAGTAAGGCTTATTCAGAAGAAGAAGTCTGCTGATGGAGATGGCCTCATGGTGACAGCAGTCTCCAACTCACTGAACAAAGGCCCATCTGAAAAGGTCACTCTGTACCTGAAGTTAAAGATTTTGAGGTGGGAGGGGAACCATGACCTACACAGTAAGTGGTGGGAAGGGAAGAGGAGTGGTACGCAGGCAGATCCCAGGGTGGTACCTGCCGTGAAGACTTCTGAGATGGTAGTAGATCTTCTGTTTCCACCCTGTTTCAAGATGATGTCTGCATCATCTTCTGGGATTTGTATTAGAGCTTCTGTTTCTATGCTGTTTCAGGTTGGTGTCTGCAGTGAAGACTTCTGGTATTTGTAGTGGAGCTTTGATTCCCTGGTCCTGATTGTAGTCCTCTGACCAAATTTGAACTTCCTGCATGTATCCCCAGAAATGGCTTTTAAATTTTTTTTTCTCTTTCTGAAAAACAACTCTGAGGAAGTTTACACGATCATGTGAATGCTTATCTCAGAGTCCCAGGATATGGTTAAGACCTTTGTCCTTTTATCCCTTTATCATTGAAAGATTTCTGTGAAAGATAATCATGAATTCTGTTTAGGGCACTGTTTTACTTGCCAGAAAATTGAAAGAAATTCAAGAGAAGCCTTCCAGACTTTCTTACTGCTGTCTCAAGATCAGCTGGTGATGGTAGCGAGGACTCATTTACTTGTCTTAGACTCGGTCTGGCGGAGGCTCTGGTAGTTGTTGTCCTTCAGTCCTTTGGGCTGATCTTTCCCTTGCATCTTTGGTTGTCTTAATTCTCTCGCCACAGATGGGGTGACACCAGTAGAGTATTTTAAATGGTGGCTCACAACATTTTAAGGCCTTGGACAATAGCAAAAACCTTTGTTGTGGATGTTGCTTCCTCTCTTCTTTATTGATTTCCCACCTGGTTCACTGTTAACTCTACAAAATACTCTACCCAGGACAGTCATGGCGATCCAGTCACTCAGGGAAATTACAATTTAATTAAATATATAAGGGGAGGTTATTAGTCCACAAAATATTACAATGATGCTTTATTTGGTTTCATATATTAACAGTCTTTTCATGAAGGATTACATTTGGGAATGTATAATTCCTACACGAAAGACCACTGAGCTCAGGGGATGTCCTGCATAACAGAAGGAGAAAGAGGCAACAGTTTGTATGCTAGTAAGTGTCCCTACGGTAAGCACAGTTCTCGCTTTCACAAAAGCTTTCTACTGGAAAATTTCCTTGGAGAAGAGCAGTATCAGGTTTCTACCTTCGCTTTGTATTCATCTGTCTTAATATGTGTCTGGGTTAGTTAGTTATTATTCTTTCTCTATGCAATTATATGAGAAATGTTCTGGTGTGTGGGTCTTCTCATTTCCATTCCCCACTGATACATCTAGAAATCTAGTTAGAGTTGAGGTTGTCACCAATAAGGTGTAGGTTTATGTAGATCCAGCTGTACTTGTGCTGGAATGTGAGTCTCATCATTCCAGAAAAGTACCTTAGTAGAAATTGTAGCCTTGGTTGTATGGTTGGAGTCTCGGAAGAAGAGAATGGCCTTCTTAGTATTTGCTGTCCCTGGAAGGTATTTTTGAACTCAGGACAATGGCTAAGATGAATCTTTCTGTATGTCGTCTGTCTTCACAACAAGGGAAAACACGCTGTTTGAGGAATACTTAAATCTATACAGGTAAACTTATTCTTCAGGATTGAGGGCATTATAGTGGCATAACCATCATAAATAATGACCCATGGTTTTAGTTGAAAGGTTATGTTACAGTCAAGAAAACACAGCCCAGCAACCAACATTATATTTTAAAGCAGATAAAATCTTTTGCTGCTATTATGTGCTATTGAGTCAATTTAGACTTGTAGCAATCCCATAGAGTAGAATTGCTCAATCAGGTTACCTAGGTTACAATCTTTATGGGAGTAAATAACCAGGTCTTTACTCCCATCGAGCTACTTGTAGGTTCTAACCCTGACCTTTTGGTTAACATTTGGGAGCTTAACCACTGAGTCACCAGGGATATTTAAAATCATCCACTTGTATTTTACATAAGACATAAAGAAAATCAAATACGTGATTAATAGCACCACAGCTGCACTTTTCATCTTTTATTTTCTCCTTTTTTCATCTCTATCATACTTGGTGGCTGCTTGAAACAACTCTGTTTCATGGTTGCTCAACATTTCCTTGCTACACGTCCCACTTGCATTCACTCATCTTCATTATTTTATGATATAGAAAGGTTGTCCTCACTTTTAAAAAGGTGGTGGGCATGAGCTAGCACTTACAAATCTCTTTGGGCAAGCTGAAAGGAAAGCAGAGGAGAGGCTGTGAACACTCAGAAGTGAGTCACAGCTGTTCTTATGTCTTTTAAAATTGGGAAAAGTGTGTTTCAGCTTCTTTCCACTTTGATGACTTCATCTCAATCGCTCAGCATGAAGAATAAGATTTCCCAACCCGACTGACTAAGCAGTTCTTCCTCCACTCCTTCTTTACTGACACTCTCACTTGACTCTTTTCATTTCTAAGAGTAATCTATGAGATCTTTCTTTGCTTGGTTGACTAACCAAAGAGCACTGCCCTGTGTGTGTCCCTGATCTAGTCACAGTCTAGTTTTGAGAAGCAAGTGGATATGCTCCATTTTTTTAAATTTTTTTAAAATTTAATACAACTGAGTGAAAATTTACATTCCCTTATAAATTTACATGCCCACCTCTATGCAGCTTCCACTGCTCTCCCTGTCCAGTGACAGCACACTATTCCTCTCTACTCTGTACATGTCTCATCCCCCCAACAGTCTCCTTTCCCCTCCTGCCTACCATTCTCCTCCCTCCAGCCAGAGGTCAGCAGGATGATATCCTATAGACGTATAGAACCACAAATTGTATCCAATATATGGTCACTCTGCATCACCAAGTCCAATCCATTCATGTCCAAATAGTGGACTTTCATTATGATTTATGGGCAAGGGCAGCATCAGGGCCAGGGCCCATGCTCCCAGGGGAACCCTGAAATCACTGGACCATCAATTGAGGTCTTTTAGTGGAGATCTCAGGATGCACCCCTTTTTATTCTTGTGTTGCCAGTGAGACTCAACTTAGTGAGCTCCATCACGGCTATCACTGGTGGTGGCCGGGCACCATCCGGTTCTTCTGGTCCCAAGTTGATGTAGGCACCCACTCATGTAGGTCTCTCTATCTTCTGGGTTGTTGGCCATGATCCAAAAAACACAAAACAACAAATGCTGGAGAGGCTGTGGAGAAAGTGGAACCCTCCTGCACTGTTGGTGGGGTTGCAAAATGGTCCAGCCTCTTTGGAAAGCAATCTGGCACTTCCTTAAAAAAATGGATATTGACATACCATTTGACCCAGTAATTCCACTACTTGGAATATATCCTACAGAATCAAGGCCTTTCACACCAACGGACACATGCACAAGAATGTTTATCACAGCACAGTCCATGATAGCAAAAAGATGGAATCAACCTAGATGCCCAACGACAGAAGAATGGATAGGTAAACTACGGTACATATACTCAATGGAGCACTATGCAATGATAAAAAATAATAATGATTCCAGGAAACATTTCATAACCTGATTTCAACTGGAAGACATTATGTTGAGTGAAAGTAGTCAGTGACAAAAGGACAAATATTGTATGAGACCTCTATGATAAGATCTCAAAAACAGACTTCTGTATAGAAGAAAAGACTCTTCGACAGCTGCAAGGGAGGGGAGGGAAGGAGGACGGGGGGAGGGCTTAGAGTAGATAGTTGCTAGAAATCTGGTTGGGTGAAATCGGTGATAGCACACATTAGAAACAAGAACAACACTAAGTGGACTTCAGCATAACTTGAGTACTCCTTCCATCTTAACGCCATATTGCAAGGATAAAGTAGCTGGGACAGGGGACAGGGGACCATACTCTTAGGTGAAATCGAGGCCAATTGGCACAACTTGCGTTTTGCTAAGAGGGCTCTCTGCACCTCACATTGGTGAGTGGTGTCTGGGGTCTTGAAAGCTGCCAAGCTGCCATCCGAGGGCACAGCAAATGGTCCCAACTCAGCAGGAACAGATGCTCACTGAGGACCAAAATGACATGGGATATGCTCCATTTTTGCTTGGATTACTCTGGCTACTCTAATGGCGAGTATGGACTTAGCTGGTTTCAAGCTACAGAAGAATATGTGAGTTCTATTGAATAACTCACTAAACCAAACTCATAACATCAAGTCAATTCCAACTCATAGTGATCCTATAGGCCAGAGTAGAACTGCCTTATAGAGTTTCCAAGAAACCCCTAGTGAAGGTAAACTGCTAAGCTTTTGGTTAGCAGCTGCACTACTTCAGCACTAAGCCATCAAGATTTTGCTTTTCTGTATTAACCAGAATTTATTTAATCATGAGGAATTCATGCTGACAGTATTTTTGGTATGGAGCATCCTTTCCAATAACTAAGACCTTTCCCCTACAGTATATAGTTTATTGGCTTCTAATACTGAATTGGCTTTTGTCATTTGAGGCAGAGCCGTTGATGAGGGTCCTTCACGTGGACTATCCCAGTGGATTACGTCAACCACTGAGGTGATTCTGTATGTATTATCGTTAACTTCATTAACAGATGAAAACATCAAAGCTTAGAGGGATTGAACAACTTGCCCAGGGTTACAAATCGTAAGTAACAGGGGAAAAATTAAAACCTCAACAGTCTTACTCAGAGCCAACACTCTTATCAACAACTGATACAGGACAGGTTGACAGTTCTGATCTCTGATAGCCCAGGAGGTTGCCTCAGGCTTATACACTGGAACCTGTTCCTTCCAGCCTGGTTTATTCTCTAAATAGGATGCTCTTTTCCTCCATCCTTTATAAGTACATTCTGTTTTCTTGTTTATCTAGTAATAGTTTAATGACCTTTTATTCTCCAGATGGGACTGAATTTCAGTCCAGTGAAGCAGAAATTTCAGGAAACTTCTGAGATCAGGAAACCTAGAGATCAAGAGATCTGTTGTCTCTTAAAAACAGCATTACACAGTGTTCAATTATCGCCATATACACTTCAGCTTTTCACCTTCCTTGTAAAAGAATGTTATATTTTGTTTTGGTTTTCTTATTAACAAAGAGGTAGACACCAACATGTGCCTTCCATTTTAAGGGAGGGGAAAGTGAAGACTTCATCTTCTGCCAGACATTTGCTTCCAAGAAGGGGCCTGTTCTGACCCCTTTAGTAACTTCCTTCATTCCTCAAAGTAGGCATTGAAGAGGCTCAGTCCAGCTCTACTGGCTATTTGGAGAAGGGTTCTTTAGGTAAATCTGTCTCTGGTTACTTGGTAATAACATTTACAAAGTGAGCTGGAATAAGTTTTGGACAAAGGTTATTATGCATAGGAACTCTAAAATACTGAGGATTCCGCTGATAGGAATAGAAACTTCAATGCTTGGTGTGGCTAAATTAAAAACAATAGCTAATGGTAACAATTTGCTGTACCTTTTTTTTTTTTAACCCCCTGACAAAGGGCTATATAAAAATAATTAAATGTATGACTCTGACAAGGGGTTTTCATGCCTGTCATTGGATATTTGATCAAATTTTTCATATGCTGAAAATGCCTTTCTGGAATCCAGAATTGCCAGATCTGGAGGATGTTTTGAGGCCGAATTTGAAGCAGTTAGACAACGGAATATCTGATTTTCCAGGAGTGTTCCTCTAGAGGAAGTTCCTAGGTTTCCGTAACAGTTGAGGGTTGGACTACTAGCTGAAAGCTTGGCTGTTCAAAACCACCACAGGGATCTTGAAAGCAAGTGCTGGTAAGCTACTTCTGAAAAATCAGTCAGTGAAAACTCTGCTGTTGTGGTGATAGGTGCCATCGGGTCAGTTCTGACTCAAAGCTACCCTGTGCACAACAGAACCAAACACTGCCAGGTCTTGCAGGTACCCACAAGCATTTTGTGCTTAAGCCCATCATTGCAAGCACTGTGTCAATCCATCTCATCAAGAGTCTTCCTGCTTTTCACTGACCCTCCTCTCTACCAACCATGATTTACTTCTGCAGGGATTGCTCTCTTCTGACAACATGTCCAAAGTATGTAAGTCTCTCCATCTTTGCTTCCAAGGAGCTCTCTGACTGTTCTACTTCCAGAACAGATCTTTTTATTCCTTTGGCAGTCCATGGGGCATTGAATATTCTTCTCCAACACCACAATTCAAAGGTATCAATTCTTCTTCTGTCTTCCTTATTCGTTGTCCAGCCTTGGCATGCATATGATGCAAATGAAAATACCATGGCTCTAGATTTTATGAAAGAATTCTGATTCAAAGGGGGGAAAATACAGAACAGAATTTCAAAGTTTTCATGAAATCTAGACTTACTGGAGCCATGAAGGCTGAATGAACCCCTGAAACTATTGTTCTGAAATAATCTTTAAACCTTAAACTAGAAATATCCCTTGAACTCTTAAAACCAAATAATAGTAAAGCTTTACTAGTTAAATATGTCTTGAACATTATGCTGTTTCAGAATCTATGTATATGGAATGAAACTGACAATAGCAAACTTGAAAAATGAGATAGAAAATTTAGGGGACAGTGAATTTATGTTGGTAGAGGAGGAACACACCACAAAAGAGGATGAGAATGATTGCACAACTTGAAGAACATAATAAATGTCATTGAACTGTACATGCAGAAACTGTTGAATTTGTGTATGTTTTGCTATGTATTGCTTCAACAGAAAAATAAATAAAAGAAAATTCTATAATACACAGTTCTATTCTGACATACAGGGGGGGTCTCCATGCGATGAAATCAGCTCAACTCCACAGTAACTGGTTTGGTTTGAGTTTGGGTTTATTCCTCTAGAGTTTATTCCTCTCTCATTTGGGGGTCCTCTGAGGCTCCAGTTTAACATGTGAATTGCTGAACTCTTCCTCACATCTACTCATCCAGATGCTCTGGGAGTGGAGCTTGACAATCTGTATTATTAGCAAGCTTCTTTGATAATTTTTTCATACAGCAAAACCTGCCGATCTTTTTTGGAAGAGTATTGTTACGGATTGAGTTGTGCCCTTCAAAAGATAGGCTGAAGTCCTAACACCTGCTGGAATGAATATGACCTATTCGAGCAAATAGATGTTTTCTTTGCAGATATTATCAGGTAGGTTAATGAAGCCATACTACAGTAGGGTAAGTCCTAATGCCCTTCTGAATGATCGTCAAGCTTCAGAAGTGGGTTCTTCTTTCCTCAGAAGCTTATGGGTGGACTTCAACTTCAACCTCTCAGTTACCAGCCAGGCACATTAACCTTTGTATCATTCAGAGACTACATTGTTGTAGATGCTGTTTAGTGGGTTCCCACTCATAGCAACATTTTGTATAACAGAAAGAAACAGTCTTGTGGCATTCTTATACCACTTGAAATGTTTGACCTCATTGCTGCAGCCACTCTGTGAGTCCAGGAACTATGCTGAACCATTCATAAATACCATCACAGGCCAGCCCACTCCAAGCCTCTTGCCTTTGCCTATTCTCTCCCCTGTACAGCAGTCTTTCCTTCTATTTGAGTCCCACTTTTCTTTCTATGGTTCTTTTTCAAATATAGACTGTGGTAGTAGAAATACTTCTATAAGTCACTTTATGTTCTTTTGGAAACAAAATGAGCATACTGCAATAAATATCAGTGGTCTAATTTACTAAGCATGCTTTTCAGGAGCGCCAACAGGAAGAATGGACTGCAAACAGTGGCCAGGAGTACCAACTGGAGAAAATCATGTTTCCAATTTGTAAGTGAATCAGTAGGCAATCTTTGTCTTGGGAATTAGGATGGAGAAGAACAAACTCATACTGGCCTTCACATTTGCACCTTTAGAATTGAACAATAGACCTTGGGCCATAGGGACTTCACTAAGAGTCTGTAGTCAGATGACACCTCTGCCTTGTCTCTCAAGCCATCCAAGAGGATGAGACGGTCATTTTCAGTTCAAGTGCATTTACTGAGCACTTGCATTTCACCAGGCACTGGTCAGGCACCGGTGCTGGTGACACTGATCTGAGACGCCACTCTTACGTTTAATGAACTCACGTTCTATGGAGAAGACCAACACTGTTCAGACCACATTGCAGCTTGGTTCTTAGCAAGGACAGGTAATGTAATGAATGGAAAGGATAAAGTTAGGTTAAGAAACTTTAAAAGTATTTTATCATCCATGGGAAAGAAACAATTCTAGAAACCTAGATTTGTTTGTACATTTTGAAATGGTTAGCTGGAGAAAGACTATGTATTTACAGTTCTATTTTTTTAAGCAAAACTTTGCATGTAGGTAAACAAGAGTTGTGGCCTCCTGGACTCTGCTCTCTCTGTCCCTGGGAAAACTTTCTCTTGAAACCACAAAGGTCATACATACCTGAGCACTAGAAGACCTAGCAAGTAATAGTTTGAAATGCAGTCTTGCAAACTGATGGACAGCATAGCCTCACATTTGCCACACTTGGCTTTGGCTCCATTGTTTACATCCTGACACAAGCCACTCTGGTATGAACACTGATTGCTGTAACAATAACTCAGAGCATTGCCTTAACCCAGTGCCATCAAGTCGGGTCCCTACACATAGCGACCCTAACTTGGATTCTATTTAAGAAGCCAGTGGTGATTCACCAAGTAGAAGGAAGATCTCTGTATACCTTCTTTCTTATCTTGCTACAAAAACACAACAATAACAACAGAAATGTTTACGTCTGAGTTGATTCCAATTCATGGCAACCCCATGTATGCCAGAATAGAACTCTGTTCCACAGGGATTTCAGTGACTGTGGTCTTTCAGAAGTAGTTTACCAGGCCTTTCTTTTGAGGTAGCACTGATTGGTAGGGAGATGCCTTAAACCAACTGGTATTGAATCAGTTCCAACTCAAGTTGACCCCGTGTATGTCAGAGTAAAACTGTGCAGTAGATGATTTTCAGGAAAGGATTTTTGCAAGTAAGTCAACAGGTCTTTCTTCTGCAGTGTCTCTGGGTAGCAGATAATTTACAATTTTTGATTAAACAGTATCACTGGGCACTGTCCTCCTGAGGCTCCCTGTTGTAGGACAGAAGATTTTTTTTTTCCTTTCTTGTTTTTAAAAATGTGATCCTGGAAAAAAAATGACAGTCAAGTTTCCTGAACTTAGAGAGATGAGAAAAGAGAAAAGTGAGAGGTTCACACTGAGAAGAGCTAAGGGCCAGATCATCACCCAAGGGCAGTTTGGGGGGTACCAAAGACCAACATCACCTACCACATGAGTGGGGTCCTTTCTGCATGAAAATCCCGACTTATCTACAAAAAGATTTCTTTCTGCTTCTGAATCAATAATGTTATACTCTCATAAATAACTAAAGTGGAAGGAAAAAGATATTGATTTTAGCTTCATATGATGAAGTAGGAAAAAACATCAGTAAGAGTACCAAGTACAAGACATTTAAAATATTCATCGTTACCAGACCAAAGGGAGGAACTGGGATAACCATAGCAACACTGAGATATACAAGTCATAAATTCTGAAAAATAGGTAAATACACAGCCACTGATTGCAATGGAGGGAATGAGACCATGTTATAACCTTGACATGCGATTCTGATTTTTTCTCTTTTCTTTGAATATGGTGATTGATTTTTAAAGTTACTTTTTATAATAGAGTAGAATAGCTACTAACAGAGTACCTATCAGAACATTTTAAGCCTCCCACAATCCTACTACTCTCCTGCTCTCAATTGGATCTGCGTTTCTTTCCACTTTGCTTCTCCTGAAAGATGTCTTTTAGGAAGCTTTAGAACCTCTGTAACACCCTATATCCCCAGAAGGATTCTGTATCTTAGTGAAAAATGGAAAACTTCATAGTCTTAACACACGATGAACATATAGCCAGAGATGGAATTTCTGATCCTGTTACCTATCTAAAGTATTTGACTTGTGTATTAATGCAGTGGTGAGGTAGGGAGATTTGTTTTCAAGCGGTGTCCCCTGGTACTAAGGTATCAGAACCACCCTGCATCAGATGAGGGTTTCTCAAGTTTGATTAGCCAGTATACAGATCCTCACTTATCACAGGACATTGAGGTGCCCAGATGAGGTTAATAAAGCAAACACTTAAGCTCTCTTTCCCCGTTCTCCTGGCAAATGAACTCTGTTGCTTATTATAAAATATGGGGCATTATAATGAGGAAGAGGTTATAATGAAAACAAAATATCATTTGATATAAAAATTCTAAAGTTGACAAATCCATCAGGAATTCATTGGTGGTGAGAAAACTTAACGTGCTTGGCTGCCAACCGAAAGGCTGGGAATTCAAGTATACTCAGAGGTATCCCAGAAGAAAGGCTTCCTGCCTTTGGTGTGAAACGGTTTGCCTTATTTTACTCTGACTCTGGCAGCATAGTGGTCAAGAGCTACAGTTTCTAACAGAAAGGTCAGCAGTTCCAATCCACCAGGCACTCCCTGGAAACTCTATGGGGCAGTTCTATTCTGTCTTATGGGGTTGCTGTCAGTTGGAATCAACTTGATTGCAGCAGTTTTTGTTTGTTTGTTTGTTTTTTAATTAAATTCCCCCCCTTGCAAAGCAGAACATGTGCTCAAGCCTGTTTGAATGACACATGTTCTCTGCCCTGCTGAATGCAATTATCCCTTCAGTGAATACTTGTTTAATTTCTATCAAAATGTTGGTCTGCTAAGACATAGCAAAGAGGAGAACATTTAAACCCTGGTTTAAGTAATTCAACATCTAACTTGTTTTCCAGCACTGACTGCTTTCAGAAGCTCCGTATACCAAACGATAGCCCATCCCAGCAACGTAACTATGTGCAAAGAGGGTTTGGATAACATTCTGAAAGATATTTCTTAAGGAAATTTAGGGATATTATTGCTATATTCTTAATGTTTTTGAGTTGAGGTACCAGAGGGAAACTTGCTACTGAGAAACACATGTAACTGCTGGTTCACAACGGGATGGCATTTTCTAATGTTCTTAGAAAGGATCGTATAAAGTAACCTTTAGGACTTCTACATGAAGTCAAAAGTCGGTTCAACGTCATCTTAGACAAATTTCGGGCATAAGTCTAATTATCAACAGACAGATGTTGGGTGGCAGTTTGAGGAAGAACACGGGAAAGGACAAAATTTAGAAGGACCCTCGTTATGAGATGTCTATTTGCATTTACTCGTTAAGCAACACCTGTACAGGGCAGACCTTACTGATAACTGTGCCAGACTGTCAGATTCCCAAAGCTGCTCTTTCTGGTCTACATTCTAGGATCTACTGAAGCCATGAAATTTGGAATCATATTATTCCCCCCACTTTCTGTTTATCTTTGGTGTTTTCTTTTGTTGAACTTCCAGTCTCTGATTTGCAGAGCCTCCATTTTTGTCATATTTGGAAAATCCTTATAGACAGTGTTATAAAATCTTACATTACCCCTGCAGTGGTTGTTCTGCTGTTAACTTAGCATCCGCAATGCTGCTTTGAGGGTCTCTTGCCTATTCAGAACCCCTGAATCTCCCACTCCCACTATCCAGGGAATAATCTGGTCAAGAATAACTCCAGGGCTACTCAGCTTTGGGGCTGAGGGAGGCCCAGAGGCTTGTGAATCAGCATCAGGATAAAGTTCATCTCCCACTCAGTCCTGGAGAAGAACACTTCCTAATGAAACATCTCTTGGATCAGAAAATCCTCTGCCTAATGTAATTTTCTGTTTGATTTATTATTATTATTGTAAAAGTAATATATATTCATCGGAACAGTTTGAAAACATGAAAAATGGAAACAAGAAAAAAGTGAAACTCATGCATAATCTCACTAACCAAAGATAATCACTAACAGCTTATTGATGAATGCTTGGCTACTTTTTCACTGTATAGAATAAATATGTTTCCACAAAATTGAAGTCCACTTTACATGTGATCTATATCACTCAATATTCTACAATATGAATTTTTTAGGAAATGAAGAAAACTTAATCCTACACATATTAAAAACATGAATTAAGCAATAGAAATTTTGTGTAAGGCATTTCATGTAAGACAAAACAGAACTAGAAATATGTCCATCTAAAACTCTAAAAACCTAAATTAATCCACAGCGTAGTCCTAGGTGAAGTGTAACACAAGTCATTCTTATGTTATATTGTATATCCTTCACAATCATTGTTTCTTTGTCTTCCTTGTTCCTTCTTTTTCCCTCTTGATTAGAACTGTGTCACGGACTGACTTGTGTCCCATCAGCAGAGTGTGCAGTGATTTGGCTAGACCGTGATTCCTAGTATGGTGTGAAGTTCCTCTGTGTTGTAAACGCTGTCTCTATGGTGCTAGTGAGGGAGCACGGGTGGCAGTTTGTTGGTGGTGCAGGACTCACTCTATACGATTGTACTGTGCCTTGAGGACATTTTTTTTTTATTTTTATTTAACATAACTGAGTGAAAATGTACATTCGCGTATAAATTTACATGCCCACCTATATGCAGCTTCCACTGCTCTCCCTGTCCGATGACTGCACACTAATCCTCTCTGCTCCATACATGTCTCATCCTCCCAACAGCCTCCTTTCCCCTCCTCTCCGTCCACTCCCCTTCCTCCAGCCAGAGGTCAGCAAGATGATATCCTATAGATGTATAGAACCATAAAGTGCTTCCAATATATGGTCACTCTGCATTGCCAAGTCCAATCCATTCCTGTCCAAAGAGTGGACCTTTGTTATAATTTATGGGAAAGGGCAGCATCAGGGCCGGGGGCCATGCTCTCAGAGGAACCCCAAAACCGCTGGACCATTAATTGAGGCCTTTTAGTGGAGATCTCATGATACACCCCTTTTTATTCTTGTGTTGCCAGTGAGACTCCTCTCTGTGAGCTCCATCGTGGCTATCACTGGTGGTGGCCGGGCACCATCCAGTTCTTCTAGTCCCAAGTTGATGTAGGCACCCACTCTTGTGGGTGGGTCTCTCTGTCTTCTCGGTTGTCTTTACCGCATGTCATTTTGGTCCTCGGTGAGCATCCGTTCCTGCTGAGTTGGGACCATTTGCTGTGATGAGGACATCTTTTGAGATATAAAGAAAGGAACCTAGCTGAGAGATTTGGGGATCTCATGTCATTAGGAAAGAAGTAGAACCAGGAACAGAGCTCATCCTTTGGAAGTGACTTGGGATCCCTGTGCATTAGAAGCTGCCAGTCCAGGGGAAGACCTTCCTCCAGACCCAAAGAGAAAGTCTTTCCCTGGGGCTGACACCCTAAATTTGGACTTCTGGCTTGCTGGACTTTGACAAAATAACATTTCTCTTTTATAAGTCACTGCTTGTAATATTTATGTTATAGCAGAACTGGATGGCAAAAACAAACCACATGTTGGTTTTAAATAAATAATATTTTAAAGTCATTATAGATCTTTTTAGCACTATTTCAAACTTTTTATTTTCCTGTCAATTGTTTTATTTCCTCCTGTTAAGACACTTTACTCAAAACTGATGGTGAACCACAAAGATGAAACCATGTTTTCTCAATATTGCACTAAGTCATTGAGCAATAAATTTGCTTAAAGACAAATTGGCTGAGAGACTGTACCTTTGTTTGACTTACTATTTACAGTGCTTAGGGCTCAGACTCTGAGAAGCTACATGTTAACCTGTAGGTAGATATCTGTCATGTCTTAGACTGAAAATGAATGCATGTATTTTTTTATTTGATAGTAAAGAAATTGAAAGTTGGCTTTTACCAATCTGCTGCTTCCATTATAGTTTATAGGTTTTCCTGAGTCCCTAGGTGGCACAAATGGTTAAGCTCTCAAATACTAGCAGAAAGATTGGTGGTTCAAATCCACTCAAAGGCACATTGGGAGAAAGGTCTGACGACCTGATTCTGAAAGGTCACAGCCTCAAAAGCCTTATGGAGCTTCCATCTGTAGCACATGGATTGTCACTAGTCAGAGCTGAATCAATGGCAAGTTGGGTTTTGTTTTATTTTTCATTTTTTGGTGTGTTTTTCATGGTGGTGCTTGTATTTTCATTCTCAGCAGTTGTTTCAGACAAGTGTCTTGATGCTTCTAAATCTTCCAGCAGTCACTTTTTCTTCCCAGAAGGCTTTGAGAATGAGATCTGTTTCCTTTGCTGTCTCTCATTCTCTTCCAGTTTCAGGGTTTCATTCATTTCTAGCCTTCTCACTAAATACTGTTGCCTTTCTGCAGAATGCCTGAAGAGTTATCAGCTAATTTACAGAGGAAATGAATTCGTTAACCATTCCCAGGACAAGATTATTAGTTCTTATCATACCTTCTTGCCATCAGAAGATCTGGGTTCTTTCATTGAAATTCAATAGTACCAAGGCACTTCGGTTACACACTTAAAAACAATGACCAAAAAACAGGCCAAAGAAAAAGCATTCCATCACTACTGATGCAAAAACAATGTGATGCTTTGACAAATGGCTGTGTCACCAGTGCCTCTCAGATTGGACAACTAACTCAAAAATCAACTCACAGCACAATCATAACCTGTGTTTTTATTTCCAATGTCAACTTGAAAAGGGAACATTCTCTGTGCAACCATGAACTGTAGGGTCAGACCAACCTGAGAGCCAACTCTTATATCACTGCTCACTATTTGCCTTGCAGAGGCATGTGCAAAAAGATGTAGGTCAGTATCTAGGTGCTGGCAGGTACTTAATAAATGGTAACCATGGCCGTCTTTACTCTAACATAAATGTGTGTGTGCCCTGTATACCTAACATACACCACAGAGAAAGTGAAGTTCTGCGGCACGAACATCCTTCAGAAATGATCATGAGACTTAAAATTCCCCATTATATAAAAATGAAAGTTGCTGCTGTGCTTTCTCTCCCATTAAGTGAAGAGCCACTTTTAATCAGACCTCAACTCTGTTGAGGAAAATAATGGAAGAGAAGATGACTGTCGTCAGAAACTGAAAGAGCATTAGAAAGATGGGTACCCAATTTGATAGGGGATTTTTTTTTTTCTGTTACTTTATTCTAAATAGCAGTAGCTGTTAGAGCTGTAAAGTAACTGTTCATTAGGCAGAAAAGAGGCTTCTGGGCTGAACTGTCACTAAGAGCTTGATAATCAAAAGTGAATCTTGAAGAGAGTGCACATTTGGCTCCTGGCTTCTGAGGGATATTTATCTCTGCCATGGCTTTCCATGATGTAATAAGGACTAAGGGAATTTAGGACCTCTTCTGACTCATTTAGAGAATGTGGTATCTCTACTTACATAAAGGGTTCCAGGCTGGAATTGTAGTCTCTGGGTCAAGAAAACTAATTTTTCCCCCCAATTTTCTCATTTTATAGATGACAGAAATAAGAACTTAAGAAAGGTGCTCAAGAATACATAATTAACTTCTGAATATTTTCCCTATCAATCCACCAGCATTTAACAATTCACCTCTTATTCTTTCTCTTGGTCCCCTTCAGAATGCAGGTGGGATGCCACTGGCATTTTTGTAATTAAAAGGTGAGTATTCAATGAAGCAGTCAGGAAAGAGAATAGGCTTTATGGAATAAGTCACCAACTATTGGGACAAAACCCCCCGAAACAAACCTACTGCCATAGAGTCTATTCTGACTCACAGTGACCCTATAGACAGAACTGCCCCATAGAGTTTCCAAAGAGTGCCTGGCAGATTTGAACCGCCAATCTCCAGGTCAACAGCTGTAGTACTTAACACTACACCACCAGGGTTTTCATTTGGAGGGAAAAGAAGTGCAAATATGGAAGAAGACACCAAAGGGAGAAGAGAAACAGAAGAAAGTCAGAATGCAGCAGATAAACAACTAAGGACAAGAAGCCATAGACCCTGTAACATTCTTTGCATGTTTTGAAGGACTGAATATGGAGATTACTATAGCTTTGTTTTGTTTTTTAATTTATGCATGCATTCACTTTATTCATTGGTAAAGAAGTTCTTTTTCTTTTTTGTTGTACATTACATGAAGATTTACAGAAAAAACTAGTTTCTCATTAAAAATACCTATATTGGTTTATGACATTGGGACTGATCAATACTCTCACTTTTCAAACTTGAGTTCCCTGTTATCAGGTTTCCTGTCCCCTCCCACCTTCTTGTCCTTATCTCTGAGCTGGTGTACCTCTTTGGTCTTGTTCTGTTTGATGGGCCTGTCCAGTCCTTGGCTGAAGGGTGAACCTCAGGATTGTCTCCATTGTTGAGCTGAAAGGGCGTCTGGAGACCATACTCTCAGGGTTTTTCCAGTCTTTTTCAGGCTGATAAGCCTGGTCTTTCTTTTTAAGTTAGAATTTCATTCTACATTTTATTTCAAGCTCTGTTCAGGACCCTTTGTTGTGATCCCTGCTAGAGCAATCGATGGAGGTAAATGGGCACCAAGTAGTTGTACTGGATTCAGTTTGCTGGAGGCATATAGATTTTTGTAAAAACTTCCTAATAGTCTTGTTGTATGGAATTACAAAGTTCGATTGATTTTGCTCATTTTCTTTAAAGTGGCAAGAGAAATGTAAAGAGATAGCTTCGCTTTCTCTAAAGCAAGTAAAGTACACTATATACAGTTAAGGGAGTAGGCGTAAGAGTCAGAATGCCAGGGTTGAAATTCCACTTACTGAACGTCATAGGAGTTTTGAAAAACATGTCTGAAATTTATTTTACATCCTTCTCGTTAAAAGAAAATGTCTAGGTTGCTTCTCTACAAATTGTCACTAATCTTAGTGGCTCATTTGTAAAAACTAGACTGTAGTGACAGTAACTGTAGAATTTCTGAAGGTAGGCATAGCCTCCACCTAGTTTTCTTGGAGAAGTTGCTTGGAAGAAAATTAGCCATCATAGAAGAATCTTACTACATTGAGACTAAATGCTGAAAGATCCCGCACAGGTGCTCCAGCCCGTAGCTCCAACTAAGCTCCCAAACCACACCCAGATCCAATTTCCAGCCAGATTCTATCTACTTTCAGACACCGTCTTGGATGCCATGCCAAACAGCCAACTTAATCAAGACTTGAAGTGACTCAACTCCAGCCAAGATCTACCTGCAAAGACGTGAGAACCTCAAACAGGAATTATGAAGCCACGCCCTTCCTAAATTCCTGATGGCACAAAATCATGAGCAAAATAAAATGATTGTTTAATGTTTTGGGGTAATTTACTACACAGCAATGGTAACTGACGCAGGTACGCTTCCTTGAGTAAGTACACCAATGCTTCTAAATCTTGGTGTCCATACATATGTAATGCTGATAATCATGGTACCTACCTCAGGGAGTGGTTTTGAGGATCAAAAGAGAGATTCTGATATGATCCCAAGTTCATAGTAAGTGCACATAAATGTTAACTTGCATCCATAGTGATATAAGCCACACAGGTCTAATCTGTAGTTATATGTCTTGTTTATTGTTTTCTTACGACACTTAAAGCATGTCCGCTAGCATAGGACACAAAGGTTCTTCTGTAAGGACTGAGCAGTGTGCCTTCTCTTGCCTCAGTCTTATATCATCTCCATCTAAGAAGACTGAGAATGTTTTAGATTTTAGGGGGTATGCTGAACAGAGCTCTCAGCTAACCAACCCCTCCCTCACCTGTACATGCACACATTTTAGTTTTGACAGGTGCTACTGAAAAAATATTCAATTCTCTTATAATATTTTCTCCATCATTATAGAGTTTACAGATATCATAGGATTTGAACTTTAAAAACTATCAGCTCTCTTCCAATTTTGTTTCCTATAAATTTGACTTTTGATATATCACTGTCATCCAAGTAATTAATGAAAACATGAAAGAGGGCGGGCACGAAAACAGAGTCCTGTGGCGCATTCCTGCCAATGCGCCTCTAACTTCATTCATTCATTCCACGAACTTCACAGAACCTAAAGTGCATACTTTACAACAGCTCCTCTCCTAGTGATCAATGATGTAACTAGGAAGAAGGGAGAATCAGGCCCTGGGTAAGGGAGCACACGAGTCATCCTAGCTGCCAGTGTGACTCTCTTTGGGGCACAAGAGAGACAAGTGAAAATAAGGCCTGATCTCTCCAGGATTTCACATCCTATGTCTCTCAGGTATTCTTCACTTAAGATTTATTTTATGTTCTATTTTTCCTGACATACAAGAAGATTAAGGTTTACTTTCTGTAGTTTATATTGGGGGGTTGAAATATGTCCAGTAATGTTTTTCCCCAGTGGATACCCCCTTAATGACTTAAAATTATATCCAGTTTAGGGTTACAGAAAGCAGAAAAACACTAACTTAAGGGTAGTGAGACATTTTTTTCGTCTCATGTAACCAGAAGTCTAGAAGCGGCAGCTCAAGGTGTTTGTAACAGTTCCATGAAGTAACCAGGCCCTACGTTCTTTGTCTCTTTCAACCCAGGCAACTTTGTCTGTATGTATCTTCTGATTGCAAGGGGCTGATCCACACCCTTACTCTAGGTAGTTAGAAAGAAAAAAGCAAGGGACAAAAGTGCATGTCAACAAAGTTAGCATCCTTTTAAAGGATTTTTCCACCAAATCCAACCAAAAAATTCATACTTACAGCTCAGAAAGGAGAATGTAGTTTTTAGTTGGACACCTTACAAACACTTGTTTCCCAAATATCCATAATGTAATCAGGAAGAAGGGAGAATTAGACAGTGGGTAAGCAACCAGCTACCTTAACCTGACATTCTCCCTTAACAAGGTGACCTTTCCTAACCCATAGTCATGACAGTTCCTCCCCACGAAATCTCTATTTGTCCAATGCCTTATTGAAATCTACATACACGTTGTGAATGAAATGTTACTGATCTACTATTTTAAATATAATCCTATCATAGAGAACTGCAGGCAACTCCAGTTAAATTAATGGAAATTTCTTGAGTCTATGAATGACCAAAATAGTGGTTTTTAGAAATGGGATAGTCACTTAACATTATAACCTGAGAACAGGCTTCAGGTAACTAAATTATGTTAGGAAAGAGTAGAACCTCTCCAATAGTATTTCTAATGAGCAGCTGGTAGATTTGAACTGCTGGCCTTCTTGTTAGTAGCTGAGGTCAAACTGCTGGGCAACCAGGGCTCAGTTCACAGATACAGGGGTCAGGATTCTAACACGTATTTGGGAGGGACACAGTTCCAGTCTCAGCAGCATCTTTCAGTCAAGGAAACTGAAGTTGGAAAAGTTGTATAACTTGCTCAGTGTCAGGATTCAACCTTAGATGTGAGGTTTGCAGAGCCGAATTCTCTCCAGGACACTTCAGTGCCTTACTCACTGGTCCTGTAAGACTGCCTCAGCTACCCACTTTTTTGAATATTTACTGTTTCTCTTTCACGGCCTTAAAGATTCACTAGGACTGGAGAAAGAAGATGTAATTGAGAATCTTGACTTGATTTGCCACTTACCAGCTCTACCAGCCTGGAATTGCCTTTAATTTCTTGAGCCTTATGTCATCATCTGTAAAATGGGGACTATCCAGGAAAGATTATACTACTTTATACTTAATAAAGTTGTTGATAGAATTAAAGAGGACAAATTACAGTTAAAGACTTGGAACACAGTAGGTTCTCTATAAATATTTCTTAGAAAATGTACTCATCGATGCAAGGATAAAAGAAAGGAATGGATATAAAACCTACGCTTAACAGGGCTTGTGATCCAGTTAAAGGATTCAGTAGGAAAGACAATATAACAGACATTTATTTGCTGGATTACATTGTCAGAGGTCCTTATGATTTATATGAGTTCTAAAGAAACAGAACCTGAGATAGCTGAGTTCTTTTGGGACAGTGTGGTATAATAGAATGAGAATAGCTTCTAGAATTAATGAGTGGAGGACTGAGGATTTGAACTAGGGTTATGAACTACAGTATAAAGTATATAGCATGGAGGTATCTGGTGGTAGCACAAAGGTGCTGATAACCTGGAGGTCTGGAAAGGCAGTGGTTCTGGAGAAGTGTAAATAAGCCAAACCCCCCCAAAAACCCACTGCCATCAAGTTGATGCTGACTCATAGAGACCCTATAGGACAGAGTAGAACTGCTCCATAGAGTTTCCAAGGAGCACCTGGTGGATTTGAATTGCAGATCTTGTGGCTAGCAGATGTAGCACTTAACCACTATACCACCAGGGAGTCCAAGATTGTAAATACTGACTTTGTAATGGTCATTAGAGGAGATAGAGTGAGAAATGTACTGACATTGAGGTTCTCTGGAAGTGAGCACTGAGACAGAGCTTGGGGTGCAAACTACTTATTGAGAACCAATGTTAGTAAAAGACAGGGAAGAGATGAGAGATTGAGCAGGGGGAAGAAGTTAATTTCAAACTGGGTTCAACTGAGTCCAAAGCCTTAGCCAGGACAACAATTATGTTCATCAAATTGTCCCATATTGCACAGAAGCCACTTACAGCCTGAACCACACTCAGTCACCACGTGCACACAATCATGGGAGCTGTAGTACCTTGTTTGAAGTGTTTCTCTATCAACCTTGAAAAACGTGACTGCTGATGCTCATGGCTGCCTGCTAATTGCAGCAAATCCTGCTTAGAGTAGGATCTGGGTGGTGAGTCTCAGTGTCAGCTGTAGGGCTGTATTGGACTTGGGACTTTAAAGATCAGGACGCAAAGAGTACTGAGCTAGGAGAACAATTTCAGTTTTGAGTTCTAGAATGGTCTCCATCATGATGCCATCTTTGATCTTGGATGCATCATTTGCCAGTTTGTACCTTGGCAATCTGTACTTTGACAGTTTCCTTGTCTGTGGTACAGGGATTTGGCTTCCATGATCTCTGCAATCCATTAAATCTTTAATATTTACAATTCTATGACTTTATGCATTCATTCATTTACGTGTATTATCTGAATGTTACTGTGTGCAAGCCACTCCTTTAAGCAAGTGGGGCATATCACTAAAAAAAATGGTCAATGCTCTCTACTCTTGTGGAATAGACAGTCTAGTGTCTTTAAAGTTTTCTCCATTATAAGAAAAAAAGTGAGATATGAATTTAATCAATCTAAGAGATGCTTTTTTCTTCAGTCAAATAACTAAGATTCCAGGACACTACTTCAACGCAGAGGAATATCTTATTGAGAGTTCTGAGGAAAATATATCTACCATAAAAGTAATTTAACAGATCATTTATTGGGTCATAGCACAGCTTCCATACACTGTACACGCAGTGAGGTATTCTTTCTCCCTTTTGTTTATGTGAGCTAATAAAATTATTGACAATCTGTCCTTAGTGACAAAGTCTAGGAAGAAAATTAAGGGCCAGAGGGGAGAAAATAAAATATATTTTCAGAAATTTGGGCAGAAAAACATGTCAATGCTGTTCTCAGTGATTCAGCCAGAAAGTTATTAAAACCACAATCATAATACCAGATATGGCAACGAAGAGAGTATTTCAGCTCATCTCATGTTTTCCTCAACATGACATTTTTCATTTCTGTTTTATGAGGGATAGAGAAGTGGAAAACATACCATGGGACTCTACTTTGATGGTTCCTTTAAAAAACAAACAAACAGACAAACACCCTTCCTGTCTAGTTGATTCCAACTCATAGTGATCCTTTAGGACAGAATAGAACTTCCGCATAGGGTTTTCAAGGTGGGCCTAGTGGATTTGAACTACTGAACTTCTGGTTAGCAGCTGAGCTCTTAACTACTCTGCCACTAGGTCTCCAACTGTTGCATATCCCTTTTAAATTCAGCTACGAACCTTGCTGTATGAACTAGCTGATTGATTACAGCATTAGGAAAAGCCAAGAGAATATTTTGAGGGAAGGCATCTTGGTTATTATAAAGATTTAATCATTCTATCCAGATGAATGTTAAATTACAAGTAAGGTTTTAGATGTGATTTTTTAAAACTGTTTTACTGTGCTTTAAGTGAAAGTTTACAATCTCCGTCAATTTGTCATACAAAACCGCTACCCAGACATAGTGCCATGCAACTCTAGCAGCTCTCCCTACCCTATGACAGGACACTGCTACTTTCCACCCTGTACCTCCTGCATCCGTTCAACCAGTTCCACCCTCTCGTTTCACTTCTGGACAGGAGCTGCTCAGCTAGCCTCAAGCATATACTTAAGCCAAAAAGCACATTAAAAAAATTTTTTTTGTGAGTATTGTTTTATATTTTATAGTCTATTCCAATCTGCGTCTGAAGAGTTGGTTTAGGTACTGCTTTCAGCTCTGGGCTAAGAGTCCAGGGACTGTGTCCTCAGGGGAACCTCCAGTCTGTGGAACCATCAAGACTAGTCTTTATTAAAAGAGTTCTAGTTCTGCATACTAATTTTTCTCCCACTGTATGAGGGACTATATTTTATATTCCCTACCAGGCAGTTGTTGGTGATGACTGGGCACAGTCTACTTCTTCCAGTCTCACTCTGATGTAGTTTCCAGATTATATGGCCCCTTCTGCCTCTTGGGCTCATACTTTTGTCTTGTCTTTGATGTCCTGCATTCTTGTGTGTTCCAGGTGGGCTGGGACCAGTTGATGCATCTTAGAGGGCCACTTGCTAGCTGTCAAGACCCCAGACGCCAGTCACCAGAGTAGAATGTGGAATATTTTCTTTAAAAAAAATTCATTACACCAATTGACCTAGACGGTCCTTGATACCGTGGTCCCCAGATGCTTGCCCCCGCTACTCTGTTGTTTGAAATGTTGGGTTGTATTTAGGAAACCTCTTAGCTTTTGGTAGAGCCCAGCTGTGCTGACCTTCCTTGTACTGCGTGCTATCACTCGCTACACCTAATCCAATTCCTATTTACTGTCTAATCAGTGAATACCCCATCCCTCCTTTCTCAGTCCTGTAACCATCAAAGACTTTTCTTCTATGATTAAACCTTTTATTAAGTCCTTACAGAGGTGGTCTTATACAATATACGTCATTTTGCTACTGACTAATTTCATTCGGCATAACATCTTCCAGATAACTCCATGTTATGTTTCCCAAGATTAACAATGTTCTTTATCATTGTATCCCTGTTTCCATCGAGTCAGGTCTGACTCATGGCAGTATTCCATTATGTAAATATACCATAATTTATCAATTTTTCTGTTTATGGACACATAAGTTGATTCCATCTTTATGCCGTGCAGGCAGTGCTGCAATAAACATTGGTGTTATGTATCTAACTTGTGTGACAGCCCTATTTCTCTAGGATATGTTCCAACAAGTGAGATTGCTGGACAGAAAGATATTTCTATTTCTAGCTTTTTAAGGAAGTGCCAAGTGAGTTTCCAGAGTGGTTATACCATTGTACATTCTTACCAGCAGTGTGAAAGTGTTCCAGACTCTCCACAATCCCTCCAACACTTATTTGTGTTTTTTGGATAAATGCCAGCCTTTCTGGGGTAAGATGGTATCTCATTGTAGTTTTGTTCTGGGTTTGTCAAATGGCTAATGATGAAGAGCATTTATTCATGTACCTGTTAGCCACTTGGATGTCTTCTTTCGTGAAGTGACTGTGCATATCCTCTGCCCATTTTTAATTGCGTTATTTGTCTTTTTCTTGTTGAGATTTTTTTCAGTGTCTTGTAGATTATAGAGATCAGTCGCTAATTGGATTTGTGATAGCCAGATACTTTTTCCCAGGCTTTATGTTATCTTTTGACTCTTTCTGTGAAGTCTTTGAATGAGCATAAGTGTTTAGTTTTTAGTTTTTGTACATTGTTAGTAATACTTTGTAGTCTGTCTATGCCATGTATTAGGACTCTTACTGTCATCCTATTTTTTCTTCCATGATATTTTTCTGGATGCCCTGTCTTTTACTGAAAGTGGTGTGGTGAGATCTACTATTATTGCGGAGCTGTCTATTTCTGCTTTCAGTGCAGTTAAAGTTTGTTTTACTGTTTTGGAGCTCTGTCACTGGCTGCATAGAAGCTTAATATGATTATGTCTTCCTGGAGTATTGAGCCTTCAATCATTATATCATGTCCTTCCTTATCCAACATGAATTTTACTTTAAAATCTATTTTAGCTGAGGTTAATATTGCCACCCTTGCTCTTTTTTGCATGCTGTTAGCTTGATGTATATATTTTTTAAATCCTTAGAATTTTTGTTTGTGTCTCTGAGTCTAAGGTGTATCTCCTGAAGGCAGCTTATAGATGGGTCATCTTTTAAAATCCAATATGCCAGCCCCATCTCTTTATTGGTATATTTAATCCCTTTATGCTCAGCATGATTATTGACAGCATGAGTTTAGTGCTGTCATTTTGATGTCTTTTTTTGCACATTATAAACAATTCTTTTGTTCTGTTTAATTTTATGTGCTAATTTTTCTTTATGTGTTTTCTTTTCATCTTTTTCAATGTTGGTTTTGTCTTTGCTGAGACTGCATGTTTTTCTTTTTCTTTTTTTGCTTTAATGCATAGGATTGATAGTTTCTTTGTGGTTATCTTAATATTTACCCACAGTTTTCTAAATTTAAGCCAGTACTTAAACTTCTTTTATATTGCATTGACTTCATTTCCATATGAAAGATCTATGACTACATGTTATGTGTCTCTTTTTTGTTATGATATTTGATGATGGCATCTTTGTTTCCCTGTTTTTAGTGTTTTGCCTTTTATTTATTTTTGTGGTTGCCGTATTTGGGTTGATATCCAGTTGCTGTGTCTTGTATTGTAGTCTTGGGTTGTTACCTGATGTTACTGATTTTCTAACCAAATGATTCTCCTTAGTGTTTCTTGTAATTTTGGTTTGTCTTTGCAAATTCCCTAAATTTCTATTTATCTAGAAATGTCCTAATTTTGGCATCATATTTGAGAGACAGTTTTTCCAGTTATACAGTTCTTGGCTGGTGATTATTTTCCCTCAAGGCTTTGTATATGTCATCCCATTGCCTTCTTGCCTGAGTGATTTTTGCTGTGTAGTCTGAGCTTAGTCTTATTGATTCTCTTTTGTAGGTTGTTTTTTGTTTATCCCTAGTCTCTTATAAAATTATCTCCTTGTCTTTGGTTTTGGTAGGTTTGTTTATAGCATGACTTGGTGTTTTTGTTTGGGGACTGATCTTGTGTGGATTTCAATTAGCCTCTTGGATAGATATCTTCTCAGTGTTTCTTTTTTCTCCTTTTAAAAAAAATTTTTATCTGATTTTTTTCTTCAAATACATTGGTGCTGCATGCTTTGTCTTTAGTCTCACTAATTCAGCCTTCAATTGCCTCAATTACACTCCTCTGACTTTCTACAGAGTAGTCTAATTCTGTAATTTTATACTAGTAATTTTCTAAATTTCTAATTCTTGCTATTATATGCTTTCTTGCAGCCTGCTCAATTTGTCATTATGTTCTGTTGCATATTGCGTCGGATCTTTCTCAATGTCTTGAACAATTCTAAGTACCATTCTTTTGTGTCCTGCCTCTGGTAACTTCAGGAAGTTGCCTGCCTCTTGAAAATTTTTGGATTCTTTATTTTGGGAGCTTTCTGATGCCATCATGGTCTACCTCTTTAAGTGACTGGAAATTGATTGTTGTCTCTCAGCAATCAGTAAGCTGAATTTTTTTATGCTTGCTTACTGTGTTTTAACTTCTTGCTTATTTTGTTTTAAAATATCCAGATACACTAGTCTCATGTGCTGGTTTGGCTTTTGGTGACTTTGAAGCTCTAAGGTCTCTCACCAGGTGATTAGAGCTGATACTAGACATGAGAGCCCAAGAGTCCATTTATTTTTCTTGGTATCCAGGTAGTCAGTGATCAAGCGTATGGTGTGCACACTCACATACTGTCCTAGATGGGTAGAAGTGATTGGTGTAGGCACAAGTATCTGGCTGCAGATGCTGAGAAATGGAGGTGGCTAAAAATCATCCGTGAGTGTCTATGAGGATGGTATGTCACCTGATGTCTGATTCTAGGTGAAGGTAATGTTGATGCCCTGAGTTTCTGGCTTTGTTGATTTGGCAGATTTTTTTCACCTCCCCCCCCCCATTTGTTAAACTATTCCCTCTGCCAGTTTCAGAGAATAGTTCAGGAAAGGCTTAAGGAATCCTACATCCAGCTTAGTTAGTGGCTTCAGACACCAGAGACAGTCACAGTGCAGAGAGCGGAGGGAGAAGCACTGGGGCAAGAGAGAGAGGTTTATCTTGAAGGAAAGATCTAGATCTGCATGTGACAGATTACACGCAGACTTAGGTTTTGAAGATCTAGTGATGTTTTTCACTGGTTCTGGAGGCACAGTGGATTCATGGTCAGTTTCTCTTGCTGAGCAGGACACCTTCTAACTGCAATTATTTTGCTCACTCTGCTGGCTACAATCATTTCCTGGTGGTTAAAATCTGGCCAGTCCGGTGTATTTTTGGACCTACTCTCCCTTTCTTGTTGATCAGTGCAATTTATCAGTTTCCTCTTTCTTGTTCAGGGCTCCCACAATGTCACATGTAATGGATTCATTTGTTTTTCTGGGTCTCTGTCGTTAAAGGCATCACAGGAAGTACACGACTAATCTGCCCTACACATGATAGTTTTTAAGTATGATTCAGTCTAAAAGCTAACTTTGAAGATGATGAAGCACTTGGTAGTGTTTTGTACTGTTGTATGTAGCATAGCTAAGGATCAGAACTAACACCATGACAACAGCAAAATAAAAGTTAACTCATTTTTCAGAGGAAAGATAAAAGCTCATGACCTCAACCTGCAAATAAGATTTAGGAAGATTATTATAGCAACATCAAGATATTATTGGGCTGTTTTTCCCTTAGTTGTGACAGAAGAAAGCTTGTGTGTGCTAACACAAAAATTACTTCCATTTTATTCTGACACATCCCAGTAAAAACTCATTGCATCCTTTGAGCTTTAGATAACTTTTCTCCTGCTCAGAACTTAGTTTTTCTCTGGAAAAAATATGAAGTCCTTGGATGATGCAAATGGTTAACAGCTTGATGGCTAACTGAAAAGTTTGGAAGTTAGAGTCCACCCAGAAGCACCTCAGAAGAAAGGCCTCATGATCTCTTGTTATTGTTGTTAGGTGCCATCAAAGTCAGTTTCAACTCATAGCAACACTACTTATGCCATCTTAAAACACTATTGGATCCTTTGCCATCCTCACAATCATTGCTATACTTCAACCCATTATTGTATCCACTGTGTCAGCCCATCTTGTTAAGTCTTCCTCTTTCTCACTGACCCTCTACTGAGTATGATATCCTTTTCCAAGGACTGATCCCTCCTGACAATCAAAAGCCAAAAAACCAAATCTGTTGCCATAAAGTTGATTCTGACTCTTAGCAACCCTATAGGACAGTGTAGAACTGTTCCAAAGAGTATCCAAGGAGCGCTGAGTGGATTTGAACTGCTGACCTTTTTGGTGGCCAGACGCAGCACTTAACCACTACACCACCAAGGTTTCTAAATAATGTGTTCAAAATATGTAAGACAAAGTCTCATCATCTTCCTTTCTGAAAAGCATCCTGGCTGTACTTTTTCTAAGGCAGATGGTTTGTACTCCAGGCAATGATCAAAAGAGTAGTACTCATAGTTTTCAACATCGCAGCAACATGCAAACCATCACAGTATGACAGTCTGAGTGGTGGCCTCATGATCTACTTCTGAAAAATCAGCCATCGAAAACTCAGTGGAGGCTAATTTACTCTGACACATGCGAGGTTACTATGGCCAGAAATTGACTCCGCAGCAACTGACTCAAGTCAGCTCGACAGCAACTGGTTTCTGACAAAAGTAAAACTAGATCTGAAGAGGGTTGGCTCTCAAGTTCTTTCCAGAATAAATACAGTGAATCAAGATCTGGCATAGCAGTTTTAGCAATCTACTTCCTGAAAAGGTAGAGCTGGTAATCTGAATTGGCTCTGCAGAAAACAACAAGCAAAACTGAATAAACAACAACAAAGTATCAAAGAACTACTAAAGCAGCAAAAAATTATAATGCTGAGAGCTGAGAGAAGGAAACCCAGAGAGGAAAGTCAGACACAAAGCAGCTTTCACCAAGAAGTGTCTGCTGATACTTCGGTGACTGAGATGATCAAAACTTTAGACAGACTCACAGAGCTGCTGGGTCTAAACTGGAGTTAGGTACCACTGATGAGCAGAGGTCTGAATGAAATACCTAAGTTGGAGTTGGGACCTTGAAGTGAAGTAATGGGGAACCATAAACAGAATAGTTCACAGACATTGAAAACTAGGTTGAAATGATTGCCATTCCTGGTTGGATCAAGGTTATTATGGACTGATAATGCCTTTCTGCTACATCTGGAAATAAAATGATGCCAGAGAAAACACACCGTAGGATTTCATTTATGAAACATTCAAAACCAAGCAAAACTAATCCATGACAGAGAATGTCAGCGTAGCAATTGTCTTTGGGGAGGGTCAAGGGGTAGTACTGGGAGAGGTAAAGGAAAATGTTTCCATGAAGCTGATTATTTTCTATTTCTTGACATGATGGTAGTCACATGAGACTGTGATTTTGTTGATAATTCTCTTAGTTTCCAAATTTCACTGACACTAGCAAGCGTCTATCCAGTTAAACAGATGAAGCTTCCGAGAAACCACTCCCATCTAGAAGAGTTGTGTGCAAAGCTTTTACTTTGCTGTCTGTGTGAATGGCCTGTCTGTGTTCTTGCCCATGAGCTCAAAGCCACTCAGATTTCTCTGCTACTCTTGTGCACTAGTCCTTTTGTTATTGCCTAGAGAGTACAAGCCATCTGCAAAAAGCTGGTCTTGTGCCCTACTTCAAACTATAGTTGACATATTTATCAAATTAAGATTCAAGATTTCCAGTTAGCTTTGCGTTTCAGATGAACAACAAAAGCATTTTAGCATAACGCATTCCAACCATTGCATGAGGGACATACTTATACTAGAAAACTGTTGTTTAACTGAAATCAGATTTAACTGGGTATCCTGTATTTTACCTGACAGTCTTATTGACACTGAATGCTCTTTTAATTCTTTGGATTGGGAGAGCTGGGGCAGAAAGAGAGGAACAATAAAACAGTTGCTTAGTGAATCAGAAACTATCCTTCTTTTTTTTTAAGAAAACTTTCTGTTGTATTGGCTTAAACCTTAGAATAAAAGAATGTGATTGTAGTTATTATAAGGTGCTATTAGGTCAGCTCTAACTCATAGTGCTCTTACGTATAACAGAGTGAAAAACTGTCCAGTCCCACACCATCCTCACAATCATCGTTATGTATGAGCTTGTTGTTGTAGCCACTATGTCACTTCATCTCATTGAGGTTCCCCCTCATTTTCCTTCTGCTTACTAAAGTCTTCCTATGGCCTGACCTCAGAGGTCTTAGAATGTCGCTTTCACTGCATTTTATGGTCAACATTTAACTAAACCAAGCATAGACTCAAAGCCGCTGCTGTTGAGTCAATTCTGGTTCATAGCGACCTGATAGAGTTTATCTCTTTATCTGAGGAACAAAGACAAGGAGTTAATAGATGGTAGTCATTCTTTTGAGATTAGTACAACACCCATGCTTTAAGTCGCACAATATCCATTGACTTCTGGAACATAAACATCTGGGAACTTCACAGAGGAAAGAGAAGGTTTGGACAGTTTATATCCATATAACTTAGTGGAAAGTATTTTAAACCATATTCCTCTTGGAAAATGGTTGTGGATCTTCCATTGAGAGTTAAACAAAGGTACAAATGTTAATAAAGCTGCTCGCTGCATTAGGAGCTTATCTCCCATACTGCTGACAAATGTTTATGATTTTTTCAGCCAAATATGTGGCAAACATAACTCATTCCTTGCCTCTACATAGAAAAATATTTTAAACATTGTATGTTCTCATAGTTTATGTATCCCTGAGTAGCATTACTAGATAAAATTCAAGATTCCGATTGAAAGTGGAATTTCAAATAAGCAACAAATAATATTCCAGCATAAGTTTCAATTATTGCATGGAACACACTTATACTAAAAATGTATCGTTTATTTGAAATTCAAATTTAACTGACAATTCTGTATTTTAATTTACTAAATCTGTAGTCCTATCTTTGAATAACACCATGACTTTATTTCAGGCTTTTACATGTGGGAATATAAATAGAGAGTAACTTTTGTATTTGCTTACGGTATTTTATTAAATCCAACTCGATGGCACTTGGCTGTTTTACTAAATCATTTCATTTAATCTTTCCTTCTGTATCTAGGGAACCCATACCTGATTAAAAACAATCAAGGTAACATTAATTATGAACTTTCTATAGGGATGAGAGCAGGAAGATAGATATCAAGGACATACATAACACTCTCCTAAATATATGCAGATAAACAAATTATTTAGAATTTCTCAGTAGCCTCACAGCCCATTTACAGAAGTAGTAAACATTATCTTTTTCTCATGGCAACCAAAAAATATCATCTTGTTGCAATAAACATGATTTTCTTATCTTTCAGGCAGAGATGAAAATAGCTGGTTACTACATGAAAATACTTTATCTATTTAGAGACAAATGTTATCTCCAATCTTTCCCTCTACCTGTACAAATTATGTCTGTTTATGGTTCTTCTTTGACTTCAGTTCCAGTTCTTGTATATTTTTCATTATTCTGTTCTGGCACCTTAAATATTTTCTATCTTTCTAAAACTATGGAGTTGTGATGTGATTTCATATTCTACTAAGACCTAAATAGTAAATATAATCATAAATATTCCTTAGATTATATAATGCTTACCATTAAACATATTCTTTCAATTGTACAAGATATATTTAATGTTTTAATAGACAAAATAGAATTCTAATGCATATTTAAATAATCCAAAAAAAGCTCAGGAATAGGAGAAGAGAAGAACACAAAAACAAGTAACATAACATCTAAAAATAATAAATTGAAATGAAAAAACCTAAATCCAACCATATTAATAACTATGTAACATGTTAATAGATTAAAACTTCTAATTAAAAGGCATAAGTTTTTAGAACAAATTTTAAGAAGACCCAACTGTCTGTTGTCTACAACTCAATTGACCTTTAAAAGTAGACTTGAACAGGTTGAATAAATTCTTGGAAACATATATGATGCAAGATATATGTAAGTAAGCAAGATATCTGATGTAACTAGTAGGCATAAGATGTTGGAGGAGCTATATTAGTATTAGTAAAAAGTCTTTAAGACAAATAGTAGTATCAGAGATAAAGAGGACTATTTCATAATAAAAGGTTTAATTCTTCAGAAATACAGAAAAATTCTTAAGTGTGTATGCACTTAAAAGTAAAGTCTTAAAAGATGTGGATCAAACTGAACAAATTAAAGGGAAAAATAATCAATTCTGCAATTGATTCTAGCAGACTTAAAACCTATTTCTCAGTAATTGATAAAATTACTAGTCAAAAAGAAAGTAAAAATATAGAATATCTAAGCAACTCTTCCATTATCATGATCCAATTGACATCTGCAGAATACTGTAACCAACCAAGGCAGAATATGCAGTTTGTATTTTCACTAATATGTAGCATACATTTTTCAACACAATATGGAAATCGTTGAACAACACCAACATCATAAAAAAGCTGCTGCTGCACTTCATTGACAGGGACTTCCAGAAATTCAAGGCAAATTCAAAAGAGGCTGTGGAACCAGGAATGCTCATCTTCAATGGATTCTAGGTGAAAGCAGTGAATACTAGACAACTGTTTACCTAAGTTTTATGGACTCTGCAAAGGTATTTGACTGTGTGTATCATAACAAATTACAGACAACAGTGTGAAGAATGAAAACTACAGAACACTTAAATGTGCTCATGAGAAATCTGTACATAGATAAAGAGACAATCATTTGAACAAAATAAGGGGATACTGTGTGATTTAAGGTCAATAAAGGTATGATCAGGGTTGTATCCTTCCATCATATTTATTCAATCTACATATTGAGCAAATAATCTGAGAAGCTGGGCTATATGAAGAAGAATGAAGCATCAGGGTTGGAGGAAGACTCATTAACAATCTGTCTTGGCAGATGACACAACCTAGCTTTGCTGAAAAGTGAAGAAAACTTGAAACACTGATGAAGATTAAAGACTACAGCCTTCAATATGGATTACACCTCAACATAACGAAAACAAAAATCCTGACAACTGGACCAATAAGAAACATCATAATAAATGAAGAAAATGTTCAAGTTATCAAGAATTTCATTTTACTTGCTTCCACAATCAGTACCAGTGGAAGTTGCAGTCAAGAAATTGGACTCATTACATTGTTCACATCTGCTTCTGAAGACTTCTTTAAACTTAGAAAGCAAAGCTATCACCTCAAAGCCTAATATGCCCTAACCCAAGGCATGGTGCTTTCAAAACTGAAAAAAATTGATGCCTTTGGATTATAGTGTTGATGAAGAATATTGAATATACCATGAACTGCCAAAAAAACAAGAAGTCTCTTCTTGGCTTGGCTGGAAGAAATACAACCAGAATGCTCCTCTAAAAGTGAGAATGGTCTCAGGTGACATTGAGGCCAATTGGCGTAACTGTCCTATTGCTAAGAGAATTTTCTGCACCCCATATTGGTGAGTGGCGTCTGGGGTCTTGAAAGTTAGCAAGCTACCATCTAAGGTACACTGAATGGTCCCAAGTCAGCTGTAACAGATGATCACCAAGGACAACAATGACACGAGGCAAAAAGAACCCAGAAGACAGAAAGACACATGTGAATGATATATCAATATGTGACCAGAAGAACCAGATGGTGCCCGGTGACTTCCAATGACAACAGTGAAGGGGCTCATAATGTTGAGTCCCAGTGGCAATATGAGAAAGAAAAAAGGGGTGCACCCTAAGAACTTGACTGAAAGACCACAATCAATAGTCTGAAGGCCTGGGAGTTCTCCTGGGAGCATGGCCCCTAGACCTGCCTCTGCTCCTGATCATAAATCATGACTGAGGTTGGGAGGCAGAGTCAAGATGGTGGACAAAACACATGTCTCCTTAAATCCCTCTGGAAACTAAGGCCTGAATTGATAATTAAACAGAGCCTTCTGGACACCTAGTGAGCCCTAGGACACGGCATAGGGCTGTCTGTTTAGTTTACATACCACTAAGAGGAAAACTTCTCTTTTGCCGACTCCTGCCCTTGTTGAGTTCCGGCTCTCACAGATTGCCACTTTGACTTTTTTTCTCTGTCTTGGCTGGCGGGAAGGGCTGAGGTAGCAAGGCTCAGACACACAGCTGATGAGAGTCACCACATTTTGAGAGCCTGGCCTTGGAATCTGTGCAACTTGGCACCTCTAACCTCTCTCTCTATCTCTTGGAATCTCCAGATCTCTGCCATTGAATAGCATTTTCCGAGGCAGGCATGGGGAGCTTGTGTAGGACACCATCTTGATTCACTGGGAAGCAGAGTTTCCTATATGGAGGCCTCAGCTTGGCCTAATTCCCAGGCTGGGAGGCAGTGCCTACTTGGAGAGTGCTTTTCCAGCAATAAAACAGTCTTTGATACAGAGTTGCATACTTTGCCAGCTAGGAAGAGTGACTTGCACACCTGAAAGCCTGACTAATCTTGGAAGCTGTTACCTTACAACAGAGAAATAACTGCAGTGCATCTGGACTGCTTCTCTTCCAGCTTTTACTCTCACATTATAGAGTCAGCTGACGGTCCCACAGTGATGCTATAAGTGGGGGTGTATCTTAGACAATCAGGAGATGGAACCTGCTACTCTAGAGATTGCACTGAGCCAAGTCACCAGAGTACATAGAGGTGCCTGGTGATCAACTTCTTGTTCAGACTGAGCTTGAGCCCTGTTAAAATAACATTAGAGAAACAAAGCAACCTCCAGATGCCCATAAAGCAACAAAATTTGGACTGGAACATTAGGAAGAATTCACCTATGGCTTCAGAAGGGCCACAAAAGAAACATCCAAAGAACTTCTCAGATGAAGAAGCCTTTCTGAAACAATCAGAAGGTGAGCACAAAAGGACTATTTATAGAGCCCTCACAGACCTTATATAAAATGCAACAGAGCAAAATGAAAAATTAAGCAAGCTGTTTGATCTAATAGAACACAAGTATCCAACAGATCAAGAACAAAACCAAAGAGAAAGAAAATTCGGTTCAAAGCCAAGAAAACAGAATGATACAAATGGAAAATAGGCTTTCTGACTTGGAAGACAGAGCTACTGATTCCAGCATCTATGAGGAGAAATCAGAAAAAAGAAACAAGAAAAATGAAGAAGCATTAAGAAGCATGTGAGACTCTATTAAGAGGAAAAATCTACAGTTAATTGGAGTTCCTGAACAATAAGTGACACCTGAAAACACAGAGAGCACTGTGGCTGAGCTGCTGACAGAAAACTTCCCAGAAATTATGAAAGAAAAGAATATAGACATCCAAGATGCATATCGAATGCCACTCAATAGGGATCCCAAAACAAAGACTCCAAGACATATTATAATCAAGCTTAACAAAACGAAACACAAGCAGAAACTCTTAAAGGCAGCAAGACTCAAAGCAAAGCTAACATTCAGAGGGAAACTCTGTAGGATTTCATCTGATTTCTCAGCAGAAACGATGTTGGCATGGAGACAATGGGATGACACATTTAAAGCCTTGAAGGAGAAGAACTTCCAACCAAGAATTATATACCCTGCAAAACTATCTTTCAAATATGTAAATGAAATCAAGACATTCTCAGATAAACAGAAACTCACAGACTTTGTAAAACCAAACCAAAACTACAAGAAATACTGAAAAAAGCTCTTGGCTTAGAAGAACAAAACCATTCATTTTATATTTTAGGAGGAAATACCAGAAACATCATCCAGAAACCTACTCAGTTAGGGAAGGCTCCAAACTCAACCAAAGCTGTAATATTAAAAGAAGAGATCCAGTGATCATATCATGAAAACTGTGATGTCATCATATTAAAAAGAGGGATGTACTGCAGTCGTTATAGTCCTTCCAGATGGAGAGGAAGTTAATAAGACTTGTAGTAGTTAGAATTGGGTTTAAACATAGACTTTTAAGGGGGACCAGAGAGGCAATCACAAAGCACAATAAAGGTGCAGCATATCAAATCAAGAAATGTAATACAGGAGTCTCAACAACCACTAAACCAACACTGAAAAAGGTGAAAAATCAACTCATAAAGAATAAAGTCAGAACAGAATAATAAGAACAGCAGAAAAACTCAAAACAAAATAAACACATCACAATGACAGCACTAGACACATACGTATCAATTATTACATTGAATGTGAATGCACTGAAAGCTCCAATAGAGAGACAACAAGTGGCATCTTAGATCAAAAGACATGACCCATCAGTATCTGACAAACAAAGCACAATCAACAGAACAGAAAATAGATAAATGGGAACTACTAAGAAGCAAACACTTTTGCTCAACCAAAGGCTTTATCAATACAATTAAAAGGACACCTACAGAACGGGAAAAAATATTTGGCAACTATATGTCAGAACAACGTCTGATCTCCATAATCTATAAGGTACTACTAAATATCTGTAAGAAAAAGATAAATCATCCAATTAAGTGATGGGCAAAGGAGATGGGCAGACACTTCTCTAAAGAGGAGATCTAGACAGCCAAAAAACACATGCGGACATGCTCATGATCATTAGTTATTAAAGAAATGGAAATCAAAACTACAATGAGATACCATCTCACCCCGACAAGGTTGGCCATTATCCAAAAACCACAAAACAACAAATGTTGGAGAGACTGTGGAGAGACTGGAACTCTCCTACACTGCTGGTGGGATTGCAAAATGGTGCAACCTCTTTGGGAAGGAATCCGGCACTTCCTATTAAAAAGATGGAAATAGATATAGCATTTGACCCAGTAATTTCACTGCTTGGAATATATGCTGCAGAATCAAGGCCATTCACACCAACTGATACATGCATGTGAATGTTTACTGCAGCACAGTCCACAATAGCAAAAAGATGGAATCAACTCAGATGCCCAACAATAGAGGAATGGATAAGTAAACTATGATATATGTACTCAATGGAATACTATGCAATGATAAAGAACAATGATGATTTTAGAAAACATAACCTGATTTCAACTGGAGGACATCGTGTTGAGTGAAAGCAGTCAGCAACAAAAAGACAAATATTGTATGAGACCCCTACAATAAGAACTTAAAAAAAGACTCACGCACAGAAGAAAGTCGGGATCGCACAAAGTTGAGTCTCACAGGCAACATGAAAATAGAAAGGGGTTCACCGTCAGATCTCTACTAAAAGACTGCAACTAATGGTCCAGGGGCCTCGGGGTTCCCCTCGGAGCATGGCTCCTGGCCCAGATGCTGCCCCTGTCCATAAATCATAACGAAGGTCAACTCTTCAGGCAGAAAGAGTTGTCTTGGTGACACAGAGCAACCATATCATGTGTGCATTTTATGGTTCTGTGCATCTATATGATATCATCCAGCTGACCTCTTACTGTACATGGGGTAGAGGGTGAAGAGGAGGGGACAGGAGATTGTTAGGAGGATATGACATGTACAGAATGGAGGAGTGTACTGTTACCAGACAGGGAGAGCAGTGGGAGCCACTCTTTGGCAGGTATGCGTGTTTTTATGAGTTTGTATATTATCAGTCTTAAAAAAAGAAAAAATCATTACTGAGGTCAACTCTTTGGACAGGAATGGATTGGACTCAGGGACACAGAGTGACTATACCGTGTGTGTGCTTTATGGTTCTATGAATCTATAAGACGCCATCCTACTGGCCTCCTACTAAAGGGAAGAAGAGAAGGTAGAGAGGAGTGGACACGAGATTGTTAAGAGGTTATGACATGCACAGGACTGAAAGGAGGATCATGCTGTCACTGGGCAAGGAGAGCAGAAGGAGCTGCAGATAGGTGGGCATGCAAATTTAAATTGGATTGTACACTTTCGCTCAATCACAATTTTAAAAAATAGTGAGAATGGTAAAACTAGGTCTCACATACTTTGGACATGTTATCAGGAGGGATCAGTCCCTAGAGAAGGACATTATGCTTGATAATGTAGAATACTGATAAGACGGATTTGCACACTGGCTGCAACAAAGGGCTTACTTATAACAATGATTATGAGGATGGCACAACACAGGCCAATATTTTGCTCTGCTGTACATAATGTTGCTATGAGTTGGAATCAACCGGGCAGCACCTAGGAGCAATATATCATATGGTGGATTATAATATAAGTATAAACAAATTTAAAGGTACTGAAATCATACAGAGATTATTATTTGATGATGCAATAACATTAGAATGCATGGACCTTGAGCGGAGTTTTTGTCATCTTTTATATGTATTTCCTGCTTTTCATTAGTACAACTTAAACTTATTGTCTGGTTATACCTATTCTGCTTGCTTGGACCCATCTTTAGCAGTCAGTGAGCCTATGCTCTTTAATCCTTTAATGATTTTCTTATGGCACATTCCATTTCATTGGCATATTCTTTATACACTAGAAAATGCAACTTGCTTGGAAGTGTAGTCAATGTGCATATCCTGGCAGAAGAGATGACAACAGTCTCTTGAATTCCAGCACTAATGGCCTTCTCTGTGCCCACATCAAACTCTGCAACATTTGGCACAGGGAAGTGTCATCTCCTTTTACCCACCACCATCATGGCTTTCAAACACAATGTTATTTGTGGTCTGTAAGCTGCCTCTCTCTACATCGTAATTACCCAGCCTGTAGTTCTCTCCTTGAAATTCTTCTTCCTATGGACTTCTCAAATAATGTATCCATCCACATGCCATTGACTCTACCTCTTTCCAGATGATTTTCAATTTTACACATAGGTTGAATCCTTTTCTTGAGCTTTAAACCCACAATTCCAACTTTATTGTGGGTATACCAAAACCAAGCCAAATCCATTGCTGTCTTGTTGACTCTGACTCATAGCAACTTTATAGGACAGAGTAGGACTGCGCTCTATAAAGTTTCCAAGGAGCACTCGTTAGATTTGAACTACAGACCTTTTCTCTAGCAGTCACAGCTCTAAATATTATGCCAACAAGGTTTCCTTAAATATATGTGCATGTGTGTGTGTATAGTAAATAATCACACTTGTAGATTTTCTAAAAAAAGCAACAGGAAGCTTGTCCTGGGCACCCAGACATGTGAAAAATGAACCTCTTCTTTATTGCTATTTCTTGCTTCATGAGCATTTACAGAGGATCCGTTATAGCCAGATATAATTTAATAATCTCATTCCCCTACAGTAAGATAAACTTTAATTTTATCCTTTCTACATCAGTGTTACTAATTTTCTTTTTCACTGACAATTATTGTGCTCCTCCTGTGTGCCAAGAATTCTACAGAGTAACTGACTTCATCCTTACAACAATCCTCTAGAGGAGTTGGTATCATTAGCCTTATTTTTCAGACAAAAACATTGACGTTTAGAGGCTAATTATGTATGTAAGCAACAGATGGCAGAGTTAGAAGTTTAAATTCAAAATGTTTAACATTAGCAACCTCCCTTTTAACCTCCATGTGATACTGCCTTTCTCCTACATTTATTACGTACGACTTAACATATGCCTATAAGTGAACTGTCTCTATTACTGGTATCACCAATTCCAGGCTCCAACTCTGAAGTTATTTTTGACTCCTCTTCACCTCCTCTAGATTGAGGTACATGATAAACTGTATAAATGCTACCTCCACCATATGTCTTCCATTTTTCCTTTCTTTCCACTCCTTTTAGATCCTAAAACCAACTGACGGCCATCAAGTCGATTTCAACTCATATTGCCCCAATAGACAGAGTAGAACTGCTCCACAGAGTTTCCAAGGAGCACCTGGATGTTAGGAACTGCCAACCTTTTGGCTAACAGCCATAGCAGTTAATCACTACAGCACCATCATTATTCAGCTGCTCTAATATCCTTCACCACCATTGTTATTCAACTGCTCTAATATCTTTCAAGGGCTTTCTTTGTTTCTCACCTCTCCCTACTCCAGTTCATTTTACATACTAGTGCAAGTGAATCCTCAGTAACACACAGGTTAAGTTACTACCACTGCGATCCAAACCTGGTATACCTACTTCATTGTAGATATCAGGCCTTCTGTAATACTTCTGAGCCTGTACAGCCATTCTGATCACTGGCATTATCCTCTGTTTAATTATCCCATGTCATAATGAAGATTGACTATCACGTGAATATATGCTGCAGTCCCCTCTCGTTCCTTCCTGAAGTGTTTAAATATGCATTCTTTCTTCAAAAATCATATTAAATGTTCCCTAACCTATTTCAGGTGCCCTGGTGGCACAGTAGGGAAGAACTATAGGTATTAACCAAAAGGTCAGCAGCTTAAATCTACCAGATGCTCCTTAGAAACCCTACATAAGCAGTTCTGCTCCTGTCCTACAGGGTCTCTATGAGTGTGAACTGACTCAGTTGCAATGGGTTTTCCCAAATATAATTTATCTTTCCTTTAGAAATAGAAATTCGCTTATGGTTTTCTTATGGCATGCCTTATTCCTTGTATAATATTTATTTAGTTGTCTAACACCAAACCCTGGTGGCATAGTAGGTTAAGTGCTACATCTTTTGGCTGCTAACCAAAAGGTCAGCAGTTCAAATCTGTCAGACATTCCTTGGAAACTCTATGGAGTAGTTCTACCCTGGCCTCTAGGGTCTCTATGAGTCAGTCCCAACTCGACGACAGTGGGTGGGTAACATTAATAAGTCCCCATTGACTAATGGACTGCCTTTTTATTGAATGCTTATCACTGAGAAAACCCTGATGGCACAGTGGTTAAGTGCGACAGCTGCTAACCAAAAGTTTGGCAGTTGGAATCCACCAGGGGCTCCTTGGGCCGTTCCACTCTGCCCTGTAGGTTCGCTATGAGTCGGAGTCGACTCTAAGGCAGTGAGTTTGGTTTGGTTTGGGTATCATGGGGGGGTCACTAAGCTACATGTCAGTGATTCAGTGTCCATTGTATCAATAGTGCGTGAGTAGTAGACACTTAATAAACATTTCTCCAGCTGTAAACAATACAGTATTTGGGAGAAAGGGAAGAAGAGTACACATTTTCTTTAGAGTGTTATAATCTCAGCAAATTAAAAAAGAAAATCGCTATCTGTTTCTTTGGTAGAAGCTCTGATGGCTCATTATTTGAAGTGATTGACTGCTAAACAGAAGGTCAGCAGTTCAAAATCACTGACAGCTCCAAGAGAGAAAAATGTGGCCATTTGCTTCCATAGAAATCCATGGCCTTAGAAACCCAGTGGGGTCACTATGAGTCAGAAGTGACTCAGAGGAAGTGGGTTTGGTTTGAAGCTTATTTAATGTCTAGGCTGCCATTTATAGTCAACAAAACCAAAGAAATTACAGAAGTATCACAGTTTAGGTATAAAAATATTTGACACTATAGATTTTTCATACTACTAAACTCATTCAACTCTACATTTCAAAAACCTTCCTTTAGAATTTAATAATCCTTATTATGATGATCACTTAAGGGCTGTGTACATAATTAGATAGCAAAGAATAGAATTAGACAATGAGCAAGAGATAATAAAAGCAATTAAATCACTCTCCAGTTTGACTGAGATCCGTATGTGAGTAAACTGTGTATGTAATGTTCTCTTAAATGGCCTGAGTGAGATTGATTGCATTCATTTCTGCCTAATTCCCAGAGTTAAGGAGTGCTGGGTGTGATTCACGGTAGAATCTAACAGAATTTGTGACATGCCATTTCAGTCATCCAGGGCTACAGCCGTAAACATTCATCTATTTTGAATAGCCCAGAATTTATTTAGCTGTAGTAAGAAATCAATCAACCAACAAATATTTATAGAGCACTTTCTGTGTGGAGTCTGTACAAGAACATTGACCACAGACAATTACAAAGAGCTGGAGAGTAAACAGTCTTTGAAGAAAAGGGCACAAAGCACTGAAATAATCTGAAAACAGGGTTTTTTTTTAAAAAAATATATTTTATTGTGATAAAGTTTACAATCCAAGTCGATTTGCCGTGTAAAACCCCATACACACTCCTCTATGCAACTCTAGCTGCTCTCCCAACCCTGCAGTAGCACACTCCTCCTTTCCACCCTGTAAAACCCTTATTCATTCAACTAGCTCCTGTCCCGTCCTCTCCACCCACCCATCTAGTTGCTATAGCAGAGGGGCTCTAACAGCCTCATGAATATATATGAAAGCCAAGAAACACGCCCTTCACCATCATCGCTCTATGTCTTATACTCCAGGCCAATTTGTGTCCGAAGATTTGTCTTTAGTACTGGTTTCAGCACTGGGCTAGCAGTGAGTCTAGGGTCCAGGGGACCCTCCAGGATATCAGACCATCAAGTGTATCCTTTCAAAAGAGTTCTAGATCTGTATCCCCCACATTTCTCCCTCTACATTAGGAAGTGTACGTTGTGTTCCCTGTCTGAGCAGTCACTAGGCACCATCTAGTTCTTCTGGACTCGTGTTGGTGTAGCCTCTGGATTATACGGCCCCTTCCACCTTCTGGACTCTTATTTTCTGGTGTCTTTGATGTCCTTCATTCTCCTCTGCTCCGGGTGGATTGGGACCAAATGACACTAGCTAGACTGCAGCTTGCTAGCTTTTAAGACCCAAGACATCACTCAACAAAGCGGAATACAGAACATTTTCTTAACTATATCAGTTGACCTAGATATCCTCTGAAATCATGGCCCCCATATCCCCTACTCTGCTACTCTGACCTTGGAAATGTTGAATTCCATTTAGGAAAACTTTTAGTTTTGGTACAGTCCAGCAGTGTGGTCTCCCTTCTCCTGTTTGCTGTCACTTCCTTCACTTAACCCAATTCTGTCTATTGTCTAATCTTGGAGTACCTGTCTCCCTCCCTCCTCTCATTAGTAACCATCAAAGGTTATTTTCTTTTGTGATTAAACTTTTTCTTCATAATAGTGGTCTCATACAATATTTGTCCTTTAATGACTGACTGATTTCACTCAGCATAATGCCTTCCAGATGACTTCATGTTATCATATGTTTCCCCATGTCATTTTTCTTTATCATTGCACAGTATTCCATTGTGTGAATATATCATAGTTTTTTAATCCATTTGTCTGTTGATGGACGCCTAGCCTGATTTCGTCTTTTTGCTCTTGTGGACAGTGCTGCAATAAGCACTGATGTGCATGTGTCTATTTGTGTGACGACCCTTGTTTTCCTAGGCTATATTCCAAGTGGGATTGCTGAATAGAATGATAGTTCTTTCTAGCTTTTTAAAAAAGGGTAAAATAGATTTCCAAAGTGGTTGTACCATTTTACATTTTCACCAGCAGGGTAGAAGAGTTCCAGTCTCTCCACAGTCTCTACAGCATTTGTTTGTTTATTTATTTTTTATTAATGTCAATCTTGTTGGGATGAAATGGTATCTCATTGTAATTTTGATTTGAATTTCTCTAATGGTTAAAGATCTTGAATATTTCCTCATGAATCTGCTAGCTGCTTGGCTGTCTTCTTTGGCGAATTGCCTGTTCATATCCTTTGCCCAATCTTTAATTGGCTTATTTGTCTTTTCTTGTTGAGATTTTGAAATACCCTGTAGATTTTGGAAGATCATATTCCTGGTTACCAGTTTTTCCTCCCAGTCTGTAGGCAGTCTTTTTATTCTCTTGGTGAAGTCTTTGAACGAGCATAAGTGTTTGAATTTTAGGAGTTCCCATTTATCTATTTCCTCTTCTGGTGCTTGTGCATTGTTTGTAATATATTGTAGTCTGTTTATGCTGACTACATTGCCTGTGTTTTTTGTTCCATGATCTTTATTGTTTCAAATTTTATATTTAGGTCTTTGATCCATTGTGAGTTAGTTTTTGTACATGGTGTAAGATATAAGTGTTGCTTCTTTCTTTTTCTTTTTTTTTTTTGCAGACAGATATTCAGTTTTGCCAATACCATTGGTTGAAGCGACTGTTTTTTTTTCACCCAGTTTATAGATTTTAGGTCTTTGTCAGATATCCACTGCTTGTGGGTGGATGATATTTTGGGATGCTCCATTCTCTCCCTAAGTAGAGAAACATTTATCTGTTCCACTTATTTATATATCCATTTTTGCACCAGTACCAAGCTGTTCTGGCTATCTTGGCAGTGTAATAATTTCTAAAGTCAGGTAATGTGAGATCTCCCACTTTGTTCTTCTTCAGTAACACTTTGCTTGTCCAGGGCTTCTTCCCTTTCCATATGAAGCTGATGATTTGTTTCTACATCTCGTTAAAATGATGACATTGGGATTCGTATTGGGATTGCATTGTATCTATGATGTTAAGTCTTCCTATCCACAAGCAAGGTAAGTTTCTCCACTTACATAGCTCCCTTGTAATAGAGTCTTGTAATTTTCTTTGTACAGGTCTTTTACATCTCTGGTTAGATTTATTACTAAGTATTTTATCTTCTCGGGGGTAATTGTGAATAACATTGATTTGGTTATTTTCTCTTTGACAATCCCATTGTTAGTGTACAAGAATCCAACTGATTTCATGTTTACCTCATAGCCTGCTAATCTGCTGAACTCTTCTATTAGTTCCAGTGGTTTCTTTTTGGATTCTTTAGGTTTTTCTGTGTGTAAGATCATATCATCTGTAAATAGAGATACTTTTCCTTCTTCCTTACCAATTTGGATGCCCTTTATTTCTTTATCTTGTCTGGTCACTCTTCCTAGAACCTCCAGCACAATGTTGAATAAAAGTGGTGACAGTAGCATCCTCCTCTGGTTTCCATTTTCAGTGGGAAGGCTTTCAGTCTCTCTCTACTTAGGATGATGTTGGCTGTTGGCTGTTGGCTTAGGATGGTGTTGCATGGGTGTCTCTTATTATGTTGAGAAATTTCCCTTCTATTCCTATTTTGTCAAGCGTTTGAAATATGAATGGACTTTGGACTTTTTCAAATGCCTTTTCTGCATCAATTGATCAAGTCAAGTGGTTCTTATCTTTTGTTTCATTTATGTGGTTGAGTGTATTAATTGTTTCTCTGACGTTGAATTATCCCTGCATCCCTGGTATCAATCCTACCTGGTCCTGGAGAGCTATTTTTTTTTTTTTGATATGTTGTTGAATTCTATTGGCTAGAATTTTGTTGAGGATTTTTGCATGTAAGTTCAGGAGATATTAGTCTGTCATTTTTTTCTTTTGTTCTGTCTTTACTCAGTTTTGGTATCAGGGTTATGTTAGCTTCATAGAATGAATTGGGGAGTATCCCCTCCTTTTCTATGCTGTGAAATACTTTTAATGATAGTGGTGCTAACTCTGGGCCAGGACTTTTTTTTGGTAGGCAGTTTTTAAATTACCTTTTCAATCTCTCTCTCTCTCTCTCTTTTTTTTTTTTTTGATGATGGATTATGCTGTTCTACTTCTGTTTGTATTAGCTTAGCCAGGTAGGGTGTTTCTAGAAATTTGTCCATCTCCTCTAGGTTGTCAAATTTATTAAAGTGCAAATTTTCGTAATATTGTGTTATGATTTTTTTAAATTTCATTTGGGTCCACTGTGATATCATCCATCACATTTCTTATTTGAGTTATTTGCTTCCTTTTCTGTTTTTCTTTTGTCAGTTTGGCAACGGCTGGTCAGTTTTGCTGATCTTTTCAAAATACCAACTTTTGGCCTTGTCAACTTTTTGAATTGTTTTTCTAGGCTCTAAGTCATTTAGTTCTGCTCTAATTTTTATTGCCTGCTTTCTTCTGGTACTTGAGATATTCTTTTGTTGCTCTTTTCTGCTTGTTTGAGTTGTAGAGTTAATTCTTTGATGTGGACCCTTTCTTCTTCTTGGATATGTACATTTATTGAGATAAATTGACCTCTGAGCACTGCTTTTGCTATATCCCATAGGTTATATAGGATGTGTTTTCATTCTCAAGTGATTCTATGAGTTTCTTTATTCCGTTCGTGATTTCTTCTATAACCTGGAAGTTTTTGAGCAAGGTGTTGTTCAGGTTTCATGTTTTTTATTTTTTGTTCTTGGTTTCTTCTACTGTTGACTTACACTTTGTTGGCTTTATGGTGTGAGAAAGTGCTTTGCAATATTTCCATGCTTTGAATTTTGTTAAGTCTTGTTTCATGGCTTAATATGTGATTTATTTTGGAGAATGTTTTGTGCACTGGAAAAGAAGGTATACTTGTGGTTGTTGGGTGGAGTGTTCTCTATATGTTTGTGAGATCAAGTTCACTGATTGTGGCATTCAGATCTTCTGTGTCCTTACTGAACTTTTTGCTGGATGTTGTGTTCATCACTGAAAGTGGTGTGTTTAAGTCTCCTACTATTACTGTAAGCTGTGTATCTCATTTTTCAATGACGTTAGAGTTCATTAGATGTGTTTAGAAGCTCTGTCATTGGGTGGGTAAATATTTTATATGTCCTCCTGATGCATTGGTCCTTTAAGCAGTATACAGTGACCTTTCTTGTCCACTGTGGTAGATTGTACTTTACAGTTTATTTTGCCTGAAATTAATATTGCCACTCTTGCCCCTTTTTTAATGCTGTTGGCTTGGTGTGTATTTTTCCATCCTTTAAGTTTCAGTTTGTTTGTATTTTTAAGTCTAAGGTATATCTCTTGTTAGCAGCATATAGACAGATCATGCTTTTCTTTTTTTCCATTCTGCTACTCTTTGTGTCTTTTTATTGGTGCATTTAATCTGTTTACACTCAATGTAATTATTGATATGTATAAATTTAGTACAGTCATTTGGATGCCTTTTTTGGTGAGTTGTTGACAGTTTCTTTGTTCCACTTAATTTTCTGTGTTCTTATTCATTTTTTTTTAAATGGGTTTTCTTTTCATCTTTTTTTTGTTGGTGGCCTGCTGAGACTTTTTGATTTTGTTTCTTGTTTTGATGTGTAGGATTGTTAATTCCCTTTGTGGTTACCTTTATATCTACTCCTAATGTTTTCATTTTAAGCCAGTGTTTACTTTCTTTGGATTCCTTTTACTCCCTCTCTGTCCAAGAGATCTATGAATACATTAATTTGTCCCACTTTTGGTGTAATGTTTTCATCATTTACATACTAAGATCTCTGTTTCCCTGTTTTGGGGGTTTCAGCTTTGATTTACTTTTGTGGATTCCCTTATCCATGTTGATATCTGCATGCTCTGTCCTGCTTTATATCCTTGAGTATATAGCTGATATTACTGATTTTCTAATCAAACAACTTCCTTCAGTGTTTCTTGTAATTTTGGTCTGGTTTTTACAAATTCTCTAAACTCTTTATGTTGGAATGTGCTAATTTTGCCATCATATCTGAAAGACAATTTTGTAGGATATCTAATTCTTGGTTGGCAGTTTTTTTTCCTTCAAGTCTTTGTATATCTCTTCCCATTGCCTTCCTGCCAGAATGTTTTTGGCTGAGTCATCAGAGTTCAAGAAGCAACACACACACACACAGCCTTAACCATAAGTGCTCAACTTCCTGTAGGGTAGTCCATAATAAATGTTTTATTTCTTAAGTCATTGATTGCCTTAGTCCTGGATTTTTAAGAGCTGCTATATGTACTATTGATTAAAACTCTGTAAAATTAAGAAATTTTTTTCTCATAAAATGAACTATTTGCCTCTGTAGATAAAAGCTGTAATCCACACAGGTAGAAGTTATTAAACTAAATGGTTTCTAAGAGACACAGTCCTAGATAGACAATGCTGCCTTAGTTATATGACACCCCAAAATAGCATTTGCTTGCTCAAGGGTGCAGATTTGATGTTTAAAGATAAAACCATCAGAATATTTTGAGCTATATAACGCCATCTGTTCTACATCAAACAACCATAAAATGAAGCACTTTAGTGCTCTTATATTGTGTTCACTCACCTTCCTCTTCAGACTATTTCAACTGCAATGTTCCTTCCAAACTTAGGAATTGTTCCTTCCTTCCCTTCCCACCAGACTGACTTTATGCTCTGTCTTTCAGTGTGAACTTTTCAGCTGCTGTGTACCCAGGGAGTGTGGAGTTGACTTTCAGAATAATGCTTTACACTTTTTGTTTAAAGAATAAATAATGTACATTTTTGAAATTTTAAAACATATATACACATTGTAGAAAAATTGGAAAGCATAGTAAAGAGAGACCAACAGCCAGCAGTAAACACTAGTCAGTGATTTTTATTTCCCTCTAGTGTTTTTTGTGTATGTGTCATATTTTCAATTGGATCATACAGAAATATTTGATATTTAATGACTGCATAATGTTCCCTTCTAGAAATTACGCACTAATTTTCAAACCGTTTTTACATTTACTGTTATGATCAAAGAAATGGCTCCATGTTCTTCTTTAGCATGTTTTTCTTGGCATTATGCATATTGATAAGACAGCATCACTGCTAAATCATGACCAGAATATATATGGAAACTAATAAAATGGCATCTTAAAATCTGCCTGTACCACTTAGTGACCAAATGTCTCTTCTGCCAATGAAGTTTACATGGAAAGTTTCACCAGCTTTACCCCTAAGAAGCAAAAGGCAAAGTAGAAAGTATGCTTCTTGCAACTGCTTTATACAGTTGCTATTAGATGGTGGCCTGACATTTTCAAATAGCTTTTAGACAGAGATCTGATGTAGGTTAAAAGTGTTGTCTATTCTACCACTTCATTATCAAGCTAAGTTGCCTATAAATACTTGTATAAGAGAAAAAAATGAAAAATAAAAATAATTTCTGATCTTGAGAATAGGAGAAGCGTGTGTGTGTGTGTGGGCATGTGCGTGTGTACATTTTATATATCAAATACATATAATTAAATCATGTGTATATATGATTTGTATATGAATATATACATGATTTAACAACAAGAATTAACTCAGCAAAACCTTTAAGGAATATTGACCAATGTAATTATTTCTGCCCAGAGATGTTTAGTAAAGCCCCATCTGATATTTATGATCATTTTGCATGTGACACAAATAAATTACTGGAAGTTTTACTACAGACGTTTTCATAGTTTTCACTTTTTCCTGTTGTTTCTAAGGGAGATTATTGCTTGCCGATTTTTCTACTACAGTAATGAATAGACTGCAGTGGAGTTTTCAGGAGGTATTGGAAAGGAAGACTTTGGTGAGGTTTTGCTGTGTGTTTTCTTCCCCTTTCCTGCCCATGTGAGGATCTAAATTATTCTTCAGAGCTTTTGGATTCAGACTGTTCTTACAGATGCATTGGTGCACTGAGTCTAACCTTGATTGAAAGGCAAGTGTTCTCTACCCCTACACTTACTGGAATTCAGATGGTTGAGAATCTTCAGTAAAAGTATAATTCTGTCCTCTGGGCATGATGCAGCAAAGTACTAATACAAATCAAAAGTAAAAAGCACTGAATGAGAGGTTGGAAAACTGAAAAGCCACTGTCTTTTTTTGAGCACATCGCTTAAACTCTTTCTGGTCCAGTTTATCATCTGTACCACGGGAAAATAATATTGGAAACTTGCATTACCCAGTTTCTTTCATGAATGTCCAATCATAAAACATTTTTAATTGCTTTCTGAATGCCTTGTAAGTATGAATGTTCGTAAGTGTGAATGCTCATAATTGTTTACAGCAAAGACTTGCTGTTAGCATTTCCCAGCTGCCATCTCTTTCATTCTCTGGTGGTTAAGGGCTGCCACTCTTATAAAATAGGCTAGAAATAAGAAATAAAAAATCTCAGTTAAATAGTTTGTTGTGTCCTTACAGCAGCCTCCCTGACCCCCAATCCACACCCAATCCTTCTTCACCCTGCTCCAGGCCTGGGGAGGCTGACCTATTTACACTGAGTCACTGGGTTCCTTTGTCTTCACTGTCTCTGATTTTCCTGGAGGTCCTGGCAGAAGATCAGTGTGAGGAGGACAGTAAAAGGATGGCTTCCTCTGTGGGTTCTCTGTGCCTCTTCATTGGAGGACAGCTTCTGTCTGTGGGCCATTTCCATTGGTCTTTTCATCTTTGTTGTTAACTACTGTCAAGTCAGCTCCGGCTCATGATGACATCCTGTATAACAGAATGAAGCATTGTCTAATCCTGCATCGTCTTCATGATTGTTAGTGTGCTCAGGTCCACTGTGCTCAAGTCCACTGTATATCTGAGTGACTTCCAACCTGGGGGCTCATCTCCCAGCACTGTATTAGAAGATATTCTGCTGGGATCCATGGAGTTTTCATTGGCTTATTTTCTAAAGTTGATAATCTTTTCCTACTCTGTCTTAGTCTGGCAGCTCTGCTGAAACCTGTCCACCACGCACAATCATGTTGATACTTGAAATACTGGTGGCATAGCTTCCAGCATCATAGCAACAACCAAGTCAGCACCAAAGTCAGACAGACTGACAAATGGATGCTTCCAGCTACTCTACAGCTATTCCTTCTAGCTTCCAGTCACTGCTCCTTCTGCATTCCTATCAGGCCTACTGGTGATCAGTGCTCCTCATTCTTACCAGCCCTGAGGCACTGCACTAGTACTTGTTTTTCTTAAAGCTCGTCCACACATTTGGAAATAGTGCCTTCATTAAACTCTCTTCAATTTGCTCCATTTGTGTGTGCCATCTGTTTTCCTACCCAAACTCTGTACTGGCCCAGGTCTCATCTCTAAACACATTTCTGTCTCTATCTGATTTTGCTCCCTTTGTCTTTCATCATCACTTCCTTCCATCAGAGTCCACACTGCTATCCAAATAGTGTTCTACTTTTTGTTGTTAAGGTTTCCAAAGAAGATAATTTTGTATTCATTTTGTAATGAGGGAGCTTACTTCTTCTTCCTTATTACACGGCAGTACACAAGGCTGCTAACCAAAAAGGTTGGCAGTACATATCCACCAGGCACTCCTTACAAACTCTATGAAGCAATTCTACTCTGTCCCATAGGGCCACTGTGAGTCAGAATTAACTCAAGAGCAGTGGCTTTTGGTTTAGGTTACACAAGGGAAAGGTTACAAAGAATGTGTCAGAATGCGAAATATGTCACAAATATTAATGCTTAACAGTATCTCTCAAAGACGGATAACAATTCACCTTACATTGTACTCTCATATCTGTTATTACTAGTATATACACATATAAGGACTGCCAGTTCAGTTCACAAGCTCATCCTAGAAAGAATGCTATAGATCTCATTGCTGAATATCACCATGGTCACCTTGAAGTACTCATGTTGGGAAGTTATGCACCAATGCCAAAATCTAGTCCACCCTTCAAAGCAGTTTTGGAACTCTTTTTCTGGAATGGCCATCAGAGCTGTTGTTGCATTACCCCTGATGTTCTGAATGTCATCAAAATGCCTTCCTTAGATATTTCTTTTATCTTCAAGTAAAGAAAAAAAGGCATTGTGGGCTAAATCAGGTGAGTAGGCAGGGTGTTACAATACACTTATTTGCTTACTAGCTAAAAACTCCCTCACAGACAATTATACAATTAAGTTTGTGAACTTGCCACCATGCTACTCTGCACAGTGGGCATTCCAGAAAGAGCTCCAAAGTTGCTTGGAAGGGTGGATTAGGCACTTGCATCAGTGCCTAGCTTCCCAAAGGAAGTACTTTGAAGGTGATCGTAGTGATATTCAGCAATGAGGTAAGTAGCACTTAGAAAAATTAAGTTTGCAGGCTTAGTTGTCAGATCTTGTATATACCTGGTTCAAAATAGGTTACAGGCTCAGGACAGTGGCCTCACTAGCCTAGAATCTTGGTTTGCAAGAAACAAACATGACTGTCTGCCAGTCAATCCTCACAAGTGCTCATAGGGAAGAAGGAAATAAGATCCTCCTGCCTCACATGCAAATATGCAGCCTAGAGCACAAAGGATTGCGTAGAAAGAAAGTGCTGGATTCCACATATTTGTGGGTATACAGGAAACATCACCTAAAAATTCTCAGACATAACCAGGCAGAGGTATTTTGATTTTTAGGGATCTGGATTTTCTGCCGAAGTAAAAGTATTTTCTGCCAAAAAGGAAAGCTATAAAAATGTTGTCTTTCCAAAGAAATGGGAAAAGAAGAGTTATATAACTTTGAAATGGTAGAGGAAAAAGAATGAGGGCAGAAGAATAGAATATTTACGAAACCTTCAATACTAAAGAAGCTTTATAAGAGAGGTGGGGAAAATTGCTCCTTGACAGGTACTGAAATAGGTCAAGATCCTCTCCAGAGTTATGTCCCGGTGAAGGGAGAAAGGCAGGTGTTTTCTCCAAAGTCCACTGATGAATTTCTTTTAGGGTACTTTGATCAGACTTAGTCTCATGACTGATTTAATGATGAGTCTGTTACAATTTTATCTTTTCATTATATTTTCAAAGAGCGAAAATTTCATCTTTTCTTAAAAGGGCAGGAGTACATAGAATGTCTGTTACACAATTATGAAAAGGACAAAACAGAAATATTTTCTGAGTCTCAGAGAGAAAAATAAGTTAACAAGAGTTTAAATTGTTCTGTTAAAACTCCAGGACCAAGGAAAAAAAAAAAACAAAACTCCATGACATCATTTTCTCAGTTAACATAATACAAGACTGATCACCTTCAATCTCTTCTCTTTCAGCTAGTAAATAGGGATGATGACTGAAATGATACTCCAGTCACCAAAATAGGAAACACCCAAACATCCAAACAGATCTCATATAAAATGACAATGCGACTGAGAATGAGAACAAGCATCCCAGGGACCTTTATGTACTCAGAATCTAAAGCTAATTATGAAACTCACTGTGAATGTTGTCAGAACCCTGGGTTGTTCCTGTTCATGTGCAGCCCTGAGTGCCTCACGTTACAGGGCTCATCTGCAGTGTGCACTGCACTTCCATTAGGTTGGCTCTGAGATCATCAGTTACCAATGAATTCAGCCTATGATCCTCACCCCCAAACCGATCTCAAAATGTGAGTGCAAGTACAAAAGCTATTTGGCTGAAGCTGACAGTGATTTTCATCTTCACATCTCCAAATAAATCAAAAACAAACACACAAAAAACTGTTGACGGTAACTCCAGTGGGTTACAGGGCAGAACTGCTTCATAGGGTTTTCTTGGCTATAATCTTTAGAGAAGCAGTTTGCCAGGCCTTTCTTCTGTGGAGCCATTGGATGGGCTAGAACCACTCACTTTTGCTTGGTAGTAATGTGTAAACTATTTGTACTATCCAAAGATTCCTGATTCAAATACCCTACAAAGCCATGAGAAGAATTTTCCCCCAAACCAAACATTTAATAAGCAAACTTTCACTTGTTAAGGAAGGGACCAGAATACCATGACCTGTCCTTCTACTCCCTCTTGTCCCATCTCTCCCTGGGAGCTCTATGTCTCATGGTTTAAGAACCACATCAGTAAGCCTTTAAAATTCTGGCCTCATGTCTTATCCAGAAGACATCAAGGACAAGAAGCTATGTTACAGAGACAAATGCATTAGAAAGTAGAGACAGAAAATAGAGAAAAATATTCACAAGAAAACTGATGTTTCTGAATTCCTAACATATGCCAGGCATCATGTTACATATGATCTCATTTAATCTTAACATTAATCCTAATAGACTAGCCTTTTATCTCCATTTTCCAGAAGAAAGAACAAACACAGAAGAGTTGAGTCCAAAGCTCAGAACCCAAAGCCTACAACTGGTAAGTAAGGAAACTAGAAATCAAGTCCAGGCCTATATCCTGAGGGATCGTTCCATGATCACTGCTATTATTTGTAGAGACTCCAAACAAACCAATTTACCAGTATCATATCAGAGAATATTACTACCTGGTTCAATAAATAGTTAGCTGAAAAGAAAAATGCTTGCTTAATTTGAATTAGACTCTTGAAAAGTATAGCTAGGTTGGCTTCCTTGTTGTTTAAAAAACTAATGCACAGGTTTGATCTAGGGTTCAGTGTGTTGATGGTAGTTTTAAGAGAAAGAGCACTGGATTAGGAATTGAAGACTCGCATTCTAGATCTCAGTCTACCACGTGCAGGCTGTGTGACACTGGATAAATAATTCGTTTCCCTAAACCTTTGCTTGGAATTTTCAAAATGAGGAACTGGATAATGTCAGGAGATCCCCCCCCCCCCCCCATAACTAGGTGACCCTGATACGCTGTTGTGTCTTCAGTGGAAGTTACTTCAGTGCCTCAGAAAGTCAAGAAATCACTTTTCTGTAAATCCAATACTGGTTACTATCACATCAAAAAGGCCAAGGCAGTGGTAGATGGAAAAATACAAACTTATTGTACCGGCTTTTAAATATCCAACAGAATAGAAATGTCATGTTAATTTAGTATTGTTTGTTATCTATTTTTAAATACTTAAGGACACTGTTCTTTAAAAATCAGAAATATTATGTGATTTATTTTTCTCTTTGAATTTATTTCCAAGTTAATTTCCATAAAGAATGTTATCACAAAGAAATATATTTTTAGATTCAGTAGTCTTTTATTGGTCATTGTATACTTTTGCTGTGCAGTGAAAATATGTATATAAGTTGAAAATTATTTTTCCACTTTGACATAAGGTATTCTGTGTTGTTATTTATTTATTTATTTTCCCCTGGATTGGGCTGTCATTTCAACTATTAGAAATACACTATTGACTAAAATAACATAACCGTGTTATAAAATTTGTTCATTTTTAAACATAAAGTAAAATTTCATTCTGAAAATGTCCTCTAATGATAATGGATATGGCTTTTTAAAATTTTTTAAATTATTTCATATGTTTGTAGACAAGAATTGCTTAATAATAGACGAAATTGTGGTTCAATTTCAGTATCAGTATTATTTCTGTCTTCATCTTTTGTTTTTCTTTTTTTTAAAATTCAATCCCTGAGAAATGTTGTTCTCATAAATATACAGTGAGAATGGAAGTTTTATCTGAGTAATTGCTTCCAATTCTTTAAACCTTGTCACAACCGTAAGCTAAAACCACACAGTGATATCCCATCAAAAATTTCATGCTCAGTCAGCTGGCAACTCACATCCTCCTTAGATTTTGTTGAATAAAAAGAGGGAACAAACTGATTGGCAAATGATTTGTTACCCATCTTTAGAGTTATTTCCTCTGTTTACTACTGAAGTTTTACTAAGATTTATAAAGTGGCCATCATCAAGGAGTGACAGCCTGTGGTTAGATAGGTCCTCAATCAAGCCGATGGATGCTCTAATCAAGCCAATCAAAATGGATGCTGGTTTTTGTGCTAGAGCAAGACCCTGCAAAGCACCCCTAGTTGCACAGTGGTTAAATGCTGGGCTGCTAACCAAAGGGTCGGTGGTTTAAACTTACTACCTGCTCCATGGAAGCAAGTTATGGTCTATTTCTGTAAAGATTACCAAGCCAGCCAAGTCCTGTGGGGCAGTTCTGCCATGTCCCCTAGGGTCACTGAGTCCATGGCAATGGGAAAGGCCCTGAAAGCCTCTGTTCTAAAAGGGTTTAACCACAGAGTTGCTGGATTATAAAGTTTGACAGGTCTGAGGTTACAGGACAAAGCTATAACCATTCTAGTTTAGGAAGATTAATATTTATCAAACCAGAATGAAAGTATGCCAATATTTTAACAAAAAAACCCACTTGTTTCACCAAGATAAAAATCATTTACTGCGATATACTCAGAGAGAGTAAAAATAATTGAAATCCTTCAGTTCACCTTGGCCAATGCAGTGTTTTTTATAAACCTGCCCTTTTATCTTATTTCATGCTTTAAATGTATTTTCATATGACCTTAGATCTGCTGATTTAGCTCATTCAATTTACAGGAAACTTCCAGCATTTAACCTAATTGAAAAAGCCAGCACTCATTATCAAAACAGTCACAAATTCAGACTAGATTTATAAGAGGAAAGTCTAACCTTCTCTTTCTAATTTAAATTAGCTGTACTGAGACACGTCCCCATGACAACCATCTCATGTAGAAAGCCAATCTAGAGTAAGTGGATCAAGCATGCAATGAAGATGCGTTGATAATTACTGGTAAAAGGCATGTAAAAGTTGGAAACAAAGAAGAAGGATCGGTAGTTAGAAAATGTGGTCTTGGGGACAGAAACCATGCTGGAGATCACATAATAGCATTTTGCAAGACCATGACTTTTTCATTGCAAGTACATTTTTTCACTAACATCAGCAGTGTCTATACACATGGACCTCATTAGACGGAATACGAAGACATCAACTACATCTGTGGAAAGAGACAATTGAAAAGCTCTATAGCATCAGCCAAAATAAGGCAAGGTGCCAACTCCAACACAGATCATTAGTTGCTCATACGTAAGTTCAAACTGAAACTGAAGAAAACTAGAAAAAGTCCACACAGCCAAGGTATGACTTGGATACATCCTACCTGAGCTGAGAGACTATCTCAAGAACAGATTTTATGTGTTAAACCCTAACATCCAAAGAGCATATGAGTTGAGGAATGACATCAAAGATATCATACGCAAAGAAAGGAAGAGGCCATTAAAAATACAGGAAAGAAAGAAAAGACTGAAATGGATGTCAGAGAAGACTCTGAAACTTGCTCTTGAATTTCAAGTAGCTAAAGCAAAAGGAAGGAACAAGAAAGTAGAAGAACTGAAGATTGCAAAAGGTGGCTCAAGAAGACAAAGTAAAGTATAATGACAAGTGAAAAGAGCTAGAGATAAAAATCCAAAAGAGAAGAACATGATCCGCATTTCCAAAGCTAAAAGAACATAAGAAAAAATTCACACCTTGAGTTGCAGTAGTAAAGAATTCTACCAGGAACACATTAAACAAAACAGGAGGCATCAGAAAAAGATGGAAAAATACACAGAGGCATTATGCACACACAAAAAATAAATAAATAGGTCAACATTCAACCATTTTAAGAGGTAGCATGACCAGGAACTGAAGGTACTGAAAGAAGAAGCTGAAGCTGCACTGAAGGCGCTGGTGGGATATCAGCTGAAATGTTTCAGTCAACAGACGCAGTGCTGGAAGTGCTCGTTCATCTGTGCCAAGAAATTTGGAAGACAACTACCTGGTCAACTGACCGGAAAAGATCCATTCTTATGCCTATTCCCAAGAAAGACGATCCAACCTAATGTGGAAATTACCAAACAATATCATTAATACCACACGTAAGTAAAATTTTGCTGAAGATCATTCAAAAGTGGCCGTAGTAGTATATTGATAAGGAACTTCAGGCCATATTCAGAAGAGACAGAATCAGGAATATCACTGCTGAAGTCAGATGGCTCCTGGATAAAAACAGAGAATATCAGAAAGACATTTACGTGTTTATTCACTATGCAAATTCATTCGACTGCGTGGATCATAACAAACTATGGATAGTATTGTGAAGAATGGGAATTTCAGAACACTTTTAATTGTGCTCCTGAAGAATCTGTGCATAGATCAAGAGGCAGTGATTTAAACAGCACAAGGGGATACTGCATGGTTTGAAGTCAGGAAAGGTTTGGGTCACAGTTGTATCCTTTTAACATATCTTTTCAATCCGCATGCCAAGCAAATAATCAGAGAAAGTGGACTGTACGATGAAGAATGAGACATCAAGGTCTGAGGAAGACTCATTAACATGTCCATTATGCAGGTGACACAACCTTGCTTGCTGAAAGTGGAAAGGACTTGAAACACTGATGAAAAACCAAAGACCACAGACTTCAGTATGGATTATACCTCAACATCAAGAAAATAAAAATCCTCTCAATTAAACCAATAAGCATTATCAACACAAATGGAGAAAAGACTGAGATTGTCAAGGATTTCATTTTACTAGAATCTATAATCAACACCATGGGAGCAGCAGTCCAGAAATCAAGATACTTTGCACTGGGCAAATTTGGTGCAATGAACCTCTTTATTTAAACTGTTGAGGAAAATATATATATATACTCTGGGGGTTAGTTCTACCCTGGCCCCTAGGGTCGCCATGAGTCAGATCCGACTCGATGGCACTTGGCTTTATATATATATATATATATATATATATATATATATATATATATATATATATGCGTTACCTGAAGACTAAGGTGTACCTGACCCAAACCGTGGTATTCTCAGTAACGTCATATAACAAGGAAGGCAGAAGAAGAATGATGCCTTTGAATTGCTATTGGAGAAGAATATGTAATACACCATGAACTCTCAAAAGAAAGAACAGATTTGAGATAATTACAACCAGAGTGCTGCTTAGAAGCGAAAGGCCAGATTACATCTTACATTCTTTGGACATGTTGTCAGGAGGGATCCATACCTGGAGAAGGACATCATGTTTGGCAAAATAAGTAGTCAACGAAAAAGAGCAAGACCCTTCACAAGATGAGCTGACACAGTGGCTACAAGAATGGTCTCAGGCGTGCCAACAATTGTGGGCATGGGGCAGCAGCCGGTGGTGTTTTATTCTGTAGTATGTAGGGTTGCTATGAGTTGGAACTGAGCCAAAGGCATCTAACAACAAAGCTTGAAAATTAGAGTAAATGTATTTCATCACTTGCTAGTCTAACCTGAATAACACTAATCCGCTCATACAGGTTTCTGCTATTGACCTACAGTCAGTTGGGCTGATTCTGTGAATTGTTTTCAGATAGAATGCTAGAAGTGGGAAGATTTTTAGGTGTGCAATAAAAGACAGCTCTGTGGAAGCTCTAGAAACAATATGGGCCTCCTGATAGTTTGGATCACAAACAAACATATACGCTGCTGTGGGATCTAAAGCTTGTACACGTGGCTCAGTTTAAAAAATGATAAGGAAGAAGAGTCTTAAAATGATTGCATTAATTAGCCAGGAGACAAATATTAGGCTGGCTGAGGATAAGGAAGAGGGAGAATGTGTGTGTGAAGCTGGGATGGGCGGGTCACAAAGCTTTGCTAATAACCCCTAATACATATCATAACGACATTGTTGTCAGGTTGTTGTGGAACTCCTGGGAGGTGCAAATGATTAAAGTGTCTATGGACATTCAAGTCCATCTAGCACCTCAGAAGAAAGGCTTGGTGATTGTCTTTGGAAAAATCAGTTATTGAAACTCTTATGGAGCAGTTCTCCTCTGATATGTGTGAGGTTGCCATAAATTGGAATCAATTTAACAGCACCTAGTCTTACAGCTATTCTATTCCTGGCCTCACAAAGTTGGTGAAGCTTGGAACTGATACGTCCTACAATACGGATGAACTGCAGAAACAGTATGCTAATTGAAAAAATCAGACAGAAAGAGCCACGTAATAGGCAGGTCAGTAGACAAAAAATCAGGCTAGTAACTCCCAGGTATTGAAAGGAAACCCTGGTAGCATAGCATAGCAGTTAGGTGCTATGGCTGCTAACTGAAAGGTCAGAAGTCCACAAGTGCGCCTTGGGAACTCTATGGGGTGTCTGTGAGTTGGAATCAACTTAACAGCAATGGTTTATTTATTTATTTATATTTTGGACAGTGACTGTTCAGTGCATATGAAGGTTCCTTTGGTGTGATGAAATGATCTGGAATTAGAAAGTGTTTGCATAGTATCATAAATGTGCTGTCACTGCGTTGTATACTTTAAAAATAATTAAACTGGTAAAGTTGTATGCTGTGTGTACTTCATCACTTTTTTTTAAGAACTCACACACATACACAAATTGCTAGACATTTCAGTCCTTCCTCCTCCCACTCGAATATCAGGGCATTTTTAACTCTGGTACATTTAAAGCAGCAATTGTGTTTAAAGGCAGCATTGCCTTCAATTTAACAAGGAAACAGAGTAAGATGTGAATTATCCAGATTTAAACCCTGTACAGAATAATAGAGTATCACAGGAGGATAGATGTTACCAGAAGGTAGATCACATCAATCTCTTTCCCCATCAAAGTGAAGGTAACTTATATCAACGCTTCCCCGTTAGAAGCAGATTTGCTTGTCCTGTTTATGTAGCCTTTTTCCTCCATCAAGCTCCTAGATGGTAGACTTTTGATATAATCCTTCCTTGGGCTTTATCTATGCAATTTCTTTTGTTTTTGTAATTCTTCCTTGGGTTCTTTAATGCATGATTTTAATTTACATGACTTTTAGGCAGAGCAAGTTCTATCAAGTGAAATGGAAAACAGAACAAATACTTGCCTGTCACCATGCCTGAGAGTTTGGGATGATTTGTGGAGCAGGTGAAAGGTCTGGGTACATTATGCAAAATCAGCCCAGGTTCCAGTGAAAGGCAGGGAATGAAATGACAGTGCCTTAAGAACTGGCAATCTTAAAGCATGCAACCTGCAAAAGACTAAAAACAACACTCTCAAGTAGACAGGTTAGAACCAGAAGCAATTCAGATTATGGAAGGAAAAGTAAACTTCTGGATTACCAGTTAAGGATAATTAAAAATACATGAATGAGTGGAAACAATTTTTTAAGAGCCTGAACACAGCCTTCTTCAAATAAAAAACAAAACATAAACAAGAATGTCTTGGCCTCCCCACAGGCTCTAGCTCTCCTCTTAATTTCCAATAACAGGAAAAACTAAAACCAAGCTACATGAAAAGCTTACTGCCCTTCTCAAATTCTTTCTGGGTTTCTATGAAAAGGAGGGCTCAAATGTTGTTTGCTTCCATTCTAGGATTATGTTTAATGAGTTGCTTCAATTTACTATTTCCATTTTCTGTAACATGAAAATAATATGGTCAACTCATTGAGTCATCACAAGTATAAAATTAAATAATGATGATGGTGATAATTGTTAAACGTATTGAATGTTGAATAGGCATCAGATGTGGTCCTTAGCACAGCACATGTAGTATTCCTTGTATCAACCTCTATAGGTAGGTGTGTATACAGAGACAGAAACACAGTTTCTGGGTGGTGCAAATGGCTAAGTGGTTGAAAATTAACCAAATGTTTGGTAGTTTGAACCCACCCAAAGGTGTCTGGGAAGATGGTTTTAATAATCTGTTTCTGAAAGGTCACAGCCTTGAAAGCCTTACGGTGCAGCTCTACTCTATACATGGGGTTGCCATGAGTTGGAATCAACTTGATGTCAGTTAACAACAATAGTTAAGGATAGGAGTCCTTGGGTAACATAAATGGTTAAGCTCTTGGCTATTAGCTGAACGGTGGCCTGTTTGAGTCTACCCAGAGATGGCAGGGAAGAAAGGCCTGCCGATCTACTTCTGAAAGATCGCAGCTGCTGAAAACCCTGCGTGGTACGGTTCCACAGCAATACACATGAGGTTGTCCTGAGTCAGCATCTACTTGACAGCTACTGGTTTGGTTTGTCTTAGGGGGTGTTTGTTTATTTTAGATGAGGATTCTGGAACACTGAGAGGTTTAAGAATAAGAGCTACAGCTGCTATCTGAAAGATTGACAGTTTGAACCTACCAGCCCCTCTGTAGGAGAATGATGTGGTAGTCTGCTTCTATAAGGACTGTAGACTTTGAAACCCTATGGGGCAGTTCTACATAGGGTGGCTGTGTCAGAGTCAATTCAACAGCAATAGGTTAGGTTAGATGACTGTCTCACTCACTTGACCCTGATCCTAGCCTTGAACCCCACTCTTGGTTGTTATATGTCCTGAGTTTCTTCTTGACCCTGCAGTATAGCTGAAGGTACTTGTGCAAACCATCTGACTTCTCCACTACAACGAATGTTAGTGATCAAAAGAGCTAAGGTGGTGGACGTGCTTTGGGCCATGAAAATACAAGTCAGAGGGAAGTGACTGTAATGCAGACATTGTGATAACTTGGCCAGAATTGTCATTTACTTCCATAGAGTCCTTAAACATTTACAGGAGAAATTAGCAATACCCCTATTGTATTTCTGGCAGACCAAAGGGAAAAGGAAATACTGTGAGGGAATGAAGCTAGCCCCAGTGTCATGTAAATGGTTAACACACTCAGTTGCTAAACCCAAAGGTTGGAGGTTCAAGTCCACCTAGAAGCACCTCGAGAGAAGAAAAAAAAAATAGCCCCTCAGTTGAAAAGGGCCTGGGAGGAAAATTTTGCTGCTCTCCCTGTCCCAGTGAAGGGATTTCTGCTCTACCAGTTGCATATTCTTTCTCTTACCTCCTTACAATTCTAGTAGATTCTCCAAACATGGCTATGGCCTCAGAAATGAAAAGAGGTAGACTGCACTGAATAAAAATATTAAGGAAGATCTAAGTTATGACCCTCACTCAGTACTGGTATTGCTAAACTATGAGTGAGGGGCTAGTCGTTAGATGTCTTCTCATCTATTTCAACTCATATCTCAGAAATTTGGGGGCATGGCTGTCAACCCACCTTTACTAAACGGACTTTACACAGGCTCCCACATCTGCTTTCCTAGATAAACTGCAAGAAAGATAAGGGATAAGATGAGACAACTACACGAGTATAAAAATGTCCTTAAGGGAAAAACAATGTCTTTCATCATCATATTGTTTCCTGATTATACTGAGATGACTCACATAAAAAGCACAGTTATTTTAAAAATTCAGACACCATCACATCTCATCTTAGAGTGTTTGATAGTTTTCAAGATTTTTTGGTAAGTGTCCCCCTCCAAATTTCAGGATCCATCTTCTCCCTAGCCATGACCTGAATGTGTGCCAGAGAGAGAGAGTTGATGGATTTGGGACTCATGGTGAAAACCTATAGACAAGAGGGTCAAGATCACTGGAAAAAACCATGTAATGTTTGTCTAACGAGCAAATCTCTGCTTGGATGCTTGCTTCTACTGGCCAAATCACTTGTTTTGTTTTTGTAAATTTTTACACTTGTGTCTTCAAATCTCTCACTGGGCATGGACACCCATCTACTTCTCCAACTGGTCCTTCAACTGCATTATTGTGTCAGGTTGTTTGACCATTTTGAACTAAACAAAGATGGAAAGAAATTCTCCATTAAAATCAAACCGAACTCTTCATGTACTATATGCTCTATTTCAAGAATTGTCTTGATATGTATGAGAGATGGTATTTCTACATCTAAGCTGAACCCTGCAGACCTGGCTTGAAGTCAGAGCTCCTGTTGGGAGTGATTTTTTTCAACACACCAACCTTCTTTTTAGGACAGTTATTATATACATTATTAAGAAAAATGATTCTCTGTATAAACAATCATATCATCTGCAAAGACGGAAATCTTGACTTCTTCATTGCTAATATGGATGCCTTTTATTTCTCTGAGTTGTCTAATTGCTCTGGCTAGAACTTTTAGCACAATGTTGAATGCAAGTGTTGAGAGCAGGCACCCTTGTCTATTTCCTGTTCTCGAAAGGAATTCTTTCAGTCTTTCACCATTCAGGATGATGAAAGCAGTTGGCTTTGCATACATGCTACTGATTATATTGAGGAATTTCCCCTTTATTCCTATTTTTCTGAGAGTTTTAAGCATGAATGGATGGTGAACTTTGTCAAATGCCTTTTCTGCATCACTTGACAAAATCAGGTGAAAGCCAACATGACCCATATACCAAAGCCAGGGAAAGACCAAACAAAAAAGGAGAACTACAGACCAGTATCACTCATGAGTCTAGATGCAAAAATCTTCAACAAAATTCTTGCCAATAGAATACAACAACATATCAAAAAAATAATAATAATAATTCATCATGACCAAGTTGGAATCATACCAGGGATGCAAGACTGGTTCAACATCAGAAAACCAATTAATGTGATTAATCACATAAATAACACAAAAGACAAGAATCACCTGATTTTTTCTATTGATGAAGAAAAGACATTTGACAAAGTCTAACACCCATTCATGCTAAAACTCTCAGCAAAATAGGAGTAGATGGCAAATTCCTCAATGCAATAAGGGCCATTTACACAAAGCCAACTGCCTATGTCATCCTGAATGGAGACAGACTGAAACAATTCACCTTGAGAATGGAAACTAGACAAGGATGCCCACTCTCAACTCTCCTATTCAATATTGTACTAGAAGCTCTAGCCAGAGCAATTAGATAAGGCCAAGAAATAAAGGGAATCTGCATCGGCAAAGAGCAAGTAAAAATCTTCCTATTTGCAGATGATATGATTGTATACGCAGAGAATCCTAAAAAATCCATAAGTAAAAAAATTGATAGAAAAGTTCAGCAAAGTGTCAAGGATACAAGATAAACATAAGTAAATTAGTATGATTCCTTTATAACAACAGTGAGATAATTAATGAAGAAATCATCAAATCACTACCATTGACTGTAGCCCCCAAGAAGATAAAATATCTAGGAATAAATCTAACCAGAGAAATAACAGACCTTTACAAAGAGAACTACAAGACCTTACTACAGTAAATGAAGAGAGACTTACATAAGTGGAGTAATCTTCCCTGCTCATGGATAGCAAGACTTAATATTGTGAAAATGTCTATTTTGCCCAAAGCAATCTACTTATATAGTGCAATCCCAATACAAATTCCAGTGACATTTTTTAATGAGATGGAGAAACAAATTATCAGCTTTATTTGGAATGGAAAGAAGCCTCGGATAAGTAAAGTACTACTGAAAAAGCAGAACACACTGGGAGGCTTCTCACTATCTGACTTTAAAACCTCTTACATTGCCACAGTAATCAAAACAGCTTGGTACTGGTACAAAAACAGACATGTAGACCAATGGAACAAAGTAGAGACTCCAGAGATGCCACTATCCTCCTATGAACAGCTGATATTTGACAAAGGTCCTAAGATTTTAAACTGGGTTAAGAACAGTCTCTTTAACAAATGGTGCTGGCATAATTGAATATCCATGTGCAAAAAATTGAAACAAGGCCCATATCTCACACCTTATACAAAAATCAACCCAAATTGGATAAAAGACCTAAATAGAAAAGTTAAAATGATAAAGCTCATCCAAGATAAAATAGGGTCAACAATGGGAGTTTTAATACACAGTATAGACAGACTTCAAAATCTGGCAAACAAAACACATTCATTGGAAGAGAAAATAGATAAATGGGAATTAATAAGAATCAAACACTCCTGCTCATCCCAAGTCTTCATCGAAAGAATTAAAACACCACCTACAGAATGGGAAAAAATATTTGGCAACTCTATGTCGGACAAATGCCTGATCTCCATAATCTATAAGGTACTACAAAATTTCAATAAGAAAAAGGCAAATTATCCAATTAAGTGATGGGCAAAGGAGATGGACAGGCACTTCTCTAAAGAGGAGATCCAGGCAGCCAGAAAACACATGCGGACATGCTCACAATCATTAATTGTTAAAGAAATTCAAATCAAAACGACAACGAGATACCATCTCACCCCAACAAGACTGGCCACGATCCCAAAACCGCAAAACACTAAATGTTGGAGAGGCTGTGGAAAGATTGGAACTCTCCTACACTGTTGGTGGGATTGCAGAATGGTGCAACATCTTTGGAAAGCAATCTGGCGTTACCTTAAAATAATGAATGTAGATATACCATTTGACTCAGTAATTCCTCTGCTTGGAATATATCCTACAGAATCAAGGCCATTCACACCAACTGATACATGCACACGAATGTTGATCACAGCACAGTCCATGATAGCAAAAAGATGGAATCAATCCAGATGCCCAACAGAAGAATGGATGGGTAAACTTTGTTATAGGTACTCAATGGAGTACTATGCAATGACAAAGAACAACGATGATAGCAGGAAACACCTCTCAATTTGGTTTTAACTGGAGGACGTTATCTTGAGTGAAACTAGTCAGCGACAGAAGGACAATTATTATATGAGACCCCTATGATGAAAACTTGAAAGCATACTCACACGTAACAGAAAAGACTCTTTGATGCCTACAAGGGTGGGGAGGGTGAGAGGGCAGGAGGGCAAGGGGTGAGGGTTTAAATTAGATAGTTGTTAGAAATTTGGTTGGGTGAAACTGATGACAATACACATTAGCAAGAAGACAATATTAACGGGACTTCAACACAACTGTGTGCTCTTCCCATCTTAACCCAATATTGTAAGCAGAGAGTATGTACACTTTCATTTTTAATTTAATAAAAATAAATAAATAAAAAGAAAAATGAATCACATCTCTCCATCCATTAAAACCAAGCCCAGTGTCACTGAGTCAATCCTAACTCACTATGACTAACTAAACCATCCAGCTAATCACAACAGGTAAGAGAGTAATGAACAGATGCATGGCAGGGGAAATAAAGACACCATTCAACCACACAGGCAGCTCTATCAGGGGTCAAGAAGGTGAAGTAACAATTCTTCTGAGTGCACAGCATTTCCTGAAAAATGTAAATCTGAGGACAACTGGAAGCCGCTTGCTGTGTAAAACTGACCACATCTGACTTCAAGTCCTTCCATGGAGAATGCTCTGCTTTAAGCACTGGAGAAAGGAATTTAGCTGCAGAGCATCTTCTAGGCTTCCTTGCTAGAATTTTCCTAACATGAAATTTGAATTACACACAGTGGTTTGGAAAATCCAGGCTTGTCACTGCCATTATGAACTCTATGGTGGTGAAGAACTCACATGCTAACCAAATGTCAGCAGATCAAATATACCATCTTTTCCTTGGAAACTCTTTGGGGGCAATTCCACTCTGTCCTATAGGGTAACCTTGAGTCAGAATCAACTTGACAGCTACAGGTGATATACGAACAGAGAATAAGTAAATACATCTGCTTAGTCTTTTTTCTTTCAGTCACTACTCAAATACATATTCAGTATTTGTAAAGTCACCAGTCATTTAATACTACATAACAAATTACCCAAAACTTAATGATTTTACCCATGTATCATCTTACAGAGCTTATGCACAGACTCTAGTTGGGCCCCCTGCATCAAGGCCTCTCACAGATGATAAGCAAAGTGTACCTTGGCTGTAGTTATCCCAAGAATCAAATGAAAAACAATATACTGCTCAGTTCATGTGGTTTGTACATCCCTAAGTTCCTTGCAAGCGGTTGTCCAGAAACTATTCTCAGTTCCTTGCTGCATGGCCTTCTCCAACATGGCAGGTGTTTCATCAAAGCATATAAACTAAGGGAGCAATAGGGAGAGTCTGTTAGAGAGATACAAGTCAAAATCTTTTGAAATTTAATCACAGAGGTACCATCTCATTGCTTTGGTCAAATTCTGTTGTTTGAAGCAAGTCACAGGGTCCTGGCCACAGTCAAGGGTAAGGAATTGGACTGGGTATGAATGCCAAGAAGTAGACATCATGGTGAGCAATGTCAAGGGGCTGACCACTCTGTGTGGAGATACAGTGAGGAACCAAACTGATAAGGCTATCTCCCTCTTGAAGTTCAGAGGCTAGGGTTGAGCCATTGAGTTACAGAACTCAGCTGGAGACAAGGGGACAAAGAAAAAGTGTACAGCAATTGAGCCTTCCCCGTGGGTCCTGATTTAAGTAGAGGAACAAGAGATAGGGAGATGAAAATTCCTCTAGAATTCAGTAGAACAAGTCCCAATGTAGAAGGAATATGTGGTTACCAGAAACCAAACCAAACCTACAACCATCTATTTCATTCAGACTCATGGCAACCCTATAGAACAGAGTAGAACTCCCCTATAGAGATTCCAAGGAGCACCTGGTGGATTTGAACTGCCAACCTTTTGATTATCAGCTGTAGCACTTAACCACTGCTTTCCAGGGTTTCCGGAAGGCTAGTGGTAACTAATTACAAAGCAAAAGCAACACCCCTAATAAAATTGATACTTTCAGTCTCTTTACAGGAGAAGAATGTCTTTCATTTGTTATTTACAGATGCTTTCTCATGCAAATTCTTCTGGAACAGTCATATCTTGTGTTATACTCACAGTAAGGTGCAAAAGTCACCATGTTTGCTATGGATTGAACCATGACCCTCCCCCACCAATGTGTGTGGCCTCATTATTTCAGAAAGTAACTCCAACCTGCAAAGTAGAAGTATGAAAATACTTTATATTATTATTATGGGAACCCTGGTGGCAGAGTAGTTAATTGCTACAGCTTGCTAATCAGAAGGTCTACAGTTCTCATCCATCAGGTGCTCTGTGAAAACTCTATGAGACAGTTCTACTCTGTCCTATAGGATTGCTATGAGTTGGAATAGACTTGATGGCGATGGCTTTGCTTTTATTTTTTGGTGGTCGGTAGAATAATGTCTTCCAAAGAGACCCACATCTTTATCCTCAGAACCTGTGAGTATGTTACATAACGTGGCAAATAAAACTCCATAGGTGTGACTTCAATTAAGGATCTTGAGACAGGGAACCCCCACATACCCAAATTAGACAAATAGCCAATGCCAAGTGCCGTCGAGTCGGAACCGACTTAATGACACAGATCTGTGTCATCAAGTTAATTCTGACTCACAGTGACCCTACAGAACAAAGCAGAGCTGCCTCTAGAACTTCCTGGGCTACAATCTTTATGGGATCGGATCATGAGGTCTTTTCTTCTCCAGAATGACTGGTTTGAACATTATCCTGGGCCATCTGGGTAGATAAAATCTAATCACATGAGCCCTTGGAAGTGGAAGAAAAAGGTGAAAGAGAAAGTCAGAGAGATACAAGGACAGAAGAGGAAGTGGGAGAAGTTTGAATCATGAGGACGGGGAGGGCCAGAAGACAAAGGATGTGGTTGACCTCCAGACGGCAGGAATGACCCTCAGCTAATAGCTGGCAAGCACAGAAACCTCAAAACCACAACTACAAGACTCTGAATTCTGCCCAAACCTGAACAAGCAAGGAAATACATGCTCCCTTAGCACTTCCAGCAATGAAATCCACCCTGCTAACATTGATTTTACCCCCATGAGACCCATAATGGGCTTCTGATCCCATAGAACCATAAGATAATACATTTGTCCTGTTCTAAACTTTTGCATTTGTGCTAACTTGCTCCAACGGTCATGGAAACTAATACATACTCATAAACCCAAAGCAAAGCTGAGTTAACTATTATGCCATGAGGATTTCCTGCTGACAGGGTTGTTACAAAGATTGAATTCATTAATACATATTAGGTCTGACAATTATATCCATGAACTTAATTGTTCTAAGCGCTACGTATCTCATGGCTCAGTATCACTATGGTCACCTTCCAAGCACTCCCCTTGGGAAGCTATTCCACCAATACCAGTGCCTGTTTTTTAACTCTTTCTGGAGTGGCAGTTGCACATTTGCAAACTTGGTTGTAATGCCCTGTCTACTCTCCTGATCTTGTCCCTAGTGACTCTTTTATTTTTCCAAAGATAAAGGAAAGGAAGGGAAAGGAAAGGAAAGGAAGACATTTTGATGACATTCAGGACATCAAGAGTAATACGATGACTGCTCTGATGGTTGTTCCAGAAAAAGAGTTCTCAAATTGCTTTGAAGGGTGAACTAGGAGTACTTGGAAGGTGACTATAGTGATATTCAGCAATGATGTGTGTAGCACTTTTTCTAGGATGAGTTTTCAAACTTAATTGGCTGTCCTTGTATGTTAAAAGGAGTCTACATGGTACAAGTGGTTTGCTAACCTAAAGGTTGGCAGTTCAAACCCACCTAGCATCTCCACTGAAGAAAGTCCTGGTAAGCTGCTTCAGTAAAGATTATACCCAAGAAAATTCCATGGAGCTTTTCTACCTGGCAGCATACGGAGTCCTTCATGAGTTACACCTGACTTCACAGCAAGGGGAATATAGTTAAAGTACTAGGAAATGCTTGAATACTCTGGGGGTCAGTTCTACCCTGGCCCCTAGGGTCGCCATGAGTCGGATCCGACTTGACGGCACTTGGCTTGGCCACTAGGAAATGCATGCAGCAAACAGTAAACACTGTGCATGTGTTTGCTATTATTGTGACCCTGCAACCCAGAGGTTCTAAGTTTAAAGATGCAGAAATACTGCCCAGCTGAAAAATGACTTAAAGAATGTTTCTGCATATTGTTTATTCCCAAATAAATAAATCCTTTTTAATGATTATATGTTGTCACACAGTAAGCTGCAAGTGCCTAATACCAGAACCCCAATGGAAAGTGACTGATGGACAATATTTTTAGCACAATTCAATAAACTGAATAAAGCACCCACTGACCTTTTAAGATTTGACATCCTACTTTTTCATTCCGGTAAAGTAATTTCCTCCCGGATTTAGTTTAGTGCATTTAGCACTGAAATAGATTTTGGCTATATGTCAAACTCCAAAACAAATCTGTTTCATATGTGCTTATCTACAAACCAAAAAGCCCTGCGTGGTAGGGTCTACAACAATGTGTCATTTACTATTGTGTCAAATGCACATAGTAAATGCAGAACAAGGTAATACTCCATGGTTTAAAGTCAGTAAAGATATGTGTCAGCGTTCTATCCCTTTACCATAACTATTCAATCTGTACACTAAGTAAATAATCTGAGAGGCTGGACTATATGAGTAAGAAGAGGGCATCAGGAAAGGAAGAAGATTCATTAGCAACCTATAATATGCAGATGACAAAACTTTGCTTGCTAAAAATGAAGAAGACTCAAAGTACGTATTGATGAAGATCAAAGACAAAAGTCTTCACTATGAATTACACCTCAACATCAAAAAAACAAGAAATCCTCACAAATGGACCAGTAAGTGACATCACGACAAACAGAGAGAAGTTTGAGATTGTCAAGGATTTCATTTTGCCTGGATCCACAGTCAAAACTCATGGAAGTAACTGCCAAGAAACCAAAAGGTGCATGGCACTGGGAATATCTGCTGGAAAGATCTCTTTAAAGTGTTGAGAAACATAGATATGACACTGCAGGCTAACGTGTACCTGACTCAAGCCATGATACTTTCAATCGCATCATATACATACAAAAGCTGGACAATGAATAAGGAAGACAGAAGAACTGACACTTTTGAATCATGGTGTTGGAGAAGAACACTGAATATAATATGGATTGCCAAAAGAACAAACAGAACTGTCTTGGAAAAAATACAACTGGAGTACTCCTTAGAAGCAAGGATGGCAAGGCCACATCTTACAATCTTTGGACATGTTATCGGGAGACATCAACTCCTGGAAAAGGACATCATGTCTGGTAAAATAGAGGGTCAGCAAAAAACAAAAAGCTGCTGAACGAGATAGACCAACACAGTGTCTGCAAGAATGGGATCAAGCACAGCGATGATTGTGGGCTAGGCACAGGACTGAGCAACATCTTGTTCTGTTGTACATAGGGTCACTATGAGTCAGAACCAACTCAATATTGTCTAACTACAACAGTCCTACAAGTGAGTATATTAATATCCTATGGCTTCTGTGACTTGATTATCACAAATCTTGTGAGGATACTCGTTTTCTCTCCTTTTCCATTTACTCACCGTTGTATGTCTAGCACCTGTGTCCCAACATCAAACAAGTACTTAGCACAAAATGAGAAGTCAATAAGTACTGGCTGATTGAGATAGAATCACTGTAAGAAATACCAGGATATTTTTATCCAATTTCTGTTTCTAATCAGTTGACATATGCAATGATTAACACTTAAGATTAAGATACCTACAAACATTCAGGGAAATCAAAATCTTCAGAATCAATCTTACCATGAAAGAATTTTTTAACTGAAGAGTAGATTACAACACACGCAGAGTCATAACTGGCAATAGAAGGCAATACATTATAAGACGGGATCTTAGTTACCTAGCGCTGCTTTTACAGAAATGCCACAAAGGGGTGGCTTTAAAGAACACAAATTCATTTTCTCACAGTTCTGGAGGTTGAAAATCAAAATTAGGGTCTTGGTCGTGTTGATTTCTGAGATCCTCTCTTCTAGTGTCTGATGTCTGCTGGCAATCCTTTGCATTCCCTGGAGTCCTTGAGCATCTGTCTTCTCCCTGTATGTGTCTCTCTGTGTCCATTATATCCTTCTGATATTCACAAGCAAGTTAAGTTTAGGATCTATTCTATATTGGTGCCATGGATTGAATTGTATCCCCCCAAAAATATGTGTAGTAATTTAGCTGAGCCATGATTCCCTGTATTCTGAGATCACTCTCCGTTTTGTGGTTTCCTTATGCTGCAAATTCTAATCTCTGCCTGTGGTTAACAGAGTGGATTATATTAGAAAGTTTTAGGGTGGGACTGTAACACCCTTCCTAAGGTCACTTCTGAGCTCCAATGTGAAAGGAGTTGCCCTGGAGTGTGGTGTGCATCACCTATTATCCTTTCATTCTACAAGAGATAAAAAGAAAGGGAAGAAAGCAGAGAATTTGGAACCTCATACCTTTGAGAAAGTAACACCAGGAGTACAGTATATCACTCAGATCTGAGGCTCCTGTGTCACGATACTCCTGGACCAAACACTAATGCAACACGAGGACCTCCCTCCAGACCTGCCAAAGAGGGAGCCGGACACCCTAAACTCAGACTTGTAGCCTACTGGACTGTGGAAGAACAAACTTTGCTTTGTTAAAGTCATCCACTTGCAGCATTTTCTGATAGAGCAGTACCAGATGACTAAAACAATTTGTATGACATCAGCTGATCTGCTTTTATAACATTAGATTGCACTATGAACAGTGAATACATACATCATATTAGATTACATTATGGAAGACAATCTGCTCTTTCCAAAGTCAAGTGATTTAATCACATATAATGACTCCATAACAGCAACCAGACTAGTGTGTGACCAAACCACCAGAAACCACAGCCTAGCCAAACTGACACATACAATTAACCATCCCAGCTGGCACGTTTCAAGTCATAAAATGTATGCTACATGGCCAGAGAGGCAAGTTCGAGCTACGCAAGAATGCAACATTAAACAACACTCAGCCAGAAAACCACTCTGCTTTCTTTTTGATTATTTGAGAAGAAAGGCCAGTTCCATGCTGGAGTGTGACTAATGTCATTCTGACACTTTGTTAGTTGCTCTATGCAACTTCAAGACAACAAACCTCAGGCTGTGAGGTCCAGGCTGGCTCAGTGTGCAGCTAGAATTTAATCACACTGTTTGGCTTTCATTGTTTTTGTTTCCATGGTTACCTTGTGTTTATGGCAAGTTCAGTAATGACACACTGTTTTCTTTTAAAACTACTGCATTTACGTTTTTAAAAGGTGAAGTCAATTTAAATGAAAAGCATAAAGAGTAAATACTACTCCAACATGGCAATCATTACAAAAATATTGTAAAAGTAATTAACATTTTGGAAATTGTGTAATAAAACATAGTGAGAGATAGAGAGGAAGGAAACAGTGTTTCTGACTGTATAGGTTCTGTTCTAAGACACCATTGTGGAAGGACCGAAATCTGATGACTGAGCAGAGAGAAAGAATAGGACTTGCCTTTGTTGAGAATATATTTCATATATAGGGAGCTGGGGATTTTGAAGTGAAACGGAAATACCTTCTGAGGCAGTGAGCAGAACACTTCCACTGAAGCAAAGACGTGGTAAGGAAATTGTTAGCGTCAGATGCCATCAAGTTATGCTCTGATTCACGGCGGCACCATGCACAATGGAACAAAATCTTGTCCAGTCCTTACCATCCTCATCATCAATAAAAGAAGAAACTGTTGTAATCTATATGGTTTACACTGACTGATATTTGAGAGCAGATCACCAGATCTTTCTTCCTGGTCTGCCTTACTTTGAAAGGTATGCTGAAACCTGTTTAGTACCATAGCAATACGTAAGGCTCCGTTAACAGAAAGGTGGTGACTGTGCATGAAGTGAACTGGCCAAGAACTGAACCTGGTCTTGTAAGTGGAAGGTGAAAATTCTACCAATGAACCATCACTGTTGCCATGTAAGGAAGCAGGTAGGAATAAATCTATCATGTGATAAAGGAAAATCTCACTCTAAGCTGATTATTCGATTCCTTCAGTCAGGTCCAAAAGTTAAGAGTAACCTGCTACTCTACAGAGTTACTTCCCTGATGCCACATCACAGTAGTCTGGTGGCTCTGCCTACTCTTTGGGACCATATGTGACTAAGCTTCTGTGATTGCTTCAGTTGCTGTGGCTGTCCCTCGTACCTCAAAGCCTCTATTGCACAGACAACCGACAAAGCTCTCAAGTCCTAATAAATCAGTCCCATAGCCCTCTGAAGAGTTAACCGTCACTCAGCCTGTTTATATACCATTTCACAGTTTGTAATGTGAAGCCAACAGGCTGCTCTCTCCCTAGGTTTGAAGAGTCTAATAGTCATTCTACTAGATGGCACAATAATTAACTTCTCAACTGTTAAACCACAAGAGTGGAGATTCAAATTCAACCAGTGGCTTCATGGGAGAAGAACCTGGAAAACTACTTCCATAAAGATTATAGCCTAGAAAATCCCATGGGGCAGTTTGACTGTGTCACATGGGATCACTATCAGCTAAAATTGACTTAATAGCACTTGATAATAATAACAGTACTCATACTAGAACCTTAGGAGATGAAGTCCAGCGTGTCTAACTTGAGTATCCACGGTATCTTTAAAATGTGTGATGTTCTAAAATCTCTTCTGGATCTGGAAGTCGCCAAACAGCTGTGCTAAATTTGCTATGATATGTTCTTCTTTATATATTTAATAATAAGGGAATGCCTAAGTTAGTGGGAAAGAGACATAGAGACAGCTAGTGGTGTTTCCAAGACTTGAAATTACATACATATTTTTTTAAACTCCTTATATTTCTAGGACACCCTCCTGAATGCAAACATTAATCCTAAAGTCTGATCTTTCTAGCCTATCAAATGAATAATGGGATTTCTTCTCTCTTATCCTGCAGATACACCTGGAATCTTCCTAATCACATTCATGGACATTCCATTTCTAACACTGAGGAGGGACCACATAAAGGTATCCCAAAAACCAAAGCAAATGCACTGCCGCTCAGTCAATTTTGAATCATAGCAACTCTGTAGGACAGAATAGAACTACCCCATAGAGTTTTCAAGGACTGCCTGTTGGATTTGAACTGCTGACCTTTTGGTTAGCAGCCATAGCACTTAACCAATACGTCACCAGGGATTCCACTGGGGTCCCAGCAAGGAAGAAATAGGAGGTAAGATGGTTTAGTGTCCTAGAAGAAGAGATCCTTGTCAACTGGATTGATTTGATGGCCAATAGGAAGTCTCTAAAACCAATAAATTATTTCTTGTCACCTGCAATTATGTGTGACATCATCACCTATCAATAGTGACTAAGATTTTTCTCTCCACTGTTCCTATCCTTGGAGAAGTGTCAGTGTTGTTGTTGTTGTTAGGTGCCATCGAGCTGGTTACAACTCATAGTGACTCTATGAACAGCAGAAAGAAAAACATGTCCATAATCGTTTTTATGCTTAAGCCATTGTTGTGGCCACTGTGTCAAACCATCTTGTCAAGGGTCTACCTTTTTCTAACTGACTCTCCACTCTACCAAGCATGATGTCCTTCTCCAGGAACTGATTGCCCCTGACATGTCCAGCGTACACGAGGCACAGTCTTGCTCTCTTTGCTTCCAAGGAGCACTCTTGTCGTACTTCTTGTAGAACACTCTGGCTGTACATTCAACATTCAACCTTCTTCTCCACCACTAGGGTCCATGAATGTCTAGCATGTATTAGAAATCTGCTAGAGTAAATAGGAGCACAAGATCCATAGTCTTTGATAGCAAAAAAGTTTAAGAGAGAATTGGTATACTAGAAAAGCAGATTTTAGTGAGTTTCATCTACTTCAAGTGTCTGGTGAAAAAAGAGGTAGGAGGGATGTTCAAAATATTTTGTAATGGTGTATTACAGCCACCAATCAATCAGAAAGAACCTCAACTTGATCAAATGATCACTGTTCCTGAGTAGCTGGTATGGCTACCGTGGTACATTCTAGTGAAACATCAGTCCTGAGAAGGACCATCATTTGGGAGCTGCTGTGGATTGAATTGTGTCCTTCCCGAACTCCCCAGAAAAAAAGTTGCATTGAAGCCCAAACCTTCAGTGCCTATGAATGTGGCTTTGTTTGAAAATAGGCTCTTTGAAGATGCTATCAGTTACTAAAAGATTATATTGAAATAAAACAAACAAAAAAAGCCATCAAGTTGATTCTGATCATAGTAATCCTACAGGATGGAGTAGAACTGTCCCATAGGATTTCCAAGGAACCTGGTAGATTCAAACTGCAGACCTTCCAGTTAGCAGATGTAGCACTTAACCGCTATACCTCCAGGGTTTCCATATTGGAATAAAGTGGATCTTAATCCAATATGCATAATGTCCTTATAAAAGAGGAGAAGAGACACAGAAGGAAAACAGTTAAGAGAAGGCAGCTGTAAGAGGACATAGGAGGAAGGCTTGGAAAATATTTTCCTTCGTGTCCACAGGAGGAAATTAACAGTTGACATCCAGGTTTTGGACTTCCAGCCTCCAGAATTGTAAGACAAGCTTCTGGTCTTATAAGCCACTTATTCTGTGGTTCTTTGTTATGGTACACTTGTGAAATGAATACAGGAGGGCACCTCAAGGAAAATAATCTAAGCCAGCCAAGATTTAATATTTATCCACTCAACACAGAGAACGCTCACTGAGTCAATGAGCTGTACCAAACATGAAGGATAAGAGTCAAAAAGGACTGCTCTTTATCTCCAGTCGTCGGGCCCTGCCGTAATAAACAATGTTTAGTGCTATTTTTATTTTTTTTAGTCCCATATCCCATAGTGCATTTTAACAATATAATAAGTAATACAAGCAATGTCATTTAGGAAAACAATAATGGTCACAGGTCTACCAGATCCTGTTTCAGACCAGAACATCTGTTGTCTGCAGCAGTGATATCTTCTCCTCTCTGAGGTACTGTTTCACCTGAGATATTCCACATTCAGTGATGCTGAGTGGTGTATATGGTCAAATACTCTGCTACTAGCCGAAAGGTTAGTGGTTTGAACCCGCCCTGAGGCACCTTGCAAGACAGGCCTGGTGAATTGCTTCCAAAAGGTCATGGACTTGAAAGCTTTGTGGAACACAGTCTGCCCTGCATGCAGTTGGAATCTACTCATCAGGAAATAACTACATCGCCACACTCGTCTCATGAGGCAGTGAACCCCCGAGATACACTAGGCAAAACAACAAATCTGACCGACAAACAATGAAAACAGGTGACATCATGAGACATAGTCCTCTTTTTTCACTCCAGTCCCTCTGCCCGTTTATAGCAACTTGTAAAATTCAAGAGCAGTGGCCTCTTTCAGTGGTCCTTTGAGGCTGGTGGTCTCAGAAAAGTTAGTGTAGAGAAGTAAAAACCAGAAGAATAGTAAAAAATTATAAACCATAGTGGAATCTTACACTGAAATTTTCATTAAAATGTTCACCCAGTGCAGGATTATATGTTTTCCTCTTGGCACATTGGAGAAATGGTTAGGCAGGGAATTTTCTGCTTAACTGCTGATGAGTTGACCGAGGAAAAAAGAATTTACTTTCAACTGAACCATCAAGCTACAGATGGTGAAAGAAGAAACTTTCAAGCTGCAAGGTTAAGTAGTAGACAGCCACTGTTTTGGGATGTCCAACATTTGCTGTTCATTTTTTAGTAAAAGTGTTCAGTTTTCCTTGGAGACTCTCCGGCTCCTACTCTCAATAGCCACTGGCGTGGATTGAACCATTTCCCCAAAAATCTGTGTTAGCAATTTAGCTAGGCCATGTGTGGTACTATGTCACGTCCCCCACGTTGTAAATCCTGTCTCTATGACATCAGTGAGGGCAGATGGACAGCAGTTGCGTTGGTGTGGCAGGACTCACTGTGTAAGATTGTTTCATTCCTTGAGGCAGTCTCTTAAGATACAAAAAAAAAAAAGAAGCCCACAGAGAGATTTGGGGACCTCATGCCTCCAAGAAGCTGTGCTGAAAGCGGAGTGTGTCCTTTGGAAAGGATCTAGGTCCCTGTCCCTTAGAAGCTTCCAGTCTAGAGGAAGGTTGACATCAAAGACTTTCCTCCAGAGCCGGCAGAGAAAGCCTTCTCCTTGAACTGACACATTGAATTTGGACTTTAAGCCTACTAGACTGTGAAAAAATAAAATTTCTCTTTGAAAGCCATCCTCTTGTGGTATTTCTGCTAGAGCAGCACTAGTTGACTCAAACACCCACTCTTTAGGACATTTTCCCATAAATTGATTTAAAGGTAGATGTATACGACTCAGGCCTTGCCCGTCAATGTGTTACGTTCAGCTTCACACACAGCTGGCTGTGGAGACGGGCGTGTCAGCCAAGTGAGATCATCCAGAGACCATGAGATACACCTCTGAGTTTCTTGTTAGATCAGTGGCAAAGGAGCGCTCATTTTACTAGGGTTACCAGGCCTCACTGGTAGCCACCATGCTACAAGAAGGAGAGCACAAAATTTAGCTGAAAGTGAATGCCTAATGACAACTTTTGAAGATTTGAACACAGCCCTTAGACTAGTCATTTGGACAAAACAACCATTTTATTTAAATGATTTTGAGAGAACTTTCTAATAAATGCAAGTTATTTTTCCTAAGGATGGTACTACCTGCTTACTCTAGGGGTAGGACTGAAAATTTCCATTCTTCAGTAAAGAAATTTAGATTAAAAAAATTGGAGAAATAGGAAGCATTCTCAATGGCCCCAAAACTTCTTCTTGGGCAATGGCCTCATCCTAACCCCTAATTCACCAGTGCAGGGCAATAAAAATTCATTCCTTCATATCACTAATTCTCTTCCATGCTTTTCTAAAATTTGTCAAAGTGTCAGCTACCACAATGGACAATAATGGTGTTATTTCCTGGTCCTCATGATAGAATGTGGCAACAAACAAAGTGGACACTTCTGGTCCTGAGTGTATGCAATTCTAAGCCATAAGGAAGAGAATGAGCAGACTATGGTACCAGCCATGAGAGAGTCCCTTTTTAAAAAGAAAGGTCTTAGTGTTCATGCAGAAATGATAAGCCTGATTCAGCAAAGCCATCTGTGATTTTTATCCAGTCTTTAAAGGGGCACAAAACAGGCAACTCTTCTGTAGGTTACCTATCACTAGATTCTGCCTGTCCAGTTTAATTATATACCCACTGTTTCTTTTGTCACCTTCTATCATGAGGACCAGGAAATAACATCATTATTGTCCACTATGGTAGCTGACACTTTGGTGAATTTTAGAAAAGCATGGAAGAGAATCAGCAATGTGAAGGAGAAGAATTTTTACTGCCCTGCATTGGTGATTTAGGGGTTTTGATGAGGCAAGAAAAGATGTCCATGTGAACACAGTCTTTTCAAAAAGACTCATTTCTACCCCAAGAGAATGAGAGTGACCGTCAGAAACTGAAGCATCCATCATGAAAAGCTGAAAGATCAATTACAAATCTGTGTCTTCCCATGGTATTCAACCCCTGCTCCTAGGAAAATAAGAGAGCATCTGAAAGCCTTTCATGGTTGTTCTGTTCAATTCATCTTGCCTTCAGATTAGATTGTCATGGAATTATGGAATCACAAAAGGAACAGTAACCCCAAAAATGCACTTCCAGAAGGTGGATGAGCAGATTTGGGTTGAGCCAACCTACCAGTTGTGTGGTCTCAAGAAAGATACTTAATTTTCTATAGTTTCTTCACATACAAAAAGAAAAATAATTCCACTAGTCACACAAACTTATGTTGTTGTTAGGTGCTGTAAACTTGATTTTTAGCACATAGTAACTGTGTATGACAGAGTAGAACTGCCCTATAGGGGTTTGTGGCTATAATCTTTACAGAATCAAATTACCAAGTATTTCTCCCATGTAGCCTGTGGATGGGTTGGAATCTTTTCATTAGTAGCTGAGTGCTCAACCTGTGCGCTACCAGGGCTCCATAAAACTGAAAAAAGAAAAATAAAAACCTATTGTCATCAAAGGATCTGAGCACAAACTTAGAAAAACAAAAACCCTTTGCGACTGAGTCAATTCCAACTCTTAGCAACCCTGTAGGGACAGAGTAGAACGGCCCCATAGAGTTTCTAAGAAGTGGTTGATGGATTTGAACTGCTGACCTTTTGGTTGGCTGAACTTTTAATCACTGCTCCAGCAAGGGCTGTGTTACACACAGATTCAGAGGTATTCAAATAAATGCTACATTTAAAGCATGGGATATATGAGGTCAGATAATTAAATATGCTAACTTAGCTGTTCAAAGTGCTACATACCTCACTGCTGAGTATCACTGTGGTCACCTTTGAAGTACTCTGCTTAGGAAGTCACGGACTGATCTTAGCACCTAGTCCACCCTTAAAAGCAATTTTGGAACTCTTTCTGGAATGGCCACTGTGCACAGTGGCAAGGTGGCATGCTCGTAAACTTAATTGCATAAAAGGGAGCTTTTAGCCAGTGAGCAAATAACTATATAGGAACACCCTACCTACTCACCTGATTTGGCCCCCAGTGACTTTTTTCTTTACTGAAAGATAAAGAAAATACTGAAAGGAAAACATTTTGATGACGTTCAGGACATTAAGAGCAATAGGACAACAGCTCTGATGGCCATTCCAGAAAAAGAGTTCCAAAACTGCTTTGAAGGATGGACTAGGTGCTGGCATTGGTGCATAGCTTCCTAAGGGGAGTACTTCGAAGGTGACCATAGTGGTATTCAGCAATGAGGTGTGTAGCACTTTCTCTAGGGTGAGGTTGCAAACTATAACTGTCAGTCCACCTACCGTTGTTAGTTGCTGTCGAGTCAGTTGTGATTCACAGTGACCCAGGTATGCAGAATGGAACTATACTTCCTCCAGGTGTTCAAAGCTGTGACCTTTCAGAAATAGGTGGTCAGGTCTGGCTTCCAAAGTGCCCTGGATTGATCTTACTTTTCAGTTAGTAGTTGAGTGCTTAACTATTTGAGCCACCCAGGGATTCCTATGGGCTATACAAGGGCTCAATAAATTGTTATCATCATTACTTCTCATGTGAGTTAAAAGTCCCATGGGCAGAAAGCTGAGATTTCAGTTTAAGGGCCTTTGTCCACATTTACCCAGGTGAGCTGCAGAGTCAGGACTAGAACTCAAGTCCCTAAACTCAAAGTTCTGTGCAGGTCCCACCTTGAAAATGTCATGTGATAATCCTCTTCATATCGTATTTCTAAACGACTTAAAGAACTTAAAATATTCTTTTTGACTATTACCCAAAAAATAAATCAATAAATAAAAAGAAAAATCTATGGGAAACAAAGATAGTTGTGGCAATTTAAATCTGTTCAGTTGCAAAGAATCATCACAGGACAAGAACTTTTAACTCTATAACTAGTATAATAAAAAATTTATGCCATCCACCAAGGTAAATAGTCCATTAACTGTTCCTTCTGAATAACTGGAGAGACTCAGACTGACAAATTAAAAAAAAAAAAAAAAAAGACTCTTTTGATAAAATTATGAAGGCAAATTTCCTAGGAATGAGCAAAGAAATTACAGGAAGGGTGACAAGGCAGAAAACTCAAACTCACTGCTATCAAGTTGATTCTGACTCATAGCAACCCTATAGAACATAGTAGAACTGCTGCATACAGTTTCCAGGATTGAAACTGGTAGATTTGAACTGCCAACCTTCTTGTTAGTAGCCATAGCACTTAACCACGATGTCATCATGGTTTCCAAAAAGGCAGAAAACCCAAGAAACTCACTGCCATTGAGTCAGTTCTGACTCGTAATGACCCTAGACAGAGTAGAACTGCTCCATGGAGTTTCCAAGGAACACCCAGCAGGTTTGAACTACCAACCTTCTGGTTAGCAACCCTATCAGTTAACCACTATGCCACCAGGGTTTCCAACAAGTCAAAAGGCAAGTAAAAATCTTCACTAGAGTAATTTTTTCACATGCTGATTTGGGATCCAGTTTGACTTCTTGACTTCTCAGGACCTCTCTATGAAGGTCTTGTCGTGTTTCCAACTATCTCTCTTGTATACTCCTCTCTCCCATTCTTCATACCAAACCCTGCAAACAAGGTACCCTGTTTTTCTGGGCCTTGTCGGGTGAATGATAACCATCCAAGGTGATCCACGGCTCTGGGTTAATTGTGTAGCAGGGAGCTAATGTCTCAGCATGTTTCCTCTTGGGACACCACGTGAAAGTCTTCTGGAAGCTGGCAGTCTTAACCCCAAGGAAGGAGGCTAATGACAGAAGCTCTAGATAAGTGTGAAAGGAAGGGTAAAGACACAGTAGCAAGGGGCAAATTTCTTCATTAGTAAAAATCCTTCACCTAAATAAAGTGAACAGCATCTCCTGAAGCTTGCTGGAAAGTGGAACATGGTAGTGTTGTGTTTACATTGACCTCAGAATTTGTACGTTTACTCTTATGTCTACAAACTGAAATTGATCAGAAGACAGCCTCCGTACATTAAATAAATTAATTTAAAGACAAGAATCTAGAGTCCAATTACCTCCATCAAAAATTTCACTCGGCTCAGTTAATTGGTTATGAGTATGAAAAAGAGAAGGGACCCTGGTTGCTCCGTGGTTAAACACTAGACTGCTGAAGGAAAGGCCAGTAAGTCAAATTCACCACAGGCTCCATGGCAGAAAGATATAGTATTCTGTTTCTGTAAAGGCTGCAGTCTTGAAAGTCTCTTTGGACAGTTCTGCTTTGTCCTACAGGGTCTCTATGAGTCTGAATCTACTTGACAACAGGTTTGGTTTAGTTTGATGGAAAAATAGCTTTTATTGTTTTCCAAAGGAGATGAGCAGTTTTATTTAATTTCCCATATTTGTTTAAAAGTGTTCAGAAACAACATTTAGCGTTCTTCTCACACATCACCATTGAGATTCAGATATATGAAGGCATATCAAGGCCAGTCAGTTGAGGAACAGATACGTGCCAATCGTTAGACCATCAAATGTGCATAGAATTGAGGAAAGCTAATATAGAAGAGAGAGTTTAATTTGCTGCTTCTATGATATTTGCAAGTGTAGAAGATCAAACTTGTTATAGGCAAACGCATCCAAGGCTCAAATTGGACAATACCACTTAGTATGGCTATTCAAGCTTGTGCGTCCTTCAATGAGCAGATGAAGAAATGAAAATCGTTTCCCATTTCCCACCACAAAACAAAACCAGACTGCTCTGACTAGAAGGGGCCAATGCTGTCTTTAGGAGTTACCACTGAATTTAGAAAGTGTTTTCCATGCTCACAGGAAGGACATGTGCAGAATCACTAATTGATAAAACATAACTCAGATGTTAACTTACCATGGAACATTTGCTGTGTGTTCACTGCCAAGGGAACCCCTTTAGGATGCTGCATCAGAGAAACTATTTAACTCCCCAATTTAACCAATAAGCATAAAAGCTCTGGGACAATCTCTGTTCTGCAAAGGGGGCAATAAATAAGTAATTGAATTTTGTGAAATGTATGAGAAATATCAATTCTAGGTAGCATTTTTTGGCCAGTTCTCCCACACTTGGCCAGACAATTGTACATGCTGGAAATACCTGAAAACCAAAGTTTGTTCAAAGAAGATGCTGAAGACTCTCCTTCCTCTCAGGACTAGGGTTAAATCTTTGGTTTATGATAAAATATTTTTGAATGCTTATTAGTACTTCACAAGTAATTATGATCAGATCCCTTGGTGGTTTAAACAGAATAATCAAGTGTTTTTTTTTTGTTTTTTTTTTTTTTTTTATCAGAGATCTAGAGTTCTATATGGGGTGGTGTTAACACTTTGGTGATCAGAGAAGTTTTGTGACATGCTTTCAGTGATCAAGGTATCAAGTAAATTTCCTCAGTCCCAACAGTTATAAGACAGAAGGGTAGGAAAGCCAAATTACAATTTGCAATTGGCCACCCAACTTTGTATGAGTCAAAGAAAGCAAGAGTTTAGTCAGATGAGGAGATACTCCAGATGATCTTGGCTCTGTCCTGGATAATCCCTAGGCTTTCAAACCCCCAAAACTGGGTAAATTTTGGGGTCAAGGAAATGGTATAAATCTCCTGCAAAGACAGAGATAACTTAGAGCTTTAACTCAATATGAGGCCATGGGCTCTATTCATGGGAGAAAATCCAGTCGTCCTCAGAAACAGGTTAGACTCTTTTGACTTCAATTTGGATAGAACCTCAAGAAGTGTGTCATGATTTAACCATCCATATAAGTACAGTAGAGCAGAGTCTCAGCTCTTCAGAATTCTCAAATTTAAACTGTGGATACCATGTGTCATGGGTTGAATTGTGTCCCCCCAAAAATGTGTGGTTTCGCTAAACTGTATGTTAAAGGATTAGGGTGGGGCTGTAAATTCCTGCATAGGATTACTTCCCTTCTCTGCTGTAGGGAGAGTTTCCCTGGAGTATGGCTTGCCCCACCCTTAAGCTTTTCATCCTGCAAGAGATAAAAGGAAAGAGAAACAAAGAGAATGGTGAACCTCGTTACCATCAAGAGAGCAGCACAGGGAGAAGAGCGCATCCTTCAGACATGAGATTCCTGCGCCAAGACGCTCCCTGGACAAAGACTGATGTAATGCCGGACTTTCCTCCAGAGCCAACAAGGGGAAAGCCTTTCCCTGGAGCGGACACCCTGAATATGGACTTGCAGCCTACAGGACTGTGTAAGAATAAATCTTCCTTTGTTAAAGCCATCCACTCTGTGGTATTTCTGTTAGAGCAGCCCTAGCTGACTAAAACACCACGTATGGCAGGTAACATCTAGATTCTATTTGTTTGACTTTTCTGGTATTTACTATATCTATCAGTTGGCACTGAGTCAGTTTCAATTTTCTGAAGACATGAATTCTGTAAGTGCCTTCTGGGTATTGCAAACAGTTAATGAGCTGCTTGGCAAAAGGTTTATGGTTAAAGAGGCTCCTCAGAATAAAAGAGTGGTGAGCTACTACCTGGAAGTCAGTCACTTAAAACCCTGTAGAACACAGTTCTACTCTGAGCCACAGGGGATTGTCATGAGTTGTAGTATACTTGACTGGTCTGTATGTTTGTGAATGATTGGACTGGTTTGTGCCAGGTCCAACAGTTAAGTTTGCCACCTTAATTGTCTGCAAACTTAACTGTTCTAGTGCTCCATTCTTCACTGCTGAATATCACTACTCCCCTTTGGAAGCTATGCACTGATGCCAGCACCTAGTCTGCCCTTCAAAGCAATTTTAGAACTCTTTCTGGAATGGCCACTGCACACGATGGCAAGGTGACAAGTTTGCAAATTTACTCACACTGTTGTCTGTGAGGGAGTTTTTAGCCAGTAAACAAATAACTGTATTGGGACATCCTCCCTACTCACCTGCTCTAGCCCCCAGTGATTTTTTTCCTTCACCTGAAGATAAAGGAAATATTGAAAGGAAGACATTTTGATGACATTCAGGATATCAGTGGCAATAGGATGACAGCTCTGATGACCATCCCAGCAAAAGAGTTCCAAAATTGCTTAGAAGGGTGGACTATGCACTGGCATTGGTACATAGCTCCCCAAAAGCAGTACTTCAAAGGTGACCACAGTGATAGTAAGCAATGAGGTACATAGCACTTTTTCTAGAATGAGTTTGTGAACTTAATTGTCAGACCTCATATGTTTCATGGAAATTAAGGTACAACCTGGCTACTAAACAAAGACACTCTATTCCAAAGTAATTTTTTTTGGAGGCCTATGCTCCAAAAACAGGAGACTATCCAGAGAATTCTACCAAACCAGCATATATATATATGTATATATATATGTAGCTAAAATTGCTGCATTTTTAGTGACTGAGTTTTCTTATCTATACGTATGTAATCCCACTGCCTCAGAGTCAGCAGGTTAAGTATTTTTCTATCCCCTCCACCTCCCAATGGTAGTAACGGAGCCCTCGTGATATAACAGTTAAGCCTTTGGCTAATGACCAAACAGCTGGTGATCTGAACCCACCAGTCTCTCCTTGGAAACCCTATGGGACAGTTCTACTCAGTCCTACAGGGTCACTATGAGTTGAAATCAACTTGATGACAACAGGTTTTGGTTTGGTGGTTAATATTTACATTGCTTCATCATATACATTTATTCACAATCTCTAAAGTGGCCTGATTTGAGCACCAATAGTGTTATACAGTGTCCTAGGTAATGGGCATACAAAAATAACTAGGACATGGTCCCTGTTCTCCGTACACTCATGACCCCTTTAAAGAAGCAAATGTCCCATTTTCTATAAGATGATACACAGATATATTTATGGATTCCTAGGTATAAAGTGCTGTGAGAATTCTGAAGGTAGGAATTCTATGACCTTGCTAGCTGACACTTGAAAATCAAGCGGAGAATTGGGGAAGGGCATCCAGGGAGAGGTAGCAACATACGCAATATTTAAATTAATCAGGAATCCAGCATCAGAACACTGAGTCCATGACTTAGGGTTGTAACTACTTCTGTGCCAGGCACACTTTTTGTTGCAAGTCTTCTCATATTCATGTCATTCAAGGAACATTATCATTTTTTAATTTTTTGTCCTCTGGCAGCAAATGAAGAAAGTGTTTTTTCTCTCTGCTTTTCTTGTAAGAAGTCTCACTTCAGTCTGTGTTTCCCTTCCTGTTCGTAGGTTCAACTATTTGAAGTAGACACTTGCTGTATTTTACTGCTTGCATTTGGGTTGTTTATTCTTCCTACAATACCATTCCTCTCACTCATCACCTCTACTTTTTGCATATTTTCTTCTATTTGATTTTGATGGGTTCCTATGTCTTCTAGGAAGCCTTTCTTGACTACTTCCCTTCCATTAGATGCCCTCTGACCCTGGTAATCCTGGACCACTCTGTACCCAACACCTTTCATCGTGCCTACTACTTTGTACTGTAACCAGTGGATTGTATGCCTCCCTTATGAATGTCCTGGTAAGAGTTATCTTCTTCATCTCAGATTACCCAGTTCCTAACACATATATTGATAAATAAATGAATAATGTGAAAAAATGGATCAGAATTCAGGAGTTCTCACAAGGTTAATGTTCTTTCAATTCTTTTCTGAGAAGAGATCCCCCAAACTGCATGTTTTCTTAAGCACCAATTTAGGCAAAATATATTTTGATTATTGAAAAGGAACTCCTGGAAAAAACATTTCATTTTTTTTAGTACTCAAATTTATGCCCATACTCTGCAAATATTCTCTCTGTGGATTGAAGATGGAATCATAATCCACAAATATCTCAACAGGCTGGTGTAAGAGTTGAATCTAAGAAGATGAAATCTGACCATGAGAAATTTAAGCTTTTGCACAAGTGCACAATGGTGGAAATACACAGCTTAACAAGAGTGTAACTGAAATGATGTGAAAGTTAATTGAAAGATAACTATAGGCTTCACGGAAACCCTGGTAGTACAGTAGTTAAGAGCTACGACTCCTAACCAAAAGGATGACAGTTTGAATCCACCAGGAACTCCTCAGAAACTATGATCTAGTTCTACTCTGTCCTAAAGGGTCACTATGAGTTGGAATTAACTCAACACAAAGCTTCTTTTTTTTTGACAGGCTTCATATAAATCTGAAGAATGAATTGGCCCTTCCAAAACTTAATGAGGTCTTTAATTGTATTAATAAAGGTATTATATCTAAATGAGGAATCTAAAAATTACATTCTCCCTTGTTCTTGCTAGACTACATCATAGAATTATGGTCCCCAAACTGGCAAGTATTTATCCCTGAAAGAATATAAAGACTTTGAAATGAAATATGCACGTGGATACCTCTTTGGAGAATCCATTTCCAGATCCACACTATCACTATCTATTTTTTTCCAAACCTGATCTACCTGAGAACACAACCAACACCAGCAATCATCATTTTTCTGTGTTATAAAAGGAAGACATAACTTTCACTCATCCTTGGTCTTATGACAGTTTAGGACACCACAGAGAAAAAGGAAAAGTTCAGTTGGACAACCCATTTAATCAAGGTAGTTCATTCAGATAGACTCCCTATCTCTCGTTAGAAAACGTACTTATGATTAATTTTTACCATTTTTGTTTAATAGTAATATATTACAATTTGCAATGTTTCTGCTTTGATTATTGCATGCTATTGCTATTACAATGCACACTCAAAAATGTTAACACATATTCATCATCACAAGAAATAAAAGTTCTAAATTGTTTCATTGTTATAGAGAAAAATTAGTGTGATTAGCATAAAATTTTAAGTATAAAATTATATCAGGTTAGGACAAAATTCTGTGGGGCAAGTAGAATAAAATTATGAGTTCAATGAGAAATAGAAGTGATTCTAAATCACCTACAAAGTGCAAATGTATGCGTGTGTTTTCAAAATGGATAATGGTGGGTATTAAATCAGCTTGACATTTGTATTCCTTTGGATACATTAAAAAGAATGATGTAATAGTTTTATTTTTAAAGTTAACATTTCCAATATACCAGAAATTGTATCCATTGCAACTATTTATATTTAGGGTAAAAAAGTTTTAGATGTCTACTGTAAAATGTCTGTAAGATTACATAGTTTCTCAAAGTTCTTTTTAGAGAGCTCTTCAGCAAATAGGACCACTGCTATGGTGGATCACATTTCATTCTGAGCACAACTCTAGAAAAAGTTCAGAGAGAAATGAGAAGGTATTCAAAGAAGACTCAAAGAATGGGACAGGTACTTGAAATAATCTCAAATAGAAATCCTCAAAAGTCCTATGAGTTTTTGTCTAGGGGAAAAAAGAACCTACAGACACTTAACAGTGATCTTTAGATTCTTGAGGAGCTGTGACTCTAATGATTTGGACACTTAAAGAGGAAGGTTTCTCAGTCCATAGGTGAAAAATACAGATATTTCAGCTTTAGTTTTAATTTCTTCCAGGTTAGAGGTCAATTTGTTCACTATTATATACGTATGCAGTGCCTTGACATAGTGCTTGGCAGACAAAAAAAAAAAAAAACAACCCACTGCCATCAAGTCATTTCTGACTCATAGCAACCCTGTAGATGGAGTAGGACTGCCCCATAGAGTTTCCAAGGACTGCCTGGTGAATTTGAACTGCTGACCTGTTGGTTGGCAGCCATAGCACTTAACTGCTGTGCCACCAGGGTTTTAGGTAGGCAGATAGGAGGCGCATAATAAATATTTGTTAAATGACTGAGAAAACTAAGTATAAGAAACAAGTGTCCCCAAATCAAAGTTAGCCAAAGTTCAAGTGAGCTGTCACAGGAGTTCCCTTCAAGGGAATCCTTGAAGTTCAAGTTTAATTAAACCGAACTAACCCAACAGAAAGGCAGAGTAGTGATTCAGTGGTAGAATTCTTGCTTTCTATGTTAGAGACTAGGGTTCCATCCCTGGCTGGTGCACTCTCATACACAAACTCCACCTGTCTGTCATTGAAGACTTGCATGTTGCTATGATACTGAAAATGTTTCAGAGAAGTGTCCAGACTAAGACGCATTAGAAAGAAATATCTGGCATTCTACATTTGGGGGGAAAAAAAAGATCAGCCAGTGAACACTCTCTGGATCACAACAGTTCATTCTGTAGCCTATCCCTGAGACAGCAGAAGAATGGACAGCATTCTTCTCTATTGTGAAGGAGGTCACCATGAGTAGGGACTGACTAGATGGCAAGTAAGAAAAACAATGACAACAGCACCACAAAATTGAGTTGTCTAGGGCAGATTTTCAAATTCACCTCCTACTTTTCTCCCCTGGGATTCTAGATATAATTTCTCCTATATTGGAAAGAAGTATATGTCAGGAACCTGAATTATTACAGAAAATAAATTCTATTTTTTTTTTTTACATAAATACATTTAAGAGACTATTTCCTCTGCCCAGCATTAACAAAAATAGTTCATGCGCAAATAAAAGTCACTTTACTATCATTAGGGAATGTTAAGATTGTGGTGGACATCAGTAATTTAACTGGGACAAGTTCAATAACCAGAATCAATTAGAGCCTTAACAAGAGTCAGGTGGCTGTGTTAATTTCTTTCAAACCGAGTGTGTGACTCACAAATTCAATAATTATGGCCAATATACTGAATTTTCCATCAGGACTATCTTAACTGAATCCAATTAAGCAAAGAGTCTGGATGCCTCTTGAAATAAGCAGCGGAAATTAAATTGAAAGAGGATTGTCAATGAAATTTATTTCCAAGGGATACAGAGATTTTTCTTTCATTGGTAAACTGAAAAATTCTCCTAAGTTTTTATAGTACAGAATTGTCATATTTTCTATAGGAGACAACAAAACGAGACAAATATCAAGGTGATAAGAATCCTCTTAACCTTGGTTCCCTGAAATTGCAGTTACCCCTCCACGTGACTAATATCTACCCTGTTTTCTTCCCTGTATTTGTAAGCCTAATTTACCGCAAACTTGTATTTCCAGGACTTGCCTCCTGTAACCCAGGATGGCGAATCTGCACACTGGTGAAAGAGATGCCTCTTCATGTGATAGAGAACAATGGTGGTTCAGTAGTAGAAATCTCACATTCCATGCAGGAGGCCCAGGTTTGATCCCTGTCCAACTTATCTGTAGGTAGAGCCTTATGTATTGCTACAATGCTCAGCAGGTTTCAGTGGAAATTCCAGGGTAAGACAGATTAGGAAGAAAGGCCTGATAAGCTATTTCCAGAAACATCAATGAAGACCATCAATGTCACAACAGTTCTATGTGCAAGCAATCATGAAGATGGCACAGTATTGGGCAGCATTGTGTTCCCTTGTGAGTGGAGTCCGCATGAGTGAGAGGCCTACTGGAAGACAGCTAACAACAACTTTCACGTAACACCACAACCTCTCCTCCTTTTCTCTTAGTAAAAGAACCATCAATAGAATTCATTATGTTTCTTCCCCTTCTAAAAATCAATAAAGTTAGGTCTTCCACCAAGCCGTGGAGTCCTGTATTTTTAGGGAACCCTGCTAAAGGAAGTCACAGAAACCCTATAAAAAGCATTGGCCATTTCAGTCTGTTGAACTCAGGGAATCTCTCCAGATATGTTGCATCAGGCTCCATTGTGAAACTCAGCATTTCTCCACTGTCCAGAGTAATGGATGCCACAATCTCTTTCACTCTGAACCGTACTGTCATTAATATTTTTCTGTTTAATGAAGAGATGTTGTTGGAGCTTCTGCTCACACCACCTTTGTAAAAAGGAATGTAATTATCTTAGTATGGGTCCTACAGAGAAGCAAAACCAGTAAAGCACATAAACACAGAGACAGAGAGAGAGATTTATATCAAGGAAACAGATCACATGTTTACAGAGGCTGAAATGTACCAAGTCCCTGGATTAGGATAAAGGCTTTACCTGATTCAAGTGGCTGCCGGGGCTAGCGACACAAGATCAGCAGGTCAGAGAGCTGGGCTCTTGCTCACAGGCTGTGAAGATAAATGAATCCCAAGACTGGCAGAAACTGCTAGCCCAGGTCCTAAGAACCAGAGTTCAGATTAGCAAGAGGCAGCTACAGGATCCAGAGAGGGTGAAAGACAGAAACATCACTTGTATTTGGATGCAGGCCATGCACCCGAGGAAACACTCTTTCAACTGACTGGCTACTCACAGCTTAATCCCATCATGAGTATGATCACATGTAAGCACTGAGAATCATGACCCAGCCAAGTTAGCACACAATCTTAGTCATCTCAGTGGTGGAAATCAAGAAACCTGGGACCATATCCTGTCTTACCTGCTGACTAACTGCTTCTCTGGACTTCAGTTTAATGCAATTTCCCTAATAAGGGCATAATAGACATTATATGCTATCCACATAGGAATAGTACATCCCTAAGTCCTACAATAATAACACAAAATTGCTGATAAAGTAAGGCCAACTGATTTTTCTGTTTTTTTCATCTTTTCCTTTTCACTCCTTTCAGCAAATCCTGTCATTTAAAGTTTTATATTTCAAACTATCTTATTTTTCCCCTTAACTAAGATAAGAATGGTGATGTATCAATCAGTTACTCCTTCCCTATAATAAACTAGTTCTTTTGTTTTATCCCCTTAATCTTAACACAGTGATGACCTCTCCACCAAATGATCTTCTGTTCTTTTTCCACCTGTCTTGTAGCTCCTTTTGGTACATTGTGTTTTCTTTTTGAAACTCCTGGCAAACTGACACAAAATAGGACACAGAAGAAAACCTTCAGGCCCAGTTCTTCATGACTTTATATTCTAATCTTTTACAGCACAAGAGCTGTTACTCTCCTCATTAAGGACTGTTTTTTAGTCTCTGATTATTTCATGAGTTTACCTGGGCCAAACTCAAATTGTTAAAATGTGTAGTCACATTTGTCTCAATATTTGCTCTATAATCAACTCCTCTTTCCTTGCTCAACATGAGAAGACATAGACGGTGAAAGCCAGAACACCAACGATTAAATTTGACTTCATTACTGACCAATATTTGACTCTGGGCAAGCTATTAACCATTCCTAAGCCTATTTATTCACTTGTATAGTGTAAATAGTAATCTAGAAAAGTAATTTAAACAAAATAGTAAGAGTGATGACAATCTCTTTAGAAACTTGAAAGTGAGCAACAAGTGACAGTTGTGGTCATGAATTAAATTGTGTCCCCCCAAAGTAAGTGTCAGCTTGGCTAGTCTATGTTTTCCAGTTTTGTGTGATTGTCCATCATATTTGTTATGTGATATGATTATCATACACGTTGAAAATTCCACATCTATGATGTTAATGAGGTGGGATTAGAGATGGTTATATTGATAGGGCAGAACTCAACCCACAAGATAAAGTTATGTCCTACACCTATCTCTTTTAAGATACAAAAGAGAGAAACAAGCCAAGACAAAGAGACCTCATGCCACTGAGAAAGAAGCATTGAGAACAGAACACATCCTTTGGACTGGGTCCATGAAATGAGGATCTCCACTACCAGGGAAGATTGGTAACAAGTACCTTCACCTAGAGCCAACAGAGAGAGAAGGATTTCCCCTGGGGCTGGCATGCTGAATTTGGACTTCTAGACCCCTAGACTGTAAGAAAATAAATTTCTCCTGGTTAAAGCCACCCACGTGTGATATTTCTGTTATAGCAGCACTAGGTGACTAAGACAGTTGCCTTTGTACAAAGAAGTCTCAGTATTCTGTCATCAAGTGCAGTGTTATTGAACGACAGGTGGTTGCTGGCTTCCATAGAGTTGGCGTCCAGCTCATGGTGACCTCACGCACAACTAAATGTTTCCAGGCCCTATGCAATCCCCTTGATGGGCTGCAGATCAGACCATTGTGATTCACAGGATTTTCATTCGCTGACTTCTAGAAGCACATTACTAGGCTTTTCCTCCCAGTCTGTCATAGTCTGAAAATTCCACTGAAGCCTGTTCAGTGTCACAGCAATACACAAGCCTCCACTGACACATGGGTCATGATGTGCATGTGGTGCATTGGCCTGGAATTGAACCTGTGTCTCTTGCATGGAAGGTGAGCATTCTCCCACTGAACTGCCACTGACCCCACCGAACAATATAATGCGTGATAAAAGTAATCATTTCTGTTACTGAGGCCATGTGTTGGTTTTTAATTTTCACCTTTCTTCTATAGATTAAGGAGCATCAATGATATCCTATAAACATTTTAAGTAAGTAGAGTATTTGCGAATAACATATACTTTTGCATTTTTTAAAAAGAGAATTTTGAGACTTCTGAATTACAGACATTTGTTATACATTTATTTTCAAGCACATGTAGAAAACGTTTCCCTGAAACACAGCTTGAAAATTTGCTTCTATTCAATAAATCAATTTTCACCACTTAATGTTATTTGATTATAGCTTGAAATACACCCACACTCAGCACACACTTTACAAATAATTGGGATATCAGTGTGTAAACATCATATGCAATTCTGGATGAGGGCAAAAGCAGTTTCACATATGCCACAAGTAAGAGAATACATACACAGAGAGAAAGAGAGAGAGAGAAAAGAGGAGGAGGAGGAGAAAGAAGTGGGAGAGAGAAGGAAGAAGGATAGAAAAAGCAAATAGAGAAGGATTTCAAATGAAGAAGATGAAAAGCTGAGCTTGGATGCCATGTAACCCCATTTAAAGTTGTCCAGGTCAAAATTAAACACCTTTGTGACGATTTGTAATATAAACTTACAGAAAATGAAAGAAAATATGGAGCCTGGTAAGTCCTGGTGCTATTTGTCACAATCATTACAACCTTCAACATTAATCAGTCCTCACAACAACACTACATGGTAATTAAGTAAAAAGGCACTACAACCCACACTTAAATTCACAAATTAAGAGACGTTTTATATAAACAGCTATAATTACTTATGCATTATATATAGATATACATATGCATATAATTGGCTTGGCTTATGCATATAAACTTACTCCTCACTTATCAACTATCTCATATATCTGACATTTCACAACTGACTGTAATAGTAAAAAAAAGTCTACTGACGTTCACACATTAACAGCATACATCTGGCAGCAATGAATGTCGTGGTGCAAGGTGAGAGTAATATTGCCAGTGATAGTTAAGGTTATATGTAAACTTGGCTGGGCCATGAGTCTCAGTGGTTTGGCAATTATGAAGTGATACAGTAATTCTCCGTTTTGTGATCTGATGTGGTCATCCTCCATTTTTGTGTAACACTGATTTTCACTGACTTAATGTCTGGAACTTAATCATGTTGATAAGTGAGGAATGAGTGTTTTTTGTTGTTGTTTTCTAAGAAGAAATACATGCACAGAAAAGATACAGACCAGCTCCAAGATAGTGGTAACCTCTGGGGAGGAGCAAATGGTAATAAACTTTCAGGGCTTCAACTATATCAGCAATATTTTAGTTATTTCAAAAGTGATGGCTATTGCATTGAGCAAATCTGACACAAAAGACCTTTTCAAAGTTCTAGAAAATAAAAGAGAGAGAGATGTCACTTTGATGACTAAGATGCTCCTGATCCAAGCTCCGGTCTTACACATGTGAAAGCTGGGCAATTAAAAGAAGGAAAAATAACCCATACATTTGAACTGTAGTGTTGGCAAAGAATTTTGAGTATACTGTGGGTGGCCCAAAGAAAGAGCAAATCAATTTAGAAGGAATGTGGCTAGAATGCTTCTTAAATGCAAGGATGGCAACATTTCATCTTACTTGTTTTGGGGCACATCATCAGGAAAGACCAGTTACTAGAGAAGGACATCATGATCGGTAAAGGAAAAAGTCAGCAAAAATAAAGAAAGCCCTTCATGAGATGAACTGACACATGAGCCTTTACAATGGCCTCAAATATATCAAAGATCATCCAGATGGCACAGGACCAGTCAACATTTTGTTTTGTTACACGTAAGATCGCTGTGTGTTGGAGCTGACTTGACTGATGACTAACAGCAAACAACAGCACGTGAGATGATGGAAATACTGATTATGTTCATTGTGGTGGTGGTTTCACAGGTGTATATAATGTCAAAACATCAAATTGTGTGCAGGTACAGTTACTTGTCTTAGTCATCTACTGCTGCTGTAACAGAAACACCACAAGTGGATGGCTTCAGAAAGAGAAATTTTATTCTGTTACAGTCCAGTAGGCTGCAAGCCCAAATTCAGGGCATCAGCTCCATAAACGTCTCTCTCTGTTGGCTCTGAAAGAAGGCCCTTGTCATCAGTCTTCCCCTGGGCTGAGAGCTTCTGAGATACAGGGACGCTGAGTCCTTTCCAAATGATACACTTGGCTCCCAGCATTGTTTTCTTGGGGGTATGAAGTACTTAAATCTCTGCTTCCTTCCCTTTCCCTTGTATCACAGAAGACTGCCTCAAGACACATACAATCTTACACAGAGTCCTGCACTACCAACACAACTGCTGCCTATCCTCTCTCATCAACATCATAGAGGCCGGATTCACAGTATATAGGAACATCATATAATACCAGGAATAAATAGCCTAGCCAAATTGCCACACACATCTTGGTGAGGGGACACATGTAACTTATGTCAATTAAACCTTAGTAAAGCTGTCAAAAAAGCAAAATTACAAAATGATAAGAAGAAAATATGACAACAGATAATCTGGTATATCTGAGTTTTGGTACTTGGATGTCTGCCATAACTTTCTCAAGATATGTTAGCATGTCTCATTTTTCTAAATAAAGGGGAAAAAATACAGTTTTGTCTAAAGCAAAAATAACTGTTAGATGATGCAAAATTCTTTACAAAATGTGTAAATTTGTATCTGGTGAATATTGGTGAGCAAAAATGCGGATTATAAAGTGAAAAAAATAAAGGACAATATCAGGGAGACCTTACAAGTGTGGTGTTTTTGCCTCTCCATCACTGTTGTAAGAAATTCTCATGTGGACCTCTTTTTACTCCACAAAGGAGATGCTTTGCCCCTTTCTGGCAGGAAGGGAGATACCTTATAATGTCAACAAAACTTGAGATGCCTTACCTTCGTCTATACTTACGGGCTTGATACCCCTTGTCTGACAGCCGTACTGACTTCTTCTCTAGTGTTTCTGCCTTGACAGCTTCTCATCTGATCTCTCCTATGTGTTCCCATGAAAGCCATCTCCCTACAGCTTTCTATTTCCTGTTTGTGAAGTTCCACCTCTAGGACTACTGTAAGATTAAAGAAGTTAACACACACGAAACATTCAGAGCAGTGTCTGGAATAAAGTTGTCATTGTTCCATCAAATTGATTAAGATCCACTGTGACCCCATGTGAGCAAAGTAGTAGTGCTCTGTAGAGTTTCTAAGGTGATGACCTTCTGGAAGAAGATCTTCAAGCCCATGAGGACTGCCAACTGAGTTTGAAAAATCATCCTAGAAAGAGTGCTACGTACCTCATTGCTGAATAATCACTATTGGTCACCTTTGAGGTACTCCCTTTGGGAAGTTATGCACTGATGCCAGCACCTAGTTCACCCTTCAAAGCAATTTTGGAACTCTTTCTTGAATGGCCATCAGAGTTGTTGCTGTATTACTCTTGATGTCCTCAATGTCATCAAAATGTCTTCCTTTCAATGTTTCCTTTGTCTTCAGGTAAAGAAAAAAGTCACTGGGCACCAGATCTGGTGCACAGGGAGGGTGTTCCAGTATAGTTTTTGTTTATTGGCTAAAAATTTCCTCATAGGCAACCATACAATTAAGTTCATGAACTTGCCACTGTGCCGCCATGCTCAATGACCATTCCAGAAAGAGTTCCAAAACTGCTTTGAAAGCTGGAGGAGGCTCTGGCATTTGGTTCCTGGCTTCCTAAGGGGAGTACTATGAAGTGACCATAGTGATAGTCAGCAATAAAGTATGCAGCACTTAAAACAATTATTTTGCAGACTCAGTTGTCATACCTCATGTATTCTGAGGTACCTCTGGGTGGGTAAGAGTCACCAAACTTTCAGCTAGTAGTCAAACACTTAACTGTTTGTGTAACCTAGCTACTTGGAGGATAAAGTTAGTGAACGATGAACGATGAAAGTTATTTCTTGTACATATTATTACTTTGTTAATAATAAACATTCTACTTATCTTATTCCCCTTCTTCACTACTGAAAAAAAGGTAGCAGTTGCTTATAGTCTTCAAAATCAAGTCAGCTCCACAACTGATGGTCCAAAGGCCTGAAAGTTTCCCTTGGAGCATGGCCCCTAGCTCTGATGCTGCCCCCCATTATAAATCATTACTGCAGTCAACTCTTTGGACAGGAACGGATTGGACTCAGGGACACAGAGTAACCATATCGTGTGTGTGCTTTATGGTTCTATGCATCTATAGGATGTCGTCCAACTGGCCTCTTACTAGGGGGCAGTGGAGAGGGTGGAAAGGACAGGACAGGAGATTGTTAAGAGGATATGACACGTACAGTATGAAAAGTAGGAACATGCTATCACCAGACGAGGAGAGCAGAAGCTGCTGCAGATAGCAGGCATGCAAATTGAAATTTGGTTGTACACTTTCACAGAATCACAATAAAAAAAAAAACACACATCAATCTTCTGATGCCTCCTTGCTCTGACTCACATCCCATGGGTTAATGAGTTTTACCATTTCTTTACAAAATTGCTTTAGCCAAGTGTCACCAATGGAATTGTTTCCTCCCCAAAGTGTGGCAATGTGCCTGGGCCTACATTCCTGGTATTGGATGGTGCTCCTCCATGTTGTAAACTCTGCCTCTGTGATGTTATTGAGGGAGGATGGGCTCCCACTGGGTCAGTAAGTGGGGCAAGACTCAGTGTGGGATTATACTGTGTTTTGAGGTAATCTCTTGGAATATAAAAGAAAAAAGCTAACGGAGACAGTAGGGGATCTCATATCACCAAGAAGTAGTGCCAGGAGCAGAGACTGTCATCGGGAAGGATTTGAGATTGCCACAACTTATAAACTCCCAGTCCAGAGGAAGACTAACTACAAAGTCATTCTCCCTGAGCCAACAGAGAAACTCTTCCCCAGGAGCTGATGCTCCCTGTTTGGACTTGTAGCCTACTGGACTGTGACAGAGTAAAATTTCTCTTTTTAAAGCCATCCACTTGTGTCATCTCTGTTACAGCAGCACTAGGTGGCTAAGACACCAAGTCTACTCTATTTCCATTCTAAAAAGTTATGCACATTTCCATTTTACTCCCTCAGTTATAAAAACTATACAAATCAGCATATAGGTCTTCCAGTAACTACTGCCTACCCCTAAAACCTACTTGCTTCTAGCATCTTAACTAGCCATGTGGACTCTTGGAACACATACAGAAAACAAAAAAGCAAAGTAAGATGTTTTTTTCATATTGTCCCAGATAGACTGTAAACTCAAGAGAAAAGACTATTTGAATTTTATGCTTCTAAACCCTGGTGGTATATTAGGTTAAGTGCTATGTCTGCTAACCAAAAGGCTGACAGTTTAAATCCCCCAGGCACTCCTTGGAAACTCTATGATGCAGTTCTATTCTGACCTCTAGGGTTGCCATGAGAAGGACCCGACTCGACGGCAGTGTTTTTTTGTTTGTTTGTTTTATGTGTGACACAGAGCTCAACACACAGTTGGAACTCAGTATGTAATGGCCAAAACACCAAGGTGGAGGAAGTATTGTTTGAAAGTGAGGGTTATCTTATTCCAAACTAATTTCATGATACATTTGTAATCACTGCTTTGCTCACTTATGGTCTTGGAAACTCTGTGTAGCAGTTCTACTGCACCCTATAGGGCACCTATGATTGGAATGGACTCAATACCAACAAGTGTTGGAGCCTTGGTGATGCAACGGTTAAATACTCAGCTATCAACTGAATGGTTAAAGGTTGTACATTTGAAACCACCTTTGGGGGAAAGACGTGGCAGTCAGTTCCTTTAAAGATTAAAGCCTTGGCAACACTATAGGGCAGTTCTGCTCTGTCCTATAGGGCCTCTGTGAGTTAGAATAAACTTGGTGGCAAAAGGTTTGGTATTCAGTTTTTATTTCATTCACTGTTTCTAATTCTTATAACTTCCAATTTAAAAACTGGTTGTGTGCCAAAAATTGATACTGACTCATAGCAACCCTGTACATCAAAGCAGAGCTGTCTTGCAGGGTTTCCCAGGTTGAAATATTCATGAAAACAGATTGACAAGTCCTTCCTCTCATAGAATGGCTAATGATTTCAAGCCGCACATCTTTCAGTTAGCAGACTAGTGCTTAACCATTGCACCACCAGAACTCTAAAACCCATTATCATTGAGTCAATTCCAACTCATAGTGAGCCTACAAAATACAGCGCAACTGTGACATATGATTTCTAATGCTGTAAGTCTTTAAACAAACAAACTGCTGCTTCTTTTGTTCCCTTGGAACAGCTGGTGAGCTCGAGGCACCAATCATTTGGTGACCAGTCAAGTCCCTACCTAGTGGGCGAAAAGTCTTCTCCACCCAGGCCCAGGGTTCTGCATTTCTTTTTCCAAAGCTTCTCAGTGGTCTAGGTGGAAATCAGCTACCACTGCTGGCCTGGGTGAATCCGGGTTGATTACATACTCCCATAAGCAAATGTTAAGGAAAAGCCCAGGGAACATAACCCAGAGGGGAATTTCTGTGATTTCTGGCTGTAACAGATGTAGTTGACTTTTGCACATACATGAAAAGCACAAACAAGAATCTACAGCAGGTACCAGACCCAGCCAAATCAGAAAACAGTAGCTATGATCTCAGATCCCCTTCTTTCTCTGCTGTCATTCATGTCCTCAGTTCCTTTCTGCTTCTTCCCACTTGTCTCAGGGCAGCCCCTGGACTTTCCCAATGCCATGAGTTTTAGATCTGTATTTTGAGATGAATCTGCCTTAGTCATCAACTACTATTATTCCCATTTTATAGATGAGAAAACTGATAAATTCAATAGGTTAAGTAACTTGACTGAAGATTTTCAATAGGTAACTAAAGGAGTTTTAAGCCCTGAACTACTAGTTGAAAGGTTAGAGGTCTGAACTCACTCAGAGGTTCATCATGAGACAGGTCTGGCGACCTATTCCTGAAAGGTAACAGTCATGAAAACCCTGTGAAGCAAGTTCTCCTCTGCACACATGGAGTCACCATGAGCCAGAATTGACTCAATGGCAACTGGCTGGTTGGTGTTGGTTAAGTAACAGAGTCGGGGTTCAAAATCAGGATTGTTTTACTCCAGATTCCATTAAAAAAACGGTCTCCCCTTGCAGTTCACTTTCTAGGTGGCTGCCCACTTTTCCCAGGGGAATGGCAGGGTTTGCTGGAGAAGTGGCGTTATACAAGTATGCATGTCTCAGAGCTCTCCTGTGTAGACTATTTCAGACTGGTCTCCAGAACCTTCCCTGAAGACAGACTGAAACACATAGTCATCACTTGAAAGAAGAAAAAGATAGCCAACCCAGATTATCTCCTGTACAGTTTCATTCTAAATGCAGTCTTGGAAAATTATCTTGCTTCAACGTTTTCTCAAAAGTTTGGATATCACTGTGAGTGGGAATTATTTTTTTCCAAAGCAATTTACCAAATTCATTGTTTTTGGCCCTTTCAGTACTAGATACACAGGGAAAACCCTGAGTTCCTGGCAGCAAAAGGGCAGGATGAACTTATTATTTCTCCCTTACACCTCTGAGGGTCAGGAGTTGTTAGATAAGGTTCACTAAATTCCCTCTGGAGAGGTGGCTGAGTCTCTATTGCCTCCAGGTAGCTTAAATGCAATTTTACAGCTATGCCCTGGGGTGAGGAGGGGCGGGTTCTGTGTCACAAAATTGTCTCAGACTTCTTGCACTTGGGCATAGTGAGAAGAGCATGCTTTTTATCTCAATTATATATATGTGTGTGTGTGTATATATATACCCATGTATATTAAATACAAAGTTGAGTTACACATGCATAAATATTTAACAGTTGACAGGGGCTGTTTCAGAAGGCAATTCTTGCTGATCAAGATCAGTGGTCCTCAGTAAGGCTGTTTAATAAAATCATATGGGAGTTTTAGAAAAATATCAGTAACTGGGACTGACTCCTAATGTCTGGCCTAGATAATATAGAAAATAAATTAATAGAAGCCTGATCTTAGTTATAATAATGACTACCCATTTACCAGTTGAAAATTATAATTTAAAAGAATCCTTATTTTTACTTAGACCCCTCTTGGTATATCAGTCAGGAGCTTGGCTACTAACTGAAAGGTGAGCAGTTCAAATCCACCAACTACCCCTTAGAAGCCCTATGTAGACTTAGTCACATCCAGAATTTCTTAATCTAGAATGATCATATTTGCATGATATGTCAGTGATGTCAGTACCTCTGTACTTTTTGACAACACAAGCATTTTCAAGCTGCTTTTCTGATGAACTTTGCTTCTGAGGTTTCATCTATAAATCATGCCAGAGCCAGAGGAATAATGGGCATCCTGAGAAGTCACGGGTTCTGCCTGTCAGCTCCAGCAGTGAAAGAATTTTGCCCTGGACCCAAATAGAAAGAAGAAAACTTTATATTATAACTAATAACCATTGAATGCCTATCATGTACGTTGTCGTTGTCCTTGTGAGCCCTTAAATTGATTTCAATGCATGGTGACCCCATGTGACGAGCTGAACTGCCCCATAAGATTTTTCTGGCTGTAATGTTTATGGAAGAAACCTTGATGGTGTAGTAGTTAAGTGCTACATCTGCTAGCCAAAAGGTCTGCAGTTCAAATCCACCAGGCACTCCTTGGAAACTCTAGGCGGCAGTTCTACTCTGTCCGATGGGGTTGCTATGAGTCAGGCTCCACTTGACAGCAGTGGGCTTTAGAATCCGTGTGGAAGCAGATCGTCTGATCTTCCTACGACAAAGCTGCTAGGTAGGTGTGACTGAGCACCTAACCATTGTACTACCTGGGCTTCTATCACGTGGCATGCTGTGCCATCCACACTAAATGTCATTTAGTCTCCACCACATCTGCACAAGATGTGCATTCTTTTTTTTTATTTAATATGACTGAGTGAAAATGTACATTCCTGTATAAATTTACATGCCCACTGATATGCAGCTTCCCTGCTCTCCCTGTCCAGTGACAGCACACTATTCCTCTCTGCTCCATACATGTCCATCCTCCCAACAGTCTCCTTTCCTCTCCTCTCCACCCACTCTCCTTCCTCCAGCCAGAGGTCAGCAGGATGATATCCTATAGATGCATAGAACCATAAAGTGCATCCAACATACAGTCACTCTGTATCGCCAAGTCCAATCCCTTCGTGTCCGAAGAGTGGACCTTCGTTATGACTTATGGGCAAGGGCAGCATCAGGGCCATCTAAATTGCTATTTTTATGGATTTTTTTAAAAAAATGAGGATCAGAGAATTTATATTACTCCTTCAATGTCACAGTTAGAAAATGGTGAATTCAAAAAGCAGAACTAGTGACTGCCTGATTCAAATGCCATCATCTTTCCATAACATTCTCTTCTTTCCAAACAAGCTTTCTTCCACTTTACTTAATTATACCCTACAGAGCTGAGTCTTATACCTACAATTGATTTTACATCTAATGTTTTCTAGGTGGAGTCCCTGAGTGGTACAAATGGTTAAACTCAACTGTTAAACACAAGGCTGGAAGTTTAACTCCACCCAGAGTCACCTTGAATGAAAGACTCAGCTATTGAAATCTCTGTGAGACACAGTCTTATTCTGACACACATGCTGTCACCATGAGTCAGAACTGATTCCATGGCAACTGGGGCTGGTTTATTTGTTATGCACCATCCATCCGTTATACAAGCCAGAAGGTGATTAACACCTGCAGCACCATGACTTGTGAGGCTTAGCCCTCTATCAACAGGCCTGCATTGGGAAGTGGAGAGCAGAAAGCATCCTTGCCTGAACCCCAGCTGCTTGTCTTTGCAGCACCGTCTTCACACCAAGGCCACACTTCCACTAGCTGCTCCCAGACAGTGACTGGGGATGGTGGAGACATTAATGTGCCATCCTGTTCCTGCTGACATGGAACACTTCAAGTGGGTGACATTTTCTCAGGGACTACTGCCTACTGTGGCTGAAATTGTCTCAGAATTGTCCTGCAGTTTGGAGCTCTTCCTACCAGAGGCTTCCTTCTTCTCCCCTTTCACAGAAATTCAGCATGATCTGAAGGATTTCTTTGCTGATTCCTGTTCCTTTGCCTTGTACCTCAAATAAGCATTTCCTTAGCAAATCTCTTGGCATCTACTTCCATCATGGAGGCTGCTTCTCAGAGGAGACAGAGCAGCACAATACTCTGTTCTCTCTTTCTCTCTCTCTCTTCTCCACTAAATGAGCTGTAAGGTTTTTAGTTTCAGCTTGTGAACTGTGTTCTATTCCTCTATATCTCCATTACATCTACTGTCCAAAGTGAGCTTTCTCAAGTGGAAAACTAATCCCATTTCACTACTACTTTTTGCTGTTGTGTATACCATTGAGTTGATTTTGATTTATAGCAACCCCATGGGACAGAGTAGAACTGCCCCATAGAATTTCCTAGGTTGTCATCCTTACAGATCAATGTCATCTTTGTTGAAGATCAAATACTACACTCTTCTGTATGTATTACACTGCAATGTAAAGAAAGCAAAAATCCTCACAACTGAAACAGTAAGTGATGTCATGATAAAGATCGTCAAAGATTTCATTTTACACAATCCATGGAAGCAGCAGTCAAGAAATCAAATGACACATTGCATTTGGGTAAATCTGCTGCAAAAGATCTCTTTAAAGCATCCAAAAGCAAAGATGTTATTTTGAAAACTAAGGAGCATCTGACCCAAACTGTGGTGTTTTCAGTGGACTGCTATACGTGTGAAAGCTGGATGATGGATAAGAAAGACCAAAAAAGAACTGGCACCTGTGAATTGTGTTGTTGATGAGTAACACGGAATATGCTGTGTACTGCCAAGAGAATGAACAAATGTGTCTTGGAAGAAGTACAGCCAGAATGTCCCTCATAAGTGAGGATGCCATGTTTCCAGAAAAGGACTTAATGCTCGGTAAAATAGAGAGTCAGCATAAAAGAGGAAGACCTTCCTTGAGATGGATTGATATAGAAGCGGTAATACAGGCTCAAATATAGTGGCATTTGTGGGGATGGCACAGAGCTGGACACTTAACAACAACATGATTTATTTATTGCTTTTATTCATTCATGAACTCCTTTGGTACTGTTTTTGCACTCACCTTTCTCATATCAAGATTTTCAGGTAAGATTTTCCTAACTGTTTTTCTATCGATGTTTACTTGGTCTTCTATGCTTCTCACAGACAGCCAATGATTGTGACACACAGTTTGACAAATTTTTGCAATGTTTTCGTCAGTTCTGCTTATACTGGCTGCCCCAACCTCTCTTCATCGGTGATGCTTTCTCTTCCCTCAGAACAACATTTAATCCATTTGTATACTGCCATTTTCTTCATGGCATCATCCCCATAAACTTGGACTAACATGTCCCTGATTTCACTTCTGCTCTTGCAAAGCTGAACAAGAAATTTAATGTTTGTTCATTGCTCTAATTCAAGCTCCGACGTTCTCGCAACGGCACACAAAAACGTGCAACAATAATAAGCACCGCTCAGCAAGACATCACCACACATCGACACAAACACAACTATGAGACACTGATACACCAAGGTTGCGAAACCTCACTGAATTGTTTGTGTAGTGCTGCCAACATAAGCATGTGATGGCAAGCTTACAAATTTAATTATCAGAATTCATATGACAAGATTTTCAGGAAGAAAGACTAAGTGATTTTTGCCATAGTCTGTTTCCCTTCAGTTTTTTTTTAAGTTTGTATGATATGTCTAAAAGTATTATTTTTCCTTATTCATGCTAATTAATCTAATGCTATTTTCAGAGCTTTATCCCACGGAAACAATACAATACAAGGCCCACTCAGAAGACTGTTTTTCAGAATAACAAACACAAATCTTGAAATAATAACCTAAACATTTAATAAAAGAGGAGTGGTTAAATAAATAATATAATACCTACAAAATGGAAAATTATTTAGACAATAAATGTGAAATTTCAAAGAATAATTCCAAAGGATAAAACTGTTTACATTGTAATAAGTGAAAAATGTGGATTTTAATGATTTGTGTCTTGGATGGTTCAACTTGAAACTAAGTATCTTATCTATAAATTTAGATATAACAAAGGAGAAGATTTATAGCCACTCAGGAGAGGAGAAAGTATGGCATCTCTAGTTTTCTTTGGTATACATTTTTCCCCCTCAAAATTTTCTTCCATAAATATATTCTGTCTTATAACCAGAAGATAAATTACTAAATTAAATATTGTTTGAAAAACTTCTTAACAACTGTTTCTGTTAATAATCATAGTATGAGTCTGTCAACAGTATTCTTTAATGAACTTTTCTTTCTTCATGGGAGGAGGAATTCCTGTATGTCAGAAAAATGAAAAGTCTCCAAATATTCTGAGACTAAAGAATAAATTATGATAGGGCCAAAAAAGGTTGGGAGTCTGGGTTTAAAGAGATTTTGTTCGGGAAGGTGGTGGTGGGGTTTTTAACAATAATGTTAAAATTTAAAAGCTACCCATAAACTAAAAAACAAATATATAATAATGCCTGAAGAAAAACAAAAAGGTGACTTTTAAACAGAAAGCAAGTTTTTGAACTTAAGTTTTACATCAGACCATACTGTGTGATTAACAATAAACAGATCATTGCGTTTAATGAAGAAATGCACATTTATTGAGAAAAAAATTAAAATTCTTCGACATGATGAAGTTGATAGACTTCCTACTCTCAGACAAAAAGATAACAAAAATACACTTCTAACTAGTAACAAAAGTCACTTACAAGGTTATTTTCACTGCTTGTTGTTGTGTATTATTCTTCCTGAATCCAAGCAAACTAAATGAATGTTTGGACTTTACTTTCCTGTTTTCACATGATTGACAAAACAAAAAAGGATTTTCCATTTTTAAAGTCATAAAACAGGATCAATAAATCTCCTCACAGCACAGTCATTTCATTAAAACTGTGAGTTGCTTTTTTACATCTTGATCCGACTTAATTCCAACAACTAGCAAAGGTCCACTTCTCAGATTCTTCACAATAAATGGATAGTTTAATGAAATGGAAATGAGCTAGATCAGTGATTCCTAATGTGCACGAAACTTCATCCCTGATTCATTTCATTTCCTAGCACAATTCTCAGACTTGTATTGCCCCCTTCATTCCCATCCACAAAATGGTAGAGAAATGTAATTTCTCTAAGCAAGCAAGCAAACAAACAAACCAAAAAGATCCCAATCTGGTCATGTCAAGTCATTCCTGTCTAACGACAACCCCACTTGTTACAGAGCAGAACTGCCCACATACGTTTTCTTGGCTGAGATATCTACACAGGCAGACAGCCAGATCTTTTTCCTATGGTACTGTTGGATGGGTTCATATTTGCACATAACCATTTGTGCTACCCAGAGACCTCAATTTCTTTTTAAGAGATTCAAAATACATTTGATTTTCAGATTCATTTGGTATTAAAGTAGAATTAGCAAATACATTCTTAACATACCCTAAAATTTTAAAGGTTACTATAATATATTGGACATACTTTATGGGTCTACACATCTACAGGATATCATCCTGCTGACCTCTGGCTGGAGGAAGGAGAGTGAGTGGAGAGGAGGGGAAAGGAGACTGTTGGGAGGATGAGACATGTATGGAGCAGAGAGGAATGGTGTGCTGTCACTGAACAGGGAGAGCAGTGGAAGCTGCATATAGGTGGGCATGTAAATTTATACGGGAATGTACATTTTCACTCAGTCATAATAAAAAAATAAAAACTGGTGGAGAGCTCACTTCTGAAAGAAATCTTTGGAACAAACTGAATCCAAGTAGCATGAAAAGAACCTGGAAAGAACCAAAAACAAAAACAAACCCAAACCTTTTGACATCAAGTTGATTCCAACTCACAGTCATCTTGTAAGACAGAGTAGAACTTCCTCAGAGGGATTCCAAGAAGTGCCTGATAGATATGAACTGCCAATCTTTTGGTTAGTAATCATAATTCTTAACCACCATGCCACCAGTATTTCCAATCTGAAAGAAGAGGGGCAAAATATGTGTTATCACAAATCCTGCACCTCTTCAGATGCTTCAAAAACCATGGAAATAACATCACTGTTTTGGTTGCTAAGTCAGTTCAGCATAATAGCACATATTTTTCCTTTTGCCCTCTGGTCCATAACAGGCAGTTGACACTGGAAATCTGAAAACCATGCAAGTTTCTTGTTCTTTCACTCTCTAAACTCTACTAATACATTTGAGAATTTTAGCTTGAGGATTGCAAAAGTAGTCCCAGGTAATTTTGATGTCTCTACTGTCGACGGCACTTGGCTCTTGGCTACTGTTGAATAAAGTGTACAGGGATCCCAGCTTCGTACTTCACTTGCTGCTTTCCAATGCAAGCAGAAGGCTGACAGAGTGGACAGAGGACATTTATATTCTCTGGATTTCTGGGATTGCACAGGCGTATTGAAATCTTTTTCATACTTTTCTTAGGAAAATAATGTTTTACTCCATTGACGATAAGTTAACAAACTGCTTTGTCAGTAAATAAAACAATGTATGGTGTTGTGAACAACAGAGTTCTATAATACAAAAGTAGTAAGTCATTATCAGAGCTTTATAGGTGGAATAATTTTCTATTAATCCTTTTAATAAAAAGAAGACATAATATGTATCTGTAGACAGACGTGTTTATAAAATATGTATATAAAGTTAGTCAATACCATGGAGTCAATTCTGAGTCATACACACAACAGAGGACAGAGTAAAGTTGACTCCTAGGGTTTCCAAGACTGTACATTTTATGGAAGCAGAGTGTCACTTCTTTCTCCTGTGGAGTGACTGGTGGGTTCAAACTGCTGACCCTTTAGTAAGCAGCCTAGTATTTACTTACCCTTGTAACACCAGGGTTCTTCATATGCAAAGTTACTTGCATAATGTCTTCAGTGTGTGTGTGTGTTAGTCATCTAGTACTGTTACAACAGAAATATCACAAGTGAATGGCTTTAGCAAAGGGAAATATATTTTCTCATAGTTTTGTAGGCTGGGAGGCAAACCCTGGGGACATAGTGGACTAATTGCTACATTTGCTGATCAAAAGGTAGGCAGTTCAAATCTACCAGGTGCTTCTTGGAAACTATATGGGTCAGTTCTACTCTGACTTGTAGGGTCACTATGAGTTGGACCCAATTCGATGGCAGTGGTTTTTTTTTTTTTTTTTTTCAGTAGGCTGCAAGTCCAAATTTAGGGTGGTAGCTCCTGTGGAAGAATTTCTCTCTGTATCAGTTCTGGAGGAAGATCTTTGTCATCAATCTAGACAATCAGCTTCTCCATGCAGAAGTCCTGGGTCAGAAGGATGGACACGATCTGCTCCTAGCACTGCTATTTTGGTGGTATGATGTCCCCAGCTCTCTGCTTCCCTTTCCTTTTGTTTCTTGAAGGATAAAAAGCGGCACCAGGAGCAGAGTTTGTCTTTCATACTTGAGGTGCCTATGCCAAGATGCTCTTAAACCAAAGAAAGACTGATGCATCACAAGGACCTACCTCCAGAGCCAACAGGGAGAATGTCTTCAGCTGGAAGCAGCACCCTCAATTTGGACTTCCAGCCTGCTAGACTGCGTGAGAATAAACTTTTCTTTGTTAAAGCCATTCATGTGATATTTCTGTTAGAGCAGTATTAGGTGACCAAAACAAGGAGGAACAGACTACCAGTATATTTTCAGGAAAGATGTCAAAGAAGTTCTCTTAAAAATGAGAGTGCAGAATTTAGGTCTCTTAAAACTGAGTGTGCAGAATTTAGGCCTCTTAAAACTGAGTGTGCATAATTTGAACTCAATTAAAAAGACCAGACTTGATGGTTTGGCATACTGGAGGGTCTTTAGAAAACATGGTCCCCAGACAGTCTGATAGTCCATAACTGAAACCATCCTCAAAGCCAACTCTTCAGACAAGGATTGGACTGGACTATAAGACATAGAATGATACTGGTAAAAAGTGTGCTTCTTGGCTTAAGTGGATATGTGAGCCTAACTGGGAAGCTCCTGTTCAGAGGTGAGATGAGAGGGCAGAGTGGGATAGGAACTGGTTAAATGGTCATGGGAAATACAAGATAGAAAGTAGGAGTGTGCTGTCACAGGGTGGGGAGAGCAGCTAGAGTTACATAGCAGTGTCTGTGCAAGGTTTTGTATTTCAGATTGATTTGGATTGTCAACTTTCATTTCAAGCTCAATAAAATAGTTTTAAAAAAAGAATGTCTTTCTTGACAAGGTAGAGTTTGATCAGAAATTGGTAATTAAGTGAGAGAAAAGAATGATCCATGTGTATATCTTCAGGAATGGAAGCCACTTAGGACACATGGAACAGCAGGTGAAAAGGCCTTAAATCAGGAGCCATCAGGGAGATCAGTGTGGCTGAAGCAACATGGATGGGGAGGGAGGTGTGGGAGGTGGACCAGATTATGCAGACCTTTCGGCATCTGACAAGGACTGTGGATTTTATCCTGAGCGAAAGGGTGTCACTACAGGGACTGAAATGGAGAAGTGACAGGATCTGCCTCCGTCTTAAAAGGATCCTAGGGCAAGCATCTGACTCGATGGCACTTGGCTTGGCTAGGGCAAGGACGGAGTGAAGACACCTAGCGGGAAGGTACCACAGTAGTGCAAGTGGGGCACACTGGTGACTGGGTCTAAGAGATTACTGTGATACATAAGAAGAGTCTGTCTTGGAAGTAGAGCCAGTAAGACTGGCTAAAGGACTGAATGTGGAATATATGAAAAAGGGAGGAGGCAAGCAAGGATGCTCCAGAGAAAGAGAGATGCGGTTGACTTGGTTATCCAGTACTGCTACAACAGAAACACTGCAGGTGGAGGGTATTGACAAAGAAATATTTACTTCTCACATTCTAGGAGACTAGAAGTCTGAATTTAGAGTGCAGACTTCAGGGAAAGGCTTCTCTCTGCGTTGGCTCTGGCAGGATGTCCTTGTCATTAATCTTCCACCAGTCAAGGAGGTTCTCAGCCCAGGGACCCAGGTCCAAAGGATGTACTATGCTCCTGATACTCCTATCTTGGTGGTAACAGGTTCTCCTGTTTCTCTACTGGCTTCTTTCTTTTATATCTCAAAAGCGTTTGACTGAAGACACAATCCAGTTTTACAGATTGAGTACTACCTCATTAACATAACTGCCTCTAATCCTGCCTTTCTGAAATTACAGGGGTAGGATTTGTAACACGTAGGAAAATCACGTCAAGTAACAAAATGGTGAACAATCACACAAGACTGGGAATCATGACCTAACCAAGTTGATAAATATTTTGGGACAGCACCGTTAATTAGATGAATACCAGCTTTCATTTCGTCTATATTGAAAAATACTTCCCCAAGCACATGACTGCTAGCTGAAAGATCTGTGGTAGGAATCCACCAGCCGCCTCTGTAGCAGGATGTTCCTGTTAAAATTAAACCCATTGCCATTGAGTAGATTTTGACTCATAGAGACCTATAGGATAGAGTAGGACTAACTTACTGACTTTCCAAGAAGTGCCTGGTAGATTCAAGCTGCCAACCTTTTATTATCAATCAAGCTCTTTGCCACTACACCACCAGGGTTCACCTATAAAAAGTATAGCCTAGCAAACCCCATGAAGCAGTACTTTGTCCTAGTGGGTCACTAAGGGTTAGTATCCACTAGACAACAATGTGTTAAATGTATTAGAGTCTGTGCTTGCTTTGTTAAGCACAAGTAAGCAGAAAATGCTATTTTTCATCTTTCTTTGAAGAGCTTATTGGTAGCTCTGGACCACTATTTTGCATACACAACTTCAGTGCATGTAGGATATGGTACCTTGTAAATTATTCTCTCTGAATTTGTACAGATGATACAGTAGCCATCAAAAGTGGCTTTAAAGAAAAATTGAAGATATGCTTTTGTAAGCTGTTTCAGTGGTCATTATTTTTTCTCCTTAAAATGAAGAACACAGAAAAACAAATGAATATGTAATTCTTTGAAATTACGTTTTTTGCTGTGTTTTTTATGATACTTGGCTTGCCACTTGACTAATTCAGCAGTTTATAAAATAAATGTTGATACATTACCAGGGTACACCAATCAGTCTCTTTAATGACAGTCTTCTGAAAAATAATATCACTGCTTCTATAGTCAGGATTTTATCCACTTCATTGTATATTTTGTGTGATTTGCATGATGATAAGATAGTAAGATGATATTAAAATAGTGGAAGACAAAAAGGGTTCCTAGGAGACAAGACCAAGAAAGTAGCCACCAAAAACATCTGATCTTCTTGGCCTTATCTCATAATGCTGCAGCTGATTACCTGCCATCCTTGAAGAAGGAAAATTGAGGGAGGAAAATTAGCTACAACTCCTGTTAGGCTCTTATTGAGGTAATAACACATTATCTCTTTCTTCCAATATTCCTTGACTGCTGAGAAATACCCTAGCGACCCTTGGTTATTTTCTCAGCGTTGTCATTTTCACAGTGGGAACAACATTGCTTCCTTTCTTGGAGGTCCGTAGTGGCCTCTTCTCCCATGGAGATGCTGGCTACTTTATAGCCCTGCTTGTAAGCCCTGCACTCTTTCCCTGGAAAAAATTGCTTCCATTATTGATTTTTACCACCTGCCTCTGATATGCTGGCAGGGTCTGCATCACTGAAGAACACAACAATATCTAAACAACTCAGACACACTGCCTGTTGACCATATATGACTTCCTTGCTTCCATGTTCTATATAAAGTTCATTCTCCTACCTCAGACCTCAAAGAAAGAGTTGACTAACTCTACATAAATGCTTTTTTCTGTAAGGTCAAACACAGACTTTTTTATTCAGTGTCATTGATCCAAGCAAAATGGAGAACCAGTCAAATCTCCTAAGAAATCGGGGGCGGGGGGTGGTGGTTGAATTTGGTGTCCTAACCTCATTTAGTTTATCCTAAAACCCAGCAAATGAACAAAAGTTTAGATTGGTACAATTTCTGTTTTACTGAAACAGCTATCTGATTCATATTTGACAATATTATAAAATCATTTGTATAGAACCTGCTGAGTGTGAAGAGGCAGACAGGATATTATCATATAGCTGTCAGAGACTGAACTGTGTCTCCCCAAAACACATGTCAACTTGGCTAGGTCATGATTCCATTGTTATGTGGTTATCCATCATTTTGTAATCTGATGTGATTTTCCTATGTGTTGTAAATTCCTACCTGTGCACTGTTAGTGAGGCAGGATTAGAGATAGTTATGATAATGAGACAAGACTCTATTTACAAGATTAGGTTGTGTTTTAAATCAATCTCTTATAAAAGAGAGAAGCAGGCAGAGCAGAAAGACATGTGGACCTCATACTACCAAGAAATCAGAGCCAGAATCATGCAGCCTTTGGACCTGGGGTCCCTGGGCTGAGAAGTTCTTCCATCAGGGATGATGGACAACAAGAGCCTTCTTCCAATGCTGCAGGAGAGAGAAACCATTCCTCTAGAGCTGGCGTCTTGCATTCAATCTTCTAGCTTCTTAGACTGTGAGAAAATAAATTCCTGTTTGTTAAAGCTATACACCTGTGGTATTTCTGATATAGCAGCATTAGATGACTAAGACAATGTGTAAATACATAGAGCCCAGTTAGAAAATGTATTAGCTTTCTATTGATACTAGGAGAAATTACCACAAACTCAGTGTCTTAAACTAATACAAATTTATCATCTTAAAGTTCTGGAGTTCAAAGTCCAACATGGCTCTCTTTGGGCTAAGGTGAAAGATATCTGCAGGATTACATTGCAGGAAACTATGTTTCCCTACCTTTTGCAGTTTCTAGAAAAGGCAAGAAAATATGTCTCTTGGCTGCTGGTTCTCTACTTGCGTCTGTCTCTTGGTTCCCTTCCTTTGACTTCAAAGCTAGCAATCCTGTTTCTCTCTTACCTGCCATCTGTAGCCACATCTCCCTTTAACCTCTGCCAGGAATGGTGTTCCACTTTTTAAGAACTCACGTGATTAAGTTAGACCAACCCAGGTAATCCAGTATGATATACCCATTTCAAGGTCCTTAATCTTAGTCATATCTGCAATGTCTTTCATGCCAAGTAAGGTGACATATTCACAATTTTCTGGGTGATTATTTGTATAGGAAGCTGTATTACAGAGAAGCATGACTAAGTGGGACCAGAAGTTAACCTTCATGATAAACAAGGCTGAGTCCTTGTTTTTTTTTTTAAAAAAAAATTATTAGTGTTGTGATAGAAAGGACAAAGAAAATGTGCAAAATTTTCTTTCTCATTCCAATTTCATTACCATTTCTACATATCCATAATTTGTCTCTTAGTATGTGAGCTGTGAAGATTAAAAATAAAAGGAATGAGTTTGTTTTACTCAAACCCATTTCCCACTAATTCCCAACACAACTGTATCTTTCTCTTATGTTAACGTCCTTATTTGTCCTGCACACATCCTAGTCATTGTTCACCAGTTCATCCCAGGCTTTCCAGCATTCTATCACCTCCCTTTCATCCATCTACATTGCCTTCACACTTTCTAGGAGTAGCTGAGGCTTCATCTCCAAACACCCAAGGTCATAAACCAACTTATAATCATTTCCAAAACACTTTATACACTTTAATCCTATCTCCTCAGCCAGGCTGTAACATTCCTTCATCCTAGGACATAAGATTCCCTGCCTTGGTTTCTGTGTTCCAACGATATTTACTATGAGTCAGGCACTGGGCTAGGTACTACTGATGAAAGGTAAGCCCCCCAAAAAAGAAAGAAAGAAAAAAAACAGTGTGCCAGCTCAAAAGACATACTGCTTGTATTAGTTTCTTAATCTAGCTTTATGTAATAAATTGCTTCAAAAATTAACAGCTTAGAGCAACACATTCTTTTTTTTTTTTTTTTTTTTTTTACATTTCTGTGGTTCAGGGGTCTCAGCACGGCTTATCCTCAGCTTCTGGATATCTCATAGGCTACAAAAAAATATAACAGTCAACACTGAAGTGTTATCTGAAGACTTGACTAGGGAAGGATCCACTTCCAGGCTCATTTAACCACTTTCTGACAGGATTCAGTTCCTTGAAGATTGTTGAAGTGAAGCCCTCAGTGTCTCAGTGGCTGTTATTTGGGGACCATCTTTGTTCCCTGTAACATGGATCTGTGCATAAGGCACTCACAACATGATGCCATTCTTGGTCAAAACTAGCAGGGAAAAGAGTCAGCTAGCAATCCAGAAGTTACGATAGCATACAATGCAATCATGGAAGTAATATTGCATCACTTTTGCTGTGCTCTATGGGTTAGAAGGAGGTCACAGGTACTGCTTGCACTCTAGAAGAGGAGATTATGGAAAAGTGTGAATAATTAGACAGTGGAGGCCCTTGAGACCATCTGAGATTCTTCCTGCTGCACAGTCTTGACTGAGGTAGAGTCTGACACTATTCACCAAGACACTCAAATGAGGTTGTAGGGACAACAGGGAAGGTTGTCTTGCTCAGGTCTTCTGACCAGGAACATGCCTTCCAGCTGGGAACAATTTAGCTGATTCAGCAACAATTATACAGCTTGTTTATAACCTTGAAGCTCATGTATCTGATTGGCAACCACCTTTTTCTAGGCCAGTATATAAGGCCACTGTGTCATGAGGCAGGTGCGACTGCCAAATGTTCTACCTGCTTCCCTCCATTGCATCACTAAACCTGCTATGACTATACTTGCTGTGTCTCTGTTGCTGAGTCTGCCTGCATCATGGATCAATATTCCTGGCCATGAGTATCTGTCCAGACGGAGATGAAACTGTAGATGTGGCAAGGTCTATGAAGTGGAAGTCCATAGTGTTATGGTATTTTCTGGTAGGAGGATGTGAACTAGATTAACTAAGACAGGAGAAGCTTTTACTGAGGAAGAAACAATTGAACAAGGAACTAAAGTTTCAGTAGGAGTTAACTAGTGATCTTGTGATGTATCTCTCCCTTTCTTTTCCTTCCTCTGGACCTCTGAGTCACTCACTTAAATCACAGAGGGAACAAAAGATATGGGGAAGATTGTATTTTATATCAAATGAGCTCAAATGTGTGTAGATCATCACCTAAATAATAAACGGTTCCTTCAAGAAGGAAGGGGGCTAAATAGCTACCATTTCCAAGCTTGTCATTAGTGGCAACATAACTTTGATGCTAACTAACAAAGCAGAAAAAACAAATTTTAATGAAGTATATTGATACAGCACTCTTTAAAAGCAAAAAATAAGTAGAAGGCAAAAAAAAGAAGGAAAAAAATCACTCATGACTTATACTATAACTGTAGAAAAGAGTTAACTAAATACAGAGACAAGGACCCTACCTAAATTGAATAGTCCTGGCCATTAAGCCTAAGTATTTTTGCCTTTCTCCTCCTGTTTTTCCTTACACATTGGTCCCAAAGAAGTGATTAAGCAATCTCTCATTAATTCGTCTAACAGTAAAACGAGGGATTTGGGATGCAGGAATTGATATAAATTTCTATAAAAATACATGTAAATATAAAAATATCTTTGCCTTAGCAAATAAATCCAAATCTATTACCACTGAGTCAATTCTGATTCATAGTGACCCTATAGGACAGAGTAGAACTGCCCATAGTGTTTTCAAGGAGCAACTGGTGGATTCAAACTGCCGACATTTTGGCTAACAGTCAAATGCTTAACTACTGCACCACAAGATATCCTGCCTTAGTAAATAGAGCTTACAAAATAGTATTATACTCTTTAGTAAGTAGAGCCTACAAAATAGTATTTAACTCTAAAAAATAAAGCTTTTAAGCAAAACAAGCAAAGAAAATTACCATCAAGAAGCTGCCATCTATTCAGCAGATGAATTTTCACTAGAAGCAATGGAGAGCAGAAATCTACAAGATAATGCTATAGAGCTGTTACAAGAGGACATGCTTAGGAAAATCATGAGATTTTTCCTAAGAGAGTGGGGAAGGAGAGTGAAACGTGACTGACTCTCAGGCTTCTTCCCTCATGTGCCCAGTTTGGTGTTGCTCAATCCCTTCCATGTGAATCAGCTGTGCTCTGTCTCTGAGTTACTTCAAGTCCTCCTTACTTTCCTTTGACGTTTCTCTAATTTGCAATTCAATGCAATTTAAGAAGATGATGCATTCCCCAGGGAGAACCCGGACAGCTTAATTTACAGAGTAGAAGCTGATATCACGCACAATCCTAAGTCAATAACACTGGATTTGAAAAGGATTCCATTTCCCTCTATAAAAGAAAAGTTTATTTTTTTTAATATTACAGCTCTGACTGCTGCTTAGAACAACTTACATTTATTTCTATATTTAAAACTATCTTTCAGATACCTGAAACTCACAGAGATAAGCCACCAAAAGAAAGAGTTATGATATTATTTGTATATAAATTTTAGATGATGAGCATTACTGTTCTCTGAAGCAAATTGCCTGGGTTTTATGATGTCCATTATTTTCTCTTCTGAAGCTTTCATACTTGCAGGTGCGGTTTATAAACCAAAAGGCAGGAAGTCTATTAACTGAATGTGGTGTAATATGATAACCTGAAGTATTAATCTACATTATTGACGATATCAAGGGTTCACAGGATAATTCCATTCTATATAATCATAATTTTGACAGAATTAAAAAAGTTAATTTAATAAACTGCTATTATTTTACAAGCAAAATATCTAAGGAAATTTCTCACTTTGCTTATTGCTCCTAGTTGAGAGTAATATTTGGGATTATGTGTATAGATGTTTTAAAATATTCATTTTTTTGCTTTTTGATAGAATGGAGTAATTTGCAGTAGAGCAATGTTCCTACAGAGGAAGAGTGGGAGTGGGGGGACAGGTAAAATACAAAACTGTCTTGGTAAAGGCATCAGAGACATGATGAATCAATAGTAAATAGACGGACTAAGATTCTGGAAGAGGAAGAACCACAGATTGGTGAGATGCTTTTTCTCTAGTTCCATTTGCTAACTGTGGACTCAAGTGAGAGGCTGAAAATTAAGATTTGCTAGGGGAAGGAGAGTAGGGAAACTGACACACTCTCGATAGTTACATGGAGCTGAATGACAAAGTTGGAAGTTTGATAGGCTTAAATTACAAAAATGATTTCTCTCTCAAAACATTTGTTGAATTTCAATGCTTTATATGATTGGAAGCTATAAAGCTAAGCCCAAATACAGGGGAAAAAAGAACACATTTTTTTCTGCCATTTTATGATGCTAAGGAGAGTAAGATTATAGTTCAGGATCTTCCAAGAGAGAGGACATCACTGAGCATAAGAGCAAACCAGAAGTGATTTGTTTTTGAAAGGATTAAAGTAATCAGTGCCATACCTCTCCCTGGCAGGAGAAGGGGGTAAGTCTCTCTAGGGGATTATACTGTCACCTTAAGCCTCTATACTATATATGATACAAAATTTCTAGATTTTGATAGAAAATTACTAGGTATACTGGAACACAAGCCAGTTAACAGGTATGCCTTTTCCAGGTGACTGTGATATTGCAACTGAAGACAAAACACATTAAAATAAATATGACTAATTTGTTCAGGAAAATAGATGAAGGGGTAGAGAACATAGATAAAAATGAGATTCACTAGAATTTCATTAGAGAATTGGAATTGGGTAAATTTCCAGAACTAACAACAGTATTTGAAATTAAGACCTTAATATATGGATTTAACACTACCAAGACATAGAATACTCTATCAATAAACTGAACGATACGTCAGTGGAAAATATCCATCTGAAGCAAGAAGAGAAAAAATAATAATAAAAATACAGAAAGGTGTCTAAGATACATATGAACTCAGTGAAAATGTCAACCATATATGCAAATAGAAGGAAAAGATTAAAAAGTGGAACCCATTAGAAGAGATAATGGCCATGAATTCTCCAAAGCTAATTAAAAACATCAACAACCAATCCAAGAAATTCTGAAAAACCTTAGCAGAGTTAATAGAAGCAAATCACAACTAGTGAAAGCTGAAAAACAAAAGGGGACATGAAAGAGAGAAAAGAAAGCTTTTAAATCAGTCAAGAAGAGAAAATTAAAAGAAGCTGCAATCAATTTAACAGATGAATTTTGACTATAAAAGAAGAAAACAATGAGGTGATGCTGTAGAGAGCCTAAAAAAATAACTGCCAGTTGAATGAGAAAACCAGGTGTGCAGTTCAAGAACTCCACTAAAAGACCAGAACTGATGGTCCAAAAACCTGGAGGGTCCCCTGGGAACATGGGCCCCAGACTTGCTGCTGCCCCAGAGCTGAAACCAGTACTCAGCTCAACTCTTCAGACTAAGAATAGACTCAGAGACACAGAGTGAGCATGTGGTGTGTATACTTTATGGTTTTGTACATCTATAGAAGGCTATCCTACTGGTTTATTTCTATAGGGGAGAGGAGAGGGAAGGGAGCAAACAGTGAAAAGGAGGAGTATGCTGTCACAGGTTGGTGACAGCAGATAGAGTTGTACAGAGATGGGCATACAAAATTGACTTACATTGTATACTTTCATTTAATCACAGTGAAAAAGAAGAAAAGAGAAAAAATAATTACCAGTTGAATTTCCATACTTAATGAAATTATGCTCCTAAAAATGAAGATAAAAAAAAAGATACTATCAGATAAACAAAAATTGAAGGAGTTTATCACTGAAAAACCTGATCTAAAAGAAATACTTTAGGGAGTTCTTCAGGAAAAAAAAAGACCCCAGACAGAAACACAGAACTGCAGAAAAGAATAAAGACCAATGGAAATGGTAACTATGTGGAAAATAATAAATGAATAGTAATCATTCCAAATAAGCACAGTAATATCTCACAGTATTTTAAAATCTGGAACTGAAATGCAGAACAACACAAACACTAAAAGAAGGCAGGAGTAAATGGAATTCAAGTGTTCTAAGATTCTAGCTTTATCAGAGAATGATCTAAGTAATTATTTTTACTAGACCACAATAAGGCAAGGAAGCATATTTTGATCACTAGAGTAGCTACCAAGTAAATAGTATAAAATGGTATAATTAACACATTAATAGAAAGAAAAATAGAAATAGTAAAAACTTTTTTATCAGTCCAAAAGAATACAACAGAGAGGAAAAGATCCAATAGAAAGTAAATAATGAGATAGAAATAAATTGAAATACAGTGATAATTCTTTTAAATGTAAGTGCCCTAAATATTCTAACTAAAGAGAAAGAGATGTAAGTCTTCTATACTGAAAACTATAATACATCAATGAGAGAAATTAAAGAAGACTTAAACAACACCACATTCTTGGCTTGAAAAATGCAATATTGGAAATAAATCAATATCCATCAAATTGATTTTCACAGTGTCAATCAAAATCTCAGCAGCTTATTTTGAAAAATTGACATGATATTAAAATTTAAGTGAAAATGAAAAAGGTCAAGAACAATCAAGGTGATTGTTATAGGTTAATTTAAAAGTGTTAGTTTTTCACTCCCTGTACTAATGATATGTACTTTACACCCTTCCACTGGCCTCACAGAGAATAGAATGCAGTTCCCTGGGCTTGATTTTGAAATGTGGTTATGTGGTTTGCATAATGTGATAAGATATTAAGGAATGTTGCATAAGCACAAGTATGAAATGTGTTTCTTGGGTCGCTCAACCTCCACCTAGTCATCACCATGAGAACTTACTCCAGGTAGCTATGACCACTTCAGCCTGATTACAGATGGGACCTATAGAGTAGCGCCTCTCAGTCAACCTACCGACATGCAGCCTGAACAAAAGCCGTCTCACTGAACCCAATGATCCAAGTGCATGGGAATAAATACTTCTTGCTGAATACCACAAAGTGTTAGGGTGCTTTGTTCATGGTACTCTTATAGAAATAACTGACCTAAATCACTTCCTTGTGTGCTTTATTGTGTATTACAATTTGACTTTGAAAAGTAAGAAGCCATATGCCAGGAACCATGTGATTCTTTCTATTTAAAGTCTATGAATAGACAAAACCAATTATGGTGTAAGAGGTTAGAAGATTGTTGATATTGTAGGAAGTGTTGACTGGGAGATGGCAGAGAGGGGTTTCTAAGGTGCTGGGTGGTAGTTATACAAATATATAAATTTAAAAAGCTTTAAGACTGTACTTTCCTGTTCTAAGTTACAATTCAATGAAAAGAAGCTGAGTGACTGGGAATAAACCAAACAATTCTCATTTACCTTATTGAAGAATTACTGCTCTCTGCTATAAACCTCATGTTCAAGTTGTAGTTCATTTCTTTGCTCACTGACTAGCACCAAAAGATGAAGGCAATTCAGCAATGACAACAAAAAAATAAGTAAATTCTCTTTATAGGTAAAAACATTCAGTGAGTGGGGCAGAGTCAACAAGGTGGACTAAACACATGTCTCCCTAAATCCCTCTGGAAACCATGCCTACATTAATAATTAAAGGAAGCCTTCTGGACACCTAGTGAGCCCTAAGACACAGCTTAGGGCTATCTATTGTGTCTACATACCACTGAGCAGGAAACTTCTTCTCTTTCACTGATCCCCCACCATTGTTGAGTGCCAGCTCTTGCAGACTGAGGGTAAGTTGCCATTTTAACTTTTTTTTTTTCTCTGTCTTAGCCGGCAGGAGGGGCTGAGGTCTGACTGGCAGCAAGGCTCAGATATACTGCTGATGAGATCTGCGAGCAGAATTGCCACATTTTGAGAGCCTGGCCTTGGAATTTGTGCAACTCGTCACCTCTGACCTCTCTGTCTTAGAATCTCAAATCTCCACCATTGAATAGCCTTTTGTGAAGTGGGCAGTGAAGCTTGTGCAGATTATCATCTTGATTAACTGGGAGGCAAAGTTTCCTATATGGAGACCTCAGCTGGACCTAATTCCCAAGCTGGGAGGCAGTGCCTGCTAGGAGATCACTTTTCCGACAGTAAATCAGTCTTTGATATAGAGGTGCTTACTTTGCTAGCTGGAAAGGGGCTTGCACACCTGAAATCCTGACTAATTTTGGAAGCTGCCGGATACCTTTTATCTTTCAATAGAGAAATAATTGTGGTGTATCCTGATGGCATCTTTTCCAGCCTTTACTTTCATACATTATGGGGTCAGCTGATGACTCCCCAGTCACTCTACAAGTGGGGCTGTGTCTTTGCCAACTACAAGGTGGAGCCTGCTACCCCAGAGATTTCAATGAGCCCAGTCACTGGAGCACAAAGAGGTGTCTGATAATCAACTTCCTTTTCAGACTGAGCTTTAGATCCTGTTAAGGTAACACAGGAGAAACAAACAACCTCCAGATGCCAAAAAGCAACAAACTTTGGGCTGGAACATTAGGAAGAATTCACCTATGGCTTCAGAAGGCCCACAACAGACAGATCCAAAGAACTTCCCAGATGAAGCCTTTCTGAAACTATCAGAGGGCAAGTGCAAAAGGACTATATAGAGAGCCCTCCAAGACCTTATACAGAGTGCAGCAGAGCAAAATGAAAAATTAAGCAAGCTGTTCGATCTGATGGAACACCAGTACTCTGAAATTCACCAGGTCAAGAACAAAATCAAAGAGGTAGAAAATTCAATTCAAAGCCAAGAAAACACAATGGAACAAATGGAAAACAGACTTTCTGTCTTGGAAGACAGAGCTACTGACACCAGCATCTATGAGGAGAAATCAGAAGAAAAATGAAAAGCATTAAGAAGCATGTGGGACTCTATTAAGAGGAAAAATCTACAGTTAAGTGGAGTTCCTGAATAGGATGGGATACCTGAGAACACAGAGAGTTTTGTGGCTGAGCTGCTGACAGAAAACTTCCAAGAAATTATGAAAGAAGAGAATATAGATATCAAAGATGCATTATTGAATGCCACTTAATATATATCTCAAAAGAAAGACCCAAAGGCGTATTATAATCAAGCTTAACAAAATGAAACACAAGCAGAAACTCTTAAAGACAGCAAGACTGAGAGCAAAGCTAACATTCAGAGGGATACCCTGTAGTCTTTCATCGGATCTCTCAGCAGAAATGATGTGGGCACGGAAACAATGGATGACACATTCAAAGCCTTGAAGGAGAACTTCCAACCAAGAATTAAATATCCTGCAAAACTATCTTTCAAACATGAAAATGAAATCAAGACATTTGCAGATAACAGAAACTCAGAGGCTTTGTAAAAACCAAACCAAAACTACAAGAAATACCGGAAAAAGCTCTTGGCTTTATATTTAGGCTTTATATTTTAGGAGGAAATACAGGAAACATCATTCAGAAACCTACTCAGTTAGGGAAGGCTCCAAACTCAATCAAAGCTGTAATATTAAAAGAAGAGATCCAGTGATCATATCATGAAAACTGTGATGTCATCATATTAAAAAGAGGGATGTACTACAGTCATGATAGTCCTTCCAGATGGAAAGGAAGTTAATAAGACTTGTGGTAGTTAAAATTGGGCTTAAACAAAGACTTTTAAGGGGGACCACAGCAAAGCACAATAAAGGTGAAGCATATCAAATCAAGAAACATAATACAGGAGTCTCAACAATCACAAAACCAACACTGAAAAAGATGAAAAATCAACTCATAAAGAAAAATGCCCCAGAACAGAATAATAAGAACAACAGAGAAAACATCCACACAAAAATAAACATATTGCAATGGCAACACTAAACACATACCTATAAATAATTACATTGAATGTGAATGGACTGAAAGCTCCCAATAAAGAGACAATAAGTGGCATCTTGGATCAAAAGATGCAAACCCACCACATGTTGCTTACAAGAAACTCACTTTAGACTTAAAGATATGAACAAACTAAAAATTAAAGGATGGAAGAATATACATCAAGCTAACAATACACAAAGAAGAGCAAGTGTGGCAATGCTAATCTGAGACAAAATAGATTTTAATGTAAAATCCACCATCATGGACAAGGATGGATACAATTTATTACTGAAAAGTTCAGTACACAACCAGGACTTAACAATATTAAATATTTATGCACCCAATACTAGAGCATCTAAATACATCAAGGAAACACTGACTACACTCAAAAACGAGACATGTCATTCCACAATAATAGCGGGAGACTTCAACACTCCACTCTCCGTATTGGACAGATGGTCTAGAAAAAAATCTCAACAAAGACACAGAAGGTCATATTGCCACAATATTAACCAACTAGACCTCATCGACATATACAGAACTCCCTATCCATCAGCAGATAACTATACCTTTTTCTCCAGTGCACATAGAACATTTTCCATGATAGATCATGTGTTAGGACATAAAGCAAACCTCAACAAAATCCATACCATTGAATTATTGCAAAACGTCTTCCCAAGCCACAAAGCAATTAAAGTTGAAATCAACAGCAGAAAAAACATAGATAGAAAGTCAAACTCATGGAAACTGAACAATATCTTGCACAAAAAGCTGTGGGTTATAGAAGAAATCAAGGATGAAATAAAGAAACTTATGGATTCCAACAAGAATGAAAACACTTCCTACCAGAATCTATGGGATACAGCCTAAGCAGTGCTCGGAGGTCAGTTTATTTCTACAAATGCACACATTCAGAAGCAAGAAAGAACCCAAACCAAAGATCTAACCCTACAGCTTGAACAAGTAGAAAGAGCAACAGAGGAACCCCTCAGGCACTAGAAGAAAGATTACTAAGATTAGAGCAGAACTAAACAAATTAGAGAATAGAAGAACAATTGAAAAAATTGAAAAAACTAAAAGCTTGGTTTTTGAAAAGATCAACAAAATTGACAAAACATTGGCTAAATTGACTAAAGAAAAACAGAAAGGGAAACAAATAACCCAAATAAGAAATGAGAGGGAAGTTCTCACAACAGAGCCATCAGAAATAAAAAAATATCATAGCAGACTACTGTGAAAGACTGTACTCTAACAAATCCAAAAACCTAGAGGAAATGAAAAAATTATTGGATTCATATCACTGACCCAAATTATCACAAGGTGAAGTAGAACAACTTAATAAACCCATCACAAAAGAAGATATTGAAAATGTCATCAAAAAACTACCAACCAAAAAAGCCCTGGCCCAGATGGCTTCACAGCAGAATTCTACCAAGCTTTTAGAGAAGACTTTTCTCCAATATTACTAAGACTATTTCATAGTATAGAAATGGATGAATTCATAGAAAGGGATGAATTCATTCTTTGAAGCCAGCATGACCCTGATAGCAAAGCCAGGAAAAGACCGAACAAAGAAGAACTACAGACCAATATCACTCATGAATCTAGATGCAAAAATCTTCAACAAAACTCTTGCCAATAGAATACAACAACATATCAAACAAATATTTCATTATGACCAAGTTGGATTCATACCAGGGATGCAAGACTGGTTCAACATCAGAAAAACAATTAATGGGATTAACCACATAAGTAACACAAAAGACAAGAATCACCTGATTTTTTATATTGATGCAGAAAAGACATTTGATAAAGTCTAACACCCATTCATGCAAAAACTCTCAGCAAAATAGGAGTAGATGGCAAATTCCTCAATGCAGTAAGGGCTATTTACACAACACCAACTGCCTACATCATCCTGAATGGAGACAGACTTAAACAATTCACCTTAAGAACGGGAACTGACAAGGATGCCCACTCTCAAGTCTCCTATTCAATATTGTACTAGAAGTTCTAGCCAGAGCAATTAGACAGGACCAAGAAATAAAGGGAATCAGCAAAGAAGTAAAAATCTCTCTATTTGCAGATGATAGGATTGAATACACAGAGAATCCTAAAGAATCCATAAGTAAACTACTAAAATTGATAGAAGAGTTCAGCGAAGTGTCAAGGATACAAGGTGAACATAAGTAAAGCAGTAGGATTCCTTTATACCAACAATGCTACTTAATGAAGAAATCACCAAATCACTACCATTTACTGTAGCCTCCAAGAAGATAAAATACCTAGGAATAAATCTAACCAGAGAAATAACAGATCTTTACAAAGAGAACTACAAGATCTTACTACAAGAAACTAAAAGTGACTTACATAAATGAAGAAACCTAGCCTGTTCATGGATAGGAAGACTTAACATTGTGAAAATGTCTATTTTGACCAAAGCAATCTACTGATATAATGCAATCCCAACACAAATTTCAGTGACATTTTTTAAGGAGATTGAGAAACAAATTACCAACTTTGTTTGGAAAGGGATGAAGCCTTGGATAAGCAAAGCACTTCTGAAGAACACACTGGATAAGCAAAGCACTTCTGAAGAAGAACACACTGGGAGACCTTTCACTACCTGACTTTAGAACCTATTACACTGCCACAGTAGTCACAACAGCCTGGCACTGGTACAAAAAGAGACATATAGATCAATGGAACAGAATTGAGACTCTAGAGATGACACTATCCTCCTATGAACAGCTGATATTTGACGCATGCCCTAAGACATTAAACTGAGGTAAAAGCAATCTCTTCAACAAATGGTGCTGACAAAGTTGGATATCTATCTGCAATACACTGAAACAAGACCCATATCTTACACCCTATACAAACCCAAGTCAAACTGGATGAAAGACCTAAATATCAAATCTAAAATGATAAAGCTTATTCAAAAAAAGTTAGGATCAACAATGGAAGTTTTAATACACAACATAGACAGACTTCAAAATCTGACAAACCACAAATCAACAGAAGAGAAAATAGATAAATGGGAACTACTAAGAATCAAACACTTTTGCTCATCCAATGACTTTATCAATAGAATTGAAAGACCACCTACAGAATGGGAAAAAATATTTGGCAACTATATATCAGACCATTGTCTGAGCTTTATAATCTATAAGGTACTGTAAAATATCAATGAGAAAAAAGATAAATCATCCAATTCATTGATAGGCAAAGGAGATGGACAGCAACTTCTCTAAAGAGGAGACCCAGGCAACCAAAAAACATGTGGACATGCTCACAATCATTAGCTATTAAAGAAGCTGAAATCAAAACTAAAATGAGATACCATCTCACCCCAACAAGGTTGGCCATTATCCAAAAAACACAAAACAACAAATGCTGGAGTGGCTGTGGAGAAATTGTAATTCTCCTACACTGTTGGTGGGATTGCAAAATGGTGCAACCTCTTAGGAAAGCAATCTGGTGCTTCCTTAAAAAGGTAGTAATAGATATACCATTTGACCCAGTAATTCCATTGTTTGGAATATACCATACAGAATAAAGGGCATTCACACCAACTCATACATGCACAAGAATGTTTATTGCAGCACAGTCTGCAATGGCAAAAAGATGGATCAACCTACATGCCCAACAAGAGAGGAATGAATAGGTAAACTATAGTATATACACTCAATGGAACACTGTGCAATGATAAAGAGCAATGATGATTTTAGGAAGTATCTCGTAACCTGATTTCAGTTGGGGGACATTATGTTAAGTGAAAGTAGTCAGTGGCAAAAGGACAAATACTATATGAGACCCCTACAATAAGAACTTAAAAACAGACCCACGTCGGATCTGACTCAAGGGCACTTGGCTTTGGCATAGAAGAAAAGACTCTTTCATGGCTGCAAGGGTGAGGAGGGAGGGAGGGTGATGGGGGAAGGGTTTAGATTAGATAGTTGATAGAAACTTGGTTGAAATCTGGGACAGCACACATTAGAAAGATCAGTTTTAACTGGACTTCAATGTAACACGATTACTACTCTCATCTTAACCCAATATTGCAAGGATGAAGTAGCTGGGGTAGCGGTCTGGGGACTATGCGATCAGGGGACTTCAAGGCCAATTGGCATAACTAGCATTTTGTTAAGGGGGTCTTCTGCACCCCAAATTGATGAGTAGCATCTGGGGTCTTAGAAGCTACCAAGCTGCCATCTGAGGTACACCAAATAGTCCCAACTCATCACTAATGGATGATCTCCAAGAACCAAAATGACATGGGGCAAAGAGAATCCAGAAGAGAAAGCGACCCACGTGAGTGGGTGATTCCATCAACATGTGACCGGAAGAAGTGGATGGTACCCAGCCACCACCACTGATAGCCCTGATGCGGCTCATGAAGTCGAGTCTCACAGGCAACATGAAAATAAAAAGGGGTGCACTCTGAGATTTCCACTAAAAGACCTCAATTGATGTTCCAGGGGCCTTGGAGTTTCCCTGGGTGCATGGCCCCTGGCCCTGATGCTGCCCCTGTCCATAAGTCATAATGGAGGTCAGCTCTTCAGAGAGAAACGGATTGGACTTGGTGACACAGAGTGACTATATCGTGCGTGCACTTTATGGTTCTATGCATCTATAAGATGTCATCCAGCTGACCTCTTACTGGACACAGAGGAGAGGATGGAGAGGAGGAAACAGGAGATTATTAGGAGAATATGATATGCACAGAACGGAGAGGAGGAGTGTGCTGTCACTAGGAAGGGAGAGCAGTGGGAGCAGCTCACTGGTGGGTATGCAAATTTATATGGGATTGTATATTCTCACTCAATCATAAAAAAAAAAAAAATCAGTAAGCACATTGACTGCCCAGTCAATAAACAGAGGAAATAAATGAACACAGGAACTATACTAAAATCTATGAAGTAATACTAATGTGATAAAAAGCCCTCAAAGACTGTACAGTCTAGATGGAGAAACATAACACAGGTGCTGAAATCTGTAAAATATCTATGAAACAAAGTAAGAGTTAATTAACACAGTGCTATAAAACTAGATTTCTCTAAGGTCAGTCATTCTAAAAGTGAATTTTTGAACATAGGTCAGCCTATCTCTCTCTTAGTCCTCTCACTTTCATCTTTACCAATAACTCTACCATCATGTTATGTGTTTAGAAAGCATAAAACAACATTTGCCAGTTCAGCATTTTGATGAACAACCATTACCCTTAATTGATGCCACATTTCCTATCTCCATAAACAGAAACCGACTGCTCCCCAAGCATGGACTGTCCTACCGCTTTCCCTCTCAAGTCCAGCAACCACTAATAAACTTTTGTCTCCCTACATTTGCGTTTTCGTATGATTTCACATGAGTGAAATAACATGTTTTTCCTCTTTATGGTTGCCTTCACTCAGCATAATGTTTTCGAGTTTCATCCATGTTGTAGCACGTATCAAGAATTCATTTCTCTTTTTGTTGTCGTGTGCTATCAAGTTGCTTCTAAATCATGGCAATCTTAGGAGACAGAGTAGAACTGCCCTCGTGGGGTTTCCCAGACTAGCCATAATCTTTGCAGGAGCAGATCACCAGGTCTTTCTCCAGGGAAGCTGCTAGTGGATTTGAACCATGGGCATTTTGGTTAGCAGTCACAAGCTTAACCATTGTGCCACCAGGGCTCCTTATTGAATGAGTAGTATTCATTTGTACATTGTACCACATTTTGTCTATTCATGCACTGATGGACATGTAAGTTGTTTCCATCTGTGAGCTATTGTGAATAGTGCTGCAGTAAACATTGGCATGCATATGTAATTCTACCTTTGAGAAACATATGAAAAAATGCCTGTAGTAAACACGCTAAAATCCAATGCCCTTCTATTGTTAGAATGATTGTCAATCACATGATTTAAAATTCTTTCTCTTTCTGAGTGAAGGTCTGTAAAGACTGAGATAAAACCATCATGAAACTTGTAAAGCAAAGCTCTAAATCGTGAAGCAGGAGAAAAAGCTGGGTTTTATTGTCTGTTAAAAGCTAATGAAAGGAGAGGAGGGGCCAAGTCTCTGCTCTTAAAACATAAAAGCGTTTAGGAGAAGTGCAAACGTAGGATATTAAGGGCTCAAGGTGAGCAAGAACAAGTTGCATAGATAAAGCCCTTGTGTTTAACATGCAGTAAACACTGGTTGCCTTGGCACAATCCTGGTTCAATCCTGAAGTCCATTGAATGGCCGTGTTCATCATTTGTTACCTGCTGTTTTCTGCTGTGTTGCAATCACACCGGTGGGTTTTGGTAGAACTCTGCTTTGGGCTTGTAGCTTCTGCCAGTCTCTTATCTAACTGTATGACAAGATTCATACACAGTAAGAAGGATTTTCACTTGAATATATGGTTAAATCTGAAAAATACCAAGTAATAACCCATTTCTCCACTTCTGACCCTACCCTGATTCAATTCAATTCATTTCCGGATATCCAAGACACCACAGACCCGTATGAGGCTCTTTCCCCTTACTGATCAAGAATTACCAGGTAAGGCACAGAGAATCTCGCCCTGCAAGCCAAATTCATTAAAGACGCTTGCAAGTGCAGATGGGAGGACCTAGGCTAATGCTTGCCCTGTCTTCTGAACAAAGTTTTTGTCAGGACTTATAAAGGATTTGGGGAAGGAAGAATCTCCTGTTCTATTCACACTGGAGATGGAGATTTCCAGAAAGTGGCAGAGCTATGGAAATTAAGTTCCATATGCCTCTTTGTACAAAATGGGAGTCAGCAGGAAATGGCTTTGGGAGGCACTGACAGGACTTATTATGGGGTGTCGCACATTCACCACCCTTTGAGGTCTCAGTTCGAGTGCTGGTGTCGCCTTTAAGTTTTTGAATGCCTCTGTTGGAAGGTCACATAGTGCTCGCTTCTGGTAGCTTTGTGCCTGCTCCTCATATTAGCATTTTCTGATTCATTCTGAAAAACAACTTCAAGTTCTTGTTCTTTTGGTATCTATGATGTATTAATCAGTAGTTCTTGTCAGATCTCCCTCATACTGCGGAGATAATCATTCTTGGGGTTTTCCAAGCTTTCAAAAAGGCCTCACAAGCTTCTCCTGCATCAGTGTTTTAGAAGGTGCTTATCAGACACTTCAGCAGCTCACAGTCTTTTTCTCAGTTAAAACTTGTGTCAATTACACGTATCAACAAATACATTTATTAAGAGTTAATTAATCGTGTCAACAAGCTACACTTGTAGACTGTAAGATGAAGCTTCAAAGTTTCAAGTGTCATAAAAGTGTGAACTCTGAACATTTTCCAAACTTAAAAAATACATTCTTTAGAAAGCACAACACATTGAAAGAAATAGATGTAGCTAAGAAATGCATTGAAGCTTATGAAAATGTTCTAAAAAATTTATTCTGCTATTTTTTGATGTTCAGAAAATCGATGTATACAGTTGATTTTTATTTAAAATACACAGGTATCAGTTATTTTTCCTTTTGAGAGATTTTCATTTGTGCAAATAATTCTTCAGTTCACTATTTTATTGGTTCACAAATATAATAAAACCAATATCTTGGTCTATCAGTAAATGTTTAACACTAATACTATCTGTAGCATATTATGTTTATAAATAGTTCACTTATGTATCACACTTTAAATTATCTGTAGCATACTCTTTCACTCTCTAAAATGTTCTAGTTTGACCTAAAAAAGAATCTGATCATGATATTCACGACAAAAAGCAGATGGGTTTATTCACGCAGAAGCAGATGGGTTGTGGGAGAAAGGTAAGGCAAGCAATATTTAGATAGCAACTAAAATGGGTATTATTACTGTTATTTTATGAGAAAGGAAATTGAGTTGAAAAGCAGCTTATTAATTTATTCTGAGTGCACCCAAACACTAGGTTAAAAGTAGAACTGTTGTTGTTGTGGACCGTGAAGTCAGTTCTGACTCAACTGCGGCTCAGTAGGAAAGAGAGTAGAACTAGCAGGTAGGATTTCCTAGGCTGTCTATACAGGAATAGATCTCCAGGTCATTTTCCCACAGAGCTGCTGAGTGGTTTTGAATCACTGAGCTCTTGATCAGCAGATGAGTGCTTAACTATTGCATGATCAAGACTCTTAAGTGCATACTTACACTTGTTTTATACACAATCTATATCATGTTCTGTCTTAAGAAGCTTTGTACATTTAGAACTGCAATGTATTCACTACTCGGTTTTCGTGAGGATGCTACTGAGAATCATTCACTGCCATTAGCAGATAAATTCCTGTTGCGGGTTATTCAGCTCCATGGAATTGCCCACGTGATAAGCAATTTGATAGCAAATCAACACCTGCAGCTCAGACCATCTGGTTTTCAACTGGGGGTTCATATTTAAAATCTCTGATACATAACAGGCCAAAAAATAGGGACATAATATTCTTTACATGGAGCTGATGACCATTATTTGCCACAAATTATAATATTTATAGGCATAGTTTGATTGAATTGTTAAAACAACGACAACAAAGAAAACCTTAGCTATCCCAGTAGGATTTAGGAATTTGAAAGGAAGACAGAAAGCAGTTGATCAGCGAATACCGGAACAAAAATAACCCAGATCATTGAGTACATACACTTCACAAGCATTGTTTCATTTTATCCTCACTACAATCCTGTGAGATAAGAACTAGTAGTGACCCCACTTAATTGATAAGAAAACTGTGGCCCAGTTAAACAGAGTGAAGGAGATGACCCATCTGTAAAGGGAAGAACTTAAATTCTGACACATGTAGGACTTCTGAGGAATTCGGGTCTTTAATTTAGCTCCTTAAATACTGCTGGGAGTCCCTAGGTGATACAAATAGTTCATGTGCTTGTCTGCTAACCTAAAGGTTAGAGGTTGAAGTCTACTCAGAGGCACTTCTGAGAAAGACCTGATGATCTACCTCCAGAAAATCCACTGTTGAAAACCCTACGAAGTGCAGTTCTGCTCTGACACACATGAGGTTTCCATGAGTTGATATCAATGCACAGAACTGTTGCTTCGTTGGTTGAATTACCACAGATGTGGAGCTATGTAAGCAAGCTCATCAAAAGAGATCTGGCCTCAGAGTAAGAGAATCTTTTTTCTTTGCTCTACACTGTTACACTTCATTTTTGTCCTTATTTAAAAAGAAATTTACAAACCAAGAGAATTTGTGGTTGTAAACATGAAGTCCTTCAGTCAACTGGATTCCCACCATGTGGCTTCAAAGCAGGTTTCTTCACCACTTTCACTGCATCTCTCTGCCCCCACCTGGTGGCAGCATACATACACAGCAGAAAGGAAGTATTTTTTAAACCACGTTTAGTGATAAACTTGTGAAATATCTGTCCTTTTCATTATTAATTTGAGCACTGAGGATTTTTTACATTTCAAAATATCACATTTTGACATTAAAAGTTCTTAGAACTGAAGAAAGTCCATTAAAATAAACAAATCCAGTCTTTCTCACTTTAGTAAGAGCAAGTTTATCAATTTGAATTGTGCTACATCCAAAGAAAATGCTATGAAGAAAACACTGGCCAAGTTGAATTAATGCAAATGTTATTCATAGTATTATATTCAATTACAATATTCAAATGTGACAGGGAAATGAAAGTTAAATCAGAAAGCAAGGTGACTGTTCTGATGCTGGTGATCCTGGTGGTATAGTGGTTAAGCACTATAGTTCAGCAGTTTGAATCTATCAGAAAACTCTATGGGGCAGTTCTGCTCTGTCCTATACAGTTGCTATGAATCAGAATCTACTGGACAGCAATGAATTATTTTGTTGCTAATATTACAGTCACCAAAAAAAAGAATAAAAGAGAACACAAACATATACATGTTTTTTTGTTTTATTCATAGAAATATTGAAGGCAAATATAGAAAGATAGAGATGTTTAGTTTTTCATGATTTTTTGTATTTTCTGAGTTTCTAGAGCAAACACATACTGCTTCTATGATTAGCTGTGAAAAACAACTTTAAAAAATGACTTCGATCAAATTTTATTGTCTAAATTATAAGTTCAGAACAGTCAGTAATATGGTAGTATAACTGATGAAGTATGTGTATACGAAAGAGAGACAAGATCTTCCTCTCTCTCTCTCTCTCTCTCTCTCTCCAGAATCTTAAATTTTAATTGGGAATAAAAAAGGATAACTAGAATAAAATTTAAAAAATTAATTTCATGAGCAATAAAATCTACAAAAGAACCCTGAAGAAGGAAAAATAATCAAAGGCTGGCAGGATGAATGAAAGTAGTCAAGGTCTTAAAGGGTGGGTTATATTAGGTCAAAGGAGATGACAGAAGAGTAGAGTAGAATTGTCAAAGCAGAGATGCATGCCACATGTTTAGAGGACACTGGGAAATCAGTTTGGCTAGAGCAATGGATTTGGACAGGGAAATGGCAACAGAAAAGTACTGGAAAAGAAGACTGTAGCTATTAGACCTCTTATTCAAGGCCAAGGTGTTCGAACTTTTTTCTATAAGGGTATAAGCTAACTTTCAGGATGAGGGAGATGCCAAAGATTTTCAGCCCTTGTTTTATGAAAAATAGAATAAGATAATCAGAGAAGTGTTTTATAGGAATGAATTTGGATGTATTTTACAAGTGAGGAAAATTCTATAGTGGCAGGCAAAGGGTCCATTTAGGGAATTCAGTCTTAAGCTTTGGGCAATAAACACCCCCTAACGGAGAACACGAATGAGTAGTAGTTGAGGAGAAGAACCGCACAGAATATTCTGAGTGTAAAAAATGAATTCAAGGAAAAAGAGGTTTTTGGTAAGTCCATTATTAAGAAACTTCACTGAAGAAAGAAAAGGGGAGAAACTGGTGGAAAAGTCAAGGAGAAAGTTATTCTTTTAAAAAACAGTATGTTTGTGGACAAAAATGCCCATGAAAAAATGGAACCATTGGAACAGAAGCCAAGAGAGAGGTAGTGCTTAGAGATGTAATGGAAATTGTTAAGGATTGAATTATTTCCCCTCAAAAGATAAACTGAAGTCCTGCAAAGGTAAATGTGACTTCATTTGGAGAATGGGGGTTTCTCTTTGCTGATATTATCAGTTAAATTAGTGAATTTGTACTGAAGTAGGAAACATCCTAATTCTAATCTCTCTAAGTAGCATTTTATAAAATGGAAGGACAGACACAGAAAGTCACACATTTAGGGGAAAGACAGAATGTGGAGATTCGTCTACAAGCCAAGGAATGCCAAGAAGTGCCCAACGCTACTGGTAGTGATCTTCCTTTAGAACCTACAGATGGAGATTAGGGCCCCGCCAGTGTCCTAATTTCAGACTTCTAGCTGTCAGAAAGGAAACTCTGATGGCAGAGTGGTTAAGTGCTGTATCTACTAACCAAAAGGTTGCCAGCTCACATCCAGCAGGTGCTCCTTGGAAACTCTAACGGACAGTTCTACTCTGTCCTATAGGATCACTATGAGCTGGAAATGACTCAATGGCAGTGGGTTTGTTTGTTTGTTTGTTTGTTTGTTTCAGCTGTCAGAAGAGTGAGAAGATAAATTTATCTTCCTTAAAGCCACTCACTTTGAGGTATTTTGTTAGGGACGCTCTACAATATAGAGGACACTAGTTGGAACTGCCAGGAAGGGCAGTGTTCTGAAGATGCAGCTTTGGGTTCTGTTCGTGTTGAGAGAACAAGAGGAACAGGTGCCACAAATAGTCCCTTGGCAAAAACAGTCCTAGCAGGGGATGTGGTTCCTAGACAGAAAACAAGGAGAAATGGTGGACTGAGTGGTGGGAAGGAGAAGGGAGCTAGCACCATTCCTGACTTTCAACATTATAAAAGCTTTTCATGTTACTGGAGTGCAAGAAATAGAGCAAAGAGAACAGTGGTGGATACCTTCAACATTTTGGAAATTCACTGAAATTGTTGTCATTAACTCAAGTTTGAAAGACTGAGGAAGAACAATTTATGGAAGAGCAGAGGATAAAATGTTTCATTTGGACATGTAAGAAATCCTGGTGACGCAGTGGTTGGGAGCTCTGGCTGTCAATCGAAAGACAAGCAGTTGGAAGGTACCAGGCACTCCTTAGAAAATCTATGGGGCATTTCTATTCTGTCCTTCTGTGTCTCTAGGAGTCAGAAACGACTTCACTTCATTGGGTTTGGTTTGGTTTGATTTGAATTTGTAACATTTAAGATACCTCTTCCATGTCTTAATGGACAAGCCAAGTGAGCTGTTAAATTTATGTTTCAAGTTCAAAAAAAAGTCTGAAGGAAATTAAAAATTTAGGAGTCACCAGTGTGTAAATGTTATGTTTCCTTTACAATAAATCATTACCAAAGTCCTGTATTTATCAGCCTAAAACAAATGATAAATTCATTTTTCTAACTCCCAACAGGAAAATATTTTCTTTGAAAGGACCTGGAAAACATAGTCAGAACAAAGTTATAATAAATAAGATTCACAATATTTGAAAGCCTCTGTACTTGAGGATAATATTTTATGAAACTAGAAACTTTGTGTCTTTCCTGGAGGCATTAAATAAGGAAAGGGACATTGTGAAGTCAGCAAGGTACATAAACCTGTGCCAAAAATTGCATGTTACATAGTGGAATAAATTTTCTAATATTCTACTGCCAAAAAGGCATGTTCTGGATTTTTATTTCTGACATTTTCTCTCCTGTCACCGATTACTTAAGAGCAACAAATTAAGGAGGCGAGAAAAATCTCAAACCTCAGCCTTACAGGCAGACAAATCCTCTAGTAGGAACATCCAGGAAGTTGGAACACAAAATCTTATCTTTTCAATAGAAGAACGGTCTTGGAGAAAAGACACTTATTGGCATAAGAAGAAGTCAAATAAGCAAAACTGTTATCAATTTTGAAGTTCAACTTGCTGAATTTTCAAAAAGGGAAAGTTTTATAATGTCATACAGAAAAACTTAAAAATATATTCCATGCTGTTATATAAGACTTAGAATATCTTCACTTGACCTAGCACGGAAGGAAACACTAAACTATTTCAACTGGGTCTTGTCAAGTGTTCTGATTAATCAAGTAGTCTGGTTTTCATAATGTTAGTATGAAAATCTCCCATGAGTTTAAGTTTGAAAAGTACCTTTACAGCTTAAAGTAGACAACACTGAAATTTGTGCTGAATGTCATTTGCATTTCTTTTCTAATTTTATAAATCCCTCAGCTTTCTTTTAGTGGCTACAAGACACTGCTATGAAAGTCAGTCATCACTGTGTTAATGAAATATAAAAATAGTTAATGGCTTATTGTTCAGAGCATGCCAACCCAACAGTGCTTTCTGCATGTTTGTCAGACATTTATCACAATCTCAGAATGGATCCCTTCCCTTGAAACAGTTTTCTGTGGAGAGAGGTATTCTAGAAAGATGGTAACTGATTCCTTCTTACTCTTTTTTAGCCTAATTCCAGCTGCAATCCATCCATTTCTCCAGCTGGGGCAACAAGTAAATAACGTTTAGGGATACCTGCCAGAGAGCTACCGCAGGGCTCTCTTTTCTCTGGGCTGTTATTGAAACTGATGCCAGGAAGAGAAGAGGTTGAAAGATCTGAATACCATGCTCCTGAAAGAACTTGGCCTTGAAGATCCCTGGTTGCAGATGAGGCAGATATCTACAAAGATCTGGTGTCTTCCTAACTGTTGACTGAAAGGCCTGATTTTTCTCTGCTCTCAATAGTGGGAGAGCTAGAAGAGACTAGAAAACAGAGAAAATGGACCTCTCTTTGGTGTTTCTGAAGGACAGCTAGACTGTCACCATGGAAGCATCTTTTCTAATACCTGTCAACAGGTTCTCTTTAGTGGCAACTTAGCCTGTGTTATTTCATATTTGCATATATATTCTGTATATATGAATAGAATAACAGTGGAAAGGTTTCGCTCATTTTCTCCCAAAAATAGGATTGGCAGAAAGATAGGCACCCTGAAAGAACAACAGTGAATATCCTAATAGAACTAGAGCTGCTATAAGAAACAAAAAGACAACTTGAGTAACAACATAATGAGTCCTTAAGGCAAAGTAAATTAAAAATGGAAGATTTTTCAACTAGGAAAAAAGTACATGATTTTGAAATTAAAAAAAAATCAGTAAATAAATTGAAAAAGATAGTTACCATTAGAATTTCATTGTGTAGTTTCAAAGACCACTCGAAGCAATACACAGAGCTAGAGCTATAAATCATTCAGGAAAATATAATGGAGCTTACAGAGACATTTTATTAAGCATTATTAGGTAATCTTGTTGAAGATGTTTGCCAACATCTTTAGTCTAAAATAGATCTTACACACAATCCAGATGCATTGACAATTGGAACATGATAGCTGGAAACACAGAAAGAGCTTCAGTAATTGGAAAATATGGCTTTGTTTGTACAAATGACTGTGGATATCTCATGATAGAATGTGCAAGACCAATGACTTATTTATTACAAATACCTTTTTCTGAGCAATATAAAGGAAACTATACACATGTCAGATAGCATCTAAAAATTAAATTGACTACATCTGTGGGAAAAAAGGATAGAAAAGCTCAATGTCATCAGTCAGAACAAGTCAGCGGCTGACTGAGGAACAGACCAACAATTGCTCATATGCTAGTTTTGAGTGAAACTAAAGAAAGTTGGAACAAGTCCATAAGAGCCAAAGTATGACCTTGAGTATATCCCATCCAAATTTGGAAACCATCTCAAGAATAGATTTAATGCATTGAACACCAATGACCAAAGACCAGACGAGTTGTGGAATGGCATTAAGGACATCATACATGAAGGAAGCAAGAGGTCTTTAAAAAGATGGGAAAGAAAGACCAAAATGAATGGCAGAAGAGACTCTGAAAGATGCCCCTAAACATTGAGTAGCTAAAGCAAAAGGCAGAAATGATGAAGTAAAAGAGTTAAATAGAGTATTTCAAAAGGTGGCTCAGGAAGACAAAGCAAAGTATTATAACAAAATGTGCAAAGAAGTGGAATTATAAAAACCAAATGAGAAGAACAGTTTCAGCATTTCAAAAGCTGAAATAACAAGAAAAATTCAAGCCTCAAATTACAATATTGAGGGATTCTAAGGGTAAAATATTGAAATACTCAGAAAGTAGAAATGAAGATAGGAGAACTACACAGTTGCTGTGCCAAAAAGAATTGGTTGGCATTCAGCTATTTCAGGAAGTAGCATTTGATTGACAATCAGATGATACTAAAGAAATAAGTCCAAGTTGCAGGGAAGACACTGGCAAAAATTCAAGGCTCCAGGAATTGGTGGAGTATCAACTGAGATGTTTCTACAAATGAATGCAGTGCTAGAAGTGTACAATCATGTTTGTCAAGAAATTTGGAAGACAGCTACTTAGCCAACAAAGTGAAGATTAATATTGATGCCCTTTCCAAAGAAAATTGATCCAACAGAATGTAGAAATTATTGGAAAGCGTCATTAATATCACACTCAAGCATAAATTCTGTGGAAGGTAATTCAAAAATCATGTAGCATTATATCCACAGGGAACTTCCAGAAATTCAAGCCAGACTCAGAAGGGAATGTGGAATGAGGGATGTCATTGCTGATGTCAGATGGATTCTGTCTGAAAGCAGAAAGTAACATAATTTTCTGTGTTTTATTGAGTATACAAAGGTATTCGACTGTGTGGATCACAACAATTTATGGATAATGTTGTGAGGAATGGGAATTCTGGGATATTTAGTTCTGCTCGTGAAGAACCTGTACATAGACTAAGAGGCAGTTGATCAAACAGAACACGGGACTACTGAGTGGTTTAAAACCAGGAAAATTGTGTGTCAGGTTTATGCCGTTTCACCATATTTATTTACCCTGATTACGGAGACAATAATCTGAGAAGCTGGACTATATGAAGGTGAATGGAGCATCAGGATTGGATGAAGACTCATCAACAACTTGTGATATGGAAATGACACAACTTTGCTGAAAGTGAAGAAGATCTGAAGAACTCACTGATGAAGATCAAAGACTACAGTCTTCAATGTGGATTACATCTCGACATAGGAAAAACAGAAACTTCAGAAGTAGACCAATAGTCAACATTATAATAAATGGAGGAAACACTGAAGTTGTCAAGGACTTCATTTTACTTGAATCCACAACCAATACCTATGGCAGCAACAGTCAAGAAATCAAATGATGTGTTGTATTGGGTAAATCTGCTATAGAGAACCTCCTTCAAGTGTTGAAAAGCAAAGTTGTCACCTTGAAGAATGTCTTAGTCACCTGGTACTGCTTCAACAGAAACTACCACGAGTGGAAGGCTTCACAAGGAGAAGCTTTTATTGTCACAGTCTAGTAAGCTGCAAATCTTTTAACAAGTTACAAGTCCATTCAATAAGAGAATTAATCACAGTCCAGTAGGATAAGTCCACATCCAGTGAGAGCATCTCTGCACTGGAACCTTGGCTCCAAAGGATGTGCTCTGCTCTTGGTACTTCTCTCTTGATAGTATGAGGTTCTTAACTTCCTCGGCTCACTTCCTTCCATTATATTCTGCAAGCTTGTAGGTTGAGTCCTGACTCACTAACACAGCTGCAGCCCATTCTCCATCATCAATCTCACAGAGGCAGGATTCACAACGCATGGGAGCAAGGGCACCATGTTGGGACTTAGTCAAATCAAATCAACACATACATTTGTGGGGGGACACAATTCAATCCATGACAAAGACTAAGGTGCTCATGACCTAAGCCCTGTCTTTTTCAATCACACTATATGCGTGTAAAACTGGAAACTGAATAAGCAAGACTGATGGAGAACTGACGGATCCGACTAGACGGCACTTGGCTTTGGCATGGAGAACTGATGCCTTTTAAATTGTGATGTTGGTAAAGAATATTGAATATACCATGGACTGCCAAAAGAAGGAACAAATCTTCCTTGGAAGAAGTACCACCAGCATGCTCCTTAGAAAGGAGATGACAAGAGTGCAACTTTCCTGTTTTGGACGTGCTACCAGGATGGACTAGTTCCAGGAGAAGAGCATTATCTGTGAGAAAGCAGGTCAGTGAAAAAGAGAAAGACTCTCAAAAAGATGGACTGACACAGTTACCGCAACAACTGTCCCAAACATAGCAACAGTTCTGAGGATGTTTGGGACCAGACAGCGTCTCATTCTGTTGTACCAATTCGGTGCCACTTAATAACAACTAATAGCAAATGAATGACAACAAGAACTCAGGAGAGAAAAGATCACAAAAAGATAAATGATGCTCATCTATGAATCTCTGTAAATAGGAAGATAATAACAGTGATGATGAACAGATACATAGGTGGATGATAGATATCTAGATGGATACACACATAGATGAAATAGAGACAGAGAGAAGGAGGAGGCAAGGGAGGACAGGAAGGAGGGAGGCTTGGAGGAAGGGAAGAGAGGGAAAACAGCAGCCTTTGGAAATTATAATACAAGTTTTTATATGTAATTAGGTGGCATCAATATGAAAAAGTAGAAGAAATGTTAATTTCCAATAAAATTAAATAAACCAAGGAATAGACATAATGCTATGGAAACACGATTATAGGTCTAGTTTTAAAACACACGCAAACCAGAGATTTGCAGAGATTGGTCAACACTTAATTAGTAAAACAACAACAGTGAGTTGAAATTTATTTCATATATTCCCTCAATACAAGAAACTAGAAATTCCTACAAGTTGTTCTATGAAGCTAGAACAATTTTAATTCTAAAACATGCTAAAGGTAACTTTTACAAATCTATAGATCATTCTGACAAATGAAGGCAAAATGTAAAACTATTATGCCTAGAATACATGATATTAACACATTGAGATCAAACAGGTTTAGTCTATGTAAAATTTTTCAGCACTGGGATATCCATACAATGTATTGCACAGAAAAATTAAAAGAGAGAAATAACACTCAAATATATGGATGTTGAAAAATCATTTGATAAATTTCACTAATCATTCCTAATAAAATTCCTAAGGAGAAGAAGAACAACAATGGCATAGTGTATCTTATTTTTTCCCCAAAATAAAAAATCCTGGAATTAGTTAAACTAGAAAGTTTCAATACAAGAACTCTTAAAAAGAAATTAACATTCAGACACTAGTCATGGATGTATATTATTTATACGGGGCATGGTGAAACATCTTTCTTCAGAGGTAATTCACTATGTTTTTGTGGTTCTTTGTATTCAGTCTTCAGAACTTGGGTACTACACAGAAACAATTGACTATATTAAGGGGAATTTATAAGATAAATGTATTTTAGCCTATTTGTTTAATTTACAACCATGTCTTATCTGAAATAGAATTTTAGAAAACATGACCTTGTATTTTCCTCTTTAAATACATGGAGAAGACAGATTTTTGCCTTTTTCTACAATACAGTTTAAAACATTAAGTTTGACACAACTATACTTTAAAATGTACTGATGCTCCATAAACAATCAAACAAGAGGATAATTTAACTTGAGTGAACACTACTCTGCTTGTTGGGAGACTAGTTTTTTTTTCTTCCTCTTCTCTGTACTGTATTATGGAAAGAGTCCTTTTCAAAATAAACAGGATTTCATAAAGGTTTTCTTCCATGGAAATGAACAAAAAAGCTCCCCGAATGCCTCTGGACAATATCAAGAGGCTTAAACCACAGGTTCAAGAAATATTTACTGATTCCCTGAAAAAGGAGAAAAATACAGTTCTTTTTTTCTTTAAGCATATGAATCAGATCTTAAAATTAAGACTAGCTAAAGATATCTAAACGTACCCAGGATCTCAGCAGTTAAAGTGCTTGACTACTGACCAAACCCACCAACTGATTCTCAAGACGAAGATGTAGCACTTTGCCCTTGGTATAGACTACAGCCTTGGAAACCCCATGGAGTGCTTCTACTCTGTCCTGTACAGCAGCTACGACTCAAAATCAGCTCAACAGTAATGCAGTTAAAGACGTCCAGGTCTACTGCTTTTTCAGCACAGCTGTATTTCCACACCTGGCTTTGAAAGCATGACTATTTCAGACAAACTCTTTGGTTTTCCTTGTCACCCCAAACCAAACTACCCCTCTATGGACAGATAGAAAATATCACAACTCTGTCCTCAGTCAGCTGATGAACATGGGCTTCTCCTGCACACCAGAGGTTGCCACCTGACACAGTCAAGCTCTGAAGTCACAGAGTCTATAATGGTGACCCCCAGGCTCCTCAGAGATTACCATGATTGGGCTACAGTCAACAAAGGGTACACTCATTCCCAGTGAACTTTCAGAGACAATTTTTAATTTCCTAAAAACCACAAAGCAGCTCTACTCTGACCTCTAGGGTCGCTATGAGTTGGACCTGAATTGATGTCAGTGGGTTTAAAAACCCTTTTAAACTTTTTTTTGGAATCACAACATTGCAGACTACTTGAATAATATTTAAAAACCAAAAGAGAAAATCTATATGATGTATAATTCTCTCTCTGGAGACAACTGCTTTTCATATGATGAAAATGTTGTTTTTGTTAACTGCTATCAAGTCAGTTTCAATCCCTAGTGACCCCATTTGACAGAACAGAACAGCCTCACAGAGTTCTCTAGTCTGTCATCTTCATGGGAGCAGACCACCAGGACTTTCCCCTGCAGGGAAGCTGGGTATGTTTAAACCACCAATCTTTTGGTTAGCAGCTTAGCATTTAACTCTTGTGCTACCAGGTCCCCTTGAAGAAGATTTACATGGCCCATAATTCTATTTTCAGAGATAATCACTGTTAACATTTTGACAATGTGTTATCACATTATCTGACTTTTTAAAAATACAAGTATCTATAGTTTTTATTAGAAAATTGAGACCACATTGTATGTATTATTCTATAGCCTTATTCTCCTTATTTACAAATAAATCTTAAACATTCTTCTGTGCCATTGATTGTTTTACAATATACTGTTTTGAGTTCCTGAAGGACTGTGATGGTTAAGTTTGCTTGTCAGCTTGGCCAGGCCATGATGTTCAGTGGTTTGACAGTTATGGTATAGTTTGGTAACTATGTAATAACGTCATCACCTCCATAATGAGATCTGTTTTGAGTAATCAGTTGGTTGAAAGAGCCTGCAGCCAACGTGGTAGACTGCCTGGAAAAGCTTGCTGGTTTTTGCTGTCTCTGGCTCTCCAGCTAGCTTCTATTCATCTGACCTCCAACTCATGGGACTTGAACTAGCAGCTTTCCAGCCAGTCTTGGGATTCATCCACCTCAGCAGTCCATGAGCCTGAGGCTTGCCGTCTGGCCTGTCAATCTTGGGTTCACCAGACCCTGCAGCCTATATGAGTCAAGAGAAGCATCTAGCCTGAACACATGGAATTGTGACTTTGCAGTCTCTATAACCAGGTAAACCATTTCCTTGATATAAATTTCTCTCTGTATTTATATGCTTCATTTGTTTTGCTTCTCTGGAAAAGCCAGCCTAAGACAAAAGCACAATTTTTGGCTATACTGTAATTTGCTTAAGCAAATAGTGATAAAATGAACACTCTTGTAGATATTTCATGGCATATTTATGATAACTTCTTGCCTCTTGCTTGACAAAGCCTCTTTCTCCTTCAGCTCTTCCATTTGTTCCTCACATCTCATGTTTTTCAGTTCCTTTGCCACCAAAGATTACCACCTATATCAGCCATGATCCCCAGTTGCAAGCAGACTAATTACATTCTGGCTAACTTATGCCAAGAACTATGTTTATGAGTAGCTTACAGAAACTCGAGGAGTGTTAAAACACTCAGTGGAGGCACAGCCCTGTCCCAGAACACCTACTGCTTCCCTCACCCACCACACACCGAACCACAGCGCCCATTGCTAACCTCACTGAGACTGGATACCAGGCACTGGCAACTGGAAATTGCTGTCATCAGCATCATTTCTGGAATGGATGCAACATTCCTCATTCTTCATTTTCCTAATTTATAGTGCAACACTTGTAGCTGAAAGCCCTGGCTCCAACATGGGTCCATGTTCAAGCTTCAAGAGAAGCTGGAGAACAAGGGTCAGGGAGGTGGACTTACCTCAAAAGGCAAGAAAGTCTTCAAGATGACAAGTGCACTCAGACACTGGGCAGCCACTATGTTCCTTGTTGCTGTCTTCTTCTGAGAAGCCAATCATTCCTCCTTGTCCATTGACTGACTTTTAATTTCACACACTGTCATTTTTTTTAATGACTTTTCCTGTTACTATTCTTCAAATTGGAATCCTAGTGGAACAGTAATTAAAAGCTGGTCTACTAAACAAAATGTTGGAATCCACCATCTGCTCCTGGAAAAACGTACAAGGCAGTTCTACTTTGTCCCATGAGGCCTTTGTGAATCATAATGAACTCAACAACAATGGGCTGTTCTTGCTTTATCCACAGCCACATAACTCTAAAACCTTGCCCTCTGTTTCTTTGTCTTGTATCTTCCGAAAATCTATTCCTCTGCTCCACCTCAGCCACCATCTTCATAGTTATCCAACTTACCTTTCTCGTCGCAGCTACCCGGACCACCTCTGAAGCCCTGACACAAAACATTGCCCTCTGTGACTACCACTTCCTGCCTTCACTTGCTCTGTTATAACCATTCCCACAAATCTTTAACCCCCAAGTTCTCTGACCCATTCGTTCTATAATTATGTCATGTATTTTTTATCTATTGATGCATAACAAATTACCCCCCAAACTTAACAACTTAAAACAACAAACATTCATTATCTCATAGTTTCTGTGGCTCAAGAATCTGAAAGCAGCTTAGCTTGGTACTCTGTCTTAGGGATTCTCACAAGTCTGTAGTCAAAGACTCTGCTGAGGCTGTGGTTTTATCTACATATTTCATGGAGCAAAGATCCACTTCTTATGCTGCTGTTAGGATCCAATTCCTTGCACGTTGTTGGCTGAGGGATCTCAGTCTCGCTGGGTGTTGGTTGAAATTCAATCTAAGTTCCTTGGTGCACTGGCCTCTCCATAGGGCAGACCACGACATGGCAGCGAACGAGATGTTGAGAGACAATACTCCCCTTTGCTGTCAAGTCAAATCCAATTCCTGGAAACCTTAGAAGTTATAGAGAAGAACTGTACCCTGTGGTGTTTTCAGGGTTGTGGCCTTTCCTTGGTGGGTTTAAACAGCCAGACTTTCAGTTAGTAGTTGAATAGTTAATGATTTGTGCTATCTAGTACTCCTGAGAGAGTGCTGCCAATATGGAAATCACTGTCATGTGATTTCCTAGTCTTGGAAGTAATATTCTGTCTTCTTTGCCACCTTCTGCTAACTAGCAGCAAGTCACCAGGTCCAGACTACACACAGGAGGAGAGGGTGGCACAGGGTACGAATACCAGGGAGCAGGACTACTTGAGAGCCATCTCAGAAGCTGCCTACCGCATGCCACCGTCAGCCATTCCCTGTGGAGCCTCACACAGCTAAGACTGCTCTGGTCCCTCGTTCCGATTACTGCTATGCAAACACTCTTATCTGCCTGCCACTCTCTTTACAAGGTCCTTCCCAAGTAGTTTAAACACAACTGCACACCTGTGATACACTGAAGGAGATAATCACTAATAAAAACATACACCAGTGCTGTCTCGTCACACTGGTAATTTATAATTATAAATCTCAAAGTAGTAGTTAATACAACCCATCAATTCTTTTACATTTCTTTAATTACTCCCTCCTCAACTTTGACAACACTGGCATTTTGCACAGGATACTCGTGAGCTGAAGTGGGCTCTCTTGTGTATTGCACAATATTCAGCAGCATCCCTGGCCTCTACCCAGGAGCTACGCACAGCTCTCTCCTCTTGCCTCAGTTGTGAATATAGGATAGGTCCCTAGACACTGTCAAATGTCCCCTAAAGAGAAAAATAAACCCCAGTTGACAACCACTGTTCTAGAGTTTGCCAGATGGTTACTTTGAGCATTTTATCTCTCTTCAAAGTGGGAATGGCAATTCTGCAGCAAACAATTACAAGTAGGAGCCACTGTGCAGGAAATCAGTTTCTGTACTCCAAGGCCTCTATAAACCCAATGGGGATTCTGTTTCTCATTTCCTAACTACAAGTGTAGGTTTAATGTGTACTTTTGAGAGATAGTTAGTGCCCCCATAAAACTGAAATGTAGCATAGCTGGAAAGAATGATCACATTGCAGACAGCTTTGAATATATTACCGTTATGAGTTTTCCAGCAGATATAGAACAACGCAGTCTGGGAAGCAAATGCCTTGCTAAAGCCAGGCTCAGAGACACACTAAACAAACAAACAAACAGAAGCCAAACTATTACTGTTGAATTGATTCCTACCCATAGGGACACTATAGGACAGAAGAGAATTGCTCCATAGGGTCCAAGGAGAGGCCAGTGGATCCGACTGCTAACTTTTGGGTTAGCAGCCCTAGCCCTTAACCACTAAGCCACCAGGAGTCCAGGGCCACACTAGTGTGAAATTATCCTGTGATCAGATCTTAATATCAGCAGTCCCTCATCCAAGGTTATATAAATTGGCAGAATGAAGAATAGTGTCAGTGTCTTAGTTAGTAGTGCTGCTGTAACAGAAGCAGCACAAATGAGTGGCTTCAAAAAAGACAAAATCTAGTTTCTCAAGATTCTGAAAGGTCCTAATGAGGATCTCGGCTGTAGCAATTTCCTCCTTGTCAGTAGCCTGGGCATTCCTTGATTCTTTGATGGTCTTTATGTGGTATCTGCTTCCACCCTGTGTGTGCATATCTGTGTGTCTAATCTGTTCTTTGTACAACTCGGAAGTGATTAGATTTAGAACGCACCTGACTGAAGTGTGACCTAATTAAGATAATAAAGAAAATTATATTTCCAAATAGAATTCCATGCAGGTGTTGGGGTTAGGTTTCCAGAAAGTATTTCAGGGGGGTTACAGTTTAATCCGTAACATATAGGATGCTAATCTCTGTCACATTTGTTTCTTTATGTTTATAACTTCTTTTTTTTTTGTACAAATGAGTTTGAATAGTACTGACTTAGGTAATATGGTGGTCATTCATCTTCTTCTATCTCCCCTTCCAGTATCTCTCTCCCCACTGGGGCACCTAATTCCTCTCTCAGGAGCCCGTGCTCCCGTCAGCCCCAACTCTGCAGCCCTTCCTGTTGTCACCGTACTTCACCACAGCGCCTCCCTGAGGTCACTCTATTAAAACAACTATCTTGCTCAAGAGGGAAACTCCGCTGGTGTTAGGATTCAGGGCTAACCCCGCAAACTAAAAGGTCAGCAGTCCAAATCCACCAGGCACTCCTTAGCGACTCTATGGGGCAGTTCTGCTCTGTCTGCAGGGTCACTGTGAGTCAGAATCAACTTGACAGCACTGGGTTTGGGTTTTTGTTTTTTCTCCAAAAAGAACTGCTGAGACATCAATGAATTACATTTCTCTGTTCCCCAAGAGGCACACCGCTTTTAAAAGCTCCGTCCTTTAACTAATCAAGCAGAATTTTTCACATATTATTTGTCCAAGAGTGGAAAGGGAAACAATTTTGAAGATCAAAAGATTTGGATTTGGCATTAAAAAAAAAAAAAAAAGTTGCCATCAAGAGATTCTGACTCATAAAGCTTTGCAGGACAAAGTAGAGCTGCCCCACTGAGTTCCCTGCCCTATAATCTTTACAGAAGCACACTGCCACATCTTTCTTCCACAGAATGGCTGTGGGTTCGAACTGCTATCTTTTTGGTTAGTAGCTGAGCACTTAACCACTATGCCACCAGGGTTCCTTAGATTTACCATGAAAAAAAAATACCTTCAACTCATTGCAGAATTGATGCCAACACTTGGTGACGGCACTTGGCATAGTAACTATCCCTATGAGTTGGAATCAGCTATATGACAGAGTACAACTGCCCCTTTCTTCCCTATAATTCCCCCCTTGATTTCCTTGTGTGTGCAATTTCGAAAAAGTAGGGATGGTCCTTCAGCTTTTCACTGAGAGAGGAGGCCTGTGCTTCCTTTGGAAAATATCAGACCAGTTCCTGAGTTATGATTAACTCCCACCTCTGAATTCATATACACATTATATGAGCATTCATTTTTAAATGACAACGTGTTTGTTTGATTGCAGTTGTTTGGTTGCAGTCCCTGGGTAGTGCAAATGGTAAATGCACTTGGCTGCTAACCAGAAGGTTGATGGTTGAAATCCACCCAAAGGCACTTGGAAGAAAGGCCTGGAGATCTGTAGCCAAATGATCACAGGCCTTGAGAATTCTGGGGAACACTGTTCTGCTCTGATGCTCATGGAGTTGCCATAAATTGAACTCTACTTGCAGCAACTGATTTGGTTTTTGTTTCTGTGTTGTCTGGATAGAGCTATGCAACAGTGATAACACCATCTTTCAGGCTAAATAACTTGAAGAATGACTTTCTCCAGGCTTCTTGCAGAGGTTGGGGCATCGGAACAACTTCCCTGTTGGCACAGTGGTTGAGTGTTCAGCTACTAACCAAAAAGATAGCAGTTCGAACCCACAGTCATTCTGCAGAAGAAAGATGTGTGTATGCTTCTGTAAAGATTGTAGGGCAGGGCACCCTGTGGGGCAGTTCTACTTTGTCCTGTAGAGCTGTTATGAGTCAGAATCTACTTGATGGCAATGGGTTTTTTTATTGCTAAATCCAAGTCTTTTGATCTTCAAAAGTGTTTCCCTTTCCACTCTTGGACAAATAATACGTGGAAAAATTCTGTAATTGGGCACATGTACTAAGTTCTCGACTCTGTCACAGATAGAGTTAAGAGTGCCTTAAATAGGTCGCTTCATTTAATTCTCCTTTGACTGTAAATACCACCAGCTGACAGCCATTGCAAAAAAATAGTTGCATTTCTATTTGTTTCTAAATTTTGGAATTTATCTTTGTCCTGACGTTACTTGTTTCAAACTGCTCATTTATGGTACTACATAAAAACAAAGAATAGGTAATTGAGTGAACACTATTAGTGTATGCTTCAATTTTATCTTCTGGTAATCTTCCCTTGTTGATGTGACATACCTTATGACCTTAATAGATACTGCAATCACTCATGGACTGCTTTTCTCTGGAAACTGAATTGGGGGGAAAATGAAGAATTTAACAGGATATGTTCTTGCTGGAATTAGAAAATAAAAGAACAAAGTTCAAATCTGGCTTCTTTAATTAAGTGCTTTTGCTTCAAGGAGTTTACAGAGTCTGACATCCTTTTAATTTCATAATATAATAAGGGAATAACTTGCCTCAGAGCAGTCTTACAAAAACTAAGGGTGAGGGAAGACCATGGTAGCCTGCTGTGTAATACGATAGTGGGGAAGAGCAGAGAGAAGCCTTTTCACCCTTCATTCTCATACACCCATCAGAGGCTTAATTTCCCCCATTAAATGGTAATTTTCCCTAACATAAATATGTTTTACCTATTTGAAGATACTTCTCCTATTGTTCCTTTTCTAAAATCTGTGTGTCTTCTAAAATCAGTACCAATGTGTACATTACATGCTGTAGAGTCCCACCACCCTCTGTCTCAAGAAAAAGCTATAAAAAAATCAAGGAAATTTCTTACAATTAATGAGATCTTAGCATCAAGGAAACATGGAATTTTAAGCATCTTGGAAATTAGTTTTAAAAAGAGAGACAATCAGCCTCCTACTCCACACACAAGTTTAGGGTAGGACGCAAGAGCGGGGCCTGGGGATAGAAGGACAACCTTTATCCGAAAAATAAAAAAGGAAAGTAGTGGAACCATGTCACAGTTTCCCTGAAGCTGTACTAAGCAGAATCTTCTGAAAATTTCTTGATGATCTATATGTATCTTTGACCTATAGATAAGTTTGGTCTTTGGGTACATTTTACTGGAATGGTGTAAAACATCTAAACACTCTCTTCATATCCCAGAACATATAAGGTAAAGGAGAGAAAGTAAAAGTAAAGATGGCAGAGACTCAGCTGAACATACTCAGAAAATCCTTAACACTGGCAATAAAACCAGCTACTTCTCAATTCCTTTCTTAAACTCTTTGTTCCAACTTTCAAAACTCCTATCACTGCTGGGTGGATTTGTAGGACAGTTTTTCCTAGCCTTTTTGGAGTCTGAGATAGGTATAGAGTTCACTCTCCCCTCTGATGGTAAGACTTGATCTCCAGCTGCATTTCTAACCTGGGGTCCGTGTAGAAACTTCCAGAAAGTTTACAAACCAAGGCACACTCATAAAGAATTATTCTATCTTCTTCCTATTATTTTTTGCCTTTTCTGTGTATTTAATGGTGAAAATATACACAACTAAACCTACCCCTATTCAACAATTGTTAAATGTAGCATTGTCAGTGGTGACATTTTTCACATTGTGTCACCAGTCCCTTGTCTCTGCCCATATTGTCTCACCGCCATTAACTTAGACTCTCTGCTCTTAATGTTCTCATTGGTGTTCCAGAGTTAATGCTGTTGGAAAAGTTTCTTGATGGGAAAAAGTTAAATAATAACTTCAACAACTAATGGTATTTCCTACCAAACAAGTAAAATCTGTTAAATGACATTACTGTATCCAGTGAGGAAATGTACAGCTGCCATCATTTCCACGTGATAGCATTCATCAAAGTAACATTTTTTTTTTTTTTTTTTTTGCAAAGTCTCTTCATTTTAAAAAACACATGTCTTTGTCCTGAGCTTCTAAGACTGGAAAACAGTAAGAAAAATAGTTTATGCATATTAAGGTTTTACTTTCATTGTAAAATATCATGGAAATAATCCTACCAATGGAAGCAAAAAACCAGCACAGCCAAAGGAATACTTCTTGTCTTGCAACCTGGAAATACATCCAATAGTATGTCTTTTCCTCAGAAAAAGACACAGTTGGAAAACTGAGCAAAACTTGGATTTGACAACATAAGGATTTTATATTTTCAGAATGAAATAAGGAGATGAAAGCAAAAGCCAAAGTATTCTTTTGTCCCACTGGCTACTCTGGAAGAGGAGTTTGGAGACAGTAAGCTTTCAAATGATAAAGGAAGAACCTGGGAAGGCTGGAGTTAAAGGGGCAGATGACTGAATACACCCAGAGACACCAAAGGACTCTTGAAGGTCCCTCTGTTTAGACTTAACGTAAACATGCAGCAGAGATTCACAATCCTTTCTTGGCTGACAGATTCAAGAATGAGGATTTGTGAAATATAACCTCACAGACTTCTGGACAGAGGAAAGTGCTCATCCATTTATTCAAATATTTAGGGATTATGCACCATGTGTTAGGGAAGCCCTGGTCATGTAGTGGTTAAGTGCTTCATCTGCTAACCAAAAGGTTGGCAGTTCAAATCTGCCAGGTGCTTCTTGGAAACTCTATGGAGCACTTTTACTCTGTCCTAGAGGGTCATTATGAGTTGGAATCAACTCATTGGCAGTGGGTCTGATTCTTTTTGGATGTAACACATACTAAGTGCCATTCTAGGCACTGAATAAATAGCAGAAGAAAATACAATTAGAATTCCTGCCTCATGGTACATTCTAATACAGAATGTGACGTGATGAAGAATCTTTGAAATTTTGGTGGCCCCCCAACCTACTCTCTCCAGAGAAAGCAAGTTATTAAGGCTTCAATTCTCTTTGCTACTACAGACTTTTCTGAGTCAGAATTTCTACAACATGTTGCCAACAAAACAGAAAGTTGAGATTGATGGCGTGTCAGAGATAACACACTAAAAATCTCATCATGATTTTATTGTTTCCCATCAGATAATAATAGCCATTAATTTCTGAACAAGATTAGCACTTACACTCCGTTTGAATTGCAAACTTAGTTTCCCCCCCCCCTTTTTTTCATGCAGTGGCCATTAATTATTATAAGAAAAAATTAGAAAGAAAAACATTATAGTACGGACTTTTTTAAATATCTTACATGAAAGAAATAAACTTTCAATGCAATGAAATAAACTATGCAAAACACTGTGCCTATATTTATTGGCATTTTTCTGAAAAGGGCATCCACAGATTTCATTACAATCTTGAAGGAATCTGAGACAGCAAAGGGAAAAGAGAAGACAGTTAAGAAACATTGCCCTTGACCAGCAAGAAATGTCCTCATTTTGCAAGACAAAATTAGTATCCGATGAAGCTACTCATCATACCTTCCTCTCCTATCACATCCAGTGAAGGTGCAGTGTCTGTGAGGAATCACAGATTCAGAGTAGGCTAAACTCTCAGCATGTTTTGAACCTGTACTTATTCCAAGAAATCATGGCTATTGTAATGGATGATTGCATAAAATTAACAATTTACACCTGTGGTGGTTTATACTCTCCCAGAATGTATAACATGGGTAGAAAGACTAGACCTAATCTTAAACAGCAATGAAAATATATATATATATATGTACATATATATATATGTATACCATATAGAGTTTTCCTAAAATGTGAAATCCTTACCAGGAAGAAACATAATTGGGGGTGACTTGTGGAAACAATTCAAAAGCACCAGGTGCTCCTTGGAAACTCCATGGAGCAGTTCTACTCTGTCCTGTAGTATCACCATGAGTCGGAATCGACTTGAGGGCACTAGGTTTGGTTTCACGGTTATGGACACAGTGGAAACCTTAGTGGTGTGATGGTGACGTGGAATGGGTGCTAACAAAAAGGTTAGCAGTTCAAGTTCACCAACTGTTAGTAGAAACTACAGGATATCTACTCTGTCGTAGGAGTTGTTATGAATGGGAATCGACTCGGTGGCAACAGGTTTGGTTTGGAGTTTCCTTTATAGACACAATGCTGAATAAAATTGAGCCATAATAAGATGAAAAGCATTCCTTTGCAATTTTCTTCAATCTGTTGGCAAGAAAAGCACCTTAGTTTAGGGCTGCTTAGAGTTAAGATTATGTCCCTAACACCTCTCTAAATCCATTACCACCAAATTCATTTTGCCTAGTGGAGAATCTGTGTGGAAGAATAGAACTGCGCTCCATTGGAGTTCAATGGCTTGTTTTTTGGACACACATCAATGGGCATTTCTTTCACAGTGCCACTGGGTGAACCCAAACTTCCAATATTTCACTTAGCAGCAGTGTGTATTAACTGTCTGTACCCCGCAGGGATTCCTAATATCCCTCTTATACTTGTTAGCCTCCCTTTTTAGAGAGCATGTCTCAGGTTCAGAGACCCCCAAGCTAGGAATCTTCAGGTAAAATTTATTTTTAACATTTTATCATGTCATTGGAATTTTTCTTTCTTATTGAGGTAGAATGTGCATAACTTACACTAACTTAAAATTAAATCCTCAATACATATGTAAAGTCATGTAACTACCACCCAGATTAAGATATAGAACATTTCTATCACCCCAATAAGTTATTCTATGCCAATATGTTCCTTTACAGCTATAACTATTACCCTGGCTTTTATTTGCATAGATAAGTTTCTCTTGTTCTAGAACTTTGTAGGAATAGAATTATGTAATACATACTCTGATTTCTCTTATTCAATTCTGCATCTCTGAGATTCATCCATGTTTCATGTTACAATTGTTTATTCTTTTTGTAACACCGTATAGTATCCCATTGCATGACTACACTACCATTTATTTATCTGTTCCACTAATGATGGCCACGTGAGTTATTTCCAGTTTGGAGCCTATAAGTAAGACTGTAAAATACTACATTCATAGAAAACTATTAAATTAATATTTGCTTTTTATGGAGTATGTTGTCCTTAATTTTCTGTCATGTCATTGTCTGTATGTACCCTCTGTGATGTTCAACATTATGAAGGAAGAGATCAAAAGGTTAAAGTTTGGGGAACTATCCAAAGGCAACATTAACTGAGTAATCGGAAATGGAAAAGCTTTGAGAGAACACCACGGAGAGTCATCAAGGGAATGACAAGACATTGTAGTGAATGCACGACCTTTAGACTTCACTAGAGTGTAAAGACTTCAAGGGAAAGAGTAATGTCTTGGTCACATAGACATTCCCATAACCTAGAAAAGTGTTGGATCCCAAAGTGAGTCTTGATTAAAATAAGTCTGGAAGCACAGGCTATGTCTGCATCTGAGGAATAGTGGCAGGTAGGAACAGATTGTAAAATAAGCAAGATAGACACTGGCTTATTTATATCTACTTACTAACCTGTAGTAAGTAAACACAAGTAAGACACTCCTGAAATTGTGACCTACAGATTAATAAGTAGACACAAGTAAGCCTATGCACACCCACGAGTCGGATCTGACTCGACGGCACTTGGCTTTGGCTACACTTTGTTTAATGTAAACCTGTACTACTTTGCTTACTGGTTAATTCACCCCTGGTGGTGACATAGTGCTATGGCTGCTAACCAGAACGCTGACAGTTCAAACCCACCAGGTGCTCCTTGGAAACTCTATGGGGCAGTTCTACTCTGTCTATTGCTATGAGTCAGAGTCAGCTCAACAGTAGTGGGTTATAGGGTGGCAAGTATCTAAGTAGATTGTGTAGAGTGTATTCCATGCCAGGGAAAGATGCAAAAAAGATAAACAGGCAAGAAAAAACAAGTGATGGTCACAGAATATCGAACAGAACCAACTGACTGACTTACAGGGTAGCTTGTTACAGTTGTTACGTGCTGTCTAGTTGGTATCAACTCATAGCAACTCTGTAGAAGACAGTAGAACTTCCCCACAGGGTTTCCAAGGAGCAGCTGGTGAATTCAAGTGCTGTCCTAAGGGATAAAAGTAAAGGTGAGTGTTGCTCAGATCTAGGGCTGGAGAGGCAAGAAGGTGAGTTACAGATCCCATCTACACGGATTTCAGCCATGTAGATAATTTTGTAGACTACACACTTGAGCATTTTTTTCACTATGGGACCTTGAGAAACATGAAGTAGCTTATCTGTGGAAACCAGCACATGGAGTCTCCAAGATACCTATTGTGGGTGGGGGTCTTGTCAACTTATCACCTTCTCTTGATCTGAAGGATTTTCTGCAAAGTCCCAAACATCCTTTAGACTTTGTACTCTGTTCTTCATGCATACAAAGGTTTTCAAAATGATGTAGGAACTGCCACCACCTGACTCACGTTTTCCAGGAACTTTGTTCCAGACAAGAAATTGAATCTTGGCATTTTATTTTTCACAGCAGAATGAACTTGAGTACATCTCATATGTCATTTGGTTGGGAAAGTTTTCCAAGAAGAATTCCCCATAATGCAGCTGACATTGGTTTACAGAGGACTAATTGAGTGCACGACTCATCATAAGTATACAAGGAACTGGACTGTGAAGTATCTCTTCATCAAAAATGTGTTTCAAAGAAGCTGCAAAAATTCTGCAACTCTCATTAGGAATGTGCTTCATAATGTAAACAGAAATCTTAATCTCCAGAAAATCATTCTTTTTGTGGGCCTGCAGAATCATAATCAGCTCTGCCATCTATGTGAAGTGTCTTCTGGAAAACATAACAAATAACTGCAGCTAATAAACCCTGTAAACTTATATGAAAACATTTTGCAAATGCAGCACTGTTTAGGAGTAATACAGTGCTACACTGCACATTTCTGGTGTGCTGAACACAAGACGTCACATGTTGGTGTTCGAATCCCGTCCTGAGCCTCAAAGAGTAATGACTGTAGGCAGCACCTGTGGACCTAGATTTAGAAACTCTGAACTGGGAGGCGGAGTCAAGATGGCAGACTAAGCACACATCTCTTTATATCCCTCTGGGAACCAAGACCTGAACTGATAATCAAACGGAGCTTCTGGTCGCCTAATCAGCCCCAGGACACGGCACAGGGCTGTTACTTTGGACTTCATACTACTGAGCGAAAAACCTCCTCTCTTTTGCTGACTCCCACGCCTGGCTAGCCCCGGCTCTCACGCAGTGAAGGTAAACGCACCATTTTGACTTTTTTTTTCCTCTGTCTTGGCCAGCAGGTGGAGCAGGGTCTTACCTAGCGGCTGGACTCGGCCACGCTGCTGGGGGGACAGGCAGGCGAAATTCCCATATTTTGAGAGCCAGGCTTGGGACTCTGTAATCTAGCCACTTTGAGCGTGTTGTTTTGTATCTGCCTAAGCGGCGTTTGTACAGAGTTTCACAGTCAGTGTGCGGGACGCCATGTTGGATACGAAGATTCTAGTGGGACCTCATTCTTAGCCTGGAAGCCAGTGCCTGCAAACAGGACAGTGTTTCTCTGACCGAAAAGCAGTAATTAACCTAGTGCCACCTGCTTTGGGGGTCCTGCAACAGAATCAGAGGAATCACTACCTCTTGGCACCTTTAGCCCTTCTGGCTGCTCCCTATGTGGAGGGCGCCATCTTGGATACGGTGGCCACAGCTGGACCTAATTCTTAGCTTGGGAGCCAGAGCCTGCCCACAGGAGAGCGCTTTTCTATCAGAAAAGCAATACTCTACGCAGTGTCGTCTAAGGCTAGGCTCTGTCAGCAGAAGCCAACAGGGCAGTAGCATTGCTGTATTCTGAACTAGGTTGTATCATCTGGAGTTGGATATAGCAGCACTTACTTTGCCAGTTGAGAAGAGGGACCGCTACACCTGAAAACGTAACTGACTTGTGAAGTGGTCAGATACCTTTTGCTTTACATTTTAAGACAGTCTAGAGAAACTTCTGCAGTCCATCCTCACAGTACCTCTTCTAGCCTCTATATACTCACATGGGTCCCAAAAAGCAACAGACACTTGTGGCACACAAGAAATCACCCATGGCTTCAGAAGGCTCCCAAACAAAGCAACCAAGGAGTTTTCCAGATGAGGAAACTTTTATGAAAGCATCAGGAAGTAAATACAAAATGATTAAATGCAGAGCCCTTCTAGACCTTACACAAAATGCAGCAGAACAAAATGAAAAATTAAGCAAGATGTTCAATCTGATGGAACACCAGTATTCTGAAATCCAGCAGATCAAGAACAAAATCAAAGACATAGAAACTTCAATGCAAAGCCAAGAAAACAGAATGAAACAAATAGGAAAAAGAATTTCTGACTTGGAAGACAGAGCTACTGAGGCCAGCATCTATGAGCAGAAATCAGCAAAAAGAAACAAGAAAAATGAAGAAACATTAAGAAGCATGTGGGACTCTATTAAGAGGAACAACCTTCGATTAACTGGAGTCTCTGAACAGGGTGAAACATCTGAGAACACAGAGAGTATCGTTGCTGAGCTGCTGACAGAAAACTTCCCAGAAATCATGAAGGAAGAGAATATAGACATCTCAGATGCATATCATATGCCACCCAATATAGATCTCAAAAGAAAGACTCCAAGACATATTATAATCAAGCTCAACAAAATGAAACATAAGCAGCAACTCCTAAAGGCAACAAGACTCAAAGTAAAGCTAACATTGAGAGGGAAACCCTGTAGGCTCTCTTCAGAATTCTCAGCAGAAACCATGCTGGCATGGAGACAGTGGCATGACACATTCAAAGCCTTGAAGGAGAAGAACTTCCAACCAAGAATTATATATCCTGCAAAACTATCTTTCAAACATGGAAATGAAATTAAGACATTCCCAGATAAACAGAAACTCAGAGACTTTGTAAAAACCAAACCCAAACTACAAGAAATATTGAAAGAAGTCCTTGGCTCTGGCTTAGAAGAACAAAACCACTAACTTTATATTTTAGAACGACTTTACTACTCAAAACTCTACTCAGTTAAGGAAGGCTCCAAAGCCAATCACAGCTTTGATAAGGAAAGAAGCAATCCAGTGATCATCATGAAAACTATGGTGTCATCATATTAAAAAGAGGGATGTACTACAGTTGTTGTAGTCCTTCCAGATGGAGAGGAAGATGACAAGACTGGTAGTAATTAAAATTCAGTTTATATATAGTTTATTAAGGGGGATCATAGATGCAGCTGTAAAGCACAACAAAGATGTATCATATCATTTCAAGAAATGTAGCACAGGAGTCTCAACAACCACAAAACCAGCTCTGCAAAAGGTGAAAAATCAACTCACAAAAAAGAACGTCCCAGAACAGACTAATAAGAACAACAGAGAAAACATCAACATAAAAATAAACACATCACAATGGCAGCACTGAACACATACCTATCAATTACATTCAATGTGAATGGACTGAATGCTCCAGTAAAGAGACATCGAGTGACATCTTGGATCAAAAGACATGACCCATCCATATGTTGTCTACAAGAAATTCACTTGAGACCTAAAGATAGGAACAAACTGAAAATTAAAGGTTGGAAGAATATATATCAAGCTAACAATGAATAAAGAAGAGCAGGGGTGGCAATTCTAATCTCAGACAAAATCAATTTTAATGTCAAATCCACCATCGTGGACAAAGATGGACACTATTTATTGCTGAAAGGTTCAGTGCACAAGCAAGACTTAACTATATTAAATATTTATTCACCTAATGTTAGAGCACCTAAATACGTCGAAGAAACACTGACTACACTCAAAAGAGAGTTAAATGACTCCACCATAATAGTGGGAGACTTCAACACTCCACTCTCAATACTAGAAACTCTGAACTCCACCTTCTCTTAATTACATGCCATAGGATGAGACATTTCCCTCACCTACAAGTTTCAATATGCATTATACAGAAAGGGAAACAAGCACAGGAGATGCTGTAGGAACTCTTCTGGCTCTAACATCTCAGTTTGTAAACCTCCTGATATACAGGATGAGGACATCTTGAGATTAACTCCTTCAACTCCAAAAAACCAAATCAAACCCACGGCCATCGAGGTGATTCCAACCCCCGGCAACCCTATAGTACAGTGCAGAACGGCTCCATAGAGTTTCCAAGGAGTAGCCAGTGGATTCAAACAGCCAACCTTTTAATTAACTGCTGTAGCACTTGATCACGACACCACCAGGGTTTCCTCCTTTGACTCAACAAATCTTGGGGAGATACATTTTTGAATAATAAGAATTGCTACCATTATTCAATGTCTTACATAGAGAGATGATCTTTCTGGCATACTATTAGTGGGCCATGCGTTTTGAGCTCATTTTGCCAACAACGTATAAGAGGATTACACAGATTCAGTGATTAAAAAGTCATAAGTTTGGAAAACCTAGTATATCACTTTCTGGTTCTTAGAATCAAGTTTATTGGACCAGGAACCCTTCTTCTCTTCTGCCAGAGCCTTTGCCCTAATGATGTTGCTGCTAGTGGCTGTTGAGCTGGCTCTGACTCATGAAGACTGCCTCTCTAAAAGAACAAAGGGTTGGCTACTCTTGCGCCATCTTAAGATTGTTGCTATGTTTCAGTCCATTGTAAGACCTGTTGTGTCAATCCATCTCATCGAGGGTTTGCTTCACTTTAGCTAGCCCTCTACTTAACCAAATAGGATGTCCTTGTCGAGCAATTGATCTTTCTTGATGACGTGTCCAAAGTAAGTGACTCTAAGTCTTGTCATCTTTGCTTCTAAGGAACATTCTCACTGTGTTTCTTCTAAGACTGATTTGTTCATTCTTCTAACACTTTGAGGTATGTCTAGTACTCTTTGTCACTGTGGTAATTTATGGATACTAGAAATAAAACTGATTCTTTCTAAAATACCTGTGTTTTCTAATTTTTCTAGAGCAAAAAGTATTGTTTGTGTAACAAAGATAGAAAATAAAATTTTAAAAGAGGGAACAATATGGCTTTTGGAGATGGAAATAATAGCAAAAGATTCTTCAAGAGTTTTTCATCCTAAAAGTCTTGAAAATTTTCTGTGTCCCCCTTGAGTGTGTCACATAGAATATAAGAAAAGAAACTTCTTTTTTCTCTCAGCACAGGTTTCTTGAGGTCTCTGAAAATTAATTTCATCACACAATAAATTTAGGAATCTTTTAAGAAATAGCTAGAGCTGGAAAAATCCCTAGACTAACTCTCATTTTGACAGATGACAGAAGGACCTGAAAGGAGGTGAACTATCTGCAAAGCTAATTAGTGCTGGAACTGGAGTCAGAATGCCCCAAATACACTCTACTACATCCCTAGAGGCCAAAGTAGCTTGCATATATAACAAAATGTCATGGATTGAATTGTGTCCCCCCAAAACTATGTATTTGGTTGGGTCATAACTCCCAGTATTTTAGATTGCTCTCCAGTTTGTGATCTTGCTATGCTCTAAATTCTTATCTCTGCCTGTGGTTAATAGACTGGATTATGTTAAAGGGGATTTGAGTGTGACTGTGACATCATTCCTAAGGTCACCTCCCTGTTGCAATGTAAAAGGAGTTTCCCTGTAGTGTGGTTTGCACCACCTTTTATCCTATCAGAGATAAAAGCAAAGGGAAGCACAGAGACCTCATACCATGGAGTAAGCAACACCGAGAGCAGAGTGCATCCTTTGGACTTGAGGTTCCTGAGCCAACACACTCTCAGACCAAAGAAATACTGATGCAACACAAGGACCTTCCACCAGAGCCAACAGAGAAAATGTGTTCCCTTAGACCCTGCACCCGGCAATGGGACTTCCAGCCCACTGGACTGTGTAAGAATAAACTGTTCTTTGTTAAAGCCATCCACTCATGGTATTTCTGTTAGAGCAGTACCAGATGACTAAGACATAAAACATGCTCAGCAATAAAAGACATATTCATGTAAGAATCATTTTGAACAAAAGTCACGCAATGAAAAAGGTGTAAGATGTCAATCACAGAATCACTTTCTACTCACTTCATTGTACCTTAGTTTCTAAGTCACTTTAGCAGCATTCTTCTTCTTTCTTTTTTTTTTTAATGAGGGGTTAAAAATATCTTATGTTCAGGAATAATAGATAAGTTATAAAAGGAATATATGCCCATCCTATAAAATTTAGAAGCTACAGTTCAACACTAAAAAGAACTTTAAAATTGCCTGAAATTTCATGGGAGCTTTTTTTACCTATATATTATAGTATAAAGATTTATTTTAGAAAAATAACATATACTTCACCAACTTTCTGTAACTTGCTTATTTTGCTGTTGGATGGTTCAACTTTTGGTTTTGATTTGTAAAAGCTCTTTAAGTATAATGAAGGCAAGAATGAGCCATGTTGTGAATACTTTTCCCAGTTTAGTGTTTAGCTTTCTGTTGCTTACAGTTTCTTTATTTTTATATCATAAAATACTAGAAATATATTCCTTTAAGTTTTTGGCCCATTTTCTCATTTACTCTTAGGAAACTTCCTCTTAAAAAAAAAAAAAAACAGTTATCAATCTCCTTTACATTCAACTTCTGGTGCAACTTTTCATTTCTTGTTAGTAAAGTCAACAAAAATCATTCAATATGATTTGAAGCTCAAACATAGCAGTGACCCTGATCTTAAAATGAGAATAATCAATAGTTCTATAAATATGAAGTAAAAACCTGCCTACATAACATTCTGGGGACTAGGGATGAAGTGAGCTGGAGTTAAGAAACACAATCAAAAGATAAAAATGGACTAAAGACAACAGCTACAAAAATGCTATATTGTGTATGATACCAAGCATCAAATATGAGACTGAAACATTTGGCCAAAAACCGTAATATCTGCAGGTATTGAATCTTTCTTTCAATATTAAAATTAAAAAAAAAAAAACCTTGTACTTAGATGTTTGAATTTTCCATTTTGTTTTGTCTCTTGACACTTTATAGACATCTCAGTTTACGTCTACTAACTTAGGAACTTATGTCAGGGACCAGCATGTAGATGGGGACTATGTTTACATTTCTGTCTTCGATTCACAGTTGTAATCAGCTACACACATGCCCTAAACCCATCCTTTGCAGTCAAGTCTATTCTGACTCATAGAAAGCCTATAGAACAGAGTAGAACTACACAATATGATTCCCAAAGCTATAAATCTTTAGGGAAGCAAAATGCCATCTCTTTGTCCCTTGGAGCAGCTGGTGGGTTTGAACTGTCAGTCTTTCAGTTAGCAGCCATATGCCTAACCACTGCACTGTCATACAGGACAGACTAGAACTACCATCATAAGGTTTCCAAGGAGCAGCTGGTAGATTTTAACTGCCAGTCTTTTGGTAAGCAGTCATAGCTTTTAACCACTGTGCTATCAGGGCTCCATATGTGCCCTAGAAAGGTTAATTGAAATGTTTAAAATGTAGGTTCAATAATCAGGACAGGAGATTGGCTTACATCTCAGGTAAAGACAGAGAAGAAGACCCCTAAGATGCAGCCCTCCTCCTTCTGCCCTTTTCTACTTTCTAGAATAATTCCACCCTGACCCCATATTTATACACACCACTGAAGTTCACTGGGTCCTACCACCTTGGAAGACAATGTATTCTATTTGTCCTTTGGAGAGTCTCACCTCCTAGAACAGACTACTCTCTCAGGTAAAAGTTTTGGTAAACACAGTTTTCTCCAGGGAATTTTGGACTCCTTGGAAACCTTGGTGGTATAGTGGCTAAGTGCTATAGCTGCTAACCAAAGGGTTGTCAGTTCGAACCCACCAGATGCTCCTTGGAGACTGTTGTTCTTCAGGGTCACTATGAGCTGCCATCAACTCTATGGCATTGGGTTTGTTGGTTTGGTTTGGTTTGTAAATCAGAAGGCATTTGATTGGGTCGCCACTTAATCTAATTCTTTTTCAGCGTAACATGACTTTTTAACACATTTCTTGAATGCAAACTATTGTATTCGTTAGGAACTGTTAGCATGTCATGGCCTGTTTTCTAGATCTGACAAGGTGATAACATGCTTTAGACAGCCCTTTGCTCTTAACACTTTAAACACCTTTCACTTGTATCAGATGCTAAAATAGTCTGATACAGTTAAAAAGAGAAGAAAAAAGGGTGAAACATTTACATGTACACTAATTTGCTAAAGATGGGTGGACATTATCTTTGCCAGGCCTGGATTTCTGCTCTCCTCTCTTAGTATGTTTCCAAGGAGAAGGGGGAAAAATAAGAAAACATTGCTGCTGAGTTAATTCCAATTCGTAGCACTTCTATAAGACAGGGTAGAATTGCCCCCAGGCTGTAAACATCTGTGGAAACAGACTGCCACTTCTTCAGAGCAGCTGGTGGGGTTGAAGCAGTAACTCTTTGGTTAATAGCCTGGTGCTTAACCACTGCACCATGAGGGAGGGAACCTAACACACTGTTGTCAAGATGATTCCATCTCATAGCAGCTCTATAGGATGGTATAGAACTGCCCTATAGGGTTTCCAAGAAGCAGCTGGTGTGTTTGAACTGCTGACCTTTCAGTTAGCAGCTGTAGCTGTTAACTACCACCGTGCTACCAGAGAGGCTATGTGAAGGGGAAACGCGGAATTTCTTCCTTCTTTGGCTCTTGTTTATATCCAAAGTCACTACCTGATGTAGCTTTCTCCAAAGGCAGAAATTCATTCCTCTTGCTCAGAGTTCCAAAACTCTTTCTTAAACTCCCTGTTGCTCTCAACAATATTCAGACATGTTTTTTTCTGCTGGGTTTGGAGCTACGTTGTCTTGGGCCTCAGGAAGGTGGATGGCGTGGAGATCTTTTTATGTATTTTTTTTTTGTGGCTGTGGACACATTTCAGCCCGGTCTTCCTGGCCCCTGGAAACCTGGCCACATAGTGGTTAAATACTACATCTGCTAACCAAAAGGTCGACAATTCAAATCTACTGGGAACTCCTTGGAAACTCTATGGGACAGTTATACTCTGTTCTATAGGGTTGCTATGAGTTGAAATCAACTCAATGGCACTGGGTTTTGTGTGTGTGTGTGTGTGTGTGTGTGTGTGTGTATGGGTAGGAATTCCTGGCCACCAATATCTTTGCTCTTGTTTTGGTTTGGGGAGGGGCAGAAGCTTACTTTTTTCTTTCAAACTACCTTCAAAAAAGGTCTGGTTTTACTATCACTCACAATTCTTTGGAAGAAAGATTGTGGTCTCATGCGTACTAGCTACAGTGTCTGTACTCATTTGGTGAGTCTCCTGGAGCCGAGAGTCTGTGAAGGCCTCACTGACATGTCTGAGGCTCTGATGGGGATGCCTGGATGGTAGGACCTCTCTTTTCACATAGTCTCCACTATTCGGCAGATTGGTCCTTCTTTCTTCACATGACATTGAAGTGCCAAGAAAGTACACATAGAAGCTTCAAGGCAGCTTCAGGCTTAGAATCCAGAGCTTGTACAACCTTATGTCAGTCATATTCTATTGGCCAAAACAAGTTACAAGGTCAGCCAAGATGAGAGATGGTATACAAATGAAATCCATCTCTTGATGACAGCAATAAGAGCATCATATTGCAAAGAGGTATGAGCTCAAGAAAAGGTTATTCATCGAAGAAGACATCATTCTAACATCCTCTCTCTTGCCCTGTAGACCACCAGCACTGGCTGCCATCAGTTCAGTTCTGACTCATGGCAACCTCACGTTGTCAGAGTAGAGCTGTATTTCCCAAAATTTTCAGTGGCTGATTTTTCAGAATATATTGCCACACCCTTCTTCCAACCCATCTCCGAGAGGGCTGAAATCTCCAAACTTTTGGTTTGCAGCTGAGTACATTAAATTTTTGTACCATCCGATGGCTCCCCATATCATCTAGAATCCCTATTTGCAAATAAGGAAAGCTTTAACAGAGTCTTATAATCCTGCTGATTGGAAACCACAGTAAATTATTACCGCAATGCTTCCAGTGAATCCAGTCTCCCCATATCTACACCTTTGTGTATTCTCCTTCTACACTGATTCTGGGCTTGGCTGTGTGGCTTACTTTGTCCAGTAGATCAGCAAATATAGCACAAGCAGAAAGGGGTTTGATAAGGGTTTGTTCCTTGAGGCTTGTTCTTCTGGAATGCCATCTTGAGACTACCATGCCACCACAAAGAAGCCTGGGATGAAAAGCCAAGTAGAGAAAGGAGCCCAGCTCAACCCAGGGTACAGCAGTTTCAGCAGCTGGATTCAGCCACTCAAGTGACCCCAAAAGAACCAGTAGAACAATTCAGTCAATCCCCAGAATCATGAGACGTAATAAATGTTACTTGTTATAAGACACTGAGTTTGGGAGTACTTTGTTACATTGATACAAAAAACTAAAACATACTCTAGTCTCAGAGTCCTCTACAATTACTGCCAGATTCCAGCCTCCTTACAAAATCATTAACTCATTTCATAATTTCAAATTTATCAGTGTCATGGAATTTCAGAATTTGACAAATTCCAAGATAATACAATCTAGTTGTCTTCAAAATGTCATTTAGCTACAGAAGTATTGTTAAAAACATCTTACTTAGATAATTAAAACAGAAAAGGATATTAAGATAAATTTCTTTTGTAGGTTCAAATTTATAGGGTTTCCCTATTAAGCCAACTAATGAAAACACAATCCCCTTGTCTTTGGTACAAACGTTTAAATCCAGCCTCCTTGATGACCATAAAAGAACTATTTCACTTTCAGCTCACGATGAGTTGACATCTTTTCTTTTGTTAATATGGTATTAAGGAAATCCTTATTTGAGACAGACAAGCAGTTGCAAATGTCAAAGGTTATTTTAGTACTTTCCTTCAAATCTCATGATACCAAGTGATCAGTGGAAACATTATAATTTGCCTGTTCAAAACAATTCAAACTCAGTGTTACAGGCAACTATTAATATGTTGTTTGACGGCCTCCACTGGGTTCATATTGAAAATAAATTATACTTGACTATATAAAGTTAATAGTCTTTGTTGTTGTTGTTTTATGTGTGTGCAATCAAGTTTGTTCTGACTCACTGAGATCCAAGCCAAAATTACTAAAAATCCATCGCTGTTGAATCAATTCCCAGTTCCAAGAGAGCAAAATTGCTCTGTAGGGTTTCTCAGGTTCTAAAAGCCAGATCTTTTCCCTGATGGAGTCACTGATGGAGTCAAATTGCTAATCTTTCAGTTAGCAGCTGCGAATGTCATCATTTCACCACCAGAGTTTAAGCATATAAGTCAAAAAGAAAGTTCAAATGAGATGTCTGTGGTACCCTTAAAGAACCTCAGTGCCTGTCTAGTATTCTTTGGAACTCATTTGCAGAATCACTGTAATGCTTAGCAACTAATTTTGCTTTGTGGTTGAGGTTGTTCAAAACCAAGAGAAGCTGATTGCACATTTCAAAATAATGATTTCTCCCATGTTTACCATGTCAGTGCATCCTCAAAGCCCTTTGCTGGGCTTGTTAAAAACTAATCCTGTTCTTTTTCTTCTATTATTTGTCAACATTTTTTTGTAAAAAACCTAGAAAAAGAAATTGCCTTGCCAAAGAAATGTCACTGTTAGAGTTGAATGATATTTTTAACTCATTTGTGTGAACTGGCAATGTACTTGAAACTTCACTAGGGGTCTGGACTTTGTCAGCCCGGCCAGCAAAATATGCTCTGTTGAAAGCTTCAGTGTACCTTCACCACTGTTTTTTACCAGAGTTGACTGTTCAGTAACAGGAAGCTGTATGCTCCTTATCCTAATTTAATGAATGCTGTGGTTCTAAAAGGGAAGCCTGACAACAGAATAATCTTCACATAAGCTAGATATCTCAGCCACTTGCTTTTGAAGGAATAAAGAGCCCTCCCTGTCTGTCAGTTGTTACTATGGTGACTTGCATGTTGCTATGATGCCGGAAGCTATGCCTCCAGTGTTTCAGATACTAACAGGGTCCCCCACAGTGGACAGGTTTCCACTGAACTTCCAGACTGAAACAGATTAGAAAGGGCTAACAACTTAATTCCCAAAATTAGCCAGCAAAAATTCTGTAGATACAACTGAAAAATTATATATAACACAATGCTGGAAGATGACCCTCCTAGATTGGAGGTCACTCAAAATACACGTTAGCTACTACACTGACAATCATGAATATGGCGCGAGACCAGGTAACATAGTATCCTGCTGTACATGGAGTCGCCATGAGTCAGAATTGACTCAACGGTAGCTACCAACAACAGCAATGACAAGCTAAGAAGGTGGAATAATCTACACGGTCGTTGCTACTCCTCTATAATACTAGGCATCAAAGCACAATAAAAAGAAGCAGATTTTTTCAGATACCGTCAACAGAGAAATACAGCACGAAAATGCAGGAGTTTTCATCTAGAGTGTAGGAAATCTGATATATTAATCTACCCTTGTCTGGGTAGAAGGAAAGGCAGAAGGGAGAATGGCAGGAATTCATTCATTCATTCATTTATTCCTTCAACAAATATTTATGAAGATTCTGCCTATGTGCAGTCACTGAGCACAGCACTGAGGATACAACAATGTATAAAACAGTCATGGTCTACACTCTGTGGGCAATATACAAACAGAAAGACAGAGTGACAAATGTAAGAGCAAAACACCTAGAGGCAAGTTTGGGAACTCTGAGACCAAACTAGGGGGACATCTAGAGAGTGACTGTTAAGGCTTACCTCTAATTCCTGTTTAACTCTCTACTCATACAGACTGTGTGCTGATGGTTGAAAGAAGTAGGTAGATAGATGAGGTCATGATGTCCTGGAGATACACCTCTCTGGATTCCTGGACAGATTCCTTCATAGACTAGTATTGCCTTGAATTCATCATAATTCAGGTTGGGCTTTCATTTGTTGGCATCCTGACAGGCGAATCCATAAGGACACACATATTTTGTCCAAGATCACGGTACTAATGTGTAAACCAGAATGTTATCTATCCACCTATCTCTTATTTATTTGTTTGTTTATTTATTTATTATTTCAAATGAGCAGCCCAGTAACATTGATTACATACTTCATACTGCTTCTTCATTCTGCCTCTACCCAAATTCTTTTATCATCATTAATTTAGCCTCTCTTACCCTTAAAGTTCTGGTCTGTGATTTAGACTAACTGCTTATATTCACATAAATAATTTTTGAAATTTATTTTATTATCATTTTTTATTATGATTTATTGAAAATGTGCATTCCCATACATATTTGAATGCCCACCTATATGCAGCTCCCACTGCTCTCCTTACCCAGTGACAGCACACTCTTCCTCTCCACTCCAAACATGTCTCATCCTCCCAACAATCTCCTATCCCCTCCTCTCCACCCACTCCCTAACCTCCAGTTAGAGGTCAGCAGGACTACATTCTATAGATGCATAGAACCATAAAGTGCACACACGATGTGGTCACTCTGTGTTGCCAAGTCTAATCGATTCCCATCAAAAGAGTTGACCATCATTATGATTTATGGACAGGGGTAGCATCAGGGCCATGGGCCATGCTCCCAGGGGAACTCTGAGGCCCCTGGACCACCAATTGCAGTCTTTTAGTGAAGATCTCAGGGTGCACCTCTTTTTGTTCTTGTGTTGCCAGTGAGACGCAACTTTGTGAGCTCCATCATGGCTATCACTGGTGGTTTCCAGGCAACATCCAGTTTACATAAATAATTCTTTAGAGGAGTGTTATGTTTGAGGTTAACATCTTTATTAAATGGGCTAAACTTTTTGTTCAGTTTAACAATGACTTCATAAGACAGTTTCAATTCAAGGTTTAAAGATATTTTCAGACAGTATGTTCAGGGGTTCCCCTGGCCTCAGTGGGTTGAGAGTGCCAATTTACTAGCTTAAACTAATAAACACAACCATTTGATGAACATAGGCAGAGCTCCTTCAGAAACAAAATTATAATCACAAGAAAGGTGAATCTAGGATGTTTTCCCAACTAAGATACAGTGAGCCTAGCTTCTTTCTTATAGGGCCAGTCCTGCCTATGAGACTGTGTGGTGGTTCTTGAACAATGGAAAACTTGGCAACACAGTGGTTAAGAGGCCTGCTGCTAACCAAAAAGTCAACAGTTCAGATCTACCAGCCATTCCTTGGAAATCCTATGGAGTAGTTCTACCCTGTCCTAGGGTTGTTATGAATTGGAATAGACTTGACAGCAACAGGTTTGGTTTAGTTTTAACCTGGTAGCAGAAAACACTGCCCTTCTACCAGGGTAGGCATAACCAGGCCAGGGTGGTTTCATCCCCTGGGTCAAAGTGATTGTCTCAGGAGTGGGCAGATGACCCACCTTGGCCAATTGGAATCTATTTCCAGAATGTTTTCACTATGGCAAGAAGAGTTGCTGTGAGTTGAAATTGACTTGATGGCAACTTGAGTTTAAGGCTAGAAGGTTGGCTATAGCAGTGAGGATGATGGATGTCCAGGAGGAGAATGTCTGGATGTTGGACTTGTTTGTGGAACTGGGTGGATCATGATGACTATTCACTGGGACAGGAAACTGGAAGAGGGCTGGGTAGAGGGAAGGAGTTGGGAGCCAGGATGTGTCTGCTAAAAGGACAACAGAAGACTCAGGGGAGTTGAGAGTTCAGGATCTAAAAGACACAGAAATAATGGAGCTTCCTAAGGTCCCTGAAACGATCATTCTTCTAAGTGCCTTGATACCTTGGTTTTCGTAAAGTATCACAGAACCTCTTAAGTTCAATCAAGACCCTTCCTAGAGATCAGCTTGGGGTGTTCAAAGTAACCACCTATAAAGATACTTCCTGTCCATGCCTCCCTTGTGGTTTCACTTACATAATAAGGCATTCCTTCAAGAAAACAGTTGTCCTGAATTCCACAGAACAGCAGGAAGTTGTGTGAAACGCCTTGTCTCCTCCTCCCTATCCCCGTCCACTGCACCCAAATGATGCTATTGGCCCAAAGGGAGCTTAAACAGGCCATCCCCAAAGGATTTATGACTCATTCATGCACTTCCAGCAACATGTATGCCCTTGGTACCTTTGAAAGTTTATGGAATATTCCTAATTCTGACTCTGAAGAAGACTGAGGACAGTCTACATTATTAAGATATCTGAATGTAAACCCTAGTGATGTAGTAGTTAAGTGCTGTGGCTGCTGACCAAAACATTTACAATTGGAATACACCATGCACTCCTTGGAAACTCAGTAAGTCAGTTCTACTCTGTTCTAGAGGATCGCTATGAGTCTAAATCAACTCAGTTGCCGTGGGTTTTTTTAATATAAAACGTTGTTTGAAAAAATGTAATCTTACTATGTTCAGGTATAAACAATTTACTCTCACTAGACTAAACTAATAAAGTGTTGCCTGGGAGACTTCCAGAAAGAAGGCTTTGAAGCATGGAAAAATAATTATTTGAGATTATCAGATCAAATTATATGGAAATGAAAATTATGTAAAACATTAGTTTCAAACTGGAACCCTCAGATATTTTAGCGCCTACAGGGCTTTTTGTTTTTGTTTAAGAATGTAAATAAGTTGGCAACACTTAGAAATCCATGAATTTCAGGAGAATATCACAATTTTTAGCTTTTCTTTCAAAATGGAAAAGCAGGGCCCATGTTCGCACATGATGACATTCAGATGAAGGTCCGCTGCAGAGGTGAGAGCTTTTGTGCTCTTCCTAGACACTCTTTGGGGTGTCCCTAACACAGAGGCTGAGCCACTTAGCTGTGTTTTGTGTTTTTTATCACGCATTCATGCACTATTGCTTTTCTTAAGGTCAACATGGTACTGGATGTTTCTTGTACTCATGTGTCTACAAAAACTAAGAAGTTGCAAATAGATCAAGATGGCCATGTATTTTAAGAAAACTGAATGAGAATGTATTTCCTTATGGAAACTGAAATGATTTCTGTGTGTTCATTGTGTGTGCTATATTAAAATTTAGTTTTCTCCAGTTGTTTCCATCATCTACATGATCCTGTAGCCATTTGCATTGTTGCTTAGTTTGGGTCCCCAAATCAGAGCCTGAGACAAGGATTTGGGTAATCCGTGAGGTGGTTCTAGGAATCAACAGTTAATGAATGCGGAGTGTAAGAGATAAGAAAGGATGGATCAACAACCTAAATACAAAATCTAAAACAATAAAGATCAAGGAAGGAAAAACAGGGACAACCCTGGAAGCCCTAGTACATGACGTAAACAAACTACAAAATACTAGTTAAAATGCACAAACACTAAAAGAGAAAATAGATAATGGGAAACTCCTAAAAATCAAACACTTATGCTCATCCAAAAACTTAAAAATGGTAAAAAGCCAACTACAGACCAGAAAAAAAAAAAAAATGGCAACTGCAAATGTAATCAGCTTCTAATCTCCATAATCTACAAGATACTGCAAAATCTCAACAAAGAAAATACAAATAACACAAATAAACAATGGGCAAAGGATATGAAATGGTATTTTACCAAAGACAACATCCAGGTGGCTAACAGATACATAAGAAAAGACTCAAAAATCATTAACCATTAGAGAAATCCAAATCAAAACTAAAATGAAATAATGTCTCAGCCCCAAGAGTTTAGCGTTAATCCAAAAAACACAGAAGAATAAATGTTGGAGTGGCTGTGGGGAGACTTGAACTCCTCTGCACTACTGATGGGAATGTAAAATGGTACAACAACTTTAAAATTCAATTTGACACATTCTTAAAAAGCTAGATATAGAAATACCATATGATCCAGCAATCTCACTTCTTGGAATATATCCTGGAGAAACAAACTCTGTCACAAAAATAGATACATGTACATGAATGTTTATTGCAGCACCATCCACAGTAGCAGAAAGATGGACTCAACCTAGGTGTCCATCAGCAGATAAATGGATAAACTAACTATGGTATATTCACACAATGGAATACTATGCAATGACAAAGAGCAGCAATGATCTTAAACATCTCATAATATGGAATAATGTGGAAGGCATCATACTGGTGAAATTAGTCAATTGCAAACGGACAAATGTTGTATGAGACCACCATCATCCAAACTCAAGAAAAGGTTTAAGGACAGAAGAAAGCAGTCTCTGACGGTTACAAGCCTGGGGAGGGAAGGAGAGGGGCGTTCATGCACTAGATAGCATACGGATTGGGCTAGGCAAAGGGAGTGACAGCACACAGTGAAAGGAAGGTCTGCACTGTTGGCCTATACAAAAAGCTAAGAAGTTTCCTAAACGTAATCCAGCACTTCAAGGAACAGAATGTTAGGGCAGGGTTCTGGGGATCATGGTTTCAGGAGATGTCTAGATCAATAGACATAACAAAATTTACTAAGAAAAGGTTCCACATCCTACTCTGGTGAGTGGTGTCTGGGATCTTAAAAGGTAGCAAGCAGTCATCTAAGATGCATCAATTGGTCCCAACCCACCTGGAACAAAGGAGAATGAAGAATGCCAAAGAGTCAAGGAAAATATTAGCCCAAGAGACAGAAAGGGCTACGTAAACCAGACACTCCACAAACCTGAGACCAGATGAACTAGATGGTACCTGGCCACCACAAATGACTGCCCTCACAGGGACTGCAATAAACAGTCCCTGATGTAGTGTGAGAAAAAATGGGTGTGCAGAACTATAACTCTATTACACGACCAGACCTGATGGTGTGACAGACTGGAGGACCCTGACGGCATGGTCCAGGGACTCTCTGTTACCCAAGGTTGAAACCAGTCCCGAAGTCAACTCTTCAGACAGCACTTGGACTATACTATAAGACATGAACTGATACTGACAAAGAGTGTGCGTCTCAGCTTAAGCAGACACATAAAGCTAACTGAACAGCTCCTGTCCCGAGGCAAGATGAGAGAGTAGAGGGGGTCAGGAGCTGGTTGAATGGACACAGGAGATACACAGCGCAAAGGAAGAATGTGCTGTTACAGGGTGGGGAGAGCTGATGTCAGAGTTGTATAACAGTGTATGTGCCAGGTTTTGTATGACAACTCGACTTGGATTGTAAACTTTCACTTAAAAACACAATAAAGAGAGAGAGAGAAGAAAGGAGGACGAACAATTGGAAAGCTGTGTCATCAAGGTTATACCTGTAAGTAATGAGGTCTTGTTTCTCCCAAGACCTCTGAATGTAAGCAAAATGCCTCCCAGAACTGGCTGCTGAGGGGCAGACCAGTGGGCCACTTATCTATCCACTGGTTCCTGGACATCACAGGTTAAGGCTACCCCAAGAGCCACTAACTACCTTGTACCGACAGTTGTCCTTGCTCCAGGCCTAGTGGGAAACAGAAGATCCCTGGAGCAGAAGGACAGAGATGCCCTGTGCTCACCCGAGGTGGACATCTCAGCACACTGCGCATCTGAGGGGCATGAACCATCCAATGGCTGTTGGTGATGTGGCAAGGGAGGGACAGTAGGTACCCGAGAAATCTGCAGCAGTTGCAAGTCATACAAGCAGAATAGCCACAGCTCTCGTGACCTCTTTGGTAACAGCTTTAACATTTTATACACCCCCACGCCCCATTGAAAACACAAGTAATAGATAGCATAATACAAAAATGTAGAGTTTCTGGGATTGAACTAGCTGTTAGTTGGGACATTTGGAGAAAGTTACTTAAGCTCTCTGACCCTCAGTCTCTTCATCAGTGAATCAGTGATAATAACAACACATGACTTACAGAATAGTATGTAAGTATTACTGTTTTTTTTTTTTTTTTTTTTTTGGTAAATCCTTTCTTCATCATCAATATAAATTTAATCAGTGCTGGAAGCTGAGCCCCCTAGGTTGGAAGGCACTACACAATAGCTGTAACAATGGACACAAACATATCAACTATCATGAAAACAGAGTGGCATCCAGCAATGTTTTGTTCTGTTATGCATAGATTGCCCTTGGTCCTAGCCAAATTAGCAAGAGAGGCAGCAGTATTTTGTAATCTGAGGATTAAATTCAGGGTTGCTGTATTTGTGTTTTTATCCTTGCCTTTCTGAGAAATGTTTGTCTACAGCAGCAGTGCTTCTAAAGTATGAATGTACACACAGACCACCTGATGATCTGATCAAAAAGCAGTCTGTGTTTAGTAGTGCGCTGAATTTCTGCATTTCTAGCAAGCTCCCTCTAGAGATACTGCTGGTCTTTGGATCACACTACAGATAACAAGAAACTGCCTCCAGAAATCAGTCAGATAAAAGGAAAGCCTCACACTAAGCCCTGGGGCAGTATGCTGGGGAGCCAGAGCAAGAGAGGCCATCAAGATACAGGGCTTGGGAAGGGCTCAGTGGCACAGGAATCTGGCTGCTCCTTTTGAGAAGGTTCACTAGCCATGTCAGTGAACTTGTCAATGGAACTGGAAATCAGGCTTTTTTCAGTTCCAGCAAAACTCAGAAAGATGACACAGCTGGATGATCTCCTGATGTCCTCTTCTGATGGGCAGCAAACATTCTTCTAACAGTTCACAAGGCAAAGGTAGCACATTGACTAACTTTCAAATCCAGGGGTGCTGAGGGACATTGCGATCTGGCCTCAAGTGTTCTCATGCTGTCTCCTCACCAGAGTCTGATTTGGAAAATCAAAAGCTCCAGCCAAACCAGAGGAAGTTCCACTGGGGAGAAGGCAAAGCCAACGGACGCTATGGAGAGAAAAACAATTAGATCCAGGCAACTTTTTCTTTCAAGCTTCTTGTTAAGACTTTCTAATCAAAGTCCTTAACAATTGGTGACTCTCCATCCATAAGACCTGACTTACTGACCTCCTTGAGTACTAGGTAATCGAAGAAAATAACTAGTCACTCACATTCTTATATATGCGCCGTGGTAAGTATATAAAAATCACTTTATAGAAGTTTGACTATATCTGATTGATTTCTTACTTGTTCTTGTAGAACTGACTCTGTAGCAGAGAAATTGTTTTCTAACTTCACAAGGAAACAAATCATGTCACAGTTTACGGAGGGCAGGGAGAAACTCCTCTGGCTCTCTCACGATAAACACATTTTTATTATTAGTAAGATATAATTTTAATGAGTTCCACCACAGCTGGTTGGTTCAGACTTGCTTGGTAATGAAGAAAGTAACATAAGCAGCGAAAACGAGCTGTTATTTGTGCATAATTTATTGTGCATTCTTGAGGAAAAGATAAGCAAAGGATTTTCTGAAAGAAAAAGATAGTAGATTGATTATTCATCTAAAAACTGTAGACGGTGGCAAGAATTCAAATTTTGCACCTCCCCATCCTATCCCCAAGGTGGAGCACAAGATAAAAAGTTTGAACACATATCATAAGTTAGCGCAGTTTTGGCAATTCTCAGGATGCATTCCAAACAAATCTTCCCCTGAGAAACTAAAAATTTCACCATTAAAAAAAAAAAATTAACTACAATCTATGTTCAGTAAAATATAAAAAAATGATAAGTACATTTCTTATGATAATGAATTGCTACATGATGTACATATGCGTCTTAGTACTCTCTGGATCAAGAAGCACAACATTAACTCTTCCTTCCTTCCTAAAAGTAGCTACACCTCTGACTTTTTTACTCCATAGATTTCTCTTGCCTGATGGTTGAATTTCAAATGACACCACATAGGATGTGTTCTGATGTGTGTGGCTTCTTTTTTTCAGATTGATTTGTGTTGTTATATGTACCTATAGTTTAATTTTCATGGCTATACAATATTCTCAAAACAGTTTCTTACTTTTCTAACATCCCTGTAGCCTTCAAGCACTTTAATGCCACTACATATCACAGTGAACAAGATTGCAAACCATGTCAGCTCAACGTGGGCAGCAAAAGCTCTCTGACAACTCATCTATTTAATATCCGTCTTAAACCAGTCATAACTTTCCAGTAAAATGCCAGTCATGACACAGGTCAGAGAAATACAATTACAAAAAGAGCTAACGCAGACACCAACTCACCCGCATACCTACTGCTGTAAGGATGTCTTCCGGAAACGATCTGTTGTGTCTGGCATCATGGAAATGTCGAGACTCAGTAGTTTTACGTCAAACAAAGCATTGTTCAAGTGTGCCTCCAAAATGCCTTCAGGATGCACAGTTAGACTCAGGTCCAAAACCTGTCTCTCAGACAGCCACAGAGCCACGTGGACAGGGCCACTGCTTGGAAGAAGGGACCATACGAAGAATGATTTTAGAAAATTGTCAGTAAGCTCAGATATCAGATGTATTTAATTCAGTCCCAGTTTGAATACTCCCCGTGACAAGATTATCATCACCTTTGGAAAACCCACAATGTTTGTAAAGGACTTTAAGTGGCAGGAAATTCTTTGATTTTAACACCAAAATTTGCCCCATAAACTTCTACTTGTCGTCTCTGCACTTGGACAGATTGTCCCATCAGAGTTTCTGATGCCTCGCAGTCAGTGCCTGACTCACTGGGAATCACCTACTCAGTGTTAACAGAATCAATAAACAAAGAGCGTATTTCAAAGACCTTTCCTTTCTTAACTAACTAACACCCCACCAAAGCCTTCAGCTGCCATCCTTCTGGGCGTGAGGAAAGTCAAATCTTTAATTTTCAAAACTCACGTTAAGATCAATGTATATTTTGCTTACTGATGTATCTCAAGCATGTAAATTACTGCTATGTATATTTCAGATATTCATAAATATTTCACACTAGTAAATAACAAAATGCCATTTGTCCCTATCTCTATTCTTTATTTACTAATAGCACAATAGATCTAAACCCTCAAAACTTTGCAGAGAGTTTAGCGCCAAATTAAACATCTAGCTCCTTCGAAAAACCTGACTGAGGATGCGAGCTGCGTAGACACTCCAAATTCCTTAAGGGACAAAATTACTGAACTGAGTGCTCTGGGAACATCTAGGTCAATTGGAATAGCATACTTTATAAGGAAAATGTTCTCCATTTTATTTGGGGAGTAGTATCCGGGGTTTTAAAGGCTTGTAAACAGCCATTTGAGATATTCTACTGGTCTCACTCCATCTGGAGGAAGAGAGAATAAAGAAAATCAAAGACACCAGGGAAAGGTTAGTTCAAACGACTGATGGACCACAATTATTAGAGCCTCTGCCAGAGTGAATCCGGGACAACTAGATGTTGCCTGGTTACCATCCCTGACTCTGACAAGGATCACAGTAGAAGGTCTGGAGGAAGCTGGAGTAAAACACAAAACAAACTTCTAACTCCTCCCTCCAAAAAGACCAGAATATACCTGTACAACAGACACTAGCCAAACTCTGAGAGTACAGAACTCTCACAGCCTTTTATCTCAGCAATGAAGTCACTCCTGAGGTTCACCTTTCAGCCAAAGTTTAGACAGGCCCATGGGCAAGGATAAGAAGGCAGGATGGGACAGGAAATCTGCCAATAGGGAACTCTAGATCAAGAATGACAGAGTACTGTCATGTTGGGGCGTTAGGAACCAATGTCCCCAAATAATATGTGGAATAATTGTTTAATGATAAGCTATTTTGTCCTGTAAGCCTTCATCTAAAGCATAATTAAAAAAAGACAAACAAATAAAAACTTGGCCAAGGTCATGAATATTTAAAGACTAAATGATGTGATAACCATTTATTCTTCCACCGAGTTCTATTCCTGTATCAAGTTGATCAGCTAAAAGTTCCTAGACTACATTACCATATAAATGTCTTCTCAGAACAAGATTAACATAATACCATCTGCTGTTTGGATATGAAATGGTCATAGGAAAATGTTTTTTAAATCTTGTGTAAAATTGCTGTTGAGATTTTCAATTAAGTTGTTAATTGTAAACAAACTTGCAAAATAATTTCTCTTGGAATAACATGCTAAAATAAAGACATAAACAATGTTTGACTGGCCTGGAAAATGGCATGCTTTATTTAATCAGACAACAAAAGCTGTATAATCCATTATGTTTTGTTTTATTTATTTGCTTTCTTGCCTGATTGCCAGGAAATGCAGTGTATAAATCAATGTTCAATTGCAGAAATTATTATAAGTATTAACCCCAAACCAAGCCCACTATCATCAAGTTGTGTCCCACTCATAGTGACCCTATAGGTCAGAGTAGAACTGCCCCATAGAGTTTCCAAGGAGTGACTGGAGGATTTGAACTGCCAACCTTTCAGTTAGCAGATATAGAACTTAGCCCACTACACCACCAAGGTTTCCATTATAAATATTGTTTCTGGTATAAATACCTGCATTGTATTTCAAATATAGCACATCCGATCTTTTTCTCTTGTTTTAGAGATCTGTTTACCTGTTTTAATCATCAGCAGTGAAAATGTATTTCTTGAAGGAGGTTTTTTTTCTTTCTTTTTTGCTACCTTTTGGTTAAACTCTGTCCCTATTTATATATTGTTTTACAACAAATACCAAGGGTCACTCCCTCCCCCCATTTCCTTTTCATTCTGTACCTTTCTGTCAGGCTTTGTGCTCCATCTCAAGAGTTTGGTTTTCTCCCTTGGTGCCGTCCCATCTCCACTTTTAGGAAAACATCAAACAAATTGGTTCAAAATGGAGCTGATACTAGGACAGTCAAATTCACGAAGTCATCCTAGAAAAAGTGCTGCATACCTCATTGCTGAATATCACTACAGTCTCTTTCAAAGTACTCCCCTTGGCAAGCTGTGCATCGATGCCAATGCCTAGTCCACCCTTCTAAACAATTTTGGAACTCTTTTTCTGGAACAGCCATCAGAGCTGTCATGGTATTCTCCTTGATGTCCTGAATGTCTTCAAAATGTCTGTCATCCAGCATTTCCTTTATCTTTAGGGGGCCAGATCAGGTGAGTAGAGAGGGTGTTCCTTTGTTTACTGGCTACAAACTCACTCACAGACAACTAGACAATTAAGTTTGCGAACTGGCCGCTGTGCTACCATGTACAGTGGTTGTTCCTAAAAGAGTTACTAAATTCTTCAACGGTTGGACCGGGCACTGGTGTCGGTGCACATCTTCCCAAGGGGAGTACTGACCATGGTGACACTCAGCAATGAGGTAGGTAGCACTTAGAACAATTAAGTTCGTGGACTTAATTGTCAGACTTCCTAGTGTGCTAGCTATCCTTTCCTAAGTTATGATTCAATCTACTTCCTGAAACAATTATTTCATATCTTTCTATTCTTCTTGAAACTTTGAGAGCCTCTCCCCGTTTCTCACTGTCATACAGCAGAGCCTCTCCCCGTTTCTCACTGTCATACAGCAACCTTGTGTCTTATTTCACTGAGTAGGTAGAAGCTGTCCAAGAGCTCTAACCTTTGACTACAAAATTCACCAACCCACCTGCATAGGCTCCACCACTGTCTGCCTGCCTTCTGATCAAATATATGAATTTTCAAAGCTACAATTCGTTATCTTAACCCTCATACGGCAGTATTCCTAGCTGTCTGTATTTCTCTAGATAACACCAAAAAGCCCATAATCAACAACATGCTTGTTAATCTAGCCTGATTGCATTCATTAAGTATATGGTTAAAGCACAGATACGCTTAAGATACTGGAAAGGTAGAACCCTTTGAGAGATCATAGGTAAATAATTGATCACCAGAGATGATTATTCCATACCCAGAAACTGAGTTTATAGTATTATTGGAGTTGGAAAAAGACCTGTAATTTGAGGAACAGTGATGTCAATGCTCAGTTGACTGATAGACTGTGTTATTATTGTTGATAGGTGCTGTCAAGTCAGTTCCAACTTACAGCAACCCTATGCACAACAGAATGAAACACTGCCCAGTGTTGCCCCATGTCCACAGTCATTTTTATGCTGAAGCCTATCACTGCAGCCACCATGTCAATCCATCTCATCGAGGCTCTTGCTCTTTTTCACTGATGGTCTGCTCTACAAAGCATGATGTCCAACTTCAAGGACTGATCTCTCTTGACAACATGCCCAAAGTATGTAAGATGCACTCTTGCCACCTTGGCTCCCAAGGAGTACCCTGATTGTACTTCTTCCAAAACAGATCTGTTTGTTCTTTTGGTATCCCATGGTGCATTCACTACTTTTCTCCAATACCACAATTCAAAAGCATTAGGTCTTCTGCTGTCTTTCTTGTTCATTTTCCAGTTCTCACATGCATATGATGCCAGTGAAAATACCACAGCTTGGGTCAGGCACACTTTAGTCTTCAAGGTGACATCTTTACTTTTTCATACTGCAAGGTGGTCCCTTGTAGCGGATTTTCCCAGTGCAATAAGTCTTGATTTCTTGACCACTGCTTCCGTGTTGATTGTGGAAACAAGTAAAATGAAATCCTCGACCACCTCAGTCTTTCTCCTTTTATCACGATGTTGCTTACTAGTACAGTTCTTTGTTTTCCTGATGTTGAAGTGCAGTCCATACTGAAGGGTGCAGTCTTTGGTCTTCATCAGTGTTTCAAGTCTTCTTCACTTCCAGCAAGTAAGGCGGTGTCATCTGTGTAAGGCAGGTTGTTAAAGAATCTTCCTCAAATCCCGATGCCTTGTCCTTCTTCATAGAGTCCAGCTTCTCAAATTGTTTGCTTGGTATAGAGATTGAAAAGTTATGGCAAAAAGATAGAACCCTGATGCACACCTTTCCTGACTTAAAACCATGCAGTGTCTCCTTGTTCTGTCATGATTGCCTCTTGATCCATGTACAGATTCCTTAAGAGCACGATTAAGTGTTCCAGAATTCCCATTTTACTCAATGTTAGCTATAATTTGTTATGATCCACGGTCGAATGTCTTTGCATAGTCAATGAAACACAGGTAAACATCTTTCTAGTATTCTCAGCTTTCAGCCAGGATCCATCTGACATCAAGAATGATATTCCTGGTTTTGTATCCTCTTCTGAATCTGACTTGAATTTCTGTCAGTTCCCTATCAATATACTATTGCAGTCGCTTTTGAATGATCCTGAGCAAAATTTTACTTGTGTATGATATTAATGATTTCGTTCAGTAACTTCCACATTCAGTTGGATCACCTTTCTTTGGAATGGGCATAAGTGTGGATCTCTTCCAGTCAGGTGGCCAAGTAGCTGTCTTCCAAATTTCTTGGCATAGATAAAAGAACACTTTTATCTGTTCATTGAAATGCACTGCATCTGTTCATTGAAATATCTCAATTGATATTCCATCAATTTTTGAATCCCTGTTTTTAGCTAATGTCTTCAATGTACCTTTGACTTCCTCCTTCAGTACCACTGGTTCCTGATTATATGCTCCCTCTTCTAATGGCTGAACATCGACCAGTTCTTTCTGGTGTAATGACTCTCTGTATTCCTTTCATCTTCTTTGGGTGCTTCCTGAGTCATTTAATATTTTCCCTGTAGAATCCTTCACTATTGTAACTCAAGGCTTGAATCCTATTTGGTTTCAGAAATAATTGTGTAGTAAATCTATCTAATTCCTTCTCTACCTCCATCTTCCCCCTAGGACATTCTACCATGACACCTGTTGACACTCAGCAACCAAACTGAGTGCCCCATTACTGTGTTCTGGCTGTGTTCCTACTGAACAAGTAGCCAGTAGGTCACAAAAACTAGTCTCTGCTGCTGTCCTCCTGCCCTCCAAACTACAGACCCCTATTGCTGCTCTTTAGCTCCTTCAAGCCAAACTCTGTGCCTCCCCAGACTCTAACAAAAACGATAATCTCAGTAGTTGTCTTAGTCATCTAGGGCTGCCATAACAAAATACCACAACTGAATGATGTGAACAAGTAGAAACTTATTTTTTCACAATTCTAGAGACTGAGTCCAAATCAGGGTATCAGCCATGTTAATTCCATCTAAGAGCTATAAGATAAGAACTATTCCATGCTACTTTTTACGTTCTGGTAGCTGCCAGCAATCCTTGACATTCTTCTGTTGCTTATAGATCCATCTGCCTCTGTCATGCCATGGTGTTTTTCTTCCCTCTATGTGTGACTCTGTTTCTGTTTCTTTCTATAAGACTCAGAAGAGATTAAGATTAGAACCCACCCTATTTCTTTATACCTATTTAACTCAACTGAAAATAGTTGCAAAGAAAAATTCTATTTCTCTAAACAAGATTGTGTTTACTGGTGCAGGGGTAAGACTTCAACATATCTTTTTGACGGAACACAATTCAATCTACAGTAGTAGTATTCATGGAGAAGACAAGAAAAAAACTCAAAGAAGTCCCATGCCCAATCCCAATCTTTCTTTTGTTTATAGGTACCATTCGTATTTTTTACCAGGGCTGTCTAGAAATGAGGGTTCCTGCCTTTGTTGTCTAACTCAAGGAAAGGATATGTGTATTCAGTCACAGGATAAAGACATGCAACAGTAGGAAATCACTTGAGCTGGTAAGGTCTCACTAACTCTCCTAAGCAAAGATTCTACCCTGATGTTTAAAGAAACCAAAACAGCACAACAATTCCAATCAGTAGCCCCAGCCAAAAGTTAATTAAGATTAAGATAGAAATCATTATCTCAAACCTTCTGGAAACAACGTACTCTAAAATCTGCGAATGATGGGGCTTTATAGATCTCCAGCCTTCTCTGCTCCCTGGGTCTATAAAAGGCCTCAATAACACTGCATTTGCATATTCCAGAGTATCACTCCCTTGTACCCATATAAGCAGAGTAATGAATCCACAGAGTTCCCCCTTCTGCAGCACCTCGTCTGAATCATTATCTGTGTGATATATCAACCACCCAAGTGCAAAATAATAAATTTTATTAAGATTTTTCCACAGGTTTAAATGGAGGGAGGATAAACTTAAGAGTATTTTTTTAGCTAGCATTTCTTGAACTTATTATATATTATATTAATTACTTATAATTAATGGACTTTCTAATAATTTTATGAACTCCTAATGTGGACTTCTAAGTTCTTATTAAGGTTAACTGCTGAGAGACAAGAAATTAAAGTGTTTGAAAGTATCATGTCTTAAAGGCATTTCTTTATGTTTCAACTGTTACCATTGTCAGCTGTCATGGAGTTGTCTCAGATTTACGACAATAGCAAATGGAAACATTGCTTGGTCTTGTGTGATCTTCACAATGGATCAATTATTGGTATGCTTCAGTTCATTGTTGCAGTCCCTGAGTTTTGAGTGCCTTCCAACCTAGGGGGCTCATCTTCCAACACTGTATCAGACAGTGTCTGTTCTGATTAGTAGAGTTTTCACTGACAGATTTTCAGAAGTCGATCTCCAGACCTTTCTTCCTAATCTATCTTAGTCTGGAAGCTCAACTGAAACTTTTCATCATGTGTGACTTTGCTGGTATTTGAAATACCAGTGGTATAGCTTACAGCATTGTAGCAACATTTAAGTTACCAAAGTACTACAAACTAACAGATTCTTAAAATACCAAATTGGCTGGCAGTACTACCAAATTAATGAACCAAGAAAACACTCAAAGTAAGTGCTTTGTTTCAGAGACTTGATCAATATTAATATGGAGTATATCCAGACATTGTCTCTAACACAAAGATTTCATAAGAGTATTTTAATGAGTACATTGAATGATAATCATTCTTATGCTTGCTCCATGCTTTATTAAGAAGTATGCTGTGATAGACTTGTTGTTTTGATGTTTCTGTGTTTTTGTTACCATTTTGTGATAGTTGTGTAGTATTTGACCATGACTTAGAGATACTATGGATTGGACTTGATAGCAGTGGTTCTTGTTTTGTTTGGGAATAGTTGCCCCCAAGTCTAGAGACATATAAGTGATGGGGAAACTATTTTAAGACATAGTTACAACCACTCACTCAAATGGCTTATAAAAGCCAGCAGTAATTTTGGCCCATCTGAAATATTTACATAGAAGATCCTAGCAGAAGTGGGGCCAATCCATCCTTTAGTAAAATCCAGAAAGTATGTAAAATGTTTACTGGGAAACCTTAGGATTGTGATAGGGAAACATGAGGAAAGTCACATATAAATGGTTTTGCTAGGAGATCCAGAGGTGCTATGGATGGAAAGATGTAGGTAGAATGTTGGGAATTCTCCTGCTAGTGCCACTGGACATTCCAGTCAATGTTGGACATTTGCTGGAAGGACCTGTATTGTACTGAATGTCAGTATAAACCAAACAGCTTTTCTCCTAGAAGCCCACATAGGAAAGTTTTCCTCTAACAAGAGCCCTAGCAAGGCTATGTACATTGAGTTAAAGGTATGTTTTCTCTTCATCTGTTTCATCCATTAGCCTGAATGCAACCCCATCCTCTGATCTATATGATGTCCCAGGTACGGAAACGGAGAGACGAGTCAGTAACCTGTGCTTCCATATTAACTTGTAATCTGAATTGATAACTAAGGAGATTCTCGTCACTGTCTACTAAAGGGAGACGAATCTAAAATTATGCAAACATCCCCAGGAGATGCTGGCCAAAGCAGGGCTTTCTTGACTCATTTCTAGCACTCAGCATTCAGGGAAATTTTATAAAACCCACAGATTTGTTTTTCTGTCCTTTGCCCAGAATCTCATTGCACCTGACATTTCAGTAGATTTAAAAACCTTGAGGGAGACTGAGTGCTTATTCTAGCTGATATTTACTTCCAAAAAGTCAAGGCTGTGTTTGTGCTCTCTCACTGCTGCACACTAAATAATAGCCTTGTGAAAAGCAGTGAAATCAGATAGAAAATACGACACTTAGTCAATGTGGTGTTAGGGACCAGCAGCACAGCAGCCCAGAGCTGCCCAAACACATCTGCTTAGCTTTTTGACACAGGATGGGCTGAAAGCAGGCGTCAATTCTCTGGGGTCATTTCCTGGGGTTAAAGCCAAGACCACACAGGGATGATGATGGCTGTGACCTCTAAGAATGGGTGGATAGCACTTAGACCCTGCCATGTGCAGGGAGCTCCATACCTCAGCTTCTGAAATCAAATGATTCAGGCTTTAAATCCTGACTCCAACACTCCCAGTTCTGTGACTCGGAATGAGTTGCTCAACCTCTCTAAGCCTCACTTTTTTCATTTAACAATATTATTGGTGCTTGTTGAGTTATTATCAAAATGAATGGAGAAAAATATTTGCATGTATATTGATGATGTTGTTGTTAAACGCTGTTGCGCCAGTTGTCACAGCAACCCCATGTACCACACTATGAAACACTAATTCTGTGCCATGCTAGTAGTCATTGTTATGCTTGAGCCCATTGTTGAGCCACTGTGTCAATCCATCTCATTGAGGGTCTTCTTCTTTTCCCCTTACCATCTACCAAGCATATTGCCTTCTCCAGGACTGATCCCGCCTGACAACATGTCCAAAGTATGCAAGACATAGTCTTTCGATCCTTGCCTCTAAGGAGCATTTTGGTTGCACTTCTTCCAAGATTGATTTGCTCATTCTCTTGGCAGTCCAGAGTACATTTAATACTCTTCTCCAACACCACAATTCAAAGGCATCAACTTTTCTTTGGTTTTTCTTATTAATTGTCCAGCTTTCACATGCATGTGATGAGACTGAAAATACCATGACTTGAGTCAGGTGGACCTTAGACTTCAAAGTGACATCTTTGCTTCTCAACATTTTAAAGAGGTCTTTTGCAGCAGATTTGTCCAATGTAACATGTCTTGATGTCTCGACTGTTGCTTCCATAGGTGTTAATTTTGGGTCCAAGTAAACCAAAATCCTTGATAACCTCAGTCTTTTATCCATTTATCATGATATTGCTTATTGGTCAAGTTGTGAGGATTTTTTTTTTCATTATATTGTGATGTAATCCATACCAATGGCTGTGGTCTTTGATCATTATCAGTTCAGTGCTTCAAGTTCCCTTCATTGTCAAGAAGCAAAGTTGTGTCATCTGCATAACACATGCTGTTAATAAGTTTTCCTCCAATCCTGATGCCCTATAGTCTAGCTTCTCAGATTATTTTCTCAGTTTACAAATTGAATAAGTATGTTGAAAGGATATAATCTTGACATGCACCTTTTCTGACTTTTAACCCTTCATTATTTCCTTGTTTTGTTTGAATAACTCCCGTCTTGACTGATGCAAATTTCCTCATGAGCACAATTAAATGTTCTGGAATTCTCATTCTTTTCAATGTTATCCAAAAAATTTGCTATGATCCATGGAGTCAAATGCCTTTGAATAGTGAATAAAACACAGGTAAACATCTTTCTGGTATTCAATCCACCTGACAACATCAATAATATCCCTGGTTTTACATCCTCTTCTAAATCTGGCAAGAATTTCTGTTAGTTCCCTGTCAATATACTGCTGTAGCTGATTTTGAATTCTTCAACAAAACTTTACTTGCATGTGATAACTAGTGATACTGTTTGATAATTTCCACATTTGGTTGGCTTTCTTTCTTTGGGAATAGGCATACATATAGACCTCTTCTAGTCAGTTGGCCAGGTGACTCTTCCAAGTGTCCTGGCTCAGATGAGTGAATACTTTTATTGCTCTGTCTGTGGAAACATGTAAGTTGGTACCCTTTCATTTCCTGGAACCTTGTTTTAAATTTATGCCTTCAGTGCAGCTTTGACTTCTTCATTCAGTAGTGTTGGTTCCTCATCACATGAAACCTCCTGAAACGGTTAAACACTGACCGATACTTGTTGGTATAGTGACTCTGTGTACTCCTTCCATCTACTTTTGATGTTTCCTGAGTTGTTTAATACTTTCCCCATGGAATCCTTCAATAGAACTTGAGACTTGACTTTTTTCCTGCAGTTCTTGTAGCTTGAGAAATGCAGAGTATGTTTTCTCTTTTTTAGTTTTCTTATATCCAGCTCTTTGCACATGTCATTATAATACTTTGTCTTCTTGAGCCACTCTTTGAAATCTTCACTTCTTTTATTTCATCAGTTCTTTTTGCATAGCTGCTCATCGTTCGAGAGCAACTTTCAAAGTGTCTTCTGACATCCATTTAGGTCTTTTCTTTCTCTCCTGTCTTTTTAATGACCTCTTGATTTCTTCACATATGATGTCCTTAGTGTCATTCCACAACTTGTCTGAGCTTTGGTAATTAGTGTTCAGTGTATCATATTTGCTCTTGAGATGGTCTCTCATACTCATAAGCCATACTTTTGCTCTAGTGTACTTACTCTAATTTTCTTCAGTTTCTGCTTGAACTTGATATGAGCAATTTGTGGTCTGTGCCACAGTCAGTCCTTGTCCTTGTTCCAAGTGATGATATTGAGCGTTTCCATTGCCTCTTTCCACAGATGTATTCGATTTGATTCCTGTGAATTCCATCTGGTAGGATATTTGTGTATGGTCGCTGTTTATGTTGGTGAAAACAGGCATTGTTTCTATCACCAAGGCCATATTTTTCAACTTCCGCATGCCAATTATCAGTAATTATCAATATATCCTGATGACATGTTCAGTCAATTCCAGACTACAGAAGTTGGTAAAAATCTTCAATTTCTTTATCTTTGGCCTTAGCGATTGGCAAGTAAATCTGAATAACAGTCATATTAAATGGACTTCCTTTGCATATATATGCATATTACCCTATCACTTGACAGCACTGTACTTCAGGACAGATCTTGAAATTTTCTTTTCAACAATGAATACAAGGCCATTCCTTTTTAGGTTGTCTTTTCCAGCTTGTAGACCATATAATTGTCTGATTCACAATGGCCAATGCCAGGCCATTACAGCTCACTGATGCTTGGGACATTGATGTTTATGCATTCCATTTCATTTTTGACCATTCTCCTAGATTCATAGTTCATACATAACATGTTCCAATTATTAATGGATGATTGTTGCTGTTTCCTCTCATCAGCAAATGAAGGTCCCCAAAGCTGGCTTCCATCCATGTCATTAAGGTCAACCCTACTTTGAGGAGGCAGCTCTTCTGCAACCATCTTTGTCTGCCTTCCAACCTGAGGGCACTGTATCAGACCATGTTCTGCCTCTATTCATAAGGTTTTCCCTAACTAGTTGCTTTCAGAAGTAGATAGCCAAGTTGTTTTTGTTAGTCTGTCAGTCTGGAAGCTGGCTGAAATCCTGCCCTCCATGAGTGACTGTTGGCATCTGAATACCGGTGGCATAGCTTCTAGCAACACACATGTTCCCAGAGTATGACAAACTGACACGTGAGAGTTGCACATAATAAACACTAAAAAATGTGTATTATTGTTTTTAAAATGAAAACAGATGCAAAATGTTTTATATAAATGCTCCCTGCTAGGCTTGTAGCAACAATTGAGGAAAGAAAAGGGTGAAATGATACTACTTCTCTCAACTTTGAGGTAAGTGTGATAGAGATGAATCTTATCTGTTTACAGTAGTTTATAGTTAGAGACAAACACTAAGTTTAATAGCCTGTGGCTCTAACCTTCTACATTATTAAAATACATGCATTTATATTATTTTTTTTAAAAATCCCATCCAAATGAATGGGAAGAATAGCACTGCATTTATTAAGACTAATCAAGGAATATATGAATAAATTGACAGCTGACTGGATTCCATTCTACCGGAAGTTCTTCTCCAGTCTGCCTCCTCATTAAGGCTAGCTTACTGGACACCGCTTTACAGCTCTCAAAAGGACATTTATTGGTAATCAGTAAACCTGGGTGTCAGTCACTTGGGCAAGTTATTAATCCAAACCTCCATTCTTACATTGTAGATTGGGGATAATAATACTTTCCATGTCTACCTCCTAGATTTTATGTGTCCCTGTCTCAAAAAAGACTATTTAATTGAAAGCTCTTTAGAAATTATGGAAACCATTGTGGCATAGCAGTTAAGTGCTTACGTCTGCTAACCAGAAAATCCACAGTTCAAGTCCACCAGGGACTCCTTGTAAACCCTGTGGGGCAGTTCTACTCTGTCTATCGGGTCACTAAGAGTTGGAATCAACTTGAGGAAAGTGAGTTTGGTTTGTTGTTGTTAGAAACTGTAATGCATATTGATAATCCAAAGTGTTATTACAAATGTAGTATGAACTCAGAGAAAGAAAAAATTAGTTCAAGACCAAATCAGTCCCTTAACTGTAGTAACCTCCCAGTTTACCCCACGTCATAATAAATTAAGCAAGCACTGTGTCTAACAACATGCAGGACAATACCCTGGATGCCATTAAGGCTTATGTTAGTTTCCTAGGGCTGCTGTAATGAATCACAACTTGAGTGGCTTAAAACAACAGAAATCCAGTAAGATATCAGCCAAACCACGTTTCTTCTAAGGTTTTAGGAGAGAATGTGTTCCTTGCTTCTTCCAGCATCTGGTGGCTCCAGACATTCCTTGGCTTTGGACAGCATCATTCAGTCTCTGCCTTCAAGGTCACATTGTCTCTTCATCTTCTGTGTATCTCCTCTGTGTGCCTCTCACAAGAATAGTTGGCATTGGACTTAGGGCCTGGTCAGACAATCCAAGATAATCTCCTCATATTGAGATCCTTAATCATATCTGCAAAGATCCTTTCTCCATCAAATAACAGTCACAATGCTGGCTGTTAGGATGTAGACATCACTTTTAGGCAGAGAGTCTGTTCAGCCCACTATAAGGCTCAGGGAAAAACCAAAGCATGCCTACTGCCACTGAGTAGATTCCCACTCATAGTAATGGTGTAGGACGGAGTAGGGCTGCCCCACAGAGTTTCCAGGGATTGGCTGGTGAATTCAAACTGCTGACCTTTTTGGTTAACAGCTACAGTTCTTAAGCAGTAGGCCACTGGAGCTTCAAGACTCAATTAGGTATTTAAAAGTATTAGTCTGCTGAGGTATAATTTTCTTAACCTATGTAGTGGCGACAATGCATATAGCCTTTACCCTGTTCTACTCTGTTATGATCTAATTCTGACTCTTTATAAGATGAAACAAATAGGATACAGGAGTTCCATTATCAGAAAATGAGTGAAGGGACAATAACTACAAGACAGTACCAGAAAACAAAAGGTTTTTGTGAGTCAGAAAATTGTTTTGTGAAGGACCAGATATTAAATACTTGCAGCACTGTGGACCATATGGTCTGCATCACAGCCACTCCACTCTGTCTTGTAAAGTGAGATCCAGCCAAAGACAGTGCAAACAAATGGGCTTGGCTATGCTCCAGTAAGAAAAGCAGAGCAAGAATTGAGAGGACGAGGCTCGAGAAATTGAAGGTCAAGAGTGACCTTCTCCATCGAGCTTGCCAGCCCAGAGCCAAGCTTTCTGACTCTCTCTAACTCTCTGCTTCCAGGTCCAGGTGCTTCGTGAAGACCAGGACAGTGTCGCACTGCTGCTTCTCATGTACTCCTGATCTGAGTAACAGGGAAAGATGCTCTCATAACTGCTACCTTGGAGGCTGGGTGATTTCTGTGAACTCTTGAGTAATAGGTGATATGTGATGCTGGAAAGCAGAGAAGGCAAAACAGAAAGTCAACTAAAAGAAATATTCTTCCAGAAGCCATTTTTTTCCTCTTGAATTGTTCCTAACATCTATTAACATTAATGGCTTTTAGATGTGGAGCCAATGTACCTCTAAAGTAGAAAAAGATTGCCTTAGGGAGAGCAAGAGTCTAAGAAGGAATCAGAGTTCTAGGACCTTCTTAACTGAGCTTGAACTTTTGCATATATGCCTAATTTAATTTTTCAAGGTCTTTGGGGATATCTTTACAATAATTAAGCTGAACCAAAGATATGTAAATTGAAGAGGAAAATAAGATCTCCCGTTTACTGGATGAGAAACCAAAATAAATTCTTGGCCAGAGATGGCACATACAATGTGAAGTATGAGAAAAGTACATTTATGACCACAAAAGTCCGTGCCTAGGTATACTACATTCCCCACTTCCTGTGTGCCCCTGAATCCTACACTGGTGAGGGAGCAACTGGAATCATTATTATGTATTGAAAAGCAGAGTAGAAACTAGATTGGTACTTGTGTTATTAAGACTTTTTCCATTGTGAAGGAGAGTAATCTAGTTCAAATCAGTATAGACATGCCTTCTATAACCAAAAAGTTCTCAAGAGCACAACTGGCCTTAGGCCCTTCAGGGCCAAGGCATCTTGTGATATATTCAGGTCTCAATCTCTTTCACTGTTGCTTAGAGATGACTGGGTGATGAAAAGAAATCTTACGCATATAGTACCAGAGATTTCACAGTGACAACTGGCACGGCTCCAGATGACCTGGCCCACTTTTCTCTCTGAGCTTATCACTTGCTGCTCTGTCCTGCTTCCTGCAAGTGAGCCACTCTAACATTTCAGGCGTGCTTCAGTCACAAGTCCTTTCTGATAGCTATTCTCTCTGCCTGAAATATCATGTCTCTTCACAAGTGGCATCTGCATTACACACTTTTTGCCAACCTGGCAACTTCTCCTCCACACATGGTTTTCGTAAGCACACTAAGACAACTATTATTTTTTACAAGTTGCTGACTTCAATTTCTATTTCTGATCACATGGAAGTGTTGCCTCAAGCAGTTATTGATTTTGTATTACTTGGAATTTAAGCCAAAAATATTTGCCAGTAGATCAAAAGCCATATACAAAATTAAACTTTTGTTCTTTTCTAATAAAGTGTTGTCCATCATTCTCATGAGTGGAGCAGTGCGGCACCATATTGAAATCAAAGAGTATAAACGCTAGAATGACTACCAAAGTAACATTTTTGGACTATTTTTATACGTACAAGCATGAGATAACAGGAAATGAACAGAATGAAAGATAATTAACAGAACAATATGATTTACTTGTAATATGGAAGGATGGGTGAATGAGGGCAAAATTCAGTTTTGGAAATGTTACAAGACACGTGTGGTACATCCATGAGAGCTCTGTGCTAGAACTGTTTTAGTTAATTTCATCATTTCCACAGTGTTATTTACATGGAATGTTTTTGTTTATTTTGTTTTGTTAGAAAAAAGATGCTATTCTTCTGATTAAAAAAACAAAAAAAAAAATGGATCTGCAGTCACACAGTGTTTAAGAGCTCAGGCTCCTAACCCAAAAAGCCAACATGCTGAATTCGCCAACTGCTCCTTAGAAACCCTATGGTGCAGCTCTGCTCTGCTGTGGGGAATTTCTGCTCTTTGCTATACTTGGTCCCTGGAGATGGACGTGATGCCTCATAAGCATGGGGTCAGTGAAGAAAAAGACGCCCTCAAGGAAATGGATTGACACAGTGGCTGCAACATTGGGCTCAAGCATAACAAGGATCATGAGGATGGCTAGAACTGGGCAGGGTCCCACTCTTCTGCACATAGGGTCACTATCAATTGGAGTTGATCCTGTGGCACCTACAATGCCTTCCATTCATAGTCGCATCTACCATCTTCATTTCTTCAGATTTTTCTCAAATTTTATCTTTCAATGAGGCCTACCCTAAATACACTATTGAAAACTGTTGTCTTCTCTAGCGCTCCACCAGTTCACACCAGCACTACTAGTATCCTTTTTTCTGCTCTATTTTATCCTTTCTATTTACCTGCTTCTACTATACTATGTGATTTGTATCTTGTATTGGTCATTTATTGTCTATCTCCCTCCAAAATCACGTAAACTTGCAAGGGTAGATTTTTTTTCATTGTTCCTGTTCATTGATTCATTTTCAGTGCCCATATAGTAGGTAGACAGGCAAATATATATATATATATTTTTTTTTTAATGAAAAGGTGGAAGGAGATGAATACAGATATTTGTCTTGTTAGCATTATACCTTTGCAGTACACACCTTTGTCCTGAGGCCCCACATCAGTCCCTAGCCCCTACAATCTGGTTGTATATTTTAAAGCCTCCTGTCACGAATACTATTCTTGACTATAATTGTGGCAAACTGCACAATTTGGCAAGAGGTCAAATCCCACTGTAACAACATTCATGGAATGTCCCTTTTCTTTCACTGCCCAAGACCTGTATTGTGCAGAATGCTACTGGAAATAAGTAGGCCATTGGCCAGGGTTTGGAAATAGTTTTGTGGATGGTGGTGTTAAGCTGGTTCAGTGTAACAGCACTGGTTGTCAAAGGGTTTGAAAAAGTTTATACTTAACATTTTTATTTTAGGATAGCTATTCCTAGCAATCTAGCACAGATTCTGGCATCTGTGAAATTTTATACAAAATCTGAACACTGAAGTACTACATTTACAAACAAGCCATAGTTGTGTTCATTCCATCTTACAGATTTAGTTCCACGTGGCTTGTCTCTGACATTTCCTAATTTACAGGATATATATTCCCTAGAGGAATAGGATATTGTTGTCTGTCCATCATCTCAATATCCAGAAGACTAGATCTTCCATTATCGTAAATCTTAATGCTAAGATTAATCTTGTAACATTTTACCCACAAAGTCCCTAAAGATGCCAAGAATAAAATTCTACTGCAATATATTTATACACATATTGGAGTTGGTGCAGGAGTTAGCATAAAGTACATTTATAAAAGCTTAATGCTTTGTGTATATTGATCATGAGTGGCTGGGAGCATGGAGAGAGCCAGAAAACAAACTCTCATGGTCCTTAAGAACCAGAACAAGATGAAGGCACACAGCTTACTCACTCCCCATATTTGAAACATCTGTGTTGTCCAAGTTCTCACTTTTTTCCATAAACAAAGGGAGAACTCCTAAATCACAAGGGTCTTTTGAAAGAGAACTGGCCTTCTTGGAAACATAATGCAGGATGTCCTAAATTTCCCTTAAGTATTTTCAACTCTTTGGGGATATGAGACTAGCTTTCCATCACTGGGGGGCCCAATCTTATTGGTTATAAAGATTGACGCAAATATATGCATACCATATTTTGTTTAAGACATTGTAAGTTATTGTTTACTTCTATATGCTATAGAAACTATGAGTAGTATTTCCTGTTCCCTTAGAATACTTATTTTTATACTTACAGTGTAAGTATAAATTTTTATCATATATTATTCTTATGCATATTTGTGTATATAGGTGAAATATGATGGTTGAGTATTCTTAAAACTTCTTCCCATTCAGAGTCAAATCACATGAATGAATTTTCAACTCAGAGAGCTGGTGATGCAGTACCTACAAAGAATGCTCCTATATTGCCTACAGGTTTCCTGCATTCCTGACACCTGTTGTTTAAACAATGATATTGGTACTTGCTTCATTTTATCGAAGTGTCAACAGGAAGTTTTCAGACAACAGCTAGGACTCATGGTCCTCTGTCAAATGGTCTGTAAACATTTTGTTGATGGTAAAATATATCACCTGCAGTTATCCCTTTAGTTCCATTGAAACTATAACGAAGCAATTCAAGATATATTCTTTGGTTGATGACAATTTTAAGTTTCTAGCAACTACAAAAGGAGCCATATAGACACAGTGGTTAACAGCACAGCTGATAACCAAAAGATAGGAGCTTCAAACTTACCCTGTTGCTCTGAAGAAGAAGGATCTGTCAATCTGCATCTGTACAGAATACAACCTAGAAAACCTAATGAGTCAGTTTACTTTGGCAGGTGAAGTCACTACAAGTCATAATCTATCAACAGTACCTAACAGCAACAATGACATAAACTACAAGGTATGTTCCAATTTCAAATATGTCAAAATGAGAACAAACATGTGTATATATATGTATATATATATACACGTACCTTTTAATCAGTGAAATAAAGTAACTCTCCTATCACTCTATACTATCCTAATCACTTAAATAGACAGATATGAATAACACATCCCACAAACAAGCCAGTCTCTTTTTATTGCTGCTCCATAAAAATCAACATTCTGGGAGATGTTTACTGAATTTTAAAATTTAAATAAAACAGTAATAAAGATGTTTTGAGATCAGTGCAAAAATGGCAAATTATAATTTAAAAGAAGCAAGTATTTCCATAGTCAAATGAGTACACACCTCATTGTATCCAGAATCAATATGAAACTTTTTAGAATCTGTTTCTGAAAATTGCATGTCTCATAAGCATTTGATTTCATTTTCTGAATCATCAGTGTTGATGGAAACCAAGTGAAAATGAAGGGACAATAGAAGAACTTATAAATCCTTAACAAATAATGACAGTTTTAGCCCATTAAGCTTCCATTAACTAAATAACCTCCAACACAGTGAATAATGATGAATTTTGATTGCATCTCAGATTCCTTAGTGCCTTAGTCACTTCATGTTCATTTTAGGCATAAAAGGGGATAAATATAAAATAAATTAAGAGGCTTATCACATTTCTTCAAAACATTCTATAGAATTTTAAGATCATGTTTGCATGGCTAACATCCAGCCTGTCTTTCTGATAAATGTGGTCAAGTTTAAGAGACAAAAGTACCATGGCATGCAAAGGAAAATGAAAACCAAAGACACAAAGAAAATCTTAGCACTAAGGACTAATGGACCACAGGAACCACAACCCACACCCATTTGAGCCCAGAAGAACTAGATGCTACCTGGCTACCACCACTGACCACTCTAAAAAGGTTTACAATAGAGGATTCCAGATAGAGTGGAAGAAAAATGTAGAACAGAATTTTTAAAAAGTCTAGTTGTACTGGTCTGAGAGGGACTGATGGAATCTCAAGGCTATTGCCACCAGACAACCTGCTAACTTAGAAATGAAGCCCCTCCTGGTGTTTTGATGTCTCCATTCAGCCAAAGACTAGACAAGTCTATAAAACAAAAAAATATAACATTTAAGGAACGTGTTTCTTAGATCAATCAAGTATACAAGACCAAATAGGCAATATCTCCCCAAAAGCGAGGATGAGAAGGCAGGACGGGGCAGAAAAACTGAACAAGTGAACACAAACCAGGGTGAGAAGTCAAAGAGTGCTGACACATTGCAGGGGTTTCTACAAATGTCACAAAGCAATTTGTGTATAAATTTTTGTAGGAGAAAGTAATTTGTGATGCAAACTTTCTGAAAATAAAATTGAAAAAAAAAATACTGAGGCACAAGGAATCACTTTTACTGGCCTTTCCAGCCATGGTCCGAATGACTGGGTTGGATTATGCTTGTGGTCCACCAAAGAAATTGAATAATGTATATAACAGAAGTACCACTAGTGGATGACGTTAACAAACAGAAATTTATTATCTCACAGTTTAGGAGTCTAGAAATCTGAATTCAGGGCACCAGCTTCAGGGGAAGATTTTCTGTCTGTGTTGATTCTAGGAGAAGGCCTTTGTCATTGATATTCCCCTGGACTCACGAGCTTCTCAGGTCCAAAGGACACACCCTGCTTTTAGATGTTCTTTCTTGGTGGTATGAGGTCGCTCTCCTCTCTGCTCTATTCTCGCTTGTATATCTCTACAGAGATTGACTCAAGATACAACCTAATCTTGTAGGTTATATCCTGTTTCATTAACAGGACTAACACTAATTCTGCCTCATTAACATTACAGAGTCTAGGATTTATAACATATAGGATAAATGCATCAGATCACAAGATAGAAGACAACTACACAATACTGGTATTCATGGCCTAGCCCAACTGACACACTTCTGGGTGTATACCATTCAATCTATAATAGATAGCTTGACTTTAATGCAAATAAGGTATGTGGGTGGGATTATGCAAATAAGGTATATGGAACCCTAAAGAGTGGAGTTTTGCCATCCCACTAGGCTTAAAATGAGAGCCAATCCCAAAGCAGAGGGGTACCTTACTGCTATCAAGAAAGAAGAGCTAGGGGTAAAATCTGTCCCTTGGATCCAGTATCCCTATGCTGAGAACCTACTGGACAGGAGAGTGAAGAGAGAGAGAGAGAGAGAGAGAGAGAGAGGAGCTGTAACACTAGACATGGAGAGAAATGGAAAGAAGGAGCAACAGAGAAATGATAGCAGCAGTGACAGCAGAACCAGGAGGCCAACAGTCGCTGCAGTGGGCTTCCCGGCCCATGGAGCAGGAGAGCTGAGCGCCTTTGGGCTGAGGCTTACCGGTTGAGTGAGATACCTTGGGCATATGTGAACGGAACTAAAGAGCATCATAACACCTGCCCGAGCAGGTCTGAGGCCAGGCTGAGGAGCCAAGGGGCCCAAGAGCCACAGAGAGGCCTTCCTGCAGGCACAGCGGAGAAGAGGCTGCCCTGAGTGAAGAACTGTATCCTGAGTCATCCCTGATTCTAAGTCATAACCTGTACCTTCCCTGATAAACCCCATAATCATAAGCATTGTCTGTGAATTATGTGTGGCCATTGGCATGAATTACCAAACGTAACATAGAAGTGGAGAGGGCTGTGGGAGGGACAGTTGGTGTTAGAAAAGGTAAAAAAGCTGGAGCGAGGAGGTCTGTCTGACCTCTGCCTCATGAGAATCAGCCTTGATCTGTTGATGTTATGTCTCCTTCCCCCTGGTGAATTTAGAGGAGGTCAGATGCCCCCGATACACTATTTTTATAAGTACTAACAGTTTTATTGAAATTCCTGATCTGAGCTGAATTGGCAAAGGGAACTTTGGTGCAAGAGACATATCACCCAAGTAGAAAAATTTCCCCAAGCCCTGTAGTGCAGTATCACTTATTGCAGTGCTGGAAATAAATGGAAAATATTTATCAACCCATAATTTTTAGTAGCCTGCCTTCCCCACAGGAGTAGGCGTGTAATAAATGAAGTGAAATCCATATTCCTTTCTACTCAACCTGGAATAAAATGTACTGGTATTTGGATGAGCAATAATATCCAAGGATTTCTTCCCCCATAAAAGTTGTAAATCAAGCAAACATCAGACAAAACAACAATGAGCGAAGCAGTATCCCAATACTGGTATTTGTTTCAAATCACTGCAAGTATATTCTCTTCTTCATCTTTCCACATCCTCTGAGTGAATTAAAAATGATTTTGCTTATTTATTTATTTATCTATTTATTGTAGGCAGGGCTGACCCAGAGTAATATGTCATCAGCCAAAACAACTCATCAGTATTGGAAATGCACAGGCTGTGAAACTCCAGTTATGAGTCAGAATCAACTCAGAGGCAATGGGTTTCATAAAGCCATCATTACTCTTATATATTGGATCTTTAACAATCACATGCCACAATATTAGATTCCCAAAACATTGTACTCCAATTCCCCTTTGCTCTTTCCTTGAACTCCGGAAGACCAGGAAAACCAGGCTAAGCTCAGTCATGGGCACCAAAGTTTTAAGTGCCTTTATAGAAGTAGTTTCTCACCCCTTTTATTTTACGGATAAGTAAACTGAAGCTGCAGGAGGCTGAATGTTGCCTAAGACAACGCCTACAAAATACACATTTCTAGGTTCCCTAACAGTGCCCTTGCCTCTTCGTTGTGTATAACAGGTGACAGCTGAAACTCAGAGACAGACATATTGCTGAAGACTTTCATACCTCTAAAGGCCTATCTTGACTCACCTAAAAAACAGAAATGAAATTCTGAGGACATCAGATACTGTTTACCCTAAACGCTGAGAGCCAGAATGCCTCTGAATCAAATTACTCCTAATAAACAATGAACATTAATTCAGTAGTCACTGGCAGTTCCACAGCTCATTACAGACACTAATTAGCTATCTTACACCATATCCCTTCGAGGTAAGGTAAGCATTGTTAGCACGAGCACTGGTGAGGAACCCAGCTACATATCTGATGTATTTGTTGCCTGGTGCCCAAGCTACTAAAGCTCAGAGACGTGTACAAAATCCAGTAACTTTTGCAATAATGGTGGTCTTCTAAGAGCACTGACTTCTAAATATGGTTTTTGGTTTAACATGATGCCTTGACGTTTGTCCAGGACCAACTTTAGGCTATAGTCACGTCCAGCTCATGGCTCTAAGGAGTCAGTGAGCACGTACCCGTCTAGCCCTTACTGTGTGCAATGACTTACAGGGAGGGGCTGGTGGGACAGCAGGAAGGTACTCAAACTGAATCCCGCTTGCCTGGAGCTTCCAATGGAGCCCTGCCTCCATCTGGGTAAGAGAGATAGTAAAGTAGTAAATATGCTTTTATGATCTATTATTACCAACATAGGCCATGAAACACCCAAACATCATTTTCCAAGCATTTGTTATGTGCCTTGAGCTGTCTAGTGCATCAGAAACAACCCTGGTTACATAGTGGTTAAGAGCTACAGCTATTAACAAAAAGGTCAGAAGTTCAAACCCACCAGACACTCCTTGGAAACTACAAGAGGCAGTTTCACCCTGTCCTATAGGGTTGCTATGAGTCAGAATCAACTCAAAAGCAATAGGTTTGGGTTTTGGTTTTTCAGATGACTTACAGTCTGGTAAACAGCCAGCTGCTAGGAGTTTACAGAGAATTGAAGCCAAATCAGAACTCACTGTTTTCAAGTCAGTTCTGAGTCATTGTGACACTTTAGGACAGAATAGAACTGTTCTGTATGATTTCCAAGTGGTAGCTGGTGGATTTAAACTGCTGACTTTTTGATTAGCAGCTAAGCTCTTAACCACAGCACCACCGGAGCTCCACAAAATGTTGTAGAAGTGTGCAAAAGAACCTTAAGAGATGGCCTTTTCCATCAAGAAGCATAATCTATTTGATAACGTGAGACTAGCAGATCAATCAGTTAATGAACCATATAAGACAACCCGTAGAGAAGCGGTAAGCAGTGTAAGCATTGTGATCCTACACTTTTCAAACTTGAGTGTATATTCCATTCCTCTGTGGGTTAATTAAGAATGCAGATTATAATTCTATGGGTATGAAGCAAGGCTTAAGAGTCTGCATTTCTAACAAGCTCTCAACTGAGTACCATGTTACTGGTCCAGGGACCACATTTTGAATAGCCAAGGAGATGTTAGGAGGCAGCAGGAGACTTCCCACTAAGGCTTGGGGAGATGGCAAATGAACTTGGGCTTAAACAGTAAGTGCAACATGGGCATCTCAGAAGGAGACAGACGGCCTCTTAGGTAAGGGGACTACCACGTTAGAAAGAATGATAACAAAAAAGACAAGCGGGACATTGAGGAAATATTCAGTTGATTGTTCTTTTAGTCTGGTCTCACACTAGGGAGTAGAGCAGTAGCGCCTACTGTCTCTGACAGTAGTTCTCAGTTTTCACTGGGCATGAGAAATACAGATGTCTCAGTACCACTGTTAGAGATTTGATTTCATTGGTGATATATCTGAACTTCCAATGTACCTGTTCCAAGTGTGATTGCTAGGTACCATCAAATCAGTTCTGACTCAAAGCATCCCTATGTACAACAGAAAGAAACTCAGCCCATGGGGTCCTGCACCATCCTCACAATGATTTGTATGTTTGAGCCCATTGCTGTAGCCAATGTCAATCCTTCTCACTGAGTGTTTTCCACTTGTCTGATGACCCTCTACCTTACCAAGCATTATGGGTAGAATTATGATCTCCAAAAACATATGTAGCAATTTGGTTGGATCATGATTCCAACTGTCGTGTGGTTGTCCTCTATTTTGTTAAGTGTAATTTTCCTATGTGTTATAAATCCTAACCTCTGCCTGTGGTTAATGGATCAAGATTGGATTACTTTGAAGAGGATTAGGATGGGACTATAACACCCTTACTAAGGTCACATTCCTGATCTAATGTAAAGAGAATGTCTTGGCCATGTGGTGCTGCTATAACAGAAAAACTACAAGTAAATGACTTTAACACAGAGAAATTTATTTCCTCGCTGTAGGCTAAGAGTCCAAATTCAGGGCATCATCTTTATGGGAAGGTGTTCTTTATTGGCACTGGAGGAAGGTCCTTGTCAGTCTTCGCCTGGACTGTGAGCTTCTGAGACATAGAGACCCTGAGTTACACTTACACACCTTGCTCCCAGTTTTCTTGGTGGTGAGAAGTCCCCAACTCTCTGCTTGTTTCCCTGTGCTTTATCTCCCAACAGATTTCTTCCACACAGTCCAAGTTTGTAGGTTGAATCCCACCTCACTAACACAACTGCTGCCTATGCTCCCTCATTAACATCATATTGGCAGGAATTTTACCACCTGGGAAAAATCACACAAAACCAGGGAATCATAGCCCAGCCAAAGTGATGCACATTTTGGGGGGACCCAATTGAGTCCCTGACAGTGAGCTTCCTTTGAGCGTGGCCTGCACTACCTTTCACTTTACAATAGATGAAAGCAAAGGAAAGCAAGCAGAGAGTTGGGGACCTTATGCCACCAAGAAAACAGTGACAGGAGCAAAGTGTGTCCTTTGGACCTGAAGTTCCTGTGCAGAGATGTTCCCAGACAGAACAAGGGATACTGGTAACAAGGACCTTCCTCTAGAGCCTACAGAGACAGGAAAACTTCCCCTGAAGGTGATGCCCTGAATTTGGATGTCTAGCCTACTAGACTGTGAGAGAATAAGTATCTGTTTGTTAAAGCCATCTGTCACAGCAACCTTCAATGACTAAGACACCAAGTGTCACGTCCTTCTTCAGGGACTGGTCCTTCTTGATAATATGTCCAAGATATGTGAGACAAAGTCTTGTCAGCCTCACTTGCAAGTAACACTCTGGCTGTACTTCTTCCAAGACAGACTTGTTCATTCTTCTCGTAGTCCATGGTATATTCAATATTCTTTGTCAACATCACAGTTCAAAGTTGTCAGTTCTCCTTTGGTCTTTTTTATTCATAGTCAGCTTTCTCATGGGTACAAGGCAATTGAAAGTACCATGACCTAAGTGACTTAGTTCATGGTATTTTTAATGGCCTTGTATCCATGAGAAAGCTGAACTATGAAAAATAACATGGCTTATGTCGGAAATCCTGGTGGTATAATGGGTTAAGTGCTACTTCTGCTAATCAAAAGGTCTGCAGTTCAAATCCACCAGGTGCTCCCTGGAAACTCTTGGGGGCAGTTCTACTCTGACCTCTAGGGTCACCATGCATAGGACCTGAGTGACAACGGGTTTTTTTGGTTTGGTTTGGTTTGGTTTTTTTTGGCTTGGGTCAGGTGCTCCTAAGTTCTCAAAGTGGGCTTTTTTTTTTTTTTTTTCTACTGCTTCCACAGGTATTCATTATGGTTTCAAATGAAATTAAATCCTTGACAACTCTATCTTTTCTTCTTTATCACGATGTTGCTTATTGCTCCAGTTGTGAGAGATTTTGTTTTCTTTGTGTTAAGGTGCAATCCATACTAAATGCTCACCATTTTCCCTTTGTTAATCTGTAAAGATGTTAGTCTCTTTCCACAGTTTCTTAGAAGTTTTGGCTGGTTGTTGCAGTTCTTGGGAAAATCTAGGGGAATAGTTGCTAGATTACCTTAATCTGAACATCCCAGTTATTCCAAGTATCCTATAACAAATTATTTCCTCCTTTTAATTTGTCACTCATTTGAAACCAAATCTATGCTCAGTCAACATATCTTCTATGATCTTTCTAGAGAACTCATAAAGTAGCACAATGACTTTCCTTGACCCATAAAAATCCTTGAATACGTATTTTCTTGGGTAACATTTCCCAATGTCTTTTTGATTCTCTAATATGCCATACAGAGCTGGTGGCTCTGTGGTTCAGAGCTAGGCTGCTAGTCAAAAGACTGCTAGTCTGAATCCTCCTTGGAACCCTAGGAGCAGTTCTACTCTGTCCTGTAAGTTCGCTATGAGTTAGAACCCACTTAACAGCAGGTAGTTTAGGGGTTTTTTTGTTTTGTTTTTGCATAAATAACATAAAAAAGACTCATGTAAATTATTTGAAAAGCAAGGATTGGTGAGAAATGTTGGATAAAATATTTCAACAGGAAAAAAATACATAGATCACCAAAGCGCAGCTAAATTCTATCTTGAGATACTCCTTTGTCTCTCTGACTTTATCCAGGCTAACTAATAGTTATGATCTCTTTAAGTTTTGTATGAAATATGCAAGTGCATCAAAATCAGAAAACTAAATCTGTTGCTGTGAAGTCGGTTCCAACTCCTGGCAACCTCATATGTTACACAGTAGAAATGTCCTTGGGATTTCTTGGCTGGAGACACAGTGATTAAGTGCGTTAGAGTCTTGGAAACCCTATGGAGCTTGTCTATACTGTCCTACAAGATCACTGAGTTGGAACCACTCAATGGCAATAGATTTTAATCTTTGCTGTAATCTTCCTCGGCACAGCTGGGAACATCTGAACTGCCAACTCTTCAGTTAGCAGTCAGCACAAACTGTTTACAACAGACACACCCTCATTGTCATTGAGTTGATTCTGACTTACGGTAACCCCATGAGACAGAGTCGAACTGCCCCATAGTGTTCTAATAGCACAGTATAGTATAGTACAGTGCAGTACAGTATAGTATAGTATGGCTATAATCTTTGCAGAAGCAGATTGTCACATCTTTCACTTACGGAGTGGCTAGTGGATTTGATCTGCTTTATGTTAACAACTGAGTGTTTAATCAGTATATAAAAACCAAAAAAGTCACTGCTATCTGGTTGATTCCCCCTCATAGTGACCCTGCCAACAGAATAGAACTGCCTCATAGGATTTCCAAGGAGTGAATGGTGGATTCAAAATGCTAACATTCTGGTCAGCAACTACAGCTTTTGATCACTGTGCAACCTGGATTCCAAGCAGTGTATGTTGTTAGGTGCCGAAGAGTGAGTTCCAACTCAGAGTGACACTATGTATGACAGAACAAAACACTGCTCAATCCTGTACCCCCTTAGTAATCCCTGTTTTGCTTGAATTGTTGTAGCCACTGTATCCATCCATTGTATTACGTGACTTCCACTTTTTTGCTGACCCTCTATGTTACCAAGTATAACATCCTTCTCGAAGGAATGGTCCCTCCTGATACCATGTCTCAAGTATGTGAAACTAAGTCTTACCATGCATGCTTCAAATGAGCATTCTGGCTACACTTCCTCCAAGACAGATTTGTTCATTCTTCTGGCAGTTCATGGTATATTCAATATTCTTCACTAACACCGTAATTCAAAGGCATCTATTCTTGTTTCATCTTTCTTATTCATTGTCCAGCTTTCACATGCATGTGAGGCAATTGAAGATATGATGGCTGGAGTCAGGCATGCCTTAGTCCTTAAAGTGACATCTTGGCTTTTCAACATTTTAAAAGAAGTCTTTTGCAGCAAATTTGCCCAAGTGCAATGCTTCGTTTGATTTCCTAACTACTGTTTAATGGGCATTGATTGTGGATAAATGGTAGTCTTGACAACTTCAATCTTAGTTTATCATGCTGTTGCTTATTGGTCCAGTTGTAAGGATTTCTGTTTTCTTTATGTTGAGGTATAATCCATACTGAAAGCTGTAGTCTTTGATCTCCATCAGTAAGTGCTTCCAAGTCCCTTTCACCATCAGTAAGCAAGAGGTTGTGCCATTTCAGAATGCAGGTTAATAATCTTCCTCTATTCTGATGCTGTATTCCCCTTAAGGTAGTCTTGCTTCTCTGTATGCTGTTTGCTTGATATACAGGTTGGATATGGTGAAAGGATGCAATGTTGATATACATCTTTCCTGACTTTAAACCATGCAGTATCCTCTTTTCTCTTTGAATGAAAGCCTCCTGATTTGTGCACAGGTCCTTCCTGAACACAGTTAAGCATTCTAGAATTCCCCTTCTTCAAAATGTTATCCATAATTTATTATGATCTACACAGTGGAATTGTTTTTGCATAGTCAGTAAAACAGTGGTAAACAGCTTTCTGGTATTCTCAGTTTCAGCCAGGATACATCTGCTATCAGTAATGATATTATTCCTTCCATATTCTCTTCTGAATCCAGCTTGAACTTCTGACTGTGCCCTGTCCATGTACTGCTACAACTGTTCTTGAAGGATCATGAGCAAAATTTTTCTTGCATGTGATATTAGTGATTGTCATGAGATGAATTGTGTCTCCAGGTAAACCGATATTCTGTGATAATATGCGTCAATTTTGCTAGGCCATGATTCCAAGCATTGTTGATTGTCCACCATTTTGCCAACTCAGGTGATTGTCCTATGTCCTGTAAATCCTACCTTTATGACTTTAATGAGGCAGGATTAAGAGTAGTTATGTTAGAGAGTCAAGACTCAATCTACTAGATTAGACTGTTTCTTAAATCCAGATCCTTTGAACTTTAAAAGACAGAAGTAAGTCAAGAGACAGGGGACTTTGTATCCTCCAAGAAAGCAGTGCAGGGAGAATGCCCTTTTGATCCAGTGTTCCTGTTCAGGGAATCTCCTAGAGTGGAGGAAGGCTGGTGACAAGGACCTTCCTCCAGAGCCATCAGAGAGAAAAAGTATGTGCCTCAAGTTGGTGACCTGAATTTGAACTTCTAACCTTCTCAACTGTGAGAGAATAAACATCTGTTTCTTAAGCCCACCCACTCAGAACTTCTGCTACAGTAGCACTAGATAAGTAAGACAGTGAGATTACTCAATAATTTTCTTATTCTGTTGGATCATCTTTCTCAGGAATAAACACAAATAGGGATCTCTTCCATTTGGCAGAGAGCTGTCTGGCATCCATGAATGAACATTTGCAGCACTGCATCCGTTTGTTCAAACTTCTCCGTTGGTATTCTGTCCAATTCTAGAGACTTGTTTTTCAGCAGTTCTTTGCAGACTGGATGCCTTCCTTCAGCACAGTTGGTTCTTAGTTTATGCTGCCTCTGGAAATGGCTGAACATCAACTAATTCTTCTTGGTGCAGTGACTTTGTGTATTCCTGTCATTTTCTTATGATGCTTCCTGAATCATTTGATATTTAATATTTTGTCCATAGAATCTTCACTATTGCAATTCAAGGCTCAAACTTTCAGTTTTTTCAGCTTGTGAAATGCTGAGAATGTTCATTCCTTTTGATTTTACAACTCCATGCTTTGCACATTTATTTCATTATACGATTTCACATTGTCTTCTAAATCCGCCCTTTGAAGTCTTCTGACTATTGTACCTCATCATTGCTTCCTTTTGCTTTAGCTACCCGAAATTCAAGAGTAAGTTTCAGAGTTTCTTCTGCCATTCATTTTCGTCTTTCTTGTCTTCTTAATGACCCCTTGCTTTCCTCACGTATGATGTCCTTAATATCATCCCACAACCTGTCTGGTATTCATCCATTAGTGTTTAATGCATCAAACCTATTCTTGAGGTGGTCCCTGACTTCAGTTGCAATATACTCAAGCTTATACTTTGGCTCTCATCAGCTTGTGATAATTTTCTTCAGTTTCAACTTGAACTTGTATATGAGCAGCTAGCCCCTGGCCTCCTTCTGAGTGATGATATTGAGCTTTTCTACCATCTCTTCCCACAGATGTAGCAGATTTGATTCCTGTGAATTCCACCTCATGAGGTCCATGTGTATAGTCATCATTTATGCTGGTGAAAATGGTATTTGTCATTAAGAACTCTTTGGTCCTGCAAAATTCTATCATGTGACCTCAGGCAACATTTCTACCATGAAGGCTATATTTTCCAACTACTGATACTTCTTGTTCTTAGAAACTCTGGTGGTGTAGTGGTTAAACAGTACTGCTGCTAACCAAAAGGTCAGCAGTTTGAATCTACCAGGTGCTGCTTGGAAACTCTATGGGGTAGTTCTACTCTGTCCTATAGGGTCACTATGAGTTGGAATTGAGTCAACAGCAGCAAGTTTGTTTTGGTTTTTTTGACCCTTTTCCTTTGTTTCTAACTTTAGCATTCCAATCACTAGTAATTATTAATGCATCCTGATTGCATATTTGATCAATTTCAGAAAGCCAAAGTTGGTAACAATCTTCAATTTCTTCATCTTTAGCCTTTGTGGTTGGTACGTAAATTTGAATAATAGTCATATTACTTGATTGCCCTTGTAGAAATATGGATACTGTCTTGTCAACAACAGCATTGTACATCAGGATAGATCTTGAAATGTTCTTTCTGATGATTAATGCAATGCCACTCCTCTTTAAGTTGTCATATCAAGGATAGTAGATCATATATATGATTGTTTGATTCAAAATGACTAATACCAGTTCATTTCAGCTCAGTAAGCCTCAGATGCCAATTTTCTATTTTCCATTTCATTTCTGATGACTTTCAACTTTCCTGGATTCATACATTGTACATTCCACATTCTGATTATCAATGTATGTTTGCAGCAGTTTCTTCGCATATTGAATCATGCTGCATCAGCAAATGAAGGCCCAAAAGCTTGACTCCATACGCATCGAAAGAGGTGACTCTACTTTGAGGAAACAGCTAGTTCTCAAGCATACTTTGGGGTGACTTCCAACCTGATGGGGACATCTTCTGGCACTATATCTACATCCTGCTACTCTTCATAAAGTTTTTACAGGCTATAAACTAAGTAAACTTCCAGGTCCTTTTACCTGGTGTGACTTTGTCTGGAAGATCAGCTAAAACCTGTCTCCCATAGATGACCCTGCTGGTATTTCAATACCAGTGGCATAGCTGCCAACACCACAGCAACATACAGGCCACCATAGTATGATAAACTGACATACGCATGGGGAAGGAAAAGATATTGCTGAAATTACTAAATGGAGGGTCTATATTCTAAATGTGATTTAAAGCACATGTCAAGCTCTATTGTGACAAAATATGTTACAGTATCTTAATCAGCATTATCATGAAACTTGGAGACATGCTAACAAATTGTTTCATATACACAAAACTTTAGAAATTTGTAAAACTTGTAAACCATTATGGTTTTCATTTTAAAGGAGGAAAAGTAGAAGAAAGTGAGTTTCTTTTTTAAAAAAATAGAAATAAGTAACACTGTGATAGTTAAAATTGTGTGCCAACTTGGCTAGATCATAATTTTCAGTGTTTATACATGATTAAAAGTTTATATGATTATGAGCAGTCAGTCAATTGAAAGGGGGTTTCCTTGGGCCTGTGGTCTACATCCAAATATAAGCAGATTTTGTCTGCTCTGAGCCCTGCAGCTGGTTCCTGTTCATTTGACTTCTCGTTCTTGGGACTTGACCTAGCACCTGACCTGCTGATCTTGGGTTCATCACCTTGTGCAGCTACGTGAATCACAGGAAGTCTCGGGGTCTTGCCTGCCAATCTTGGCATTCACTGACTTTCACAGCCTATGAGCAAAAGCTCTACTCTCTGATATGCTAATCTTGGGTTTACCAGCCCTCACAGCTACATGAACCAGGAGAAGTGTGTATCCTGCTCCATGGACTTGGAACATTCAAGACTTTGCAATCCTGTGAGCCATTTACTTGATATAAATCTCTCTCTCTCACTCTCTCTCTATTCCTTAATGGTTTTGCTTCTGTAGAGAACGCCCACTGCATCTTGGCTCTCTAGAGAACCCAGCCTAAGACACTTACTATGCTTACTATATGCCAGGCACTGAGCCAAATGATTTACATATTTTATCCCATTTGACCTTCTCAGCAGTCTGGTGAAAGCGGCACAATTATCAATCTCACTGTATAGATTCAAAAGTAAGCCTTAGCAGACAAGCTGACCAATGTGACCAAAATCAAGTATTTAGTCAGTCATGGACTAGAATCTGATTCCCGGCAGTATGACACCAAAATCCATAATTTAACCAACTTGCTAAGTGAAATAAACAGACACAGAGTTACACACTTTATATTTAAATACCCTTGGGCATACTTGGGGCTCTGCTGGGGAAAGATGTGGCAGCTTGCTTCCATAAAGATTTACAGCCACTCAGATTTATAGACACTCCATAGACATAGTTAAACTCCCTATGGGACCAAATTACTAGGCTGAGAGCTTTGAAGACCATTGTCTCAAGGAACATCTAGCTCTATTGACATAAAGTAGTTCTTAGAGAAAATGTCTTATGTTCTACTTTGAGGAGTAATGCCTGGGTCTTTAAGTCTTGTAAACAGTCATCTAAGACACTCCACTGTCTCACTCTACCTGAAGCAAGAGATGAAGAAAACCAAACACACAAAGGAAAGATTCGTCCAAATGACTGCTGAAACCAAGTACTACAGCCTCCACCAGACTAAGTCTAGCACAACTAGATGGTACCTAGCTACCACCACAGACTGCTCTAACAGGGATCACAACAGAGAGTCCTAGATAGAGCTGGAGAACCAAATTCTGACTCATTAAAAAAAAGAAAAGAAAGACCAGACTTCCTTGTCTGACAGAGACTGGAGAAGCCCTGAGGATATGGCTTGCAGATATCATTTTAACTCAGTAATAAAATCACTCCCGAGATGCATCCCTCAGCCCAAGATTAGATAGCATCATAAAACAAACCAAAGCTAAATGGGCACATTAGCCTAGGTGCAAAGGATCAGAATGCAGGAGGAGATAGCAAAGCTGGGAATAAGGAAATCAGGGTTGCAAAGGGGGGAGTGTTGACATGCTGTGGAGTTAACAACCAGTATCACAAAACAGTATGTATACAAACTGTTTAATGAGAAGCTAGTTCTGTAAACTTCCATTTAAAGTACAGTATTAGAAATTATGAGAAGAAATAAAGCTATAGTCTTGGAAATCCTGTGAGTCAAAATCAACTCAACAGTGGTGGGTTTTAGTTTGGGGCATACTTTTTTTTTTTTTTTTGGTCCAACAGAGAACACAAAATCCATCCAAGTGAGTCTTCATTTAGAAAAGCACTAATCAATAGGAAAGGTTTTCTGCATGTGGATTTTATATGAATTCGTATCAAAGCTGTTATTCAAAAGAAAGGCCTAAGGTCATTTTTTTGAAGTTCATCCTTCCCTTAGCTGAAGACTAAAATATCCTCTAAGACAAGTTTAGAATTCCTAGAACAGCCTGACCTTTAATATTCGTGTCATAACATAAATATCATTTGGTGTCATTATCATACTGTCATTGATATATTTGTGTTATTCATAAGTATCTGTTCATTCATCAGGCAAACATCCTGTAAACAGCTAAATTTACACAGAAAGATGAATAGGATGGAGCTTATTGGATGTTCACCAAAATATCAAGAGGTCCACGGAGAGAAAAGGATGTTACAAAATCTGGTTTGGAGGGCAGCCTTTCAAGGTTGCTATCATTTTATCTCAAATTAAAAAACAAAAACAAAAACAAAAATCTGCTGCTTTTTTTAGGTAGAACATAATACTAAGAACCTGAAAGATAGAGTTCAAAAGAAAAGTATTTTGTTTTAAAATATTCGATAATCAAGAGCTTTTGAGAACAAACATTGCTAACTGTGTCAGCCCCTAGCCTCCCGGGTCTTTTTTTACCAGGTGCAGACAAAGCAAGTCATGCTACAAGCTCAGCCACTGGGTCCAGGAACGAATGAATCTAGAAAAATAGATTTTAGCTACATCTCCATAATCAAGGGCTGTCTGTAAAGAGGCTGCTGCCATTGTGCCTATTTGCAGAGATGAACAGAAGCCTAGCTTCTTATTGCCATTCAGGGACCTGGGCAATCTGGTAGTTCCTCCCAGATATTTGATTCTGAATTGCAGTTTCTCACTGAAACCCTGACATGATTAACTGAAAATCGTAAATTTTATTTCATCTTTCCTTTTGGCTTTTCCAATATGTTTCCCCCAGAGAGATATGACAGGGAGAAATCATACTTCCTCCCCACTCCCATCTCTCACTAGCCAAAGGGAAGGTGAATGGGAATAGTTGCCATGATTGTAACTGTGTGCTTCAGAGACAATGGAACCATGTTCCACAGGGTTTTCAATGGCCATGATTTTTTGCAAGTAGATTGCCAGGACTTTCTTCCGGGGAACCTGGGAATAGATTGTAACCACCAGCCTTTTGGCTAGAAGCCAAACGCTTAGCCATTTGCATCACATAGGAACTTCAACCAAGGAAATAATGTTTATAGCCTGCCTTCAGCAACCAAGAATGTTGTTTTCATTTTCTGAAAGCATAATGATATTATATTACATTATTCTGTCTTTTGAAGTACATGCTTCTCACTGTCCTGGCTAGTATGCTATGTGTGACATCCAGTTGAGATTACTGTGCACCTCTCGACCACTCACTTTCCTCCCATTAATCTCCTCCATCCAGTGCTGGGCTCTGTTTTCCATACTTTTTTGTATCAGCTTGGACACAGCTTCGTAATTTATAATGTTTCCACTACAGCCCAAGAACTATGGCTGAATAGAAGTCCTGCCCAAATATCTTGGGGACGGTCCTCAGGGGTGAATACTAATCTGAATTTCATACAAACTGGAGGCATCTTGTCATTTGGTGACTTAAACTACCAATACTTCCATACACTGGGGAGGCCCCTTCTGTTCTGATTATTCTCACCTGCCCTCGTTCCACAATGGTCTCACCTCCTATCCATCGCAATTCTAGGATCTCACAATATACACTGATGTGGAATACTGCCCCTGTAAGCACCCAGAGAATAACTTGCTTTTGAACTGTTGTGTCCCAGCCCAAATAGGCGGTAAATAAATGCTGAATGGATGGCATTACTAGCTTCTAGTTTAAAAAGAGGTCACAAAAATCCAGTAATTAGCAATAATTTGAAAGGAAACACAAAGAGTTAAAAAGAAAAGTCCAGTTGCTTTAAAATATTTCACAATATTTGTTCTCATTGTCAGGACCTCAGCCTGGTACAAAGGTCCCACCAAGGACCTGAAGAAAATGTCTTACGTGGACTCACAAACCACTTCAGTCACAGACCGTGGAACAGCTGCCAGTTTTCGCCTTGTCATTCCTTCTCTGATGGATATGCCACATCCACCAGATGTCCATTGCTTCTGTTAAATGCTTTTATGGTCCCTACTGCGACCACCACTAATGCATGGCAGCCTCCCACTACCAAGCCACGTGGTGTCCATGTAGAAGTGGGAGAAAACAGAAACAGTGCTGTTCTGTTTGCCAGTATCTGTATGGAGTAGCACTAGTTTAATAACTTTCGGTATTTTTTTTTTCTATTTTCTTTTTCTTCAGCACTTCAACAAGGGTCCCCGAGGTGCTGGGCATGAGGGGAAGATACCAGGCATATCCTGCAGTGACTAAGGCTCTGTCTCAGGGCAGTGTATACTACCCGATTCTTCCTAAAATGAGTCCTTTTGAAAGTCATCCAGAACTTGAGAACTGTGGAGACACCCAGCCAGTTAGTTTACCTTTGTCTAAACCCATGGCCCAGTAACGCTCAAGGAGAACCCCTGATATGTGCCTTCACACTTGGCTAAACATGAAGGTTAAATATTTTATTGCGATTTATATAGACAACATTGTATGTAAGGTTAGTAATACCAAAACTCCAAACTCACTGCTATCAAGTCAATTCCAACTCGTAGTGATTCTGGAGACAAAGCAGAACTGCCCTATAGAGTTTCCAAGGAACACCTCTTGGATTTGAACTGCCAGCCTTCTGGATAGCAGGCATAGCACTTAATAACTACACCACCAGGCTTTCCAGGTTAGGGATACAGTCTAGTAAATGCTAGCTGATATTTTCTCATCCAGCCTTTAGCCTTCTAATCTGCTGTTCCTTATCATCTCCGTTACCTAGCGCTGCTGTAGCAGAAATAACATAAGCCCACGACTTTAACAAACAGAAATTTATTTCCTCACAAGTTAGGAGGCTAGAGGGTCAAATTCAGAGCTCCAGCTCTAGGGAAAGGCTTTCTCTGTCTGTCCGTTCTGGAGGAAGGTCTTTCCTTTTCAACTTCTGCTTACTGGTTCTTTGGAGATCTCCACAAGTCTTGGTATCTATCTTACCCAACCTCTCCTCTGCTCACATGTTTGATTTCTTTCATACCCCAAATAAGACTGACTCAAGATACACCCCACACTAATACTTCTCATTTACATAACAAAGAAAACACATTCCCAGATACAGAGGTTAGCACTTATGATACATATTTCCAGAGCATACATTCAGACAGTAACAAATATATCTACAAACATAATCAGAATATGTGCAAAGAATCAGTTTTTTGTTTTTGTTTTTGTTTTCAAAAACCTAATTTCAACACTTACCTAAAATCTGTAATACAGGATTTGGAAAAACCACCAAATTTATTTTCTTCACCTAATAATCTGATAGTAGAGCATTTTAATGCAAAAAAAAAAAGAAAAATACCAAGAGGAACACCATCTTACCCAAATGTTTGAGTATCTAAGATTGAAGTTTCAGAGCTTTGAAGAAAAGAGATGGAGGTGACATTTTGGGCAGAAGAACTTTCCCTGGCATTTCTTAAATATTACTGTGAACTCAACTCCAACTATAATGAAGAATTTTACCTGTCTTTAAAGTGTTGATCTTTTCAAGTTAGATGACAACTGCTCTTTTGAGTAAAGGTGTTTAACTAGGAAAAATTAAAGGTTTCAGGTTCCAGTAAGATAAGTTTCTATAAAGTTTGCATAGATGAGCAAATAAAGTACAAATACATTGCTTTTTGCCTTTCACCTATCTTCGACAAAAACAATTTAAAAAACCCAGAAAATTAGCCAAATCAAATTTAAATATTCTTTTAAAAATACTAATTAAATTCCTATCCGACTCTACGGCACTTGGCCAAGTTGTTTAACCCCACGTTGTGAGAAAGTAGAGTTCCAAATTAAGGCAAACTTAATTCATTGCTTACAAGACGAATAGACAGTTAAGACAATTAAAAGGAAAAAAATAAAAATCTCTAAAATAACTAAGTATCTTAGGAGCCCTCTCACACAGGCAATAAGTGTGGTGAAGTCTTGACGGATGTTTCAGTTTGGACAGAGATGGAAAATACCCTGAGCGAAAAAAGTCAGTCACAAAAGGACAATTGTCATGACATCATTTTCATTAAAAAAAAAAAAATACCATAAAAAGGAAAATTTATAGAGAAGAAAGTTTTTTAGTGATTACCAGGATAGTAGGAAGGAGGAAAGTAAGATTGATGATAGAAATATCTCACCGATTAAGAGTAAGGTTGCATAGCCAGCTATTGCAATTGCTATCAATAAGTTGTACACCCGTAAAAAGTTGAACTAGCAAAAGTTGTGTGATACATATATTTACCACAACAACCAAAAACAAGAAACATTTGCTTCTGAGGCTGCTTATGTACAACCAAAAACCTCATGGGATTTGATTTGGTTTCGAGGTTTAGGGTCATGATTTCAAACGACATCCCAGTTAATGGGTTTAATAAAGTCTTTAGCGCTTCTATGCTACCTCCTGGTTTGTTACATGGTATCTGGGATCTTAAAAGCTTGACAGTAGCCTTCTAAGGCACAACAGTTGATCTCCACTTAACTGAACCAAGAGAAGAAAAAGAAGAGTCAGGAATAGGAAGAGGATATGGAATGTGTGGCTAATTGCCTCCCTGAAAAACTGTCTGCTTTGCCATGAGTGCAGAATGAAATAGTGCCTGTGTACCATTAGGGAACGTTTTGATCAAAAATTCCATAGAAGAGTTCTAGTCTAAAAAGGGAAAATGTAGAATAGAATTTCAAATTCTCATGAACTCCAGACTTCCTGTAGCCTTGAGAGTTGGATGAATCCTTGAGATTACTGTTCTGAGATAATCTTTAAAATTTAAAGCAAAAATGTCATCTCAAGTCTTCTTAAAACCAAACAGTAGTTTAGATTACCTAGTAAAAAATGTCTGCCTTGATTGTGCTCTTTCAAGAATTTTTGATATGATATCAAACTGACAATAGCAACTACAAAGATTAAGTTCTTATCTAATCTAATAGACTTATTTATGAATTCATGCTACCTAAGGGGAGGAACAACTCAAAAAATGAGAGTGAAAATGGTTACACAACTAGAATAAGGTAGTCAGTGTCACCAGATGGTACATGTAGAAACTGTTGAATTGGTGTATGTTTTGCTGTATATGTGTATTCAGAACAACCACAAAATAAATAAAGGTATAGATACACTTAGGAAACCCTGGTTGCCTACTGGTTAAGAGATGCAGCTGCTAACCCCAAAGGTAGGCAGTTCAAATACACCAGATGCCCCTTGGAAACCCTATAGGGCAGTTCTACTCTGTCCTGTAAGGTCATTACAAGTAGCAACCCACTGGAAGGCAGCAGTTTTTGTGTATGAGTGTGTTTGTGGGTTTTTTGAGGGAGGAGGGTCATTTCAAGAATAAAATTATCTGTGTTAATTTGTTTAAAGCATCCACTACAATATTTCAATAACCCTAAATGTCATTTTGAGGTTTTGTTAAATACTGAACTGGACACTGGGTTCTGGGTGGTACAGATAGTTAAGTGCCTGACTGTCAAAAGCTGTAGTCTTTGATCCTCTTCAGAAAGTGCTTCAAGTCCTCTTCACTTTCAGCAAGCAAGATTGGATCATACACATAGCAGGTTGTCAACGAATCTTCTTCCAATCCCAATGTGCCATTCTTCTTCAATAATCCACCTTCTCAGATTATTTGCTTGACATGCAAACTGAGTAACTTCAGTGAAAGAATACAACTCTGGCATACACCTTTAACGACTTTACAGAGCTATATAGAAAATAAAAGAGAAAAAGTAAACTCACACACAGTTAAGTTGCTTTTGGATTTCTTCTTCTTCTTCTCTTCTTCTTTTTAACACTTCAAATCATGCAACAAGGTACAGAGCCATGTTTAAATTACCTACTGAGCAAGCAGTGTTCCTGCAAGGTCTCAGCATTGATACAGCCTACAGTTTATGTTTCTCCATCTTCCTTTCTTTCCATTAATATGAGGGAGAGTCAAGTGCTTTGGTGAGTATGCTTGGAGAGGTAGGTCAACTTCTGTTGACCCACTCAACTAACAAAAACTTCTCTTAAACACAAGCAGCCCTGTTGTGGCAGTGGTTAATAGCTCAGCTGCAAGCCAAAAGTTCAAGAGTTTGAATCCACCAAACATTCCTTGGAAACTCTATGGGAAAGTTCTACTCTGTCCTGTAGGGCTGCTATGAGTCAAAATCAACTCAGTGGTAATGGGTTTGGGTTCTGTTTTTCGGGATTTTTTTTTTTTTTTTTTTGGTTCTTAAGAACAAGAGCTTTTGTGTCAAGCGAAACCGCTCATCCATTTTCTCTTCTGATCCTATAAAGAAAACTCTTTCATTTCTGTACTGCACAAAGCATATTATTGATGACAGCCTAGAACTCCTGTTAAACCTTAAGATACTAGAAATTATGAAAAAATAACTCATCTTTTTCTGCAGGCTTGGATTCTCTAAAACTTAACTCACAATGAGAGCTCCAATTAGAGGGGAGGGTGACTGTCCTGTGACTCATCACAGGAGGGTGAGCAGGTTGTCTCCTTTGTGTGGGACATAGCTTCTGCAAGGCACTGTAAGTACGTTTGTGCAGAGCTGCTTTCAGATTGTAAGATATATAAATGACACTCGTCCATCTCTAATGAAAGGAATTCTTCCTACCACTGCTCACCAGGCTTTGAATCCAGGCTTTGGTATGCTCAGCTCTATTTTCAGTAACACCAATTCTTTGAACATAGCCACTAACTATCCTGAAAGCAGATCTCAGAATGGGCACTTTTCTCAGTCTCACTGTAACCCTGCACCTTTCTTCAGATCTTGATGAGACCAGCCTTGCCCCTTTCTAACAGCTATAGGAAAGAGGAAGAGCAGTCACTGATGAAATGTTAGGGGGGTCATGTTGGAAATGCCTGGTCTGTATGCCTGCAGTGGCCTTAATGAGATCCTTTTTTCTTTCTGTTGAATAGTTAGACACTTCTTATTGGGGGGAAGTTTTTTGTTGTCAGCTAAGATACATTTTTTTTCCCTTATACCATAGAACTTTTGAAATATAATACACAATGAAAACGTGGCAAAAGACAAAGAGTAGAAATCCAAAAATGGAATTCCAACCTGGCTCTAGTAGCCAAATTGGCCTCCGATTCTGTATCATAAAACGAGGAAGTCCATTCTTGCTCTCAGTCTGCCAAACAAATCTTTATTGAGTCTCTGTTATATATCAGGAAACTCCAGTGGCATACTGGTTAAGAGCTACCGTTGCTAATCAAAATTTCAACAGGTATCAGTTTTTGGTTTTAGTAATGTATCAGGAACTGTAGAAGGGATGTAAACAGAGAAAGTCCATATAGCCCTGACCCCAAAAAACACACAGATTCATGGGACCAGTAAATACACAGGTACCTGGATATAAAGACATAGTGTGATAATCGACTTTAACACAGAGAACTAGGAGACAAACACCATATACGAGGGCCGGCAATTAAGTCCACAAACCTAATTTTTCTAAGTGCTGCATACCTCACTGGTGAATGTCACTGTGGTCACCTTTGAAGTACTCCTCTTAGGAAGCTATGCACCAATGTCAGTACCTAGTCCATCCTTCAGAAGAATTTTGGAACTCTTTCTGGAATGGCCATTGAGCATGGCGGCAAGGTGGGAGTTTCACAGACTTAATTGTGTAGTTGTCTGTGAGGGAGTTTTTAGCCAATAAACAAATAACTGTATTGGAACACCCTCTGCTCACCTGATCTAGCATCCAATGTCATCTTTCTTTACCCAAAGATAAAGGATGTATTGAAAGGAAGTCATCTGGATGACATTCAGGGCTTCAAGGGTAATATGACAGTTCTGATGGCCATTCCAGAAAAAGAGTTCCAAAACTGCTTTGAAGGGTGAGCTAGGCACTGGCATCAGCGCATAGCTTCCCAAGCTGGTCACCCTTCACATGTAACCATAGTGATATTCAGCAATGAGGTATGCAGCGCTTTTTCTAGGATGAATTTGTGAACTGGATTGGAAGTCCTTGTGTTATTAATAAGGGAGACCCCGAATAGTGCAAATTGTTAAGCATTTATCTAGTAACCAAGAGGGTGACAGTTTGAATCTACCCAGAGATGCTTTGAAGAAAAGCCTGGTGATCTACTTCCAAAAAATACAGCCATTGAAAATCTTATGGAGCACAGTTCTACACTGAAACACATGAGGTTGTTGTGTGCCAGAATCTAATCACTGGCAACTGTTTTTTAAAATTACTTTTTATTTTTTTGGTTTAGTCTTGATCATTAGTATTACTATAAAGATAAAACCTCATTTACGCCATTAATATCAAGATTTCCACCATAAAAAAACCCCAAATACCAAATCTGTTGCCATCGAGCCAATTCTGACTCATAGCAACCTTATCAGACAGGGTAGAACTGTCCATAGAGTTTTCAAGGAGCGACTGGTGAACTCAAACTGCCGACTTTTTGGCTGCCAGTAGTAGCACTTGACCACTATGCCACCAGGGTTTTTGTTTGCACTGTAGATAAACTTAATGTGGAATTCCAAGTTTACAGACATCTTTGGTGAAGCATAAATACCTCTTATTTTAGTGTTATAAGAGAATCAAACTTTCTAAAGTGTGAAGATTAGCTCTTGGGGGCTTACATAAATACATGAGTTTTCTTTTACCCCTTATGTTCCTTGGCAAATTGTCTGAAGACAATTGAAAAGTTGGAAAATGTAGTCAGGATATATCATAATAGGATGCAGTTAAAGTTGTTTAAAACTAGAAAGTATATGAGATGTTCTGCTTTTAAATCAGACCCACACAGTTCTAATGTAAACTTGTCTATCAATTCACATAATTTTCAGACTGACCCTTCTAGCACTGTATCATAAAAGATACTGGTCTTTTTTTAATACTTTAATTGTAATACATTACAATTCTATGTTTTGTAAAACTTTTACCTAAAACTTCTGCTATTTAATTTTAAGTTAGAAATCCCAATTGTAAAATGGAGTTAAGTATTCCATATCCCTAATTCTCAGATTTACATTGTGCTGCCACTGTATTTATCACTCAGAGAGCAAAACAAAACAAAACAAAATACATTTTCAAATGTTAAATGAACAGTATATTTTCCAGTTTTATTTTGCAAAATGTGTTTTGCTATTATTACCTTTTGACATGTAAATGGATGCTACTACTACCACACCACCCCCAAATCCACCCAGCTAGAATAAATTTTTTGGCAGGAAAAAAAAAAAAGTTAAACCTAGTGTTTTTCTACAACATAGGCTTTTGCTGTTAGATAAAATGTTGAACTTTTTTATTCTTTTTTAAGAGTTCAGTTGCAGATCCAAGCTTCTTTTTAATTATTTGAGATATTGCTTGTTCTTTTAACTTCAAGTTAAATTTCCCTTTTTGAGTTCAACAATCTGTTGGTGGGGAGACAAGGAAAAGACCAAAGAAGGTGAGGAGACAAGCGACGTGCAAGGGGAAGAGAAGGCAAAGAGAAGAATTGCTTTAAAGCATATTGGGTACATTTATAGCTATTCAGTTTAGACATTTGATGTCACCCTGCCATCTAGCTAAAACAAATAAATAAGCCGCATTCTGCCAAAACTTTCCAATACAAATTAGCCACATTTCACATGTAAACACATGCATCTTAATTGCTTGTTTAGAAGGTTCTTCTGCAAGTGACAGGTTTGGAGAGCACACATTCAAAGTGTTCCAGACCAGCCTTTTCGTTTCAGATGATAAAATTCTTTTATCTGTAAGCCAGTACAAGGGGAATCACAGCTGCTGAAACTTCAACATCTACTCAATGTCTCTCGCTAAATTAAGATTCTTTGTTAAACCAGCAATAATTTCTCTATTTCTTGGCTCTTTATAATCTAGGTTTACTGTTAAGAAAGAGAGTTTCTCGAGGGGAGGGTTAACCATCAGGTGATGTACCCGTGGGTTTGCAGTAAGCAAGGCACATATGAACTTCATTGTGTTTGCTTACTAATCAAACACGTGGTCAAATCCACGTGAAATTGTGTCCTGGAGATGAGTAAGCAAAGTGAGCTAGTCCATGTCTTGCTTATTGGGTAATCTATTCCTGGAGTTACTTCATTTTAATCTCTTTCTCATTGCCCAGAATTCAAGGACTTGAAAGTGGATGAGTTAATTTCAGTAAATAGACATATTTCTGGGAAGACCATTTTTGGTTGATTTACTGGAGGTGGGGCAGCCATTATTTCTAGAAGAAACCTCTTCAAGACTCTGATAATTCTTTGAAAGCGTCATGTGAACAGAGACAGTCTGAGACATAATTTTCTGGCATCTTTAGAGAGAAATCTCATGAAAGCTTGATATAGGGGTGATTTCAAGTTCAGAAACAACATATAAAGTTGTCTGTGGTTATTCTGTGTGCTCACTTTTCCATTTGCCACGTTTTGTTGTTGTTTTTTTGTTTGTGTGTGTGTTTTTACCATAGGTACATTTTCCTGATGACGGTTCCATAAAAGTTCTGGGGTGTATTCCTTCTCCAAAGTGTGAGGGTTGGTTGTTAGTTTTGGGGGGCTTTTAATGAATACTGAAGTTTTGTTTTTCCCCTTTTATGGTCCTTAGTGAAGTTTTAAACCTCTTCTGAGTATCAGTTAATTCCCATTTTACATATGAGAACACTGAGACATACATATTATCTTTTCCATGGCTAGGCAAGTTATAAGTGATGGCGCTGCTTGTAAATTGAGCCAGTACAACTCCAGAAAAGAGTGACCAGTGGATTTGAATGACTGAACTTAGAGTTGGCATTCCACCACTTAACAAGGGCCTCACTCTTAAATATCAGTAGATAACCAAAGATCACCAGATATTTGAGGAAATACACAAGGCTGAAAGACAAATATAAAGACAAAAAAAAAATAAAATCAATATTCAAAGAAGGTAAGAACTTCAAAAGTATGAATATTCTCAATGGTAATGGAACATACACATCCATAAAGCAAAAGCAGGGTGCTATGCAAAAAGAATCATCATACCAACCAATATGAAATCTGTATACAATCCAATAGAAGAAAGTACTAAGATTATAAATAAGCAATAAGGAAAAAGGGGGTGGGGTAGATATAAATGACTAATCTTACCAGTAGTTAGGGAAATGAAAATCAATCCACTCTTTAATACAACTTCACAATCATTAAAGTGGCAAAATTTTAAAGCCTGACAATACTAAGTGCTGACAAAGGATATGCATTGATGAAAGTTCTGGTAGCGAGAAGGTAAATTTTGAAATCAATATCTTGTCAAGTTGGAGGCAAACAAATCCTATGACCAGCAATTCCACTGTTAAGAATGAATGCCAAAAAAAACTCAAACACGTACTCAAAAGCCTTGTATAAGAATGTTCACAGTCACGTGAAATAATAAAAAAACTGAAACAACCTAAATGTCCATCAACAGAAGAACGGTTCAGTAAGCTGCAGTACACGCATACAGTGGAAACTGTGAAAAAGAGTAAATGAGAACTATATATCAACATGAAGAAGCCTTGAAAACACCATTAAAAAAATCAAAAACTCATTGCCATCTAGTCAATTGACTGTGAAGTAAGTCACGTGTCAAATAGAAATGGCTGTAACCAGATTAGACCAGCCTGTGGTGCTTCCTCTTTAAATTATAAACCTACCTTTACTGGCATTTTCCAAACCCACATTTTCTTGAAACCTGTTCATAGCAAAGCCAAGAACCTTGGTTACTTATCCACTCCAGGTGGCAGGAAAGGTCTCTGAACATGCCCAGCAGGCACTGACAAAAGCCTCTTTTGCAGGCAAAGCACCAGTTACATACAGTCAGTCAAAGAGACCCTGCGTAAACCAACCAGGAAGCATGTGTTCCCTTGAGTCAAGCCATTTGACCCTCCTTTAACTGAAAACTTTTCGGCCTTGCAGAGGAGAGGAAGTTTTACAAGTCTTCATGACACTCATTGAATTGGATAGGAAAATACTTCCATCATTAATCTCATTTGTGCATCTCAATTGAAATGTCATACAAATTTAAAGTCAACTGAATAGATTGAAAAATAAATGTAAAAACAGGGAATTCTGCATCCTAGGTCTTGACACTGGAGGCAGGAAATGCCACTATTTTTCTTTGTACCCCTGTGACTCACCCAGGTGCCTGGGTGGCACAGATGGTTTGTGCTGAACTATTAACCACAAAGTAAGCTGTTTAAATCCACCCAGAGACAACACATTTAAAAAGGTATGGTGATTTGTTTCTGCAGAGATTATGACCAGGAAAACTCTATGGAGCAGTTGTACTTTGTAACATATAGGGTTACCATTAGTCAGAATCAAGAATAAGGGGTTGTTATTTTGGTGCCTTGCCCAGTGCCTAATGTGGAAGAGTGCCCCCCAAAACCCCTTCATTTACTGTAATCACACATGTTGATGTCTTTCCATCCTTGGTGGCTGAAACACCAGAAGGCCCTATGAGTTAGATTTGGTGGTAGGATTGGCTGATGAAAAGTGTTGAAAGAGGTGTCTTTTTTGAAAATCACTTCTCTGGCTGATGGAAGTGCTAAAACATAATAAAAACAGTCCTTATAAAATGTTTGAATATTAGGAAACCAAAACAATCTGTCTACTGACTTCATTTTCCAAAGGCAACAATCCAATGACAGCTCTTAGACTCTTATTTCACAACTTTTCATCTTTCTGTTCTTGTTGTTGGAACTTTGGAAAGAAACAATGAATTTTAATAAGCAAAATAAAAGATGAATGATTTCAGTTTGAAATCTTACAAATGGTTTGGAACATAAAAAGGCTGACATTGCAAGCCCATTAAGGAAAAGAATATTAGAACCGGTGAATATACTACCATCCCCCAGCATATGCTATTTGTAAATATTTATTGACTTCCTACCAGGCACTGTACTGAGCACAAGGCATTGTGTTAGTTTTCCAGGAAATATGAGAAACACTGAGACGACACTAGCAAACAAGCCAAAAGACCCACAGAGGAAAGATGTAACAAATCTACTTCCTCCAGTCTTTCGTGCCATTGCTGAATAGACCCCTGCCCTCCAAAGCAGCTAACTTGATGCCACAACAACAATACACTGATGAACCATTCTGACTCTGGAGCTTCTTTTGATCTTAGTCTCCATATCTCCAGTAACAAAGTCAGACAAGGAGCCCCAGTGGCACAGTGGTTAAGCGCTCGGCTGATAACTGAAAGTCTGGTAGTGTCAACCCACCAGCTGCTCCTCTGAAGACTGATATGGCAGTCTGCTTCCATAAAAATTAACACCTCCCCCCGGAAGTGCACTCATATCAAGTCAATTCTGTCTCATAGCCATAGGACAGAGTAGAACTTCCCATAGGTTTCCAAGGAGTGGCTGGTACATTCAAACTGCCAATCTTTTGGTTATCAGCCAAACTGTTAACCAATGGGACAGCAGCACTCTTCATAAAGATTGCTACCTTGGAAACTTGTTGGGGTAGTTCCACTTGGCCCTATAGGGTCACTATGGGTTGGAACTGACTACATGGAAATAGGTTGGGTTTATTATTTAAATGCAGGTTGCGACATTTGACTCTTCAGTGCGTGTGTTTTCCAGGCATTGTGCAGGCATCTCCTCCTTTCCGGTTAGTATCCCTGCACCTGTCTTTCCGTTCTCTCCCTTGTTTACCAGGCTGAGCCCAGAAAAGTGGTATAGGGAATCAGGGTTGAGCTGGGGTTCCCCATGAGCTTGTTGTTGCTCAAAACCAATTCCTCTGCCCCTCCAAGCACCTGATGAAGTACAGCCCTCGCACTACTTCCCCTTTTTCCCAAGAGACTGAACCCCTTGATGAAGAGGGGCCAGGAGCTGGTCTGGCAGCAACATCAGAGTCTAGTATGATGGGCTTCTGAAGGCACTCAAGTGAAGGCAAAAGAGCTGGTATGTGGAGTTATTCATGGTCATCTTGAATTCTAGCTCTAGTTTTTACTAGTTGTGTAACTCTCAGCACTTCAACTGAGCTCTCCGAGACACAATGTTCTTCATCCATAAAATGCGGGCAGCAGTGTCCATCTCATAAGACTGATAAGAAGACCCAATAAGTTAATACACATAAAGCTCCTGTCGTAGTGCTGAGCTCATGGTAGGGGCTCAGATAATTTAGTTCCCTTTTATTACCCTGATGTTTTCTCTTGACCCCAGCAGCTTCTCTTCATGGTAAGTCAGGCTCATCCAGCAGCCCAGATCCCCTGGGTCTTCTCTTTTGCCCCTTCCTAAAATTCAGGCTTTCTCAATTTCTTTTTTATACCGTGAATGAAACTTAGAAACTCGAGTACAGAGTTTAGTAAGGATGACTTAGTGTAAAAAAGAAAGAAGAAGATACCATAAGAACAACCACAGTAATGTGTTCACATGGCATACTGCAGAATGCCTTACACTGTGATATTACCCCCCAAAAAACCACAGCTGTCAAATCAGTTCCAGCTCCTGGTGATCTTACGTGTTACAGAACAGAGCTGCTCAATAGGGTTTTCTTGGCTGTACTCTTTATAAAAGCAGATTGCCAGGCCTTTCTTCCCTGGTTCTCCTGAGTGGGTTTGAACTGCCAACCTTTAAGAACCAAACACAAACCGTTTACATCACCCAGGACCTTTACACTATGATGTCAGGGAAGCTGAATTTGCAACTTAGTGAACTAAGTAGTCTCATGACTAGCTAACCAAAGCCAAGCTCCCCAGCAATACTGAATCTGATTATCTCTGGTTTTTGTAATATTGAATAAGTTAACTCTGTTGAATTTTCCTGCCACTCTTGCTGAATCTCACAGTTCCTTCTTTATTGCCATTTGACATGAAGAAATAAAAAACTTCTACTGTCAAATTGCTTTACTGCACAGCTTGCCTTTATCCAAAGGAAGTGAAAACATCGATATTTGAGTAAATGTCAAGTTTCTAAAGAATATTTGAGTAGTTGTGGGAAGTCATAAAACTTGCTATAACTCATGAATAATACCTACTGTTAATCACTTCAAATATAGCTGAACTTACAGGGTAAAAAAACACACAGATGTATTTTTGTTCTTCCCCTGTCATGTACTGAAGCTTTTATTTCTAACCCACTATATATACTCATTACACTTTCTGATATTTTCAAATACTGACTAATATTACTGACTAATATTCTGTCTTCCACCACAGCTATTTAAAATAACTAAATTAAAGTGCTTCTGACAATTTTAAAATTTAAAAATAGAGGATTCAGAAGCATTTGTAAAAACTAATTTTTTGAGTGGTTGTAAACAAATCTCTGATAAGAATAAATAAATAATATTTGGAAGGGAAAACAGGTCAAAACTCAGACAATTTTGAAAATGTGAGTGATTATAGTGAATAATTATAATTCAGTGCTTTACAAATCTTAAATGAAAAAAGGAAAATTTTTTTTTAGAAAAATAGAAAGATAACACATCTGGCCCAAGAAGAAATAGAAAAATTTTCTATTTATGTTTCTAAAAATAGAAACTGGAAAAATAATTGCATTAGTAGCATATTCCCTAAAAGGCAACATTGCTGTAATTTTGGAAGGTATTCAACCAGTATTTCAACTAGCAGCAAGATCACCCATGGTGGACAGGTTTCAGCAGACCTTTCAGACTAAGAAAGATTGCAAAGAAAGATATGGCAGTCTATTCCTGGAGGCAAAAAAAATGGCCAGTGAAAACTTACAAATATTAGTAAAACACTATTTGACACAATGTGGGAAGATGAGAACCTCAGGTTGGAAGACACTGAAAATACCATTTAGGAAGAGCTACCTCCTCAAAGCAGAGTCAACCTTAATGATGTGGAGGGAGTTAAGTTTTCTGAATCTCTATTTGCTGATGTGGTACAACTCAAAATGAGAAGAAACAGCTGTAAACATTCATTAATGATCAGAACATAAAATGTATGAAGTATGAATCTAAAAAAATTGAAACTTGTCAAAATGAGACTGAACACATAAAGACCAATACAGTAGGCATTAATGAGTAGAAAAGGACTGATAATGGCCATTTGTAATTTGGCAATCATACAGTCTATCATGCCAACAAATTAAGGAGGAATGGTATCCCACTCATACTCAGACAGAACATTTCAAACTGTATCCTGGAAGTAAATTTTTATAATGTTGTTAGAAATAAGATAATATTCATAAGCCTACAAGGAAGACTGATTAATACAACTATTATTCTGGAAGAAGTACAACCAGAGTGCTCCTTAGAAGCAAAGACAGTGAGACTGTGTCCCACATACTTTGGACTTGTTATCAGGAGAGATCAGTCCCTGGAAAATGACATCATGCTTGGCAAAGCGAAGGGTCAGCCAAAAAAAGGAAGACCCTCAATAAGATGGATTGACACATACAACCAATATGAATTGATAATTTCTGGTGACTGGAATGTAAAAGATGAAAGCAAAGAAGAAGAAACAGCAACTGGAAAATGTGGCCTTGGTGATGGAAATGATGTCATAGATTGCATGACAGAATTTTACAAGACCAATGACATCTTCAGATGGAATGCACAGAAATCAAATTGACTATATCTGTGGAAAGAAACAATGGGGAAGGTCAATATCATCAATCAGAACAATGACAGGAGCCAACTGTGGTACAGACCATCAACTGTTCATAGGCAAGGTCAAGCTAAAGCAAAAGAAAATTTGTGAAAGTTCATGAGAGCCAAAATACAAATGTGAGTATATCTGATTTTGGAAACCATCTCAAGAATAGATTTGACATATTGAATACTAATGAACAAAGATTATACAAGTTGTGGGAGGATATTAAGGACATCATTCATGAAGAAAGTAAAATGCCATTAGAAAGATAGGAAAGAAAGAAGAGACAAAAAGGGATGTCAGAAGAGACTCTGAAACATGTTCTTCAACGCAGAGTAGCTAAAGTGAATAGAAGAAATGATAAAGTGAAAAAAAACAAACAAACCCAGAACTGAAGAGCTCAGAGGCTGAATACACAGCATAAACAGACAACAAAGTAGTACTAGCAATTCACAAACACCAGAAGAGCAAATAGATAACTGGGAATTCCCAAATATCAAATACTAAAGCTCATCCAGCCTTCACAAAAAGAGTAAAAAGACTATCTACAGAGTGGGAAATAATTTTTGACCACCACAAATTTGATTGGTATCTAATCTCCATAATCTATAAGGTACTGTGAAACATCAACAAGAAAAATACAAATAACCCAATTAAAAAATGGGCAAGAGCTATGAACAGCACTTTGCAAAGGAAGACATCCAGGATGCTAACAGATACATGAGGAAATGCTCATAATCATTAGCTATCAGAGAAATCCCAGTCAAAAGGAAACGAGATACCATCTCACTCCAACAAGGCTGGTGTTAATTCAAAAAACACAAAATAGTAAATGTTGGAGAGGTTGTAGAGAGATTGGAACTCTTCTACATTGCTGGTGGGAACGTAAAATGGTGCAATTAGTTTGGAAATCAATTCAGAGCTTTCTCAAAAAGCTAGAAATGGAAATACCATATGATCCAGGAATCCCACTTCTTGGAATATGAGGACTGCCAATTAAGTTCATGAACTCACCCTCGAAAAAGTGCTACATACCTCGTTGCTGGATATCATCATAGTCACCTTTGAAGTACTCCCCTTGGGAAGCTATGTGCTGATGCCAGCACCTTGTCCACCCTTCAAAGCAATTTTGGAACTCTTCTCCTGAAATGGTCATCAGAGCTGTTGTTGTATCATCCTTGAGGTCCTGGATATCATGAAAATGTCTTCCTTTCAATATTCCTTTATCTTTGGGTAAAAAAAAAAAAAGAAAAAGGCACCAAGGGCCAGATCAGGTAGGCACAGAGTGTGGTCCAATACCGTTATTTGTTTACTGGCTAAAAGCTCTCTCACAGACAACTTAAGTTAGCAAACTTAAGTTAGCAAGCTTGCCACCTTGCCATTGTGTGCAATGGCCATTCCAGAAAGAGTCCCCAAACTACTCTGCAGGGTGGACTCGGCACTGGCATCAGTGCATAACTTCCCAAGGGGAGTACTTCGCAGGTAACTGTAGTGATATTCAGCACTGAGGTATGTAGCACTTAGAACAATTAAGTCTGCAGACTTAGTTGTCAGACTTTGTACATCCTAGAGAAATAAGGGCTGTCGCACAAACAGATACATACACACCAATGCCTATTGCAACACTCTACAACAGCAAAAACATGGAATCAACCTAGGTGTTCATCAGCAGATGATTGGGTAAAAAAATTATGGTATATTCACACAATGGAATACTATGCAATGATAAAGAATAATTATTTTAGGAAATATCTCATAGCATGGAGTCTTCTGAAAGACAGTTTGCTGACTGAATTAGTCAGATGTAAAAGGACAAATATTGTATGAGACTATTATTATAAGGACTTAAGAAAAAGTTTAAGCACAAAATAAAATAATCTTTGATGGTTACAAGAGTGGGCAGGGGTGTGCATAGATTAGATAACCCAAAACCCACTGCAGTCAATTCAATTCCAATTTATAATGACCTTATAGAACAGAGTAGAACTGCCCCACCGAGTTTCCAAGGAGCACATGATGGATTCAAACTACTGACCCTTCATTTAGCAGACACAGCACTTAACCACTATACCACATAGATTAGATTAGATTAGATTAGACAGATTAGATAATACATAGGAATTGGGCTAGGTGAAGGGAGTGACAGCACACAGTAGAAGGGAGGTTAGCACAACTGGGCTACGCCAAAAATGAAAAGGCTTTCTAAATATAACCAAACATTCTGAAGGACAGAGTAGCAGACACAGGGGTCTGGACACCACAGTTTCAGGGAACATCTAGACTACTTGGCATAACTAAGCTTTTTTTTTTTTTTTTAAGGAAACATTGCAAAACTACTTTGATGTGTGTTGCCTGGAGTCTTAAAAGCTAACAAGCTGCCATCTAAGTAGCACTGACTGGTCCCAAATCCACCTGGAGCCGAAGAGAAAGGAGGATATCAAAGACATGAGGAAAATACGGGAGCAGACAGAAGGTGCCATATGACCCAGAGACTACAACAACGTGCAACCAGAAGGCCTAGGTGGTGCCCAGCCACCACCAGTGACTGCCCATGACAGGGAACATAATGCTAATTCCCTGAAGTACTCGGAGAAAAATGGATGTGCAAAAGTAGAACTCTGTTAAAAGACCACATCTGATGGTCCATCTGACTGCAAGGTCCCCTGTGGACATGCCCCCCAGACTCTCTGTTAGCCCAAAATTGAAACCAGTACTGAAGCCAACTCTTCAGATAAAGACTGGATTGGACACTAAGACATTGAATAATGCTAGTGAAGGACATGCTTCTTTGCTTAAATATATAGATGAGGCTGCCTGGAGAAGGTGGAGGGGGACAGAAGTTGGTTGAAGGGATAAGGGATGTATAGGGTGGAAAGGAGGAATTTGCTGCCATAAGGCAGTGGGAGGAAGAGTAGTTAAAGGCACACAGTGGTGTGTGTTCAAGGTTTTATACAGCAAATTGATTTGGATTGTAAAGTTACTTAAAGCCCAATAAAATATTTAAAATGAAAACAAAAAGCTGAAAAGTTCAAAGTGCTGCTCATGAAGACGTCACAGTGAAAAGTATAAAGACACAGAATCAGAAAACTAAAAGAAAACATGCTCAGCATTTCTCAAGCTGAAAGAACTGAAGAAAAAAACGCAAGCCCTGAATTGTAGTGTTGAAGGATTCTATGCACACAATATTGAAATGCTTAGGGAATATGAAAAGAAGTTAAAAGGAATACACAGTTTCTGTACCAAAAATAATTGGACAGTGTTCAGTAATCTCAGGAGGTAGCTTATTATCAAGAATTGGTGGTACTGAAGGAAGAAGTCAAAGCTACAATGAAGACACTGGTGAAAAACAAGACTCCAAGAACTGAGCTGTTTTAGCAAACAAATACAGTGCTGGAAGTGTTCACTAATCTATGCCAAGAAATTTGGAAGACAGCTACCTAGCCAAATGACTGGGGAAGATACCTACTTATCCCTATTCCAAAGAAGGGTGAGCCAACATAATGTGGAAACTATCAAACAGTATGAATATCACACACAAGGAAAATTTCACTGAGGATAATTCTAAAATGGTTGTAATAGGGAATTGCCAGAAATTCAAGCTGGATTCAGAAGAGGATGTGGAATGAGGGATATAGTTGCTGATGTCAAATGAATCTTGGCTGAAAGCAAAGAATACCAGAAAAAAATGTTTACCTGTGTTTCATTGACTATGCAAAGGCATTCAGCTGTGTGAAACAGATTGTGGATATTATTGTGTAGAATGGGAATTCCAGAACCCTTAATTGTGCTCATGAGGAACCTGTGCATGACAAAGGGATAGTCAGGAAAAGTGTGTGTGTCAAAGTTGTATCCTTTTACCATACTTACTCAATCTGTATGCTGAGCAAACAGTCAGATGCTGGGATGTATGAAGAACAGGGCATCAGAATTGGAGGAAGACTCATTAACAATTTGTGTTATGCAGTTAACGTAAGCTGGCTTGCTGAAAGTGCAGAGGACTTGAATCATTTACTGATGAAGATCAAAGAGTTATACCCCAACATAAAAACAAAAATCCTCATAACTGCACCATCATCATGGTAAATGGAGAAAAGATTAAAGTTGTGAGGCATTTTATTTTACTTGGGTCCACAATCAACATCGTTGGTAGCAACAGTGAAGAAATCAAACCACATATGTGTTGGTCAAATCTGCTGCAAAAGGACACTTTCAAGTGTTAAAAAGCCAAGAAGACACTTGGAGGACGAAGGTGAGCCTGACCCAGGCAATGGTATTTTCAGACAACTCATGCATGTGGAAGCTGGACAATGAATAAGAAAGATCAAAGAAGAGTTGATTCCTTTGACTAACGGTGTTGCTACAAATATTGAATAAACCATGAACTTCCAGAAGAATGACGAAATCTGTCTTGTAAGAAACACAGCCAGAATGTTCCCCAGACATGAGAATCAGAAGAATTTGTCTCAAGTACTTTGTACATCTTACCAGGAGAGACCAGTCTCTGGAGAAGTACATCATTTTGGTAAAGGAGAAGGTCAATGAAAAAGAGGAAGACCCTCAAAGTGATGGATGGACACAGTGGCTGCAACAATAGGCTCATAGCAAGGATGTGAGGATAGTGCAGGACCAAGCAGCATTTTTCTCTGTTGTACACAGGGTCACTATGAGTCGGAATCAACTCAAAGGTACATAAAAACAACAAAAGATAATACATCTAGAAGATATAATTTCAATCATATACACACTCTGCTAGTAGACAGAAAAAGAAGGAACTGAAATTAGAACAATCCTCAGTAAAAAGATGAGAGAGAGAATTTTATCAGTGCAGAGGCTGATAGGGTAAACTTCTGGACACAGTTGGTTAGGTATCTACGAAGGTTTAGTGTGATTTATTTTATTAATCTGCTAGCTTTATCTAATCTGCTTTTTAATCTACACAGTTGTTAGTTTTAACTATTTTGTAGAAATTATCTGCATAATTTCTGCTCATTTTTTCCTACTCCTATTTCCTTTTCATACACTGTCATTTTAATGCACTGTATATCTCTAATGACAATGACCAAAGCCCTTGAGAGTCTAAAGGTGTGGTTCTTGCTGACCTCATTTATGGAGACTTTTTAGTGTAAATTCCTTTTTCGATACAACATAATCTTTGTGATTTCCCACAAGACGGCCTGAATTGAAATGTTTTCTTTCTCAATAAAGGATTAAACTTATGCCTTTCAGCAGTTAATTCTACCAGCCTGTCCCTGCTCCTTCCACCTTAATTTAATTTTCTGCCTTGAGATTTCATCATCGATTACTTTTATGTAAACTTCTTCCTCAAGGTCTTATAACTCCCACCCAGGTGATTGGGGTGGGGGGGAGTTGCTGATAGGGTGATTGTAGCTGACCAAGAGGATTGGTCAGTTTTGCCATCCTGCTGGGGTTGATATATGCCATGCCAGAGGAAAGAAAGAGAAGAGCTGACTACGTCCAAGAAAGGAGAGCCCCAGCAGCAGAAACCTGGCAGCAGGGGACAGTATGGTCAGTGGGCTTTCTGGCACAGAGAGAACAAGCCAAGTTAGCACCTTTGGGCAGGTGCAGAGGGCCAGGCATAGGCATGCCTGCAAGCACAGCTGGAAGAAGGCTGTCCTGATTGAAGAGCTGTATCCTGAGTGTTCCTGAATTTGATCTGGAATCTGTTACTTATTTAATAAACCCCACCATCCTGAGTAAAGTTTATGAGTTCTGCATGGCCACTGCAATGCATTATTAACTCTGGTCGCCATGAGTCGAACCCAGCAATGGGGTTTCAGAGAGTGCTATGGAAAGACAGTTACTGTTAGAGTTGCCCTTGTGAAATTAAAAGAGGTCAGACACCATTCCTACTGTTTTTACACTTCGCTATCACTGAGTTTGTCTCAGCCCACTTTCATGGAAGTATAGCCCTTTAAGTATTCTTTCGTTCTTCAGAAATTCTGGCTTCAGCTACTTACCCAGAGTGGCTCCTAGGTCCTGTACCCTGCCTTCCTTGTCAGTACATAGTTACATTAAGTTTTCCGGTTTCCTAGTATGAGCATTTGTTACCAGGGAAGCCCTAACTACTCTGTTTTCTTACCATATTGGTTTGATTTCTTAGCCCATAGAAACTTCTCTTCCTATCTCTCAAACTCAAAAATACATTTGAATGAGTACACGTGATGCATCCATGAGAATTTCATAACAGAGGGACCTTTTGGAAAAAATGTGCTAAACTGGAAATCTCAAAATAACTATTTTATTTAAAAAATTAATTTTGGAAGGGCAGAGTCAAGACGGCTGACTAAACACACATGTCCCTAAATCTGTCTGGAAACCAAAACCTGAAATGATAATTAAACGGAGCCTTCTGGACACCTAGTGAGCCCTGGGATGCAGCATAGGGCTGTTAATTTGAACTTCATACCACTGAATGCAAAATTTCCTGTCTTTCACTGACCCCACTCTCAGCAAGCAGAGGCTTGCACAGACCAAAGGTAACTCACCATTTTGTTTGTTTTTATTTTTCCTCTGTCTTGGCCGGCAGGCAGAACTGGGACTTGACTAGCTGCTGGTCTTGGATGCATTGCTGGTGGTACCACCAAGTGTAATTACCAGGTTCTGAGAGCCTGGCTTTGGACTCAATACACCTGGGCTCCCCTGGCCTATCTTTCTGCCTCTGCCATATGGTAGCCATACACATGCCCTTGTGCAGGACACCATCTTGATCCACTGGGAAGTGGAGAAGCCCAGGCAGAGGCCTCAGCCAGACTTGGTTCCTGGGCTGTGAGGTGGTGCCTGCCGGGGGGAGGGTGCTTTTCCAGCAGGGAGGTGGTGTTTAGCAGAGTGTTGCCTGGGGCTGGGGCCCAGCAGCAGAGGCCGTGGACTCTGGGCATTTCAGCACTCTTGGCCTCTCTTTCTATTGGGATCCTGGTTCCGGCTGGCTGGCAAATTTGTGTGGGAACCATCTTGTTTCACTAAGAGATGGAGTTATCCATACGGAAGCCTCATCTGGGCCTAGTTCCTGGGCTGGGAGGCAGTGCCTACCCAGAAGAGACTGCTTTTCTAACAGAAAAGCAGAATTCTACACAGTATCACCTACAGCTGTGGCCTGACAGCAGAGACCAGTAGGCCAGTAGCCTGTCTGTATTTTGAGCTAGTTTATAACATCTGGGGTTCAATATAAAGGGGCTTACTTAGCCAGCTGGGAAGAGAGGGATGTATACATCTGAAAACCTGGCTGACTTTGGAAGTTGTCAAATACTTTTTACATCTCATTTTAAGACAGTCTACAGAAGCAACTGTGGTCCATCTTCACAGCATCTCTCCCAGCCTCTATTGACCCACATGAAGCCTCAAAAGCAACAAATGTTGGAGAAGACAGTAATCTGGGAATCACCCTGGTATCAGAAAGTCCCAAAAAGAAACCACCGCAGAACTTCTCAGACAAAGAAGCTTTTCTGAAACTATCAGAATATGAACACAAAAGGATTATATAGAGAGTCCTCCTAGACCTTATACAAAATGCAGCAGAGCAAAATGAAAAATTAAGCAAGCTGTTCAATGTGATGGAACACCAGTACTCAGAAATCCAACAGATCAAGAACAAAATCAAAGAAATAGAAACTTCAATTCAAAGCCAGGAAAACAGAATGGAACAAATGGAAAATAGACTGTACAACTTGGAAGACAGAGCCACTGACTCCAGCATCTATGAGGAGAAATCACAAAAAAAGAAACAAGAAAAATGAAGAAGTATTAAGAAGCATGTGTTACTCTATTAAGAAGAACAATCTATGATTAATCAGAGTTTCTGAACAGGGTGAGACACCTGAGAACACAGAGAGTACTGTGGCTGAGCTACTGACAGAACTTCCCAGAAATTATGAAAGAAGAAAATATAGGTATCCAAGATACATATCAAACACCACTCAATACAGATCTCAATAGAAATACTCCAAGACATATTTTAATCAAGTTTAACAAAATGAAACATAAGCAGAAACTCTTAAAGGCAGCAAGACTCAAAGCAAAGCTGACATTCAGAGGCAAACCCTGTAGGCTTTCTTCAGATTTCTCTGCAGAAATGACCCTGGCACGGAGACAGTGGCATGACATATTCAAAGCCATGAAGGAGAAGAACTTCCAACCAAGAATTATATATCCTGCAAAACTATCTTTCAAATATAAAAATGAAATTAAGACATTTGCAGATAAACAGAAACTCAGGGACTTTGTAAAAACCAAACCAAAGCTACAAGAAATACTGAAAGAATCTTTTGTCTTGGAAGAACAAAACCACTAACTTCATATTTTAGGAGGACACATTATCCAGAATCCTACTTAGTTAGGGAAGGCTCTAAACACAATCAAAGCTATAACAGTGAAAGAAACAATCTACTGATCATATCACGTAAATTATGATACCATCATATTAAAAAGAGGGATGTATTACAGTCATTATAGTCCTTCCAGATGCAGAGAAGTTGACAAGACTGATAACAGTCAAAATTGGGTTTATATATAGTTTAGTAAGTGGGATCACAGGGGCAACCGTAAAGCACAATAAAAAAAAATATATACTGTATTAAGAAATGTAATACAGGAGTCTCAATGACCACAAAACCAACCCTGAAAAAAGAGTGAAAAATCAACTCACAAAGAAGAAAACGTCGCAGAACAGATTAATAAGAACAAGACAAAAAATATCAACACAAAAGTAAACATATTACAATGGCAGCACTGAACACATACCTACCAATAATTAGACTGAATGTGAATGGACTGAATGCTCTGGTAAAGAGACATCGAGTGACATCTTGGATCATAAGGCATGACTCATCTATATGTTGCCTACAAGAAACTCACCTTAGACTTAAAGATAGGAACAAACTGAAAATCAAAGGATGGAAGAATATGTATCAAGCTAACAATGAACAAAGAAGAGCAGGGGTGGCAATTCTAATCTCAGATAAAATCGATTTTAATGTAAAATCCACCACAAGGATGGACAAGGATGTTCACTATTTATTGCCGAAAGGTTCAATACACAAGCAGGACTTAACAAATGTTAAATATTTATGCACCTAATATTAGAGCACCTAAATACATCAAAGAAACACTCACTACACTCAAAAATGGGACAAATCGCTCCACAATAATAGTAGGAGACTTCAACACTCCACTCTCAATACTGAACAGATCGTCTAGAAAAAAGCTCATTAAAGACACAAAAGACCTTATTGCTGCAATTAACCAACTAGACCTCATCGACATATACAGAACTTTCTATCCATCAGCAGACAACCATACCTTCTTCTCCAGTGCCCATGGAACATTCTCCAGAATAGACCATGTCTCAGAACATAAAGCAATTCTCAACAAAATCCATACCACTGAATTAATGCAAAGCATCTTCTCAGATCATAAAGCCATAACAGTCGAAAGCAATAGCAGAAAAAACATAGAAAGTGGAACTCATGGAAACCGAACAACATCTTGCTCAAAAAATCATGGGTTATAGAAGAAATCAAGAATGAAATAAAGAAATTTATGGATTCCAACAAGAATGAAAACACTTCCTACCAGAACCTATGGGATACAGCCAAAGCAGTGCACAGAGGTCAGTTTCTCTCTATAAATGCACACATCTGGAAGGAAGAAAGAAGCTAAATCAAAGAACTGACCCTATAGCTTGAACAAGTAGAGAGAGAACAACAGGGAAAGCCCTCAGGCATCAGAAGAAAACAGATCATAAAGATTAGAGCAGAACTAAATGAATTAGAGAATACAAGAATAATGAAAAAATGGAAAAGACCAAAAGCTAGTTTTTTGAAAAGATCAACAACCATTGGCTAAACTGACTAAAGAAAATCAGGAAAGGAAACAAATAACCCAAATAAAAAATGAGAGGGGAGTTGTCACAACAGATCCAATGGAAATCAAAAATACCATAGCTGAATACTATGAAAGACTGCATTCTAACAAATTTGAAAACATAGAGGAAGTGGACAAAGTCCTTGATTCATATCATCTACCTAAATTATCACAAGGTGAAGCAGAACAACTTAATAAAGCCATCACAAAGGCAGAGATTGAAAAAGTCATCAAAAAACTGCCAACCAAAAAAAGCCTGGGCCCAGATGGCTTCACCCCAGAATTTTACCAACTTTTTGGGAAGAGTTATTTCCAATACTACTAAGACTATTTCACAGCACAGAAAGGGATGGCATACCCCCAAATTCATTCTATGAAGCCAGCATAAACCTGATAGCAAAGCCAAGGAAAGATCCAACCAAAAAGGAGGACTACAGGCTAGTATCACTCATGAATCTAGATGCAAAAATCTTCAATGAAATTCTTGCCAATAGAATACAACAACAAATCCAAAAAATAATCCATCATGACCAAGTTGGATTCATACCAGGGATGCAGGGCTGGTTCAACGTCAGAAAAACAATTAATGTGGTTAACCACATAAATGTCACAAAAGACAGGAATCACCTAATCTTGTCTATTGATGGAGAAAAGACATTTGATAAAGTCCAACACCCATTCATGCTAAAAATTCTCAGCAAAATAGGAATCGATGGCAATTCCTCTACGCAGTAAGGGCCATTTATACAAAGCCGACTGCCTATGTCATCCTGAATGGAGAAACTGAAACAGTTTCCCTTGAGAACAGGAACTAGACAAGGGTGTCTACTCCCACCTCTCCTTTTCAACATTGTACTAGAAGTTCTAGCCAGAGCAATTAGACAAGACCAAGGAATAAAGGGCATCAGCATCAGCAAAGAACTAAAAATCTCCCTATTTGCAGATGATATGATTGTACATGCACAGAATCCCAAAGAATCCATAAGGAAACCACTCAAACTGTTAGAAGAGTTTGGTAAAATCTCAGGATACAAGATAAACATAAGTAAATCAGTAGGATTCCTTTACACCAACAATGAGATTATTAAGGAAGGAATCACCAAGTCAATACCATTTACCACAGCCCCTAACAAGATAAAGTACCTAGGAATAAATTCAACCAGAGAAATAACAGAACTTTACAAAGAGAACTACAAACCCTTACTACAAGAAACTAAGAGAGACTTACATAAACAGAGAAACCTACCCTGCTCATGGATAGGAAGACTTGACATTGTGAAAATGTCCATTTTACCCAAAGCAATTTACTTATATAATGCAATCCCAATACAAGTTCCAGGGACATTTTTTCAGGAGATGGAGGAACAAATTATCAGCTTTGTCTGGAAAGGGAAGAAGCCTCAGATAAGTAAAGCATTACTAAAGAAGAACAGCACATTGGGAGGCCTCTCATTACCCAACCTTAGAACCTATTACACTGCCACAGTAGTCAAAACAGCCTGATACTGGTACAAAAACAGACAGACAGATCAGTGGAACAGAATCGAGACCCCAGAAATGAAATCATCTGCCTATGAACAGCTGATATTCAACAAAGGCCCTAAGACACTAAACTGGGGTAAAAATAATCACTTCAACAAATGGTACTGGCAAAATTGGATATCCATCTGCACTAAATTAAAACAAGGCCCATATCTTACACCTTGTTAAAAAACCAACTCGAACTGGATAAAAGACCTAAATATCAAATCTAAAATGATAAAACTGATCCAAGAGAAAGTAGGAGCAACAATGGAAAGTTTAATACACAACACAGACAGACTTCAAAATCTGTCAAACAAACCACCATCATCAGAAGAGAAAAACAGATAAATGAGAACTACTAAGAATCAAACACTTTTGCTCATCCAAAGACCTTATTAATAGAATTAAAAGGCCACCTATAGAATGGGAAAAAATATTTGGCAACTCTATGTCAGACTGATGCCTAATTTCCATAATCTATAAGGTATTACAAAATATCAATAAGAAAAAGATAAATTGACCAATTAAGCAACGGGCAAAGGAGATGGACAGACACTTCTCTAAAGAGGATAACCAGGCAGCCAAAAAACACATGCAGACATCCTCAAGATCATTAGCTATTAAAGCAATCCAAATCAAAATGACAATCAGATACCATCTCACCTCAACGAAGTTGGCCATGATCCAAAAATGTAAAACAACAAATGCTGGAGAGGCTGTGGAGAGATTGATGGGATTGCAAAATTGTGCAATCTCTTTGGAAAGCAACCTGGTGCTCCCTAAAAAAACTGGATATAGATGTAACATTGGACCCAGTAATTCCACTGCTTGGAATATATCGTGCAGAATCAAGGCCATTCACACCAACAGATACATGCATATGAATGTTCATCGCAGCACAGACCACAATAGCAAAAAGTTGGAATCAAGCCAGATGCCCAACAACAGAGGAATGAATAGGTAAACTATGGTATATATACTCAATGAAACAATATGCAATGATAAAGAACAACAATGATTGCAGGAAACATCTCTTAACCTGGTTTCAACCGGAGGACATTATGCTGAGTGATAGCAGTCAGCCACAAAAGGACAAATATTGTATGTGACCCCCACGATAAGAACTTAAAAACAGACTCATGCATAGAAAAAAAGACTCTTTGATGGTTGCAAGGGTGGGGAGAGAGGGAGTCTGAGGAGGGAAGGGTTTAGATTAGATAGTTGTTAGAAATTTGGTTGGGTGAAATCGGTGACAGCACACACTACAAAGAAGATCAATAATAACTGGACTTCAACACAACTTGAGTACTCATCCCATCTTCACCCAATATTACAAGGACAGAGTAGCTGGGGTGCAGGGCCAGGGACCATGCTCTCAGGTGAAATCAATCCCAGTTGGCACAGCTAGCATTTTGTTAATGAAGACTCTCTGCACCCCTCATCGGTGAGCGGCATCTTAAAAGCTGCCAAGCTGCCATCTGAGAGTACAGCAAGTGGTCCCAACTCAACAGGAATGGATGATCACCAAGAACAAGAATGACATGGGGAAAAGAGAACTCAGAAGACAGAGAGACCCATGTGAGTGTGTCTCTACATTGACTCGTGACCAGAAGAACCAGATGGTGACCAGCCACCACCAGTGATAGCCACAATGGAGCTCACAAAGTGACGTCTCACTGGCAACAAGAGAATAAATAGGGGTGTACCCTGAGATCTCCAATAAAAGACCACAATTGATGGTCCAGGGGCTTCGGAGTTCCGCTGGGAGCATGGCCCTGGCCCTGATGCTGCCCCTGTCCATAAATCATAATGAAGGTCAACTTTTCCGACAGCAATGGATTGGACTTGGTGATGCAGAGTGACTGTATCTTGTGGGAATTATATGGTTCTATGCAGCTACAGGATGTCATCCTGCTGACCTCTTGTTGCAGGAAAGGGAGTGGGTGGAGATGAGGGGATAGGAGATAGTTGAGAGGATAGGACATGTATGGAGCAGAGAGTAGGGGTGTGCTGTCACTGGGAAGGGAGAGCAGTGGGAGCTGCATGTAGATGAGCATGTGAATTTATATGGCAATTCAATCATAATAAAAAATTAAAATTAAAAAAATAAAAATAAAAAAATTAATTTGGGTTGACCTAGAACTAAAGCAAAAGGCATAATGATAGTCCAAGGATATTCTCAATAACAATTGAGTATTATAGACTTCAGAGTCCATCCCCGCCCCCCACCCCCCCATGGACTGAGATCCACCTTTTGTCTTTAACCAAGTACCAGGTTTCTCAGCACCTCCTGTAAACAGACTGCTGGTGACAATCTCTCCCATTCATCAAGTCGTCCTAGAGAAGTATGAATCCTACAGTTACCACTTTTCCTATCAAGCTGGAAATCTTTGGCCCATCCTTGAGTGTAAAGACACAGATTCAGGACACATCAAGGCTTTCTTCCTGAGAGATTTTTTGAATGCAATAAATGATTTTGTTCAAGCCCCTCTGTGGAAACAACCAAATTGTCTGTATTAAGGAGTTTGCTTGGGGACTTCTAGTATCAACAGACAAATATCTAACATTTCTCTAATTTCTTCAGTGTCCTTTCTGTACACTCACTTAGCAGAAAAATCTCACTTGCATTCCCAGAATTCCTCAGCAGACAAAAATAGGCAACCACCAAGATCAGAAAAGGTAATAATCTTACAAAGATGGGATAAAACCAAATCAGCTTTAAAGTATCAGGATAACCATCCAAAATATCCCATTCAAAATTACTCCTCACTAGTTCAGTTTGGAAAATTTTTCTAAACCTAAATGTTCATTGCAATGGTGCCTGGTTCCTAGGGAATCAGATGAGAATTTGAAATTTAATATTCCTGTTCTTTCCAGAAGGAATATTCAAAATTAGATGTGGACACTGGTGCTCTGTTACCTCCTGCAGAATGTACCATGTCTTATTATAATTTCACGTTAAATAGCGATGAGTCCAATGATGTTACAAATAATCCCAACCACACTGGTGAAAGCTAAGGGAAAAAAAAGCAGGAGACAGAAATTACAGCCCCTCATTACTTTTTTAGTAAATTTTATTGCCATTTTGAAATGTGTTTAAATTATTTGTGTCATCAGTCACTCTTTTGGCCCCATTTTTACAATTTGTGGGGCCCGTCACAACCTCTCACAGTTTGTGGAACAAAGTACCATCTAACATATAAAAACCCATAACAATGATGAAAGTCACCAACTGGAATATTTTTCTTCTAAATCAAAATCATGTAAAGAAACTCCCAAACCAAGGCATCTACCTAATTCTTATTATTCAATATATACTTGATATATTCCAAAATCATCCTACTAGAATACATCTTCTTTGTCAACAGAACCAATGCAGTGTTCTTTAAGTTCTGCAGCCTAAAGCTCATTATACACTTTTTCTGGTAACTTCCTAGATATAAAAGCTTCTTAGATGCTGTTGAGTTGATTTCTCAATTCATAGCCAATAATAATAACAGATGTGAAAAACTTGGAAAAAAAATGAATGGAATGGAATGAGTAGGCACAGACTATATTTGGTATGCGAGGTGCTTTACTTGACTTTGCACAATCTTCAGAGTCCTGTAAATTCAGTATAAAGCATCCTCATTTTAACAAGAGGAAACTGACACTCAAAGAACTTAAGAACTATGCCCAAGGTCACTGGTGGCCAATGATTCTTTTTTCATTATCCTACTGGTTCTACTACTAAAAATAATCCTTGCATATTGTTTCCTTCTACTGGAAATCCTTCGTACACTATAGGCAGTACTCATAAAACGAATTGCGATTCTCTAGGTAAAGATGCTACAATCCAAATTTTTCTTTTCATCTTGAAGGTTAAGTTACAAGAAGTAAATTCTTTATAAGAAAAGCGCTAGAATTCAGCATTTATTTTTTTTAGGCTAATTTCATAGCACACCACAATTACAGTTAATAAGTTAGCATGTGAAGTCATCTTTGATCAGATATTTTGCATGTTTTCTTATATTTATGGGATTTGATCAAGGGCCAGATGCTCAATTTTTAGAGTAATGGCCTCAGGCAGCTCATTTTGCTGACTATAAATGATAGAATGATATATTCCATAATAAATGTTTTCTGAAGTGTGTAAAATCAAGTAACTGGGCTAACATAAAACGAGTAAAACAAACGTGTGTCTAACATGCTAAATAATAAGAGTGCATGCTCTTCTAATCTCACCTTGTAATTCTAACTATATTATGACTACAGAAAGTCAAAAATGGAGAATATTTTTATCAGGGTAAGAGAGTTCAGAGGCCTTCTTTGAAGAAGCTGAAGGTTAACTTGGGAACACTGAGCAGTTTTTACAATTGATTTGGAAAGTGTTTAGCAGCCCTCCTCTTCCCAGTACTGATTTTCCGGTTATAAATGTCAGGTGGAATGTCAATGTCAGCTGTGAGCTCTGCTGTCAGTATTTCAAATACTAGCAGGGCCCCTCATGATGGACAAGTTTCAAGTAAGCTACCAGACTAAGACAGACCACAAAGAATAGCCCAGTAATCTACTCCCCAAAGTTAGCCAGTAGAAACCCTATAGATCCCAACAGTGTATTGTCTGATACATGTGGGAAGATGAGCCCTAGATTGGAAGGCATTCAAAACACACAGGTGCCACAACAACAGATCTGAGAATCCCAGTGACTGTGAATGTGGTGCAGGGTCAAGAAACATTTCACAGAGTACGACACAGAGCTGACTCAACAGCAGCTGACAACAGGGAATGAAGAGACTATGATGTCACAGATGTCACTCAGCAAAGCCACACGTCTCTGTAAACTCAACTGCAAGGTAAATTTGAAGGCACGGAGATCACTTCGATCTCTCAAAAAACATATCCACCAACCCAAGAATTATCCTAAGAAATACATTAAATGCTAGGTTGGTTGACTCTTGTATAGCTTGTGCGGTAATTTAACTTGGTTTGCTATGTGCCATTTCATCGATTCTAGCTCATACTGACCTTATAGAACAGAGTAGAACTGACCCATGGGGTTTCTTTGACTGTAATCTTTAAGAGAGCAGGTCATCAGGTCCCTTCTCCCATGGAGTTACTGGCGCGTTCAAAGCACCAACTTCTTAGCAGTCTAGCACTTAATCATGGAGCCACCACAGTTTAAGTCTGTTGTTGTGTGCTGTCCAGTCTATTCTAACTAGTGGTGGCCATATATCACAGGACAAAGTAGAACTGCTCCATAGAACTATCTAGGCTGTAATCTCTGCAGATGCACACTGCCACATACTACTCCCAGGGCATGACTTGTGACTTCAAATTGCCCATCTTTCAGCTAGCAGCCAAACACCTAACCATTGTACCACCATAATCCACCTCCACCTGCCCCCAAAAGCAAACCCACTGTTGTCAATGCCAACTTATACTGACCCTATAGGACAGAGTGGGAGTGTCCCATAGGGTTTCCAAGGAACACCTGGTGGATTCAAACTGCCAGCCTTTAGGTTAGTAACCACAGGTCTTAACCACTATACCACCAAGGTTTAAACTTGGTCTACTGAGATGGTATTTTAGACTCTGGGAAGACGGTTAGAGAAACAGGACATAGCAGTGCTCACATCATTTTCAAGCTGGGTATTCTGCTAAACAAACACATTTGAATGGAAAGAACTAACCTCGCTCTGGTTAAACTGATGGCAAAAATCCTGCCTACAAGGCCAAGCCACTTGTCTTGGTCAGTATCTAAATCCTCAGGGAAAAAACCTAACCGTGTTTGGTCAAGTTTGAATATTGAAGGATCCAAATACCATTATGCAGCAATATAAATATGCAGTGACATCTTAGAACATCAAAGCCAAGCATTCCAAGCTGACATAAAAGAGGAATAAAGGAGGAATTTCAGACCTTGGTAACCTGCTGATGTCCTGTGTAAAGCATTCTCTGTAATCGAAATCTCCAAGATTTCCTCATTAGGCAAACAATTTTGTAATACATCAGACATACATAGAGACAGATGATAGACAGATCATTTTTCTCCTGTTTACATAGACAATGAACTCCTTTATTGTTATTTCCCAGACTTTATGAGTTCTTTGTATTTTTTTCTTCTTCCCAAAGACTAGGATGTGCACAGCGTATATTACAAAGACCCCTGAAGGTGTAGCACTAGGGTTTCAGAATTTAGGATTCTGGTTGTGCACTGGCGAGCGGTGAGGCAGCTAACAGAGCAACTAATCTGTCGTTCTAGTTTCTCATCAGTAAACTCCTGAAATTTAAAGGCAATCGTAACTAGTTCAGTGGTAGAATTCTCATCTGCCATGTGGGAAACCCAGGTTTGAATCCCAGCCAACGCACCTCGTACAGTCACCACTCATCTATCTGTCAGTGGAGGCTTCCGTCTTTTTATGATGCTAGACAGATTTCAGCAGAGCTTAGGAGTCAGACTCGACTTGACATCAGTGGGCTTTGGTTGGGTTTCGAGACAATAAGAAATACTATAAGACAGAGTATAAGAGAGACCCGGTTATCTACTTCTGAAAAATCAGCCATTGAAAACTCTGTTGACCTTAAAACCAAACAATAGTTTAGCTTAACTAGTAATAAATATATCCCTTGAGCATTGTGTTCTTTTAATGTATAAGGATCAGTTTGACAACAGCAACTTGAAGGATTAGATAGGAACCTTAGAGGGTGGTAACTATACAATAATGGAGGAGAAACAATCAGAAAAGGAAGGTGAGAATGGCTACACAATTCAAAGAATATAATCAGTGTCACTAAATGGTACATGTAGAAGCTGTTGAATTGGTGTTTGTTTTGTTGTATACATTCTCAACAACAACAACAAAATAAATAAAAGCATTAAAAAAAAAAACAACACTTTTGGGTCTCAGTGGCCCAACCCACAACCAACTGATAGTGGAAATGGCTCAGGACCCACCAGCAGTTTGTTCCATTGTGAGTGGAGTTTATGTGAGTCAGGGCCAAGCACAATGCAGCCAACAACACTAACTCACAAATTTGATTCAAGTAGACATGTTATGGAAAATGGTTGTCCTATCTCAAGTGCATCTATAGTGGTTGCTGAGGTGGACTCCCCAGATTCCCCTTAAGGGTGAGAGCACTCACACCCCAGCTGCCATAAATAATTTCTGACTGCAGTCTTGGAATTGTTCTCCACCTAAGGGAGTCTCTCTCAAGGCTGCCTTTCCCAAGACTCCACTTCACTCTCCAGAAGGAACCCAGGTGGAATGACCAGTAGATGTGGAGAAATAAGAATAGGAAGGGACAGTCCCCTTGCCCCAAACTGGAATAACCAAGAGCAATGTCAGCCGCTGAGCTCCAGTCGGGTTGGCTGAGGTCTCTCTCTATTGCTGCTGCACTGCAACCCAACATCTCCCTTCCAGGTGTTGCTGCCAAGTGCACTCTTTACTAATAAACTTCATGCATGAAAATTCAGTTTCAGAATCTGTTTCCCTAGCAACTGGTCTAAGACACTGTATTAGTTTTCTATGGCTTCTATAATGAAGTGCCATAGCTTGGAGACTTATAACAACAGCAATTTAGTGTTTCATAGTGTTGGAGGCAGGAAGTCCAAATTCAGGGTATTGTCAAGGTTAAGGCTCTTTCTTGTCTCTCCCGGCTTCTGGTATCCCCAGGCATTCCTTGGCTTGAAGCTATAGCTTACATGGCTAACTCCTCTCATGTGTCTGTACCTGTAGTCATTCTCCTCTTGTACAGATATGCTACTCATGTCGGATTAGGACCCCCTGTTGTTCACTTGATTGATAACATCTTCAAAGACCTCATTTCCAAACAGATCATTCACAGACACTGGCTATTAGAACTGCAGCATAAATTTTTGGTGGCCACAGTTAAATCCACAATAAACTCTACCTAAGTAGGTTAATGAAAATGTTAGTGGCATAGCGGTTAAGTGCTGCAGCTGCTAACCAAAAGGCTGGCAGTTTTAATCCATCAGGCACTCCTTGGAAACTCTATGGGGCAGTTCTACTCTGTCCTTTAAGGAATCAGGATGAAACCTTGAGGGCAACATCCACCACTGATAGAACTTCTCCACCACCAATCTCAGGAGTCCCTTCTGACCCCAGAGGGAGCTCTTTTTCAAGAAACAAAATAATTTAAGGGGAAAAAAAGCCTTTTGTTGTTCCAAATTAAACAAACAAACAAAAACAAATCTTTCTGACTGTGTTTGTTTAAATTCAGAAATACAAATCTGTAGAACTGGACAGAATGAAGAACAGAATGAAGAACAAGAGGAGGGAAAAGGGAGACAAGAGTTTTGGTGTTGTGTGTCTTTTCTTTTTTATTATTTGGTTTGGACAGGAAATGCGTGCATCTAGTGATTGGACACAGCTGTGGACTCTGACATCTGGGGCAAGAAGCAAGCAGAAGTTCTGCAGGCACCGTCCGTGAACAGCTTACGTAGCTATACTCCCACACACTGCATCCCCTTCCTCTCTCACATCCCTGCTTCTCCCTCCAAGTAATAGCTTTGAGGAATGGGTGTCTGTGGGAGACGTCTCACTCAGGAAAGCTTTAAAGGAAAAGAATCTGGTTGAAGCATCAAGGCAGGCTAAGATGGGTTCTGAACAGGGTAAGAGCTTGCCAGGAAACATCCTTTCAGATTCAAATTATACCACAGTGCTGTAGCTACAGTTTGTCAGTCAGCATAGTCTAGGTTATGCCATGGTAACAACCAATTCCAAAATTTTTAGAATGTTTTCTTCCCTCACACGTTTCGTGTCTTCAGGTGGTAGCCGCAGTCTGATCCACTGTCTCCGCTCATGAACCTAAAATGAAGAAACACTCCATACTGGAGACGCTGTTTGGAGTCACAGAAGAGGAAATCGAGAGACAGATGACTGACCAGGAGCTGACTATTAAGTTTGCATTTGAAGGTGATGTGTGTCATTTCTACCCCCATTTCATTGATCATATCAAATGATACGATGACTTGTGAGTTCCCTTGTAGACACATGGCCAGGCCTACAATGGATAAGAAAATAAATGCTCACGGGTGGTTAAATTACTTAACCAGAATTATTCATATAGTAAATGGCAAAATGAGAATTCTTCTGAGGTCTTTGTCAGATCTCTTTCTGCTCTACTGTATCCTACTGTACCCTTCTGTGCCACTGGTTCCTAGCACAGTGCTGGTACTAGGTAGTCATTCAATAAATACTAGTGTGAAACAATTACATAAACAGCTGAGTGGATGAATGACAGAATGACTAGGAAAAACCTACTCTGCCAGCCTTTTATTTTAGCATCATTCGTCTCCAGAAAAGATCTATTGGCATAACTAAGTCAGAAAAGGCAATTTACACAGTAAGCCTCTAAGTGTCACCTTTCACAGCTCTTAGAAGTACAAATCGTCACTAGCAGCTATGTCAACACAAATAAGTCAAAGGAACAGTGTCAACATTGAGAAGTTCCATTTTTATATTTAAAAAGAGGCACCAGAGAGGCTGGCCAGGTCACATTCTGACCTGGAGCCAAAAAGCAATTGCAGTAGCATGCAATGAGATTGTGTGTACTTTTCCATGGTGTGAGATGGAGCTACTGTACAATATTATTTCCAGCCTGTTCTCACTATGACAGCTACAACCAGAGTTTAACAACTGGGAAGAGAAATTTCACACGTCCACTGTATACAATACTCTTTAACCACAGGCAGCACCCCAATCTTAACCCCAATTGACCAAAGACACTAAGGTAATCTTGATCCAATACTGACTATGATGAAAATAAGATCCCACTAAGATAATTTGCCCAGATTCCAGTTTGTCAGTAAACATATACAAAAGAAAAAGGCAATGGAGAGTTTGCTAGATTTTTCAGCTTATCCAGAAATAATTTCTTTCTTCAAGCAATTTCAGCTCACAAAGACAGATTTCAAATATTTAAACAGTAAAAATCTGATGAAAAAGTGTTGTTTCATTACCAGCAAAAATGCTGCTTCTTTCTTTGGAACAGAAGGATGCTGAGAAGCTCACGAAAGCATTTTGCATACCATTGGGTTTCATGCAGTAATGAAAAACAACAAGTAACAGAGTGAATGAAATCTGTTTTCCTATGGGAGTACACTTTCTATGGAGCCTTTCTGACACACTTGGTTAAGATCTGAGCTGTTAGCTGTAAGGTCTGCAGTTCACAGCCACCAGCCACTTCTCAGAAACCTTATGGGGCAGTTCTACTCCATCCCATAGGGTCGCTATGAGTCAGAATCAACTTGATGGAAATAGGTTTGGGACACACTTCCTAGAAGTCCAAAACTTAGCCTGATGCATCTTATTTAAGGATGTGAAATGAATTGTACTGTCATTAAAATTGCATAGATCTTACAGATAAATATTACAAGCTGCTTACTTGATAGTCATATGTTTTGCTTTATGTATGTCATTGTATAATAGAGAATGTAACAAGTATTTTTCCCAGGTTCCTGAAAGGTAACCTGTAAGTGCTTGATATTTTCCAAGTGACTGGAGTATCTTTTATTCATGGTGGACCCCCAAATAGTTAACGCAAATGAGATGACAAGGAAGGCTACCCATGTGATTAGATTTTGGAGATCTGAGTCATGTGATATCAGCCCAATCTCTAGGGAAGGAGAGAGCTGGGGATTGAGTTCAGTCACATGGTCAACAATTCATTCAGTCTAATGAAGTCTCAATAAAAACTTTGGATAGCTCAGGTGATTGACTTATTGCTAGTCTCATCATGTATTGGTGCACTGGGAAGGTAACACATACACGGAGACAATAGAGATTTCACATAAGGTCCCTCCCAGATCTAACCCTATATAACACCCCACAGGACACCTGGGATCATCTCATACAACAAATTTTAGGGAGAGCAGAGGAAACAGAAGTCAGAGAGGGACAGTGGTAATCCGACACAGCTCACGCATTCTTAATTTGACCCAGTAGTTATTTTGTGATCCCGGTGGTAACTCAAATCCAAGGAGCAGGACCACACAAAGAGCCAGGCAACAGGACTGGAGGAAGACGCATTACCAACCTGCTGTTATGTTGCATGATACAACCTTGCTTGCTGAAAGTGAAGAGGACTTGAAGTGCTTACTAATGAAAATCAAAGACCACAGTCTTCAGTATGTATTACATCTCAACATCAAGAAAAAAACATCCTCACAAGCGGACCAATAAACAACATCATGATAAAGGGGGAAAAGATTGAAGCTGTCAAAGATTTCATTTTACCTGGATCCACAATCAAGTCCCCTGGAAGCAGCAGTCAAGAAATCAAAACATGCATTGCACTCGGCAAATAGGCTGCAAAGACCTCTTAGAAGTGTTGAAAAGCAAAGACATCACCTTGAAGACTAAGGTGCATCTGACCTAAGCCACAGTGTTTTCAAATGCTTCCAATACATGTAAAAGCTGGACATAAGGAAGACTGAAGAAAGACTGACGTCTTTGAATCATAGTGATAGAGAAGAATATTGAATATACCATGAACCATATCAAAAGAATGATTCCATGGCACCTAACAACAACCACAGCTATAAAAACAATGGCTGCAAATACTTTCTGCATATGTACGAAGTGGTAGGCACTGTGCTGTCATGTTTTTGTTTTCTAATTGTCACAAAAATCTAATGAAGAAAGTACAATTATCATCCCTATTTTATAGATTTAAAAAAAAGACAAGAAGTTAAATATCTTCTCAAAGTTGCTTGGCTAATAAATAACAATGTTGACTTCAACCTGTTTTTGTCTTCTAGCTCTAGAATCCATGTTCTGAAGGCACCTGGCCCTACAGGCAGTGATTAGGAATTATTAATCCCCAATAGGGTAGCTTTGAGTCAGAATGGGGTTAATGGCAATTGATTTAGTGGTTTTTTGTTTATTTGTCTGTTTGGTTCTTCTAGGAGTCCTGGTGGTGCCATTCTTAAGCACTTAGCTGTTAACCAAAAGATCACCAGCTGGAGCATACCAGCTGCCCCTTGGGGAGAAAAATGTGGCAGTCTCCTTCTGGAAAGATCTTCATTCCTGGAAACCCTATAGGTTTCATGGAGTAGCTGAGTCAGAATGAACTCCAGGACAATGAGTTTTATTTTTTTGGTATAGTTCCTCTCAGCCTTTTAAGCCACTACCAGTCCAGGGGTGGGTTAATAGATGAATGTAGTATACACTGGTTTACAGCAATGGAAATGCTCAAGGGCTTAACTGTGTCAATTTACTAATCTGCTGTGCACAATTTCATCTAGGTTGCACCCAGGCATACCTCGCTTACTGAGTAACCCAACCCTATGTGGTAGTAACTACCACACATCTCTATTGGCATGATACAGCTGTAACTACAGCCTGCTGCCCTGCTGGCCAGAGAGAATACAGAAACAGATGTCAAGGCCAGGACTCTGGGGGTAGATGGAGGTTCAGGATGCAGATCCTTGCAGAAGGCCACAGAGGGACGCAAATGGCAAACCAGAGCAAGACAAAAAAAACAGGTCAAAGAGTTGAAAAAGGAAAGAGCAAGGAGCTCCCACCCCTGTCTCAGTGTCTGAGAGACTGAGAAGTTGGAGTCCCCACTCCACCCACCAGTGTCAAACACACAGTAAGACTCCAGAACATCTGAAGCCAGGGCAAGACTCTGCTCAAGCCTAAAAGGATCCAGTTCACTTGCCAGCCAGAGTTTAGCCCTGTGGCTTTTCTTCAACTGATTCAACCAGTATTTCCTGGCACCCAAAAAGTTCCATTTCCCTGCCTGCTACTCCTCCAATGGCCAAATCATCCCCAGAAGCTCTCCAAACTCCCAGTGAGAACTAAAGTTAATTACTTTTCAGTTAGAGGTGATGAAGAGATGATCCCAAGTTATGTGTGGGTTGGTGGTAAAAAAAAGAAAATCCAGCCATATGGACTTACAGGACAGTGAAAGTGACCTCAAATTCTGCTGGCTAATAGCTAGAAAAAGAGGTCTAAAAGATGAGTGGAATTTCCACTTAGCATGTGCAAGTCACACCCAACAAACTACACACCATTGTCATTCTACAAACCAGGAAACAAGAATGTGACTCCACAGCCCCTGCTGAATCGGGTGAGAACATGAGGATTATAAACTAAACTCATATATCTAAATCGAGGCTGTGTGCCAAACTTCTCCTAATGAATAAAATTGAGGAAGGGACACCTTAATAGGATGTACATGGCTCTGTCTCATTAGCTCTACAAGGAGACTCTGGAAAAATACAAAATTTAAGCATCATACCAAGCTGACTGAAAAGAGTTTTCTGTTTCTCATGTCACCACACCTGCCCCTAAACTTCAAAGCCATATGCCACAGCTGCTTCACCTAAATGTGTCATCAAATTTCTGAGGAGTTGGCTAGTGCACAGAGGCAAGCACTCTCTTAGTAATAGACTCCTCTTTGGAAGTTGGAGGGCATAGAAAGTTGTTACATTCAGATGGAATGGGTTGGGTGGGAAAATTGATGGAAATTCCAAGGGCTTCCAAGCTATATTTGGCTAGATAACTGGTATATCCAGAATTAACAAGAACCTGATACCAAATGTCTTAGACTGGGTTCCCTAGAGAAGCAAAACCACTGAAGTGTATAAATATACATACAGAGAGATTTTTACCTAGGAAATGGCTTACGCTGTTGTAGATGCTGGGAAGTTCCAAGTCCTTGGGTCAGGCAGGAATCTTCTCCTAACTCATTTAGCTGCAGGGACTAGTGAACCCAGAATGGTCAGATCGGACAGCAGGCCTCTGACTCACAAGCTTCAGAGACAGCTGAATCCCAAGATCTGAAGGTAAGATCACAGGTAAGCTGCTAGCTCGAGTCCCAAGAACTAGAGATTGGACAAACAGGAGTCAGCTGTGGGATCCAGAGGGAACAAAAGCCAACCGGCCTTGCCAGAAATTCCACTTCTATTGCCTGCAGAACATATCCTCAAGGAAACTCTCTTTCAATGGATTGGCTGCTCATTAACAAATCTCATCATGGAGATTATTACATTATATTAGGTCTCATTGCGGAGGCGATTATGTTATTACAAACAGCCCAAGTGGCAAAGTGGTTAAGAGTTTACCTGCTAACCAAAATTTGGTAAGCAGTTGAAATCCACCAGCTGTTCCTTGGAAACTGTGTGAGGAAGATCTGCTGTGTCCTATAGGGTTGCTTCTGAGTTGGAATCAACAGCAGCAAATTTAGTTTTAATTTTACGGATCATTACATAGCTGCCAAACTACACCATGACTGCCAAACCACTGAGAATCATGGTCCAGCCAAATTGGCAGACTACCTTAATCATCACTAACCTGAATGAATGGGTGAAAGTCCTAAATGCTTTATGTTAATGTAGAAGATTAATTTTTGAGTGTTTGTTTGTTTGTTTCATTGTAGTAAACATTTGTGTTACCCTTAACAGAAACTTAGTGTCCCCTAAATGCTGAATCTCCCTTTTCCAACTCCTTCCTGTCCACACCTGGTAATTATTATAAACTTTGGTCTCTATGTACTTCCCTACTCAAGATATTTCATGTAAATGTAATCATACAATATTTGTATTTTTGTAACTGATTTATTTCACTCAAAATAATGCTTCTTAAAGTTCACTCATGCTGCAGCATCAACTGGAACTTTTTCTTTTCCATTTTTTAGCAGAAGTGAAAGAAGAAACATGAAGAGAGACTTTTATAAGGACATCATAATGAAAATCCCCAAATTCTTAAGTTGTTAAATGTTGGGAATAAGACTTATCAAGAAATACAAATAATTTTTTTTGACTATTTCTCAGAACAAACATATTTTCAGAGAATCAAGATATGCTTGTTACCCATTCCCAAAACTCTTCTGTGCCTCTTAAGAATTTCCCTTTGTTTGGGACAGGGTAATTACCCCAACTCGATAAAAGGTCACCAGTGTACACCATCATTGGCTTGGATTTGATTTGATTTGATATCCAGAAACATAAGCAAGTTTTTTGTATCTTACAGACAACATATTTGTGACACCGACGAGCATGTGATCCTTCATAAGCCTTGAGTAGCTAATCCAGGCTTAGGAAGGGTAAATGCCATCATCCTCTGTTTTCACAGTGCTCCTAAAATAACCGTGGGAATATTGGGAACATGACACCCACTGCCATTGAGTCAATTCTGTCTCATAACCACCTTATAGGTCAGAGTAGAACTGCCCCATAGAGTTTCCAAGGAGCACCTGGCAGATTTCAACTGCAGACCTTTTGGTTAGCCGACATAGCACTTAATCACTACACCACCAGCCTTTCCTGTGAACCTGATACAAGTCACAAATGAGGGAGCTCAAAGTGCGGTTTCCCTCACAAGGATGGTTTTAATTATGTGGGGAAGTGCTCTAGGTATTGAGACATCCTTTACCGAAGAAACCACTTTTGCTTTTCTATGAACAGAAAATCACACAAGAAGAATGTCCTATTGGAAGAACCCAGTTGACAGAGCATGTTTTATGAACATCTTTGAAGGTGAATTATCTGCATGTGATCCTTCAAAGGCTTTGACTCTGTTCTTTGGCTCAGAGAGGAGTCAGAAGATCTGGGGTGTGACTGATGTCTTTAACATTCAGTTTTAGCATTCTGTGGGTCCCTCATGGAAGTCATTGTTCATTTTCTAAAGTACCTCAAAATCAAAATATTATTCTATCGATATTCAACTACCATCCCTTTGAAGAGCCCTGGTCATGGAGTGGTTAAGAGCTGAGCTGCTACTCAAAAAGTCAGCGCTTCAAATCTACCAGCTGTTGCTCACAAACTCTATGAAGCAGTTCAACTTTGTGGTATATGAGCTGGAATGAACTAAACGGCAACAGGTTTCTTTCGTTTTTCTTCTTTGGTGGTGAAGTGATTAAGTGCTCCACCACTAACGAAAAGGTCAGTGGTACAAAACCTGCCAACTGGCCAACCACAGAGAAAAGATGCAGCTGTCCACTTTCACAAAGATTACAGCCTTGAAGCCCCTGTGGGGTAGTTCTACTCTTCTATGGGATCACTATGAATCATAAGCATTTTGACAGCAGTGGGACAGGGACCCTCCCTTCAGGAGTCCCTTGATGATGCAAACAGTTAAGTGCTCAGCTACTAATCAGAAGATTGGGGTTCAAATCCATCCAGAAGTACCTCAGAAGAAAGGCCTGGCAGTCTGCTTTTGAAAGGTCACAGCCGTGAAAATTCTACAGAACACTTTTACTCAGCACACGGGTCCTCCGTGAATCCAAATTAACTGAAAGGCAACTGGTTACTAGTTAGCCACCCTTCAGGGGCTTAGATCAGGCATCATCCCATCCAGAATTTCTTCTATAACACCCCTCCCTGCACCCCAAGCTCTGTCCTTTTCTTAGAAAGCTCACATAGCAAACCAGGTTTCCCCACATCACAGATGCAAAGCATTGAAACATTTCACACCTAGATATCTGTCTCCACACCACACTGGAAGCCTCCCCAGGCCACGTACTACGTCTCCTTCCCAAGTCTTTACCCAAAGCACAGTGCCAGCTGCAAAGCAAGTTCTCTGCAATGGTTCTGTGAGCTCAAGTGAACTAAGACCCTAGGGAATGGGATTTCCCAGTGCTATAAATGGGCTATTTTAAGTCCCCTTCCTACATGAAACAAAATGAAGCTTTTCACAGCCACTAAATCTCCTATGAGCCATTTCTCAAAATGAAAGGATGTTTATATGTATTTTAGGCTACACTAACCCCTGGTGTTTTCCGGTCTTCAGTCAGAGCTGTTCTGCATGCTGTGACCCATTCCCTTTTTTCAAGTGTCTTGAAGCTTGTTTTCTTTCTTTTTTTTAAATCTCCGTGGTGTTTTTCCTTCTACAAATTATGTTTCCCTTGAGACCTCTTTCCTCTGCAGTGTACAGGCCCATGAAAGTAGAGTTTGCATAGTTTTCCTGGCTTTTACAGGAAGCTCCAAGAAAGACATAAAAGACTATTCCTGACATTTAAAACAAGGCTTCTTTTTTAAGTGTTTACCTACGATTGCCATGGGTTCACTATGGGTCAGAATCAACTTAAATGGCAATGTGTTGTTGTTGTTTAACCTACCATTGCATTATCCCATCAAAACCCACTACAAAAAGCTTTGTCAGCATAACTTAACTTTTCATTAAATGCGATTTAAGCTAAACACCATGAGACGGACCCTACTCGACGGCACTTGGCTAGCTTCGCAAGTTAAATGCCAGAAATTGGATAAAGAAAATTTGTATGGAATGTTCTTACAACATGATGTGCAGACCAAGACGTATTCAAATGCAAAAGGAAAAATGAATAAGAAATGTATAGCCAAATGTTTTACATTCAGAGTCCTCTAGTGCTGCTATAACAGAAATACCACAATGGCTTTAAACAGAGAAATTTTATTCTGCCACAGTCTGGTAGGCTAGAAGTCCAAATTCAGGACATTAGCTCCAGGTGAAGGCCTTCTGTACTGGCTCTGGAGAAAGGTCTTTGTCAACAATCTTCCCCTGGATCTGGAGCTACTGAGGTGTAGGGACCCTGGCTCCTTTCTAAAGAACATTCTCTGCTCCCAGCACTGCCTCTTGGTGGCATGGTGTCCCAAATCTCAGCTTGCTTCCCTTTCCTGTATATCCCAAGAGATTGCCTCAAGGCACAATACAATCGTACTATGTTGAGTCCTGCCCCACCAACACAACTGCTGCCCATCCCCCCTCATTAACATTATAGAAGCAGAGATGCATAGAAGCAGGGTTTACAGCGTATATGAACATCACACAACAGGGGGAATCATGGCCTAGCCATGTTGCTACACACTTCTTTGAGGGGACGTGATTCAACCCATGACAGTTACTTCAGCTACTATAACAAAATATCACAAAGTTGGTGACTTTAAGGAAGAGATGTTTTGTTTCTCACAGTTTTAGAGACTGCAAGTCCAAATCATGGTAGAGACTGTGTTGATTCCTTCTGCAGACCCCTCAGTTTCTGTGGCTACTGGCAAACTCCGGAGTTCCCTTGCTACTTGTAGGTTCATGCTATCTCATTGTCACATGTCATCTTTTCTGTGTATGTAACTCTCTCTGCTTGCCTTTCCTTTTATAAGACACCACTTAGAAGGCATTAGGTTTAGGACTCACCACATATCTTATTTGATCTAATCGATAACAAAAGATATCCATATTCATAGGCACAATGGCTAGGGCTTCAGCTGTATTTTGGCAGTGAGCCCAATTCATTCCATAACACTAAAGTTTGACCATCAAACACAAACCTGTTGCCAGTGAGTTGATTCTGAATCATAGTGACCCTATCACACAGAGTAGACCTGCCCCATAGTTTCCAAGGTACACCTTGTAGATTTGAAAGGCTGAATTTTTGGTTAACAGCTATAGCCCTTCACTACTACACCACCATGATTTCCTCCAAAATTGACAGTGCCTTGCATTTACAGATCTAAAACTTCCTTCTCCCTGTAGCGCCCTGCATTGTTCATACAATATTTAAGAATTTATGCCCTATGAAGATAGGGACCTAGCCTGTCTTGCTCACCAGCATTCAGAATAGTGCTTGGAACATATTTAATATATATTAAATAAACAAATGAATAATTCTGACAAACTAAATGGGTAGAGCCAATCGAAGGAAGTAGGCCAAACCAGGCAGAAATATGTCCTTCCTTCATATACTCCAGGATAGCACTGAAGACTTAGGAAACTTTACCTTCTCAGTCCAAATTGGATCTTCCAATAATTAATCTACCAGCCACTGTGTTCATGTAGAAGTCATGCATACAATAAACCTTAAAGACTTGGCCTTCATCATCAAGGTACTGACATTCTAGCTACAGACCTACTGTTACTCTCTTGCTGCTGTGTGTCATCAAACTGATTCCTACTCATGGCAACCCCATGTGACAAAGTAGAATTGTCCCCTAGCCTTCCCTAGGCTGTAATCTTTTCAGGAGCAGATCTCCAAGTCTTTCTCTCACAGAATCCCTGGGTGGGTTTGAACTGTCAATGTTTTGGTTAGCAGCCAAGTGATTAATCAGGTCTTTTAAGAACGTGATATGCAAATGAAATTAATGACAAGGAAAAGAATTCAAAATAAAAACTCTTTTGTTTTTCCATTTGAAACACTGAACAAGGAAAAACTACACATGGCAATACCTCTACATTCCAGATTCCATGGTTTTTGATGGAATCTCTAAAAGGAATAACTACCATTTCCTCAAACTCCAGCAGAAAACTGAGAAGAGATGGTTACACCTAAGGTGTCAGAGATGTGAAAAGCCCAGAAATCTGAAGCTTTAAAGGAGGCACTTTAGAAAGACAGCCTGGACTGCTACCCAGAGTGGTAGCCGTGAATACTTACCAGACTTAATCTTAGACAGGCACTTCTCACTATTCATTTAACCCTCCCAACAGTCCCGTCAAACAGTTGTTATAAACTTATTATCACTGTTTCACAGATTTGAGAAACTGGGGTTCAGAGCACTTAACTCTAACTCATCAGAAGTTAAGCCTCTGCGGTGTGAATGGGCCTGGCTCTGAGCACAGGTGCTCAGTCATCAGAGCCCTTGGTCTGATCACAATGTAGAGCTACAACTAAGCTTTCACTGAGCTCAATAGCTAGTCAATGGTAGCACTTCCAGAGCTCTGCTGCACGTCATACTAACTCTGGAAGGTACCATTTTTATCCTTAGGCTATAGATAAGAAAACGGAGCCCCAAGGAGGTAAAATCACTCCCCCCAAATTACAAAGCATGTGTAACTGGCAGAATAAGGAGACTTTGAACTCCAAATCCTGACTTCTTTTCACTATAGTGTGTGCGCGCACACACATACAAACCCAAACCGAGTGCCATCAAGTCAATGCCAACTCACAACAACCCTATAGGACAAAGTAGAACTGTCTCATAGAGTTTCCAAGAAGTGCCTAGAACATCTGAACTGCTGATCTTTTGATTAGCAGCTGTAGCACTTAGCCACTACACCACCTTCTCAAACAGCAAGTGATTGGCACTCTTTTATCATAAAATTTGGGGAGGGTAGAACAAGTGGCTTGTCATCAGCTGCTAAACCAAAGGTTGGCAGTTTGAAGCCCATCCAGCGAGTCCGTGGAGGAACAGCCTGGAGAACTGTTTCCAAAAAGATTACACTCTGTAACATATGGGATCTCCATGAGTGAGAATCAGTTAGACAGCCAAGCAATATACTTCTAGGAAAATTTGGCCTTCAAGATATTCATGTGAACCAAAGCAGAGAACCACAGTTGTAGCATCCAACATGTTTTTTGTTGTTATTTTAATGAATGGAATCCGTTTTCCCTACCTGCCTCTCTTGCAATGCCTGATGCTCTTCGGTATCTGGGTTGTCCAAACCTCTGTCACACGTGTCTTCTATATACTTGTAATAAGTACAAAAAACTGAGTTGTCCTAGGAGCTCAGCAAGGCGTCAGAGACCGTGTTTTACATTCTTGTGGCTGTCTCAGAAGTGAAGAAATTTTGATAATCTTCCCTCTGAGCTTTTACGTCTTTGATTAATTGTTGAAACAGCATAAATCACATCATTAGAACCTAATTACGTTCCAGTTCCTCTTTGTGGAATCTCAGAAGACACAAAATCCCTTCTGAAACACATGAGCCAGGAAAGAACATCATGCTCTGGGTGAGGCTGGCTAAAGGCTGCCACATGATCTAGATAAAGGATTTTAAGGAACGTCTGAGTCACAGGTCATTTATTTACTGATAGAAAATAATTGGAAACACCTTCCCTCAACCTAAAAATGTTAAATGCTAATACTCTTTAAAAAAATACTCAGGTTAGACATGATTTATCACCTCAGCACATCTTGATTAATCTTGCAGTTGTCATCATAATCAGAACTGACTGGTTTGGTGTATGATTGACTGCTTCAGTGTGAGACACAGTACTGTACTTGGAAAAAATGGTAACATGAAAACAAAATGCTTGACTTCAAAGAACTTACACTACAACAAAATATGATTCCTTCTACCTGCTTCTCTACTTTCAAAAATGTTGGCAGTTTGAGTTCACCCAGAGGTACCCTGGAAGAGAAGTCTTGTAATCTACTTCCAAATGATCAGTCACTAAAAATCCTATGGAGTACAGTCCTACAGAGCACATGGAGTTGCCATGAGTTGAGATCAACTCTACAGCAATTGGTTGGCTGGTAGGTTGGCTAGTAGGTTGGCTGGTAGGTTGGCTGGTAGGTCGGCTGGTTGGTTGGCTGGTAGGTTGGCTGGTTGGTTGGCTGGTTGGTTGGCTGGTTGGTTGGCTGGTTGGTTGTTCTGGTTGGTTGGCTGGTTGGTTGGAAACATCTAAGATGTCCTATTCAGCTCAAACTAAGTTTCCCAATAATCTTTTACTAGTCTCTCCTACTCCACTCTCATTCTTCACAGCTTTGGAACCATAAAGCCAAGTCTTTTATTTCTTGAACTGCTTAATTGGAAAGGACCTCAAAAGGTCATTAGCCCTATTGTCTTTCCTCACTGAGTCTATAGTTTATCAAGGATTCAAAAAAACTATTGGCCAGGTTCTTTATTACAAGACTTTTTCTTTCCAAATAATTTTTTAGGGGAATATAGTGATTTGTTAGTCAAAAATATTTTTTGTGTCATTTTACATTTGCTATATTCTACTTTTTTTATTGTGAGTCAGTGGCAGTGTACAATCTGATTTAAATTCACATGTCCACCTACATGCAGCTGCTACTGCTCTCCTCGCCAGGTGACAGTACACTCCTCCTTTCTGTTCTATATGTGCCATATCCTCTTCACAATCTCCTGTCTTCTCTTTTCTACTCTCTTCACTCTCCTCTAGTAAGAAGCCAGTAGGACAACACCCTATAGATGCTTAGAACCATGTACATGTATCTGTAAGTGTGAATGCCCTTGTTTCAGCTGGATATACCCCAAGCAGTGGGATTCCTGGGTCAAATGGCCACTCTGTGTCTTCAAGCCCAATCTACTGCTGCCCAAGGCATTGACCTCAATAATGATTTATGGACCAGGGCAGTATCAGGTCTAGGGATCATGCTCCCAGGGGAACCCTGAGGCCTTTGGATCATCAATTGCGGTCTTTTAGTGGAGTTCTCAGAGTGCACCCATTTTTATTTTTGTGTTGCCACTGAGATTCAACTTTGGGAACCCCATCACAGCTGTCACTGGTGGTAGCCAGACACCATCTTGTTCTTCTGGTCACATGTTGATGTAGTCACCCATTCATGTGGGTTTTTCTGTCTTCTGGGTTCTCTTTCCCCCGTGTCATTTTGATCCTTGATAATCATCTATTCCTGCTGAATTGGGACCATTTGATGTGCCTCAGATGGCAGCTTGCTAACTTTTAAAAGCTCAGATGCCACTCACCAATATGGGGTGCAGAAGACTCTCTTAGCAATACACTGGTTATGCCAATTGGCCTCTATATTCCCTGACAGCATGGTCCTGGAATCCCCATCTCTGCTACTCTGTCCTTGCAATATTGGGTTAAGATTGAAAGAGTATTCATCTTATGTTGAAGTCCAGTTAAATTGATCTTCTTTCTAATGTGTGCTGTCACTGATTTCACTCAACCAAATTTCTATCAACTCTCCAATCTATAATCAGTCCTTGCCTTCACTTCCTTCCCTCCCTTGCTGCTGTAAAGTCTTTTCTTCTGTACATGAGTCTGTTTTTAAGTCCTTGTCTTAGGGGTTTCATACAACATTTGTTCTTGTGCTGCTGACTAATTTCACTCAACATAATGTCTTCTAATTGAAACCAAATTATGAGATGCTTCCTAAAATGATCATTGTTCTTTGTGATTGCATAGAGTTCCACCGAGTGTATATACTATAGTTAATTTATTTATTCATCTGTTGTTGGGCATCTGGGTTGATTCCATCTTTTTGCTATTGTGAACTGTGATGCAATAAACATTCGTGTGCATGTATCTGTTTGCAGAATGCCTTTGTTTAGGTAGGGTATGTTCCAAGCAGTGGGATTACTGGGTCAAGTGGTATATCTACTTCCAGCTTTTTAAGGAAGTATTCTGTTATGATATTTTTGATTTCTGTTAGATCTGTTATGACAACTCCCCTCTCATTTCCTATTTCAGTTACTTGTTTTCTTTCCTGTTTCTCTTTAGTAAGTAGCCAATAGTTTGCCAATCTTGCTGACCTTTAGAAAAAAAAGCTTTTGGTCTTTTCCATTTTTTTTCAGTTGTTCTTTATTCTCTAAATCATTTAGTTCTGCTATAGTCTTCATGATCTGTTTTCTTCTGGTGCCTGAGGGGTTCCTCCCTTGTTCTCTCTATACTTGTTTAAGCTGTAGGGTTATTTCTTTGGTTTGGTTTCTTTCTTCTTTCCAGATGTTTGCATGTATGGAGATACATTGACCTCTGAACACTGCTTTGACTGTATCCCATGGATTCTGGTAGGAAGTGTTTTCATTCTCATTGGAATCCATACATTTCTTTATTTCATCCTTGATTTCTTCTACAATCCATGTCTTTTTGAGCAAGATGTTGTTCAGTTTCTGTGAGTTTCTCTTTCTGTCTATTTTTTTCTGCTATTGATTTTGACTTTTATGGCTTTATGATCTGAGAAGATGCTTGACATTAATTCAATGGAATGGATCATGTTGAGAATTGCTTTATGCCCTAAGACATAGTCTATTCTGGAGAATGTTCCATGTGCACTGGAAAAGAAGGTGTAGTTGTTTGCTGATGGATAGAAAGTTGGGTATATGTCGATGAGGTCTAGTTGGTTAACTCTGCGATAAGGTCTTCTGTGTCTTCATTGAGCTTTTTTCTAGACTATCTGTCCAATATTGAGAGTGGAGTGTTGAAGTCTCCTGGCTATCATGGACTGATCTATCTCATTTTTTAGCAGTCAGTGTTTCTTCGATGTATGTAGGTGCTCTAGTATTGGGTGCATAAATATTTAATACTGTTAAGTACTTCTTGGGTATTGAAACTTTCAGCAGTAGTGTCCACCCTTGTCCACGATGGTGAATTTTACATTAAAATCTATTTTACCTGAGATTAGAATTGGCACATCTGCTCTTCTTTGTGTATTGTTAGCTTGATACATATTCTTCCATTCTTTAATTTTCAGTTTGTTCGTGTCTTTGAGGTGAATTTCTTGTAGGCAACATATGAATGAGTCGTGTCTTTTGATCAAGATGTCACTTGATGCCTCTTTAATGGAGCATTCAGTCCATTCACTTTCAATGTAATTATTGATAGGTATGTGTTTAATGCTGTCATTGTGATATGTTTTGTGTTGGTGTTTTCTCTGTTCTTATTAATGTTCTGGAACTTTCTTCTTTGTGAGTTGATTTTTTTCACCTTTTTCAGGGTTGGTTTTGTGGTTATTGAGACTCCTGTATTACATTTCTTGATTTGATATGTTGCATCTTTATTGGGCTTTATGGCTGCCTCTATGATCCCCCTTAAAATACTATATGTAAACACAATTTTAATTACTACCAGTCTTATTAACTTCCTCTCCATCTGGAAGGACTATAACAATGTAGTACATCCCTTTTTTTAATATGATGACATCATAGTGTTCATGATATGATCACTGGATCATTTCTTTCACTATTATAGCTTTGATTGAGTTTGAAGCCTTCCCTGACTGAGTAGGTTTCTAGATGATGTATTCTGTATTTGCTTCTAAAATATCAAGTTAGTGGTTTTGTTCTTCTAAGCCAAGAGATTCTTTCAGTATTTTTTGTAGCTTTGGTTTGGTTTGGTTTGGGTTTTACAAAGTCTCTGAGTTTCTATTTATCTGTAAATGTCTTAATTTCATTTTCATATTTGAAAGATAGTTTTGCAGGATATATAATTCTCGGTGGGAAGTTCTCCTTCAAGACTTTGAATGTGCCATGCTACTGTCACTGTGCCAGCAATGTTTCTGCTAAGAAACCCAATGAAAGCCTACAGGGTTTACCTCTGAATGTTAGCTTTGCTTTGGGTCTTGCTGCCTTTAAAAGTTTAGGTTTTATTTTGTTAAACTTGATTATAATATGTCTTGCAATCTTTCTTTTGAGATCTATGTTGAGTGTTGTTGATATACATCTTGGATATCTATAGTCTCTTCTTTCCTAATTTCTGGGAAGCTTTTTGTCAGCAGCTCAGCCACAATACTCTCTGTGTTCTTAGCTGTCTTGTCCTGTTCACAAACTCAAGTTAATCACAGACTGTTCTTAATAGAGTTCGACATGCTTCTTAATGCTTCTTAATTTTTCTTGTTTGTTTTTTTTTTCTGATTTCTCCTCATCGATGCTGTAGTCAGTAGCTCTGTCTTCCAAGTCATACAGTCTATTTTCCATTTGCTCCATTCTGTTTTCTTCCATTGAATTGAAGTTTCTATCTCTTTGATTTTGTTATTGATCTGTTGGATTTCAGAGCACTGGTGTTCCATCAGATCAAACAGCTGGCTTAATTTTTCATTTTGTTCTGCTGCATTTTGTATAAGGTAAAGGAGGGCTCTATATGTAATCCTTTTGTATTCACCTTCTGATAGTTTCAGAAAGGTTTCTTCTCCTAGGAAGTTCTTTAGGTCTTTCTTTTGGGGGCCTTCTGAAGCCATGTGTGATTTTTTAGTTAGCCTTTTATCCAGAGTTTGTTGTTTTGGGGGTATCATGTGAGTCCATAAAGGCTGGGAGAGATGCCATGAGAACTGACTGTAGTTGTTTCTCTAGGCTATCTTAAAATGAAAGGTGAAAGGTAAAAGATATCTGACAATTTACGAAGGCAGTCAGGTTTTCAGGTCTACACGTCCCTCTTCCCAGATGGCAAAGTAAGCACCTCTATATCCAACCCCAGATGTTATAAAATAGTTCAAAATACAGAAAGGCTACTGCCTTGCTGGCTTCTGCTGCTGGGCCCCAGCCATAGGTGACACTGTGTAAAATACTGCTTTTCTGCCAGAAAAGTGCTCTCCTTCAGGGAGGTGATGCCTCCCAGCCTAGGAATTATTTCCAGCTGAGGCCTCCATATGTATACGTATATCTGCCTCCTGCTGGAACAAGATAGAATCCAGCACAAGCTCTCTGTCTGCCTCAGTACAGGCGACTCAATGGCAGAGGCAGCAATAAAGGCCAAAGTTGCTGAGATGCAGAGTCTAAAGCCGGGCTCACAAAGTGTGGCAATTTTGCCCTTCTGATCCCACCAGCTGTGCATCTGAGATTGGCTGCTAGTCAAGTCGCAGCTCTGCCCATCAGCTAACATAGAGAAAAAAAGTTAAAATGGGAAGTTACCTTTGGCCTGTGAAAGCCAGCACTCACCAAGAGTAGGTGAATGGCAAAAGAGAGGAGGTTTTCTGTTCAGTGGTATGAAGTCCAAATTAACAGCCCTATGCCGTGTCCTAGGGCTCACTAGATGTCCGGAGGCTGTTTAATCATTAGTTCAGGTCTTGGTTTCCAGCGGGTTTTGAGGAGACGTTTGTTTAGTCAGCCATCTCAACTCCGTCTACAGTCAACTAATTATTGATAGGTGTGTGTTTAGTGCTGTCATTTTTGATGTATTTATTTTTGTGTTGATGTTTTCTCCACTACTGTTACTATTCTGTTCTGGGACATTCTTCTTTATGGGTTGATTTTTCACCCTTTTTAGTGTTGGTTTTGTGTTTGTTGAGGCTCCCCTATTACGTTTCTTGATGTGGTATGTTGCATCTTTATTGTACTCAGCAGCTGCCCCTAAGATCCCCCTTAGTAATCTACATTTCAACCTAATTTTAACTTACACATATCTAATTAACTTCCTCTCCATCTGGAAGTGCTATAACTACTGTAGTATATCCCTCTTTTTAATGTGATGGTATCATAGTTTTCATGAAATGATCACTGAGATCACTTCTTTTAATGTCGTAGCTTTGATTGACTTTTGTGCCTTCCCTAACTGAGTAGGTTTCTGGATGATGTGTTTGGATGATTACCTCCTAAATTATGGAGCTAATGGTTTTGTTCTTCTAAGCCAAGAGTTTCTTTCAATACTTCTTGTAGCTTTAGCTTGGTTTTTACAAAGTCTCTGAGTTTCTGTTTATCTGTGAATGCCTTATTTTCATTCTCATACTTGAAAGACAGTTTCGCAGGAAATATGTTTCTTGAAAGTTTTTCTCCTTCAAGGCTTTGAATGTGTCATTCCACTGCCTCTCTGTGCCAGCATTGTTTCTAGGAAGTCAGACGAAAGCCTACGGGGCTTCCCTCTGAATTTTAGCTTTACTTTGAGTCTCACCACCTTTAATAGCTTCTGCTTATGTTTCATTTTCTTAAGCTTGATTATAATATGTCCTGGAGTCTTTCTTTTGGGGTCTACATTGTGTGGCATTTGATGCACATCTTGGATATCTATGTTCTCTTCCTTCACAATTTCTGAGAAGTTTTCTGTCAGCAATTTAACAATAATACTCTGTGTGTTTTCAGGTGTCCCTCTCTGTTTGGAACTCCAGTTAATCGTAGGTTGTTCCTCTTGATAGAGTCCCACATGTTTCTTAATGCTTCTTCATTTTCCTTGTTTCTTTCCTCTGATTTCTCCTTATAAATGCTGGTGTGAGGAGCTCTGTCTTCCAAATCAGAAAATCTACTTTCCAGTTCTTCATTCTGTTTTCTTGACTTTGAACTGAATTTTCTAATTCTTTAATTTTGCTATTGATCTCTTGGATTTCAGAATGCTGTTGTTCCATCAGTACAAACAACTTGCTTACTTTTTCATTTTGCTCTGCTGCATTTTGTATAATGTCTAGGAGAGCTCTATATATAATCCTTTTGTAGTTGACCTCCAATGGCTTTAGAAAGTCTTCTTCTTCTGGAAATTTCTTTGGTTCTTTATTTTGGGAGTTTTCTGGAGCCATGGGTGGATTTTTCTTTAAGTGTCTGGCCAAGGTTTGTTACTTTTTGAGCTTCTAGGAGTTGTTAAGTTTCTCTGGTATTGCCTTAACAGGATCTGAGTCCAAGGAGGAAGGTGGATGACCAGTCACTTCTGTATACTCCAGTGACTGGGCCCAGTGGACTCTCTTGGGTAGCAGGCTCCACCTTACTTATGAAGTCACTGGGACGCCATGAGCTGACCCTATGTTATGGGTCAGTAAAGGATGGAAGAGATGCTGTGAGGCTGCACTGTAATTTCTCCAGATAGTCTTATTTTGAAAGGTAAAAGCTATCTGACAGCTTCTAAAATCAGTCAGGCTGTCAGGTGTGCAAGCCCCTCTTTCCAGCTGGCAGTGGAGGCACCTCTATATCTGTCCCCAGATGGTGTAATCTATTTGAAAGTATGGACAGGCTACTGCCCTTCTGTCGTCTGCTGCCGTGCTGCTGGGCCTCACCCACAAGGCTACACTGTGTTAAACACAGCTTTTTCTCTGGGAAAGCGCTCCCTAGGCTCGCACTGCCTCCCAACTTGGGATTAGCACCTGCTGAGGCCTCTGTTTGGGTAATTCTGCCTCCCAATCAAACAAAATGGCATCTAATACAAGCTCTCCCACCCACTGTGAGATAGCTGAATCAATGGCAGAGGTTTGGCAAGAGAGGGTGGAGGGCCTGAGGTGCTCAGAGTCCAGAGTCAGGCTTTCAAAATGTGGCTATTCCCATGTGGGACTCTATTAAGAGGAACAACCTTCGATTAATTGGAGTCCCTGAACAGGGTGAGACATCTGAGAACACAGAGAGTATTGTTGTTGAGCTGCTGAAAGAAAACTTCCCAGAAATCATGAAGGAAGAGAATATAGACATCTCAGATGCATATCGTATGCCACCCAATATAGATCTCAAAAGAAAGACTCCAAGACACATTATAATCAAGCTTAACAAAATGAAACATAAGCAGCAACTCTTAAAGGCAGCAAGACTCAAGGCAAAGCTAACATTCAGAGGGAAACCCTGTAGGCTCTCATCAGATTTCTCAGCAGAAACCATGCTGGCATGGAGACAGTGGCACGACACATTCAAAGTCTTGAAGGAGAAGAACTTCCAACCAAGAATTATATATCCTGCAAAACTGTCTTTCAAACATGAAAATGAAATTAAGACATTTCCAGATAAACAGAAACTCAGAGACTTTGTAAAAACCAAACCCAAACTACAAGAAATACTGAAAGAAGTTCTTGGCTTTGGCTTAGAAGAACGAAACCACTAACTTTATATTTTTGAACGACACACTACTCAATACTCATTTAGGGAAGGCTCCAAAGTAAATCACAGCTTTGATTTGGAAAGAAGCAATCCAGCGATCATCATGAAAACTATGGTGTCATCATAATAAAAGAGGGATGTACTATAGTCGTTATAGTCCTTCCAGATGGAGAGGAAGATGACCAGACTGGTAGTAATTAAAATTGGGTTTATAAATAGTTTATTAAGGGGGTTTATAGGGGCAGCTGTAAAGCACAACAATGATGTATCATACCATTTCAAGAAATCTAACACACGAGTCTCAACAACTATAAAACCAGCTCTGAAAAAGGTGAAAAATCAACTCACAAAAAAGAGTGTCTCAGAACAGACTAATAAGAACAACAGAGAAAACATCAACATAAAAATAAACATATCACAATGGCAGCAGTGAACACATACCTATCAATAATTACATTGAATGTGAATGGACTGAATGCTCCAGTAAAGAGACACCCAGTGTCATCTTGGATCAAAAGACACGACCCATCCATATGTTGTCTACAAGAAACTCACTTGAGACCTAAAGACAGGAACAAACTGAAAATTAAAGGTTGGAAGAATATATATCAAGCTAACAATGAACAAAGAAGAGCAGGGATGGCAATTCTAATCTCAGACAAAATCAACTTTAATGTCAAATCCACCATCGTGGACAAAGATGGACACTATTTACTGCTGAAAGTTTCAGTACACAAGCAAGACTTAACTATATTAAACATTTATGCACCTAATGTCAGAGCACCTAAATATGGCGAAGAAACACTGACTATGCTCAAAAGAGAGTTAGATGACTCCACAATAATAGAGGGAGACTTTAACACTCCACTCTCATTACTAGACAGATCATCTAGAAAAAAGCTCAGTAAAGATACAGAACACCTCATTGACACAATTAACCAACTAAACCTCATTGATATATACAGAACTTTCCACCCATCAGCAGACAACTACACCTTCTTCTCCAGTGCACATGGAACATTCTCCAGAATTGACCACGTGATAGGCCATAATGCAATGCTCAACAAAATCCATACCATTGAATTATTGCAAAGCATCTTCTCAGATCATAAAGCCATCAAAGTTGAAATCAATAGCAGAAAAAACAGAGATAGAAAGTGGAACTCTTGGAAACTGAACAACATCTTGCTCAAAAAAACATGGGTTATAGAGGAAATCAGGGATTAATTAAAGAAATTCATAGATTCCAGTGAGAACAAAAACACTTCCTACCAGAACCTATGGGATACAGCCAAAGCAGTGCTCAGAGGTCTGTTTATCTCCATAAATGCACACATCGGGAAGGAAGAAAGAAACCAAATCAAGGAACTAACTCTACAGCTTGAACAAGTAGAAAGAGAACAACAGAGAAACCCCTCGGGCACCGGAAGAAAGGAGATCATAAAGATTAGAGCAGAGCTAAATGAATTAGAGAATAGAAAAACGATTGAAAAAATCGAAAAGACCAAAAGCTGGTTTTTTGAAAAGATCAACAAAATTGATAAACCACTGGCTAAACTTACTAAAGAAAAGCAGGAAAGGAAACAAATAACCCAAATTAGAAATGAGAAGGGAGTTGTCACCACAAATGCAACAGAAATCAAAACCATCATAACAGAATACTATGAAAGACTGTACTCTAACAAATTTGAAAACCTAGGGGAAATGGACCAATTCCTTGACTCATACCACCTACCCAAATTATCACAACGTGAAGCAGAACAACTTAATAAACCCATCACAAAGGAAGAGATTGAAAAGGTCATCAAAACACTGCCAACCCAAAAAAGTCCGGGCCCAGGTGGCTTCACGGCAGAATTCTACCAAGCATTTAGAGAAGAGTTATCCCCAATACTACTGAAACTATTTCACAGTATAGAAAGGGATGAAGTACTCCCAAACTCATTCTATGAAGCCAGCATAACCCTGATACCTAAGCCCGGGAAAGATCCAACAAAGACAGAGAACTACAGACCGATATTACTCATGAACTTAGATGCAAAAATCTTCAACAAAATTCTTGCCAACAGAATACAACAACATATCAAGAAAATAATCCATCATGACCAAGTGGGATTCATACCAGGGATGCAAGGCTGGTTCAACATCAGGAAAACAATTAATGTGATTAACCACAGAAATAACACAAAAGACAAAGATCACCTGATTTTGTCCATTGATGCCGAAAAGGCATTTGATAAAGTCCAACACCCATTCATGCTAAAAACTCTTAGCAAAATGGGCATAGATGGCAAATTCCTCAACACAATAAGGGCCATTTATACAAAGCCAATTGCCCACATCATCCTGAATGGAGAGAGACTGAAAGACTTTCCCCTGAGATCAGGAACTAGACAAGGATGCCCACTGTCACCTCTCCTATTCAACATTGTGCTAGAAGTTCTAGCCAGAGCAATTAGAAAAGACAAACAAATAAAGGGCATCTGCATCGGCAAAGAGGAAGTTAAAATCTCCCTGTTCGCAGATGATATGATTGTATATGCAGAGAACCCCAAGGAATCTATAAGTAAGTTACTCAAACTGATAGAAGAGTTCAGCAAAGTCTCAGGATACAAGATAAACATAAGTAAATCAGTAGGATTCCTTTATACCAACAATGAGACTGTTAAGGAGGAAATTATCAAATCTATACCATTTGTGATAGCCCCTAAGATAAAGTACCTAGGAATTAATCTAACCAGAGAAACAACAGACCTTTACAAAGAGAACTACAAGCCCTTACTACAAGAAACTAAGAGAGACTTAGATAAATGGAAAAACCTACCCTGCTCATGGATAGGAAGACTTAACATTGTGAAAATGTCTATTTTACCCAAAGCCATTTATTTATATAATGCAATCCCAATACAAGTTCCAGCATCATTTTTTAATGAGATGGAGAAAGAAATCACCAATTTTGTTTGGAAAGGAAAGAAGCCCCGGATAAGTAAGGTACTACTAAAGAAGAAGAACACACTGGGAGGCCTCTCATTACCCGACCTTAGAACATACTACACTGCCACAGTGGTCAAAACAGCCTGGTACTGGTACAAGAACAGACAGACTGATCAATGGAACAGAATTGAGACCCCAGAGATGACACCATCTGCCTATGAACAGTTGATATTCGACAAAGGCCCTAAGACATTAAACTGGGGTAAAAACAGCATCTTCAACAAATGGTGCTGGCAAAATTGGTTATCCATCTGCAATAAACTGAATCAAGATCCATATCTTACACCTTATACAAAAACCAACTCCAACTGGATAAAAGACCTAAATATCAAACCTAAAACGATAAAGCTCATCCAAGAAAAGGTAGGAACAACAATGGAAGTTTTAATACACAATGAGGACAGACTCCAAAATCTGTCAAAGAAACCTCAATCCACAGAAGAGGAAGTAGATAAATGGGAACTATTAAGAATGAAACACTTTTGCTCATCCAAAGACTTTATTAATAGAATTAAAAGAACACCCACAGAGTGGGAAAAAATATTTGGCAACTCTATGTCAGATCGACACCTGATCTCCATAATCTATAAGATACTACAAAATATCAATAAGAAGAAGATAAACCATCCAATTAAGTGACGGGCAAAGGAGATGGACAGATACTTCACTAAAGAGGAGATCCAGGCAGCCAAAAAACACATGCGGACATGTTCACGATCTTTAGCTATTAAAGAAATTCAAATCAAGACAACAATGAGATACCATCTCACCACAACAAGATTGGCCATGATCCAGAAAACACAAAACAACAAATGCTGGAGAGGCTGTGGAGAAAGTGGAACCCTCCTACACTGTTGGTGGGGTTGCAAAATGGTCCAGCCTCTTTGGAAGGCAATCTGGCGCTTCCTTAAAAAAATGGATATTGATATACCATTTGACCCAATAATTCCACTACTTGGAATATATCCTACAGATTCAAGGCCTTTCACACCAACGGACACATGCACCAGAATGTTTATCGCGGCACAGTCTGCAATAGCAAAAAGGTGGAATCAACCTAGATGCCCAACAATAGAAGAATGGATAGGTAAGCTGTGGTACATATACTCAATGGAGCACTATGCAATGATAAAGAATAACGATGATTCCAGGAAACATCTCTTAACCTGGTTTCAACTGGAAGACATTATGTTGAGTGAGAGTAGTCAGCGACAAAAGGACAAATACTGTATGAGACCTCTACGATAAGATCTCAAAAACAGACTTGTGTATAGAAGAAAAGACTCTTTGACAGCTGCAAGGGAGGGGAGGGAGGAAAGGAGGGTAAAGGTGGGAGGGTTTAGTTTAGGTAGTTACTAGAAATCTAGTTGGGAGAAAGCGGTGACAGCACACATTAGGAACAAGAACAACATTAAGTGGACTTCAGCATAACTTGAGTACTCCTTCCATCTTAACTCAATACTGCAAGGATAGAGTAGCTGGGGCAGAGGGCGGGGGACCATGCTCTTAGGCGAATTCCAGGCCAATTGACACAACTAGTGTTTTGCTAAGAGAGCTCTCTGCACCCCACATTGGTGAGTGGCATCTGGGGTCTTAAAAGCTGCCAAGCTACCATCCGAGGACACAGCAAATGGTCCCAACTCAGCAGGAACGATGCTCACCGAGGGCCAAAATGGCATGCGGTAAAGACAACCGAGAAGACAGAGAGACCCACAAGAGTGGGTGCCTACATCGACCTGGGACCGGAAGAACCGGATGGTGCCCGGCCACCACCAGTGATAGCCATGACGGAGCTCACAGAGAGGAGCCTCACTCGCAACACAAGAATAAAAAGAGGTGCATCATGAGATCTCCACTAAAAGACCTCAATTGATGGTCCAGTGGTTTTGGGGTTCCTCTGAGAGCATGGCTCCCAGCCCTGATGCTGCCCGTTCCCATAAATTATAACAAAGGTCCACTCTTTGGACAGGAATGGAATGGACTTGGCAATGCAGAGTAACCATATGTTGGAAGCACTTTATGGTTCTATACGTCTATAGGATATCATCTTGCTGACCTCTGGCTGGAGGAAGGGGAGTGGACGGAGAGGAGGGGAAAGGAGACTGTTGGGAGGATGAGACATGTATGGAGCAGAGAGGAATAGTGCGCAGTCACCAGACAGGGAGAGCAGTGGAAGCTGCATATAGGGGGGCATGTAAATTTACATGTGAATGTACATTTTTACTCAGTTACGTTAAATAAAAAAAAATGTGGCTATTCCACCTGTTGATCCCATCAGCAGTGCAGCTGAGCTTTGCTACCAGTTAAGCCCAAGTCCCACATGCCAGCTAAGTCAAAGAGAAAAAAGTTAAAAATGCCAGATACCTTCAGTCTGCGAGAGCCAGCCATTCAACAAGGGTGGGGGTCAGCCAAAAAGAAGAAGTTTCCTGTTTGGTGTCATGTAGTCCAAACTGACAGCCTTATGCTGTGTCCCAGGGCTCACTGGGTTTCCAGAAACCTCTGTTGAGTTATCAATCCAAGCCTTTGTTTTCAGAGGGAACTAAGGAGATATGTGTCTAGTCTGCCATCCTGACTCCGCCCCTATATTCTACTTTTAAGTGAAAAAGATAAAAATTAAAATGAAAATCAAAGATTGATTTTAGGAATTCTATGATGTTTAGTAGTTAATAGCTTCTCTGCCATTCTTACTGGTCTTCCATACTTTCATCATCCATCCATTCATCCATCTATCCATCTACCCATCAAAAAATATATTAAACACTGAATGTGTATCAGGCATTGTTCTAAATACTAGAGATATACAAGTGAGCAAAATAGAGTCTCTGCCTCATGAAGCTTATAGTCTTCTACCTTCACAATAGTTATTTCAATGCCTTGCTTATCTTCCCCACTTTATCAGTACCACTTAAAATAATGGTTGTGTCACATGTCTGCCTTTAATCCTCACAATAGGAAACTCTGGTGGTGTAATGGTTCAATGCTAGGCTATTAACCAAAAACATCAGTGACTTGAACTCACCAGCTCCTTTGCAGGAAAAAAAGCCTATGAAGATTTCATCCTATAAAAATTAAATAAATAAATAACAAAATACTCAGGCAGTTTTATATTGTCCTATAGGGTGCTATGAGTCAGAATTAATTTGACCACACACGATAATCCTCATGATGTCTCACACAATGCCTTGAAGCCAGTAAACTGTTGTATGGCAAGTTAATTAAGCTAAACTTAATGACACGTGCTGTGTCTTCTTGTCTGTGAATAAGAAGGGAAGTTCACACCAAAGAGGATCATCCAAAGAGGAAACTAGGTCATGAATAATAAAAGAGGACAGTCTCCTTATTTACTTAGCCATATGTGAAGACTTTTTGCTTTTCTTTCAAGCCATACATCCCATTCTAACTCAGGAGCACATCCCAGGCCATAAAGCCAATATCAAGGAATTACATCCCCTTAAAAAATGCCACTGAATATACCATGTACCCTTTTGGAGAAGAGAATTTAAGACTAGGGCTTAAGGTACTTCAATTTTCCCATCTGTCTTAGATTGGCTTCTCCAGAGAAGCAAAACCAATTAAATGTATCCATAATACAGACACAGAGAGAGAGATTTGCCTCAAGTAAATGGTTCACACAGTTGTAGAGGCTGATAAGTCTCAAGTCTGTAGGACAGGCATCAGGCTGGAGGCTTTACTCTCTTAGCTGCAGGAGCTGATGAACCCGAGATCAGCATGTTAGACACCAGGTTTCTGACTCATGGACTGCAGAGGACAATAAATCCCAAGATTGTCAGGCAATATGGCAGGCCATTGGCTCAAGTCCCAGAAGCCTAAGGTCAAATAATAGTGAGCCAGATGTAGAATCCAGAACAAGAAAAATCCAATGAGTTTTTCTAGAACACCCATATATATTTGTTAAAGACCACATCTTCTGAGGAAACTCCCCTTATAACTGATTGGCTGATCACATCATATCACATCATGGAGATGATTATGTTTTATCACAAAATAGAGGATACCTACATCATTACATAACTGCAAAAACACTAAGAATCATGGCCTAGGCAAGCTGACACACAGTCATAACCATCACAGTCCTTAACTATCACCCCTTGTCAACTTGGCACCTGTACATACTTCCTTAAGAGATATACAACCTCTAATTAAAGACATTCACAAGTCATATTTGTGCCAAATGTGAAATCAAAATTGCACTAGCCTCATTTATATCTTATATTTTATAAATGAAGAAAACAAAAAATAATTGATGCTCTCCTACAAAGAAAGAATACTCATAACAATTACAGTCCTCATTTCTGTAAGTGGCATTCAGTACTACAGTTTTCCATCACTTACTCTGTATTCCCTTCAACCTCTGCAAGCACATTAACTGGTCACGGTTCTTTGCCTGGTGAGGCGATCCAAATTTCCAATCATAAAAGGTATGGGCCATTAGTAGTCATGTTGGAACTGCGTTTCTATGACTTTATTCACAGGGCATGATAGTACTAGGAGATGTTCTATGGGATCTCCTGCATTCCAGACATACTCTTGTTTACCTCCATACATTATATCAATCCAATTTCACTTTGGTAATTAAGATCATTCATACCATCCAATATAGTAACTTGTCTTTTTCTTAGCACCCAATTCAATAAAATTGATGTTGTCTGTCCTGGTAGACAAACTCCTCTCTTTGTAACTAAGATGTCCAGGCTCATAGAGCATAGGGTTGTGGGGATAGGAAGCAAAAATTTCACAAGTGGGTCACTAGAGGTAATAATGAGTGGTGGCACACCCATTTCCATTCCTTGACTTCCACACCTATGAATCCTGGCTGTGGGAGAAAGAACACTGTATATTGCACGCAGGTTTGCAGCATACACAGCCTCCTGGATAACACTGTCCCAGCCCTGCAAGGTATGGCCACAAAGCTAGTGCTTTAATTGTGTCTTCAGAGGGCCATTCCATCATTCTGTCAAGCTAGCTGCTTCAGGATGATGAAGAACACGATAAGACCAGCAAATTCTATGAGCATGGGCCCAATCCCTCACTTCCTTTGTTGTAAAATGAGTCCCTTGATTTGAGGCAATGCTGTGTATGATGCCATGATGATGGATAAGACATTCTGTAAGTCCACAAACAGTAGTTTTGGCAGAAGCATTGCATGCAAGGAAGGCAAATATATATCCAGAGTGTCTGTTCCAGTAAGAACAAACACTATCCTTTCCATGACAAAAGCAGCCCAGTGTAATCAACTTGCCACCAGGTTGCTGGCTGATTACCCTGAAGAACTGAGAACTCGGTGTTGGTCTCTGCTGCTGGCAGATTGAATACTCAACCATAGTTGTAGCCAAGTCATCGTTAGTGACTGAAAATCCATGTTGTTTAATCCAAGCATAACCTCATGGCTACCACTATGGCTACCTTTTTCAAGAGCTCATTGAATAATGACAGGAGTAGCTGGGGAAAGAGGATGACTGGTTTCCACAGAATACACCATCTTAGCCACTTAAATGTTAAAATACTCCTCTTTTGAGGTCACCCTTTGATGAGCATTCACATGAGACACAAAAATCTTCTCTTCTTTCGCCCATTCAGAGACTTTTTTTACACACCACTTATCCATGCCTCATTGTCTCCAAAACTCCAACCATGTTCATTCCAAGTCACTTACCACCCAGCCAAACCATCAACCACAACCCATGAATCAGTATACAGTCAGGCACCTGGCCATTTCTTCTTCCAAGCACAGTAAACAACCTGGTGCATTGCTCAAAGTTCTGCCCATCAGGAAGATTTCCTTTTCCCACTGTTCTTCAAGGAGCTCCTATAAAAGAGCTGCAGTGAGTGGTATCTCCATATCACACAGAATATCTCTTTGATTTATCATCCTCAGTCAACTGATCATAAGTAAATCCCCAAGAGGTCACAGGTGCAGACTAGGAGATGGAAGGTAATGCAACAGGAGTAGAGACCATGGGCATTTGGGTCACTTCGTCATGCAACTCACCTGTGCCTTCAAGTCCTGGTCAGGTGTGATCTTGTATACATCACTTCCATTTAATGATGGAGAGCTGCTGTGCATGTCCAAATTTATGACTGTCGCCCAGGCAGTACCCAGTTCTTAGTGGGTTGCTCAGTGGTGACTTGGAGTCCCATGTTAGGCAGTCAGTCTCTGTTGAGGTCCAGTTAACAAGCCAAAGTCATTTCTCAAAAGGAGAATAGTTACCTACAGAGGCTGATAGGGCTTTGTTCCAAAACGCTAAGAGTCTGTGTTGTAACTCATCAATAGAGTCCTGCCAAAGACTCCAAATAGCATCTCTGTCACACTCCCAGCATCACTGAATCAGGAGGATCATATGGCCCAAGGGTCACAGTGGTTCACACAGCAGCCTAAACATATTGTAGAACCGTCTCTTGTTCTGGGAACCACTCAAAACTAGCTGCTTTTCAAGTCAGTTGATAAACAGGCCCAATAAGAAACATGTTGCCTCTAAAATACAAACACATCCAGTAAGCATTGTACCTTCTTGTGAGTTATGGCAGAAGACAGATACACTAACTTATCCCTCATATTAGAAGGAATATCTCAACGTGCCCCACAATCTGGACTCCTAGAAATTTCACTGAGACAAATGTTTTACCAACAAGTCTAGAGCCACTGACACTTCTTTCTTATTAGGTCCAACCAACATAATGTCCTAAATGTAATGGACTAGTGTGACATGTTGTGGAATGGACAGGTGATCAAGGCCCCTGAGGACTAAATTATGACATAGGGCTGGAAAGTTGTTATACCCCTGGTATAGGACAGTGCAGGTAGATTGCTGGCCTGGCCAGCTGAAGGAAAACTGCTTCTAATATTCCTTTGAACCCAGAATCAAGAAGGTGGCATTGGCCAAATTAAATGCTGTGTATCAGGTATCAGGAGATGCATTAATTTTCTGAAGCAATAAAACCACATGTGGAACAGCAGCTGCAGTTGGACTCACCACCTGGTTACGTTTTGGGTAATCCATTGTCGTTTCCCAGTATCCACCTGACTTTTGTACAGGTGAATTGAATGCAGATGTGATGGTAATAACTACCCCTGAATCCTTCAAGTCCTTGATGGTGGCAATAATCTCTGCACTTTCTCCAGCAATGCAGTATTGCTTTGGGTTTACTATTTACCTAGGTAAGGGTAGTTTTAGTGGCTTTTACACGGCGTTTCCCACCCTAATTGCCCTTACTTCACTTACTTATCAAGGATCCAAGGTAGAGGCTCTGCCAGTTGCTGTGTATATATATTCCAACTACGCATTCTGGAACTGGGGAAATCACTACAGGATGAGTTTGGAGACATACTGGACCCACTGTGAGCAAAAACTGGGCTAAGACTCCATTAATAAACTAACATCCATAAGCCCCCACTCTGACTGGTGGGCAACAGTAATATTTTCATTATCATGGAATTAGTGTCAGTCTACAGTCGATATCTAGTAATCCCTGAAAAGTCTGACTGTTTCCTTTTGCCCAATTTGCACTCACTCTTATAAAGGCCATAGATCCTTTGGGGAAATTGTGGGAGAAATAGTTACAGAATAAACTTTTTCCAATATCATGAGGTCCTTCCTCAAAGGGATTCTCCTTCACTCAAGGGGCTGTGGAACTGTAAACTGACTCAAGCACGAGAACTGATTAAGGTACTGTGATTTGAGGTAGCCTGATGTTCATTTGACCTAGAATTCTTTGACTGTACAGATCAAGTAAATAAGACTCCGGGTTTGGTTTTCAGCAATATCCGATCTGTTACTACAAGATACAAGGCTTTTTTTCAAGATGCAACTGGCAACTTTGAGGTCATTTATATGGCACTTGAGCTGCAACTATGAAGCTCTAAGTTCATTTCACCCTGTCACCACTCTGTCTGGTGAAAGTAGGTACAACCAACTGCCTTCCTTATAGTTCTCATCCTGAAAAAAAATTGAAGAAAAGTATGAAACATACAAACACCCAGGACCTCGCCATTCACCAGTACTTGATCTACTGGTAGTGAAATTTTGAGTACTTCTATTGCCACCTAACAGCATGTATTACTAGTGCCTTCTTTGCATCTAGAAGGAGAGTCATCAAAATCTTTAAAACAAACCAGACTTGAGAACCAATTCAGAAAATTCATCCTTAGAATTTTGTTTCTCTAGGACCACTCTCAGTACCAAATGTCTTAGACTGGATTCTCTAGAAAAGCAAAAGCAGAAAAGAGTATATGTAAATTATATAGAGAGAGATTTATCTCAAGGAAATGGCTCAGGAAATTGTCCTGTTATTGTTAGGTGCTATCGAGTCAATTCCAACTCATAGTGACCCTATGTACAACAGAACGAAACACTGCCCAGTCTTGTGCCATGCCCACAGTCATTTTCATGCTTAAGTCATTGCAGACATGGTGTCAATCCATTTTGTTGAGGATCCTCGTCGTTTTCACTGACCCCCCACTCTACCAAGCATGAAGTCTTTCTCTAGGGATTGGTACCTCTTGACAACAAGTCCAAAGTATGTGAGATACAGTCTTACCATTCTTGCTTTCAAGGAGTGCTCCAGTTGCATTTCCTCCAGAAAGAGATCTGTTCTTTCAGCATTCCATGATACAGTCACTATTCTTCTCCAACATCATAATTCAGAGGCATCAATTCTTCTTCTGTCTTCCTTATTCATTTTCCATGCAGTTGTAGAGGCTGGTAAGTTCCAAGCCCACGGGTGGAGCATCAGGCTAGAGGCTTCACCTGACACGTAGTCATTACTCAAGATTGGCATGTAAGACGGCAAGCTGTTAGTTCAAGTCCAAGACCAAGAGGTTAGATGATAATGAGCTGGATACAGGATCCAGAATCAACGAAATGCCCCAAGTTTTGCCAGGGCATCCATATATATGTACCTGTAACCCATATATCCAAATTTTGCCACAGCATCCATCCTCAGCCATAGCATGGAGGAAACTACCCTTACAACTGATTCACTGATCACATCATGGAGGTGATTACATTACATCAAAAATGTAGAATAACTATATGATTAAATAACTGCCAATCTACAACATTGCATAACAGATAAACCACCAAGAATCATGGCCCAGCCAAGTTGACACACAGCCTTAACCATCACACAACCTGACTCCAATCCTTACACAGGAATCCAGAAGCCAGGGCCAGCCTTCTGATCTGCAGGTATAGCCATTGGGCCACCCCCAGGACACCAAGCAATTTGTGACCTTTATGAATCAGAATTTGTCATCCCTGAGTAGTCCATATACCTGATATCTTACTCCTCCACAAGCTTTAGGGGGAAATGAGCTTAAAAACATGTTGTCTTGGCATGCAGATGCTGATTCAGAAGGCATTTTGCATAAGTTATTTTCTCGTGGTGTTAATCTAGCCACATTTCCAAGATTTGTCACTTTGCAACCAAAAGCAAGAATTGATAAAAGTCAATAAATATTCACTGAATACCTACTCCAAGTGCTGATTCAGTGGCAGAATCCTTGCCTCCCATGCAGGAGACCAAGATCCAGTGCCCATCCAATGCCCCTCATGTACAGATACCACCCATCTGTCAGTGGAGGCTTGTATGTTCTTAAGATGTTGAATAGGTTCCAGTAGAGCTTCCAGACTAAGTCATACTAGGAAGACCTGGTGATCTATTTCTGAAAACCAGCCAACAAAAACCCTATGGATCACACCAGTCCAATCTGCAACAGATCATGGGAATGGCACAGGGTTTGGCAGCATTTTCTTCCATTGAGAACAGGGTCTCCATGAACTGGGAACTGACTCAATGGCAGCTAACAACAACAGTAACTCTAAATCAAGCACTAATTAAGGCACACAAACGTAGCTAATTTTCATTAAAAACCCTAAAGACTTCAGAATTTTTAATGAACATTAAAAAAGGATAGATTACCCAAAAAGCAAGACATGCATGGGCATAATTGTGCTTACTTACTAATCTATGGAGCCTTGCTAGCCCAGTGGCTTAGAGTTTGGCTACTAACCAAAAATTCAGCAGTTCAAATTTACCAGCCATTCCTTGAAAACCCCATGAGGCACTTCTAATCTGCCCCATGGTGTTGCTATGAATCAAAATCGACTTGGCCTTTTGATTTACAGTGAACTAATTTACTAATTTACAGTGAACAATTAAGCTTAATTAAGCCTGTTGTACCTTGCTCAGTGGAAGGATGATATTTATTGAGCTTCTTCTCTGTAATCTGGAGAAGAAAGAATACATAAGTATTCTACAGCAATGAATTTATCAGACTTCAGTCATCCGTTTTAATGGCCACACTGACTGTTACTCAATATTCTTCTTTAAATCAATACATTTTCTTCTTTAAAATGCATATCTTTAAAATAAAAAAATCATTTCTCTATTGTAATTAGAAAACTAGTTTTATTTCCCGTAAACAAAGGGCGACCATTAAAGTAAATACAATGAAAACAAATTAATATGTTTAAATTTTCAAGAGAGTGTGTAGCATCCAGAAGACTATAAACCTGAGACCTGCTATCTTTGTGTTTGTTTTTACAAGGAAAGATTACACTATTACAGAGGTTTTAAAGGAATGATGCCATCAAAGAATAAAAAAAGAACTGAAAGGGAAATATTCTATACAAGTAAAAAATAGTTAACTACTAAACTATTTCATTAGCCAGCTACCTAGCAGCCTAATGTAAGCATTATTCATTGGTAGGTGGCTTTTTTCTGTGATATCTCCAACACTCAAATGCGCTTATCCTGTGACCCTCTAGAGTCTAAATATTTAGCTGGAGAAGTGATCATGGAAGAAGTACATCTACTTTTATAAAATCTGACCCACAATCAACACACGTCACTTTCAACCATACTCCACTGGTGAGAATGAATCATATGGTCACTTATCAATAGAAGAAAACCCAAACCCATTACCATCGAATCAATCCAACTCTTGGAGATCCCGTAGGATACAGAGTACAACTGAACTACATAGTTTTTTGGTTTTTTGTTTGTTTATCTCTAATCTTTACGGAAGCAGCTCACCAGGCCTTTCTTCTATGGAGCCTCTAGGAAGGGCTGGTAAACGTAGTCCCAGGATGGACCACCATTTCCCAGAAAAAAAAAGTACACATACTCCACGGAAAGAGATGCAGCAGTTGTGGTAGATAGTACTTGTAGACACTCCAGGCTAATCCAGGGATTCCTGGAATGGTGAACCATTATCTACAGATGAAATGATTCTCTTGAAAGAATGCCATGGTGGCATATGCATGCTAAAAATTTAAACCTAAAGAAATAGATTTATTCAATGGGAGACCATTTAAAATTAAGTAATCATTAAAAGAATAAATAACCACATAAACCAGCATGCAATTATAGGTCCTTGGAATTCAAAGGCATCTCAGAGAACATTTACTTATCATAGAAAATATTTTACTTAAAACAAATGATCGGGTATGTGCTTATGTTGCTTCTTTTGAAATGCAATTTAACTGACCTCCTCAGCCTTCATTATCATGAGCCAGATATACATCAATCTGTCCCTCACTACCAGCAGCAAAAACCATCTCGTGGCTAAGCATAATCAGAAAAAAGTCAAGAAATACAGGTTGCCCCACTGAGTGGTAAACTGGAAGAAGCCTCAGACACCATTACCCCTAGATCAACATAAATGCATGTCTAGGCTGTTACCTTCAGGTTTTGGTGCAGAGATATTTCTATTTATGGAATTCACCCCATTTGCAAGAAACACCAGTTTTCAAAAATTAGGATGTCATCCTCTGACCTCTTACTGGAGGAAGGGGAGTATGTGGAGAGAAGGGTATAGGAGACTGTTTGGAGGATAGAACGTATATGGAGCAAAGAAGAAGGGTGTGCTGTCACCAGGCAGGGAGAGCAGTGGGAGCTGCATGTAGGCGAGCATGAGAATTTATATGGGAATATACATTTTCATTCAATCATAATTAAAAAAATAAAACATTTGGAATTCTTTCTTGAATCTGTTATGTATTCCTCTGTCTTTTAAAACAGAAAATGTACAGTAGTATGCAGCCTTTTCTTGATACTCAGGAATGTTATCGAGAACACTAGCCCACTGTTGTCTTAGTTTCTTGTTGTTGATGATAGGTGCCATGCAGTAGGTTCTGACTCAGAGCGACCCTAGGTACAACAAAGGGGAACTCTGCCCGGTCCTGGGTCATCCTTGTGATCACTGCTATGCTTCAGCCCATTGTTGCAGCTTGACTTCATCCATGTCATTAAGGTTGACTCTCCTTCAAGGGACAAGTCTTCCTTAGTCATCTTAGTCATCTTTCTTAGTCACCTGAACTTAATCTTCAGCACCATATCAGAGAATGTTCCCCTGCTATTCATAAGATTATCACTGCTAATTTATTTTGGAAGGAGATGGCTAGGTCCTTCTTCCTAGTCTGTTTTCATCTGTGAGCTCAGCTGAAACCTGCCCACCATGTGTGACCCTGCTAGTATTTGAATACTGGTGACATAGCTTCCAGCATCATAGCAACAAGCAGTTTCTCCCAGTACGATATGACAAGCTGACAGTTTCTTAAAATGTTGCTATACTGGAAATACCACAAATGGATGATTACATAGAATAGAAATTTATTTTTTTACAGCTTAGGAGGCAAGAAGTCCAAATTTAGGGATACTTTCCTGTCATCTTGGGGTTAGGTCTTCAGCTTCTATAGACCCAGCATTTGATCCCTTGGTGACATCCACATGCCACGTGATTGCTCCTCTGGGCCTAACCTATTCTTTATATTTCAGAAGTGAGTAGGTTTAAAACACTGTCTACACTGTTATGTCCTCATTAATATAACAGAGAAAATTCTTGTTTCCAGATGGGATTACATCCATAGGTCCAGAGGTAGAATTCCAGCATGTATTTTGGGAGGTAAATTCAATTCATAACAGGTGTTCTTGGCATTTTAAAACTCACTCAATGGCTCAGGCTGCTATGGATTGTGATGTTCATACCTGCTGTCTATGGCTTTTCTGTGTCCCTTCCTGTCAGATGATAGTTAAGAGCTTGACTACTAACCAAAAGACTGGCAGTTCAAATCCACCATCTGCTCCTTGGAAACCCTATGGGGCAACTGTACACTGCTCTGTGAAGTTACTATGAGTTGAAATCCCCTTGGTGGCAAAGAGTTTTTATTTATTTTTATTTTTTTATGTTTTGGGTTCATCTGCTACAGGTTTAAAAATCAAATAACTAAACTTCTGAGAAGCTTTTTACTCTACACACAATCCTAAATAAAAGACTTGATTTTGAGCCCACCCTAGAAGCTTTAGCACACAGCAAGTGACATTCCTTTGGGCTCCTCAGAGTTCTATGGTTTTCTTTGTTTCAGATACGTGAAGTTATTTGACACTGAGCACAAAATAAACGATAGGATTATATTCTCATCATCTGTTATTTGGGACACTTTATCTGAAAGTGACCCAAGACCAAATCTAACTAAGCCAAATAGGGAACGTTCTAAGCCAAACTGGGGAATGAATTGGCTTATATATCGAGAAGCACACTTATGCCAGGCATAGCAAGGTTCAGGTGCTCAGACAAAACTGTTAAGGTGTCACCTCTCAACATATTTGGCTCTGCTTTCTACCATACTGGTTTAAACCTCAGCAAACATGGCCAACAGCTCTAGGGGTTTACATTCCACACGCTTAGTAACCCCCAGAGAAACAACGTACATTTACATGAATAAAGGAGCAAAAGTCTCAATGCCAATTGCCATTAGACTGAACTGAGTCATATGACATCTCTGAACCAATCACAGTGACATGAACTGGCCAAAGTTTGATCATGTACCCAGCTCTGGAGCTCAGGAAAGGAGGCAGTCCCTCCAAAGCTACATGGATCAAGAAGAGAAAACAGGAAAGTGATTCCTTAAGATAAAATCAAGACACTCATCTAAGTTCCCTAGGGCTGCCCTGGCAAAATACAGCACAACTGGGTTCCTTTAAAGAACAGACATTTATTTCCTCACAGTTGAGGCAGCTAGATGTTCACACTCAGGGTGCGGCTCTAGGGAGAGGTTCTTCTTTGCCCATTTCACCTTCTAGTATCTGGGAATCCTTGAGTTTCTGGACTTGTAGATGCATCTGCCATGTATACTGGCTTTACATGGCATCTTCTCCCTGTGTGTATCTGTGCTTAGTCTGCTCTTTTTATAACTCAGAACTGATTTGGGTTATAGGACACACACTACACTGATATGAACTTACTAACATGATAAGACAAACTCATATTTCCAAATGGTATCATATTTACAGGTATCAGCAACAGGTTGCCATCTCATTGATTTTGACTCATTGTGACCCATGTGTGTCAGAGTAGAAGTATGCTCTACAGGGTTTTAATGCCTGAGTCTTCAGGCTCAGATCATCAGGCCTTGCTTCCCAGGCATCTCTGAATGTACTCAGTCCTCCAACCTTTTAGCCAGCAGCTGCGCATATAAATAGTTTACATCAGCCAGGGAAACTCGTTTATAAGTACAAGGTAAGGATTTCAATGCATATTTGTGGGGGACACACTGTAACACATAACAATACCATTAGCAGAAGAAAGGGAACAGATACTGGGTATGCAAACAATATATGTTCTCTGAACTTCATTACAGACTACTTCCTCTGCATTTCTAGTCTTAAATAAGAGACAATTTTTAAATAATCATTGTGCAGTAGAGCCGTAAATAATCACTGTGCAGCACAGCTATCCCTTTGAGTAAAAAAACCCAAATCCAGTGCTGTCAAGTCGATTCTGACTCACAGCAACCCTGTAGTAACACTCGTAACATTTTTCCCTAGGAAGAAAAGATAAATATGGCCCTGAAACCCTACAACATACCTCAAACATTAGCCCTGTTAGATGGAACAGATTTCCATTTCCTGATTACAGCGTGTTTCTATCATCACCCTTATAAAAATTTTCACACATTTTCTCACACTGGAAATAAAAGCCTCAGTGTGAGATTTCTCTCCTGTCTTCCGGGTCATTATGTTAGCAGTTTCTCAGTCTTTGTAAGTCTTTTTGGAAGCACCATTTTCTCCTAAAACAGGAAGTACGAGAGCCAAAAATAATCTTTCCCTTCAGCTTAGTAGCTCTCCAGTGAGTGATGCTGGAAGGTTCAGTGAAAGACAATATTAGCAGCCAGGGAACTCTGAACAGGCACTGTCCAAGAGGTGTCTTCTGAGCTCCACTGGACATCAGTCTCCCAGATGGATTACCTTCTCTCTCTTAGGAATAAGTATCTCCTCAGGCAGCTGACTTGGCTCAGTCCTCAGCCTTGAGTAGGGGCTTTCCAGGCACTGAAAGGATGCAGTGCAGTTCCACTGCTGATGTGCTGTATACGGGAACCAGCCAGGTAACCCCTACGCTCCCTCCACTCACCCACCTCCATAAAGCCTACTGCAGAGCAGGGGCCAGGAAACAGATCTGTTCTCTATCCAAAGGCTGTAGAGCCAAGAACTCCCCAAGTTTTTGCGTCAGAATCAGCACTCTCTAGCTCTGCGGATGGTCTGCCTTGACTCTGCGTGGCAAGGGGCCACAGTCTGTCTTGGCACTTCTCACCTCCCTGGGGATCTGGGGGAAGAACACTGCACTTGCGGTAAGGAGACTAGAATCTGGAACTTGATCCTGCCACCTAGCAGCATAGTCTGTCCATTCTGTTGACCTCCACTGCCTCCTTCTCCTCCTCTGTGTATCTGAAGCTCAGTTTTTGTTGACGGCTCCACACTTCTGCCATCATTTGTCTATGTGGTCTAGGCAGAGCTCTGCCAAAGACCGAGCTAATTAGCACAATTACATCTCCTTGACCACACAGACTACTAAGTGATGAGGGTTGATCTAAGAGAATCCAGTCCGAGTAAATCAGAACACTTTGCAAAATCTACTCAGAAAAACATGCTATTTTCTGCTGGACTCAAAGCTAAGAAGATATAGGAGACCAGCTTGACTGTTTGCCTGAGACTTTCAGGCTTTAAAACTGAAACCTCCTTATCTAAGAAGTACCCTCAATCCCAGGCAAACCAGGAGAGCTGATCACCTTAAGTCAATGTGAGAGTGGAAACTTCTATTCATAGTCATGTATTACCATGTGAAACCTGGCAATGAGATTAGAGCAAAGGAAAAGGAGCTGGAATGAGGAGAAGAAGCCAACTCCTGGTCACATCTTCAAACTCCTGCATATAGCTCTCAGTGACAGTGGTTATTATGGCTAGTTATATTGAATTGGCTCTGGCTCATGACAACTTTATATATGCAGACCAAATATTACCTGGTCATGTATCACCAGGATTATTGGTATGTTTGAGGGCATTGTTGTGGCTTTCATCTCTCCATCTCACTGAGGATTTTTCTGATTTCTGTTGGCTCTCTACTAAAGTCCTCCTCTAGTGATTGGTCTTTACTGATGATGTGTCCAAAGTCTCACCATCCTTACTTACAGGGAGCATTCTGGTTTTATCTCTTCTAAGAATAATTTATTTGTTCTTTTGGCAGTCCACAGTGTAGTCAATATTCTTTACCAAAATCACAGCTTGAATGCATCAGTTCTTCCTTTCTCTTCCTTTTTCATTATCCACAAACCCGTAGAGCCTCTCCCTATAAGAACCCATTCATTCTTTTTATCATTTTCCTTAAACCAGCTTAACTTGGATTTTCCACCTCTTGTAACAGGAAGTCTGCTCAGTGATACATCAGTTAAGTAATATTGTGCAAGCTTCTTAATCTTGTTGAGCCTCACTTATTTCATCTACAATCTAGAATGATATGTCATGAAAATTAAGTAACAGTGTCAAGTGTCTATCTCAATGCCTGGCATATCACAATTGCTCAGTAGGTTTTGTTCCCTTGCCCTTCATAAGCCACTAAAGAGTGAGAGTTGGAAAGGAAATAAAGATGGGCTTGTTCCAATAGCTCATTACACGGAATAGGAAACGAAGACACAGTCGAAAACTGACTTAGCTGAGGCTCTTTAGCAACTGACTAGGACCAGACCCTCTGAGTTCCCACCGAAGTCACTATATTATGAACTTTAATCATGTTTTCTCTTAAGATAATCGATCTGTTGATGCCAAGAAGAGACCCAATCTTTCACAACCCCAGGAGAATACACCCCAAAGTGATAACTGTGGGATATTGTAGGCAGTGGCGGAAATCTGCCCACAGAGAGAACTTACCGGAACCAACCTGCCTCATTAAACATCTCTCACCGAAGTATCCGTACAGGCCATTGTCCATGGGACTCTTTTTCCACTCCAGGGATACCTGCTCTAACCAAGAGCAAGTCTCCCCTCCAAGGAGCAGACAGTGCACACCTGAGTGGTCTACTCTTACGTCAGCCACTTACAAATTAGATGTATCAATTACCTACCAGCAAGACTCAAAAAACTCTTTCAGCTCAGTTTTGTTCTTTGGAAAAAAAAAATTCATTTTCAAAATGAGGCTCCCTGCTGTGTTTATAAGTGCCTTTCTCAAAGCAAATTATACTAGAAAAAAATGAAGAGGAGAGAATGTAATAACCCTGCACCCTGCTGGATCTGGGGCAGGGGCAGGGAGAGGGACCTGAGAAAGATTCTCCAGTGCTCAGCAGATCTGTCTGCTAGTTGGGAGGCTGAACGAAGGGCCCAGGAAAACACAGGAAGGTGGAGGCCAGACATCTGCTGGGCTGAGAATCTAGCCACTGTGTTCATAGCCTCCTCTGTTACACTCTTCAGTATGGTTTTACTTTAATCTTATTTGAGATTATAAAACAAGTATTATTCTTGACTGCCACGTATTTGGGAGGGAGAAAGTGAAAGAGTAGCCAAGTGACTCCCCTAGGACTACTGGGTTTATGCCCAGTTGCTTTAAAAATCTTGGAGGAATGTACAGTATTGAAGGAAAGCAATTTTCCTTTTCATAGACTAGTGGTGAAACCACTGTGGGTCCAGTGTTGGAAGGGAGACTGAAGACCCACAATGCATAAATGTGACTGTAAGGGCTGCTGAGGACAGGGACCACGACTCTTCTGCTCACCGCGTATCACAAGACTATGCGGCCAGTACATAATCAGTGTGAATAACTGTGGGATTCCTGTTTGTGTTGTTTAAGGAGAATTTTCATCACATCTCTCAACATCCAGGTTGGAATCAATGGATAAATAGGCAAGAGTCAAATCATGATACAAACATCAGCTTTTTCACTGGTAGCACTGAGTGGGAGGGCTTGGCTTGAGCCTGTGGTAGCAAGAAACTCCTTTCTCCTTCTTGTTCCCTACCCACGTAGGTCTACTGACCCAGGGAGAGGCAGAGCAGCTAGACAAATGCTTGTTTGTGCTCCCAACCTACAAGGTCAAGTCCTGTCCTGGTGAGTCTTCTTCAAGGAGAGGGGAGATGTGAGGCCTGTGGGCAGGCAGCTCTGAAAGAAAGATTCCCAAAGCGCCTAAGCAAGCCCTGCCATATGGCCCCTTTCCCCATCCCACTCATCAGATAGATAGATAGACAGACAGACAGACTGATGGATGGATGGATAGGTATGTAAGTAGGAGGTAGATAGGTAGGTAGACAGATGAATGGGTGGATGGATGGATGGGTGGGTGGCTAGGTAGGTAGGTAAATAGGTAGATAAGTAGTAGGTAGGTAAGTGGGTAGCTCCCATCATGTCAACTTGGCTCTTGCCAATCTTACGTTCAATAGACTGAAATGTTCCCCCGTCATACTTCTATCACCACTACATGTGAGTCTATTTTTGTGACTACTGTGCCTGTCTCTTTTATCGAGGGTCTCCCTCACTCTTGTAGGCCCTCTATTTCACCAGACATGATGTTCCCCTGTTGATGTGCCCCAAACAAGCAAGTCAGACCATGTTCTATTGTGATCTATAAGGTTTTCATCACCTAGCTCTCAGAAGCAGAGCACCAGAACTTTCTTCCTAGTTTGTCTTAGCCTGGAAGTTCTACTGAAACCTGTCTGCCATGGGTGACCCTGCTGATGTTTGAAATACTGATGGCATAACTTTCTGCCTCACAGCAAAGCACAAGACACCACAGTACGGCAAACGGACAGGTTGTGGAGCCATCAGATAAACCAATCCTTATTCCATTAGGAGGAAGAAAAGAGTCACAGAGGGAAGTGCTGAAGGTGTTTGCCTCTTACTATGTTGAAAGGAACTATGACATTGCAGTTCAGGACAAACAAAGGTATCTTCTTACTGGTATTCTAGATTCTTCCAGAAATGAATTTCCTAAAATGAGCTCCCGAACAAATCCAACTTACTGCAAAGTTGAAATGAAAGAAAAGATCCTACAGCAAACTCTCCCACCACCTTGTTGTCTGCTGTGCTTGTACCACATTATTTATAATGAGTTCAAAATAAAAATAATCATTAAAAAAAATTTAAAGGTTAGCAACCCTGTTTCAAAATACATAACAATCGGTCTAACCCTAGGCACCAACAATCAGAGGAGCGACCAATCACTTCACTCCCGCAGCCTTTACAGGCTGTTTCTGATTAGTGCCTTACCACTCACCATCATTGGATAAGCAGCAGGAAGGACTGAAGGTAATGAAGCAACTCAATTCAAGCAGAATCCCCGGAGCAGTAACTACAGCAGGGCGCTGGGCTAGAGGCTTCCTGTATTTTCTTCATGTGCGTCCCTGTGGATACCAAGTTCCTCAGTCCAGCCGCGGCTCTCACTGCTCTTCAGAGAAGGCTCACTGATTTGCAAGACTTGGCACAGAGAAGCCTGACAACTAACAAGCTAAAGGAAACAGTATTCAGTTAAAAGGCAAAGAAGTGTACCAGTTAATCGCACCGAGCATCCTGGATAACCCAGCTTAACCCAACTTTCTTCAGTTTCTCCACTGGCTTAATTTTCTAGTATTGTTACAACAAAAATGCCACAAGTGGGTAGCTTTGAGAATTAAAATTCATTTTCTCAAAGTTTTGAAAGCTAAAAGTCTAACTCAGTGTCTAAGTCCAAATCAAGGTTTGGGCAGTGTCCATTCCTTCCTTAAATGTAGTCTTGGGTATTCCTTGGTTCCTCGGCAGTTCTCACACTGCATCTGACTTACTTAATGCATGTGTGTGCCTCTGTATCTAATCTATACTGCATAACTCAAAAATGATTAGATTTCGGAGTCATCTTCCTCTGGTATCACATAATTAACAAAGAAAATTCTATTTCCAAACAGGGTTACATCCACATTTGTGTGTCGTAGTTGTTGGATGCTGTCAAGTCAATTTTCCACTCACAGAGGCACCTGGAACAGAGAACTTCCCCATAGAGTATTCTAGGCTGCAGTCTTTATTAAAGTGGATTACCACATCTTTCTCCAGGAGAACCAAGTAGGTTTGAATTGCCAACCTTTCCATTAGCAGTTGAGCACTTAATCATTGCATCACTGGGGCTCCTTATCTACCAGTATAGAGGTCAGGATCCCAACATATATTTTGGCGGGACACGATTTAATCCATAACACTCATTATCTAACCATGGTGTCCTTTACAACTTTCTGAGGCCATTTACTTTCCATTCTTCAGGGTTCTTTAGAGGCAAAGTCAAGATCTCCATTCTGTCATGTACCTGTCACTTGTCATGTGATTCCATCTCATAGCAACCTTGTAAGATAGAGTAGAACTGCCCCATAGAGTTTCCAAGGAGCCTTTGGTGGATTTCAACTGCCACCCTTTTGGTTAGCAGTTGTAGCACTTTAATCACAGGTGACTTTGGGCAAGTCTTGTGCCCCATCTGTAGTGTAGGAGTTAATGCCACCTCCTTCCCAGTGTGGCTCCATGGCTTAAAAGAGGACATGTGCACAAAGCCTAAGCAAATATCCTGGAGCCTAGCAAATTATCAGTGGAAGTAACTACTGCTATTATAAAGCACACCCTGTCCAGATTTCAACCACAAACAAAGAGGAAATTACATTCAGCGTTCAGATTCTGACATTTATTGTCTGTAAAATAACAGTGCCTGTCAGTCCTTGCTACCAGCTGTTTATTATCGTGGAAAATAGTATGAGTGCTCTCATTTTCACCCCCAGTTTGCTATCTTCTCCACACCAGAGAAAGGAAAGCTCTTCACTTCATTCTATTCATGTGTGAACAATTTTTGAGAGATATGAAATTTGAAAGGAAAGAGATAATTTTATCACGCTCTCAAAAATAAAAGATATATTCCCAAATATGTAAATTCTCTGCTAAAACATGATTTGAAACTTGAGATCATAAGGATTCAGTAAACAGATTAGCAGCAGAGACAGGATTCCAGGAGAAGAGTTTGTCATCAAAATACTTCTCAGATTTGGAAAGCAGTAGCATAATCTAAGCATTAATTATACTATGTTGTTAATCTTTTTATGAAAGCAGGCTCAGAAACTGTTGTTTTTTAGCCATTTAGAGTAAGAGTCTGAATAATAAAGCTAGGGAAGTCATTGTCGTACTGGGGAACACATATGGGTTTTACAATCTAAGACCCAGCTTTGGGAACCCCATGGTGTGTAGTGGTTAAGTGCTATGTTTGCTAACCAAAAAGTCAGCAGTTTGAATTCACCAACTGGTCCTTGGAAACTATGGGACAGTTCTACTCTGTTCTATAGGGTCGCTATCAGTCGGAATCAACTCTATGGCAGTGGGTCTGAGTTTGGTGTGGTACCCTTATAAGGCCTAGACTGTCAATTTTCTCATCCATAAAATGTAGATAATAACCAAGCAAAGTGCCATCGAATCAGTTGTTATAAAAAAATTAAATTATGTGAAGGACCGCAACATTATCTGATTAAAATATTATTAAATTTTTAAATATTTCCAACTTACAGTCAAGTCAGACTTTTTTCATACCAATTGTATCAATGTAAGTTTTATTTTATGTGACTCATCATAATAATGTAGACAACTTTTTTCTACTAAAACACTGGAGAAGTACAGATTCACTTGGAAAATTATTTTCTTGAGATATTTTGTACCAAGGTTACCTACTTCAGCTTCTCTTATAAAAAGAATATTTCCAACTTGATATAAAAAGTCCTTCTCTTGATAATTGTAAATATTGGAGCCCAACTTATTTTTCTTACAGAAGATAAATTCCTGCCAGTAACCCTCACAGTTTTGTTTACACAGAATCCAAAAAATTCATACAAACATTGCTTCATGGTATTTCTTTTTCCTGTACTATTGTGTTATAATAGGGCTTGAGGAAAGTAATCACACAAACCAAAAAAAAAAAAAGAGTATTTGCATTAATTTTTTTTTCTTTACTAGCCAGCTTCTAAGGACTTACTTATTCTGAAAACTTAGAGTCTGTGTCAAAGATGTATCAAAAACAAAGCATCTGTGTGGCTGCCACATTTAAATCATCACACAACAATAAGACAATGGGATTTTTAAATGAACCAAATGTCATTTTTGGCAAAACTCTTTCTGAGTCATGTGAAAATGTGCTTAATGCTATTGACCAAGGTGGTTTGACTTTTCTTCACACTGTTGTAGGACTGAACGGAAACCAGGATTTGACAATTTGGCCAGCAGGATTTTTAAAGAGCTTAGTCCCTGGGAGGCAAACTGGCTTCCAGCAGCCTCATTAGCATAATTCTGACATGCTTGTCCCGTGAGGCAGTCCTTCCAGTCAAGGGTAGAGTCAAAGAAATCAGCAGACCAGAGTCAATGCCAGATGGAAAACCACAGACTCAGTAACGTGAATGTCCATTTTTTCAGGGAAATAAAAAGTACTAAACCCTGGTGGCATAGTGGTTAAGAGCTGTGTCTGCTAACCAAAGGGCTAGCAGTTCAAGTCTGACAGGTGCTCCTTGGAAACTTTATAGAGCAGTTCTACTCTGCCCTGTAGGAATGCTGTGAGTTGGAATCGACTCAACAGCAGTGGGTTGGTTTTAGGGCACTGATCCACTTGGCAGTCTTTGGAAACCATATGGGGCAGTTCTCCTCTGCTCTATAGGGTCACCATGAGTTGGAACTGACTTGATGTTAATGGGTTTGCTTTTTTGAATCCCAGAAGCCTTGGTGGCTCAGAGATTAAATGCTTGGCTGCTAATCAAAAGTTCAGCAGTTTGAATTCACCAGTTGTTTCTTGGAAACCTAGGGGGAAATTCTTCTGTCCTATAGTGTCGGAATTGACTTGATGGCAATTGGTTTAATAAGGAGCGCTGGTGGGTCAATGGTTAAGGGTTTGGCTGTTAGCCAAATGTTAGAATCAACCAGCTGCCCGAAGGGAGGAAGGTGTGGCAGTCTACTTTTTTACAGATTTGCAGACTAATAAATTGAAGCAAGACCCACATCTCACACCCTATACAAAAAACTAACTCAAACTGGATAAAAGACCTAAATGTCAAACCTAAAATGATAAAGCTCATCCAAGAAAAAATGTGATCAACAATGGAAATTTTAATACTCAATGTAGACAGACTTCAAAATCTAACAAAGCACAATCAATAGAAGAGAAAATAGACAAATGGGAACTACTAAGAATCAAACAGTTTTGCTCATCCAAAGACTTTATCAGAAGAATTAGAAGACCACCTACAGAATGGGAAAAAATATTTGGCAGCTATATGTCAGACTGATGTCTGATCTCCATAATCTATAAGGTACTACAAAATAGCAATAAGAAAAAAAAACCAAATAATCCAATTAAACAATGGGCAAAGGAGATGGACAGACACTTCTCTAAAGAGGAGATCCAGGCAGCCATGAAACACATGCAGACATGCTCATGATCATTAGCTATTAAAGAAATTCAAATCAAAACTATGATGAGATGCCATCTCACTCAAGCAAGGTTGGCCATGATTCAAAAAATGCAGAACAGCAAATGCTTGAGAGTCTGTGGTGAAATTGGAACTGTCCTACACTGTTGGTGGGACTGCAAAATGGTGCCTCTTTGTAGAGTAACCTGGAGCTTCTTTAAAAATCTGGAAATAGATATCCCATTTTACCTAGTAATTTCACTACTTGGAATACATCTAAAAGAATCAAGGCTATTCACACCAACTGATACACTTACACAAATGTTATCTGAGCACAATTCACAATAGCAAAAAGATGGAATCAACCCAGATGCCCAACAGAGGAATGGATAAATAAACTACAGTATATATATTCAATGGAACACTATGCAAGGATAAAGAACAATGGTGATTTTAGGAAACACCTCACAACCTGGGTTCAATTGGAGGACACTCTGTTGAGTGAAAGTAGTCACCAACAGAAGGACAAATATTGTACAAGACCCCTACAATAAAAACTTAAAAACAGACTCATGGATACAAGAAAATACTCTTTGACGGTGGCAGGGTGGGAAAAGAGTGAAGGAGAGGGTAAGATATAGATTAGATAGTTGATAGAAATTTGGTTGGGTGAAATCAGTGACAGCACACATTAGAAAGATCAATTTTAACCAAACTTCAACATAATATGATTACTCCTCCCATCTTAACCCAATATTACAAGGACAGAGTAACTGGGGTGGGAGTCTGGGGACCATGCTATCAGGGGAAATTGAGGCCAATTGACATAACTAGTGTTTTGCTTAAAGACTCTCCTGCACCACACATTGGTGAATAGTGTTTGGGGTCTTAAAAGCTGTCAAGCTGCTATCTGAGGTACAGCAAATGGTCCCAACTCAGCAGGAATAGATGATCACCAAGGACCAAAACGACATGGGGGAAAGAGAACTCAGAAGACAGACAGACCCAAGTGAGTGGGTGACATGTGACATGTGACAAGAAGAACAGGATAGTGCCTGGCCATCTCCAGCGATAGCCATGATGAGGCTCACAAAGTTGACTCTCACTGGCAACACAAGGTTAAACAGGGATACACCCTGAGATCTCCACTAAAAGACTGCAATTGATAGTCCAGGGGCACTGGGATTCTCCTGGGAACATGGCCCCTGATCCCGATGCTGCCCCTGTCCATAAATCACAATGGAGGTCAACTCTGCCGACAGGAATAGACTGGACTTGGCAACACAGAGTGACCATATCATGTGTGAACTTTATGGTTCTGTGTACCTATAGGACGTTGTCCTGCTGACCTCTTACTGGAGACGGAGGAGAGGGTGGACAGGAGCGGGTAGGAGATTGTTAGGAGGACATGATACGTATAGAATGGAGAGGAAGAGTGTGCTGTCACCAGGCAGGGAGAGCAGTGGAAGCTGCCCATAGGTGGGCATGCAAATTTATACGGAAATGTACATTTTCACTCAATCATAATTAAAAAAAAAAAAAAGATTTACAGACTTGGAAATCCTATGGGGCAGTTCTAATCTGTCCCCTAAGGCACTGTGAGCCAGAATCAACTCAGTTGTAATGGGTTTGGTTTTCGAGATTAGGCCAGTAATAAACCAGCTTTCTTATTTCTCTGAGATATGCCACCAGCTTCTACTCCTAGAAGGTGGAGACAGGGTGTCAACACAGATCAGACTCTCTTTTGCTTGGAAAGTTCACCAAAATGGCCTGTCAGAAATTGAATTGTGTCTCCCCCCAAAATGTGTCAGTTGGGCTAAGCCATGATTCCCAGTACTGTGTGACTGTCCCTCGTTTTTTGACTAGTTCTAACTATCCTCCATTTTGCAATGTGTTGTAAATACTAATCTGTACACATTAGTGAGGCAGGATCAGTGTGGGGTGTATCTGGAGTCACAGCCTTACTCAAAGCACATCCTTACACAAGTTACACGCATCTTGTCTTACAAGAGATGAAAGGACACAGAAGCAGCAGAGAAGAAAGACTTCACAACCATCAAAAAAGAAGAGCCAGAAATGGAACATGTCCTTAGGACCCAGGGCCCCAGCACTGACACCACCCTAGATCCAGAGGAAGACTGACATCAAGACTTATGGAAATCTCCAAAGAACACTGCGCCCACAGATGCTGAAAGAGACAAGGCTCTTTTCACAGAACTGGCAGAGAAAGCCTTTCACTGGAGCTGCTGCCCTGAATTCAGACTTCCAGCCTTCTAAACTGTGAGGGAATCAATTTCAGTTTGTTAAAGCCATCCACTTGTAGTATTTCTGTTATGGCAGCACTAGATTACTAAGACATAGCCCTTTATAAATTCTGAAGCACATTTTGGCTGTTTGGGGAAAAAATTTAACTGCTATTGTGCTTTGCCATAATCTTGGATTTAAACCATATTTGTAAACAAATGGCTCTGTGATTCTCAATTAAGCAAGTTTGAAACTGAATTTATTCAGGGTTTAAGGAACATTCTATGAAATCAGGAAGTACTTCCAGACACCTTCCATTTTGAGTTCAAATAGGAAAATTATTCTCAGTAAGATCATGTGATCTAAGAATTGATATTTTCCTAAGGAACCAGTCTCCACAATATTTCAAATTTGACAGAGGTAGCTTTTTCACAGATGAAATACACACTGGCCTAGACAGAAATGAAGCCCCCTAACCAAACATGGACAGCAAAATAATTAGGTATTCAAGAAGTTTTGCTTAAGAAACAATGCTTTTCATAAACCGTGTGAGGATACTAGTCTTATGTATAATCTTTCATATACAGTGAAATTTCTAAGAATCAGAACTCAACAAGACTGCTTTGCTTTCTCCATTCTCGAAAATTTTCCGCCTTACCACTTTTCTATTTCTATTAGTGGGAAATATTTCAGTTTTCCTTGTCTGACAGGCTTCCACCTTACACAGACCCCGACTTTCATTGGTTTTATTGTACATAATACTTCCTTTAGTATTTCTAAAGAGTGATTTGGTTATCAAATTTTGATATTGCCTTTCAGTTTACAGTGTATATTTTAATTCTAAAAATAACAATCTGAAACAAAACAAAACAAAAAGACAATTCAGCCTGCACTGATATAAATTAAACAAGAATCTGAAATTTATTTTTGTTAATTCATGTGTCTCCAAACTCCATCTTTGGCTCTGGTTGCTTCTGCAGATCCATAATCAGCACTAACACCCAGAATAAACAGATGGAGTTCTTATTACCTTTCTTACTTACAGTGAGGTGGTGAGCCTCCCCCAAACAAGCAACTCACCAAAATGAATTGAGTCTGCCAGAAGGTCATGTTATCCCAGAAAATAAGTTTTATCATTCCACCTTAGCAAATCATTTTGTTGATTAATTATTTCTCTGCTTTCTAAGCCAGATACATTTTAGGATACTGGCAATTTTCCTTTCGAGACAATCTTTTGTGATCTTTATAACACAAACTTTTTCCAAGTATATATTTTTCTTATTTCTAACTGACTATGGCTTTCATCTTTTTTACCCTATTTCCCCAATGGTAAAAAAAAGGTGACGGTATTAGGAAAGGCGGTCTCTGCAGCATCTTCTATGGCTAATGGCCTGTTGTTGTTAGGCACCATCAAGTTGGTTGCGACTCATACCAACACTGTGCACAACAGAACAAAACACTACCCTGTCCTGACCATACCCACAATCATTTTTATGCTGAAGGTCATTGTTTCAGCCACTGTCCTGATATTGAAAACTAAGGTCCAAAAGGCATCTCTTTAATAAATGTGTTAAGTGCACTTTTTTCATGTACTTTGGGCCTGCATTCCTTTTTGTATATAACTGAAATGTCTGGGGATACTTCAATGTGTCTTAAAAATCTGCGTAAGATTGGATCAAGACTCCAATTTCAGATCCTGTGCAAATTCAAACCCACTTTCTGCAATATAAGGAGCCCTAGTAGAAACTCTGGTAGTGTAGTGATTAAGTGCTATGTCTGCTAAACAGAAAGTCAGCAGTTTGAATCCAGCAGACACTCCTTGGAAACACTATGGGACTAGTTCTTCTCTGTCTATAGGGTTGCTATGAGTAGGAATCAGCTTGATGGCTGTGGGTGCTGGTGGTTCAGTAGGAAACCCTACTGGCATAGTGGTTAAGTGCTATGACTAACCAAAATGTCATCAGTTCAAATCCACAAGTCACTTCCTGGAAATGCTATGGGGAAGTTCACTCTGTTATATAGGGTTGTTATGAGTTGGAATCAACTTGACAGCAATGGGATTTGGGTGGTTCACCAGTTAAGCACTCAGCTGCTAACCAAAATGTTGATAATTTGAACCCATCAGCCACTCTGACAGAAAAAGACACAGCAGCCTGCTCCTGTAAAGATTTCAGCTTTGAGAACCCCAGGGGTCCATTCTGCTCTGTCCTATAAGATTGATAAGAGTTGGAAAGCACCTGAATGGCAATAAGTTCCCTAATTTGAGTCAACTCCTGGGGGAGTTTTCGGTTATATGAGCATTTCAGGCTCTTACCTTGACTTGTTCAGTGGACGAACCATTTGTCAGCTCATATCTCTTCTCCTATAAACTCAGATGTTAAATTCACCCCTTTCTTTCCTTTCCCTAATTTCTAAAAACAGAAAGTTAACTTTACTACAGATTTGAAAAGGATACAGGGACTGTATCACCAATCTATCTGCCAGTCTGTTGTACAATATAGTACCTTGTGTGTTATTGTGATGCTGGAAGCTATGCCACTGGTGTTTCAGAGACCAGCAGGGTCATCCATCACAGGCAGGTTTCAATACAGTTTATAGGCCAAAATAGACTAGGAGAAAAGGCCTGGTTATCTGCTCCTGAAAGTCAGCCAGTGAAAACCTCATGGATCACAAAAGAACACTGTCCAGCTCACTTGCTTTGAGCATGTTAGCTATCAGGAGAGATCAGTTTCTGGAAGAAGACATCATGTACAGTGAAGCAGAAAGTGAGTGTGGGTGAGGGGATTCTTGGTGAGGTGAATTGTCAGAATGGCCACAGTTATGGATTGGCACATGATGAAAGTCACGAAGATGAAGCACGATTCGGCAACATTTAATTTTGCGTCTATAAGGTTGCCGTGAATCATAGTCAACTCAACCACAGGTATCTACTATTATAGGTAATGTAAACCCCAATATAAGCAACCCATTTAAAAATTAAGTTGTCTTCATTCTCAGTCTGTGTAAGAATTAGGTCACCTCCACAGTGGGCATTTCCACAGAACGATTCATCCCTGTAGTGCCCAGGCTCAACTGTCCCTCCAAGAACAAAACAGCTTATTTTCCTGTCCTGAGTGCTTTAACTGTCTCTTTATCTCTGTGGTTCTCTTTTATTTACCTAGAGTCCTTCCCATCTACTACCTCAAATGTCTCAGTAAACTGTTTTTGAAAAAAAAACCAAAACTTTGTTTTTATAAACAAACACTGTTTTCTCCCTAAGGATTAGTTGTTAAAACAATATATTTTTCACATCCACACACAGCCTTAGTGGCAACCATACCACTATATTAAGACTTATTACATTTCTGAAGCTCCCACATACATTCCAAGAAGCTCTCACTATCTGGTCCAAAAAAACAACCCTGGCCAGATGCTCAGCATCCAAACATAAGGGTGTAAAATTTCTAACAAACCAGAGAATGGCTGATGTTCCCCTCCAAGGAAAATAGCCATGGCCTTCATGCTTACCTTCCCAACTGGTAAGTCACAGCCCATTTATAGGGTCAAAACCTCATGATCAAAAGTTGTAGAGAGTTAACAAAGACCATGTTGACAACCATTCAACTATTTTCAGTGATTGAAGTTATATTTGAAAACCAGATAGAACCAGATCATCCTGCTTATCATTTTAGTCATTTTATCACCAGTGATGAATTAGGGATAGAGAGTGAATGTCAACTGTTTTATCAGTCTTATTGATTGTAGCATTTTCTACAAACAAAGGAGGCATATATGATTTCTAGTCTTTTTACCATTGTAAGGCATTAAATGTTCCTAACTGGAATAAAACTGATTTTCTTAATTTTCTTAATTACTTCTTTTGGATTATAGACATACTTTTACATCAACATTAACTCAAGTCTGAAACTGGGTAGAGATTTACAAGCCTTTTCTAGAAGTAAATATCTTGCTTACTAACAAAACAAATAATATTTAAACATAATTTAAACAAATAGTCTTTGAGAATTTTTAAAGACTTTTATAGCTTCAGAATGTCAATTTTCAAAATATTTTGAATGTGCATGAGTGCAAATAAATTGATGTTTTGTGAAAATTTAGATGGTTTATTACTGAACTAAAAGAAAACTTACATTTCAGTATGTCTTAGTTTACTTAAGGATGTTTAATTATTCAATATGTTGATGCATTTGCCACCTACAGAATGGGAAAAAAAATTTGGCAATTATACATCAGACCAATGCTTGATCTCCATAATATATAAGGTACTACAAAATATCAATAAGAAAAAAGATAAATTATCCAATTAAGCAATGGGCAGAGGAGATGGACAGACATTACTCTAGAGAAGAGATCCAGGCAGCCAAAAAGCACATGCAGACATGCTCACGATCATCAGCTATTAAAGAAATTCAAATCAAAACTACAATGAGAAACCATCTCACCCCAACAAGGTTGGCCATGATCCAAAAAACACAAAATAACAAATGCTGGAGAGGCTATGGAGAAATTGGAACTCTCCTGCACTGTTGGTGGCATTGAAAAATGGTACAACCTCTTTGGAAGCACCTCTCTGGTGCTCCTTTAAAAAACTGGATATAGCTATACCGTTTGACCCAGTAATTCCACTGCTTGGAATATATCCTACAGAATCAAGGCTATACACACCAACTGATACATGCACATGAATGTTTACTGCAGCACAGTCCACAACAGTAAAAAGATGGAATCAACCCAGATGCCCAGCAACAGAGGCATGGATAGCTAAACTATGATATATATACTCAGTGGAACACTGTGCAATGATAAAGAACAACGATGATTTCAGGAAACATAACCTGGTTTCAACTGGGGGACATTATGCTGAGAGAAAGAAGTCAGTGACAAAAGGACAAATATTGTACGAGACCCCTACAATGAGAACTGAAAATCAGACTTATACATAGAACACTGTTTGATGGCTTCAAGGGTGGGGAAGGTGAAGGTTGAAGAGGGGAGGGTTTAGATTAGACATTTGTTAGAAATTTGGTTGGGTGAAATCAGTGACAGCACACATTAGTAAGAAGACCAGTATTAACTGGACTTCAACACAGCTTGAGTACTCCTCCCATCTTAATCCAACATTACAAGGACAGAGTAGCTTGGCTGAGGGGCCAGGGATCGTGCTCTCAGGGGAAAACGAGGCCAAATTGGCACAGCTAGCACTTTGCTAATGAGGATGCTCTACACCTCTCATCAGTGAGTGGCATCTGGGGTCTTAAAAGCTGCCAAGCTGCCATCCGAGGCACAGCAAAAGGTCTCAGCTTAGCAGGAACGGATGATCACCGAGGTCCATAATGACATGGGGGAAAACAGAGAGACACATGTGAATGGGTGTCTAGATCGACTGAAAGAACCAGATGGCACCCAGCCACCACCAGTGATAGCCGTGATGGAGCTCACAAAGTGGAGTCTCACTGGCAACACAAGAATAAATAGGGGTGCACCCTGAGATCTCCACTAAAAGACCACAATTGATGGTCCAGGGGTTTCAGGGCTCCCCTGGGAGCACGGTTCCTGGCCCTGATGCTGCCCCTGTCTGTGAATCATAATGAAGATCAACTCTTCAGACAGCAATGGATTGGACTTGGCAACACAGAGTGACAGTATTTTGTGGGCACTTTAGGTTCTATGCATCTATAGGATATCATCCTGCTGACCTCTTGCTGGAGGAAGGGGAGTGGGTGGAGAGGAGGGAGTAGGAAAGTGTTAGGAGGATAAGACATGTATGGAGCAGAGAGGAAGAGTGTGCTGTCACTGCGCAGGGAGTGCGGTGGGAGCTGCATATAGGTGAGCATGCAAATTTATATGGAAATGTACATTTTCATTCAGTCACAATAAAAAATTTTTTTGATGCATTTTAGTTTTTAATGTTCTTAAAAGTGTAGTCAAGTCTAAAAACTTTGAAAAAGCATTCTTTTTTGAAGTAAAAAAAAAAAAAAGTCCTATAATCTTCTTAAGTATCTTGGATGTAAATAGATTGACATTTTCCTGACATTTATTTTCTCATTTTGTAGATAGGACTTTGATTAAAGTCAGAAGGTGATTAGAGCCAAAAAACCAACAAAGAAGTACAAAAAATGATTTCAGCTCTAATTACACAATATAATGAGGATTTTCACTAATTGGAATTTGTGAGACTGAATCATTCTTCTCTACCTTTGCTTAAAATTTTTTCTCTCAAGCTATCAAGAAAACCAATGATGCCAGGTAGCCCCAAGCCCCAGCACCTTGTATAAAATAGCTGTCTCACAGAGAAAAGGATTTTAACATTTCTAATCATCTCTAAGTTCAAAACAGGAAACATCAGTCACAGAGGTACCAGACAGAACTCTGGAAGTTACTAGTTGCAATGGCTCACAATTATCCTAACCAAAAACCAAACTCATTGCCATCAAATAGATTCTGATTCATAACAACCCTATTAGACATAATAGAACTTCTCCAAAGGATTTCCAAAGAGTAACTGCTGAACATGAACTGCTGACCTTTTTTGTTTAACAGCTGAACTCAACCACTGCACCACCCTGGCTCAGCAAATGGTGAAATTCCCTTCAGAAACTACACATCACTCACTCAACCAGTCTGCATGAAAATTCTCAGCACGGTGTTTGAGAATTCTCATAGTAACACATGACATAGCTTTTGTTATTGTTAGTTGCCATCAAGTCAGTTCTAACTCCTATCAACTGCATGCACAACAAAATAAAATACTGCTCAGTCTTGCATCATGTCCGCAGTCATTTTTATGCTTAAGCCCATTGTTGCAGCCACTCTGTCAACCCATCTAGTTGAGGATCTTCCTCTTTTTCACTGACTTCCACTGTACCAAACATGATGTCCTTCTCTAGGGACCGATCCTTACTGACAACATGGCCAAAGTATGTAAGACGCAGTCTTGCCATCTTTGGTTCCAAGAAGCACTCTGGTTGTGCTTCTTCCAGAACAGATCTGTTTATTTTTTTGGCAGTCTGTGGTACATTCCACATTCTTCCCCAGCACCACAGTTCAAAGGCATCAAGTCTTCTTCTGTCTTCTTTGTTCATTGTCCAGCTTTTATATGCTGGACGCAGCTGAAAATACCACGGCTTGGGTCAGGTGCACTTTAGTCTTCAAGGTAATATCTTTACTATTCAATACTTTAAACAGGTCCTTTGCAGCAGATTTTCCCAATGCAATGCATCTTCCGATTTCTTGACTGCTGCTTCCATGGGCATTGATTATGGACCAAGTAAAATGAAATCCTTAACAAAGTCCTTTCTTTGTTTATCACAATGTTACTTACTGGTGCAGTTGTGATGAGTTTTGTTTTCTTGATATTGAGGTGCAAACCATACTGAAGACTGTGGCCCTTGATCAGCATCAGTATGTGTTTCAAATCTTCTTCACTTCCAGCAAGTAAAGTGGTGTTGTCTGAGTAACTCAGACTGTTAGTGAGTCATCTTCCAATCCTGATGTCTTGTTCTTCTTCATACAATCCAGCTTCTTGGATTACTTACTTGGCATATAGATTGAAAAGGTATGGTGAAAGGATATAATCCTGATGCACACCTTTCCATGCAGCATTCCCTTGTTCTGTTCACACAAGTGTTTGTTGATCCATAAACAGATTCCTTAAGAGCACAATTAAGTGTTCTGGAATTCCCAATCTCCACAATATTAGCCATATTTTAGTATGATCCACACAGTCAAACACCTTTGCATAGTCAGTGGAACACAGGTAAACATCTTCTGGATATTCTCTGCTTTAAGCCAAGATCCATCTGACATCAGCAATGATATCCCTGGTTCTACATCCACTTTTGAATCCAGCTTGAATTTCTGGCAGTTCCTTGTCAATATACTGTTGCAGTCGCTTTTGAATGATCTTGAGTAACATTTTACTTGCATGTGATATTAACGATATTGTATGGTAATTTATGCATTCGGTTGGATCACCTTTCTTTGGGATGGGCATAAATATGGAATCTCTTCCAGTCAGTTGGCCAGTTAGCTGTCCTCCAAATTTCTTGGCATAGAAAAGTGAGCACTTCCAGCGCTGAGTCTGTTTGTCGAAGTATCTCATTTGATACTCCTTCAACTCCTGGAGCCTTGTTTTTGCCAATGCCTCCAAAGCAGCTTCAGCTTCTTCCTTCAGTACCATCAGTTCCTGATCATATGCCACCTCTGCAAATGGCTGAACATGGATCAATTCGTTCTGGTATAATAACTCTGTGTATTCTTTCCATCTTCGTTTGATGCTCCCTGAGTTGTTTAATATTTTCCCTATAGAATCCTTCACTATTGCAACTTGAGCTTGAATTTTTTCTTCAGTCTTTTCAGCTTCAGCAATGCAGAATGTGTGCTTGCCTTCCTGTTTTCATTTCCAGCCCTTTGCACGTGTCATTAGAATATTTTGTCTTCTTGAGCTATCATTTTGAAATCTTCTGTTTAGGTCTTTTACTTTGTCATTCCTTTCTTTTGCTTTAGCTGCTCAATGATTGAGAGCAAATTTCAGAGTCTCTTCTGACATCCATTTTGGTCTTTTTTTTCTTTCCTGCTTTTTTTAGTGACCTCTTGCTTTCTTTATGGATGATATCTCTGATGTCTTTCCACAACTCATCTGCTCTTCAGTCATTAGAGGTCATGCATCAAATCTGTTCTTGAGATGGTCTTTAAATGCAGGAGGGATATACTCAGGTCATACTTTGGCTCTTGTGGACTTGTTCTAATTTTCTTCAGTTTCAATTTGAATTTGCATATGAGCAATTAGTGACCTGTGCCACAGTCAGCAACTGGTCTTGTTCTGACTGCTGATATAGAGCTTGTTTACCATCTTTTTCCACAGATGTAGTTGATTTTGTTCCTATGTATTCCATCTGGTGAGGTCCATGTGTACAGTCACCACTTGTGTTAGTTGAAAAAGGTATTTGCAGTAAAGAAGTCATTAGTCTTGCAAAATTCTATCATATGATCTCCCGCATTATTTCTATCACCCAGCCTGTATTTTCCAAATACCAATCCTTCTTTGTTTCCAACTTTTGCATTCCAGTCACCAGTAATTGTCAATACATCCTCATTGCATGTTTGATCAATTTCACGCTACAGAAGCTGGCAAAAATCTTCAGTCTCTTCAACTCTGGCCTTAGTGATTGATGTATAAATTTGAATAATAGTTGTATTAACTGGACTTCCTTGTAGGCATATGGATGTTATCCTATCACTGATAGCATTGTATTTCATGACAGAGATAACTCTAATCTAAAATGATATTGATTAGATTTCCTTTGCCATTAGTATTCTCTGCAAAATGGTACTACATTTTAAAAATTTCAATACCAAATGATGGATTTGTCAATGTTAGTGGGTTAGGAATGCAATATAGAAAAGCACTTGAGATTGGACTGAGTTTTTAAAGAACTGAAAGTTAAGTACATGTATAGAGTGGAATGCTACTCACAGCAGAAAAAACAAAATCTTGGAATATGCTGCTATTTGAATGGAACTTGAAGACATTACACCAAGTGAAATAAGTCAACCACAAAAGGGCAAATAAATAACCTCACTTACATAAGACAAATGTATAGAGAGCAAAGTTTATTATGGTTATAAATGGTTGGCAAGGCTTAATAATAATGAAGAAATCACTTTCAGTAAATATAGAATTGCACAACCAACTATTGTAATTATCTTCAGGAAGTTGTACACCTAAATGTTGGACTGGCAGAGGTTTTATGATAGATACGTTTACAACCCCACAACAAAAGGGGGTGAGGAGTAGCTGCCATGGCTGATTACATACAACCAGAAACCTTATCGGATATGGTTCCTTTGTTGGGAGGTTTAGGGTCATGGTTTCATGGGATATTCTAGTCAATTGGCCTAATATGTTTATCTCTCTTCTACTTCCTAGTTTGTTCGTTAGTACTTGATCTTAAAAGCTTGAAAAATGGCACAATAATCAGTCTCTATTCATTAATTATAGTGGAGGAAAGGGAGTCAGGAATGGGAGGCCGATATGGAACATGAGGCTAATTGCCTTCATGAATAGTTACCTCCTTTGGTATGAGACCAGGAGGACTAGATGGTGCCTGGCTACTATTACTGAACATTTTGAACAAAGATTCCACTGAAGGATCCTGAACAATATGGGAAAACGCAAAACAGACTTTCAAATTCTTGTGGACTTGAGACTTCTTGGAACTATAGGGGGCTGAATAAACCCCTCAAACAATTGCCCTGAGATAACCTTTAAAACTGAAACCAAAAATATCCCCTGAAGTCTTCTTAAAAGCAACCAACAGTCTAACTTAACCAGCAACAACAATGTCTGCCTTGAGCATTACACTCTTTCAAGAACTATATAGGATCAAATTGATAATTGCAACTCAAAACATTAGATGGGAACCTTAGGGAGCAGAAAGTTTATGTTAATGGGAGAGGAACAACCCATAAAAGGAGAGTGAGAATGGTTGCACAACTCATAAAACTTAATCAGTGTCATTGAGCTGTACATGTAGAAATCATTGAGTTGGTATATGTTTTACCATGCATACTCTCAAAAACAACAAATTAAAATTTTACAAAAATTAAAAGTGTGTAGACAGTTGTAAAACTGTCTCAAGATGCCATTAAGGGACTTTCTGCATGCCAGAGGAGGGACATTCAACATAGTATAGATGGAGACTGTAATTAAAGAAATACAGAACAATGTTCTGTTTAGGTGAGATCCAACAATTGAGTCCACGAACTTAATTGTTCCAAGTGCTGCATACCTCTTTGCTGAATATCTTTATGGCCAGTTTCAAAGTACTCCTCTTGGGAAGCTTCACACTAATGCCGGCACCTAGTCCACCCTTCAAACAATTTTGGGACTGTTTCTGGAATGGCTATTGTGCGTGGTGGCAGGGTGGCAAGTAGGTGAACTTAATTTTATAGTTGTCTATGAGGGAGTTTTTAGCCACTAAACAAGTAACTGTTTTTGCAACACCTTCCCTACACCCAATTGGCACCCAATGACTCTTTTCTTTACCCAAATATAAAGGAAATATTCAAAGGAAGACATTTTCATGACATTCAGAACATCAAGGGCAATATAGCAATAGTTCTGACGGCCATTCCAGAAAAGGAGTTCCAAAATTACTTTGAAGGGTAAACTAGACAGTAGTATCAGTGAACAACTTTCCAAGGAGAGTACTTTGAAGGTGACTGTAGTGATATTCAGCCATAAGGTAGGTACCACTTTTTCTAGGATGAGTTCACAGACTTAATTGGTAGTCCTTGTACTCCACCATTTGAGGCTGTTCGCTAATCTGTCTACATGGTGAGTAACATAATGGCAATGATAGTAATGACCATCTCATATGGACTTTATGAAGTCCCTTGGGTAGCACAAATAATTTGCTTTCAGTTGCTAATCAAAAGGTTGACAGCTGAAGCCTACCCAGTAGCACCATGGAAGAAAGGTCTTGCAATCTGGTTCCGTAAGAATTACAGACCCTATGGAACTTAATTCTACTGTGTAACACATGGGGTCACCATGTGCTGGAATCAGCAACAAGTTTTCATTTGGATTTGGTATGTCTTGTGAGCACTAAAATAATGGGAAGAGATCCATGCTTTGGTCTATTTGTAAGAAAGATGATTCGACTGAATGAAGATATTATCAAACAATATCATTAATACTACATGCAAGTAAACTTTGCTGAAGATCATTCAAAAACAGCTACAGCAGTATAGTGAAAGGAAATTGCCCCAAACTGAAATTGGATTCAGAAGAGGATATGGAAACAAGGATATCACTGCTGATGTCAGATGGATCCTGGAGGATACAGAGAACACCTGGAAGGTGTTTACTTGGTTTTATTGGCTGTGCAAAGTCATTTGACTATGTGAATCATAACAAATTCTGTATAAGATTCCAAAGAATAGGACTTCCAAAACACTTAACTGTACTCATCAAGAACCTGTGCACAGATCAACAGCCAGTCATTCAAACAAAACAGTCAGCCATCCAAGTTGTTGTTTGGTGTCACTGAGTTGGTTTTGAATTGTAGTGACCCTGTGTACAACAGAACAAAACATTGCACATAATTATTGTTGTGCTTGAACCCATTGTTCCCGCCACCAGACCATTCCAGCTTGTTGAGGGTTGTCTTAGTCATCTAGTATTGCTCTAACAGAAAACACTATGAATGGAAGGCTTCATGAAGAGAAGTTTTGTTGTCAAAGTCTGGTAAGCCACAAATCTATTCACAAGTTATAAGTCCACTCAATAAAATGAATTATGATAGTCCGGTAGGCTACAAATCCAAATTCAGGGTGTCTGCTCCAGAGGAAGGCTTTCTGCTTTGTTGGCTCTGCAGGAAACTCCTTGTGTTTCATCAGTCTTTGTTTAGGGAGAATCTCTGGCCCAGGAGCCTCAGGTATGAAGAACATGCTCTTCTCCTAATGTTGCTTCTTTGATAATGAGAGGTTCCCAAGTCTGGTTGTTTTCCCTTTTCTTTAATCTCTTGTAAGATAAAAGGATAAAAAGTGGTGAATGACACACTCTAGAGAATCACACTTTACACTGGAGCAGGGAGGTGATCTTAGAGTTTTACAGTTTCACACTAATCCTCCTTAACATAAATCCTACCTGGTACACACAGGCAGAGATTAGGATTTACAGCACAAGAAAAATCACAAAATGGAGGACAATCACAGAATACAGACCCAGCCAAATTACTACACATATTTTGGGGGGGACACAATTCAATCCATTACAAGGGTCTTCCTCTTTTTCGCTGCTTCTTTATCAAGATGATTTCCTACTCCAGAGATTGATCTCTGCAGGCAACATGTCCAAAATATGAAAGATTCTTGCTTCTAAGGAACACTCTGGTTGTCCTTCTTTCCAGACAGCGCTGTTCAACCTTTCGGCAGTCAACGGTATAGACAATATTCTTCTCCAACACCACAACTCAAAGGCACCTATCCCTATATCTTCCTTATTCATTGCCAGATTTCTTGTGCATATAATGCAACTGAAAATACCACGGCTTGGGTCAGGTGCACCTTAGTCTTCAAGATGACACCTTTGATTTTCAACACTTTAAAGAGGTCTATTGCAGCATATTTTTCCAATGTAAGGCATCTTTTCAATTCTTGACTTTCATGTTGGTGTGATGCTGGAAGTTATGCCACTAGTGTTCAGATACCATAAGGATCACCATTGGTAGATAGGCTCCAGTTGAGCTTCCAGACCAAGATAGACTAGGAAGAAGGACCCAGACATCCACCTCTAAAAAGAATTAGTGAGCATAACCCTTAGGAATATTGGTGAAACAGCATTTAATATAACGCTGGAAGATAAGCCCCCTAGGTTGGAAGGCAGTCCAAAGCCAACAGAAAAAGAGTTGCCTCTTCAAAGTAGAGTCAGCATTCATGACATGGCTGAAGTCAAGCTTTTGGGACCTTCATTTGCTGATGTGGCATAAGTCAGAATGAGAAGAAATGCTGCAAACATCTATTAAGAATGGTAAAGTGGAATGTATGAACTACGAATCTGGGGAAACTGGAAATCATCAAAAATGAAATAGAGTGCATAAACATTCATATATTAGCAGGTATTAGTAATAAGGGGATACTGCATGGTTTAAAGTCAAGAAAGCTGTGCTTTGGGATAGCATCAGTTTGAGGGTTAAGATGTGCCTGATCCAAGCCATGGTGATTTCAATCATCTCACATGCAAACAAAAGCAAAACAATGAATAAGGGAGATTCTAGAAGAATTTACACCTTTGAATTGCAGTGTTGGCAAAGAATATTTAATATACCATGGACTGCCAGAAGAATAAACAAATCTGTCTTGGAAGAAGTACAACCAAACTGTTCCTTTGAAGGAAGACTGTTTTTGGATATGTTATCAGGAGGGGATCAGTCCCTGGAGAAGGACATCATGCTTGGTAAAGTACAGGGTCATTGAAAAAAAGGAAGACATCCAATGAGACAGATCAACACAGTGGTTACAAGAACAGACTCACAAGTAACAATGATTGCAAGGACTGCACAGGACCAGGCAAGGTTTCATTCTGTTGTGCACAGTGTCATTAGGAGTCAGAACCAACTCAATGGCACCTGACAGCAACAGCATGAGCACTAAATGACAAAGTGTATTTCACCTGCCTGTCACAGAGTAAATATTAAAAATGGGGATAGAGGAAGCATGAAAAATATGGGCTAGAAGAAGAAAGCATGTACTGTAGTTGAAATTATTGCCTGGCCTTCTGGGCTATTCCATTCGCAGTCCTCTGGCAGTGTGCAAAGCACTGGACTGTAGTTAGTGCTACAGAGGCTAAGCTTACCAGCTCCAGTGGCCAGGAATCACCACCATCTTTCAGAGTGCCTGGTGCAGTCACTGCTCAAAAGATGTTGCTGAATAGGTGGCAAAAGACAGCCCAGACACATTCAGAGGTGCCTAGTATCCCACAGCCATAGCAGCCAGCACTGTGGGAAGATACTCCCTGAACACTGCTACCACATGCTTTCTTTCTACCAGCCTAGAAAAAAGGGTCCAGTGAGATTTGGCTGCAAATGCCAGGACTGCCTGTGTAAACTCTGCTGGTCTCAAGTCCCCAGATAACTGCTGCTTTATCCAGGAGAGAACTGAAGTAAATTTGATTCTCCAGTAACCTCAGAAGACATTGCATTTGGTTTCTGGCTAATTGTCATGCTCAGTAACTCCTGCTACAGTGACCTTCCATCAGACACACCACGAGTCACTGAGACCGCAGCTTTCCTTTCATTACCCAGTCAGAGCAGGTCCACAGAAGAGTGCTAAGTGGTCACTCAGTCTCAGCCATCCGCCCTTCCCTTTCTTCTCAATAATCACTTGACAGAGGTGGGTGTGGGGCCTCCAGCTCTTACCGGTTTGATCTTTCCTAGATGCCAGCTGGGAAGAAATCCTAGTGGCAGTACAGGGTAATGGTTAGGGGCATATTCACGCCTAGATTCCATAATGTCTCAATTATTTACAAGCTGTGTGGCTTTGGCTAGGGTATTCTAGTCTCAAGTGCCCCCTCTGGAAATGGAGATAATCCTAGAACCTATCTCAAAGTGGTGGTGAAAGAATTTAATTAGATATTGTATATAAAGTCCTGGAGTCACTAGGGTGCTGCAAACCAGTGGTATACTGAGCCGCTAACTGAAAAGTTGGTGGTTCCAGCCCACCCAGAGGCACTTGGAAGAAAGGCTGGGTGCTGTACTTCTGAAAAATCAACCACTGAAAACTCTGTGGAGCACAGTTCTACTCGAAAGCACATGAGCTTTCTATGAGTTGAAACCAACTCCACAACAGTTGCGCCTTTCATACTCAGTTCTAGCATCGCCTCCTTGGGAAGCTGATTCTGAGATCCCTGCCCCACCCCCTGCTGCCCCAGAGGGAGGAACATTGATTACCTCTCTCACGTGCTCTTCCCTCAGCCTGCAGCTGCCTGTCCTAGGTGCGACGCTTCAGATAGCACACTTGACTTACTGGTCCATTTCCCTCTCTACAAGGAGACTCTCAGAAGCAGTGAACTTTATTCTTCTCTGTTTGCTAGGCACAATGCAAATGTTTGAAAAAAGTTAGTTTAATTAATGTAGCAATAAATTATATACCCTAAAAGCCCATTCCAGTGAGTTGATTTCAATTCACAGGTGACCCCACAGGACAAAGTAGATCTGCTCCATAGGGTTTCCAAGGCTGTAAATCTTAACAGAAGCAGGCTGCCATATCTTTCTCCCTCAGAGATGCTGGTGCATTCAAACAACTGACCTTTCACTTAGCAGCTAAGCACTTAACCACTGTACCACCAGGGCTCCTTATGAATTATATAAAGGTCAAAATAACATTAATCTATTTGGGTCTTTTGTACTTTTTTTGTAAGTATACACTGAATCACAAAAGTCATCAAAACTGTGGTCTTCAGTTAACTTCAACTCTTTCCCTGTTAACACATTACACAACCTAATTACACTAATAACATTTTTATGCATTACCAGGACAGAGTGGGGAAGGAGGGAGAGGGAAAGAAAAGCTCAGTGATTAGGAGACACTGATACACTGTTAAGAGGGATGAAGAATTTGGGGAATGGATGAGGGCGACGGTTAAATAACATACTGAATGTAAGTTACTGTCACTGAACAATACAGATAAAGACTGTAGAAACTGCAAATATTTTGTTATGGTATATCTATTCATTAGAAAGAAAAAAATTGCCATCAAGTCAATTCTGACTTATAGGGACGAGCGACACCTGGTAGATTTGAACTGCTGATCTTCTAACAATCATAGCACCTAAACACTATGCCACCAGAGTTTCTACTAGGAAGAAAGAAGGGGTCAATATTGTCTGAAAAGAATATAAAGGAGACGTAAAAGAACAGTATTTTGTAATAAGACGAGACCAATTTATTATAAAAGTGCCTCTGCCTGCTTGTTATAAAGATTTAGCGAAGCTGGGAGATGCTTGTGGAAAGCATCCCAATAAATGTGTCAGCTGCAATGTAAGCCGGTCCACGTATGTGCCATTGGAAACTCAATATCACAGTGGCTTTGTCATTTGCTACAAAATTTCCTATAAGTTAACAACTCTCAGTAACATCTTGAACAAAAGACTCAGATAATTATATGTGCTATACACAAAATACCCATGGGATAATCAATTGTCAAAAGCCTACATGTCAGTTCTTTGAGTTGCAGCACTACCCAAGCATTTAAGGACTTTTAGCATCTCAGGATCCCACTCATGAAATATTTTTTTACTTATATACATAAGGTTTGTTAATGATTCTAAAAAATTTCAATGATCAATAAAATACTGAATAAACATCTAAAAATAGAAAATAACAGTACTTAGCTATAGTAACTGATGTTGGAAGATAGTAGGAAGTACTGTCTGCATGATTTATTTTAAACATACAAAAAAACAAACCCACTGTCATTGAGCCAAGTCCCAATCAAAGTGACCTGATGGGTTACAGTACATCTGTCTCATAGGGTTGCCAAGGAGCACCTGGCAGAATAGCACCACCGACCTGTTGGTTACCAGATGCAGCACTTAATCACTCCACCACCAGGGTTTCCAAACTTCTTCTTTTTCAGTTGTGTACATTCCCATATAAATTTGCATGCCGACATATATGCAGCTCCCACTGCTCTCCCTCCCCGGTGATAGTGCACTCTTCCTCTCTGCTCCATACATGTCTTACCCTCCCAACAATCTCCTATCCCCTCCTCTCCATCCACTCCCCCGCCTCCAGTATGAAGTCAACAGGACAATTTCCTATAGGAGCATAGAACCGTAAAGTGCACTCATGATAGGGTCATTCTGTGTCACCAAGTCCAATCCATTCCTGTCCAAAGAGCTGACCTCCATGATTTCTGGACAGGGACAGCACCAGGGCCAGGGGCCACGCTCCCAGGGGAACTCCAAGGCCCCTCAACTATCACTTGTGGTCTTTTAGTGGAGATCTCAAGGTCATCTCCTTTTATTCTTGTGTTGCCAGTCAGACTCGATTTCATGAGGTCGATCACAGCTATCACTGGTGGTGGTCGAGCGCCATCCAATTCTTTCAGTCACAAGTCGATGTAGTCACCCACCCACATGGTTCTCTCTGTCTTCTGGGTTCTTTTTCCTTCATGTCGTTTTGTTCTTCGGTGATCATCCATTCCTGCTGAGTTGGGACCATTTGCTGTACCCTCAGATGGCAGCCTAGCAGCTTTTAAGACGCCAGATGTCAGTCAACAATGTGGGGTGCAGAAGGCTCTCTTGGCAAAACACTAGTTGTCCCAATTGGCCTCGATTTCCCCTGAGAGCATGGTCCCTGGCCCCCCGCCCCAGCCACTCTGTCCTTGCAATTTCGGAGGAGTAATCATGTTATGCTGAAGTCCAGTTAATACTGATCTTCTTTCTAATATGTGCTGTCACAGATTTCACCTAACCAAATTTCTACAATCTAATCTAAACCTCCTTTTGATCCTTTAAAAAAATCAGCTTTTGGTCTTTTCAGTTTTTTCCAATTCTTCTATTCTCTAATTTCCTTAGTGCTTCTCTAATCTTTACAATCTGTTTTCTTCTGATGACTGAGTGGCCCCTGTGTTGTTCCCTCTCTACTTGTTCAAGCTGTAGGGTTAGTTCTTTGGTTTCACTTCCTTCACATTTACGGAGATAAACTGACCTCCGAGCACTGCTTTGGCTGTATCCATAGGTTCTGGTAGGAAGTATTTTCATTCTCATTGGCATCCATAAATTTCTTTAGTTCATCCTTGATTTCTTCTAAAACCCATGGCTTTTTGAGCAAGATGTTCGGTTTCCATGTGTTCTACTTTCTATCTATGCTTTTTCTGCTATTGATTTTGACTTTTATGGCTCTATGATCTGAGAAAATGCTTTGCATTAATTCAATGGTATGGATTTTGCTGACAATTGCTTTATGTCCTAACATATAGTCTATTCTGGAGAACGTTCCATGTGCACTGGAGAAGAAGGTATAGTTGTCCACTGATGGACAGAAAGTTCGGTATATACCGATGAGGTCTAGTTGATTAATTGTGGCAATAAGGTCTCCTGTGTCTTTACTGAGCTTTTTTCTAGACGATCTGTCCAGTATTGAGAGTGGAGTGTTGAAGTCTCCCACTATTATTAAGTGATCTATCTCATTTTTGAGTGTAGTGAGTGTTTCTTTGATGTATTTAGGTGCCCTACTATTACATGCATAAATATTTAATACTGTTTAGTATTCTTGCATATTGAACCTTTCAGCAATAGTGTTTGTCCTTGTCCATGATAGTGGATTTTACATTAAAATCTACTTTATCTGAGATTAGCATTGCCATACCTGCTCTCCTTTGTGTATTCTTAGCTTGATATATATTCTTCCATCCTGTAATTTTTAGTTTGTTCATATCTTCAAGTCTAAGGTGAGTTTCTTGTAGGCAACATATGGATGGGTCATAACTTTTGATCCAAGATGTCACTCAATGTCTCTTTACTGAAGCATTCAGTCCATTCACATTGAATGTAATCATTGATAGGTATGAGTTTAGTACTGTCATTCTGATATGTTTATTTTTGTGTTGATGTTTTCTCTGTTGTTTATTAATCTGTTCTGGGACATTCTTCTTTGTGAGCTGATTTTTCACCTTTTTCAGGGTTGGTTTTGTGGTTGTTGAGACTCCTGTATTACATTTCTTGATTTGATATGCTGCGTCTTTATTGTGCTTTATGGCTGCCCCTATGCCAAAGCCAAGCCAAGTGCTGTCAAGTCAGAGCCAACTCATTAATAAACTATGTATAAACCCAATTTTAAATACTACTAGTCTTATTAACTTCCTCTCCATCTGGAAGGACTATAACGACTGTAGTACATCCCTCTTTTTAATATGATCACATCACGGTTTTCATGATATGATCACTGGATCATTTCTTTTCACTAACATATCAGTTTGGAGCCTTCCATAACTGAGTAGGTTTCTAGGTGATGTGTTCTGTATTTGCTTCTAAAATATCAAGTTAGTGGTTTTGTTCTTCTAAGCCAAGAGATTCAGTATTTCTTGTAGCTTTGATTTGGATTTAACAAAGTCTCTAAGTTTCTATTTATCTGCAAATGTCTTAATTTCATTTTTATATTTGAAAGATAGTTTTGCAGGATATGTAATTCTTGGTTGGAAGTTCTTCTCTTTCAAAGCTTTGAAGGTATCATGCCTCTGTCTCCATGCCAGCATTGTTTCTGCTGAGAAATCCAATGAAAGCCTACATGGTTTCCCTCTGAATGTTAGCTTTGCTTTGAATCTCACTGCCTTTAAGAATTTCTGCTTATGTTTCATTTTGTTAAGCTCGATTATACTATGTCTTGGAGTCTTTCTTTCGAGATCTATATTGAGTGATGTTCCATATGAATCTTGGACATCTATATTCTCTTCTTTCATATAAGTTTTCTGTCAGCAGATCAGCAACAATACTCTCCGTGTTCTCAGCTGTCCTGCCCTGTTCAGGAACTCCAATTAACTGTAGATCATTACTCTTAGTAGAGCCCCACATGCTTCCTAATGCTTCTTCATTTTTCTTGTTTCTTTTTTTCTGATTCCTCCTCACAGATGCTGGAGTCAGTAGCTCTGTCATCCAAGTCAGAAAGTCTGTTTTCCATTTATTCCTTTCTGTTCTCTTGGCTTTGAATTGAAGTTTCTATCTCTTTGATTTTGTTATTGATCCATTGGATTTCAGAATACTGGTGTTCCATCAGTTTGAACAACTTGCTTAATTTTTCATTTTGTTCTGCTGCATTTTGTATAATGTCTAGGAGGGTTCTATATACAATTCTCTTGTATTCACCTTTGGGAAACCCTGGTGGTGTAGTGCATTAAGTGCTACCACTGCTAACCACAAGGTCAGCTGTTCAAATCCACCAGGCACTCTTTGAATACTCTGGCCTCTAGGATTGCCATGAGTAGGATCCAACTTGATGGCACTTGGCTTGGTATTCACCTTCCAATAGTTTCAAAAGGTTTCTCAGTTTGGGAACTTCTTTGGTGCTTTCTTTTGGGTGCTTTCTGAATCCATGGGTGATTTCTTCATTACACTTTTATCCAGAGTTTGTTGCTCTTGGGGTACAATGTGAGTCAACAGAGGCTGGGAGAGGAGGATGGACTGCAGTTGTTTCTGTAGGTTATCTTAAAATGAAAGGTAAAAGGTATCTGACAACTTCCAAAGTCAGTCAGGTTTTCAGGTATACACATCCCTCTTCCAGCTGGCAAAGTAAGCACCTCTATATCCAACCCCAGATGTTATAAACTAGTTCAAAATACAGAAAGGCTGCTGCCCTGCTGGTGCCTGCTGTTGGGCTCCAGCCATAGTCAACACTGTGTAGACTACTGCTTTTCTGCCAGAAAAGCACTCTCCTCCAGGCAGGCGCTGCCTCCTAGCCTGGGAATTAGGTCGAGCTGAGGCTTCTGTATGGGTATTCCACTTCCCAGTGGAACAAGATGACACCCTGCACAAGCTCTCTGCCTGCCTTGGTACTGCTACTCAATGGCAGAGGCAGAAAGAGAGGCCAAAAATGCCAAGATTCGCAGGGTCCAAAGCCAGGCTCTCAAAATATGGCAATCACCTGCCAATCCCACCAGCAGTGCATCTAAGATTAGCTGCTAGTCAAGTCCCAGCTCAGCTCCCTGGCTAAGACAGAGAAAAAAAAGTTAAAATGGTGAATTGCCTTTGGTCCTTGAAAGCCAACACTCACCAAGAGCGGGGGTCAGCAAAAGAGAGGAAGTTTTCTGTTCAGTGGTATGAAGTCCAAATTAATAGCCCTATGCCATGTCATAGGGCTCACTAGGTGTCCAGAAGGCTCCATTTAATTATCAATTCAGGTCTTGGTTTCCTGAGGGAGTTAGGGAGACATGTGTTTAGTCTGCCATCTTGACTCTGCCACCCCATTTATGAAATTTGATAATGAAAAACCATCCTACAAAATTTCAACCCCTTCCCCCTTAGGAGACAGGCCCCCCCCAACAGAACCACTGCCATAGACTGATCAACAATTTATCTCACATATTGTCTATGGTAGGATTATCCCCTTTCTCTCTTAATAACATATTATGGAAGTCCATCCCTAAGTGGTGCAAATGGTTAACATACTTGGCTGCTAACCTTGGGGTTGGAGATTCAAGTTCACCAGAGATACTTTGGAAGAAGGGCTTGGTTATCTATTGTTGTTCTTAGGTGGCGTCAAGTGGGTTCTGACTCATAGCAACGCTATGCACAACAGAATGAAACATTGCATGGTCCTGCACCATGCCCACAATCATTTTTATGTTTAAGCTCATTGTTGTAGCTGCTGTGTCAGTCCATCTTGTTGAGTATCTTCCTCTTTTTGCTGACCCTCCACTCTACCAAGCATGATGTCCTTCTCCGGGGATTGATCCCTCCTGACAGCATGTCCAAAGTACGTGAGATGGAGTCTCTCTATTTTTGCTTCCAAGGAGCACTCTGATTGTACTTCTTCTAGAAGAGATCTGTTTGTTCTTTTGGCAGTCCATGGTACAGCCAATTTTCTTCCAAAACACCACAATTCAAAGGCATCAATTCTTCCTCTCTATTCATTGTTCATTGCCCAGTTTTCACATGATCATGGCTTAGGACAGGTGCACCTTCATCTTTAAGGTGACTTCTTTACTTTTCGATACTTTAAAGAGGTCCTTTGCAGTAGATTTTCCCAATGCAATGCGTCTTTTGATTTCTTGACTGCTGCTTTCATGGGTGCTGACTGTGAAACCAAGGAAAATGAAATCCTTGACAACCTCAATCCTTTCTCCATTTATCAAGATGTTGCTTACTGGTCCAGTTTTGAGGATTTTGTTTTCTTGATGTTGAGATGCAATCCCTACCAATGGCTGTGTTCTCTGATATTCATCAGTAAGTGTTTCAAGTCCTCTTTGCCTCCAGCAAGTAGGGTTGTGTGATCCACGTAATGCAGATTGTTAAAGAGTCTTCCTCCAATCCTGATGCCTCATTCTTTTTTATATAGTTAAAGTTTTCAGAATATTTTCTCAGCATACAGACTGAATAGGTATGGTGAAAGGCTACAACCCTAACGCAAACCTTTCCTGACTTTAAACCATGCAGTGTCCCCCTGTTCTAGGCTCATGACTGCCTCTTGATCCATATACAGATTCCTCATGAGCAGAGTTAAGTGTTCTGGAATTCCCATTCTCCCCAATGCTATCCATAATTTTTCATGACCCACACAGTTGAATGCCTTTGCATAGTCAATGAAACACAAGTAAACATCTTTCTGGTATCCCCTGTTTACAGCCAAAATCCTTCCAACATCAGCAATGATAATACTGTTTCCATGTCCTATTCTGAATCCAGCTTGAATTTCTGTCAGTTCCCTGTCAATATACTGTTGCAGTTGCTTTTGAATGATCTTGAACAAAATTTTACTCACGTGTGATATTAATAGCTTTGTTCTACATTCAGTTAGATTACCTTTCTTTGAAACGGGCATAAATACAGATTTCTTCCAGTTGGTTGGCTAGGTAGTGGTTCTCCAAATTTATTGGCATAGAAGAGTGAGCACTGCGGTGCTGCCTCATTGAATCACCTCAACTGATATTCCATCAGTTTCTGAAGTTCTGTTTTTTGCCAAAGCCTTCAATGCAACTTCAACTTCTTCCTCCAGTAACATGAGTTTCTGATCATATTCTACCACTTGAAGTAGTTGAACATCAATTAGTCCTTGCTGATATAATGATTCTGTGTATTCCTTCCATCTACACCAATTCAAAAGAAGATGAAAGGAATTCATAGAGTCATTATATCAGAGAGAATTGTTGATCTACTTTCAAAAAATCAGTCATTGAAAACTCTATGGAGCAGAGTTCTATTGTGACACACATGGAGTCATCATGAGCTGGAGGTGACTCAATGGCCAGAGGTTTAACATATTATATCAGTGGTTTTGGTTTCTTAGGAATTATTAGAACTTTGGAAACTACTCTGAGCTAAAGATGAAAAAAAAGAAAAACTCAAGAGAATCAAAAGTGGTGACATGAAGCAGAGCTATTGGAACTCAACATCCTGAAAGTTCCCAACCACAGGTTGGGCCTGGAATTGCTTCTTCTTTGTTAGCGTTTGTACCTACGGATGGCCACCAGGATCAAGGTAAAAGGTTACCTATTTTAAAAAAAGTGTCTGAAGCCTTTGGAAGTCCATAGGCTTCATGAAGCCTTTGATCCAATTACTCGGTCATTTGAGTTCCCAAAGGAACATAGATAAAGATCCAGATGTAAGCAGCTTCAGGTTCAAATTTTTTAATCTCTTGAGCCATGCTCTGTTTCCACAGCACTATTTCACATGCCTATTTTATGAGTCTCTTGATGGAAATCTAAACCTTGAATTTTCTTCCACTAACCATTAATCTCTGAAATAAATTTGAGGAGAGGCTGTGTGATAATCAAGTGCTAGGATCCAGAATTGATGAAAAACAAAAAGGCCTTGGGTTTTAAGAAGAAATATCTACAGGCTGGGGCTGTAGGACCAAGCTACTCCTATCCCATGGTAATACATACACTGAAGGGGTACAGCCCCATGAGAGCATACTCTAAGGCCACCTCTGAAACTGAACAACATTTAAGGTTATCTAGCAGGAAATAAAAACAAAAAAAAAAGGAAAGAAAAGAAAAAGGTGTATGCCATTCTCTGTAAGTCAGAGAGACATTACAGAAAATCACAGTTCTCCAGCAAAGTTTTCATCTTTTTTATCTCCTTCTACTTCTTTTAGGGTGATATCCTCCCAAGTGCAAAGGTCAATTACTTTTTCAGACTGTCAACCTTGGACTTCATGTGCTAATGTCACTTTTTCAACATTCAGTTATTGAATGTATTCTGTTTACAAAACAGTATGGGTGAATATAAAAGATACAGAAAATACATTGTCTGAAGATTCAAGGCAATGTAATTGAGAGACAAAATACACATTCTTGAAACCACTTAAGAATATTTTTGTGATGGTTTCCAGAAATCATTCCATCAATTCCTTTCCTCTTGACATACAGGTTACTCCACCTTTCAAGAGATGGAGTCCATTTCCCCTCTCCTATCTAGGCTAGCCTTATGACTTGATTCGACATATAGAGCTATTATGATGAAAGTTGTGTGTCAACTTGGCTGAGCCATGGTCCTCAGTGGTTTGATACTCATATGATGTTGTGATCACTTCCATGATGAGATTTGTTATTATGTGGTCTACTCCATGATGGTATCTGCTGTGAATAGTCAATCAATTGAAAGGGAGTTTTCTTGGACATGTACCTGCATTGAACATAAGTGGATACTCTGGCAAGTCTTGCAGGTTTTTGCACATTCTGGCTCCTGCAGCTGGCTCCTGTTAATCTGGTCTCCATTTCTCGGCCCGTGAACTAGCTGATTAGCTGTGGTCTTGCCTGCTGACCTTAGGGATTCCTTGACATTGACAGTCTGTGAACTAGAGCCCTGCTCTCCAACCTGCTGATCTTAGGTTCACCAGCCTCTGTGGCTGCATACCTAAGGAGAAGGCCAACCCATAGTCTTGGGACATTCCAGCATCTACAACTGAGTGAGCTATTTCCTTGATATAAATCTGTCTCTCTCTCTCTTTATACACATATGTACATATACGCTAGAGAACTCAGTCTAAGTCAATGGCAGAAGTGATATTATAGGACTTCTGAATCCGGGTCTTAAGAATAGAGGCAGCTTCTGCTTCCTCTCTGTGGCAAGTCAGTCACAATGTAGCAAGCCCAACTACTCTGAAACCATTCCATAATGAAACCCAAGCTAGCCATACAGAGAGAGAAAAAGAGATGTCCTACCAGATCCTATTGTCAGACCCTAGACACAGGAACAAAGAAGCCATTTAGGACTTATGTAGACAAATTTGAGAACCAGAGATAGACATATCAGAAATAAATGACAAAGGCCCTTTGAACTTCTCAGCAGTTTAAGAACACCCTCCGTAATATATGCCATCTAAGAACACCTAGTTTGAGGATGTTATGTCTCTGATTGGACCTGAGCCGTAAGAATTTCTAAGCTTGGCTAAAAACTGTATCTGTTAACAACACAATGAACAGTTGTCTAATCATTTTTATTATGCTTCCTTACAATAGTGACACAATGACAATCGCTAAAACCCATTTTATTTAAGTGTAATGATGAATTTTAATAATGCTGTAAGTGGATTCCAAATTTCTATCCTCTGTACAGACTGGGAAAGAGTGCATGAATTCCACTATAATTTCTTCTTGATTGACTGACCTTGACCTTCAAAGTAGAAGTCAGTGAAGGTAAAAAGGAAATGCCACCCATCTGCTTATGGCCAAGAAAGAGAAAAGACAAGTAAAACTCAGAATTTTTGCAGCAGAGGAACCATTAGACATGCCCATGCACTCGAAACCTGATTCACCATCTCTCTGTCAAAAACAAAAACATGTTTAGAAATTGTGTATTTGGGACCAAAGTGGCAGACCAAGGGCTTTCTTTTCTTTAGCTTTGAATCCCATAAAATGCAGGGGTAAAGAAATTTAATAAGAAGAAAAACATAACAGTAGAAAACAATAAAGAATAAAACTGCAGTTGTTAGGCCTAGTTAGGTGCTGTTGAGTCAGTTATAAATGAGAGACCAGAACAAAATACTGCCCAGTCTTACACCACCCTCACAATCATTGTTATGCTTAAGCCCATCACTGCAGCTACCGTGCCAATTCATCTCATGGAGACTCTCCTTTTTCATTGTCTGCTTCACCAGGCATAATGTCCTACTCCAGGAGCTAATCCTTCCTGATAACATGTCTAAAGAACATAAGAAAAAAATCTTGCTATCCTTGCTTCTAAGAAGCACTCTGGCTGTATGCCTTCCAAGACAGATTTGTTCCTTCTTCCGGGAAGTGCATGGCCACACAATATTCTTTCCCAACACCAAAATTTAAAGTTGTCAATTCTTTTTTGATCTTTCTTATGTATTGCCCAAAAGTCATTGTCATTAGTAAATCAAAACTTTTGAAGAGTGTATTAATGGTGGAAAACAGATGACAGACTACAGATCAACAAAACTAGAAAAAAACAAAGACAAAACATTTGTAAGAGGATACAGCTCTAGATATACACTGGAGTGGTCCTGTGAGTGCTCTAAATTTAGCCAATAGCTACAAGGAGTAGGAAGGAGTCCTGACATCATTATGGTAATTATGGAAAAACTGCATTTAGAAGGGTTGCATTTACCCTCTCTTACCCATGCAAAGATCCAGACAGTAACATGTATGCAAAGGTAAGAAGCAAAATAAGTAAATAAATAAATAAAGACTTAAATATAAAAGCTAAAACAATAAAGCTCATCCAAGATAAAATAGGGTCAACAATGGAAGTTTTAATGCACAACATAGACAAACTTCAAAATTTGACAAACAAAACACATTCATCAGAAGAGAAAATAGATAAATTGGAATTAATAAGAATCAAACACTTCTGCTCATCCAAAGACTTCATCAAAAGAATTAAAAGACCACCTACAGAATAGGAAAAAATATTTGGCAACTCTATGTCAGATCAACACCTGATCTCCATAATCTATAAGGTACTACAAAATATCAATAAGAAAAAGACAAATCACCTGATTAAGCAGTGGGCAAAGGAGATGGACAGACATTCTCTAAAGAGGAGATCCAGGAAGCCAAAAAACACATGTGGACATGCTCACAATTATTAATTATTAAAGAAATTGAAATCAAAACAACAATGAGATACCATCTCACCCCAACAAGGTTGGCCGTGATCCAAAAAACACAAAACAACAAATGCTGGAGAGGCTGTGGGGAGATTGGAACTCTCCTACACTGTTGGTGGAATTGCAGAATGGTGCAACTTCTTTGGAAAGCAATCGACATCACCTTAAAATAATGGATATAGATATACCATTTGACCCAGTAATTCCTCTGCTTGGAATATATCCTACAGAATCAAGGCCATTCACACCAACTGATACATGCACAAGAATGTTCATTGCAGCACAGTCCACGACAGCAAAAAGATGGAATCAACCCAGATGCCCAACAACAGAAAAATGGATGAGTAAACTTTGGTATATGTACTCAGTGGAGTACTATGCATTGATAAAGAACAACGATGATAGCAGGAAACGTCTCTCAATTTGGTCTCAACTGGAGAACATTATGTTGAGTGAAACTAGTCAGAGACAGAAGAACAATTATTATACAAGACCCCTATGATAAAAACTTAAAAGCATACTCATAAATAACAGAAAAGACTCTTTGATGGCTACAAGGATGGGGAGGGTGGGAGAGCAGGAGGGTGAGGGGCGAGGGTTTAGATTAGATAGCTGTTAGAAATTTGGTTGGGTGAAATTGATGACAATACACATTAGTAAGAAGATCAATATTAATGTGACTTTAATACAACTTGTATACTCCTCCCATCTTAACCCAATATTGTAAGCACAGAGTATGTACATTTTCATTTTTTATTTAATAAAAAAAAAAATAGCAATGGCTGTCAACAATCACAATAAAGCAAACAGGTTAGATTTCTCTATTAAAAGACAAGGATCTCCATATTGGCTTTAAAAATATTTATTTGCCATTTATAAGAAGCACCCCACCCCCAAATAACATGAAGAAAAAAGATTGAAAATTGGATAGTTTTAAAAAGTTATATCAGAAAGGAAACAAATGTGCCAACATTAATATCAAACAAAACAGAGCCTGGTTAAAAATTTGGCTCATTCATTTTACAAAATGTAATACTGTATGAAATTATAAAACAAAGGTCATACACCTTTATGCAAACAGCACAATAGCTCCAGATATCATGACTTCAAACTTGGATTTTTCCTACTTTAAAACCCCAAAAGTGGATATATATTACAACCTGCTGCCTTTATCCCCCCGGGCTAGACAAGGTGGTCCCAAGGTGCCCATTAGAATACTGCCTTCCTGTTTTACAGGAAGGGAGGAACAAACGTCAACACCAAGCAGAGAATTTTTCTAGATACAAATATTATTTATTTGTATACACCACTCAATATCCAAGAGGACTTCTGTCAACTGCACAAGACATGGGAACTATGTAAAACCTGATTGTCTCCAAACAAGTACACTTACAGCTCAATATTTGGAGGAACTTTTTATTGGTCAGGCCACCTTTAGGATCAGGAGCCCAGGGAGGAGTAAGCTCCCTCCTTCTTGATAAATCCAGACCTTGACTGGAGACACTTTTGCAGTAGCAGTATACAGTAAGGCTCTGACCATTAAATAGGTAATCAAACTAGATTATGTTTTGATTTTCCTTATGAAAGTAGAAATTTAATTCTCTCTTACACAAAAGTTGGGATGAAATGTTCTAGGGATAGTAAGTTGCAGGGACCCAGGCTGTTTTTGTCATGTTACTCTGCTGAGTACAGTCTCTACAGAAAGGTCACCTCATGGTCTAAGATTCTTGCTCCAATTCAGAGAAGGACAAGTGCTAGATACTAATTACATCCCATTGACCAGAACATAGTCACAAGTTCACAGACAGCAGCAAGAGAAGCTGGAAATTGTAATGTTCATTTAAGGAAGCCTTAAGCTCAGTTTAAAATAGGGGGTTTTATGCTAACAACAGTAACATTATTAGACAAGAGGAAATGGAGGAAGTGGAGGAAACAATACAATTTGAAGGACAGTGTCTTAAATATACATGTTAGTGTTAAGAAGCAAAACAAGATTTCTTTAGGATTATATCTAATGTAACAGAATTCATGGAATTAAGCTGTGCATTAGTCATTTTACTGGTGAGTCTAAAACTAGATTGTTATAGCTAGAATGTTTTCCCAAATCAACGAATCCATGATTCTAATAAACATGCATTGAAATTACCCCAAAAAAGCTAGCTAATAAAGTAGGGAAGTTAACATGTAGATTTGGAATACTGCACTTTTGGAGACAAGGGAAAATGCTAAGACTCTCCTCCAATCTTCTGGCATTAGCAAGATTGGTACGCCTGAACCAAGGTAAATTACACTGTATTTTGTAAATGTTTGCTCCCCTGGGCCCCATCCCACAAGAAATGACGTAAGTCCCAGTCTTGGTCACATGAATTGCTTTGACCAGTAGAGCGTGAATGGGCATGCCATATGCCATGTCAGGAGAGAAGACATTTTAAACAAGATTTGTGATCTGGCCAGTCAACTTGTTCCTGTGATTTTGCTACAAGAAGGGTGTATCTCAAACAGGGGCTGCTGGTTCAGTCTGTATGTGGAGATGAGAAGTCATGTGGAGCTGATCTGCAAGAGTACATTGATTTCCTCGTAACACGAAGAAAAGATAAAAATGCATATGACAAGCCACTGTGATTTGGAGGTTTATTAGGCAGCAAATTTCACCCAACGCTGACTCACACACCAGGTAACCAGCAAATCCAATAGTAATGAACTTGAAAACCAGAGCTCCTCATGTTAAAGGAAGAGAAACTCCACCAACTATTTTCAATGAGTAGTTGCGTGACATTAACCAATCAGGGTGGGTCAGGACAGGATGAAGCACAGGCTTAAGGAGAACCATCCACTCTAGGAGATGTGGGACCCGGAAACAACTCCTGGCTGGGACAAGAAGAGCACTTGGATAGCAAGCCTTGCTCCTTTCATGCTTACATTAAATGGGGTTTCCATACAGAAGCTGAATCATACAACCATGGTGTCTTAATACATTCTTGTAAGTAGAACAGAGTAGTTAGTAAGCAATTGGTGTCTAGTGTTCAACATATCCAGACCAGGGTATAGCTTGCTCTGGATTTATTTAGTTTAACTATCCAGACAATGTCAAGAGAAAAATAAGAGCAGAACCTGAGTGTTAACTTCAATGTGTAAATGCTTATAAATGAAAAAAGTTTAAGAGAAACTTTAATACCCAACTCTGTGTTTTCTTTTGGACTGTTTTTTGTTTTCTTTTGTTTTTAGGGGGGGAGTATATTTTCTTCCCCTTTTGAATACAGAAAGAAAGTGCCAAAAAATTCATTTTCTAGACAGATAGGTAACATATTACAAAAAAATCTTCTCTGAACTCTTAGCCACTGGACTTCAAACAAAACTTCAATTTCAAGTCATTATGCGTTTTCATGTGTGCACGTATGTATTTATATATACGAGAACTGACAGCTGAGTTCAAAAACTCATCTTAGAAAAAGTGCCACATGCCTTACCGAATGAGTCGGATCTGACTCGATGGCACTTGAAACATAAAAACAAACAAACAAAAAAATGCCTTATTGCTGAATATCACTAGCCAAAGCCAAGTGCCATCGAGTCAGATCTGACTCAGTAGCACTAGAGTCACTTTCAAAGTACTCCCCTTGGGAAACTATGCACTGATGTCAGTGCCTATTTCACCCTCGAAAGCAGTTTTGGAACTCCTTTTCTGGAATAGCCATCAGAGCTGTCATTGAATTAGTCTTGATATCCTGAATGTCATGAAAATGTCTTTCTTACAATGTTTCCTTTATCTTTGGATAAAGAAAAAGGTCGTCGTGGGCCAGACCAGGTGAATGGGGAACGTTTTTCAATACAGTTTCTTTGTTTACTGGCTAAAAACTCCCTCACAGACAACTATGCAATTAAGTTCACCTACTTGCCACCTTGCTGCACTGTGTGCAATGGCCATTCCAGAAAGAGTTCCAAAATTGCTTTGAAGGGTGGACTAGGTGCTGGCATTGGTGCATACTTTCCCAAGGGGAGCACTTTGAAGGTGACCATGGTGACAATCAGCAATGAGGTATGTAGCGCCTAGAATAATGAAGTTTTCAGAATTACTTGCTGGAACCCGTGTGTGTGTGTGTGTGTGTGCGCGCGCGCGCGCACGTGTGAGTGTGTGTATGTGTGTGTGTGTGTATATGTCTATATATGTGTGGAAACCTTGGTGGTGTAGTGAATAAATGCTACAGCTGCTAACCAAAAGACCAGCAGTTCAAAGCTGCCAGGGGTTCCTCGGAAACTCTATGAGGCCATTCTATTCTGTCCTATAGGGCCTCATGAGTCAGAATTGAGTCCATAGCAGTGGTTTTGGATTTTTGCTTTATTTCTGTGTTTGTGTGTGTGTGCACGCACACGTGCACCCGCATGTGTGTGTGTGTGTGTGTGTGTGTGTGTGTGTGTCCACGGAGCAGCCAGTGGATTCAAATGGCCATACCCTTTGGTTAGCAGCCAAGCTTTTGAACTACTTTGCCACCAAGGCTTTGTTCATTTGGTTGTTTGTTTATATGTAGTGGTTAAGAGCTTTACTAGTAACCAAAAATTCAGCCATTCAAATCTACCAGCCACTCTCTGGAAAGCCTATGGGGCAGTTCTACCTTGCCCTGCAGAATTCCTACGAATCTGAAGGAACTTGATGGCAATGGGCTTGGTCTTTAACAAGGTTAAGTGAGTAATACAAATAAAGCATTTAGAACAGTACTTACTACGTAGTAAGGGCTCACTAAATGTCCATTATTACTAAACATAGATTTGGTATCTATACCTGTAGACAGTCACGTGGGTGGTCACCTTTGGTGTACACATGATGTTAAGCTTTGGTTTCAGAGTTCTGGCAGCCTGGTAGCTTTTGCTGAAGGCCCATCCAGTCTGAAACAGCTACACGGTTCATTCTATGGTTATTATAAGAATATAAAGTTTAGCTTATCTCAGTGCTGTTCAATCACAGGAAACAAGAGAAAATGTTCATATTCCAGGGTTAAGTCATCAGTGAGCATACCACCTCATTCATTAATTCATGCATTTATTGAACACATATTGAGTTCTTATCATGTGCCAGGGACAGTGTAGGAACTGGGGACAAAGCAGTAAAAGGACATGCGCATCTTTGCCTGTCTTAGATACGTAAGATAAATGCCACAAGTGGGTGGTTTTAACAAACAGAAGCTTATTTTTTCATAGTTCAGGAGGCTAGGAGTCCAAATTTGGGGTGCCAGCTTTAGAAGAAGCTTTTCCATGTCTGTCATCTCTAGGGGAAGATCTTGTCTCTTTTGAGCTCCTGTTTCTCAGCGATCTTCACGTGGTTTGGCATTGCTCTCCACCCTATCACTTCTTAACCTGCTCCTTTTACATCTGAAAATGCATTGAATTACAACACTTCCTACACTAATAAAACCAAATCCTTTGTCGTTGAGTCAACTCCAACTCACAGCAGCCCTATAGGACAGAATAGAACAGCCCCACAGAATTTCCAGGGAACACCTGGTAGATTTGAACAACTCACCTTTTGGTTAGCAGCTGTAGCTCTTAACCACCATGCCACATAAGAAAGGACCCCATTCCCAAATGAGATTAAAATCACAGTTATGGAATTAGGATTTACAGCATATATATTTTGGAGACATAATTCAATCCCTAACACTGCCATTTGAGAGTTTACATTCTAGCTACGACAAATAAGAAAATTCTTCTTAAAAATAAAACTCATAGAGGATTATTCTCTGTCTTAGTTTAGATTCACTCTACTCTTCCACTGAACTTATATCCTAGCCTAAAATGTTTTGTTGCCATTGGTTAACATACATTTTGCGGCCTAGGAATTAAGGCAGAAATTTCCTATTTCAAAGATTCTATTCTTTTTCCTAGAACTACCTTATTTGTGAAATGTTATGAAGTTGAAGTCCAGGGACTTGGCACATTTAGCTTTGGTCTTATCATAAAAATCATAAAATTCAGCCTATTTAAACCCACCACCGTCCAGCTGATGCCAATTCATAGCTACCCTGTGGATCAGAGTAGATCTGTGTCATAGAGTTTCCAAGGAATGCCTGGCAGATTTGAACTATTTATGCCTCTGTAAAATAACAGTATTGGCCAATCACTGGTTCTCAAAAAATGGTCACCCTGCTTGGCAGCATCAATATTTTCTGGGAACTTTTTAGAAACTCAGATTCTCAGACACCATTCCAGGCCTACTGAATCAGAAACTTTTGGAGCAAGATCCAGCAATCTAAGTTTTACCAAGGTCTTTAGATGATTGTGATGAACACCAAAGGCTTTTTCTAGTGTGGCAAAGGTGAAGTGGGACAGTTCTTCCCCCATTAAAATATTAAAATGTCCTTCCCACCAGAGATTCTTTGGCAAGGCCCATGGTGAATTGCCTAATGTGACAGACAAGATCAGTGAGTGCCAAAATATGCATTTTCTCTTTATAATTTTTGATTCTCGGAATAGAGTTGTTTTCCGGGAATGTTCAACTGGGATAACTTAGATATCTATTGGTTCAGTTACTGTTTGGAGGCAATGCATTTTCATTCATCTTGGGAAACAATTTTGGTTTTGAAAGTGGATAAAATTGCAAAGTTAGAATTGAATCATGGAAATTATAAACTTTTGAGGGGGTTATTTATTTATTTGTCCCTAAAAATGATTGAGGGGGGGAAGAGCTAGCTCATCTTAGGGCCTGAGGTTTATCATAGGTAGAATGGTTTTATTTGCATAATGTTAATATTCTGCAGAATTATTTGGCTCCCAAGGCAATAGAAAAGCCAAGACATGTTAACAAAACTCAACAAGCTCACAGTGACCAGAATCTGGCACTGTGAATTTAACTATGAAAAGTGACATTCAAGAAACAAATGAATGAGTTGTCAGAATATTCTCAGCAGTGAAGATATCTAGTGCAACATCAAGACCAATGAAACATATCAACATTCTACAAGGAGTTACTGCTTAATGACCACGATGTTTTCATACAAAAAGTGGACATGGAGTTAGACTGACTCTTCCCTAGGGCCCTTCCAGGTATAATCTTCTATTATCCTGTGGTTTTACAACTTCCTTGAGGTAGATCTGGTTGTTATACAAACTGCCCCTGATGATTTGTTAGTCTAGATGCTAGATGGGTTCCCAAAATACCAGCCGAGACATTCAACATCAAGTCTGCCTACTCAGTCAGGGTTTTACTGAAACAACTTCAGAAAATTACAGTTTAATCAGAAGTCTTAAAGTATTTACAAACTGTGCCAGAAAGTCCCAATCAACAAGTACTGGAGCACAATAAAACTGTAAGTTTTGAGAAAAACAAGACATGTATAGAAGAACTGTTATTTGGCTTATAAAGTTGTTCATATTGCTCTGGCCTGCTAGAAGATAGTGGGAAAGACCTCTTTAAAAGGGGGGTGGGAGGAGAACGTGAAAAGCATCAACTATTTGAAAATGTCCCAGTGCAGGCAAATTCCCTGGAGAAAGCTACTTATGTAATGTGATTTATGGGGTTCTGGGAAAGGGCAACCATACCAAAAACACTACCTACCCTAATCAGCCTGCTGCCGGCCTCAAATTCTCCATTACTCATTCTTCCCTTGATCCTATTTTTTTGGATTAAGAATTCATTAAAATTTTGAAATGTTAACAGCCATTACACTTTAACAGAAAATGTCAAATTAACCACTCACTCTCTGCGAGACCCTGTGTGAAGAGAATACAGAATAGGTAAATGTTGGAACAATGGAGACAGAATTCATCCAAATCTAGAGTTCCTGAAGGGAGGCGAGAAAGAAGCACCACAGTGATGAATCCTGAAATCCTACAGTAAAGAACAGGGGGAAAAGCAGGTTTCAGAGCAAGGATAAAGAGACAACATTTGATGCCTAGTTATTGTGTGATGGGTATGCTTCCAGATTCTTTACATGTACTCTCATTTTATCTTGGAACCAGTTAAATATTATTCGTGTCATTTTACAACCGAAAAATCTATAGGTACCAAGGTGATAATAAAGTTGTCCAAGCTTGCAGAGCTAACAACTGGTAGAATCTAGATATGAACCCTTATCCACATCACTCTAGAGCTAGAGCACATTTCTTTCTATTGAAAGATTTTCTTGAATTCAAAGAACTTATCCTCTAGGCTTTGTGTTCACTGGAGTACCTAGCACAACACTTTGCTACTTACTTTGTATGATCTTGAGGAAAAGAAGAACGGGGACACCCAGAGCCAAACTGACCTACTTCACAGTTTTGTTTCAAGCCAAGGGTTTTCAAATTTTCTTTAACCATAGATGTTTGACTTCAGAATAATTTTAAACACAAACCTCTACCACTCACTATGGTAGCCCATGTCATATTCATTGTTCTACAAGGGTGTCACGCAAAGGTTTCAAAACCACTGCAGAAAAATGTCAACAAGCTACAAATGAGAATATATGAATGAGTAATAAGCATGTGAAACATTGCTTAATATCATTAGTCAGAGAATGCAAATTAAAACACCAATGAAACAGCACTACATACTGGTTTGAGGAGGAGTTTCGGTGACTCAAATGCTTAAGCACTCAACTATTAGCTGAAGGGTTGGTGGTTTGGACCCAAACAGAAGAAAGACCTGACAATCTGTTTCTGCAACACTATAGCCTTCAAAACACCATGGGGTAGTTCCACTCTGCACATACGGTATCACCACGAGTCAGAATCAACTTGATGGCAACTAACAAAAACAATAATAACCTACTTGAACGGATAAAATTAAAAAGACTAGGTCAACAAAGTTATGAAGCCACTGCAACTCTTAAACTTTTGTGGTCGGAATATCAAATGGTACAGCCATTTTGGAAAACAGTTTGGCATTTTCTCATAAATTTAAAGCATATCGTCACCATATCAAACCAAAACCACTGCCACTGAATCATTTCTGACACACAGAGACCCTATAGACAGAGCAGAACTGCCCATGGAGTTTCCAAGGAGATTTGGACTGGTAAACTTTTGCTTAGCAGCTGTAGCACTTAACCACTGTGACACCAGGGTTTCCAATCCTGACCATAAAACCAAGCATTTTCCTCCTAAGTATTTGCCCAAGAAAAATCAAAATACATGTCTGCACAGAGACTTAAATGTGAATGTTTTGAGCAGCTTTAGTCTTTAGAGCTCAAAACTCAAAGCAACCTAAATGCTTACGAACAGGCGAATGGATAAACAAACCGTAGGAATCCAGACAACGACATACTAACTAGCAATTAAAAAGAACTATCAATATACTCAGTAGTATGAATAAATCTCAAAAGTACTATACCATGTAATAGGATATACCATATGATTCCATTTTTATGAAATTCTAGAGAAGACAAAGCTAATCTGCAGTGAGGGAAAGCAGATCAGAGGTTGTCTAAGGTTGGGGGTATGTAGGGAAGGGTTAGGAAAAGTATAGTATTTGGGGATAATGACACTATTCTGCATCTTGATTGTGGTGACTGTTGCACAGTTATCAAAGTTTGATAAACTTCAAAGAACTGAACACTTAAAAGAAGTGTACCATCATGAGGGTGATCTAAAAAAAAATAAAATTTCTAAGGAAATTTAACCCAAAATTGAATCTAATTATATAATCATTCAGATAACATTTTGGCCCTTTTTAGTCACTAAGTTTTATATTTCTTCCAGCATCTTAGCTCTACTCCCCTCTGCAGCCCCATGAATGATAACAACCCCATCTGTCCTACAAACATTCAGCCAACTTCATTACAGAAATATCCCAGGATGAAAGCCAGAGCTAATGAGGATCTTAGACCACTTGGAAGAAGAAAGGCTATTTTCTGGCTCAGGATAATTGAACTTCATTTTCTATCAGAATCTAAGCTATAATTTTCTCTGTTCTGAATCCAAATCACTCAAATTCCTGAAATTTCTCCATGGCTATCGTCTACCTGATGCCAAAATGTCCTGATGGAAAGTGGAACATTCAGCCAGTTGTGTGAATGCTTTGTCCTGAAATCTTAAAGCTCAACGATTTGGCAGGATAGCAAAATAGCTGAACAGCCAACTGATGGTTTCACTGTAGATTGAGAAGCTTTAGAATTGTGAAGACAAGGTCTGCAGCACAAAATCAAAATGTAAGGGGCCCACTACCCTAATTATTGGAAGGACAGGATCCAGAATGCTAAAATCACGGAAGTCTGGCATAAAGAAATGTTCAATTGCCTCTGTTTACAGGTAAAGAAATCAAGGCAACTCCTATTCATTCTTTAAAACCTTGACCAAATACATTCCTCTGGGAGGCCTCTGTCCCTTCTTCAGGCAGCTGACTGCACCCCGCTCTGGTTCCCACAGCAGACTGGTAACACCCTGTTCTAAGACTTAGCGCATCACATACAAGTTATTTGTTTATGGGTCTGCCTCCTCCACTGATACGGTAGACTGTAGTTAAGTGATCAGTAGCTAACTTAAAGGCTATCCGCTCAACCCACCCAGTAGATCCACAGGAGAAAGAACTCGTGACCTGTTCCCATGAAGATCACAGCCCAGAAAATCTTACGGGGTAACTCTACTCTGTCACACAGGGTCACCATGAATCAGAATCGACTCTAGGGTACACAATACCACCAAGCATAAATTCTGTCAGTCCAACTCCTAACTTACAGAAGGAACTCAAGAAGTGATTATTGGGTACACTTGGTCTGAGACTCTGAATGAACTTGCCCTTTAAATATATTCTCTCACCTTCCGCCACGGAAACAGTGGTAGTGAAACTCAATAGAGATTCCAGGGTGACTAAAAAGTAGTCTTAGACACTAAAAACTGAACATCTTAAGGTTTCACGTTTATTGAACAGACAGAGCGCTAATAAAGTGAATTCTAACAAACCAGCTCAGATCCGACTCGATGGCAACTTGGCTGGCAACAAACCAGCAGAATTCCTGGCATATGATATATACTGATAAATATATTGAATATGGAAACTCTGGTGGCATAATGGTTAAGTGCTGTAACTGCTAACCAAAGGTTGGCAGTTCAAATCTGCCAGGTGCTCCTTGGAAACTCTGTGGGGCAGTTCTACTCTGACCTATAGGGTCACTGTGAGTCAGAATTGACTCAATGGCAGTGGAGTTTTTTTATATTAAATATAATATGCAATAATAAATATATGCTTTTATAATGCCAATTTCAACATAATAATAGTGACAGCTAACATCTGAGTGTTTACAGTGTATCAGGAATTCTAAAAATGGCCTAAGTATTAACTTGTTTAATAATTGGAAAGCATCCATTTTTGTCCTTGTCATGATGTAAAACATGATTTTAGATTTTAGAAGTGATTTTTATGCCTCCTTAGGTTGTGACTAAGTGGAAGACAAAACAAACTAAGGAAAAATAATGACACTTGTCAAACTTTCCCTAGTGATTTCTGTTGTAGAAGACTTTACCTGTAGCCTATTCTATCTTTCTATTTTTAAAACTCAGAGCTACTTTAAAAACTGAAATTATTTTTTAGATGTCAAAATGTTCTTCTGTAATGACACTTTAATTAGAAGTTTAAGTAGCAAAAACCCATGAAGGTTAACATTTTCTTTCAGTGAAAACATGCACTTTACAATCTAGAAGAACTGTACTTAGAGAATTTGTCTGCGGCAAGTGTTCCCAAATGTTGGCTTAAAATATTTCTCCCTCACTGTGTTGTCTGTCACCATGGAGCTGGAGGAGATTCTGTAGATAAGGCAGGGTATAAGCCAGACACAATGAAATCCAATCATGAGGACTGGACTGGAAATTACCATAAAAAAGAAAAGAAAGGATTTGGTTGACTCTCCATGAAAGGCTTGAATTCAATCAAATCTACTCAATAACAAAAGAAAGAAGGGAAGGAAAAAGGAAACAAAGGAGAAAGGGAGGGAGGGAAGGATGGAGGGACAGAGGAAGGGAGGAAATCATTGCCGTGGAATTGAATCTCTACAGGACAGAGTAGAATTGCCCCATAGGGTTTCCAAGGAGCACTTATAGGATTTCAACTGCCTATCTTTTGGTTAGTAACCACAGTAGCCCTTAACCACTACACCACCAGGGTTTCAGTAACAATCCCCAATAAAAAACCATTAAAAGCGTGTTGCCATGGAGTTGATTCTGACTCATGGTGACCCTGTGTACAACAGAATGAAATATTGTTTGGTCCTGCATCCCGTAAGAATGGGAGCAAGAAGAAGGGGAGTGCTGTAGTTGAAATTACTATCTGGGTTTCTGGAAATTCCATTCACAGTGCTCAGAGAGTGTGCTTTGCACCGTATTATAGGTAATGACTTAGAAGCTGAGCTTGCCAACTGCAGTGGACAAGAATCATAAGGAATCACCCCATTTCTCAGGGTGTCTGGTGCAGAGTCACTGCTCAGAAGATGTTACTGAATAGGTGGCAAAAGGCAGCCCAGACACACTCAGACATGCCCAGTGGCCCACAGCCATAGCAGCCAGCACTGTTGGAAGATAATCCCTGGACCCCACTGCCACACACTTTCCTTCTACCAGTCCAGTGAGACTTGGCTATAAATACCAGCTCTGCCCATATTAACTCTGCTGGTCTTCTTAAGTCCCCAGATTCCAACTACATTATGCATGAGAGAACTGAAGTAAATTTGATTCACCGGTAATTTCAGAAGAAGTTGCATTTGGTTTCCAGCTAACTGTCATGCTCAGTAACTCCTGTTATGATGACCTTCCATCAGATCCGTCATGAGTCACTGGGGCAGCAGCTTTTCTCTCATTATCTGGTCAGAACAGGTATACAGACAAATGCCAAGTGGTCACTCAGTCTTCAGCCATCTGACCTTCCCTTCTCAATATCCACCTCGCAGAGGTGGAGGTGGGGCCTCTCACTCTTACAAGCTTGATCTTGCCTAGATGCCAGCTGGGAGGAAATCCTAATGGCAGTACAGGGTAGTGGTTAGGAGCATAGTCATGCCTAGATTCTATAATGTCTTGATTACTTATGAGCTGCGAGGCTTTGAGTAGAGTATTCTAAGCCTCTGGACTCCCCTCTGGAAATGGAAATAATCCTAGAACCTATCTCAAAATACTGGTTAAAGCTCCGTAGCAAACAAAATTCATGTTGCTTTTTTTTGTTTTTCACTTAAAAAAAGGGTCCAAGCATTCTTAAGGTATCACTTAGTCATACTTATTGCTTAATGTTTCCAATCCTTACAGACAAAATAAAAATTGTTTTTCTCTATATTATTTTGAGCACTATAACAAAATGGTCTTATACACAATAAAGATTGAAAAAAGTATGGGGCAGAGAGGAAGAGTGTGCTGTCACCGGGCAGGGAGAGCAGTGGAAGCTGCATATAGGTGGGCATGTAAATTTATATGGGAAAGTATATTTTCAGTCATAATAAAAAAAGTCCAAAAAAAATTTTTTTATTGAAAAACAGTTGAAATGGCCTTGTTTCCTTTTTTTCTAGTCACTTTTCTGTGTCTACAATAAGCACTGAGGCTACTAGTCTATGCATAGCAACAGCCACACAGTTTCTTACCTTGAAGACTCTCTAAGGTTCTCTTCACATCGTTCTTAGTCCCAGAGCCTCCTTGGTCCCTCAGAGCCTCTCCTTGTCTTCACTCCTTGTTTGTCTTTGTACCCTTTAGGTAGGGCTCTACCTGCTTCTTTAATTATACTCTCCATTTCTTCAACAGGAAGACTGTCCTGAGGAACTGCGATCTCAGATCCTGCATTTCTAATCTGTGTTGAGAGTGTCCCCCTCTTTCTCTCTTGATTGATTCATATAATACAATAGAAATAATTTGGGTGGTAGTTTAGGATTTCAAGCAGTTTCAAGGCTATCCCAACTGATTATAAGATGGTTTTTTTAAAAAATGTTTTATTGTGATTGAGTGAAAAGTATACAATCCAAATTAAACTTGCACACCTGCCTATCTGCAGCTCCTTCTGCTCACCTTGCCCAGTGACAGCACAGTCCTCCTTTTCATTCTGTATGTGTTGCATCCTCTTAACACAATCTCCTGTCCCCTCCTCTCCACCCTCTCCTTTCCATTCTAGTAAGAGGCCAGTAGAACAGCATCCTATAGATGCATAGAACCACAAAGTACATGCACTTTATGGTCACATTGTGTCCCTGTATCCACTCCATTCGTGTCCAAAGAGATGACCTCAACAATGTTTTCTCGTCAAGGGCAGCAGCAAGTCTAGGTTCCATGCTCCCAAGGGCATCCCAAGGCTGCTGGTCCATCAACTGCAGTCTTTTTGGGCACCATCTAGTTCTTCAGGTCACACGTTGACACAGTCACTCATTCACATAGGTCCTTCTAACTCCTGGGCTCTCGTTTCCTCATGTCTTTGTCGTTCATGGTGATCAACTTTTCCAGATGAGTTGGGACCATTTGGTGTATCTCAGTTGGTAGCTTGCTAGCTTTTAAGATCCCAGACACCACTCACCGATATGGGATGCAGAAGAGTCTCTTAGCAATAGGCTAGTTATGCCAATTAACCTCAATGTCCCTTAAGAGCATGGTCACAGACCTCACCCCTGGTACTCTATCTTTGTGATATCTAAGATTAGAAGAGTTTTGAGTTTATGGTGAAGTCCAGTTAAGTTGATCTTCTTTCTACTACGTGCTGTCACTGCCATCACCCAACCCAAATCCTATCAACTGTCTAATCTATGACCAGCCCTCTCCCTCCTCCCCATTCATGTAGCCATCAAAGAATCTTTTCTTCTGTACATAAGTCTATTTTTAAGTCTTTTTAGTAGGGGTCTCATATAATATTTATCCTTTTACCATTGACTGATTTCACTCAGCATAATGGCTTCAAATTGAAACCAGGTTATCAGATGCTTCCTAAAATCGTTATTGTTCTTTATCATTGCACAGTGTTCTGTTAGGTATATGCACCATAATTTGTTTATCCATTCATTTGTTGTTGAACATCTGGGTTGACTCCATCTTTTTGCTATCATGGACTGTACTACAATAAACATTCATGTGCACTTATCTGTTTCTGTTACTACCCTTGATTCTGTAGGATATATTCCAAGCAGTGGGATTACTGGATCAAATGATCTATCTATTTCCCGCTTTTAAGGAAGTGCCAAGTTGCTTTCCATAGAGGTTGTACCATTTTGCAATCCCACTAGCAGTGTAGGAGAGTTCTAGTCTCTCCACAGCATCTTCAGCATTTGTTATTTTGTGTTTTTTGGATCATGGCCAACCTTGGTGTGAGATGGTATCTCATTGTAGTTTTGATTTGGATTTCTCTAATAGCTAATGATCACAAGCATTTCCTCACGTGTCTTTTGGCAGCCTCAATGGCCTCTTTGGTGAAGTATCTGTCCATCTCCTTTGCTCATTGCTTAACTGGGTTAGTTACATTTTTCTTGTTGATATTTTGTATACCTTGTAGATTATGGAGATCAGACGTCAGATGGAATGTAGTTGCCAAATATTTTTTCCCATTCCATAGGTGGTATTTTAATTCATTTGATAAAGTCTTCGGAAGAACAAAAGTGTTTGATTCTTAGTAGCTCCCATTTATCTGTTTTCTGTTCTGGTGATCATGCTTTGTCAGATTTTGAAGTCTTTCTAAGGTGTGTATTAAAACTTGCATTGCTGACCTTATTTTTTCTTGCAGGGTCTTTGTCATTTTAGGTTTGATATTTAGGTCTTTGAACCTATTTGAGTTAGTTGTTGTGTACGGTGTAAGATATAGGTCTTCTTTAATTTTTTGCAGATTGATATCCAATTTTGCCAGCACCATTTGTTAAAGATACTGTTTTTACCCCAGTTTACAATCTTAGGGCCTTTGTCAAATATAAGTTGTTCATAAGAGGATGGTGGCATCTCTGGGGTCTCAATTCTGTTTCATTGGTCTATTTATCTCTTTGTACCAGTATTAGGCTCTTTTGACTACTGTGGCAGTGTAAAAGATTCCAAGGTTGAGTAGTCTTAGGCCTCCCACTGTGCTCCTCTTTTTCAGTAGTGCTTTGCTTATCCTGGGTTTCTTCCCTTTCCAAAAAAGTTTGTAATTTGTTTCTCCATCTCATTTTAAAAAATCACTGGAATTTGTATTGGTATTGCATTGTACATATGGGGGGCCATGAGTCGGATCTGACTCGATGGCACTTGGCTTTGGTTTGGCTGGATAAAATAGACACTTACTCAATGTTTAGTCTTCCTATCCAAGAGCAGGGTAGGTTTCTCCACTTATGTAAATCGCTCTTGGTTTCTTGCAGTGAGGTCTCATAGTTTTCTATATATAAGTCTCTTGTTTCTCTAGTTAGATTTATGCCTAAGTATTTTATCTTCTTGGGGGTTATAGTAAATGGTATTGATTTGGTGATTTCTTCTTTGATGATCTCTTTATTGGCATGAAGGAATCCTATTGATTTACTTAAGTTTATCTTATATCCTGATACTTTGCTGAACTCTTCTACTGGTTCCAGTAGTTTACTTATGGATTCTTTAGGATTCTCTGCATATACAGCCATATCATTTGCAAATAGGGAGACTTCTTTGCTGATGCAGATGCCTTTTATTTCTTTGTCTTCTCTAACTGCTCTGGCTAGAACTTCTAGTACAAGGTTGAATAGAAGTAGTAAGAATGGGCATCCTTGTCTAGTTCCCAATCTCAACAGAATTCCTTCAGTCTCTCTCTGTTCAGCATGATGTAGGCAGTTGGCTTTGTGTTGGGGAATTTATATTGGGATTGCAATATAATAATACATACAATATATTATATTCAATAGAATATACATATAATATATTCAGCATAATACCCATATACAATGCAATCCCAATACAAATTACAGCTTATTGCACTGAGGAATTTCCCTTCTATGCCTATTTTGCTGACAGTTTTTAGCATGAATGGGTGTTGGACTTTATCAAATGTCTTTTCTGCATCGATTAACAAAATAAAGTGTTTCTTATCTTTTGTGTTATTCATGTGGTTGATCACATTAGTTGTTTTTCTGATGTTGTACCAGTCTTGCATCTCTGGTGTGAATCCAACTTGGTCAGGGTGAATTCTTTTTTTGATGTATTGTTGAATTCTATAGGCAGGATTTTGCTGAAGACTTTTGCATCTGAGTTCATGAGTGATATTGTTCTGTAATTTTCTTTTGTCTCCCTGGCTTTGGTATCAGGGTTACACTGGCTTCATAGAATGAATTTGGGAGTATTCCATCCCTTTCTATGCTGTGAAATAGTCTCAGTAATATTAGAGTTAACTTCTCTAAAAGCTTTATAGAATTCTGCGGTGAAGCCATCAGGGTCAGGACTTTCTTTGGTTGGTAGTTTTTTGATGATTTTTTTCAGTCTCTTCTTTTGTGATGGGTTTATTAAGTTGTTCTACTTCTCCTTGTGATAATTTTAGTAGGTGACACAAATCTAGAAATTGTCCATTTTCTCTAGGTTTTCAAATCTGTTAGAGTATACTCTTCTGTAGTATTTTCTTATGATCTTCTGATTTCAGCGGGGTCTGTTGTGACATCTTCCAACTTATTTCTTATTTGGGTTATTTGTTTCCTCTCCTGTTTTTCTTTCATAGGTTTTGCTAGTGGCTTATCAATTTTGTTGATCTTTGAAAAAAACAGCTTTTAGTTTCGTTAATTTTTTCAATTTTTCTTCTATTCTCTGATTCGTTTAGATCTGCTCTAATCTTTATTATCTGTTTTCTTCTGGTGCCTGAGGGGTTCCTCTGCTGCTCTCTTTCTACTTGGTCAAGCTGTAGTGTTAATTCTTTGGTTTGGGTCCTTTCTTCCTTCCAGATGTGTGCATTTATATGGATAAACTGACCTCTGAGCACTGCTTTGGCTGTATCCCATGGGTTCTGGTAGGATGTGTTTTCATTCTCATTTGATTCCATAAATTTCTTTATTTCATCCTTGATTTCTTCTATAAGCCCTTGCTTTTTGAACAAGATGTTGTTCAGTTTCCATGAGTTCCAACTTCTATGTTTTTTTCTGCTGTTGATTTTGACTTTTATGGCTTTATGGTCTGACAAGATGCTTTGCAATAATACAATGGTTTGAATTTTGTTGAGATTTGCTTTATGTCCTAATACATGGTTCTATTCTGGAAAATGTTTCATGCACTGGAGAAGAAGATGTGCTTATTTGCTGATGGATAAAAAGTTCTGTATATGTCTAGCTGGTCAATTGTCACAATAAGGTCTTTTTTGTCTTTACTGAGCTTTTTTTTCTGGATGATCTGTCCATTACTGAAAGTGGAGTGTTGAAGTCTCCAATTGTTACTGTGGAGTGATTTATCTAATTTTTCAATGTAGTCAGTGTTTTTTTGATGTATTTAGATGCTCTGGTATTGGGTGTATAAATATTTAATATTGTTAAGTCCTGCTTGTGTATTGAACCTTTCAGGAATAAATAGTAGACATCCTTGGCCATGATGGTGGATTTGACATTAAAATCTATTTTATTGCCATATTTGCTCTTCTTTGTATGTTGTTAGCTTGGTATATATTATTCTGTCCTTTAATTTTAAGTTTGTCCATGTCTTTGAGTCTAAGGTGTGTTTCTTGTAAGCAACATATAGACAGGTTGTGTCTTTTGATCCAGGGAGTCACTCGTTGTCTCTTTATTGGAACATTCAGTCTGTTTACATTCAGTGTAATTACTGATAGATATGTATTTAGTGCTGTCATTTTGATGTATTTATTTTTGTGTTGATGTTTTCCATATTACTCTTAATATTCTGTTCTGGATCAATCTTTGTGGCTTGACTTTTCATCTTTTTCAGTGTAGTTTTTGTGTGTGTATGTTGAGACTTGTGTTACATTTCTTGTTTTGATATGTTGTATTGTTATTGTGCTTTGTGGCTACCCCTATGATCCCCCTTAATATCCTGAGTTTAAACCCAATTTTAACTTCTGCATATTGTTTTAACTTTCTCTCCAATGGAAAGGACTATAACTGCTGTAGTATATGTCCCTTTTCAGTGTGATGGTGTCATAGTTTTCATGATATGATCACAGTTCCCTTCTTTTAATATTGTAGCTTTGATTGAGTTTTGTGAATTCCCGAACTGAGTAGGATTCTGGATGCTGTGTCCTTCATTGCCTCCTTAAGTATACACTTACTGATTTTGTTTTTCTAAGTAAAGAGCTTGTTTCAGTATTTCTTGTAGTTTTGGTTTTGTTTTCACAGAGTCTCTAAGCTTCTGTTTATCTGCAAATGTCTTCATTTCATCTTCATACTTTAGAGACAATTGAGCAGTATATACAGTTCTTGGTTGGAAGTTCTTCTCCTTCAAGGCTTTGAATGTGTCATCCCACTGCCTCCATGACAACATCGTTTCTGCCAAGAAGTCATACAAAAACCTACAGGGTTTCCTTCTGAACATTAGCTTTGCTTTCAGCCACTCTGTTTTTAAGAGAATCTGTTTATTTTTCATTTTATTAAGCCATAGGGTCGCCATGAGTTGGATCCGACTCGACGGCACTTGGCTTGGCCAAGCTTGATTATAATATGTATTGGTATCTTTCTTTTGGGGCCTAGTTTTTGTGGTGTTCAATACACATCTTGGATATCTGTGTTCTCATCTTCCATAATTTCAGGGAAGTTTTCTGTCAGTAACTCAACAACAATACTCTTTATGTTTTCAGCTATCCCTCCCTGTTCAGGAATTCCAGTTAATCATAGATTATTCCTCTTAATTGAGTCCCACATGTTTCTTAACACTTCTTCATTTTTCTTGTTTCTTTTCACTGATTTCTCCTCATAAATGCTGGTCTAAGTTGCTCTATCCTCAAGGTTAGTAGGTCTGACTTCTGTCTCCTCAATTCTGCTGTTTTGGTTTTGGATTGAATTGTCTAATTCTGTAATTTTGTTATTAATCTGCCAGATTTCAGATCATTATTGTTTCATCAGTTCAAATAGCTTGCTTAATTTTTAATTTTTCTCTGCTGCATTTTGTTTAATCTCTAGGAATGCTCTCTGTATAATTATTTTGTATTCAATCTCCAATAGTTTTTAGATGGCTTCTTCGTCTGGGGAGATTTTTGGTTCTTTATTTTAGGTGTTTTTTTTGAGACATGATGGACCATTTCTGTAAATGGCTAGCAATGGTTTGTTGTCTCTGGGCCATCTAGAAGCTGTTTAGTTTCTCTGATGTTACCTCAACAAGAGCTGAAGCATAGTTCTGAGAAGGGAGTTGGTCACCAGCCATCTCTGTGTACTCCAGTGACTCGCCCCTGGTCTCTGCCCCCTGACTGGCAAGAATATCCCCCTACTTATGAATTTGCTAGGTGCCCATCAACCAACCCTATGATAAGTGTCAGTAAAGGCTGGAAGAGATGCTGCCAGGCCATTCAGCAGTTATTTCTCCAGGCAGTCTTATTTTAAGAAGCTGGGAGTTGACCAACAGCTACCAAAAACAGTCAGGCCATCAGGTGTGGCAGACCACACTTTCCAGCTGACAATGGAAGCACCTCTTCAGCCATTCCCAGATGGCATAATGTAGTTCAATTAGGGAAGGGTTACAGCCTTGCTGCCATCCTCAGCCAGGCCCTACATGTTAGGTAACACTATGCTAAACACAGCCTTTGTGCTGTAAAAGTGCTTTCTGGACTGCAACTACTTCTCAGCTTGGGAATTAACCCCTGTTGTGGCCTCCAGTTGGGTAAGTCCACCTCCCAGCTGATCAAGAAGGCATCCTGGCTGAGATGCCCTTCCAACAGTGAAACGGCAGTGTCTATGGTGCAGCACAGAAAAAAAGAGGGTGGAGGGGCAGTGGTGCCCTCAATCAGCAGCTGGGCTGTTAAAATGTGGTTATCCCATGTACTGTCTCTCTGCTGCACTATACACTGTTTACTATAGCATGGCACTTCAGCATATTTGCCAGCTCATGACCATCTCCTGCCTGCTGCATAACAAAGATGGCATCAGTACTTGTAGTCCACCTAAGTGGTGAGTCAGCAGGAGCCGGATTCAGCACATGCTACCTCATCATAAAGAGGTCACTTTCCACATAGTGGCACATAGTCCAATATTACAACCCTACACCATATCCTAGGGCTTCCTGGGTGTCCAGAGTGCTGCATTCAGTTATTAATCCAGGCCTTAGTTCCTAGAGGAAACTGATGAGACATGTTCTAGTCCACCATCTTGCCCTGTCTCACTGATTGTAAGTTTTAAAACTCATGAAGAACTGCCAGCTTTAGATAAAGCTTCAAATGAGTGCTCTTAAAATGGAAAAAAAAAATATTGTGTAAATTTGCTATCATTGTGTGGAAAATGAGTGAATAATCTATGATGCAAGGTGATTGCATCTGATAGACATGCATTCAAATCTTAATTATGCTTTTTACTAGACTTATTAGGCTTCCTGGGTCTGAATGTCCTCACATAACAACATAAGCACCATAGAGTGATTGTAGGAATTGAATGAGATGACATAGTGAAAATGATTGGCAGTTGCAAAATGGGCATTCCATAAGTGTTAACTGACTGGTCAAATGTTTCACTTGAAATGAGAGAGGAATGAACATTGAAACTGTGAGCCCTAAGCTTTTGTGACATCTCTGCGACGGCACTTGGCACTTGGCTGGCTGCTTAAGTTTGGGGTTATGTCTCAAAAAGTAAATTTTGTATTTCTCTTCTGTAATACATTCTCGTCACAACTGTAATCAAGATTAGGGCTGACTTGTGGTACATCTTATTGGGGTGGAAATCCTGGTAGTTTAGTGGTTAGGTGCTACATCTGCTAACCAGAAGATCAGCAGTTGTATACACAAGGTGCTCCTTGGAAACTCTGTGGAGCAGTTCTACTCCATCTTACAGGGTTTCTCTGAATCAGAACTGACTTGACAACAGAGGGTTTGGGTTTTGTTCTTATTGGAGTGGCATGGAAGGCACAACTAGTACTCTATAGATTGATTTCAGGACAGAAAACCACCACAGTCCAGAGAAGCAATTCATCTGTTCTACAGTTAGGAGCCCTAGTGGTGCAGTGGTTAAGAGTTTGGCTGTTAAACAAAAGGTCAGCAGTTAGTTTCCACCAGCTGCTCCTTAGAAACTCTATGGAATAGTTCTACTGTGTCCTATATATGTGTTGGAATACACTTAATGGCAATGCATTTGAGTTTTTTGGTTTTTTATTCTATAGCAAAGGAGCTGTCGTGGTGCAGTGGTTAAGTTCTATGCTCCTAACTGAGTGTCAGTTCAAACCTACCAGCCACTCTGAGGGAGATAAGATCTAGCAATCTTCTCCAGTAAATATTGCAGCCTTAGAAAACCTTATGTAGAAAGTTCTACTCTGTCATACAAGGCTACCAATGTGTCAGAATCAACTCAGTAGTATACAACAACACAACAGCATTCAATAACAAAGTCTAGGATAGGCACAACACATTATGGGGATTAAAGTGTGTGTGTGTATACATACATGTGTATTTGTGAAAAAGAGAAGGAATCCCTTAATTAACCCCTTCCCCTGTCCAAAGTTGCCTCCTTACACTACTATCCAGGAAAAGAGATGTGATGACCAAAGCACTGAGAAACCACAGAAGTTCACTCTTGATATTTGAATTTGGAAGAATCTCAGTCTTAGACCTTTAAGAACAATGTAAGGGGCTCTCAAGGATAACTTTACCTTACACTCTGATTTTAGAACCTAATTCCCAAAGTAAAATAAGACCTCACTCTCTATTAAAAATGGCCACTGCACTAGTAAAATACAAATGTTTGAAATTTGTGTCACTTACATATTTTCCCTGATTTTTATCATTTGATTTATTAGAAAACTAAAATTAAATATTATCTTTTTCATTGCAATGTAGGAATATGTGTCTAACTTTCCACTTTTCAACTGATTTTAAACTGTCGAAGTCTAAACATTTAATCGTCATAGCCATAAAAATGATGCTACTTATAAAATTACAAATCCAAATCTGTTGTCATCCAGTCAATTCTGACTCATAGTGACCCTATACAACAGAGTAGAACTGTCTCACAGTATTTCCAACACTACAGTCCTTAAGGAAGCCACTGGCATATCTTTCACTTTCCGAGTGGCTGGTGAATTCAAACTTGCCTACCTTTTGGTTAGTGCAGAAGCACTTAATCCCCACAACACTGTTGATTCTTTTAAATTACAAAGACAGGGTCAAAACAGCATGAATTTTTCTGCTCTGGTTCTTGGTGCAACATCATTTCTCTGCTCTATCGCCTGAAACCACCTTCCTTCCCATGTTTGAAATCACTTCCTTATTTGGTTATATGTTATACACCCAGTATGTGACACCTTTTCATGGACTTACATTAAGAAACCCAAGGAGGATTTTAAAGCAGTCAGTTATTTTAATATGGCTTCTTATGGGGACACACATGACATGATCCTGAATTTGTGGTGCTACCGACTCTCTGCAGGGCTTCATCCAGCTATCCACCATGCACTAAAGCATGTGGCAGTTGAACCACTTGACAGTCATCTGCCAACAGAGGCCCTTGTGCTACATCAGGAAGTGGGCCACCCCCACCAGCATGTCTGGCATGAAGCCACCTTTGATAAGAAACTGAACTGCATTCTGGGGCTTCCTGCTGAAGAGGTTCAGGTCAATGACATAGTGTCTTTTGCTGATAACATCATTGCTGAAGGCAGGAAAGTCCCAGCTGTTGCAGGTCTCTTTGTGGTAGATCTGGTTGCTGAGTGTCTGCTCCATCAGGCTGTCACAGGACAACTGGGAGTTGCAGATGACAATGTTGTTGGAATTAGATGTGCTGTTGATGCTATCACTGTCCCTATTTGGGTAGTCCAACTCAGACTTGCTCTGCCAGATGAGTTACGGACTGACATCAGGGACATAATTAATACATGAAGAAAAGACAGGGTAGAAAGAAAACACCAAAACAGATGTCAGAAGTGACAACGAAACTTGCTCTTGGAATAGCTAGAGCAAAGGGAAGGAATGATGAAGTGAAAGAGTTGGATAGAAGACTTCAAAGAGCAGCTGAGGATGACAAAGTAAAGTATGATAGTAATATGTGCAAAGACCTCGAGATAGACTACCAAAGGGGAAGAACACTCAGCCTTTCTCAAGTTAAAGGAATTGAAGAAAAGAAATCGAGCCTCCAATTGCAATACTGAAGGATTCTATGAGGAAAACATTAACACAGAAAGCATCAAAGGAAGATGGAAGAATACACGGCCATTGTGTCAAAAAGAAGTGGCTGGTATTTCATGAGGCAGCGCATGATCAGGAATCAATAGTACTGAAGGAAGAAGTCCAAGCTGCACTAAAGGCAAGCTCCAGGAATTGACGGAAAACCAACTAAGATGTTTCAACAAATGAATGCATCTCTGAAGTGCTCAGTCATGTATGCCAAGAAATTTGGAAGACAGAACCTGGGCAACCAGCTAGAAGAGATGTGTATTTATGCCTATTCCCAAGAAAGGTGATCCCATATGGACATTATTGGATAATTTCATTAATATTATATGCAAGCAAAATTTTGCTGATGATTGTTCAAAAGCAGCTTCAGCACTGTGTCAGCAAGAATAGCCAAAAATTCAAGCCATAACAGAAGAGGATATGAAACCAGGAATATTAGTGCTGATGACAGATGAATTCTCACTGAAAGCAGAAGATACCAGAAAGATGTTTACCTGTGTTTTATTGACTATTGAAAGGCACTTGGCTGTGTGGATCATAGCAAATTAGAAATAACATTGGGGAAAATGGGAATTTCAGAACACTTAATTGTGCTCATGAGAAATCTGTAGGTAGATCAAGAGGCAGTCATTCAATCAGAACAAGGGGATTAAAGTCACAAAAGGTATGCAACAAGGCTGTGTTCTTTTACCATACCTATTCACTTTGTATGCTGAGCAAATAATCTGAGAAGCTAGACTCTGTTAAGAATATGGCATGGGGACTGGAGGAAGAATCATTAACAACTTCCAGTATGCAAATGATGCAGTCTTGTTTGCTGAAAGTGAAGAGGACTTGAAGCACTTACTTCACTGATGAAGATCAAAGACCACAGCCTTCATTACAGATTACACCTCAACATTGAGAAAACAAAAGCCCTCACAAGTGAACCAATAAGCTACATCATGATAAATGGAGAGAAAAATGAATTTGTAGAGGATTTACGTGAATCAAAAATCAACACACACAGAAGCAGCAGTCAACAAATCAAGAGATACATTGTACTGGGCAAATCTGTTCCAAAAGACCTCCTTAAAGTATTGAGAAGCAAAGATGTCACTCTGAAGACTAAGGTACACCTGACCCAAGCCAGTGTATTTTCAGTCACATCATATGCATGGGAAAGCTGGACAACAAATAAAGAAGATTGTCAAAAGAAGGAACAAATCTGTCTTGGAAGAAGTACAACCAGAATCCTCCTTAGAAGCAAAGATGGCAAGCCTACGTCTTACATACTTTGTCATCAGGAGGAATCAGTCCCTGGAGAAGCCTATGATATTTGGTAAAGTAGAGCATCAGAGAAGAAGACGAAGACTCTCAAGGAGATGGATTGAGAGTCAATGGGCTCAAGAAAACAATGACTGTGAGGATGGTGCAAGACTGGGCAGTGTTTCATTTTGTTGTGCATAGAATCACTAGGATTCAGAACTGACTCAGTGTCACCTAACCACCCACTCTCCAGCAGAAAAGGTATTTCCACTCATTTGTTCAAACACCTAAATTTTTAGAAGTAATTTGAATCACTGTCAATGTGCATAAAGTACACCTTAACCATTTTCTCAACACCCAGAAATTAAACATAATCAGATATAATAACTTGACTTCATTTTGACATTTCCTGTATTTAAAAAAGAAAAGCACTATTATAAAATCACACATCTAGTCAGTTTTCAAGCACCTAGAAAAAAACAAATTCTTAAATGAAAACCACTTTGGAAAAACACAAAACTCAGGGCAACTCTGGAAACAAACTTGGTGTATCATCTTTGGTGCTTCTTCTAATTGCCTGAACAGTCATGAAAAGACAGAGTTGTAGCAGGACAACACTTGTGTTCGGCTATCTGCAGCCAGAAGTGGGTGTTGTGTCTTCCTTTTATGTCCCTGCTTTCTGAGTCAGCACCCAGAGCTATCTCCAGGCAACTTTTCCAGGTTGGTTTAATGTCTACCCTGGGAATCTTTAATGGAGAGCCATTAGAAACCCTAGTGCCCTGTGGTACACTTGTTAAGAGCTCCGGTGTACTTCACGCAGTTCAAATCCACTAGCTGCTCATTTGAAACCCTATGTGGCAGTTCTACTCTGTCCTATAGAGATACTATGAGTTGGAATCCACTTGATGGCCATGGGTTTGATGTTTTTTGTTTCTACTATTATTGTCAAGCTAGGAAAGTACCAGCCTTGACAGAAACACTACAGAAAGGAACTCTTTCATTCCATTACAAACAAAGGGAGTGAAAGTAACTTAGCAACCTGAATGCAATATCAGTTAGGGACAGTTATGTGATGCTGCAGCTGCAAGACCCAAATGTCTGGAGCCACCTGAAGCCAGGGGAGAGGCAGAACAGACTCTCGCTCAGAACCCCAGAAGGAATCAACATGATCTTCTACTCCCAGCCTCCAGAACTGTGAGAGAATGAATTTCTGTTTTTTTAATTGGTGGCAAGAGAGACAGAAGCTCTTTGTAACATGAACTTCTTGAACTAAATAGATTATATTTTGCCTTTATAGCCTAACTTTTTGAAAAAGTCTATAATGACAGTGACCTATTCTTCGACATGCCTCAGTCTCTTGTGTTTTGTGGAATCTCCACCCCTGTCACTTCACAAATTTCAGATATTAAAGATCAATAGTCGCTTCTGAGTCATCTAAGGAGACATTGTCTTCTCCATCACTCTATGGTTGACCATTCCCTTTCTAGAAAATCTATCCCTGCTTGACTGCTGAGGTGCCTACTATCCTGATTTTACTTCTTGAACCACTCCTGCCCTTTCTGTCTTTTCTGCTTTAACTCCCAAGAAGCAGCTGTACCCTAAAGGATCATTTTTAGTCCTCCTCTCCATTCTCTCTCACCTGTGGCTGTTCCTTCCATGTGCGACATTTCAGTATATCACGGCCAAATCTCTGTTCCAACGTTTCTCAGAGTCACACATTGATTTTCCAAATGTTCTCTGGATGTCATGTCAGCACTTCTAACTCAAAAGCACAGTATTCATCTCCTTTCCAGAATTTATTACCCACTTTTATTTTATTTGCACTACCACTTTCTTAACTACGCAGAATCCAAATCTCAAGAGTCCTCTGTTGTTTCACCCTCTTCTTCTCTCTTCAGCCAGTTGCCAAATCTTGCTGACTGAAGCTACTCGGCATTTCTAGCTTCCATCCCATCTCCATTTCGCTGGCTACTGTACCATTCCAGGCACTTTGCATCTCTGATTTGCAGTCTTATTTTCTTTATCTCCCTCCCCTGTCTTCTTCAATTCCTCTTACATAGTGGGAAAAATTAATCACTGCCATGATAACAGAGACTGTGTTTTTACTTGTATATGCAGTACTTGGCAAACTCTTCTAAATATTATCAATTTTTTTCTGTAATGACAGCTATGACTATGTTCTTTTTCTCTGCTCCAGCATTTCTCTGATCTCCACTATTTTGCTAATTAAAGAAAGATTTTTGGGTAAATAATGACATGTTAATGAAAAAAAGCTCTCAGAAGGCCTGGTTACCTAAGGAGAGGAAGAGAAGCTTGGGTTCTTCCTAAATTTCTGAAACCTATGACTAATGAATGATGGAAAATTTAAGTTTCTGAATAGGTTTAGGGGAAAAGTAATGATTCTGAGATTTGATATCAGGAATTGGAGGTGCTTATGGAACATCAGGTTGATATAGCTTCCATAAGCATGTGTGCTCATGAGAAAAGTCAAGGTTAGAGCTGACTGATTGGGGCCTATAGGGACAGGTAAGATATGGTCTAGTAGTTAGGTGTAGGAACACTGGTGCCAGTTTGCCACATCCAATTCTCAATTCTGTTGCTACTTGGCTGCATGAACCTGGTTTATGTATTTAACCTGTCTATGCTCAGTTTCTTCATCTTTATAATAGGCTGAACATCCCTATTTATTAACTCGTCATGAGAATTAAATGCAATTTAGAACATGCCTGGCTGAGATGGTTAGCATTACATGTCCACTTGAGTAGACTACCCATTAACCCATCGCTTTTGAGTCACTTCCAACTTATAGTTACCCTGTAGAACAAAAGAGAGCAACCCCATAAGGCTTCCAAAGCTATAATCTTTATGGAAGCAGACTACCACATCTTACTTCTCTGGAGCAGCTGGTAGACTCAAACCAGCAACCTTTCAGTTAGCAGCAAAGCACCTAACCACTCTGCCACGAGGGCTCCTTAGTCCAGGCCATAAATCTGGGTAATTTAATCAAAGGTTAGTCTAGGTTTTGCTGTGAAGGTAGTTGTAGATACAGTTAACTTCCACAATTGTTGAAGTAAAGATTACCCTGGATAAAGTAGGTGGACCTCATCTAATCAGTTGAGAAAAAAACTGAAGTTTCCCAGAGAACAATAAATTCTACCTCAAATACCAACACCTGATTGAGTTTCCAGCCTGGTAGACTCAACACTGCAGCACCAAGGCTTAAGTTTAGAGCCTGTTGACCTGACTTGCAAATTTCAGACTTACTAGCCCTCATAATCACATAAGTCAAATTATTAAAGTAAATCACAGTCTATCACTCTCTTACTCTATGTGTGTACATGTGTGTATATACACACACGCATATGCATACATGCCAAGTGCCGCATACATATGTATATTGTATATTATATACATACATACATACATACAATTCACACATATGTATATGTCTATACAAAACTCAAACCACTTGCTGTTGAGCTGATTCTAACTTATGGCACCCCCATGTGTGTCAGAGTAGATCATAAGCCACAAAGCTTTCATGACTATATTTCAAAAGCGAGTCATGGGGCCTTTCTCCTGAGGCACCTGTGGGTGGGTTCAAAACACCAACTTTTCAGTTGGTAGCCCAGTACGTAAACATTTGTACCACTCATGGATGTATAAACCCAGGTGGTGCAGTGGCTAAGAGCTACAGCTTCTAACAAAAAGGTCAAGTTCACCAGGCAGGTGCTCCTTGCAAGCTCTATGGGGCAGTTCTACTCTGTCCTATAGAGTCTCTGTGAGTCAGAATTGACAGCAATGGGTTTGATGTGTGCATATATATATATAAAGCTTATATATATGTATGAAGCTTATATATATACAAAACTTACATATACACACATACACTACATATATACCTATATACATACACACATACATATACTTATATACATGTATATGCATGTGTGTGTGTATATATTATACATATAATATATACATATATGGTGTACTGAGTTACTTGCTATGTCTGCTAGCCAAAAGGTCAGCAGTTCAAATCCGTCACATGCTCCTTGGAAACTCTCTGGGGCAGTTCTACTCTGCCCTATAGGGTCACTATGAATCGGACCTGATTCAACAGCAATGGGTGGGTATACACATGTATTATGTGTGTGTTTATATCTATACATGTATATATATAATATATATACACACACAGGAAACCCTGGTGCCATAGTGGTTAGTGATAATAACTGCTAACCAAAAGGTCAGCAGTTCGAATCTACCAGGAGCTCCTTGGAAACTCTATGGAGCAGTTCTATCCTGTCCCATAAAGTCACTATAAGTCAGAATCAACTCAACAACAGTGGGTTTGCTTTATACACACACACATGCACACACACACACACACACAGACATGTATTCTGTTTTATATTAGTTATGTTTCCCTGGGGGACCTTGGCTAGTACAATGGCACATGGTACATATAGATATGTTATTATTGTTCATTTAATAGTTGAGGGTAAGTGAGCTCACCTAAGGAGAAAATGCAAAATAAGAAGAACACAACAGTATGAGACAGGGCCCTGAGGTACATCAGTCCAAGCTAGACATTCTGACTACAAAACTAATAATACAGAGCAAATTTATAATCTGTTCAGAAAGACAGCATAACTTGTATCCTTGAAGCATAAGGACAGTATGATGGGAGTACAAAAAAGATGAAAATGTTGATAAAGAAACCATAATCTATCCAAACACCATGCCCAGTTCCTTGGCAGAATTGTAGGCCAAGGGTAGGGTAGGTATAAAGGAGAAGCTGTTCCTTCACTGTTAGGGCTGAAAATATAAAATAAACTATAATGTGCCTATTGGTTTCACATCATCTGAAGCCCCAACCTGGAAACCCTGGCAGTGTAGTGGTTAAGTTAACCGAACAGTCAGCAGTTCAGATCCTCCAGGCACTCCTTGGAAACTCTATGGAGCCCTTCTACTCTGTCCTATAGGGTTTCTATGAGTCGGAATTGACTCACTGGCAGTGGGTGGGAAGCAACAATCTAGAGCTGAAACTCCAGTGTTTGCCTTCAAGAGTCATCATCTTGGACTTGGGGACAACCACCCCTGTGGGCATTCTACACTGGGGGCCTGCATGTGACCAGTTCTGGGACTGGAACTGAGCTGGAACAAACAAATAAATAAAAATGAGAGCCAAAAGCCTATAAGCTTCAGACAGGATGATTACATTCAACTCTGTTTGAATATTTCTCTTTTGTTTATATCTTCTCCTTTATTATAGTTTCCAATGATGTCACACTGCTCTGCTTTGGGGGAATGTGTTTACTCCTGCCCACTCAGATCTATCCTGCTACAAAGGACAGAAAGCACCAGGATTCAATGAGCAAAAAAAAGTCAGGACTTTGCTGAGTTTTCAATCAGGCTCATGGGACTAGTAAGTAGAGGCAGCAACAGTGACCCAGGCTGCTCAGGGCAGCGTGAGGTGGAATGCTCAAAGGGGAAGACATACTAGGACTTTTATAGTCACTGAGACTGGCCAGAGATCTCCATGGCTATGCATACCATAAGGATCTTGGGACAAATGTCACAAGACCTGACTTACCACACCAGCTCTGCTCCTGTGTCTCGCTATAACTTTGAACAAGTTGTATAACTCCTATAGGTCTTAATCTCGTTATCAGTAAACTGGGATCTTGGGCTAATGATCTAGAAGTCATCTTCCAACACTCTATGACTCTTCAGTATCATCTGTTTGTATTAATCAGACATGCTAGGTCATGCTACAGTAGCAAAAATCTCAACCTCTCAATATTTGCCAGAAATTAGAACTATTATTTTTATTTTTTTTACCTTTTTTTGTGATTAAGTGAAAGTTTACAATCCAAGTCAATTTTCCATATAAAACCCTGAGCACCTGCCTCTCTGCAACTCATCTGCTCTCCTCACCCTGTGAGAGCACTCTTCTTTTCTACTCTTTACTTCCAGTATCCACTCAGCCAACACTTGTCCCCTTCTCTCCATGCTCTCCTCCCCCATCTAAAGCGGAACCAGTAAGACAGCCTGATATATATATTAAACCATAAAGTACACACACCACCTGCATCACTCTGTGTCTCCAAGTCCAGTCTATTCTTTGTCTGAAGTGTTGGTTTCAGTACTGGTTTCAGCTCTAGGCTAAGAGCAAGTCTAGGGGCCATGTTCCCAGGGGACCCTCCAGGTCATCACACCATCAACCCTCCACACCCCTTTTTCTCGTGCTATGTCAGGGGCTCTATATTTTTATATTATTTCTTCATGCAAAACCTACTGCAGGTGTGGGGAATCTCCAGAGGAATTGGCTTCTATACAGGTACTTGCTCATCATGGTTGACACAGCCTCCATCACCTTAGTAGCTGCACCATCGAGAACAGATAGGCACCTTGGTGACATGCAGGCGAAGAGGGCGTTCCAGAATCATGCATAGGCTTTTCACTAACTCGTCTCAGAAGCAACAGGCATCTAGGTTACATTGACCAGAATGAGTCACACCTGATGGTTGGTGGAGTCAGAAGGAGGAGTTTAGAAGTAGAATTATCCATGGTCAAAGAAGGGAAGAACTGGATATTGATGAATGCTAGAGGTATCTTGTGAGCTCTGATGCACAATGGTTAAGGGCTCAGCTGCTACCCCAGATGTCAGTGGGTTGAATTTCCTAGAAGTTCCTTACAAGAAAAGACTTGGTAATCTGCTCCTCTAAAAATTAAAGCCTTGGAACTCCTATGGGACAGTTCTGCTCTGTCATATAAGCTCACTGTGAGTCAGCATCAACTTGCAGGCAACTGGTTTGGTTTATATATACACACATAAATGAGGAGCCCTGGTGACGTTGTGGTTAAAGTGACTGACTGCTACCTAAAAGGTCAGCAGTTCCAAACTATCAGCTACTCCTTGGGGGAAAGATGTGGCAGCCTCCTTCCGTAGAGATGGACAGCCTCAGAAACCCTATGGGGTCACCATAAGTGAACCAACTCAATGGCAGTGGGTATACAATACGTAAGTACAATATAGAGGTTATGATACAGTTCAGTGTGATTGAGATGACTGAAGAGATAGCATCTACCACAGAGCAAAGAAAATATTAGCTAAATGAATTTTGTCCACTTCATCAACTTCCAAAAATCAGCCAATGAAAACCATTATGTATGACAAAGGTCTGATCAGCAATAAATCATGGAAGTGGCACAGAACCCAGAACAATTTTGTTCCACCGAACCTGAGTTTACCACGAATCAGTGGCCAACCAGAAAGCAGCTAACAACAACTGTCATACTAAAGTGTCCTCAGGCTGTTCAATGGCATAGTTCATGTATTCTTATAACCTTCCTGGAGCCTGAGGGGTAGCACCCAGAATATTCTGCTAGTGTTAAAAACTAACTCAACACAGGGGCATTTTTATTGAATTTCAGGCAGGTAGTCCATTTATCTTTGGTGCCCACCGTTTTTGTTATCTAGCACAAGAGGTCGGAACAGAGTAGACACTCAAAGTACAGAGTTGTAAAGATTGAATGAATTGTGCAGTTGGCATTTAGTAAGTGCTCGATGACTGGTATGCATTATGTTACCATTATTTTTTTTTTCATTTTTGTGTAATGGGAGAGAGGGTAGAAGAAGAAAAATGTTGTTGGTGACATTCAATAGCATGCAGTTACTGACTATAATGTTGGCAGTTAGAATTCACCCAATGACTCCTTGAGAGAAAGACCTGGTGACCTGCTCCTATGAAGATTATCACCAGGAAAACTATATGGATCAGTTCTACTCTGTCACACAGGGTAGTGATGAGCAGGTGTTGACTCAACAGCTCCTAATAACCACAGAAGCAGGTAAGGGGTATGGACATTGATGTAAAGAATTCTCTACTCATGTCTCTCAGCAAGAGAATGCAAGGTAAGAAGTAATTCCCTAGTGATGGGAGGACAAGAGCTTAGCCCCATATTGAATGTGACAGAAGAGGTAGAGAGAGAAAAGACAAATGGTGCAAGACTGCCATGGATTGAACTGTGTCCCTCCAAAAATTACTATGTAATTAGGCTAGGTCTTGATTCCCAGTTTGGGGTGATATTTCTGCGCGTTGTAAATCATGCCTGTATGATGTTACCCCAGGAAGATGGGCAGTGGTTGAGTTAATGAGGCAGGACTCAATCTGTAAGACTGTTTTGTGCTTTGAGGCATTCTGTTGGGATATAAAGGAAAGGGAAGCAAGAGGATAGTTGGGAAATTCATACCACCAAGGAAGCAGTGCCAGAAGCAGAATGTGTCCTTTGGACCCAGGGCCTCTGTGCTTCAGAAACTCCCATTCCAGGGAATGACTGACAACAAAGACCTTTCTCCATACGCAACAGAGAAAGCTTTCTCCTGAAGCTAGCACCCTGAATTTGGACTCTTAGCCCACTTTACTGTGATGAAATAAATTCCTCTTTCTTAAAGCCATCCTTGTGTGGTATTTCTGTTATAGCAGCACTAGATGACTAAGACAAAGATCTAAGGAGATCAGTTCCTCCTTGGGTCTCTTCCCTACCCTGAGAATGGAGGTTCAGTCGCTCAGAGCAATCACTTAAGTCAAAGCCCCCAAACCTCAACTTTGTATAGCTGCTCTGGTACTCCAGACCCATTAACAACCTGTGATATGCAGATGACATGACCTCGCTTGCTGTAAGTGAAGAGGGCTTGAAGAACTTACTGATGAAGATTCAAGACTACAGCCTTCAGTATGGATTACACCTCAACATAAAGAAAACAAAAATCCTCACAACTGGACCACTGAGCAACACAATGATAAATGGTGAAAAAAAACTGAAGTTGTCACGGGTTTCATTTTACTTGGATGGACAATCGACACCTATGGGAGTAGCAGTCAGGAAATCAAACAACACATTGCACTGGGCAAATCTGCTGCAAAAGACCTCCTTAAATAGTTAAAAAGCAAAGATGTCACTTTAAGAACTAAGGTATATCTGATCCAAACCTAAACCAATTGTTGTTGAGTTGATTCTGACTCATGATGACCCTATAGAACAAACAGAAGTGCACCAAAGAGTTTCCAAGGAGCACCAGGTGGATTCAAACTGCTGACGTTTTGGTTAGCAACTGTAGCACTTAACCACTACACCACCAGGGTTTCCTTAAAGCCTGTGATATTCTCAATTGCCTCATATATATGCGAAAGCTGGACAATGAATAAAGAAGACCAAAGAAAAATTGGTATTTTTGGTATTAGTAAAGAACATTGTATGTATTATGGACTGTGAAGTACAGCCAGAGTTCACCTTACAAGTGAGGATGGTGAGATTACGTCTCACGTTTTCTTAAAAGGGAACAGTCACTGAAGAAAGACGTCATCATGTTTGGTTAAAAGGAGGGTCAGGGAAAAAGAGGAAGACCCTCAATGAGATGGAGGGACACGGTGTCTGCAACAGTGGGCTCAAGTGTAGCAATGACCGTGAGCAGGGCACAGGACCCGGCAGGGAGTCACTCTGTTGTAACCAGGATCACTATGAGTCAAAAGCTACAAAACAGGACCTAACAACAATAACAACAAGGGTCCAGTGCCCGCAGACTCACAGGTTCCTTCAATTCAGTGACCTTGGCTTTGTTGTCTCCATGGTAACAGCTCACATCCCAAACTGTTCTCTTCCTGTGTGGGAGGAAGCTTTTCTGAAAGGGGGAACGGCAGATTTGACAGTGGTTTTCCTCTCCTGTGACCCTGCTCCTCTGGCAAATTGTGTCCTTTCGCTGAACATTTCTGTCTCCTGGGGGAACCATTCACAAAAGGGGAGGCTTCTGTGACATTGTTTGGGATGCATGCTGAGACACATTTAAAGAAGCAGAAGTCTGGAGTTGCTTTTCCTTTAGCATCACATGACATTCAGTATTCCTCAGGGTATTTCATTATTCTTTTCAACCGAAGTTCCCCAAAGAGGGAGGAAGCATCTTGGTCTCATGTTGAAAGAGAGAAACTGCATGGCAGAGTTTGGATAGCTGCTCCCAGAGCTATGGAGAGCTTTGCTAGAAACCCAGACACAACTTGGTGGAGGCCTGACCTGTCCCCAGTCCACCCCCTGCTGTCCTGCCCTGACATGACCCCCATAAACCTCCTGTCTTCCTGCCCCTAACTGACCCCCATAAACCCCCTGCTTTCCTGCCCTGCCCTGACCCCCATGAGCCCCCTGCTTTCCTGCCCTGACCCCCACCCCATCTAGTCCCTACTTTCCTGCTGTGACCAACTCTCATCTACCCCCTGCCTTTTTATCCTTACCTGACCCCCATAACGCCCCTGCCATCCAGCCTCTACCTGACCCCCCAAGCCCCCTGCCTTCCCACATGTCAGCCCCTGTTCCAGCCACTGTCCTGGCCAACCAGCTGGCATGTCTCCCTCCAGCCCTAGACTGGCCTCCAATCCCATGACCCACAACACCCCCTGCGAGTTTCTCTAGCACAATGCCCAGACTTTCGGATAAGGATATTCAGCCAATCTCAGCTCTGGAAAAACCTGAAGTATAAATCACATTTTAAGTTCCACATTTGGTCTGTTGCACAGCATCAAGGGTTAGAACAGCACTTTACAGGATGATAAATGACCCTTCCCCAGCTGGGCTCTAGTAGTGCAAGCCTGACCACAGAAACCTCCAACTGAAGGTCGGCAGTCCACCGTGGGGTCCACTTTCCATCCAGAGCCACGGGCCAAGAGCGCTCATTTCTTGGCCAAACTTCAGCCTTTCCCGATAGTTCTGACCCCGTGATTCTATCTGTGAAGGAAATCTTTCACTCTGCAGTATCCCTGCCTGCCTTTGACGTCTAAAGGTGTAATTAGGACAGCATGGAGCAAGCAGGACGCTCCATTTACCTCATCCCTAACATTTAAGTGTTTTAAAATATGTTTCTAATATCTTAGGTGCACGGGGCCAAATTCCCTGTTTCATTTTTCACATGCGTGAGTCACTCCACACAGACCAAACCCCTTGGGCCTTAGGTTCTGCTTAGAACTCCTTTTATTTTTTTAAGAAAACAAATATTCCATTAAAACGACACAGTGTACTCCGCATATTTTTAGGACAGTTAGGGTTTAGAATTCCCTCTCCTACTGCCCATGTTAAAACCTTTTCCTTAAGTATTTCCTTACCAAGAATGGCATTAGCTGATATCAACTGAGAAGCTTTTTCATCTTTTGCAATTATCTTCTCATCTTACATTGCCAAGATATCAACTGGTAGATCAGATCCTTGGTGTTCTATGGGAAGAAGCCAAGTTCCTCGTATCCTTGCCAGGTAAATCCTCTAGGGAGACAATGCAACATGGGCCTGGTGAAGAGTCACTTGAAACAGAAAGCCGAACTCAAAGGAAACAGAGAAACATAAAGAGTGAGGATACTCCAGCCATCTGCTTGACTCAAAATAGGCCACAGGTTTTGGGATTTTTCTTTAGCTCTTTAGATCAAGTAACTAAAACCATAAAGAAAAGACTGCAGTAGGTTGTCGGGACCTCAGCCTTTGGGCCAGTGAGGGCCAGAAGGAAATAGACCAAACAGGAGGGGCCTAGAAATGAGTCTTAAGTGGGAGGACCTTAGGAGACGAAAGAGGGCCAACCCCAGCCAACCGGCTTCAGCTGTAAATACAGAAACTCCTTAGCCATGAGCTTGGGCTGTTGAAGCCACATTGTGTGAATCATATTTGCCAAGCCAACACGCAAATCAAATGCTTTTTAGGCAGCCAAATTAGGAGTAACATCTTAAAGCTGGATGCCATGTCACTGCAGGTTCGTGTCCAAAGGCACTGGATCACCAAATTGAAAACAGAGATGTTGATGAATGATCATCTGCAGATTGTTTTCCATTCATTGCAAAGCATCTCGAAGGAGAGACAAGCCAAGCCTTGCTTCTCCCAGGCTTAAGGCAGAAACAAGATATGCCTTAGAGAGAGTCTGGCTTGGAAAACGAGCAAAGCCCAGAAATGGCTTGGATTTCTTAGAAACTGAGAATTGGATGTCTGTATTTCTTAGAAACTGGGGACTACATTGAAGACTCAAAGAAAGAATGACTTTCCTGGGGGAAAATGTGTTTTTGTTTTTGTTTTTTATTTAAATTAAAAAATACTGTGAAAATTACAAACTGTTAAATACAGAAGACAATTTTATACAACTCAGTAGAACAAGTATATACATCACTGTTGACTAGGCGCAGAGAGACTTGCACCCCACTTCAGGATAAAGCAATGGAAAATGTGACAACGCACATGTCCGTCGCCATAAAGTTTCAGAATTCAAGTGATTCCAGGCAAGGGGCCAAGCTTAACTTGGCTACTTTCAACTTAGCCAGCCCCCTTTGGAATAAATCCATACTCTGAATGTTAAAGTGAGCAGAGGGCCCTCCCCCCAACCCCCAAACATAAATTCCCTCTAGCTCTGCGTTAGGGCCGGGGATAAACCAGCTCCAATTTTCTTAACCCTTTCCTGGTGACAGTAGTTTCTGTTGCGTCTCCAATCCAGGGAGATTATGTTCTTATACTTAAAAAAAAAATCTTTACTAGAATTACATATGACCTTTCGGTGTGTGTCTTTTCCTCCTTGCCTTCATGTGTCTAAAAGGTCTAGAAATTCGTGGAGACATTGGCAAGCATAGCAAAGCATTTTTTTTTTTATACTTCTCATTCCCTTCACTGAGTGGGCTCACATTCCACCACCAGAAAACTCACCCCTAGAGCTTTGCTGGGTAACTGGTCTCTGTCTATTTGTCTCAATCCTGGGAAAGCTAAGGCAGGAATGGGGTGGTGATTCACCCTAAATTCCTCAGTTACATGTGTTTGGAGTCTCCAACTGTCCTTGAAATGAGCAGAACCTAGCCCTTTTTAGACTAACTGGCTGAGAAGGAAATACATGGTCTCCTCCAGCTTCTTCACACCAAGCCTTGCAGAGTTTATCACAGAGTTTATCATCCTCCCAGCCCCTCAGGGATCCTGGATCCTGAGGAGCCTCAAGAAGGCGGGGAAGCTACTTGATGACATGCCCAGGGCCCCACAGCCAACAAATGTCAGGACCCGGGACTGGGAAACACAGCACTTGGCCCCCAACTTTGTGCAATCTCTGCCTGAGAATGCCCTTCTGGACTGCAGCTACGTGACTGAATACCACATTGTGGAAGCCCACAGACACTCCTTCTTCCCAGCTCGGAAGATGAGCTGGGAAAGTGAACAGCAGCAGAGCTAATGGTTTGGCCTCATTCAGCCCCACCATCATCCCTTCTAGAAAGGTCAGCAAGAAGCCCCATTCAGAGGGCAAGCCAGACTCTAGGGAAACCCCTCAGACCAAAAAGGTATCAGGCCAGCATCTGAAACCGGGCAGTCACAGGTCAGAGGGTTAAAGGTCGACAAGAGTCAATATAGCAGATCATCTCATATTACACCTATTACACCGGCCAGTGTTAAAAGGTTTAAAAGTTGTCTTTTTTCTTTTTCCTACAGTATGTAAACAGGCCAGGTTCAGATCTCCAGCTGTCTCCCATCAGAAGTCTTTTATCGAATTTCTGCCTCTAATTCCAAAGAAGCTCTGTAACTGGCTGGGAACTAATGGCATGGGCACACAGTTGTGGTACTTACAGCCAACCAGATCTAGAAGAACAAAGCTCTAGGCAAGTTAGCAAACCAACACAAGACCGTCAGCTTGTCCTAGGCAGCCCGCTGAGTGGGCGGACGCTGCAAGGGTTACCAAGGTCCTCCAGGGAGAAAGCAAGAGCACACACATCGTCCCGCACTGGGCTTGAACTGCAGCCCCAACACCCAGGACGCAAGTCAATATACACACAGCATGCCTTCCCGTTGTCTGCAGTGCTGGGACCAAACCAGAGGCCCATGGTGATCTTCTTGCTACTGGTGCTGGTTCTGGCTGTGCCTTGGCCCTGACCCCACCCTGGTTTGGGGGCCCATCACAGGTCTCTCCAAAGTGGTAGTTGCCCTGGAAAACCGAAAGCAGACACCTGCAAAGTGACCTTGCTCTCGCTAAGGGTATTAGCTGATGGGGTCACCTCCAGAACCCTTGGGGGTGCTAGGAATTCTGGTGGATGTTCTCAGACGAGCCTTCACTACTTTCATTGAGGGGCGTCTCTGAAGTCTCCCCCAGCTCGTCATCTGCTCCTTCCTCCTGGATGGTGAGGTGCACATCGGGAGACGAGGACTCTGAACTGACGCTGTCCCCTTCGATGGAGCAGAGGGTACAAGACAGGGCAGGCGCCATGCTCTCCTGCAGCATGTTCAGCATCATAGGCACCTGCACCGACCTCAGACCCGTAACCATGGGCAACGGCTTCATGGCTTCGCCCCAGAGGTGTTCCTCGTCCCTGTACAGCAGCAGCAGGCTGGACTTCTTCTCCCGACGCTTGGACTTCATGTAGCCCAGCATAATGCCAATCAAGAAAACACCATAGAAGGACATGACTACCAGGATGTAGAAGTATTCATTTCCACTGCCACCATTAGGCACATGGGACTCACGGGGGCTGCTGGAGGCAGCCGTGCTGGCGTGGGTGCTGTTCAGAGGCTCCATCGTCAGCACTGAAGTCCAGCTCACACAACGGGAGTCTGAGGAGAAACGTCCAGGTTAGATCAGTCCCACCACTCCTCAGTGCAGGAAGGAGAAGGAGCGCTAGCCTTGAGGAATTGCAATTCCAACAAAACTTGTACATGCATGCAGGACGAGAGGAGAAAAGCCCACCAAAGAGTTAATAAGAGTTATCTATGAGGAGCTGGAGGGGCTGGGATGCTCGGAGGCAAGAAGAGGGGTGAGGGAATAAAGCAGGACTTTCAATTTTTAGTTCACACATTTCTCTCATAATTTGCACTTCTTAAAATGAGTATGCACTACTTTTATATTCGAAAAAAGAGTAAAAGGAAAAATCAATAAGACAAAACAGCTTTAGAGAAAAGTAATGACATTTTAATCACATTGAAACCTTTTGTAAATGAGCAGAAAAAAAAGGTTTGCATTTTGCATCTCAAACTCAAAACTATTTTTAATTCAAAGAGAAGTTTCCTCAGAACAAAGAAGAGAAAGGAAAACTTAATCCACTAGGTGTGAGCAGTATCACTCTTGCAAATAGCTCTAATGCAAAGGAGTATTGTTAACTTACCAGAGTGACAAAGTCGTTTGAAGTTCTGAATTCCTGAATCGCCACCCCAAGAGCGCCCTTTCTCTGAGCCGGGCTCAGCACTCTGACAAATCTGCAGCTGCAGCTGGAATATATAGTCAAGAAATGCATCGTCACGTGTGCTGGGAGGAAAATTTACAAGAGGTTGGGCCTTCAGAGTGAACAGTGAGCTCAGAAACACTGCAGCGCAACTTGCTGAGCTCCACAGCTGGGGAGAGAAACCCAGTGGGAACTGGACACAGCTCCTCATTCTCCAGCACGGAGCCAATTTTTTTCAGGTCACCATGGACGTGAAGGGAAAGAACAGGAAAAAATGGGTGAAGTCGGAATTGCTGCCCCCAAATGCATTCTTGCTGAAAATCCATTTATGTTTTAGCCACTTGCTGGGAGGTAAATAATCTTACGTCAACCACAGTTTTCAATGACAAACGCCACCAGCTGGATGAAAGAGAAGTGGGAGCCAGTGCAAGAGGAACAGTCAAGCAGCGAGGGTTTCTCAAGACTGTGAGCTAAAAATCAACTCGACAGCACACAACAATAACAACTAGGTTTAAGTTTCAGCTGTTTCACTAATGAGGATCCTGGCGGGGGGAGCAAATGGCTTGCACTGGGTTCAAACTCACCTACTGCACATCCTCCAGTGCAGTGGAAGAAAGGTCTGGTGATCTGCTTCCATAAAATCAAAAAAACTCCAAGGGACAGTTCTACTTTGTGTCACAGGTGGTCACCATCAGTTTGAATCAACTAGACTGCCCTAGGTTGGTTTTTCAGTTCTTCCACTAATTATGAAAACTGTACATCTCCTTGCTTAATTAATCTTTCTGCACCTCAAATTCCTGGTCTGTAAAATTGCCGGGAGACTTCTGGCCAACACAGTGCCGTAGTCAGAAGCACCACACCATCCCTTCACAACCAAGTCTGGAAAAACAAGGTAAAACAGAGACAAAAGTCAATCCTGGAACTCAAAGTGTCACATGAAGAGATAAGCCAAACACCAAATGGAATGAGAAACTGAGAGTGAGAAGAGCTATCAGCAGAAGTCCTCCATCAGCTAACCCAGCACAGATCAGCTGTCTTGGACTCCTGTTGAAGATTTGCAGACAGGCAGCATAGGAAAGCTGCTTAATGGCCATCTCGGTGGAAGACAAAGCACCAGGTAACCATTGATACTTGCTTTCCCAACCCTCCTTTCCCTGCTGCTATACCTCCCATGCCTTCTGGCAGGTTGGGGTGGCTCAGTTAGCCAGGAAGTACAGCAGCCATGCAGCTTGGTTTCACCCAGGCCACAGTGGAGATCGGTAGACAGGGGCTACTCTAAAGCAGCTTTAAGAGCTCTCAGCAGGACACAAATCACCTGCTCCACAAACGACAAACCCCTTCCTTTCCGCATATCTGCACCACGCACTGAACATCCCACCTCTGAGCAGCACAAGCACAGCCAGCTGGAACCCACGCAGCCCAGCTTCCTGCCCTGCCCTGTCTGCCCTGATACGTGCCTTGCCCCTCCCTTTCAGCGCACCTGTCCTGCTGCACAATAGCTGAGCGACTGGACAAACAGGTGAAAAATTTCATGACCACCGTTGAACAGGCAACAAAGAACAGACTGCCTGTCTGCTCTGATGTAACCAAATCCAACAACAACAACGACAAAGAAAAGGAGGACAAAACAAACATATCTACAATCAATAAGCAAAGAAAATAACTGCTGAATGTCCCAAAGACAGCAGGCAATATCAAAACATCCAAAAAAAAAAAAGAATAGGATGGTTCCAGTAGGCATACCAAATAAAACACCAGATGACTTTCCAGTAGAAGAAAAGGCACTAGAATTACCTGATTAAAAAAAAAAAAAAAACCAAACTCACTGCCATCAAGCTAATTCTGACCCATAGTGACTCTATAGGACACAGCTGAACTGCCTCATAGGATTTCCAAGGAACAACTGGTGGATTTGAACTGCCAACCTTTTGGTTAGCAGCCATAGCACTTAACCACTAGGCCACTAGGCTTTCTGAATTACCTGAATGGGAATTTGAGTCTCTAACATTCAAAGCTATCCAAGAGTTGAAGAAAAAGCAGACAAAAATAAGGAAAAAATGACAAATTCATGGAAAAGGCAGCAAATTCATGGAAGCATTCAGGAAAATAATACAGAAATAAAATGCCAGAATAAATTCACTACTAGAAATCATACAGAAACAACAATTCGAAATTCAAAAGATAAACAACAAGACTTCAAAAACGGACAGTGCCAAAGAAGAACTGAGGAGCAGCACTGAACTGGATGGAAAACAGGATCAGTGAAATTAAAGACAGATACTTGCATAGAACTCTGAAGAAAAGTCAGGCAAAAGAACAAATAAAAATGAAAACATCCTGAGAAAATTATGTAGAACACAATCAAAAGCAAAAATCTTCAAGTGATCAGAGTTCCGGAACAGGGAGAGAAAACAAACAAAAAAACCACACAGAGGATCATGGAAGAATTGCTAGCAGAAAACTTCCCTAATATCGTGAATGATGAAAAGCTAACCATCCAAGAAGCTCACTGAAGTCTACATAGGATAGACCCAAAAATCACTGTGGCTGAGAGACTTCAACAGGTAGAATTAGGTGTCCTATGTGCCCTTGACTTTTCCAGCTTTGTCATTCTGAGATTTAGGACTGGCTGCTATAAGTTGGGAGTGCTTGTGCGGTGCACATGGTTAAATGTTTGAATACTAAACAGAAGGTTGGTGGTTAGAACCTTCCTAGAGGTGTCTTGGAAGAAAGGCCTGGCAACCTGCTTCCAAAAGGTCACAGCCATGAAGACACTATGGACACAATTCTACCCTGAAACACATGCGGTCACCATGAATGGGAATCAACTCTCTAAGGCACCTGGTTTGGTTTTTGGTTTGGTGCAGTTTAGCTTTTTAAAGGCACAGAGAAATTCTGTCTTCCACTTCAAGATCTCCTAGCAACTTCCAGATTCTTTCAGTGTTCTGTGTAACAGTCAGTGAAAGACACTGTGGGCAGATTTTACTCCACTTCTACCATGCATAGCTGCCCCTCTGGAACATCATAGAGAGAACCTTCATGTGTTTCTTTGCTGCCCCCAGAAGCTCGGGCAAGGAGCTGGAACTCTGCCGATGACATAAAAGCTAGGTAGGCCCTGTGTTGAAATGGCTGCTGTGATTAAAAACAGAAGAGGCACAGAGGACTTGGAGGTAAATAGTCAACCTCCCCACGGGATGCCTACGGTGAGAAGCTCATACTCAAACTACAAGAGATTTTCTGCTGTTACTTGTCTGTAGCCTAGGAATTCCAGTCAGGCTATCTCGCAAACCAATTGTAAAGACCAACATCTACCATGGTTCTGCTGCTGGGAAGGAAAAAGGCTGACAGGAAGCAAGGCAATGTCCCTCTGGTCCTCTGTTCACTGTAATATCTATGGCCCAGGCACTGGAACCTTCATTGCTACTGCAGGAACCCTCTGGGCTGCCATCTGACCCTAATTCTGGTAGAACACCTGTGGGAAGAGCTCGACTGTGAGCACAGGCTGCTGTTTTTTCCTGCTGGACTACTCACCCTGTGGCTTAGGGCTGGGCTTGTCCATAAATTCCCAGCTGGCAATAAGGTATCAGCAGCTGACCATCCCAACACTAAGGTCATCAGCATACTAGAACTTTGTTCACATCAGTAGACACCTTCACAGCTGTGTCAAGACTTTAAAAGCTCCACAGCTACCGTTTCGGTCTGATGTTTTCACTCTACGCTCACCATACTTACCTGAAGACTTCCACCTACAACTAAGCCTACAGTTGTACGTGAGGATGAAAGAACAGGAGCAACCCATGAAAGAGATGCCTACTGATCTCAGAACTGTTGACTATGCATCTTGGGAAGTATGAGATTCATCACGGCCCAAGGTTTGTCAAGCACTGTGGACTGGAACTTCCTAAGAGCTTTGCAGAGGAAGAGAAGAGCAGCGGAAAGGAGCAACCAGATATACTGAGTAAGAAAGTACCAACCCAGAGGCCAGGACATCAACCAGAGGCTGAAGTTTCAAACAAGATGAATCTCAAACCTGAGCCAACAGCTCAAGACTATCAAACCTAGATACACAGGGGCAGGACACAGATCCAGACAGAGTGAAGAGAACTAAGCAAGTCAGAGACACAGGAAGGGCAGCATCTGCTGCAAGAGTCAAGGAGGAAACAGCCCAGGTGAAATTCTGCTGGAGGACTGCTTAGTGTCCTGGGTTCTCTTAATCCTGCCGACTCCATGCATGGATAAATGAAATGATTCTTTGTCTAACCTAAGGCCACAAAGATTTTCTCTTATTTTTTTTGACAAAGTTTCATAATTTTAACTCTTATATACAGGTGTATGATCCATTTTAAGTTAATTTTTACATATGGTGCAGGTATGAGTCAAGGTTCTTTTTTTTTTTTTTTTGCCTGTGATATCCAGTTGTTTCAACCCCATTAATTGGCTGAATTATCTTGGCACCACTGTCAAAAATCAATCAGCCAGGTATCTCTTGAGTCTCTTTCTGAACCCTTTATTCTGTATCTCTTACCTGTCTCTTGCATCATTACCACTTTATGATAGATCCATTTTAACATGGCTTTGAATGAGTGTCCAGTGTGCTACAACCCATACATAGCTGAGCATCTTCTATCTACCAGGCACCTGGTCAGGGCTTTACTGACACCCATCCTATGAAGTTAAGTATTATCGTAATCATTTCAGAGGTAAGAAAACTGACGATCAGAGAGACTAAGCAAGTTGCTGAAGGTCACATGCCATCAGTAACAGAGTCAGGAGTCAAGTTAGGTCTATGCATCTCTAAAATCATTCTCTTGTCACTACCCTGTGTCTCACAGAATAAAAATTGGGGGAGAAATGCTGGAAGAGTAAGATGTGAAAAATGAATATTTTTCCAAATTCTTTCGAATCTTTGTAAAGCTTTTTTTTTTAAAAAAAAAAGTAAATTACTATATGGACGAATAAACATATAAGCAAATCTGTAATTACAAATTATTTCTTCTGAAGAATGTCATCTTAAACACTGGAGGCTACACGAACATTAGCAAGTTCTAAAAGTCACCAACGAAGTATTAATACTCATATCCTTTGCCCCAGTTGGGCTCAAACCCTTGTGCTGCAGTGGTTAATTGTTAGGCTGATAACCAAAAGGTCAGCAGTTCAAATCCACCAGGCACCCTTGTGAGTTCTACTCTGTCCTACAGGGTTGCTGCCAGTCAGAGTTAACTCTACAACAATGGGTTTAGGTCTGGGTTTATCCCAATTGTCCACAGTAAAAAAGTTTCACTTTTCTTTGGCTTACATAGCCTGCTGGTCTCTTACTCTTGTTTGGATTTGTTGGGGTTTTTTTTTTTTTCCTCCTTGTTCCTGACAGCACACAACTTTCTCCAGAGTTAGGAGTACTTTCATTTCCTGGTTATGTCATTTTCACCAGATGACCCAAGAGTCCTGGCCACACAGCTCTGAAGTTATGCTAGTAGCTTCTGTGACTAAACAAAGTCTGTGCTGGGATAAAAAGCTCGGCATGACTCTCAGCAGATGAGACCAAGTCTGGAGTTCAGACGCTGATGCAGTTGCATAATTTTGATATTTTAGTTTTAGCCACCCTCAGGCATGTCAAGAGGAAGATAATTGTCTCAAAATCCTCAATTAATTGTCCCATGATCCCCCTCATATAGAAACACTGAGAAATGGAACACAGCAAGCTGTGGGGTGATCAGGCTGGAGTCTCACTGAATATTGCTGAAAGAAATCCCTGAAACCCACTACGGGCTTTGCTTTTTCCCAGAAGCCCTTTTTCAGTCGTTGTGTCTGGGAACTCTCTCTATGGTCATCCCTTCTAATGCCCTGAGTCACCCTCCCTGGATGCATATTTCTTAACATTCCTCACATTGTGAACAAAACCCTGCTGGGTGTCTGATAGGTACTTAATAAAGCTTCTAGATCTTTCCTGTAATAACAGCTGTGTCTCAGGGAAATGTAGCTGCTGGCTGCTTCTTCTCAAACATCAGTCAAAGGAAATCAGGACTGAAGAACCCAGTTTCTGAAATTAAAGAAAGCCTGCTAGCGTTGGCCTTATCTTTTACCTTTGTGATTTATTATTCAAATACTTTTCTACCTGATATTTAACAAAAACTTTGATAGTGCCCAAAGTGTTTTGGCAGCTATTCTCAGCATTTGACAAAGTTTATCTTATTTAATTCTCACAACAGTAACAAAAATTACAAGAGAGAAACAGTATTGTGAAAACTAAAGTTAGGAGGATTTGAGCTATTTAGAGAAATCAGGGAGGGTCTCTTGAGGAAGTGATGACCGAGTTAGGCTCTGAAGATTAAGAGACAGCCAGAAGAAGTGAGACGATAAGAGGGTTCCGGCAGAGGTAATATGTGGAAAGACCCTTTGGAGGAAAAGTGAGAAGAGAGGGGTGGCAAGAATGAATCCATAAGGAATCAGCCAAAGCAGAAAAGGGGAGCCCCACAGAAGATGAGAGGCCGGCACAGGTAGGACCTGGAAAACAGGGAAACATGAGATGAAGGAAGTAGAATAAAGGACCCCGGCTCCTCAGGATCTCAAATAACACTAGTGAGACAATCACATGGCCTGAAGTAAGTCTGGAAGCTTGAATGCCTAAAAGAGAAAGACAGGCAGAGCGTAAAGCATGCCTAGTGCAGTTACTATACCCAAGGAAAACACCTAGCAGGCACTGATCGACTCAGTGTACACACTGGGGAAACAATCTTCTGGATTACTGACACTGACACTGCTTTGAAAATGCTTATCAAAAACTGCAGATAAATTTGAATTGTATTGTAAACTTTTACTCTATCACAATGGGGGAAAAAAAACTCCAACAATTAAAACAAAGCTCTTGAATGTATCTTAATCACAACACTGAAGGGACAATGGTGGTATGTTTGGAATAATTCTTGATCAGAGATTAGACCAAAGGTGACAGACAGCTCCCAGAAGCAACAAGACATAGTAAACAAGCTAGTGTGTGCACTTTTGCAAGATGGACAGCCTGGGTATTGGGAACTCAGATCAGGTGGCCTTACAGTACAGTAGTCAAGAGACAGGCTCCAAGGGCAGTCTGCTTGGAAACTGAGTTATAGTCTCTTCTTACTAGCTATGTGACCACAGACAAGTTCCTCAACCCCTCTGTCCCTCTGCAAGAGGGGACTAATATGAGTACGTACACACTGTGAGAGTTGTATGAGTAATAACTAAAAGCATTTTCTACGTCATCTGCTTTCATACTATTTCCTTGGGTGGTGCAAACAGATAACATGTTCAGCTACTAACCCAAAAGTTGGAGATTCATATCCACCTAGTGATGCCTCAGAAGAAAGACCTGGCAATCTTCTGTGAATTTAGTCATTGAAAATCCTGCAGAGCACAGTTCTGCTCTAAAACACATGGGGTCACTATAAGCAGGAACTGATGCAATGACAACCAGTTAAGACTGAGGTCCCAACACAAGATGCAAAAAACGTAAGCCCCTTTCCTCTGAAGACATAATAGAGAATTTTTTTAAAGTCTGTCCTTGGTGTTTTCTTTGCCCCATAATGGGGTAACACTTGAGAGGGGGTGCCATCTCCTCAATTTAAGGGAAGTGAGATGGGTTTCATGGAGGTCTAAGAAGTGTCACCTGTGGCCTGTAAACTGCTGGACAGAGAGGACTGGGGTCAGAGCCACACTGGAAAAAATCTGAAGATTTGGAGACTGTGCCCACCTAGGTCATTAGGGAGAGGTCAGCCCATGCTCCCAAGAGTGGGCTGGAGAACAGATACCAGACTGTTTCCAGTGACCAGGGTTTCCATATATATATGTGCGTGTGTGTGTGTATGCATATGTACATGTATGTACAGATATAGATACACAAATATATGTGTGCATATATATACACATATATGTGTGTGTGTGTGTAAATATATATATCTACCTACCTACCTATATATATATATATATGGAACCCTGAGCAGTGGGTAGGAAATCCTGGTTGCTTAGTGGGTAAGTGCTACGTCTGCTAACCAAAACGCTGGCAGTTCAAATCTGCCAGGCACTCCTCAGAAACTCTATGGGGCAGGTCTACTCTGACCTATAGGGTCACTAACGAAACAGAATAGACTTGATGGCCCTGGGTTAGGGTTTTTGGTTTTGAGCCATGGCTAAGAGCTGGGCTGCTATCTAAAAAGGTCAGTAATTTGAATCGATTAGCCACTCCTTAAAATCCCTGTGGGGCAGTTTTACTCTGTCCCATAGGGTAAGTAAATAGAAACACACTTATATACCTGTACATGTGTGTGTCCTGGAAACCCTGATGGTACAGCAGGTAAGAACTTCAGCTGATAACCAAAACATCAGCAATTCAAATTCACCCTGTGATCCCTGGAAACCTCATGAAGCAGTTCTACTCTGTCCCATAGGGTTACGATGAGTGGGAAGTGACTTGATGGCAATGGGTTTAGGTTTTGTTTTTTCTCGAGTATGTCTAACAGCCAGTCAATTCTGACTCACGGGTTGCAGAGTAGAATTGCCCCATAGGGTTTTCTTCTCTATGATGTTTACAGAGGCAGATCAACAGGCCTTTTTTCCAAGCTTCAGGTTACTAGCAGAGAGCAAACTGTTTACACTACACAAAGATCTAACTCTAAATGAGCCTGGGACACTTTGCCCAGCACATGGGAGTGTACACATTAATTACTGTACTGAGACTGTGCAGGGACACTAAAGATGTCGAAGGATTTTATTACCAAGGAGTGACCAGGGAAGTCACGGGCCTGCCCCAGGTTTACTTTACTGGGCAGAGGAGTAACCCAGCCCTAGAGACTGAGTCTGAAGGAGTAGTGGAATTCAAAAATAAAGGTGCTTTATGATGATATCCTGCAAGTTCTGCTTGTTTTTCTTAACAATTTCATATGTAAAATGTTTGGCTCAGCACTTAGCACATAGCACGTGTTTACCATAAATATTAAACAAGAATGGAGACTGCAAAATATAATGTTTGGGATGCTCCACAGCATTATTTATCTTAAATTTAAGGACTGTAAATATAATTATTCACTGTTCTATCCCCAGAACCTGGAATGGTACTCAGCCTATGATAGACCATTTAGAAATACTTCTTGAATGAATAATAGAGAGAATGTGCTAAGCAATTTTTGCAGGCTTTCTAATTTAATTTTTACAAGAGCTTTATAAGGTACAGGCTGTTATGAACAGAATGGTACAGATGTACAGACTGAGGTCCTAAAAGACAAAGTCACTTGTTCACACAGAAGGACTTATCATACACAGTATGGACTTTGCTGCTTCCTAGTAAAATCACACCAGACATTCCCTCCATCCCTACCACACACAGTGCTCAACTGTTGGTGACTTTTTCAGACCCCGAAAGTCCTTAGGTGGTGCAAATGGTTAACACACTCAGCTGCTAACAGAAGAGTTAGAGGTTCAAGTTCACCCAAGAAACACCACAGAGGAAAGCCCTGGTGACTTGTTTTCAAAACTCAGTCATTGAAAACCCAATGGAGCTTTCAGTTCTACCCTGACACACACTGGATCACTATTATTTGGAATGTGACTCAACAGCAATTTTTTATTTACCTCTGGCCCAAGCTAATCAAGGGATCAAGGGATCAGACTGCCAAAGAAATAGAGTGATGCTAAAAGGCTTCAGAGATTCCAGTAAAGGCAGAGATGACATTCTTTAAAAAAAAAAAAAAAAATGTTACCTATCTAAACTAATTGCTGGAACATGCAATCAGGATGTATTGATAATTACTAGTGACTGGAATGCAAAAGTTGGAAAGAAGGAAGGACTGGTAGTTGGAAAATACAGTTTTGGTGATAGAAATGATGCCAGAGATTGCATGATGGAATTTTGCAAGATTAACAACTTCATTGTAAATACCTTTTTAATCAATACAAATGGCAACTGTACACATGGACCATACTAGATGGAATGCAGAGGAACCAAATTAACTACATTTGTGAAAAAACTGATAGAAAAGCTCCATATCAGCAGTCAGAACAAGACCAGGTGTTGAATGAGGCACAGGTCATCAAGTGCTCATATGCAAATTCAAACTGAAACCAAAAAAAATTAGAACAAGTCCAGAAGAGCCAAGGTATGACCTTGAGTATATCCCTCTTGAGTTTAAAGACAATCTCAAGAACAGATTTGATGTACTGGCAAATAATGACCAAACATCAGACAAATTGTGGAAGGACATCAAAGACATCATCCACGAAGAGAGCCAGAAGTCATTAAAAAGACAAGAAACAAAGAAAAGCCCAAACTGTAAATAACACAAAAAGACAAGAATCACCTGATTTTATCTATTGATGGAGAAAAGGCATTTGATAAAGTCCAACACCCATTCATGCTAAAAACTCTCAGCAAAATAGGAATAGACAGCAAATTCCTCAATGCAATAAGGGCCATTTATACAAAGTCAACTCCCTACATCGTCCTGAATGGAGAGAGACTGAAACAATTTCCCTTGAGAACAGAAACTGGACAAGGATGCCCACTCTCACCTCTCCTATTCAACATTGTACTAGAATTTCTAGCAAGAATAATTTGACAAGACCAAGAAATAAAGGGCATCAGCAAAGAAGTAAAAATCTCCCCATTTGCAGATGATAGAATTGCATACACAGAGAATCCTAAAGAATCCATAGGTAAACTACTCAAACTGATAGAAGAGCTCAGAAAAGTTTCAGGATACAAGATAAACATAAGTAAATCGGTAGGATTCCTTTATACCAGCAATGAGATTATTAAGGAAGAAATCACCAAATCAATACCATTTACTATAGCCTCTAAGAAGATGAAGTACCTAGGAAGAAATCTAACCAGAGAAACAATAGACCTTTACAAAGAGAACTACAAGTCCTTACTACAAGAAACTAAGAGAGGCTTACATAAATGGAGAAGCCTACCCTGCTCATGGATAGGATGACTTAACATTGTGAAAATGTCTATTTTACCCAAAGCAATCTACTTCTATAATGCAATCCCAATACAAATTCCAGTGACATTTTTTAATGAGATGGAGAAACGAATCACCAGCTTTGTTTGGAAAGGGAAGACACCCCAGACAAGTAAAGCATGACTGAAAAAGAAGAATACACTGAGAGGCCTCTCACTGCTTGAATTTAGAACCTATTACACTGCCACAGTAGGTAAAACAGCCTAGTGCTTGTACAAAAAGAGACAGAAAGATCAATGGAACAGAATTGAGACCGCAGAGATGACACCATCTTCCTATGAACAGCTAATATTTGACAAAGGCCCTAAGACACTATACTGAGGTAAAAGCAATCTCTTCAACAAATGATGCTGGCAAAATTGGATATCCACCTGCAAAAAATTGAAAGAAGACCCACATCTTTCACCTTACACAAAAACCAACTTAAACTGGATAAAAGACTTAAATATCAAATTGAACACTACAAAGCTCTTCCAAGAAAAAGCAGGAACAACAATGGAAGTTTTAATACACAACATAGACAGATTTCAAACAAACCACAAACAACAGAAGAGAAAATAGATAAATGGGAACTACTAAGAATTAAACACTTTTGCTCATCCAAAGACTTTATTAACAGAATTAAAAGGCCACCTACAGAACGGGAAAAAATATTTGGCAACTCTATGTCAGACCAATGCCTGATCTCCATATCTATAAGGTACTACAAAGTGTCAATAAGAAAAAGATAAATCATCCAATTAAACAATAGGTAAAGGAGATGGACAGACACTTCTCTAAAGAGGAGATCCAGGCAGCCAAAAACACACATGCAGACATGCTCACGATCATTAGCTATTAAAGAAATTCAAATCAAACCTATAATGAGATACCATCTTACCCCAACAAGGTTGGCCATGACCCCAAAAAATGCAAAAGAACAAATGCTGGAGAGGCTATGGAGAAATTGGAACTCTCCTACACTATTGGTGGGATTGCAAAATGGCGGAACATCTTTGGAAAGCAATCTGGCACTTAAAAACCTGGAAATAGAGATACATACCATTGACCCAGTAATTTCACTGCTCAGAATATATCCTACAGATTCAAGGTCATTCACACCAACAGATATATGCACATGAATGTTTATCACAGCAGATTCACAATAGCAAAAAGATGGAATCAACCCAAGCAAAGCCCAAATTGGATGTCAAAAGAGACTCTGAAACTTCCTGTCGAACAATGAATAACTAAAGCAGAAGGAATAGCAAAGTAAAAGACCTAAATAGAAGATTTTAGAGAAGACAAAACAAAGTATTATAATGACATGTGCAAAGAGCTGGAAATAGAAAACTGGAAGGGAAGAACACATTCTGCATTTTTCAAGCTGAAAGGACTGAAGAAAAAATTCAAGCCTCAAGTTGCAATACTGAAGGATTCTACAAGGAATCCTTGCAATAGTGAAGGATTTTACAACTCAGGGAGAATCAAAAGAAGATGGAAGGAATACACAGAGCCATTATACCAGAAAGAACTAGTTGATGTTCAGCCATTTGAAGAGGTAGCATATGATCAGGAAGTGATGGTACAGAAGGAAGACGCTGAAGCTGCACCGAAGGCACTAGCAAAAAACAAAGTTTCAGGAATTGATGAACTATCAATTGAAATATTTCAACAAACAGATGCAGCACTGGAAGTGCTCACTCGTCTAATGCCAAGGAGGACAGTTACCTAGCCAGATGACTGGATGAGATCCGTATTTGTGTCCACTGCAAAGAAAGGTGATCCAACTGAATGTGAAAATTACAGAACAATATCATTAATATCACATGCAAGTAAAATTTTGCTCAAGATCATTCAAAAGTGACTACAACAGTATGTTGACAAGGAACTGCCAGAAATTCAAACTGGATTCAGAAGAGAACGTGGAACCAGGGATATCATTGCTGATGTCAGATGGATCTCAGCTGAAAGAAAAGAATACCAGAAAGATGTTTACCTGTGTTTCATTGACCATAGAATGGCATTCAACTGTGTGGATCATAACAAATTATGGTTAACATTATGTAAACTGGGAATGGCAGAACACTTAATTATACTTTTAAGGAATCTGTATGTGGATCAAGAGGCAATAGTGTGACAGAACAAGGGAACACTGAGTGGTTTAAAGTCAGGAAAGGAAGACATCAGGGTTGTATCCTTTCACCATCTTTTTTCAATCTGTATGTTGAGCAAATAATCCAAGAAGCTGGATTATACAAAAAACAATGAGGCATCAGGATTTGAGGACAACTCATTAGCAACCTGCATTATGCAGACGATACCTCCTTACTTGCTGAAAGTGAAGATCTGTCACACATATTGATGAAGATCAAGGACCACAGCTTTCAGTACAGATTGCACATCAACATCAAGAAAACAAAAATCCTCACAACTAGACCAGTAAGAAACATTGTAATAAATGGAGAAAGGATTGAGGTTGTTAAGGATTTCATTTTACTTGGGCCCACAATCAACACCCCTGCAAGCAGCAATCAGGAAACCAAAAGATGCACTGCATTGGGAACATCTGCTGCCAAGGAACTCTATAAAGTATTGAAAAGTAAAGAGGTCACTTTGAAGACGAAAGTGTGTGTCATGAATTGAACTGTGGCCTGCCAAGAATAGGTGTAGCCATGTGACCGTGATTCCCTGTATTCTACAATTGTCCTCCATTTTGTGATTTTACTGTGCTGTATGTTAAAGGATTGGGGTGGGACTGTAAATCCCTTCAAAACATCACCTCCCTGCTCCACTGTAAAGGGAGTTTCCCTGGAGTATGACTTTCCCCACCCTTAATCCTTTCATCCTACAAGAGAGAAAAGGAAAGAGAAACAAACAGAAAATTAGGAACCTCACACCATAAAACAAGCAACACTGGGAGGTTTTAATCAGCTAGCGCTGCTCTAACAGTGCGCCTAACCCAAACCATGGCATTTTCAGTCACAAAATATGCATGTGAAAGCTGGACAATGAACAAAGAAGACAGAAGAAGAATGGATGCTTTCGAACTGTGGTGTTGGAGAAGAATGTTGACTGTATGATGGACCGCCAAAAGAACAAACAGATCTGTCCTGGAAGAAGTATAACCAGAGGGCTCCTTGGAAGCAAAGATGGCAAGACTGTGTCTTAACATACTTTGGACATGTTGTCGGGAAGGATCAGTCCCTTGAGAAGGACATCATGCCTGGTAGAGTGGAGGGTCAGCAAAAAGGAAGAAGACCCTCAACGAGATGGATTGACACAGTGGCCACAACAATGGGCTTAAGCATTAAAATGATTGTGGACATGGTGCAAGACCAGGCAGTGTTTTGTTCTGTTGTCCATGTGGTTTCTGTGAGTCAGAACTGACTTGACGGTACCTAACAATGACAACACCTAAGCTAACACAACCTGAGGTAAAGAATATGAACAGATTCATTAGAAGAGAAAAGGTTGAGGAGATAATGAGAAAAGAAGTCCTGTCTCAGATGGTTTCACAGAAGAATTCTACCAAACATTCAGAGAAGTGCTCAGGCCAATACTACACAAATTACATTTGAACACAGAAACAGAAGGGATACTTCCAAATTCATTCTTTGACGCCAGCATAAGCCTACTACCAAAGCAGGGGGCTTAAAAAAAAGAAAAAGAAAGAAAAGAAACCAATTGCCAATGAGCTGATCTTGACTTATAACAACCCCATAGGACAGAGTAAAACTACCCCATAGGGTTTCCAAGGAGTGGTGGATTTGAACTGTTGACCTTTTGATTAGCTGATTATTTCTTAACCACTACACCACCAGGGTTTCCCAAGCAGGCAAAGACATTACAAAAAAGAAAACTAGAGACAATATCTCCAATGAATGTATATGCAAAAATTTTCAACAAAATTCTAGCCAATAGAATTCAACATCATGCACAAAGAAGATAATAATCCCAACCAAGTGGGGTTAATACTGGGTAAGCAAGGATGGCTTAACATTAGAAAATTAGTTAATGTAATCTATCAGATAAATAAAACAAAAGAATTGCACGATCATCTCAACTGATGCACAAAGGTATTCGATAAAGTCTAATACTCATTCCAGATTTAAAAAATTATATATTCTCAAGAAAATAGGAATAGAAGGGAAATTCTTCAGCATAATAAAGGGCATCTATAGAAGATCCATGGTCAACATCATTCTGAATGGAGAGAGGCTGAAAACATTTTCTCTGAGAACAGGAACAAGGTAAGGATACCCTTTATCACCACTCCTATTTAACACTTTGCTCAAGTCTTACTTAGAGCAACAAGACAAGGTATGATACATAAAGAATCTAAAAGGTTCCAAAAGAAAACTACTGGAACTAATAGAAAGATTTGGCAGAGTAGCAGGACACAAAATAAACCTAAAAAAGTCACTTGGATTCCTATACACCAACAAAGAGAACTATGAAAAGGAAATCAAGAAATCATTATCATTTAAAATAGCCCCTAAAAAATAGCACACTTGGGAACAAATCTAACCAGGGACATCAAAGACCTATACAAAGAAAACTACAGAACACTATAGCAGGAAACCAAAAGAGACCTACATAAATAGAAAATCATATCATGTTCATGCATAGACTCATCATTTTGAGACTACCAATTCTACTTAAAGAAATCCACAGATAGAATGTAATCCCAATCCAAGTATCAACAGCATTCTTTAAAGTGATGGAAAAAAGGTTTAATGGACCAGAACCACCACAGCCTCTGCTAGGCTGAGTCCAGCACAACTAGATGGTGCCAGGCTGCCACCACTGACTGTGCTGATAGGAATCACAAAAAGTGTCCCAGACAAAGCTGAAGAAAAATATACAACAAAATTCAAATTCACAAAAAAGGACGAGACTTACTGGTCTGACCGAGACTGGAGAAACCCCAAGAATATGGCCCTTGGACACCCTTTTCACTGAGTACTGAAGTCACTCCTGAGGTTCACCCTCCAGCCAAAGATTGTTATACAGGTCCATAAAATAAACAACAATACACATAGCCAAACCACACACACATCAGCTATGGGGCATGGCAAGAAGGCAGGAGAGGACAGAAAAGATGGGCAACTAGCAATGGGGGAACCCAAGGTCGGGAAGGGGAAAACACTGACACGCTGCATGTTGGCAACGAATATCACAAAACAAGGTGCATCGATTGTTTAATGAGAAACTCATTTACTCTGTAAATCTTTATCTGAAGTACAGAAAAAAAAAGTTGACATTTTTAAAAGGATTTTTTTAGCCTTCTAAACACTAGATTTTAACATAATACCCAAGAAAAAGTAATCTGCTTTTAACTCCAATCCCACATACACCAAAAGGTGGGAAGCGACTTGTCAAGGATCAAACTGTGTCCTCCCAAAAATGTTTGTAGCCATTTGGCTGGGCCATAATCTCCAATATTTTATGATTGTCCTCCATTTGTGATTTTGCTATGCTGTATGTTAAAGAGGATTAGGGTGAGACTGTAAATCCCTTCCTAAGGTCCTCTCCCAGCTCCAATGTAAACAGTATCTGTGGAATGTGGTTTGCACCACCTTTTACCTTTTAATCCTATGAGAGATAAAAGGAAGGGGAAACAAGGAAAGAGTTGGAAACCTCACATCATCAAAAAAGCAGCACTGGGAGTAGAGCACATCCTTCTTACCTGAGATTCCTGTGCCAAGATGCTCCCCTACCAAAGACTGATACAACACAAGGACTCTTCTGCAGAGGTGACAGAGGGAAAGCCTTCCCCTGGAGTGGACACCCTGAATTCAGACTTGTAGCCTACTAGACTGTGTATGAATAAATATTTCTCTTTTTAAAGCCATCCACTCATTGTATTTCTGTTACAGCAGTACTAGATGACTAAAACAGACTTATATATTACAGATTTTAAAAGTGTTTCAGCCTGCCTGCCCTTTCCTAAAAATAGGCTAAACTGTGGTCGGTTGGAAGTTGGAAACACTTTTTATGGAAAAATTGGCTTCTTGTTGTAACATTTCCTATCACCTTAGTCCCTTGAGGAGAGGAAACTGGAGTCTAAGGGGCAGATCAACCCAAGCAAAGAGCTTTGCTACAAACTACATTTCTGTCGAGTTGACTCAAACTCAGATGACTCCAGGTGTGCAGAGTAGAAGGGAACTTCGCAGGGTTTTCAAGTTTATGACCTTTTGGAAGCAGCCTGTCAGGTCTTTTTTTCAGGGTACTCTGGACGGGTTGGAGCCACCAACCTTCTAGTAGTAAGGCACTTAATATTTGTGTCGCCCAGGGACTCCAAAGGGACCATGAAGAGCTTATATTCTGCCCCAGCCATGGCTCTCAGGGTCAGCGCCACCAGGCAAAGAGAAGACGCAGCCAGTCAAAGAAAGCTCATCCATCAATGTCCCACAGGTACAGTACGCCTAATGAGTTCCAGCTGCGACACAGAAGATTGCCAATGCTGACTCTTCATGCAGGAAAGCAACTGTGAAATGTGACACACTGCTTTCTGCAGTAACCATGAAAGAAGGAGGCTAGGAGACAGGAAGGCTGGGGCTGGTACTCAGTGCTATACAGAGTGACCAAGTAACATCTCAGCTCAAGAAATGATTCTCTCCTACACACAAGCAGGAATGTGCACTGGAAATGCAGAGCCACAGCTCTGCACCTGACAACGAAGAGGAGAGGTAAAGGCAAATCTATTCTGCCCAGGGGCTCCTGCAAGAGGAGGCAGCCACACATGATAAGGTGGTCATTGATTTCTTGTCAGGTAGACTCAAAACAAAGTGTCTCAGACAAATATTTCCAGAAATTTCCACACACTCATGCTACAGCCCTGACTTTTTTGCACTGTGCTTAAACTCACCAATGGCATATATCCATTTGACGCATATGCATTCAGTTTTCACTTCTTAATGTATTTATTCAAACACCTGTTCTCCAGCCTAAACCAATAGCTTATTTTATAAAGTTAGAGGATTTAAAAGACAACCAGAAAACACTGCAAAGAATAAAGTAAAACACGTCCAATAAAATTAAATATCACTGTCATGCCACAGCTGACATCAGGGCTTTGCTGGATCTTAACTCCGTGGCTGATAATACTGGGTCCTTTTTTAAATGAGCCCAAACATCCATCAGCAAAGAATCAGACTCCAATCCCCAGTACCAGGGACTCGGGGTTGGGATGGCCTTGGAATGCTGGGTCATTATGGAATGTTTCAGGTCCCCAGTGACTGTTCATCATGAGAATATTGAAGATCATCCTGCTAGAACTGCATGACCAGTAACACAGGCCCAACCCCAGAAAACGAGTCCCTTTAATGCATGTCTCCAGAGACAGGAGCCGGCTTTTTTTCTTTATTCCCCCAACAAGGAAAAAAAAATCTGAAGCTCATTTGAAACTTTAGATACCCCATGTCTTTGCTCTTACTTCTGTTGTAAACAGAAAAGTCTTTCTTGAGAGTGGGAGGACAAATTTTAACTCTCTTACCAGTCTAGGAAAGGTTAGTTCATTACCTAAGACACACAAACATAAGAACAGAAATAATGCTCCTCGTGGGAGCTGGTAAGTTAGGATGATGGTGTGAATAACAGCACAGATCCTGCACTCAAGTCCCATCTTCTGCTATTCACCACGAGAATGGCCCTGAGAAATTTACCCAGCAGGGTTGTACCTTGAACTCTGGAGGTGAAAGGATTAAGTGAGATTGTGTATAAGCACTGTGCACCTTGCCCAGCACCTAGTAAACACTCCAAAGTACAGTCCAATACTCATTCCAGATTAAGCAAAAAAATACTCTCAATAAAAAAGGAATACAAGGGAAATTAGATACTACCATTAGTCTTTATAAGAGTTCCTGGTGGTGCAAATGATTAAATACTATACTCCTAATCAAAAGGCTTGCAGCTGAAACCCAATAAGAGGAAATTTATAACACAGGCCTGGTGAGCCACTTCTGAAAAGCCACAACCTTGAAAGACTTTTGGAGCAGTTCTACTTTGACATATGGGGGTCACCAAGTACAAGAACCAACTTGATGGCAAATGACAGACTACTTAGTCCTTACTGTGGCCAAGAAGTATGCCTAGCTTCTATTTTATTGTGATATAATTCACATACCACAAAGTTCACCACAACTTTAATCAAACAGATGGGCACTAACAAGTGTTTTAAAGGGTGTGGAGAAATTGGAACTCTCCTCCATTACTGGTGGGAATTTAAAAAGTCATAGGCACTGTGGAACAGCTTGGTGGTTAAGCAGCATATGATCCAGCAGTTGTATTCCTAGGTATACACCCAAAAGAACTGAAGCTCTAAATCCAGATAGAAACTTGTACATGGATATTGACAGCAGCATTATTCACAGTAACCCAAAAGGAGAAACAGTGCAAACGTCCGTTAACTGATGAATGAGGAAATGAAATATGGCATATCCATACAGTTGGTTGATGAAGCAGCTGTCTTCTAAATTTCTTGGCATAGACCAGTGAGTGCTTCCAACATTGCATCCCCTTGTTGAAGCATCTCAAGTAGTATTGCATCAATTCCTGGACCCTCTTTTCTCACCAATGCATTCACTGCAACTTGGACTTTTTCCTTCAGTACCATTGGTTCTTCATCACAAGCTGCCTCCTGAAACGGCGGAACACTGACCAATTCCTTTTGGTATAGTGACCCTGGTATTCCTTCCCTCTTGTGATGTTTTCTGCACCACTCAGTATATTGCCCATAGAATCCTTCAATATTGTATCTCAAGGCTTGAATTTTCTCATTCTTTCCTTCAGCTTCAAAACTGTTGAGTATGTTCATGTCTTTTTGGTTTGCTAATTTCAGGTCTTTGAACATTTCATGATAACATTCCACTTTGTCTTCTCTAGCCACCCTCAGAAACCTGTTCAGCTATATTACTTGATCACTTCTTCCACTGCTTTACCTTACTCTGCATTCGAGGCCAAATTTCAGAGTCTCTTCTGACATTCATTCTGGTCTGTTCTGTCTACCTTGTCTTTTTAATGATCTTTTGCTTTCTTCATGTATGATGTCTGGTCTTCAGTCATTAATGTTCAATTCATCAATCTATTTTTGAGATGGTCTCTAAATTCAGGATAAGTATATTTGTTGCAGAGAAATGACTCCTGGTTCTTTAAGGTAAAACCAAAAGAGATTTATTGAAGCTAAGACATTTCAATAGGAACCATAAATGCTCAGGCTGAAGCTCACAGATCTCAAGAGAAAAATACAAGTCACAAGTAATTACTGTGTTGAAGAGACAGAATAGTGTTAACAGTTTTTCCCATTGGCTTACAGTAATTAAGGTCAATCAAAACTGGGACAAGTAAAGCATAATCTTTAACATTATTGTTTGCACGAGTACACCGACTAAAAGGCATAATGGAAAGACACAGAGTCAGGGGGGCTTCATAATTGTTACAAAGCAAGGGCGTGATGGAAACTTTCAATAGTCTTTGAAAATTTACCTTGCTCAGAGTATCAACCTCCAGAGGAGATGGATGTATTTTGCCAAGTATGTCAGAATCCAAAGAAGACTGAAACCAAAAGTTTCCATTAAGTGAGCACATTCTTTAGTCTGACCGCAAAGAAACTTGTTTCTTTAATAATAATGGATTGGTTCCCAGGCAACGAAGGTAGAAACTAGGGGAAATGTTACTTGGAGCTGCTACACAGCCAGCATAAAACACAAGGTGAAAGACTACATAAAGTTAGTCTAGTCACTTGACTAATATCCCTTATTACAATCAAGGTTGTACTTTGGCTCTCTCAGACTAGTTTTAATTTTCTTCAGCTTCAACATGAATTCACACATGAGCAACTGATGGACTGTTCCAAAGTTGGCCTCTGACCTTATTCTGACTGATGATATTGAGCTTCTCCATCATCTCTTTCTACAGACGTAGTTGATTTGACTCATGCATACTCCATTCAGGGAAAGTCCACGTTTATAGTTCCCATTTATGTTGCTGAAAAAAACGTATTTCCAAGATAACAGATTGTTGGTCTTGCAAAATTCTACCATGTGATCTCTGGCATAAATTCTATCATCGAGGTCATATTTTCCAACCACAGTCTTCTTCTTTGTTGCCAACTTTTGCATTACCAACTCTCTTGCCATTGAGTTAATTTTGACCCATAGCAACCTTGTAAGACACAGTAGAACTGTTCCATAGAGTTTCCCAGGGGCACTCGATGAATTTGAACTAAAAGGTTAGCAGTCACAACTTTTTGCATTACCATGACCAGTAATTATCAGTGCATCTTGGTCACATGTTTGATCAATTTCAGACTGTAGAAACTGATAAAAATCTCTTTTTTTCCCCCCACTTTTGGCACTAGAGGTTGGTTTGCAAATTTGAATAATATCATATTAACTGGTCATCCTTATAGAAGTAAGGATATTATCATATCACTGACAGTGTTGTACTTCAAGATACCAAAACCAAAACCAAATCCACTGCTGTCAAGTTGATTCTGACACATTGCAGCTGCTAATCAAAAGGTCAGTAGTTCAAATCCTCCAGGCACTCCTTGGAAACTCAATCTGCGTGTCCTACTCTGTCCTCTAGGGCCATTATGAGTACTTCAGGATAGATCTCGAAATGTTCTTTTTGACAATTCCTCTTCAGTTTGTCATTCTTGATGTAGTAGACCACGTGAGTGGCCAAATCAAAATGGCCAATGCCAGTCCACTTCAGCTCACTAATACCTAGAATATCTATGTTCAAGTGTTCTATTTCATTTTTGACAACTTCTAATTTTCATAGATTCATACTTCCTGCATTCTGCTTTCTGATTATTAATGGCTATTTACAGCTGTTTCCTCTCATTTTGAGTTATACCACATCAGCAAATGAAGGTCCTTAAAGTTTGACTCTACTCACATCACTAAGGTCATCAACACTTGTTTGAGGAGGCAGCTCTTCCTCAGTCATGTTCTGAGTAACTTCCAACCCGAGAGGCTCATCTTCTGGCACCGTATCAGGCAATGTTCCACTGCTCTTAATAAGGTTTGCACTAGCCAATTTTTTTAGAAATAGATCACCAGGTTTTTCTTCCTAGTCCATGTTAGTCCGGAAATTTCACTGAAACCTGTCCACTGTGGGTGACCCTGCTGGCAAATATCAGTGGCATAGCTACTAGCATTACATCAACACACAAGCCAACGCAGTAAAATGCACTGGCAGACGAGTAGGAGAGATTCCTATTTGTGCCCATTTCAAAGAAGGATGGTCCAACGGGATGAAGAAATTATTGAACAATATTATTAATACCACATGTAAGTAAAATTTTGTTGAATGCAATCTGGAAACGGCGGCAACAATACATTAACAGGGAACTGCCCAAAATTCAAGCTGGATTCAGAAGAGGACATGGAACTAGGGATATCATTGCTGATGTGAGATGGATTTGGGGTACAAGCAGCAAATACTAGCAAAATGTTTACCTGCGTTTCATTGACTATGCAAAAGCATTCAATAGGGTAAATCATAACAAATTGCACATAACATTGAAAAGAATGGGAACTGCAAGACACTTAATTGTGTTCATGAGGAACTTGTACCTACACCAATAGGTAGTTTTTCAAACAAAAGAAGGGATAATGCATGGTTTAAAATCAGGAAGCTGTGCATTAGGATTGTATGCTTTCATTATACTTATTCCGTCTGTATGTTGAGCAAATAAACTGAGAATCTGGACTATATAGAAAATAATGTGGCATCAGGATTAGCAAAAGACTCATTAAGAACCTGTGATATGCAGATGACACAACTTTGCTTGCTGACAGTGAAGAGGACTTGGAGCACTTAACGATAAAGATCAAATACTGCAGCCTTCAGTACAGATTACACCTCCACGTAAAGAAAACAAAAATCTTCACTTCTGGACCAATAAGCAGCATTGAGGTAAATGGAGGAAAGACTGAAGGATTTCATTTTACTTGGATCTACAATGAATCCCAAGAAATCAAGAGACTCATTGTACTGGTCAAATCTGCTATAAAAGACTTCTTTAAAAAATCAGAGATGACATCTTGAGGACTAAAGTACGCCTGACTCAAGCCAGGGTGCTTTCAACTGTCTCAAATGCATGCAAATGCTGGATGACATACAAAGAAGACCAAAGAATTGATGCCTTTGAATTATGCGGCTGTCAAAAAATTAATGTGTAATATACCATGGACTGCCAGAATAACAAACAAATCTGTCTTGAAAGTATGGCTGGAATGTTCCTTACAAGTGAAGATGGCATGACTCACACACTTTGAACATGTTATCAGGAGTGACCAGTCCCTGGAGTATGATAAAGCAGAGAATCAGTGAAAAAGAGGAAGACTTTCAATGAGATGGCTGCAAGGATGGGCGCAGTTGTAACCACTGAGAGGACTGGCAAGGACCAGGAAGTGTTTCGTTCTATCGTACACGGGGTCTCTGTGAGTCAGAACTAATCTGACTGCATCTAATAACAGTGTATCAATGCATGGGAATACCATGCAGCCTTTAAAAGGAATCAAGTGTTGCTACACGCTACAATATGAATAAACATTGAAAACATTACAGTATGTGAAAGAAATCAACCATAAAAGACCACAGAAAGTGTTATTCTATTTCTGTGGAATGTTCAGAGTCAGCAAATCCAGAAAGCCAGAAAACAGACTAGTGGTTTGAAGGGAGAATGGGGAGTAACTGCTAATAGAAATGAGTTTCTTTTTGTGGGATATGAAAATTTGCTGGAGTTAGATAACAGTGGTGGTTGCACAATCTTGTGCATACACTGCAAACCACTACAATGTAAAAAGAGAGAGAGAGAATAAAAAGGAGGCAGGGACTCAAACAAGTCAAGAATTATTATCTTTAAGAAGCTCAAATGAGGTAGAAACCAGCAATCCAGGAAGTTCAGAAGGACAGTCTTACAGACTGAGGGGATCAAGGAAGAGTTCACTGAAGAAGCGCCATGTGTGCCTGACCTCGAGGAACAGCTAGAGACTGTGTGCAAGTTCAGTGGGATAGCAGAAGTGTAATTCAGGAGTCTAGACAGCCGTGGCAGAGCAGAGTATACAAGGCAGGATCGGGGACAAGCTGAGTACACGTACATGTCATTGAGCATTAGGAGAGTTGGAACCACAGCAGGTAAGGATGTCACTCCAGGTCGGAAATGTGGGCTCAGTGCAAGTGAGGAGAGGGAGCCTCTGCAGGAAGCGGAAATACGGGCCTGGGTTCACGTGAGATCTCATCAAGTGAGGAGAACATTTGCTCCTGTAGATCAAGAACTCCAAACCACTGAGCTACACTATGCACCCCTGCCAATTATCCTGCCGGTTGTTTGCCTGTGTCTGGGTGGTGAAGGGGAGGAGTGGGGGTAAACACTGTAAATCTACCTCAGGGCTGGATTTAGGCACATTAGGGCCCCCCGAAAGATGCGGAAAGACAGGAAGGAGGTTCAAGGAAACACTGAAGTCTGCAGTCTGGGTGAACAGAGAAGTTGGAAGGATGTGCTCATACAAAGATATGGTTTGTTCGCTTTGGGTGGGAGTGCTCAGCACAGCCCGATTCTACCCACCCCACGATACACACAAAGCTCTTACATAGTGATGTTTCTCTGAGACGCTTGTCATCTGGCCCTCATGCAAGGACACTGTCTGCATACCCCAGCCTGACCTCACCCCTCCCACATCTCCACCTGGTAAAACCTTTCCTGCCTTATTCAAATTCCAGCACTTTCACCACTACCCACCACTGTGTCTCCTGTCCCCTCAGCCTGGATAGAGGCATCGACCCCTCTGCTCACCTATGTACTTTTCTTATGGTTTAGTTATGGCTCTGAAAATGGGTATAACTACTTTGCAAAGCAGAATATGGTATTTGTGTACCGGGCTATAAGCTCCTCAGTATGAGGACTATGTCCTATTCATGTTTGTTTCATGATCATGTTGATATATGTTTATATACATATAAATTTTTGTTTCTATATATATTCATATATATATACACACACACATACACATACATACATACACACACATACATACACACATATATTTTCTCCTCACTGATTGACTAATTTGTTATCCAATATTTCACACTTACAATAATAATAAAAATCTTCTTAAATGGCATTAATGATATATGTCTGGCAGTAATGAATGCTGAAGTACATGGTAAGAATAAGGCTGGCTGTGATGGTTAAGGTTATGTGTCAACTTGGCTGGACATGATTCTCAGTGTTTTGGCAGTTAGGTCATGATACAATCTGGCAGTTATGCAATGATGTAGTCATCCTCCATTTTTTTCTAACACTGATTTTGCATAATAACCTGACCTTTGAAACCTAACCATGTCCAGTAAATGACAAGAGGATATATGTATAAATACTGACCTAATCAAATACTCATTATTTGCACACCTTCATGGATCAAGCATTTCCTCATAGAACAGCTGAAACTGTCAAAAGATTCTTCCCACACAAGCCTAAATCTGCATTCCACGGATTTCTGGTCACTGCTTTTCCCCTTATAATTATTTTTGAATTTTCCCCTCCACCTTCAACATGACAAGTCAACAAATACTAGAAGTCAGAATTCACCCCTTCCTACCCTGTCTTTTACATTTCTTCAACACATTTGATTTTGCTCTCCAAAAAACATTTGAGTCTAAAGGGGACCATAATCCTTACTCAGTATCTAGACACTGGAAAAACAAACACAAAATACAGGTATTCCCTGAGTGTGTGAAAATGAACAACAACACCAAAAAAAGAAAACCCATACCGTCAAGTCAACTCCCACTCAAAACAACCCTGCAGGAGAAAGCAGAACTGCTCCATGGAGTTTCCAAGGATTATCTGCTGGGTTCAAACTGCTGGCCTTTTGATTAGCAGCAGTTACACTTGAGCGCTACACCACCAGGGTTTCCCATTTTTTGAAAAGATCGACATAAATATCTGTCTTCACTAACTGAAAGAAATCCAAAGGGGGTTTCTTCTTTCACAAAAAAATAAAAAGGGCAAAAGAGCATTCAGTGATTTTTCTTCAGCTAGTGGTCAAAGAGCCAGAAACCCTAGTAGTGTAATGGTTAAGTAACAAGGCTGCTAACCAAAAGATCAGCAGTCTGAATCCACCAGGCGCTGCTTGGTAACTCTATGGAATAGTTCTAATCTCTCCTACAGGGTCTCCATGAATCTGAATTGACTCTGTGGCAGTGGGTTTGGGATTTGGGGTTAAAGGGACAGCCTGCACCCTAGTGGCAAGAATGGCATTGCCAGGTTCCTTCCCCAGAAACTACCTCAAGCCACTTTAGCTCTGTTGGCATTGTTTTAGGTTTTCTCTGTTATTTTGTATGATTCAGTAGGCTATTTTTTGAGTCTGGGAATGCTCGACACTTTTTTCCTATGTAAATTAGTGGTGCTTGCTTCTTCTCTTTACACCATTTTAGCTTAGGAAAAGTTTCCTAGGAATCACTACCTTCAGATAACGAGGGGAACCTGTAAAAGCAAAAGTGAGGTCAAAGTTAGTGAGTGGCTTGCACTCTGAGGTTTGGGTAAGATCCAGCTCCCTGACTTCATGTTTCATTCTCAGGGAAGAAAGATGTAAGTCACTAAAATATTCTGGAAAAGCAGTGAAATTCTTTGACTCCTGTGAAGGGCACTCAAGGAAGGACCTTTTACAGTGGGTGATGCTTTCAGCTCCCCAGAAGGTGAACATGGCTGTTCTGGAGGTCCATGCTGCTTTCCTGGACCTGTCTGTCAGCTCCTCATACTGCAGTGGCTTACATGTTGTTACACGTTGTTATGATGCTAAAAATTATATGCCACCCAGTATTTCAAATAGCAGAAGAGTCACCAATGGCAGACAGGTTTTAGCTGACCTTCCAGACTAGGAAGACAGATCTGTTAATGCATCTCAGAAAACTGTTGTTGTTGCTGAGTGCCATTAAGTCAATTCCGACTCAAAGCGACCCATGTACATCAAAGCCAAACACTGCCCAGTCCCACATCATCCTCACAGTCACTGCAATCACTCTCACTGAGGTTCTTACTCTTTTTCACTAACTCTTAACTTTTCCAAGCATTATGTCCTCCAAGAATTAGTCTCTTCTGATGACGAGTCCCAAGTAAGGGAGACAAAGTCTCATCATCCTTACTTGTAAGGACCATTTTGGTTGTACTTCCAAAAACCAACCAGTGAAAACCTTATGGGTCACAGCAGAATATTTGTCTGATACAGTGCTGAAAAACGAGCCCCAAGATTGGAAGTCACTTCAGACACACAGCGGCCATAACCATGAACTTCAGCGTAGCACAGTCATGAAGATGACAGTGTGGACCAACTTTTGCACATGGAGTCATCTTGAGTTGGAACCAAACGGGTGGCAACTAACAACAAATGGTACCTTGAAGGCATGGGGACCAACACAAGGATGGGTTTTGTTCAACAGATACAAAGAACCTAGGAGATGACCTAATCCAGTTCTTTTGATTTATGTGTAAGAAAACTGAGTCCCAAAGGGAGTCAACAGTTTCCTAAACATACCTGACAGATCTACATCTGTAGGGGTTGTTAACTGGGCTTACATCCAGCCTCCTGCAACTGATTTCAACACAAAGGAAAAATGACTCACCATTCACCTGCTCTGTGTTGTTCCATATGGTCACTAAAGTACAAACACTCAAGACTAGAGCTAAGAAATGTCTTAAATGATGTCTTCAGTTCACACAGTACAACCTATAGATAGATTTAAGTTCTAGTAGTCAGGCTGACTATGGCTTCATGTACATTAAGATGTTATTTTGATTGATAATACATATATTCTATGTTTGAATACATATTTTTGTTGTTGCTAGGTGCCACTAAGTTGACTGTGACACATGATGGCTCCAAGTATAACAGTCCTGTACCTTCATCACAATCATTGCTACGTTTGAGCCCAAGGTTGCAACCACTGTGTCAATCCACCTCACTGAGGAGCTTCCTTTTTGCTAACCTTCTATTTCACAAACACGGCATCCTTCAGGAATTGGTCTTTCCTGATAACGTGTCCAAAGTATATGAGAAGAAGTCTCACCATTCCAATTTCTAAGAAGCATTCTGGGTGCACTTCTTCCAAAACAGATTTCATTCTTCTAACCACCAAAAAAAAAAACCCCAACCACTAACCCACCACTGTCAAGTCAATTCCAACTCCTAGTGACCCTATAGGACAGAGTAGAACTGCCCCATAGTGTTTCCCAGAAGCAGCTGATAAATTCAAACTGCCAACCCTTTGTTTATTAGGCATAGTACTTAACCACTGTGCAACCAGTCAGTTCTTGGTATATTCAATAGAGAGAGAGAGTTCAACTTTCACATGTATATGAGGCAACTGAAAGTGACCATGGCTCAGGTCAAGGGCGCTGTCGTTCTCAAAGCAACCTCCTTGCTTTTTAACACTTTAAACAGGTCTTCTGCAGCAGATGTGCCAAATGCAATATGTCATTTAATTTCTTGTTTCCATGGGCATTGATTGCAGACTGAAGTAAAAATAAATCCTGACACCATCAACTATTTTCTCCATTTATCATGATGTTGCTTATTTATCCAATTGTGAGGAGTTTTGTTTCCTTTATATAGCAAATATCTTTTACAAAGATAATCAAGGAAAAAATATCTATATCTTTCCTTGGAGCAAAGAGAGAGAGAGAAAGGAAAACAAAAGCACCTGGATGACTTTTGTAGGAGTTTGTCCTTGAAAAGAAGGGCATTTTGACATGGCTGGTCGAACATCTTTAAAAAAGAATACAATATATTACTACCACCTACTGCAGGAACAAGCATGTCTTTTGCATGTTATTTAGTAAAAATTGTTGTACCTGACAAATTAATGATGTAGTCATCTCAGCCACATCAAAATACCAAGTATCAGTTGTAGAGTCAAGAACAGCGTGCTCCCCTAGGTGAGCAGTAAACCAGGAACTGAGGTGGGGGTGGAGAAAAATAAAATGGAATGGCTTCTTCTTCTGTCCTCCTTTGCCAAGGAAGCTTCTCATTGCACAGGGCACAGTGAGAGAAATCTGAGAAAAGAACAAGCAGAACAAAGCAAGGCAGAAGAAATGAAGGCTGAAGAGGAAAACTCCAGAAGGAGGAGAAGCAAGTGAGATAGGGAGGAAACAAACACATAGAATACCATACATTCGTTAAAGGAATCAACTAAAGTGACAACTGTCGACACACAAATCTCAAAAACATAATATTAGACATAGAAACAAATTGCAAGATTCATACAGCATTATATCATTTATCCAAAGATTAACAGCATATGAAACAATACTGTAAGTTGTTTGTGGATACAGGCATAAGAAACCCCAAAACCAAACCAAGTGCCTTACCAATGAGTCAATGCAGGTTCATGGCAACTCAACAGGACAGAGCAGAACTGCTGTATAGGGTTTCTTTGTGGTTAAAGCACTCTGTTGTTAACAAAAGGTCTGCAGTTCAAACCCACCAGCTACTCCTTGGAAGAAAGATATAGCAGGTTGCTTCTTTAAAGACTTACTCCTTTGGAAATTCTATAGGGAAGTTCTACTCTGGCCTATAGGGTCACTATGAGTTGGAATAGATTCAGTGGCAGTGGGCTTTATTTCTTAAATTAAATGGTGAAAAATATATATTACTATTATGCTTGGAGCATTGCATAACTGAAACAAACAGGCCAAACTTATCCTTCCAAAATTACAGCACCACTTGCCAGTATTTCTTCTTCTCTCTCTCTCATTTTGTGTGTGTGTAGGTGTGTATGTATGTATATGACATATAATGAATATTTTATACTTGGATATATAGATGTATTTATAAAGAGAGAGAAAAGGTTATATAGGTAGATAAGCAGTAGTTATGGAGACAGATGATAGAGTTTGGATGGATGGATGGGTGGATGGATGGATGGATTGATAATGTAGGATGGATAGATGAGGAATGGATAGATGGACGATGGATACATGGAGGACAGATGGGTGATGGGTGATGGATGATGGATGACGGAAGACAGGTAGGTAGTAGCAGATATAAATAAGACAGATGGGTACGTAGGTAAATACGAAGATTTATCCTCACAATGACCCATCTTATGGGTGAGATAACTGAGGCACAGAGAGCCTAATCTCACACAGCTATCATGACAAATCCCAAATCAAGTCTAGAAAAAGTCTAACACCAGCACTATGTTGACTCCCCACACCACGATCCCACTTGAAAGAAAAATGCCAGAAAAAGTTATATTGGCAAAAGTTGTGTGATAGATACATTTTAAACAATGACAAGAAAGAAAGAGAGAGAGAAAAGAAAGGAAGGAAGGAAGGAGGGGAGGGAGGGAGACAGGGAGGGAGGAGAGGGAAGGAGGGAGGGAGGGAGGGAGGGAGGGAGGGAGGGAGGGAGGGAGGGAGGAAGGAAGGGAGGGAGGAAGGAAGGGAAAGAAAGAATAGCTACTGAGGCTTATTATGTACAGCCAAAAGTATCATGGGATTCGGTTTCTTATTTGGAGGTTTAGGATCTTGGTTGGTTGGCACAGTGCAGTTAATTGGCCTAATAATATGTCTAGTACCGCTAGTCTAACTTCTACTATAACGTGTAGTGCCTGAGGTCTCAAAAGCTTGCAAGCAGCCGTCCAAGGCACAACAAAGGTCTCTTTTCACCTGGAGCAACAGAAGAAAAGGAAAAGTCTAGACTAGGAGGAAGAAATAAAATATGTGGCTATTGCTTACATGAATGATTATGAGACAGACTGGATGGTGCCTAGCTACCATTACAGAATATTTTGATCAAAGATTCCACAGAACTCCATCGTGGCTATCACTGGTAGTGGCCGGGCACCATCTGGTTCTTCCAGTCCCAAGTCAATGTAGGCACCCACTCATGTGGGTCTCTCTATCTTCTGGGTTATCTTTACCCCATGTCATTTTGGTCTTCGGTGAGCATCCGTTCCTGCTGAGTTGGGACCGTTTGCTGTGCCCTTGGATGGGAAAGGAGACTATTGGGAGGATGAGACATGTATGGAGCAGAAAGGAATAGTGTGCTGTCACCGGACAGGGAGAGTAGTGGAAGCTGCCTATAGGTGGGCATGTAAATTTACACCGGAATGTACATTTTCACTCAGTCAGATTAAATTTAAAAAATAAAAAAAAATAAATAAAAAAGATTCCACAGAAGAATTCTAATCAAAAGAGGGAAAATGCAGAAGAGAATTACAAATTTTCATGGCCTCCAGACTTCTGGAGCCATGAAGGTTGGATGAACCTTAAAGACTATTGCTCTGAAATTATCTTTAAACCTTAAACCAAAAATTTCCCCTGAATATTTCTTGAAACCAAAAGTTTAACCAGTAAAAAAATGCCTGCGTTGAGCAGTGTGCTCTTTTAAGGACTATTTATATGAGATCAAGTTGGCAACAGCAATTGAATGATTAAATAGGAACTTTATGAGGTACTGAGTTTATGTTAAGGGGTAAAGAACAAGCCAGAAAAGGAGTGTGAGAATGGTTGCACTATTTCAGAAATGCTATCAGTGTTACTAAATGTTACATATAGAAACAGTTGACCTGCTGTATGCTTTGCTGTGTATGTTCTCATCCACAACAACAAGCCAGCCAAGTGCCATCAAGTCAGATCCGACTGACCCCCAGGGTCGCCGTGAGTCGGAACAACAGCAAAATAAAACTATATATCAAAAAGAAAGAAGAAAAGAAAGCAAAGGCTACACAGTACTCAGAGGTTAAAATCCTTCCTTTAGAAATCCAGGAAAGGGAACAGGGAAGATGCAGACATAAAAAATAAGTAAGTAAGATGCATAAAATAAAGCTGTTCCTTGAGCAGACAGGGAAACAGTCCCAGATCCGCCTGCTGTTGCTCTGACTTCTGCCAGCATCTGAATGGGGTTTGGCCTTTTTCCTTAACATCTTCTAGAGGATACCACGTTTCTTCCCACACAAATAGCTGCAGGGAACAATCTGATTTGTCAATTGTGGTACATTACAAATCTTCTCTGCTGCTTTATTACACATTACTTGGCTTTTCGGCCCCATAACGAAGATGTTTTTCTGTATTTGCAAACTTGAAGTCTTGTGAACGGTGAGGAGACAGGCTGAGGAGGCCTTTTTGAAAAAGAAGCCTTTTTTCTCAGGCCAGAATGAATGACTAACTGCACTGCCCCCAAGACTCATCGAATCCCACTGTGGTCAGTGATTCCATGGGAAAAGTCACCATTCTGGTACCTTTGCAATAATTTATCGTTTAGAAAGCGAACAATGGTACAAAGTAGTAGAAAATTCATGATTAGGAAAACAGTGATCTGTGAGACCAAAATTTAAATAAAAATTCTTAAAGTTCATAGTTACTGAAACTTAATAACTGCATGTGTAGGTTTTTTGAAATTAAAACTCTAAAATGCATACTGTTTAACCATCTATTTTAATGGGTTTGGTCTTAGCACTGAAGCTGAGATGGAATGACACATATATTACATTTAAATATTTGGAAACATAACCAAAACATTCTATTAAGAAAAGTAGACACCTAGTTCCTCATTTCCTCTCACTAGGTTCTAAAACCCTTCTCTGTGGCTTTCCTGATGAACAAAATATTTGAAAAACAGATGCCATCACACTGACTCCAACTTACGATGAACCTATATATGTCAGGATAGAACTGTGCTCCACAGGGTTTTTAATGGCTGATTTTTCAGAAGTTGATTACCATGCCTTTGTTCTGAGGTTCCTCTGGGTAGACCTGAACTACTGACCTTTTGGTTAGGCACCAAGGTTAACTACCCAAGTAGAAATAGTAAGCCCTGATCACACAGAAAAGGCAGTCATGGTTCAGCAGTAGAATTCCCACTTTGCACACAAGAGACTTCAGTTCAATTCCAGGCCCTTGTACCTCATGTAGAGACACCATCTATCTATCAGTGGATGTTTGTGCATTGCTGTGATGCTACATAGGTTTCCAGAGACCTTCTGGACCAAGACAGACTAGGAAGAAAGGCCTGTGGATCACAAATTTTCAATCTGCAACCAATCATGGGAATAGGGCAGGGCTGAGGAACATTCCATTCCATCATGCTTGGGGTTGCTGTAAGTTGTGGCTGACTTGACGGCAACTAACAATACAAATTTGTTGTCTCACAGTCTGAGCTAAAGGTCTGAAATCAAGGTGATGGTAGGGCCATACCCTTCTGAAGGTTCTAAGAAAATCTGTTCCACCCCTTTCTCTTAACTTCTGGTGTTAAAGCTCAATATGAGCCATCAGAATAAGACCAGATGCTGACTGCACCCCAGACCATCAAATGCTTATATATAAGTTCAAAATTGAAACTGAAGAAAATTAGAAGAACTCTACAACAGCCAAAGTATGCCCTTCAGTATATCCCATCTGAGCTTGGAGAGCATCTCAAGGACAGATTTGATGCACTGAACACTAATGACTGAAAACCAGACAAACTGGAATGACATCAAAGACATCATACAGGAAGAAAGCAAGAGGTCATGAAAAAGACAGGAAAGAAAGAAAAGACCAAATTGGATGTCAGAAGAGACTCTGAAACTTGCTCTTACTTGCTCTTTTATGTCAAGCAGCTCAAGCAAAAGGAGGGAATGATAAAGTAAAAGAACTGAACGGAAGATTTCAAAGAGAAGCTCGAGAAGACAAAAAAAAAAAAAAAAGATTATAATGACATGTGTAAAGAGCTGGAAATAGAAAACCAAAAGGGAAGAACACATTCTGCATTTCTCAAGTTGAACGAGTTGAAGAAAAAATTCAAGCCTCGAGTTTCAGAAGTGAAGGATTCTACAATGAAAATATCAAATGACTCAGAAGCATCAAAAGAAGATGAAAAGAATACACAGTCATTATATCAGAAAAAACTGGTTGACGGTCAACCATTTCAAGAGGTAGCTTATGGTCAGGAACCAATGGTACTGAAGAAAGAAGTTGAAACTGCATTACAGGCATTGGCAAAAAACAAGACTTTAGGAATTGATGGAATATCAATTGAGATGTTTCAACAAATGGAAGCAGCGCTAGAGGTGCTCACTCACCTATGCCACGAAATTGGAGGACAGCTGCCTGGCTGGCTGACTGACGGGAAGAGATCCACACTTACGTCCATTCCCAAGAAAGGTGATCCAACTGAATGTGGAAATGACTGAACAAGATCATTAATGTCACCACAAGTAAAATTTTGCTTAAAGTCATTCAAAAGTGACTGTAACAGTATATTGACAGGGAACTGCCAGAAATTCAAGCTGGATTCAGAAGAGGATATGGAACCAGAGATACCTTTGCTGATGTCAGATGGATCTTGGCTGAAAGCAGAGAATACCAAAAAGATGTTTACCTGTGTTTCAGTAACTATACAAAAGCATTCAACTGCGTGGATTATAACAAATTGTGGTCAACATTGCAGAGAATGGGAATTCTAGGGAACACTATATGGTTTAAAGTCAGGAAAGGTGTATGTCAAGGCTGTATCCTGTCTTTGCCTGCCAAGCAAATAACCCAAGAAGCTGGATTATACAAAGAAGAATTAGGCATCAGGATTGAAGGAAGGCTTATTAACAACTTGCATTATGTAGACAACACAACCTTGTTTGGTGAAAGTGAAAAGGATTTGAAACAACTCACTGATGAAGCTCAAAGACTGCAGGCTTCAGGACTGCACCTCAACATCAAGAAAACAAAAATCCTTTCTTTTTCTTTTTTTTTATCATGACTGAGTGAAAATGTACATTCCCATATAAATTTACATGCCCACCTATATGCAGCTTCCACTGCTCTCCCTGCCCGGTGACAGCACACTATTCCTCTCTGTTCCATACATGTCTCATCCTCCCAACAGTCTCTTTTCCCCTTCTCTCCACCCACTCTCCTTCCTCCAGCCAGAGGTCAGCAGGATGTTATCCTATAGATGCACACAAAATCGTTACAAAGGACTAGTAAGCAACATCATCATAAATGGAGAAAGAATTGAGGTTGTCAAGGATTTCATTTCACCTGGATCTACAATCAACATCCATAGAAGCAGTAGTCAAGAAATCAAAAGATGAATTGCACTGGGAAAATCTCCTGTAAAAAAACACATTAAAGTGTTAAAAAGTAAATATGTTACCTTGAAGCTTTAGGTGAGCCTGACCTAAACCATGGTATTTTCAGTCACATCACATGCATGGAAAAGCTGGGCAGTGAATAAGGAAAACAGAAGAATTGATGCCTTTGAATTGTGGTGTTGGAGAAGAATACTAAACAAACAGATGTATTCTGGAAGATGTACAACCAGAGTGCTCTGTGGGAAAAAAGATGGTGATACTGCATTTCACATACTATGGAGAGGTTGTCAGGAGGGATCGGTCCCTGGAGAAGAACATTACGTTTGGTAAAGCAGTGAGTCGTTGTAAAAAAAGGAAGGCCCTCAACTAAATGGACTGAAAAAAAATGGCTGCAAGAGTGGACTTAAGCATAAAGAGAATAGTGGGTATGGTGCAAGACCAGGTGGTGTTTCATTCTGTCTTGCATACAATAGCTATGAGTCACAACTGATTAGACAGCACCTAGCAACAACTAACATGTGTGGATATGAGTTTGAGGGTGAGCACTACTCAACCCTGAATACTCTTATGGTCAGAATTATATGTATTAGAGATGATCTAATCCAACAATTTCACTTCCTAGGAAATAAATCTGAGATGCAGAGAAAGGAAGTAATTTCTCCTGACTCACATAAAAGAAACTGGTTTCTTCTTTACACATTCTTCTGTCATGCTCAGAAAGACAAGTCCTTGCCTTTAGGAATACCAGGTTGGCCGTTTGAGTCTACCCAGAGGCCACTAGGATGACAGGCCTGTGGACTACTTCTGAAAAGTCAGCTATTAAAGACTCAATGACACATATGAGGTAGCCATGCTTCGGAATCAACTAGACAGCAACTGATTTTTTAATACCCTTTTAGATGGATGGGGTATTTCTGCAAGTTTCAAAGTACAACATCTCTTTAAGCATTGGTTTCTTCTTGCTTTGACTACATTAGACAATGATATCAAACTGACTGGGACTTCATCACTCAAAACTGCCTGTGTAGTTGATAATTATCCAGCTACCAATGGTTCTGCTGTTGCTAGCTGTAGCAAGGGTAACAAACTGTCCATCAAAGTTCTGTGTTTTCCTTCCCTTATAAGGAAGTGGCTACCAAGTCAGGCCTATATATTCTCAGCCTTTTTAATCTTGGTTAGCTCATGTGACCATGAACAGATGAAATAGGAAGTGACGAGTGTCACATCTGGGCTAATGAGTAAGAGGCCAGTGTGCTTTATCCACAGGGAAGAAGGAGCCTGGGTCCCTAAACCACTGCAGGGAAGGTGGCTTGCCTGCACCCACTTTGGACTTTCTATGAGTAAGCCATAACTTGCAACGAGCCATGAAGTTTTGCATATTTAGTTGTTACAACAACTTGAGTTATTACTAATATACTGATCAAATGAGGGGAGACTTAAAAACATAAAACCATATCATGATTGTAACTTCTGCATGCTCTGCTTGTTAATTAAATAATGAGATTAGTTCCCAAAGAATGTGAAATCTGTGCCTTCAATTTAGAAATAGCACCTACCCAATTCAGATTGGCCCCAGCAAACCCCCACAACAGCTACTTTAGATGATTCTGCTAGTCACCCCAGCATGCTAGGTGCCTTCTGACTCACAACAACCCCACACGACAGAGTAGAGCTTCCGCAGAGGCTTTTCTTGGTCATTGTCTTTACAGAAGCAGACTGCCAGGTCTTTCTCCTGAACCACCAACCTTCTGATTAGCAGTCAAGTGCTTAATGGCTTGTGCCACTAGGGCTGCTTTTCATACCATAATAGCCCCAGAATAACTTCCACCTTTCCCTCCATGGAATAATGCATTTCTAGAAGGTGAAGTTACACCAAACCATTTCAACTTGCATGCAAGTTCCTTAAGCTCTCTGTTTGACCTTACTAAATAATGAAAGGCTTCCCTAAAAATGCCCTTTACAGAAAGGATACCCAGACTTTCATATCCTGACTTTTCAGTCAATTCCATCAACTTAGCCAGACAGGGGAGAGGGGGGGAAAAATTAAAACGTGATTGAATTTGTTTGGCACATAACCCAGTTAGGAAATGGCTACACAAATACAGTCTTGCTTCAAGTGCTTTGTTTGCTCAGCTGTGTGTACTTAAATTAAATACTGGATCTAATTAGGTCCAAGATCTACCACTCAACCCCTACCCTGTTCACTTAAACTTGAGGTTCTTCACTGCAGAAAAGAAGGAATGTGTTCAATACATACAATGCTCTTATTTACATCATATTTGGATGAAAGGTCAAAAGTTTGTTCCACTGCTTACAGAGATACTAACCTAGCGACTTGCAGGTTTAGCCTAACTCAAAGCAAATGTGATAAAATATCTCACAGATCTTGAAGTAAATGTGATAAAAGATAACATGAATCTCAAAGGAAGAATTTTTTTTATGTGGCAATAATTTTGAAAAGGAAATGCAAAGACCAACCATAGAAACTTTCCCCCCACCCCAGTGGAAAGGCATCTAAATATGACGTAGTCCAGGGCTTTTCAAATATTTTCTTAACACTGAAGCTATATTTTCTACAGGGAACATTCACAGAACTCAAATAAACAGACTACACAAAATGCCGACCTGCTGTCATTGAAACAGAGTTGAATGGTACAAGTAACCACTTGGCTCCTAATCAAAAGATTTAGCTCACAGTTCCTCTGAAGAAAGGCCTGGCCAGCTCTTTCCAAAAATTGAGCCACTGAAGCCCTATGGAGTGTGGCTCTACTCTGATTCACGTGGGGTCACCATGACTTGCAACTGACTCGACAGTAATTGGTTTGGTACGTGTGGGAGCCATGGACCACTTCCACTGGAATCATTAGGAGTGCTTAGTAAAATGTGGCTTCCTAGGTGGAACAGGAATCAGCATTTTCACCAGACATTCCACATGGCTCTGGTTAAATGAAAGAGCTTGGCTATGCATGGCAGCTAGACTTGTGTTCAAAACTTAACTCTGCAACCTTCTAAGTGCAGCATGACTGACCAAACTCCTTAACCTCCCCAGGTCTTAGTCTATGCTGTGATGTTTAGAGAAAGTTGCCCTTCTTGTTGCTGTTGTTGTTGTTGTTGTTAGGTGCCGTCAAGTCAGTTCCAACTCAGAGCAACACTACGAGCAATAGAACGAAACACCGCCCAGCCTTGAGCCATGTCCACAATCGTTTTTATGCTAAAGCGCATCATTGCAGCCACTGTGTCAATCCATCTCATCAAGGGTCTTCCTTTTTTTCGCTGACCCTACACTCTACCAATCATGATGTCCTCCCTCAGGGGCTGATCTTCCCTGACAACATGTCCAAAGTATGTAAGATGCAGTCTTGCCAAGTTTGCTTCCAAGGAGCACTCTGATTGTACTTCTTCCAGAACAGATCCGTTTGTTCTTTCGGCGGTCCATGGGACATTCGACATTCTTCTCCAGCACCACAATTCAAAGGCATCAATTCTTGTTCTGTCATCTTTGTTCATTGTCCAGCTTTTGCATGCATATGATGTGATAGAAAATACCATGGCTTGGGTCAGGCACACTTTAGTCTTCAATGTGACATCCTTACTTTTGAATACTTTAAAGAGGACCTTTGCGACCAATTTTCCCAAATATTTTCTTGATGCTAGTTGCCATCAAGTCAGTTCTAACCCATGGAGACCCTGTGTTGAACAGAACAAAACGTTGCCTGGCCCTGTGGCATCCTCGTGATCATTTGTACGTCTGCATCCATTGTTGTGGATACTATACAGTGCCTTCCAACCGAGGATGCTCATCTTCCAGCACTGTATCAGACAGTATTCTGTTGAGAGCAACATGTTTCCATTGGTTGATTCTTGGAAGCAAGCCTTTCTTCCCAATGTGCCTTAGTTTGGAATCTCCCCTGAAACCTGTCCATCATGGATGACCCTGCTGGTATTTGAAATACTGGTGGCATAGCTTCCAGCATCACAGCAGCCACAATATGGCAAGTGACCACAGTACGAAGTCTGACAATCAAGTCTGCAAACTTCATTGTTCTAAGTGCTACAGACCTCACTGTTGAGTATCACCACAGTCACTTTTGATGTATTCCTCTTGGGAAGCTGTGCACTGATGCCAGTACCTAGGCCACACTTCACAACAATTTTGGAACTCCTTCTGGAATGGCCATTGCACATGGTGGCACAGTGGCAAGTTCACAAACTTAATCGTATAGCTGTCTGTGAGGGAGTTTTTAGCCAGTAAACAAATAACTGCATTGGAACACCCTCCCGACTCACCTGATCTGGACCCCAATGACTTTTTTCTCTACCCAAAGATAAAGGAAATATTGAAAGGAAGACATTTTGATGACATTCATGACATCAAGGATAATACAGTAACAGCTCTGCTGGCCGTTCCAGGAAAAAAGTTACAAAATTGCTTTGAAGGGTGGACTAGGCGCTGGAGTCAGTGCATAACTTCCCAAGGGGAGTACTTTGAAGGTGACCAGAGCGATATTCAGCAAAGTGGTGTGTAGCACTTTTTCTAGGATAAGTTCACAAACTTAACTGACAGTCCTTGTGTGACAAATTGATGGGCATTGTTCTCAGACCAGCAAACTTCTAGTAAATGCTGAACTAGAGGAAAAAGTTTCCACACCTGTGAAGGCGTTTGGGGATCCTCTGGCCCTTCACCAATACGCTGAGTCGGTGATTGCAGGTGCCTGGAACAAATGCCTGCTGTGGCAGAGCAGAGTCTCAGGGCAAATGCGTCTGCTTCCCCTGTCAATCCCAGGCCCACATCCTCCCAGCAGTCCCAGGGAGACAATTCCAGGCCTGATGGTCCTGATTCAGCTTCATCTCCCTTGAAGCGAGACTGGCAAAATGAACCTCTTCTCTGCCTTTCCATTTCATCTCATTTTTCCTCTCATCCCTAACACACGTTTATAAATGACAAAGTGGTAGATTAGTGAAAAGCAGTCATTATCATTATTGCTATAAATCCTGAAGGAGTTCTAAGAGGCAGCTAACATCTCAGCTGGATGAAAAAGATTCATGCTGGAAAGAAAAGATTCATGCTCAAAACAGAACTTAAGGTGGAAGCCGGTGTATGAGCTCCAGCTGAAAGAGGTGAGACAGAAAAGCAACACCATAGGCAGTCCAAAGATGCTATGAGTTGGGAAGCCTCCAATAATCAGCAGGGCGTGGGTCTATAGAGAGAAAAAGGAAGCAGCTGGACAAAGGGATCAGCATGGACACAGGCTTGCCACTCATGCCAAAGCCAGTGAGGAGGCCTTACATGAAAGGGGCAGCCAGCACGTATCTGGAGAGGAAGAGCATTAGGTGGATGAGCTGGCTCAGATCACGGGGACCAGAGAGCCGTGCTGAAAGATGGAGGAGTCACTGGGCAGACCAAGTGCCTGGAACCCTCAAGAGTCTCTGTTTCCTCATCTATAAAAAAAAAAAGTAATGGCACTGATGAGGTGCCAGGTTTCTGGGGCTAGCATAATAAAATGCCAAAAAAGTGGGTGTTTGAAAGAAAGACATGCATGTCTCCCAGTTCTGAAAGCTAGAAGTCCAAATCAGGGTATCAGTCAAGTTGATTCCTTCAGGTGGGCTCTCAAAGAGGAATTTTTGCACACTTCTCTCCTAGCTTCTGACGGCTACCAGTCACATTCGGCATTCCTTTGCCAAGAGTCAGAGCTGACTAGATAGCCCTAGGCTGGGCTTGCCGGTTGTAGATGTATCTTCAAACTGCACCTTCTCTGTGACTCTCCATGTCTGTTCTTCTCTTTTATAACACACTACTCAGAAGGCATTAGGACTAGGACCCACCTTACTCTGCTAAGACAACTGATAATATATCCAAAGAAAACCCTATTTCCCCCAAACAAGGTCACATTTGCTCAGTTAGGGAGTAGAACGTCAACATATCCTTTTGAAGGGACAATATTACATCAATAATATGGCAGCATTGCTTTAGGAATCTCCGGAGAATATGTGCGAGGCCCCTGACAAACATACCTACCAGTATTTCAACCTATGGGTAGTGGAGGAGGCACTGGAAACTGAATTCAAATAACATCTCATTCTTGAACACAAAGATCCAGTAACCAAAGCTGGAGTTTGTCAACTGGAAGTTTGTTTTGTTTTTCTTAATCCATTAATTTCACCTCTTTAAACACCTGGACTGTTTCCAAACAACTTTGGGGCTCTTCTTTCATTTCCAGTGGCCACAGTGTGAACCCAGAATTCTAATGGAATATGTTACTCCAAGAGCTCCGTGTCAGCTTGAGGAGTACTGTGCAGAAAAAGCACCTGATGGAAAATACCCCCCCCAGCCATATCACAAAGGACCAGTCTACCTTCCACCTTCAAGAGGCCAGCCAGTATATCCCACATGCCAGTGCCTCTCAAAAATTTGGTGTATCTTGGAGGCTGAGAGGAGCAACCGTTGGAAAGACAGATTCTGGGGCTGTACCCAGAAAGTCTGTTTTTCTTCCATCAAAAATCTGCAATTGTTGAAATCACCCAGGTGTTCAAATACCAAGGTGTTCATACTCTAAGAAACACTACCCTGTACTGAGTGCCTAGCACGCTACCCAACATGTAGAGCTGAGCTAAAAGTGCATGATTCACGTGATCAAAGTTACCGGGAACAAATAACATTCCAGAGGGTTTTTCTAAAAAGAACAAAAGACTTTCTTTTATGTCATAGGTTCTCACCCTGGGATCCATGGATCACTGGGACAATTATAAATGGACGTCAGGGGACCCTACCTAACACTGTAAGTCGTTTTTCGTATGGATATGTAGATCTTTCAAGGAAGACATGTTGTTTGCCCCACATATATGACCCATGGAAGTGAAAAACTACTACCCTAGAAGCAAAAGTATGGAACTGCAAACCAGGTAGATCTCCACCTGTGAAACCTTCCAGGTGAACTTTTTCCTCATACTGTATATCCAGCAAAAGCAGAGATTCAAGGAGTTAAATCACTAATGTGATTCTCTTCTTATCATGGAGCAAAAACCAAAGTCAAAGAAGCCAAGAGATCATCTCAGCCAAGATTATCTTTTAACAGATGAAGAAACAGATATCGAGAAGGTTGCTTGCTAAAGGTCACCCCAGCTAGTAATTCGTAGAGCCTACAGGGCTCCATTCTCAGACCGCATCACCCTGCCAGCCCCACAGCAACACTCTGCAGCCCCAACCCTGTCCCCACCATGTCATCCATCTGCATCCAGTAAGATCTTCCATGTCTAAACAAGTTTCACTGTACTAAAGACATAATGTAGATAGCATCCACATGTCCCAGATGCATGAGACAACTCCAATTTACCTGTGATTATTAACAGCACTTCTTTCATTATCAGCAATATCCTGGCTGAGACAATGTACAATAGGCTCACCCCAAATTTAAGGATCTGATTACAATTCCTTCATTTCCCCCCCATGGTAAAAAAACAAAAACAAAAAAACCTAATCTGTTCCTGAATTCAGCTCTTCACTGAACTTTGCATTGCCACAAAATCATCTTAAATGGTTGAGTTAAATGTCATTCTTAATTTGATAAATTTCATCTGGAAACCTAAATTGGAAGACCTCTCTTGAAAAATTAGGTCTAGAAATCCCAAGAGTACATTTCCCCCCGACAGCAACTGTCTGCACACAATCATTCAACACAGCCCCCCTCACAGATCACTTTGTACACATATGTACATCTACGTCTGCTGTATGGGCCTTTGAGTCCCGCTGGCACAGTGGTTAAGTGATCGGTGGTTTGAACCCACCCAGGAGCTCTGTGGGAGAAAAATACAGTGATCTGTTCACGTGAAGATTAAAGTAACTCTATTCTGTCACATGTGGTCACTGTGAGTTGAAATGGACTCCATGGTGCTTAACAATAACAAGAACATTATATACATTTAGATAAATCAGTGATTCTCCACTCTGGAGAATTTTCTCTCTAGGAAACATTTGGCTGTATCTGGAGACATATACGATTGTCATGAGGGAGTACTACTGACATCTAGTAGGTAGAGGGCAGGGATGCTGCTGAACAGCCTACACTGCACAAACCAAACCACACCAAACCCACTGCTGTCAAGTTGCCTGTGAGTCATCATGACCCACTCAAACAGAGAAGAACTGCCCCCGTCGGGTTTCCAAGGCAGTAAATCTTTACAGAAGCAGACTGTCACAGCTCTCTCCCATGGTGTGGCTGGTGGGTTCAAACCACTGACCTTTTGGCTAGCAGCAGAGCCCTTAGGAGGGCCCCAAATGTCAACAGTGCAACGTTGAGAAGCCCTGATATGAAAGAATACCACAAAACAACTTTCCATGGCCTGAGCTCTCAGATTTTGCATTGATTCACTTTCTTGATCCTCTCCAGATAAAATCCCCATTTTTCAGGCTAGGAAATAAAAGTTTGCATAAAGAGAAGTTAATTAACTGGTCATCATCTGACCCTGACATTCAGGCTCAGAGATCTTGTTTCAGCATCAAGCTGCTTTGACATCCCAGCAAGTGGTCTGAACCCAGAACTAAGGTCTCCTTTCCATTCTCTCATTTGATCTCAGGGAGTAACTCCTAAATCTCCTGCTACTGAGTCTAAGCTTCTTTGTCATGGTGATTCCAGTACATTCTGTCTGGCAAAAGGGACTGGGAATTAATGGGATCAAGAGCCTCTCCTGTCAAATGACTAGACCCTTCAAGGGGCCTGTCATGAACTAGAAACAGGAGAACTGATTCCTAGACTTTTAGCCTGACGTGTTCCTCCCTTATTCAAATTCTTCTTATAAAATATTGAAGAGATTGCACAACCACCTGTAAGTGATCACCAATTTTATTTCACCCCAGCTTTCCCTCAGCAGCTAGGGCAATGTGTCCCCAGTGTCACACAGGGGTCACATTTATATGTAAATAACAGCTGCAGATGCAGGATTCTCAGAGGTAATTAACACAATCTGCCTCTCAGAATGAGAGCAGACTCTAATTTCACATACAAGCCTTCAAGTCCTGACTTGTCATCTCTGTGACAGCTATCTCTGAGTGCCTCCTCTTTCTTCTCTGTAAAACAGGAATAGTAATAATGTAAGTTCGTGGCATTATAGGGTGGATTAAGTGAGTTAATACAAGTAAGTTGCTTGCAGCAGTGCCTGGCACATACTAAATGCCCATTAAGTGTCAAGCATGATTAATGGTAGATAATTGTTTTCTATCAGGGTGACTATGAGCAACCATTCTAAGATCTGTAAAATGGGTATAACACATAACACCCACCCTACTTGTATCAATAAATTATTGTCAGACTTAAGTGGGAAAATGTATTCAAAATCAGTTTGTAAATTATAAGCACTAGGCAAATGCAAGAAACCATGGTGGTGTAGTAGCTAAGTGCTACAGCTGCTAACTCAAAGGTCAGCAGTTCAAATCCATCAGGTGCTCTTTGGAAACTATATGTGGCAGTTCTACTCTGTCCTATAGGGTCACTATGAGTCAAAATGGCAGTGGGTCTGGGTTTTTAAATGCAGATAATATGGTTCAAAATACATTTGAACACCTTTTCCAAAATGCATGTGACAGGGTTATATTCTTTCACCTTACTGATCCAACCTGTATGCTGAACTAACAATGTGAGACGTCAAACTGCACGAAGAACAACACATCAGAGCTGGAAGAAGACTCACTAACAACCCACAACACGCAGATGACACAACTTAGCTTGCCAAAAACAAAGATAACTTGAAGCACTTACTAATCTAAGTCTTTAGTAAAGATTACACCTAAACATGAATAAAACAGAAACCTTCACAACTGGACTGATAAACAACATCATGATTAATGAAAAGAAATTAAGATTGTCAATGACTGCATCCCACTTGAAACAACAATCAATGTCTATGGCAGCCGCAATGAGAAATCAAACAATATATTGTATTAGGCAAATCTGCTGCAAAAGACCTCTATAAGGTTTTGAAAATCAATTATGTCACTTTGATGGCTAAGGTTCACCTGACCCAAGCTATGCTCTTTGCAGTCACCTCATACACATGTGACAGCTGGACAATGAAAAAAGCAAGACATACAAGAAGAGGAATTGACATATCCAGAACATGGTGAAGAATACTGGGTACATCCTGGACTTCCCAAAGAATGATGAACACATCGGACTTAGAAAAAATGGCAACTGAGTGCTCTTTAGAAGCAAGGATGCTGAGACTTCAGCTTATTTACTTGGAACCCATCATCAGGAAACACTCATCACTAGGAGAGAACATTATGTTTAGTAAATTGAAGAGTCAGCCAACAAACTGTCACATACAATATTAACAGAAAATTCCATACCAATGCTCTGTTCCTCCAAAACTCCCAGATGCACCTACTTGCTCCTGCACACCAACCCTTCTATCACCTGACTTGGCACGGCTTCTTCCTACTTTTAAAATGATTTTGTCTCAGCATGCTTCCTTCCTCTACCCCCATGCACCACTCACAGCCATATCTGGGGTAACTTAATCAATTTCAAGAAGTGTAAGTCACCAGCAGAGGTTACTGGGAGCCCTAGACTTTTTCTCCCACAAAGACTCTGGGCTCCTTATGCATATATCCCTGCCCTGCAAACATCATTATCAATCACTATCCTATCAACAGTTTCATTTGTTTGTCAATGAAGTTTTGACTTTCAGTGATCTTCCCTCAATCTTCAAGGTAGTTGCCTTCCTAGAGAATTTAGTATATATTAAAGCCATTCCAGAAGAAGAAAAACCATTTTATGTTTAAGTGTTAAATGAAGATAAATTCTAGGCTCGACTCATTAAAAACAGGTCTTCTCCTATCTGAACGTCCTAAGGGGTATTTGGAAGTTATGGAAGCTGAGAGAGAAATCATTTGTGCAGGACTGTAGGCAACGGGCCTACCAGATCCCACCCACTAAATGCTAATACATGACCACAGTTACTGTTTTACCCAGAACACCCCATGTTGGGCCTAACTGGTCCCATTGAGAATGTTTGATTTAAAGGAACCCCAGGATGAGATGAATCATAACTTGAATATTTCTATTGTCAGTGAGGATCATCATCCCTTATTTTGTTTACTTACTAAGTTTTTATTTTTACTAGATTTTGTAGAATGGAAGGCAAACTTACTGTGTTCGGTACTTGGCTACGACCACAGGGCATACTGGGAATTGCCCAAGTACAGAAGAACATCCCAAACAAAAGTTGTTTTGGTTTTTATGCTGTTCTAAATTAGCCACACCGATGATTCTGGTAGTTTAGTAAATAGTGTAGAGTCGATAGCCCCATCAAATTTTACCCTTGTTCCTTGTCTGAGGGGAACCTAAATTTACCATGGAACAAGTGTTCTATAAATGTTTCCAAGCTGAATAGTAATCTAGAATTTGAGTTGGCACTGTATTGTCATGGATTGCATTGTGTTCTCCCAAAAAAGTAGGTATTGATTTGACTTGCTAGGAGTCCCAATATAGTACAATTGCTCCCCATGTGTTGTGAATCCTGCCTTGGTGATACTGATGACGGATAATGGGCAGCTGTTGTGCTGGTGAAGCAGGACTTCAGTTATGAGCTGCAGAATATAAGGAAGAGAAGAAAGCATAGAGAGTTGGGAACCTCACACCGCCAAGAAGCAGCACCAAAGCAGAGCACATCCTTTGGACCTGAGGTTCCTGTGCCAAGATGCTCTCGCTGAATTTGGACTGAACATTCTGGACTGGGACAATTTCTCCTATTGAATGGCCCTATAACTCATAAATGGATTTGTGGCTTACTGGACTGTGTCAATAAAGTGTCTCTTCATGAAACCATCCACTTGTGGTATTTTCTGTTAGAGCAGTACCAGGTAACTAAAACAGGTATATGCAATTTAAAAATTATAGGCAATAATGTGAAGAAAAGGCATTATTGATTTATTAATGGTATTATTGTGCTCAGGAGTCCCTGGATGATGCAAATAGTCACAGCCATTGGCTACCACACAAAAGGATGGAGATTTGAGGTACCTTGAAAGAAATGCCTAGCAATCTACTTTCAAAGAAAGCAATGAATCATTGAAACCCTAAGGAGCACAGTACTATTCTGACATATGTGAAGTCAGCATGAGTTGAAATCATCTCAATGCAGACTGGTTTTCACTGGTTTTATTACGGTGTTTAGAATCCCAGAGTCAATAGAGGGTGGAGCCATCCATCTGGCTCAGGACTGTCTGATACCAGGGCCCTGCCCTTGCCTGCCACTCAGCACCACAGAGCTGGCATGTTGAGGAGATGGTCAAGAGCAAGGCAGATGCACTCTCTGGGCTGTGGAATATTCCTCTGGCAAGCCATGGGAGGTTTCCTGGCAGGTCGTGCACATAGAAAGTTCCCCCAAAGCATTTTATGTTCTGTCACCTCTGAAAGTTTATTTATGGATAAAAGCCAAATTTCACTCACAGTATCAGTGTCTAAGTCTAGAGAAGAAAAGTTCTAAAATACATGATTCAAATAAATTTATACGCAAATACATTATTGCTTTAATGGTTAGATTTCAAGTGGCCTGAAAATTGACACGATAATTGCATCTTTTCCAACACAGCCAGGAGTTTGCTCCATCGAGCGTTTTAAGAATAAACAAGGCAATTAAGTTTTTGCGTAGCCAGAGGCAAGACTGTCATCACATGGCTAAGTACTGTCTGCAGACCTGGTCTGCTGCCATCTCAGCAACCAAAACTTTCTTTTACAAAGACCAGAAAGAACAGAGTTTAGAAAGAAAAACCATTGCCACTGAGTTGATTCCAACTCATAGTGACCCTATAGGACAGAGCAGAATTACCCCAGAAGGTTTCAAAGGAGCACCTGGCAAATTTGAAATGATGACCTTTTGGTTAGTAGCCAAGTTCTTAACCACTGTACCACCAGGGATCCAAAAGAAAGTTGAAGTCTTAACTATTTTACCTCTTCTTAACTAATTTTCTTTTGATTACAGCTACTGAGTCCTTTATGAGACAAGCTATTATGACCATGTCCATATGTTTAAAAAAAATTGACACCCTTCAAAATATTTGATAGTTTCTGTAGTTTCTATGGCCAGTAGATTATGATAATATGTAGGTTTTTTAGTTAATGGTTGGGTGATAAAGCACTTTAAACCATCTATAAACACTGGAAAAGGCAAAATAACCTCAAAAGTAAATGTAAAAAAGTAAAAGAAAGGACTAGAGCTTCATCTGAGTGTCATCTTCCATGGGGACAGAAACTAGGGGTTTTAACTAAAGCATTCAAAGCCATGCATTTGGGATAATCCTTATAGAAATAATCATTTTCATTTTGAGTTACTAAATGACTCTTGAGAACTTGATTCTGCCAAGAAGAGATGTTGTTTATAATACATTGGAGGGGTGTTACAGTACTTCATATTCTGTAATTGCACCCTGAAATCCCAGGAGTCTCTGCTGCAGACAGTCCCTGTGGGATTAAGAAAGTTCTAGCCGTGCAAGATTAAAGAGCAAGCCCGTTTCCAATAATGTGCATCCACTGGTCTCAGACATCCTCTGTCTCCCTTGTGACTCTCCACCCATAGGATCACGTTGTACTCATGTTGTGTGGTCTGGGTTATAAATGCTATAAGAGTTCACAGAAGACAGCCATCATACACTCTTGATTCCAGCTTATCCCTTTTTCCTTCCTATTACCATATTCTCTGATGCATGCAGTCCCTAAGCACATAATTGATTAGATCATATATGCATGGTTGATTCATCTAGGTCAATGTCATGAGCAAAATACCCAAAAGGTGTACCATTATAATCCAATCGTTGTAGTCACAATGTATGCAAAGTGTTATTCCAATTTTAGAACCACCAAATGGAGTTTGAATCATGCAACTAATCTCCCTCTCAGGCCATTTCTATTATGCACTATCTCATTGACCATTTGGTAATTGACTTAAGGGAACTACTGCACATCATTTTATAGCCTGTTCTGAGACCACCAAGGGAATTTGACAAAAAAATGTAATGGTTCATTTCTGGACTCACCAATCACAGGATTCCAAAATATTAGAAAGCATTCTTCTCTTCAGAATATGTTTGCTCAGTTGCTATGTTCCCTGCTCGGCACTACCTGTCAGAAATAAAAAAGTGACTAAGGCATAACCCACAGGAAACTCATCATTGAACCAGAGGGATTGATGGATGAGTGTAAAAGTACCTGTACAATGCTGACTGTCTAGTAGACACCAGTCACATGGGGCTATGGAGCACTTGCGTGCAGCTAGTCTGAACAGAGACAAAGTATAAGTGTAAAATACACACCAGATTTGAATAATTAGTATTAAAAGCACATAACTTATTGATAAGTTTTATGTTGATTTTACATGGAAATGATAATATTTTGATATTATTTTCATGTCAGGTTAAATAATATATTATGAAAACTAATTTCACCTGTTTTTTTTTTATCATTTTTAATGTAACTACTAGCAATTTCAAAATTACATGTGTGGCTTGTGTTATATTTATGGAGTCCTTGGGTAACAACGCAAATGGTTAATATGCTCAGCTGTTAACCAAAAACCTGAAAGTTCAGGTCTACCCAGTTGCATGTCAGGGAAAAAAACCTGGTGTTCCACTCCCAAGGAAACATCCACTGAAAACCCAGGGGTTTTCAGTTCTACACCAACACACCAGCAGTTCTACACCAACACACATAGAGCTGACATAAGTCAGAGTTGACTCAACAGCAAACGGTGATGGTGGTGATGGTGGTGGTGGTGGTGGTGGTGGTGGTGGCAGTGGCCACAGCTCTATTTCTGTCGGACTGCGCTGATGTATGTGCCATGGGCATGGTATGGATAGAAAGCCAAATATGCACAGAGGAAAAGGCAATTAACTCTGCTCTGGGCTGAGATTATGCCATTTAATGTTGGTTTTTAGGAGATTTCTCTAGAGGAAGTGTAAGGGGTAGATCAAAATGGGAGAAACAAGAGCAAAGCCACAAAGGCCTTAAAGTACCTGGCAGGTTTGTGCAGCAGTAGGTTCCCCCAGCATGTGGGAGAAATTGAGGCAGGTAGCAGGGAATGAGGCAGGAAAGTGCACGTGGGTTGTTGTTAGAAGCCGTTGAGTCGGTTCTGACTTACAGTGACCCTATGAGCAACAGAATGAAACAGTGCCCCGTCTTGTGCCATGTCGACAATCATTTTTATGCCTAAGCCCATTGTTGTAGCCACAGGGTCAATCCATCTCATTGAAAGACTTGCTCTTTTTTGCTGACCCTCCACTCTACCAAGTATGCTGTTCTTCCCCAGGGACAGATGCCTCCTGACAACGTGTCCAACATGTGTAAGATGCAGCCTTGTGTCTTTGCTTCCGAGAATAGGGTACTGTTTTTCATGGTAAGAAACTGAACTTGATCCTACAGACTAAAGAACACAGTGAAAGGTTTTTAACAGTTGATTGACATGAATAGGTCTTGATTATTAGCTGACAAGAGAAGAAACCCAGTGAAGGGAAACCATCAGGAAGTCATGCCAGGAGATAACAAGAGCTTGAATTAGATCAGTGGTGGTAGGTATAGACAGAGGTGAAAGACCTGGTAGATAAATTGTCAAACTAACTGGTTACTGCGCTTGCCGTAAAGTCAAAGGGATAGATTTGTTTCCCAAGCTAATGCTTCTTTTTCTATCTGCAAAATGCATTTATTTCCATTGTCAACCAATGAGCTCTACGAAATTGTTGAGAATGACATTGATTTTCAGACAGGTTCTCTTGAATTTGTACAGTTTTTAGGTTCTTCAGGGCTTCTGTCAATCCTCCTTGTGTCCACTAATGACTGTACCACCTAGTACTAGTAAAACCATCCCGCATGCAGCAATTCCTCTCCTGAGAGAGGTCCCTCACTTTTTCCTCATGCCATGTCAGAGTTGAAAAAGAGTTGTCCACATGCCCAGGCCTTGAACTTGAATTGATCTCCTCTGTTCTATCTTCCGTTTTCACAAAAGGCCCCTGAAGTCTGTTCTGTGAGGTCTCTCTTGTTTACATAATTGCTACTTTGGTCTTCTGTCATGTTTTCCTTTTCCCTTGGGGAGAAAAAAGGCTACTCTTCCTAGGACTCATGAGAAAAATGAAGAGTACCATTCAATTAGCAGTCATCAGAGGCAAACATTGAAGTGTTCCAGGAAGCAGCAAGAGATGAAGCCGGCAGAAAAGTTAGTGGAGGCTGAGAAAAGAAGAAAGAGGGAGATACTACAGCAATAGCTTAGCCAAGTACAGGGAGCTGGAAAAAGAACGGGAATATCTACTTATGTTGAAAGAGAAATGAATGAGATAAAATCTGCAAAAGTCACAAGACAGCAACTGGCTATAGCTACAAAACTCTAACACTTCATTATTTTAATAGACCACTGGGAAACCCTGGTGGCATAGTGGGTTAAGTGTTATGTCTGCTAACCAAAAGCCTGGCAGTTCAAATCTGCCAGGTGCTCCTTGGAAACTCTATGGGGTAGTTCTACTCTGACCTCTAGGGTCACTGTAAGTTGGATGACTCAATGACAGTGCAGTGGGGTAGAGTATGTCTTCATTTTCAGGAGTATAAAGCAAAATTGGTACTGTCTTCTGAAATTCCATAGCAGTCTTCTGAATGGAACTTCTTAGGGAATCATGTATAGCAAAAGGTGTAACTGAGTCATAGAGAGGAACATCTGATTTCCAAACATCTCACTCTGTGATTCAGCTAGCAAAACCATGTGATCTGCGCATAGTGAATGCAAGGGATTCCATTCTGTAAAGAAAACATTAAAAAATACTCTGTAATCAGCTACTGACTGATGGAAACATGCTATAAAACTGGTGGGGGTGGGAAGCTGGAAACTGCCCAATCCAGTCAAGATTTACTTACTGCAAGCAAGAGAAACTGATTCTAGGTGAGTTAAGCAGGCTTCCAGACTCAGACAGATTAGGAAGAAAGGTCTAACAATCTACTTAATATCAACCAGAGAAAACCTTGTAGATCACAACTGAATATTGTCTAATGGACTCAAACATATCAACAATGATAATGCCAATGAGCAATCAGGAAGCTTCTTGTTCTGTTATACACAAGGCCACCAAGAGTCTGAGCCAATTCATTTGCAACCAACAACAGCAACACAATAAGCAAAAAAAAACAGACAGAGAGAGAGGGTTATTCATAGATTAGACAGTTGATAGGAAATCAGTTGAAGGGAACAACAGCACATAGTCGAAAGTAGGTCAGCACAATTGGACTACACTGTAAACTAAAAGGTTTTCCAAATACAACCCAACGTTTTGAAGGGCAGAGTAACAGGAACAGGAGTCTGGAGATCATGGTTGTAGGGGACATTGAAGTCAATTGATATATCTAGTTTTTGTCTTTTATTTTTCCTATGCAACTGTTCTGCATCCCATATTGGTGAGTGGCACCTGGGGTCTTAAAAGCTGACTAGGCTGTGATCTAAGGAACATCAGTTGGTCCCAACCCACCTGAAGCAGATGAAAACCAAGAACATCAAAGGTAAGAGGAAAATATGAGCCCAGGTGACAGAAGAGTACACGTGATTGGGAGACTACATAAACACGAGACCAGAAGAACTAGATGGTGCCCGGCCACCACCAAAGACAGCCTTGTCAGGGAACACTATGTAGAGATCCTGATGTGGCATAAGAAAAAGGGGTGTGTAGATCAGGAACTTTTTATTAAAAGCCCAGACTTGATGGTCTGACAGCTGGGTGTGCCCTGAAAAAAAGGTCCCTGGACTTGCTGCTTGCCCAGAGCTGAAACCAGTACTAAAGCCAACACTTCAGACCAGGATTGGACTGGACTAAGGGACACAGAGTGATGCAGACAGTGCATGTACTTTATGGTTTAATACAGTAAGGCTGTCCAGTGGGTCTCTTTTCAGAGGGGAGAGGAGAGTTTGCAAAGGAAGGGAGAGGTACCATTTGAGTAGATACTGGAAGCAAGGAGTGGAGGGGATGAGTGTGCTGTTACAGAGTGAGGAGAGCAGACAGAGTTGTACAGAGGTGTGCACTCAGGGTTTACTCCGTAAATTTGGCTTGGATTGTAAACTTTCATTTAATCACAGTTAAAGAAATGTGAAAAGAAAAATATTGAAAGGCTATGTATGATGTAACTTACAGAACTGAAGGAAAAACAGAGAGGTCAAAATTCAGAAAAGCTAGGAATCAAGGATGCTGTGGAGATCCAGGTGACGGGAAGCAAGGGACATCATCTTTCAGGCACTGCTAATCAGGGTTTATTATTTCAACCATGATCTTCCGGGTTACTCCACTTCAGATGCATATTCTGGAGAGATCTAACCAATGAAACTTGGATTATCTGCCCCCTTTTTGTCCAAGGGAGATAGGATGCCTTGACTGGCAACCACTCCAAGTCTGAATCTATCAGCAAAGAAAGTACACTTGAGTTCTCCAAAGGAGGAGAAGGGGTGCTAGGCAGGCAAAAAGCACCATATGCCCTCTCTGGGACTGTGCCTTTCCTTTGTTCCTGCTATCACAATCTTTACTCTCCCCTCTGAATCCCACCCACCCTTTATGGCCTGCCTTCATCCCGCCTCCTCCAAGTAGTCTCCTCTAGATACTGCAGCCTTTATTTACCACTTCTTCTGAGTGCTTACAACTCACGTATTCACATCAATTCATTCAACAAAAGAACGTGCCACATACTTCCCTACATACCAGATACCCTATTATTATTATCTGCTGTCAAGTTGGCCCCTGACTCATAGCAAGGCCAAGAACAACAGAACAAAAGGCTGCTGAGTCCTGCTGTGTCTCACCATTAGCTGTGGATTGGACCTCTGTGGTTCATAGGGCTTGTATTGGCTGATATTCAAACGTAGATAGCCAGGTCTTTCCTCCTAGTTCATCTTAGTCTGAAAGCTCCACTGAAACCTCTTTGACATCGCAGCAATATGTAACCCTCCACTGGTAGACAGGTGGCAGCTGCCCATGATGTGGATTGGCTGGGGCTCAACCATGAGTCTCCCAGATGGAAGGCAAGAATACTACCACTGAACCACTACTGCTCCCCCATAAATACGTATTTTCAAATATCAACTTCTTTAGTTCTCCTTTCCTTTTCCAGTCCCAAGATCTTATTTCTAATTCTTCCAAATGGCAAGATTTCATAAATGTTTTAAAATTTACAAAAATCTTTTATCTGCCTTATTTCATTCTACTTTTACATCCAATTATAATCTTTTTGAGAAAGAGATTAGAAAACGAGAGTAAAGCTGAAATCTGCCCCTAGGCCACCAAGAGAGTGAGAGATGGAGCCAGGATTCCAAACCCAAGTCCTTCAGCTCCAAACCTAACATTCTTCAGCCTCCAGCCTTGAGAATCCAGAAATCTCAACAGTCAGATACAAAGGAACAACGGGCAGACATTTTTGAGTGTCTATGGCTCTGGGTATGACATGTAGGCCCAGTGTCTCATTTATTTGTACGCTAAATCTAGCAACAACGACAACAACCCATTGCTGTTGTCCATTCTAACTCATAGCAACCCTATAGGGAAGGGCGGAACTGCCCCATAGAGTTTCCAAGGAGCAGCTGCCAACATTTTGGTTAACAGGAGAGCTCTTAACCAATGCACCACCAAGGTTCCAACCTCAGGTCTAAGTCTCATGAATTCAAGTTCCCTCAAATTATTCAGCAAAATAAGTACAGCCTGAAGATTTAATATTTTAATTAGTCTCTGGCCTGGTATGAATTCCCTGAAGCCATGTGATGAGAAAAATCCAGTCACTGGGGAACAAACATCACTGGGGAAAAAAAATCTCACCTTGGTGAAGTAGGAAAATAGCTTGTCACATTACTAGACAAGGTACTATTGTATTAAAAAAAGAAAACAAACAAACAAAAAATCTCAGATGTAACAGCACCCAAAGCATTGATCATTTAAATAATTCCTGGATTCTGTCTGTGTGTGTGTGTTTATTTATGCATCACGAGTTCTAGTCCTACTCCAAATCATGTTAAGTATCTCTTTGGGTCAAAAAGTATGTATCACGTTTTATATACATACTCGTATGTAATTTTCAGAGTTCCTTTCACCTTAATGATGCTACTAGCTGCCACAGAGTCAGCCCCAGTTTGTGGCAACTCCATGCACAATGGAATGAAACTCCGCCCCATCCTGCACCAATCCCATGATTGGTCTTGGACCAGATTGTTGTGATCAATAGGGTTCATTGGTTAATTTTCAGAAGTAGATTCCTAGGCCTTTCTGCCTAATCTGAGCCTGGAAGCTTTGATGAAGTTTGTTCAAGCACAAGAACATGCAGGCCACCACGGACAGACCTGTGGTGGGTGTGAATGAGGTACACTGGCCAGGAATCCATCCTGGATCTCACGCACGCAACGTGAGAATTCTACCACTGAGACCAACCACTGGCCCTGATTTAACCTAAATAAAGACTCCAGATTCTTAAGTAAGAAAATAAATGTAAAAGTCCTTAGCACTATTCAAGGGATATATATAATCAACAAATACTTGCCAACTCCGAATTCACTAAAATACATATGTATATATATTTAGCTTTTTGCAACAAGTACCAAGACAAACTTCTTTCCTGACCCTACCATAACTCTAAATATCCCAGAATGCACAATTCTTGCAAAGCCCTATTCCCTTGCCCTTGAATTTCTGACACATCAAAATACCATTAAGGAGAGTTTCAAAGTTAAAATAGATCACTTTTCACCACAAGCCCTGAAGAAACCTCAAAACAATCATTAGAAAGATTGAGAAAAAGTCATCTTGAGGGCTGTCCAAAATATTTTATCACCATTTAAGCTCTTTTCTGGGCTGCTTTCTGTCTAGATATTGCAAAGGAAATATCAGTGGGGTCGTACATAGACGTATGTAAGGTCACAGGGTCCTTCCCTTTGAAAGAAGGAAGACAGCCCAGCCTGACACATTCTCATTTGCGTATCTCCCCCTAAGCTGTCTCTCTGAAGAAATGCCATGATTTCAAAATGAAGTTTGGTTCTTTCCCATATCCAAAATGCCTTTATTTGCACCCTGGAAATGCTGACATCAATTACCTTACAAATCTTGGGGGGTGGGGGTAATCTCAGTTAATTGCAGTTGACAAGACTGTCGCATCCCTAATAAAGGTAGGCACAGAGCTTGTCAGCACAGTGCCTGTTGCCATGGTTACCTATAAGGTATGACAACAAATGCAGCTCCAGAAATTAAAGTGTCACAGCACAGAGAATGACTACATGTCACTGAGCTAAATGAGCCCACATGGCACCCCAGCTGAATATTATGAATATGATATTCCTTCAGGTGAAGCTAATTACCAAGGGAAATGGCCTCCGTGAGATGACGGGCTGGGGGATGTTTTCTCCCTGAGGTTCCAACAGACTAGTAAAATAATTCCTTGACAATTCTTAAAATCAATTTTCAACCTCTGCTTTTTGACAAGTTCAAGCAATTCAGTGTCACAATAATTGACCAATTCAATCATGCTAGACTACATGATACCAGCCATGGCCACCCACCAAAGAGGGAAAAGCATAGTAACTAAGTCAATTGTTCTATCTATATAACAGCAACCAACCAACACAATTTTAACCCTTAAATGGCTGATTTTATACCAAAACAGCTTTGGCGGAAATAATTCTAAGTGGCTATTTTTCAATCTTAAATGAACTGGTTGATCAATTTGTTTAAACTATACTTGCAGAGATGTCAACAATTTAAAGATTCTTAACAGAGTGTACTGAGCCCCATGTCCTCTTCTGTTAAAACAGAAAACCAAGAATCAGAAATAATCTGTTTAAGGTTGGCCACACTTGATTGAGAGAGCTCACACAGAACCATCCTCAGCTCCTTGGAGGCTTACAAAGGAGTGAAACAGACTCAGAAAAACAGTCAAACCTGTTTAGAGAAATAATGTTTAGTTTACTATTTAGCAAAGAAAGGAACCATCATGCACTAAATCGTGTCCCCAAACATACAAGTGCAGCAACTCGGCTGGGCCATGATTCCCAGTGCTGTCTAACTGCCCTCCACTCTGTTGCGAATCCTATTCTCTGCCTGTGATCAGTAGGTCGAACGGATTATGTTAAAGAGGATTAGGTGGGACTGTAACACCCTTACTAAGGGAGTTTCCCTGGTATGTGCACTGCACCATCTTTTATCCTACAAGACATGAAAGGGAAGCAAGCAGAGAGTTGGGGACTTCACACTATCAAGAAAGCAGTGCCAAGAGCAGACTGCATCCTTTGGACCTGAGGTTCCTACAAGAAGGTGCTCTCAGACCAAAGAAAGATTGATGTAACACAAGGACCTTCCTCCAGAGCTGAGACAGGATGGGTTCCCCTGGAGTTAGCACCCTGAAATTGGACTTGTAGCCTACTGGACTGTGTGAGAATAAACTCTTCTTTGTTAAAGCAATCCACTTGTGGTATTTCTGTTAGAGCAGTACCAGATGACTAAGACAGGAGTCAAAGTCTTAATAATAACAGAAATAACACTTTCCCTATATAAGAGTAGATAATGCCATTTACACATATATATTATATGCACGTGTGTGCACATGTGTATGTCTTGTGCATATATACATGTACATATTTATATATGGTTTACACACATATTTATCAACACAATCTCATCTGATACAGGAAGAAAGTGCCTTACACCTATGCATACACACACACACATATGCAACATATTTTCTGTGGTGATACGTACTTATAAGAAGGCAGTCATGACTCACTACCAGAGACTTAACTGGAATTGAAATAGTCATCATCTTCCCACCAGCCTACTGGACTTATACCTCCTTCCTGCCTTGGTAACTCCTGGGTGAGGAAATCCACCTTTAACATTCATCTTAAGCTTTTTCTAGAATTTGAAAAATAGAGAAAAGCCCAAAAGGACTCAGGTAGAAGGGGGTAGAATTTCCCGAGAAAGAAGAGCAGGAACTGTGAGCAGTGGGACTTGAACAGGAGCTAGGACTGAGAGGGCAAGCAGCAAGAACTAGGGCTTATCCAACCTCTTCTCAAAGAACTTCCCCAAGCTTGGGAAGTATCAGATTAGAAAAAGTCAAGCTCTGTATTTTCCTAACATGGCCTCCTTTGGGAGATTTACCCAATACCTAGGTCAAAGTCCTAGTGGTACAGTAGTTGAGCGCTTAGTTGCTAATCAGCAGTTCAAATCCACCAGCTGCTTCTTTGAAACCCTACGGGACTCATCTACTCTGTCCTATACTGTTGCTATGAGTTGGAATCGACTCAATGGCAACATGTAGGCCAAAGAACTACTTAAACCTCCATCATTCTTTGGATAGATTCCATCCAGAAAAGATGGTGTGGTGCACCACTCTGTATGGCTCTGGATAAAATGATCCCAGCTCCTCATAGGGCTGACTGGGCAGAACTGTCCACAGAGTGGGAAGGTACCACTTCCCAAGCATGAGATAGAATAAAACCCGTTCTCCTGAACCCCTGATAAGCCCAGACTATACACATATAAGAAGGCATAAACAAAAAGAAAACTTTGTGCTAAAATTCGGCCAAAAGAAAACTATTACAGGTCTAAAATTGAGCATCACATCATTTTCATTTCCTCTATCGACTGTGTCTCACTTGCCTAATATATAAAATTAACTGAGAGCGGAAAGCTATTGGTAGAACTCAGATAGTAAAATCTTAAGTTACCAGACGCAAAGAAGATTTTCTTTTGCTTGACACAACCCACAATTTTCTCCTCGAATATCTTTTCTACCATTATTTCACAGGCTTCCTTTCAAGATCTTTCTTTATTTTTAGCTTTTCAGAGTTTACCTTTTTTCTCATTTCTCAATCTTTTTTCCTCTAGTTCCTCTTTGCAACTATAGGCTTTCTTGATTCCTCATCAACAACAAGGTCATTGTTATATTTGAACAGCTAGTGAGAACAAAGGAGGCTTTATAATTTCAGGCATCAATCTAAATGATAGTTTTATTTGATCATAAGAGAGTGTGTGTGTGTGTGTGTGTGTGTGTGTGTCTGTGCATGTTAAAATTCTCTACTTCCAAATAAATCACCTTAGATCACAAATTCCATCATAAATCTCAACATCTAGAACCTAGTCAGACATGTAGCATAGGCTCAATAAGTATTTGATGAATAAATAAGTAAATGAATGTTGACTAACTGGCCCTGTTAGAAATTAAAACTCTGAGATTTAAAAACTGTAAAGGAATCTCTGAAGATCTGAGAGGACTTTTAATTTTAGATATTTCCATTAGCCTTTAATTAGAAAGATAATTGTCTTTATGATCCCGATTGTTCTCCGATGAAAGAAAGTAACAGGAGGCCACAGTTCATTCAGATGGAGTAAGCACACCCGTTTCTCCCAGTGAATGCAAATAAAAACTCTGGAAAGAATGGTAGAGCATATATCTTTGGATTCTAGAAAGTAAATTGTATCCAAAGGACTGTGGAAAGAGAAGAGATCTCAAACCATCAAAAAAATGGTCATCAGTTCTTCTGTTTTATTCTGCAGGTTCTTCCAGTCTAGACTCAAAGGCAGTTTGAAACCTAAAAGTGTACTTCTAGCATGTACTGTGAAAGAATGCCACTATTTCTGGTCCAAGGAGCAGCAGAGGGGAACCCTACAGGTCAGGAAGAGTGAAGGAAGATCCTGTTTTTATTTTTGTTTTTGTTTTTATCTATTTTTTCCCACCCCAATCTCCACTACAATCAGGCGGCAGAACGGTGGTGGTGCCATCTTTGTAGGTACCTGAAGCCTTGTGGAAAGGGGCCTGTAGTCCCTAACCAGATGAACATGCCACCAAGAGTGGGAGAGAGGAGCCTCACTGCTTCTTTTCTTTCTGTTCTCTAACCATGTACCATGGAGGTAGATGTAGCTGAAGAAAATAAAGCCTTGACTTTTCTAATCCCAAACAGTCCTTAGGGTCTTTTCCTAGGGAGAAAGGAAGTGGAGTCCTTAGGAGCAAGTGACCACAGAGGGGAGGTGCTTAAGTGACACCATAAATTGGTGGATGAACTCTGGGACTCACCACCAAGCTGCCCATACGTGAATCTCACTCCGAGTCATACACCAAAGGCTTGGAGAACCGAACCACAGGGAGGGGCACTTCCAGACCCAAGACTTGCTAGTGAGCAGGGAGTACACAGGACACAGGACAGACCCAAATAGCACTACGAAGACTGGGAAAAGTGCACTGTCTTAGAACCACAGCCTATAGAAGGCAGATAGGAACCTACAGCACAAAATCAAGGCAGGTTCATGGACCGAAAAAACAAGAAAAGGAAAGGAAAACTCAGCATTCTCCATAAGATGTAACTAAGATGCAGAGTGTCATAAATTCAGAACGTCCCAAGATACAATCCAAAATCACTCAGTATATGAAGAGCCAGGAAAATGTCAACATATTACTAGGAAAAGAAAATAAACAGACACCAACCTCAGAATGAGACAGATGTTGGAATAACCATACAAAGACTTTAAAGTAGCAAGGACACACATCTTTGAAGCAAACAAGATGATGGAAAGCCTCAGCAGAGACAAATAAAAGGATTTTTTTTTCAAAAAAAAAAAAGAACAAAATATGAATTTTAGAACTGAAAAATACAGTAATTGAAATAAAATATTCATTAAATAGGTTAGTAGTAGGATAGAGAAAAAAGATTAGATGAGCTTACAGATAAAGATAAATCATTAGAAATTATCCATTCTGAACAACAGAGAGAAAAAATACGCAAAGAAAACTTTAGCAGCCTATGAGATAATACTAGAAGATTTACCTTTCATATTATCAGAGCCCCAGAAAGAAAAGAGAAAGAGCATGGCTCAGAAAAAAAGTACTTGAAGAAACAGTACCTGAAAACAGCCCAAATTTAGTGAAAGACACAAAATTACAGATTCAAGCTCATCAGACTTCAAAAAGGATGACTTAAAGAAAGTGACATGTAAATATAACACAATCAAACTGCCAGAAAACAAATACAAATAAACAAACAAAAATCTTATACGGAGCCAGAGAGGGGAAAACGACACATTAAATAGAGAAAATGGAAATTCAAATGGCTATGGTTTCTTACCATAGAGGTTAGAAGGTGATGTAACATTACTTTTCAGGTGCTGAAAGGAAAAAGCTGTCAACACAGAATTCTGTATCTACCAAAATGTCTTTCAGGAATGATGGCAATATATAAAGGCATTCAAAGATGAAGGAGAGCCAAGGAAATCTGTAACAAGGAGATGTGGTCCAAAAGAATTAGTAAAGGAAGTCCTCCAGATGGAAAGAAATGGTACCAGAGGTAAAGCTGGAACTTCAGAAAGAAGGAAAAGTGACAGAATTGATAAACAGTCCAGGAGAGCTATTTTTCTCCTCTTAGACTCTTAAGCATGACAATTGAAAGGAAAATTTGTAACATGGTCTCATGGAGTTTTAAATGTATGTAGACATGATATCTATAACCAGTAGCATAAAGAAGGAATGGGCAAAGAGATCTATAGAGTGCTGGGATTCTAATTCCACAGGAAATTACAAAATACTAATTCTAAATAGATTGCAAAAAGTTAGGTATTCATGTGTATCCCTAAAGTAACCATTTTAAAAAGACATTAAAGTAGAATACTTAAAAAAAAGAAAAGAAATCCAGAAAGAAGCAGAAAAAAAGAATAAAGAGGAACTAAAAAGGGAAAACGCATAGTAGAATGTTACACCTACACCCAGACATGAGTAATTTCATTAAATGAAAATGGTCTAAACACACCAATTAAGACAGACCAAAATTTATTTTGTGAAAATTAGACCTCAGTAAAGCTGCTTTTGAACCTTTTTCTTTAACCTGTAGCTAAATGTCTTAAGGGGACAGTTTCCTGCTTTCCTCTCCCTTCTAATCACCCTAGTTATATCAAAATAACGTTGTTAAAAAGAAAAAAAAAGAGTAATGCTTCACCTTCTGAATTAGGCAGAATTTTTTTTAACTTCAGTTCTTGACTGTGTCTGGGGACACAGGTAAAGGAGGAAATATCTCCCCTTTGCTCCTGGCTCCATACCTGCTTTTCTCTATTAGGAGGGATTCTTCTACGGTACAGAAAAGCTTTCTCCATATGGTGATGAAGGACCTTCGAATACCACACTTCCCCTTCTGAGACCCAAAATGTAAGATTCCATCACAGAAATCCAGCTTCAAATGTAAGACACCTTAAAGAAAGACTGGTCCAGCTTGAGCTGAAAGAACTCACCAGTACCATGCACCGTGGTCGGGAGAAAGGGAACCTGTGATTAACCAGACCTGCGCTGCTTGGCTGAAAAGAAACACAGTGGAGGAGGGACAGGATATAATGAATGATGGTCCCACCAGAATCACATGCTTACAATACAGGAAGTGCAGTACCTTAACGGAAATGCGGTACCTTACGGGAAGTGCAGTGCTAGAAATCCTAAACCTACACCTACGTGCCCTGTATCTTCCAAGAGGAAGGGTCCCACACCAACTGAAATATAAAATTATAAAGAAAAGACAGCAAACCCAGATTCCTCAGAAAACTCTCCCCCAAAATCCTAGCTGGAAAGAAAATATTTTGCCAAGAGTTAAGTGGTGTTTTGCTTTAACCCAAAATAACAAGAATAACGCAAATGGAATACTATACTTTCCCAACTAGTACACTTTGGGGAGGGGGGCAGGAGAAAAATGCAATACTTATTCATAACATAGTCATGTTTCGTAGGTGGGTCCCAGTATTCTGTAAGTCTAATTCTGGGGTTTCTATGATTTTAATACTGCTCCGTTTCTTGGGATGCTAGAAAGTTTCTAGCCCCATTTCCCTAGTGGCTCCATGTCAGAGGAAATAACTCAGAAGGAAATCAAAGCCCTGATTTCATCAGCTGACACCGCAGAGGGAGCACAGGAAACTGGCAACCAGCCTCTTTTCTCACAGAGGAAAATTACCAGAACTCTCTGCAGAGTGACTAAGAGTGGCCAGAAGCACAGACTGGTTTTCTCTCTTCTGAAACTAAGCAGTCTAAGCTTTATAAACAAGACAGCAGAGAGAAGCCAGGATTCATTCCAATCCGAGGCAGAGTAGGCCACCTCTGCCCAGGTGGTCAGACGGCACGGAATATCAATGGGCAACAGTACCATAGCCGCTGCCTGGCACTGCCACGGGACTAAAAGTCATCCGTAGGGGGGTATCCTGGATTCAGTTACGTCCCCCCAAAAATGTGTGTGGCAATTTGGCTGGTCCATAATTCCCATTATTGTGTGGTTGTCGTCCATTCTGGGATTTTAATATTTGTATACGTTATAAATCCTAATCTCTGCCTGTAGTTAATGGTGCAGAAACTGAATTGTGTTAAAGTGGATTAGGGTGAGGCTGTCACACCCTTGCTAGGGTAACATCCCCGATCCGATGTAAGGGCAGCTTCCCGGAGTGTGGCCAGCACTGCCCTGTTATCCTGACGAGATAAAAGAAGGAAGCCAAGCAGAGAGTGTGGGCACTCATGACACCCAGAAAGACACACCTTGGAACAGAGTATGTTCTTTGGACACAGAGTGCCTATTCCTGAGAAGCTCCTCAGTGAGGGAACGATTGACAAGAAGAAACCTCCTCCAGAGCTGACACAGAGAAAGCCTTTCCCTTGCCCTGATGCCCTGAATTCGGACTTTCAGCATACTGTACTGTGAGGAACTAAATTTCTGTTTGTTAAAGCCATCCACTTGTGGTATTTTTATTAGAGCAGCCCTAGATGATTCAGACAGGTAGTACTGACTTTCATAACATAGTTGTGGAGGAAAAAAACCTTAGGAACTCAACTGGCATATCCATCTGTCTAGTAGAGATGAGTCAGTGTTGAGATCTGAGTCCCTGACTGTGCCTTCCAGTCACCTGCTCTAGGATTGCAGAGTTTCCAGGATTCAACAGACTCCTAGTACAGAGAAGGGAGAAAAACAAAAGTCAGCTGAAATACTGTCTTATAAGAATAATAGAAATTTCAGTTTATTTCCTTACATGAAATCATTTCTGAGTCTTATGAGGATAAAGACTTTCATCACCGATTTCATGTTATAGCCCAGTTCTTGGTACAAAACTGGCTCATAAAATCAAACAAATCCTTTCCCATTGAGTTGATTCCAACCCAGTGAGTTGATTCCAACTCATAGTGACCCTATAGGACAGAGTAGAACTGCCCCATAGAGTTTCTAAGATGCAGCTAGTGAATTGGAACTGCTGATCTTTTGGTTAGCAGCTGAGCTCTTAATCACTGCACCAACAGGTTCTAGAGGTGCTCAAACTAGTTCAAGAGGTGCTCAAAATATATTTCTTGAATTCTTGCAGAATTAATGTGAATCATGAAAAAAAGCTGATGTGTGTGTGCATACCTGGGTGTGCATGTGTATTGTGTGTATGTGTGTGTGTTGTTTCCACTGAAATACATCTTTTGAAGTATTAAAACCTATGTGGAAAATATAATTTTGGTGTCTCCATGTAGCTGGCTAAATGATGAAAGTAGAATTTGGTGTGGTCAGAAATGTCGTACTGATGGGAGATGTTTTATCTAGCCATCCCAGGGATAGGTGTACGTTTGAATATTTTAAATGTCATTCTAATCTTTCCTTTGTGGGTAGGAACCTGAGTCACCCATAAGAAAGACCAAACGAGGAGAACGGCACAAAGATTAACACTCTAAGGGAGCAGAATCTTAAGGAACCAAAGGAAGGAAGAAAGCAGGCAACTCTCAGCTGGCAGCTGGCATCAACTGCTATCAGTCCTTAAAAAGCAACTAAAAATATACTACCAACATCATTGTCAGTTGTTTCCTTGTGAACTCTTCAGGTTGCTTGGTATGCAGTTCTATTACCTCCTCTAAGAAACACTTCTTCCCACCAGGTCCCCTTCCTGATGTTAATGTTCCCACTCCACATAACATACCTACTCTAGGCAATGTCTTTAGTCAGTTTTTGCCCCAATTCTATAGTCAGTTAAAGGGTAAGCCCTTCCCCTCACCTTTGTCCCTTTGGGGCTATGGCACTGAAAAAAGAGCAAACCACTCACCTACTGCTGTTGAGTCGTGTCCAACTCATACACACCCTAGAGGTCAGAGTAGGACTATCTCATAGACCTTCCAAGGAGCACCTGGCAGATTTTAACTGCCAACCTTTTGGTTAGCAGATGTAGTACTTTACCCCCTATGCCATCAGGGTTCCAAAAATAGTGCTAAGGGCCGAGATACTCAAGAACAGAGACAAGGTAATCACTGTAAGCTCTCAGCCCTTTCCCAGTAGACTCCACTGTGAGTGAGGAGTCCTGTACTGTCAAAGCTAAACATAGCAGCACAACTTACTGTGAAGAAAACAGTCAAAAGATATGTGCATCCATGCAAAAAAAGTTGTGCAGATCAAGAACTCTATTAAAAGACCAGACTTGATGGTCCAACCACCTGGAGGGTCCCTTGAGAACATGGTCCCTGGACTTGCTGCTAGCCCAGAGGTGAAACTAGACCTGATGCCAACACTTCAGACCAAGAATGGACTGGACTATGGGACACAGAGTGATGCAGGTGGTGTGTGTACTTTATGGTTTAAGGTACAGATGAAGTTGTCCCACTGTTTTCTTTTTAGAGGGGAGAGGAGAGAGGAGAGAGGACAGGACAAGTGTTGGGTGAGTGGCTAATGGAAGAGTGACAAAGAGTGTGCTGTCACAGGGTGAGGAGAGCCGAGTTGAAGAGAGGCAGGTACTTGGGGTTTTATGTGGAAAATTCACTTGGATTGTAAACTTTCAGTTAACCACAATAAATTTTTTTTTTAAAAAACATATGTACAGCTAGGCTTTGAGTACTCTTGTCCCCACCACGACATTCTCTTCCCAAGGATGTTCCAAGAATAACTTGTGCAGAGGTGATGACACACGAAGGATATGAAAACACCACATTAAAGAGTCTTTACACAAGTCTCTTTCCCCTTGTTTAGGCAGGTCCACAAAGCTTTGTCCATTTACCTTCACGGATGGTCATAGCCTTAGTCATCTAGTGCTATTTTAAGAGAAATACCACAGGTGGATGGCTTTAACAAGCAAGTTTATGTTGTCACAGTCTTGTAGACTAACAGTTCAAATTCAAGACATCAGCTCCAGGGGAAAGCTTTCTCTGCTGGCTCTGGAGGGAGGTCTTTGTTGTTAGTCTTCCCCTGAACTGGGAGCTGCTGAGGCACAGGGACCCGGGAGTTTTTCCAAAGGACCTGGCTCTGCTCCTCACACTGTTGTTTTAGTGGTACAAGGTCCCCAACTCTTTGCTTGCCTCCCTTTCTGTATATCCCAAGAGATTGCCTCAAGGCACAATGCAGTCTTATACCTTGGTCCTGCCCCACCAACAGAACTGCTGCCCATCCTCTCTCATTAACATCATGAGGCAGGGTTTAGAGTATACAGGCATATCACACAATACAACGAGTCAGGGCCTAGCCAAATTGCTGCACACATTTTTAGGGGGACACAATTCAATCTAAGACAGTCACTCCTTCCCACCACTACAAAGCTAGCATCTTACCACATCACTACCAAGCACTGCCAAAACATTGGATATCTCATTCTCAAGTATCTTCAGTAGAATACAGTTGAAATCCAGCTCACAGATTGGTGGCAATGGAAGGTTGAATGGATCCCAAAGGCCCCATTTCCTGAGTGCTGGGAGGGAGAAGGAACAGGAAAACAAACAGAATGGAGAGACAGCTGGAGTGTGGCTATCCAAGCTCCTCCTGAACTTTGTACAGCAAGACCTCACATGGTCTCCTTCCTCCTTCTGTAGCAGAAACAGATGGACTCAGCCCATCACAGTGCCAGACTGGGAACCCCAGCACACTCTAAAAATCCACAGGGATTTTTCTCTTTCCTCTTAAACCTGATATGCTGAGATCAAGATGGAAAGCCTTGTTTCACCTCCTCTTCTCCATCAATTATCATTCTCTACACTTTAATCTCCTCTAATCTTTCCCCTGCCCCCTCTGTTTTTTCAGAGGTCTGTTCTTATCCTTCTACCCAATTCTCACCAAAGAAAATGGGAAAAGAATTCTCAGGAGGGAAAGAAAGGATAACTTTCTCATCACAAAAATAAACTTTTGGTGTTTATCCTTAGAGAGTATCTTAAATAACGTACGTGTTTTCACACATTCAGTAACTATTAAATATCAATTCTGTACCCAGCTCTATACAGAAGATAGAAAGGTGAACACAGTACAAATGCTGCTAATCCTAGGACTCCTGATGCCGTAATTATTCATTTACATCTTAATACTTTCATACAGATAGGAACAAGGTATTATGCTATTACAGTGGAAGACCCTCTTAATCATCTCTAGAGACATCAAGGAAGGCTTCTTCTTGGAAGGGGTAACTTCTGAGTTGGCTCTTAATGGATGAATTGGAATTTCCAGGCAGACAAAGAAAGAGCTCATAAAGCTAAAGGAAAATCATCTGATAAGATGAAAACAACTCGGTATGTTGAAGAAACTATGTTCAGCACCAATATTAAAGATGAGATCACACAAATAGGTGAAAGACAGGGTCTGGAGGACCCTATGCCCTGTACTTATAAATTGGGACATTATCCCATGAAAATTTAGGAAACTGAAGGATTTCAAAGTTGGAAACATCATGATCAAATTTGCACGTTACAAAGACTGCTCTGGCTACAGTGCAGGGAAAATGCAACAAGGTTAGGGCCAGGAGCAGGGAGATTAGTGAGCAGGCTACTGACCCATCTAAGCAAGAGATGATGAGGGCCTGAACTAAGACAATGGCACAGATGTTGCAGAACAGGATTTCATATTATTTTGGAACTGCTTAGTTCCAAAATGGTGTGTCTTCCTGCTAAACATTGTAATATGAGGCAATTAAAGCAATCCTGCATACTAAGGTAAGGATTGTGTAACTTCTCAGGATTATTAGTTGCTTTTGAGTTGACGCAAACTCATGACAACCTTATTATATACAACAGAATGAAATGTTGCCCAGTTCTGCACCATCTTCAAGATCATTAACATGTTTCAGTCCATTCAAGTCACCTACTTTAAACATGTCATCAGGAAAAACCAAGTGCTAGAAAGGAACATCAAATTTTGTAGAAAACCAAGAAACCAATTGCATTCAAGTTGATCCAACTCATGGTGACTCTATAGGACAGAGTGGAACTGCTCCATCGAGTTTCCAAGGAGCAACTGGTGGATTTGAGCTGCCAACCTTCTGGTTAGTAGCTGTAGTAGTTATCCACTATACCACCAGGGTTTCTATGTTTGGTAAAAGGTCACCAGAATAAGGAAAAGCATCAGTGAGACTGTGTGTTTTCTTAGCCTATCTTTTATTAATAAACCTCTTGTCTGGAGCCTGAGCTCAGCTCTCCCACACAACTTGATTCTCATTGTTGATGTTGATAATGATGGAGACGATGATGACAATCCATTTAGAAGACAAGATCAAACTTCAAACTACCCACATTTAAAACTGAACACCAAATATTCCTTTAGAAGGTTTGAGGTTGCATGTTTAGATATAGATGTCAGTAGGGTTGAGACCTTTCTTGGCTTTAACTGGGACACCTACAGGCACTGCTGAACCTTCAAATCAATGAACAGAAGAGCCACAGAGTTTATAATGCTTGAGCTTAAATATAGAACAAGAGACCTCCTTGTATGCATTCTTACTGACGTTTACTTTTTCTCTACTACTCCAGCATGGCCTTCAGCCTCTTTTAAAGTCACTGTCCCTTCTTAATTAACTGTCACCAGATTGGTCACACACTGTTGGCTGTTGCACATGCCATTCCAACTAACTAGGAGTCTTTTCCTCTATCTACTCTGCCTCCATGGCTTTGGCTCCTCTCTCAATTTCCAGTTTCAAGGTCATAACTGCCTCTTTGTTTGTAACCTCTGATCTCAGAATGGACTTTGCTGTGTAGCAGTCTAGCCACCAACACTCCATTGTGTTCATAACTGTATAGCAGTACTTAGATATGTAGTATGATGTGATGTGTTTATAATGTTACCTAAGGAAATAGACTCTGCCCCACCACCTTGCTCAGCAGTGGCACAGTGTTTGTCAAAAGGAAAAAAGAAAAACACAAATGAATGAGAAAACTATAATCACAGGAAGACAACAATACAAGAGACAGTGAAGAACAGATAATGATGTTACTATAACCCAATGATGACCAAAAATTAGGAACCAGGACAAAGTATTTCTCTGGAGAAAGTGCCCATATTTTATAAGATTGCCAAAGGGGCTTGATGACAAAAGAGTTTTCAAAACACTTATTATGTGACCTTTGAGCTGGTGGCATAGTTGGTTAAGTGCTACATCTGCTAACTGGAAGGTCGTCAGTTCAAATCTGCCAGGCGCTCCTTAGAAACTCTATGGAGTAGTTCTACTCTGACCTCTAGGGTCGCTATGAGTCGGACCTGACTTGACGGCAGTGGGTTGAGTTTGGTTTGGTTTTGGTTTTGGAGTTGGAAATTGACAGACGAGCCAGAGTTGCCCAGGCTGAGTAGGTAGAGGAAAAGACAAATGAGAAAGAATTAATTTAAAGCATCCAAAAGCAGGTAGAATAGCTTCATATATTTCTGTTCTATCTTGTTATTAGACAATGTTTACATAAATGATTCATTTACTGTGTCCACAAAGTACAGAAGCTAATAAACACAAATATGGCAATTAGAGAGTAGTTTTTAACTCAAGAGGGCCTAACAATAGAATGAGCCAATGAGTTCCACCTCAAATTAGACAAAGCTGTGTAAAATATCTCCAATTCAGTAAGATGAAACTTGGGTATCTTTAAGTACTGAATGGTTCTAAGAACATGAAAGTTTACAAGGTTCAAAAGTGTACACAGTTTCATTTCTTAGGATCCCATTCACATTCAAAGATCTAGACATAAAAGAAGTACATATATACCATAAAAAAATGCTAGTGGCATAGTAGTTAAGTGCTACAGTTTCTAAATTACAAGGTCAGCAGTTCAAATCCACCACATACTCCTTGGAAACTATGGTGCAGTTCTACTCTGCTCTATAGGCTTATTATTCTAACTATGAGTCAAAATGGACTCAACAGCAGTGGCTTTTGTTCAGGTTTTTATCATGAGAGATCATCAGCTTAGCAGGAGCCACAAGCTTCTTCCAGCAGTCAGAAACTTTAGGCAAAGTGTATAAATTGCATTCAACAAAGTGGGATTAAGTGATCAGTCCTTCCTAAAGTCAAAGGATTGTTGACATTAAAACATAAACGAAGTTACTTCATCCCATCAAGGTCAGAAGCAAGAATCCAGACAGCCTCCTGGCTTACATCTCTGTTGATAATAACATAAATTGCAACAAAAAGAGCCTCAAGTGCCTGAGATCCTTCTGTTTGTACTAGGAAACATGTAGTCTGCAGCTTCAAGGACTGTAGTGTTCATCCACAGGTTCTTCTATAGTTATTTTCTCCAACACCTGAAAGACAACTGCAATGTTATTCTTCCTTTATACCATGACTGCAGAATACCAGTCCAACAGCAACTTCACAACAACACATGTGATCCAGCAGCACAAAGGTCCACACGGAGGAGGTATGAAGAAAGAGCTGTCTTGTACCCAGACAAACTGTGCCCTCAGACATTCTCCTGGCCATCTGCATGCATACAGCCTCCTATCCAAGTCACCATGCACGGTGAACCAAAACATATCCACATGACAACAAAACATAGCAGCATGACAAGATGACCTTGACTTGTCTTCAAATCACAGATGCCGTTTAAAAACCCCAAAAGTCTACAAAGGAAATCTGTCATTTTCATTCACTGGTGGAAGCTTTGGCCTAAGATAGATAAGTAATGTTTTGTGCCATCTATGCAGTCCTGGTTGAAGAAAATGGAGTATCAAAACATTGCATGGGGAAACACGGGACAAGAATCATTAGAACTGCAGGTATGTCCTGGAAAACCATTGGGCCGATGATACTAATTATGAGATTAGAAAGTCTTGACTTTGCTCTGGTTGTACTTTGCTGCCACCGCTAGGAAGACCCTCAATGAGACAGGCTGACACAGTGGCTACAACAATGGGATCCAGCATAACAATAACTGTGAGGATTGTACAGGGCTGGGCAGTGTTTCATTCTGCTGTACGTTTCTTTAAGAAAGTGTTCTACTCCACTAAAAGACTGCAATTGATGGTCCGAAGGCCTGGGGGTTCCCCTGGAAGCATGGCCCCTAGACTGATGCTGCCCCTGATCATAAACCATTACCGAGGTCAACTCTTTGGACAGGAATGGATTGGACCTGGGGAAACACAATTACTATATCGTGGGGTGCACTTTATGGGTCTATGCATTAATAGGATGTCATCCTACTGCCCTCTTACTACAGAGGAGTGGAGAGGGTGGAGAAGAGGGTACAGGAGATTGTTAAGAGGACATGCCATGCATAGAATGGAAAGGAGGAGTGTGCTGCCACCAGGCAAGGAGAGCAGAAGGAGCTACAGATAGGTGGGCATGCAAATTTAAGTTGGATTGTACACTTTCACTCAATCACAATAAAATAGATTAGACAGAGAGACAGATAGATAGACAGACAGACAGATAGATAGATAGATAGACAGACAGATAGATAAAAGTGTTCTTCATCTTACTTTGGTGAGCAGTGTCTAGGGTCTTAAAAGTTAGCAAGTGGCCATACAAATTGGTCCCAACTCACCTACAGCAGGGGAACACAAAAGACATCAAAAAAACAAGGCAAATACGAGCTCAAAAGACAGAAAGGGTCACGTAATCCAGAGGCTACATCAGCACGAGACCAGAAGAACGAAATGGTGCCCAGCCACCACCAATGACAGCCCTGACACGGAACACAACATAAAGCCCCTGACGTAGTGGGAGAAAAGTGGGTGTACAGAACTAGAACTCTATTAAAAAATCAGACTTGATAGCCCGACTGACTGGAGAGATCCCAGAAGACATGGCCCCCAAAATGTGTTAGCCCAGAGCTGAAACCAGTCCCAAAGCCAACTCTTCAGACAAAGATTTAACTCGAAGACATAAAGTGATTCTGCTGAAGAGTGTGCTTCTTGACTTGAATATATACATGAGGCTAACTGAGCAGCTTCTGTGCAGAGGCAAGATGGGAAGGTAGAGAGGTACAGAAGCTGGCTGAATGGACACGGGAACTATAAGGTAGAAAGGAGGAACGTGCTTTCACTGGATGAGGAGAGCAGAGTTACACAGTGGTGTGCAAAGTTTTATACAACAAATTGACTTGTATCGTAAACTTTCACTTAAAGCGCAGTGAAATATTAAATAAATAAATAAAAATGAAAACTGTTTTGTGAATGGTGGGGGTGGTGCTCATCTCCATGCAATATATTGGGAAATACCCTGCTGTGAGCCATAGGGTTCTCAGTGGCTAAATGAGATTGGTTAAAACCGATTTTCAAAAGTAGACTGTTAGGCCTTTCTTCCTATTCTGTCTTAGTCTGGAAATTCCACTGAAACCTGTCTACCACAAATGACCCTGCTGATATTTGAAATACAGGTGGAACAGCTTCTAGTATCATAACAACACACAAGTCACCACCATATAACAAACTGACAGATGGGTGGATGTGTGCTATACACTATTCTAAGTTCTTCATATACGCGACCTCGTGTGATCCTTTCCATGTTTCCATGAGTAGAATGGAGACTGGTTTCACCCCCACCTCCACTTTGCAGAGGAGGAGCTGAGGCCCAGTCATTAATTAACCTGCTCAAGGTGATGCAGCTAATAACTCATGATCCTCACCAGACATGTGAATCCCAGAGCTCCCACATTTATCTACAACACCAACACCACTGCCCCAGCGAGAGGCACAGGCAGGGATAACAAGCAGAACCTTTATACATACCACCTGGAGATGATCAAGCTGCACCATAGCCAGTCAAAAAGGACAGCAGCCCAAGTTCAAGGATGCAGGCAGTCGGAAGCAGAGATCCACTTAAAGGACAAGACTGTCAATGCTATGTCAGACGGGACTTTCCCCTGACCACAATGAAGTCGTTCCAAGGCTATGAGTCAAGGTGACCAGATCTCTGTGAAAAAGTTATTTAAAGCACTTTGCTGAGTGAGGGAAAGTCAAAACTGAAGTGCATCTTGAACGCAGTGTTTTTATCTATTGGGAGGCCAAGCAAGCATGACTCAGGGCAAATCTCCACTTCTACTCCTCACCCTTCAGAGAAGGTCAAGCAAGCGTCTGGGGGAGCAGGTACAGGGAGAGGCAGGTGCAGGGGCAGGGACTCACGGTCCAGAGTGCCATAAAAGGGCAGCCCAGAAGATGGTGACAAGCAGCGGGCAGGGGCAGTCACCCAGAGGAAGTGGTTTTCCTTCAGGCTTGCTAAGAGCAACAGAGGTTCTGGGAAAACTGAGAACACTGTGGGAAGGTGAGCGGCCCAGAACTTGCCTGTGTGCTTCTCGGATTCAGAAGATGGCGACTGGCAGTGGCATTTTAAAAACGGGACTCCTTAGGTATGAACACAGATTCCAAATCTTCATCTTTATTTTATTCAAAATACAGCTGGATTCCCCTGAAGGCCATCTTGTCATGACTTCAAGATTTCCTGCATTTGCTTAGACTTCAAAGCACAGGCACTGGGTTCCCAAACAGGCGAGTCTACCTTCAAGGATTTGAAGAAAAAGCAAGAGCAGGAAGGGATGAAAAAAAAGGTCTGTTGCAAAAGCCAGTTGTGTTTGTGCAAAGTTCTGAGGCTCTCATGGGTTCTACCAGGTCATGTTTTAAAACTGAAAGGATTATATCCAGCCCAAGAGGCTGATGTACCCCCACCTGCCAAACAGGTGGCCTCTGGAATCACCCATGCTGTCAGCATCCCTGCCAAAACAAAACTTTAAAAGATGAGAGTTCTCAGAAGTTGCTGCAGGTTAGACCCGGGGGCTTGAAGAGGCTGAGGATGCAGGCGACAGAAGAAAGCTGTCTGGCAGCATTACTTTTCTTAATCTGAGTTTCTAATTTTATTTTTAGGGGAAATTCTCTTTCATCTTATAACAAAAAGATATATTTTAATTCTTTGAAAATTGTTTTAAATTAATTTCAGAGGCATATAACCAGAAATAGAGAAATGCCATATTCAAGAAACTATTATAAATTGGCAAATATTGTATTATATCTATTTTTTGCTACAATTCAAAAACAAAAACTATCATAGATTTGTTTTGTTTAGCTTTGCTTTTCTGTCCCATTTTGAGTTTTTTTCCCAGATAATTTTTATTTATAATCTACTTAGAAGACTATTATTGTGCCCATTGATTCATTTCTACTCGCCGCAGCCTCATGTGACAGAGTAGAACAGCCCCCAGAGGGGTTTCTTGGCTGTAATCTTGATGGGAGCGAGCACCAGCTCTTTCTCCTACGGAGCTGCTGAGGGAGTTTAAACTGCCAACCTTTTGGTTAGCAGCCAAACACTGAACCATTTTCAATACCAAGATTCCTTAGTAGAAGATGCCAGTGTCTTGGTTCTGCAGATGAAGCTGACAGCAGAAACCTTCCTCCAGCAGGGTGTACCAACAGTCTGTGACCACGGACTTAACAGATAGAGTCAAAAGGGTATGGGCTCTAGGACCACCTCCTGCACACCTCCTGGGGAGGAAGGCAAGGACTTCACTCCTCTAGGCAGGGTCCAGGACACTCTGCAGAGCTGAGTAGGCAGAGGTGCAAGAACTGGGTTGGAGGTTGCCCCAGAAGCCTCTGAATGTTGCAGAAGCCACTTCAGATGCTCTCCAACGTTAACGCTGTCTCAGTGGTCCGGGAGCAGCAGCTGTGACTTCCAGATGAACACTCGGTTGAATCAGGCTGCCCCTCAGAGAGAGCTAGCAAGCTTCTTTTAAAGAGCCAATTGGATGAAACAAGGCTGCTAGGCTTCTGCAAGACAGAACCCTCCGAAAAGCTCAAATCAAATCACTAAGGTGCAATCACATTATGGGAAACATGGCGTTTGTTCTAAATTAGTTAGAATTGTCTTCACTATGACAAAATGGCAACATCTTGTTTTTAATTTAGAACCTACCAACTTCAGTGATCTATGGGAGACTGTGTATATATGGAACCAGATTCACAAGGAACAATATCTCTAGGAGTGACTATCTACACAAAACCTTACGAGTAAAACTTAGATATTCCTGGCTTCTACCACAATTTTTCCATTAGGTGGTGATGAGACCTTGGGCTAGTCACTTACCCTCCCAGGAGCTCTATCTCCTCACTGATTTCATAATCCACAGCCATATTTGTAGCCCTAAGCACATTCTAGGTACAGTTAACAGAGATAGTTCCCAATCTTACCACGTATAAAAGATTCTGTCTTCACACCAGAAAATTTCCCAAACCCTACCACATACATGTTATTATACTTTGCCTAATGCATCACTTTTAAAAATCAATATCATTTTTTAAAACCCACAGCAGGGGGTATGCATTTATTAACTAGAAGAGCATCTATGCAATTAGAGGAGTAGCAGTCAACACAGTCGCAAAGTAGTTCATGGCCTGGAGCCCACACTGATTCCCTGGCTTTTCATAGGATTCCGAAGTTCCCAGGAGTGTGCAGTGTCCCATCTCTGCTGGAAACATGCAGCATCAGGCTAGGTGTCTAATAGTTACACCAAAACACCAGGCACTGGACAGTGTGATGTGGACATTGTAACCCATCCGGGAAAATAACCTCACCCAACTTTAAGTATCACTGCATCATAAAAGTCATTAGCAGGAAACAGTTCTGGACTTGACTTAAATCATCAAAGACTCATCACTGCCTACAATCGTCTTAAAACCCTCAAATATCCTTGGAATTCCCAAGCCATTAGAGTCAGCAGATTTGGCGTTAGTTGTATGTCTAAGCTCCATCGACTGCTCTGTGATTTCTCTCTCTCTCTCTCCTCCTCCTCTCCCTGAGGTTCTTATGCTCATGGGGCACTATTGTCACTGGGGAGCAGCTCCAGAAGTTTCTGCAATTTTTACCATTTTCTTATATGCACAGTATTTTTCCTCTTGCCCCTCCTCCTCCTTCTCTCTCCCTCTTCCCCGTGTCTTGACCTCCTCACTCATTTCTTCCTGCCTTCCCATTCCCGTCTCCATACACAATGCCTTCCTTTCCCACTTGTGTAATTCTACCATGCCATTACTCTACCATTAGCAACATAGTCACTGCTTCCATGTCAACAAATTCAAGATTAAAAAGGCTTCTGACTCACAGTTCTAAAGAATTTTCTCCATATATAATTTGTAGCAACAACACAGGCTTTCTGGTCACACAGGGAAAAAAAAACAAAAAACTCAAATCCACTGACATCGAGTTGGGTCCAACTCTTAGTGGCCCTAGAAAGTCAGAGTAAAACTGCCCCATAGACTTTCCAAGGGGCACCTGGAGGATTTGAACTGCCACCCTTTCAGTTAGCAGAGGTAGCACTTAACCCACTATGCCACCAGAGTTTCCCACAGACATAAAGAACCCTTAATGCTGTGTCAAGGAGCCCTGGTTGTGCCATAGCTAACCAAGCCCAGCAGGTAGAAAAGACCTGGCAATCTGCTGCCATAAAGATTAGTCTGGGAAACTCTAAGAGGCAGTTCTACTCTGACCTGTTAAGTTTGCTATGAGTTGTCATCAACTCAAAGGCACACAACAAGAAAAAAACAATGCTTTGGAGTCAAACAGATGTGAGTTCAAATCTTGTTTTGTTTGTGATTTCATTCTTGCATGTTTTCAGAAATATTAATTGAGCCATTTCTATATGCCAGGCCCTGTTCTAAGTGGTACAGACACGCCAGGGAGGAAAATACATTCAATCCTAAACCTTTGAAAGCTTCCTGTGGAGCTGGAGAGACAGAACTATCAAAGGATTTTATATATGATTATTGAAACTGAGTTTTGTAATATGAAGATCAAGTATAGGTGGGATAAGAACATACGAAGTCTCTGACAAGTCCGTGAACTTAATTGTTCTAAGTGCTACATATGTCATTGCTGCGTTTCACTATGCCAAGTGCCGTCGAGTTGGATCTGACTCATGGCGACCCTATGGTCACCTTTAAAGTACTCCCCTTGGGAAACTATGCACAGATGCCAGAGCCTAGATGACGTTTCAAAGCAATTTTGAAACTCTTTCTGGAATGGCCATTGGACATGGTGGCACAGTGGCAAGTTCGCAAACTTAACAGGATTGTTGTCTGTGAGAGGGCTTTTAGCCACTATCTAAAGAACTGTATTAGAACACCCTACCTACTCACCTGATCTGACCCCCATGACTTCTTTCTTTACCCAAAGATAAAGTAAAGATTCAGAGGACATTTTGATGACACTCAGGACATCAGGGGAATATGATGACAGTTCTGATGACCATTCCAGAAAGAGTTCCAAAATTGCTTTGAAGGGTAGACTAGACACTGGAATCGGTGCACAGTTTGCCAAGGCAAGTTACTTTAAAGGTGACCATAGTGATATTCATCAATGACATATGCAGCACTGTTTTCTAGGTTGAGTTTGTGAACGTAATTGTCAGACACTGTATACAGTAAAACCTGTAAAAGCTAGAACCTGTGTAAGGCAGAAATCTGTCAGAAGGAACACACAAATATTTCCACTAAAATAAACAACAACGAAGTGGTAAAACTACACCTTGTCAGAGGTGGAAAACTTGGGGAGGTACAGAACAGAAACTCTATTAAAAAGAACATACTTCACAGTGTGATAGACTGGAAGGTCCCCAGAAGTCATGGCCTGTGCATTCCCTGTTAGTCCAGAAGTAAAATCATTCCTGAAGCCAACCTTTCAGGCAAAGATTGGACTGGACTGTAAGACATAGAATGATACTGGTAAAGAGTATACTTCTTGGCTTAACTAGATACCTGAGGCTAACTGGGCAGCTCTTGTTTGGAAACAAGATGAGAGGGCAGAGGACAGAGGGGAACAGCAGGGACTGAATGGACACGGGAAATATAGGGTGTAACTGGAGAGTGTGCTGTCACAAGGTGGGGAGAGCAGCTAGAATTATATATGAGTATGTGTGTAAGTTTTTGTGTGGCCAGTTGACTTGGATTGTAAACTTACACTTAAATCACAATAAAATTTTTAAAAAATCTTCTGGGACTTGGAAGACCCAGAAAAACAAGACAGTCCCATTAAGTTTTGGCTCTCACAAGTTTCACTGTAGCACTTTGACTGAGAGAAAGCAAAGTTTCAACTGAGACCTTAGGGGTGAGTAGGAGCTGGTTGGATAAGGAGAGAAGGAAAGACTGGTTGTTACAGAAAATAAACTATGTGTCTGTCAACAATAGAATGCATCTGGGAGTAGAACCATGTGTTAGTGTCTCAGTCATCCAGTGCTGCTATAACAGAAATACCACAAGAAAAATTTTTCCACATAGTAAAGTAGGCTAATGTCCAAATCCAGGTTGTCAGCTCCAGGGAAGGCTTTCTCTGCTGGCTCTGGAGAAAAATCTTTGTCATCAGTCCTCCCCTGGACTGGAAGCATCTCAGTCACAGAGCTCCTGCGTTCAGAGGAGGCGTTCTGCTCATCGCGCTTCTTCCCGGGGGTATGAGGTCCCCACCTCTCTGCTCACTTTTTCCCTTTATATCCCAAAAGGTTGTCTCAATGCAATCCAAGCTTGTAGATTGAGTGCAGCCTCATTAGCACAGGTAAGAAGGAGGGTAGAGGAGGGACAGAGAGGCCAGAGACCAAAGTGAGGGATGAATGATACAAGAGACGGCTCGTGAGCAGGACCCAGCTCATGGCTGTACATAAACAGCAAGCTAATGATTTGAGATTTGCTTTTAAGGGCACCTGGGCACTTACATCCAGAATACATAAATAACTTTAATTCAAAGATAAAGAGGACAACTCAATTTGAAAAGCAGAGAAAAGGCATGAGCAAACAAGTCACAAAGAGAAATACCAAAATGGCCCACAAATATATGAAAAACTGTCTAATGTCACTAGTCACCTGAGAAATGCACATGGCCGGCATAAATGAAATATCACTACATACCCACCAATATGTCTAAACCAGAAAGGCTTAAACTAAAAAGCTGACAGTGCTGAATGCTGGTGAGAAAAAGAGGCACTCTGTTATATTTCTAGTGACTACATAAATTCCTTTCCACTTTGGAAGAATGTTTGGCAGTCCCTGCAAAAACTAACCAAATGTGAAACCTATGATCCAGTAATTCCACTTTGGGTACATACCCCAAAATGCTTATGTTCCTCAACAGAATGTTTCTAGCAGCTTTATTCAGAATACTTATGCAGTAAAAATGACCCAACAGTCAAATGGATAAGTAAATTTTGAAATATCTATACAATAGAATATTACATATTAGTGAAAACAAGCAACTACGGAGTTGAATCTCACAGACATACTGTCAAGTGAAAGAATTACACACAAGAATGCATATTCAATTGAAATGAAGTTTAAAAACAGGCAAACCTAACCTATGGCGATAGAGCTCAGAATCAAGGCTTTCTTTGCAGGAGGACTGATGAAGAGAGTTCATTTAGGGCCTTCTGGGGGTATCGGTGCTCTAACCTTGAACTTGATCACAGCTACGTGAGTGTTTGCATCATTGAAATTTCACTGTGCTGAACAATTAAGCCAAGTGAGCTTTAATATATAGAAGTTTTACCTTGATTTACTTCAATGAGAAGAAAAAGCAATGGGCAATTAAACCAGGGAGATAACTGAAAGGGACAACGTGAGTTCAGGAACAGAAACAAAGTCTAAGAGCTTACGACCCCAAGACTTAAGGACGGATGAGGCAGTGCAAGACAACTACAAAGGAGACCAAGAAAAAACGTTCTGAGAATAAGGGTAACAGCTACAAGGAGTGACACAAAAATGAGCTGAGAGTCGTTCCCAAAGCAATATCTTGCAGATAAAGGATAGAGACAGGGTACTGCGGAGGCAAGACTCTCCAGTCTCATTAGTGGAAATAACACACACAGACAAGTCACGTCTTTCTACCAGATGGACAAACGACCTGTGTGATTCAGGAACAGAAATGTACATGATTTAGAAAGCAATGAGTTTCTGTTTACGGTGATGAGAAATTAGGCAACAATTACGGGTGATGGCTGCACAACACAATTAATGTAATTGATACGACTAAACCGTACGCTTGAAAAACGGTGAATGACAAATGTGGTGTTATATAATTATTTACAAGAATTAGAAAGGAGAAAAGAAAGAACCACGAGGGAGAAGCATCCAGAGTCGATTCAAAGGATGTGATAGTCCCGGGAGGGCCCCACTGGCAGAATCCTCTTCAGAGAGCAACCTGGGGAGCCATCCTTTCAGGGTCTTCAGAAATACCCACCATGGCCTGTTACCACCTAAAGCCAGCGTGTTCACCACCTTGAACTAGACAAGAACAAGACCATCAGGGCCACCAAGCCAAATGCAGAGATGGAAGGGACTCAATGTTGGATAAGCAGTACTGATGAACACCTACAGTTAATCAAAAGGATTTAGGACTTGAGGATCTGACTCGACGACACTTGGCTTGGCTGGCAGGAAAGAGTGAGACTCAGACAGGGTTTAGGTTGCACAATGTATTTAGTATCCTGCTAGAGAAGAGTTTATGAAGTAGGAGTTTCTGCAATGCTTCTGAAGACTAGAATGCCACTGTCACTGGTTGCTATCCAGACAGTTCTGACTCACAACGACCCCATATGTGTAACAGGACTGGGCTCCTGAGTATTATTAAGCATGTGACCTTTTGGAAAGAAACCACCAGGCTTGTCTTCCAAAGTGTCTCTAAACCAAAACCAAACCCATTGCCGTAGATTCGATTCCAACTCAGAGCGATCTTATAGGACAGAGAACTGCCCCATAAAGTTTCCAAGGAGCACCTGGTGGACTCAGACTGCTGCCCTATTTGTGAGCAGCTACAGCACTTAATCGCTACGCCACGAGGGTTTCCAAAGTGTCTCTGGGTGGCTTCAAACACCAACTTTTTGGATAGTAATCTAGTGCTTAACTGTTGGTACCATCCAGGGACCTCAGAATGCCAGTGTTGGTATGAAAACACTGTTTCACTCTTTTGATTTCCAGAATACTCTGATAAAACCTTTCTTGAAACATCCAGTACATTCTTCTTTGTAATGTTTACTTGTATGTTTTTCTTTTCCTCCACATTAGATTGTAAATTCCTGAGGATAGAAACTGGGTCTTTTCATACTGAATGCCGCCCCCTAACCTCCCTCCCACCCCCACCCCGTGGCTGTACACAGTTGGAGCCTACTCACTGCCTGGGAAACACAGCTCTGTGTGTAGACTCACAGGGATGGGGTCTGCCCTGCGGTTATCCAACTGTACAGACGCTGTGCCATCTGGAGCCTCAGGCAAGGTTGCTCCTCTGAGCAAGGTACAAATAATTTTTGTTTTTTTTTTTGTAGCTCAAGAAGACATTTCTGTGAAACAGAGGCTAAGTGAAGACAATCCTTGTGGCAATAAATAGCAGACAGAGGAGGATGGAGCCTGAGTTCTGAGGCAGGAAGACAAGGTCGCTGTGCCCTCAAGCATCATTAGTCTAAAGATGTTTGAAAGTTTCCAAGGAGATCACCAAATTGGCAGTAGCAAAATGAAGTTTTCAAAACATACAGAACATGCCCTCAGAGAGCAACTCACTTGGCAATTAGGAGGATTCAGGGTCAAGGTGCTCTCTTCGCCTCCTTAGATATGAGTCCCAAGTTGCTAATTAGGAAATCAATGATGTGTCACAGACTTCATGTTACCAGCAGGCTAAAGCCCTTAATGGTGGCAATTAATAATACTGGTGTATTTAGGATTTGATCTTTAACTTGATATCCTGGGGTGATTAGAGAAACAGCAAGACTAATCTTGTTCTTTGACAGAACTGTTTACATGTGTGGGTGTTTAATACCACGAAGCAAGAGCAGTAACAAAACGTTAGCCCCTGTGCTCTCATCCTCATGCCAGCCACCCTGAGGTAAGCGTACCTGGTAAGATACTCAGAAATCCATACTGGCCAGCCTCTGTGCTGACACAGCACACTTGTTGTACAGTGAACATGTCAAAAACTCATAAAGAGCAGGGTACAAAGATGTTTTAAGAATGTGAACTGAGTCAAGCAGATCTACCTGTTACCAGCCTTAAGCCTGTTTCTAAACCTCTCTGATCCTCAGCTTTACTATTCTGTGAAATGGTCATAATAGTAATACCTACCTTATACAAAAAGACCCAGGCTGATACACCTGAAAGTTGGTGGTTCAAAGCCACCCAGTGGCACCTCCAAAGAAAAGCCCGACAATCTACTTCAGTGAAGACGACAGCCAAGAAAACCCTATACAGCAATTCTACTCTGTAACCCATAGAGTCTCCATGAGCTGGAATCAACTTGCCAGCAATGGGTTTTACCTCACACCAGTGCTGTGCAAGTCAAATGAAATAAGGCAAAATGGTTAGTACAGTGTCTCTTTCCTAATTACTTATTAACAGTAATCAGCCAGTGTTGTTATCATTATTAACAGAAAACACCTAATATTGTTAGCATTATTTTTGCTACCTCCTGAAAATATAATTTGGCCATCTTCCCTCAGTGATGGAATCATCGCAACCATTACTACGTCCAGGGAGCAAAGAAAGGATCCCTGCTGATGGGACAAAAAAATCACAAATGAGTCTAGACATATCTAGACAGATCTCCACCTCTATGCTTGAAAGATAACTCTTGGATCTAAGCTAGTTAGAGCCTGGCAGGAAGCCTTTAGGATCCCACAGAGAAGACACTCCATTGTCCTCTTGCTCCCTTCCACTGTTTATGGTTCCAAAGCAGTTCAAGATCCTTGAAAAGCGGCCCAGCTTTACCTTTGTTCTTGCCACTGCCAGTAGGGGAGAATTTTTTTGATCAGTGGTAAGGATGCTGGTATAAAAATAGGGATGAGAGAGACCAGGCAGCCAGCCAATACCCTCCCAGCTGAGTGGGACCTACAGAGTTTCCATAGTGTTCACGAGAAGGCCATGTTGCAGGAGTGGCCATTCACTGGGAAACTCTTGGCTACAGCCTGCCTAAGGAGGCACAGATGGTGGGCGCTCAGCTGTTAACTCGAAGGATGGTGGTTCAAATCCCCCCAGCAGTCCTACGGGAGAAAGGCCTAGTGATCAACTTGTGAAATACCAACGTCGTTGAAAACCCTGTGGAGCACATTCAATTCTGACACACATGGGGTCATCCTAAGTCAGCATCAGCTCAGCATCAGCTCAACAGCAATGGGTTTTTTGGTTTCAGATGAGTAGACTTATTCAGCCATGCTCACAGAGGATTCTCTAAAGAGCAAAACATGAGAGACGGAATGTCTTTGAGGTGGATCATCTTGAAAGAAGGAAAGTATGGAGCGACTACAACTTCAAGTGAATAACAAAACACACATTAATGTATATAAACTACTTTGACAAGCAGACTCTCAAAGTCATTGGTTCTGGCCTACGCAGCAGGGTCATGAACAAGGCAAGACAGACCAACCAAAAATTCATCAACTCACAGCAACTCTATAGGACAGCGTAGAACTGCCCCACAGATTCTCAAGGAGCATCTGGCAGATTCGAACTGCCAACCTCTAGTTAGTAGCATAGCACTTAACCACTGCACCACCAGGGTTTCTGAGATGGACCAGAAAGGACAAATACTGCTTGACAGTTAATTTCATTGCAAAGACCACATGGAGGAATAAAAGAGAAGAAAATGTTGATCTTGTGCTGTACTCTCTCCTTAAAATAAGGCAGAAAACCATTACTTTCAATGACATATCTACTCTCTCATCATGCCTTCACTTTGATGACAATTTCTTGACATAAGAAGAAATGAAGTCCAGTGCACAAAGTTCCAGAAACTCTTCTTTGTCTCAGGCCTGTGATCTTTGTCTCAGGCCTGTGATGCCTTCATTTCTATAGAAACAGTGCATTTTTTTGCTGGTTGCAGCTAAGTTGACCCCCAAGTCATGGCTAGCCCATGCATCATAGAACCAGAACATTGTGGTCAATAGGACCAACCACACTGGCAGATTTTTCACTGACTGATCTTTGGAGGGATGTTGCCAGGCCTTTCTTCCTAGTCTGTCTTAGACCAGAAGAAGCACCGCTGAATCCTGTTCAGCATCACAGCAACACGCAAGCCTCCACTGGGAGATGAGCGGCAGATGTGCTGAGGCTCAAATCCAGCTCTTCCACGTAGAAGGCAAGAATTCCACAGCGCACCATCACTGCCCCCAAACAGGGTTTCAGGCAAAGAATTCCCAAACGCCAGTGTGTAGTCCAGGGCTGGCCAGAATCACCTGGAGAAACTTTACAAACTAAGACCCCTTGAGTTTACTCCACATTGATCACTCTAGAAGGTCTAGCTGTGAGGCCTTGGAACCTGTCCTTCTCAGCAGCCCCAATGATTTTCATGGGTAAGCAGCTTTGCAAACCCCTAGAATAGGCCATGTCCAAGCCCAGCTTTGCAAGGCCTGCCCCTGAATGTCTGCCTTCTCTTCAGGAATGCTCACCCTTCTAACTCACCAGAGTGAAACTGGCCTGGCAAATCCCAGGAACATAACATTGGGACAGCCAATCTCTTCTAATTCATCAGGGTTTTTCCTGCTTCTTTGCCACAAGTCCCTATTTCAAAAGTGCTAACACTTTCTGTAGATGGGCCTTCATGTTGTACGTTACTGAAACCCCTCCCCTCTCAAAGTGGAATCCAGTCTACTCCTTCTAAACCTCAAGACCTTTTCTATTGAGATTCTTAGTCAGTGCAAAAAACCCAAACCAAACCCACTGCCTTTCAGTTGATTCTGACTCACAGTGACCCTACAGGACAAAGCAGAACTGCTCCACAGTGTTTCCAAGGAGCACCTGGTAGATTCGAACTGCTGACCTATTGGTTAGCAGACATAGCACCTATCCACTATGCCACCAGGGTTTCCTTAATAAGTGCAGTACATGTTTATTTCCAGATCATACAGGCTTAAGATCCTGAAAAAGAACCACAGAAAAATAACCACTCTATCAGGGACACAGGAATGTGTACCTCTTACCAATCTGGCCAATTAGCTGCTAAAAAGAAGAAAAATGAGCAATGTATTTCAAGTGTGTGTATCTGTGTGTGTCTGTGTGTGTCTGTGTGTGTGACAGGGAAGAAGAGGTTTGGGGTCAAATTTAAGCAAAGCAGTAAATTAATCTCCTATTCCAATGTGGGAAAGACAATCTGACCTTGTATCTGGAAGCTGGAGGAAAGACAAATATCTCTTTTTATCATTCTGGGAAGAAGCCAGGAGCCGGGAGGGGAAGGAGGCAAGGCAGAGGAAGAGAATAGTTTTTTTTGTTGTTTCATTTTCCACCACAATTTTTAAATGGTTTAAGTTACATTATTGTACCTAAACTTCCCTACATTATATTTCAGAGAAAAAAAATCATTTATCCTGTAGTCTTCCTTCAGGGGAAAGACAGCTGTCGTGGAAACTACGCAGGTGCCTAAAACAAGAGGTGGAGGAAGCTGTCTGTTTCCATGACTCCAAAAAGGGATGCTAGTCTCTACCCAGAGGTGTGTATTATACATCAGGAACTTTACCCTGGCTGAGGTGTCCTCCTCTCCCTGTCCTCGCTAGTCTCTGTCAGTATTCTGTTTGCTGGTGTTGCTGCTGATGCTGGTGTTGCTGCTGATGCTGGTGTTGCTGCTGATGCTGGTGTTGCTGCTGATGCTGGTGCTGTTGCTGGCCACCGAGTCAGCTCCTGACTCACGGTGACTCCATGCACAACAGAAACTAACGCTGCCCAGTCCTGCAGTATCCTCTTCATCTGCTGCGAATCAGACTGTTGCAACCCGTAGAGTTCTCACTGGCCATTGTGGGGACATAGATTGCCAGGCCTTTCTTCCTAGTCCCCTTCAGTTGGGAAGTTCTGCTGAAATCCATTCAGCACCACAGCAACATGCAAACCTCCACTGACAGATGTGTGGTAGCTTCAGCTGAGATGTTTGGCCAGGAGCCAAACCCCAGCATCCCATGAGAGTAAGAATTCGACCACAGAAACACCAGTGCCCCCACAGCAACATTCCACCAATCCCTTAAAATAAGATTGAAACGTGCCATCTTCTCCAGAAGCTACCTCTGTCCTCAGAAGCCATCTTCCTCATCCAGGGACTCCCACTGAGCTCTTTGGGCCTTGAGTTGCGGTCACGGTTGTCAACTACGGCTGATTTTGCCCCTCAGAGGATGGCTGGCCGTATCTGGAGACAATTTGGTTTCACACAACGGGTGGCGGGCCAAGATCCCCATACTGGCATCCAGTGAGTGGAGGCCAGCGATGCTGGAAAGCATCCTACGGCACACAGGAAGTCCCCATTACAAACAAGTATCAGGCCGCAACTTCAAGTGGCACCGAGGCTGAGAACCCTGCGCTGGAGACAGCTGCCAAATGACAGCACCGACACCACTGACCTCGGCACCTTCCTCCTCGCCTTCTTCTCCCTTAGCTTCCAGGACATCATTGTCTTCAGGTTCCCTCCTATCTCACTGGCCCCTACTCTTCTACTCCTCTGCTGGCCCCCCTTTGCCCTCCTGACACCTAAACACTGGATGCAGCAAGTCCCAGCCCTTGGGTTGCTTCTCTACTTCCTGCATCTCACTCCCTTGCCATCTCTACCAGTCTGTGGCTTTAAAGACCATCTGTAGACCTACTAGGAAACCCCAGGGTCATAGTGGTTAAGAGCTAGAGCTACTAACCAAAAGACTGGTGGTTGGCATTTGGCAGGCACTCCTCAGAAACCCTATGGAGCCTACATCACGTGGCATTGTTAGAAGTCAGAATCAACCCAACAGCAGCAGGTATAGATCTACTGTGGGGACAGTGAGGTTCAGTGGTAGAATTCTCGCCTCCTACACGGAAGACCGAGCTTTAAATCCTGGCCAACGCATTTCACACGCAGCTACCGCTTGCCTGTCAGTGGAGGGTTGTGTGTTGCTACGATGCTGGGCAGGTTTCAGAGAAGCTTCTAGACTGAAAGGGACCAGGAAGAAAAAGCCAGCAATCTGCTTCTGAAAACTTCATCAACGAAAACTGTCTGGATTTCAACCATCGCACCCAAAATTGATCACAAGGATGCTGCAGAATAGGGTGGTATTGGTCCTCGAGCTGCTGTGAGTGGAAGGCAACCTCCACAGCAGCAAACAGTGACAGCTGACAATGACAACACAGACCCTGAATCCCAAATCTCTGTCTCAGCCAGAATGCTCCCCCAGATTCCAGGTTCATAATGAAAGCTTCTGGACTTTGCCCTAAAAGTCTGCCCCTCCAACGGTCTTCCTCATCTCAACTAAAGACAGTCTCATCTTTCCAGCTACTCATCTTTTACCTCTTCTTTCTTTCAAACACGCAGTCACAAGAAAACCTTACTGACTCAAAGCCAAGCCAGTCAACATACCCCAAATACAAATACTTCTCTTCCCTTCCCTTGTTGCCCATCTATATGAAGCCACCATCATCACTTTGATGGTTACAGTGGCCTCCTGACTGGTCTCCTGGCTCTCACCTTCATCCCTTTCTCAACATAGAAAATGTAGAATGATTCTTTTCAAATGTAAGTTGGAGCATGTCACTCTTCTATTCAGGAACTTCAATGGCTTGCATCAATCTCAGAGTCAAAGCCAAAGCCTGTATAATGTCCGACAAGGTTTTATATGATCCATCTGCTTCAGAATCCTCTGATCCATCCCACAGCCTCTCTCTGACTCCTGCTCACCCACTCTTACCCCTCACTCTCTCAGCATCTACACTGCCCCCCTTGCTCTTCCTTACCAGACTTATTTAGGACTTAGCCTTGGCTGAACATTGCCTAGAATGGTCTTCCTTGCATTCAGCAAATCTACTGCAGAAGATCTCCTTAAATTTTCCTAAAGCAAAGATGTCTCTTTGATAACTAAGGTGCATCTGACCCAAGCCATGGTCTTTCCAGTAGCCTCATGTGAAATTTAGATAACGAAAAAGAAAGAAAGGAAAAAAAAAAAAAAAGAATGGATGTGTTAATAATGCAGTGATGGTAGAAAATACTAAATATACTATAAAAACCTTTGCCATCGAGTCAATTCCAACTCATGGAAACTTTATGGGGCAGGTCTGCTCTACAGTAACCTTACAGAGCAGAGCTGTTTCATCCAAGGAGCACCTGGTAGGCTAGAACTTCTGACCTTTGGGTGAGCAACCATAGCGTTTAACCACTTAACCACAGCATTTAAGCCCATCAGGATTTCCAGAATATATCGTGAATGGACAAAAGAATGAACAGAGAGCATCTTAGAGGAAATCAACCAGAATGTTCCTTAGAAAGGAGGATGGTGGGGCTTTGACATGCTTACTTACTCTGGCCGTGTCATTAGGAAAGCCCAGTCACTAGAAAAGAAGGGCACAGAGGGTCAGTGAAAACAAGGGAGATGGAACACCACAATAGCCACATCAGTGAACTCACACATACAAGGATCAGTGAAGACTGCACAGGACCAGGCAGTGGTGTGTTCTGTCACACCTAAGGTCACCAGGAGTCAGCGCTTACTAACAACAACGCCACGATGCTCCTTAGTCCTACCGGTGGGGCCCAAATGTCACCTGCTCAGAGACACCTCCACGGCCCCACCGCTTAAAACTGAAGCTCTCCACCTCCCTTTGTCACCACTTTTTTTCCCCCCCTTGTAGTACTTACCAACTTCTGGCACACTAGCTTTTCACATCATTTAATTTTTTTTCTGACATTCCCAATAGGATGCCAGTTGTCTAAAGGCTGAGGTTTCTGATTGTGGGTCTTGTTTCCACCGCAGCCTCAGGCCTAGATTAGCACCATGCCCATAAATGCCCCGGGTGGTGCAGGAGCGACACTCCTGCTGGGCGTCAGGGTGTTCCAGCGGCAGCAGGAGGGACCTGATGTCAGCCACACAGTGTCCCCTCGCGCCTCTTTTTGCTTTTCCCCCCTCTTCCCTCGTGTAAGCCAGGAATTTGCTTGCTCATCAGCAACTTTATTTAATGTATTAGAAACTCAATTTTTAACTGAATGTTCGATTTAAACCCTTAAAATGTAAAAGATACCGCCCTCACCATGAGGCTTCAACAGGCCCCCCTTACCGGTTTACCAGGAGTCTGGCAGAAGCCACCAAGCAGCGCTCGGAGACCTCTGGAGGGGAACGTGGCTGCAAGGCGGGGGCGAGGACAGCCTGGGAGCGGCGTTCCTGCACCATCTTGTGGACAGTTTGGGAACTACACCTACTGAAAGATGACGTCTTCCTCTGTCCTGCTCAGCGCGTGTGCGCAAGCAAAGCCTGTTTACCGATGCATCCTCCAACTCCACAAGCAACACCTTTTCTCTTCGCCTCAGCTGTCCTAGACTCCGCGAACCCTCCCTGATGGAAATATCTTCAGTTAGTGAATCCCATTCTTTTTTGGAAAATATAATAATTTTCTCCTAACCCAGCAAGGAAACAGCTGAAAGCTATTGGAGATTTTGACTTTCTCCGGACTGTTATTTATTTAGCAGCTCCGGCCAATTTGAATCCCTAAGTCAGTAAACCTGTGGGTAGCATCAGTCTTTGCCACTAATATCTCAGGTGGCTGCCCTACATGTCGTGATTTCAATGACACCATGCCACACAGACTCACCTTCGACCTCCCTAACCCAACACCTACCAGCTTTTCCCAGTTCTGTAACAGACCTTTTATTCCACCACCAGAATGTAGGTTTTCTCTGAATTTAAATGCAAATATTCCTTGGAGGAGTAACAGCTTTATTTCCAATTATCCAGAACTAGAAGATTCATAACACAAAGAGAAAAGCCCCTGGTCACCAAGAAAGAAAATTCTTTCAGCAGCTAAGACAAAAACATACCAAGAGGGTCTCCGAGACCAACTTCACACACCTTAAAATTGACCCACTCATTCCACCCACACACAGGGTGATCACTCCAATTCCATCCAGGGTCATATGGATCTGGGAGGGGGAGGGCCAATGGCGATCTTCATTTGTGAAAACCCTACATGAAAATGATATACAAAGCATTTCTGTTACATTCACGATCATCTCTATAGGCATCAAAGGCTTCCTGGGAAAAGGAAGACAAACCAAATAGCTATTTATTGACACAGCAACTCTTTGAAAGAAATACATACTTCTGAGGTATAAGAAGGTTCTCGAATCACTTTAGTCCGTGGGGAATTGTTAACTTTTGTGATATCTATAAAGAAAGAAAAAAAAAAAAACGAAAAGTCTTAAATAAACTTAAATTCAAACCACCAGAAGAGGAAAGAAAGGAAATTCACATTTTCAGAGAGCCTGTTTGGAAACCCTGGTGGGATAGTGGTTAAATGCTATGTCTGCTAACTGTGAGGTTGGCAGTTTGAATCCAGTACGTGCTCCTTGGAACCTCTGCGGGGCAGTTCTACTCTGCCCTATAGGGTTTCTATGAGTTAGAATCAACTCAATGCCAGTGGGTTTGGTTTCGGGATGGAGATCCTGTTTATGGAAGGCACTGTCCTAGGCATATGGCATACTTATTTCTCTGCAGCTCACAACCCTTGGAGGCTAGTGTGTGACCTCGGGTTAGCTGCATAACTTTTCTCAACCTTATTTTCCTGTCTATAAAATGATGCTGAGTTAGTATTCAAAGCCAGGTCTTTCTTACTCATCCCCAAAACTCTATTCTTTGGAAGACCCTCCATAAGACGGACTGACACAGGGGCTGCATCAGAGAGCTTAAGCTTATAAACGATTGTGGACATGGTGCAAGACTAGGTAGTGTTTCGTTCTGTTGTGTACAGTGTTGCTATGAGTCAGAACTGACTCAGCAGTGTCTCACAACAGCAACATGTTGAAAAATTCTAAATTTGTTGAATTGTCAATTTGCTAAATTTTACTCTATAAAAGCAACATTTAAATAAATGCTATGACTTAAATAAATTTAAATAAGTATTTGAATAAATTAATTAATTGGGGCAAGTTTATTTACAGAAGCCCAGATTCTTGATCCGACTTGATGGCACTTGGCTGTGGCTCTCAATGAATTTTCCCTTACGTGCAATACAAAGTAGTAAGGAATCTTCTAGTTTTCCTCCTGAGCTAATTGCATCCTGGGCAAGCTGTCTCTCTCAGGAGACCACAGAAGGGCAGGCAATTTCTTTTCTTCTATAGCTCAGCAAGAAGTCTCTGTGGTGTACTTTAGTTTTTTCCATTTACCATGTGGAAGGATGACTTTTTTTTCTCCAGTTTTAAGTGATATGGAACATTCCAAAGCCAAGAAAATGTCCCAATTAGATGACAAGGAAGCGGGAACATCATGGGAAAGGCGGTTACCAGACACAGCTATTTGCCAAAAATGTGACCTAACATATCACACTGCTCTGCTTGGTGCTTTTCATTGGGAGAATCTGAAATCACCCAACATGATTTTCTTGTAAGGAGAAAAAGATCCAGAACATTCTGAAGTATGAGTGGGTGGGTAGAGGTGATGTGTGCACAGTCCCATATTCACCTCCATGGAGAAGGAAAGAAAGAACGATCCTAGTTAGGAGAGCTCTAGAATTTATCAGAAGTAATAATCTACTCTCTGGAATGAAACAAAAAACAAGAGGTAGGGGTCACTAACACAGCCACATTCTGATCTTACCTGGAAATAAAATACCCAAAGAAGACCCTAACTTTGAAGACAAGTTACAATCTATGAAAGTCTCCACATCAGGCATTTACCATATTTTCCTCCTCTTTCAAATCCTGCAAGATTCCATGCTCAAGACTGAAAACAGAAGAGGCCATAAAACGGTGAGCAACATGGCTTTCCAGATGCATAAGTCCACTTCACGAGAAATTATACTTGCTAAGGCCAGTAAGAAGGTGAAACAGGAAGAAATACGCTAGTGTTTAAATGTTCAAGTCAACTCCATAGGTAATATTAACTGAGCCCTGATCACATAAAAAACACTGAGCTAGGCTCCATGAAACAAGGAGTAAAACATGATCCCTGTTCCATTAGACAGAATCTAATTGTTTATTTAAAAAAAAAAAAAATCTAATCCCATAAATAAAAACATTCTACTTTAAACTGTTAATTCAACAAACAGCACAGATTGGAAATTCTAATCCTAGATAGAAGATTAGATATGTGTGTTTAATTCCTTTGCCTCTTGAGTTCTCATTGAAATGATAGCAGGAAATTTTTGAAGAGTATTAAGCCACAATAATAACAAAAATAAATGGAGGGGTGTCACTGGGTGGCAATCCAGCAAAGGTCTGGAGGAGAGGGGACAGATCAGATGGAGGCAGGGAAAAACGAAGGTGAGCAGAGGAAGCCACTAGAGTCTGCAGGAAGGAGACACTTTCCAGGAAAAATCCCCCTACCCCACCAAATCCTGATGAGGCTGAGAACTCCAAAACAGCAGGTACGATGGAGGGTGGTGACTAAATGAAGGACAGGGACAAGAAGCAGCTGCTTTGCCCCACTCATTCATGACGAACACTTAGAAGCCAGGCATCTACTCCTCTCCCAACTTATCTAATCATCACAGCGTCTTCAAAACAAGTCAAACGGCCTCACTGGAAATCTCTCTCCATTCTGATATTCAGGATGTCCTCAATCTCCCAGAAGAAATGCCCTAAAGTTGACAGGCCCTGTTAACAATTGTTTTCGTCATCTAGTGCTATTCTAACAGAAATACCTCAAAGTGGATAACTTTAGAGAAGCAAAGTTTATTCTTACACAATCCGGTAGGCTACAAGTCCAAATTCAGGCTGTCTGCTCTAGGGCAAGTGTTTTCCCTTTGTCAGCTCTGGAGGAAGTTCCTTGTGTTGTATTAGTCTTTGGTCCGGGAGCATCTTGGCACAGGAATCTCAGGTCTGAAGGACGTGGTCTTCTCCCAGTGTTGCTTTCTTGATGGTGTGAGGTTCTCAACTCTGCTTGCTTCCCTTTCCTTGTAGCTCTTGTAGAAAAAAAAGGAGGAGGGAAACTCCAGTGGAGCACAGAGGTGACCTTAGGAAGCGATTTACAGTTCCACCCTAATCCTCTCTAACATAATCTATTCTATGAACTACAGGTAGAAATATAGGATTTAGGAAGGGATTTACAGTTCCAGCCTAATCCTCTCTCACATAATCTACTCTATGAACTACAGGCAGAAATATAGGATTTATAGCATAACAAAATCATGAAACGGAGGGCTATCACAGAATACAGGGAATCCTGGCTCAGCCAAATTGCTACACATATTTTGCGGGGGACACATTCAATCCATGACACCAATGAATCCACTCCCACTCATGTGGCCCATGTGTGTCAAAGTGAAACTTCTCCATCAGGTTTCCAATGACTGACTTTTCAGTTGATCACCAGGCCTTTCTTCCAAGTTACCTCTGTCAAATCTCAAACCTTTAAACAGCCAAGCAAGTGAACTGTTTGTATAGCTCCAGGATGCCTGCCAATACACAGAAAATTAACTGTGTTAGTCCCCCCTTGACTGTGGGGGATAACTTCCAAGATCCCCATGGATGCCTGAAACCTTATATACACTAGGTTATGTCCTATACATGTATATCTATGATACGGTTTAATTTACAGACTAGGCACAGTAAGAGATTAACAACAGTAACACATAATAAAACAGAAGAGTATAAAAGTTAAGTGAATGTGGTCCCCAGGTGGGATGGAGCAGGACAGCATGAGATTTCATTGTGATATTCATTTAACATTTATGGACTTTGGTTGACTGTGGGTAACTGAAACCTTGGAAAACATGAAACCACAGATAAAGGGAATACTGTATGGTCTCACACTTAAATATGAGCAGGCAACAAGAAAGACCAGTGATTTCAGGGCAGACAATATTCTTTAAATGACTCTAGTCAATAAAAACCAGAATGTAAGAAAAAAAAATGAATTAGCAATCAAACCACGAAACAAAACATAGGATGCTATCAAAGGAAGAAGAAAAATCAGATACAAAAGAAAAAAGCGATTGGAAATTCTGAAAGTGACTGCCAACATACAAAGTATCATCACAAAGCATGACTCAATCTGGAGGGCATTGTGTTGAATTAAATCAGTTAATCACAAAGGGACAAATATCATATGAGGTTCCTATTATAAAAACCCAAGGTAAGCTTCACACACAGAAGAAGATAATCTTTGATGGTTACCAGGGAAAAGAAGAGTGAGGAGGGCAGATTAGTAGATAAATGTTAACTTTGGTCAAGAGAAGGACAAAACACAATGTAGAGAAATCAGCACAGCTTGACCAAGGGGCGGTCATCATAGATAGCTTCCTAAAAACCAAACCCAACCCCACTGCTGTCCAGTCAACACCGACACCGATTCTTAGTGACACCATAAGACAGTAGAACTGCCTCACAGAGTTTCCAAGGAGTGCCCGGTGGATTTGCAGTGCCAACTTTTGGGCAGACACATCCAAACCCCCTGAGGGACCGAATCACTGGAGCTGAGGGCTGGGGACCATGGTGAAAGCATGGATTGAGAGTCAGCTACCACCACCTGAACATCAGCGTCTCCAGACCCCGGTTTAAACACCATTACGTGAATTCCTCACAACCACCTCACAGAGCCTAGCTATGGGTCAGGAGGACGCAGTCTCAGAAAGGGAACTGACCGATCAGACAGCTGAGCCACGCTGGAGCAGAATTCAAACCCACGATGTCCTTGGGCTCCAAGCCCCTCACCACCCACTCATCCCGGTGGAGCTCAGAATCTTCAGAGGAAAAGGAGGCCTTGAGGACCTGCAAGCTACACTGAGGATGAGTTTTCCAAAACCTCAAATATTCACAAAGCATTTTCAATCGTATTGTTAAGATAGTGAGAAGCATTGGAAATTTCTGAAAAGAGACTGACGTGGTCAAAAATGGTGTTTTAGGAAGACTCCGCTGGAAGCTGTCCCCAGGTGGTGCAGTTTATATGCTGAACTACTTAAGAGGAAAGGCTGGAAGTTCAAGTCCACTCAGAGAGCCTCAGAACAAAGGCTTGCCGTCTGCTTGCCAAAAATTTGCCACTGAAAACCCTACATAGCACAGCTCTTCTCAGACACACATGCTGTCCCCATGAGTTAGTATGGTCCCAGCATGAAGCAGCTCGGTCCAAATGTGCTGGTAGCACTAAGAATCAAAGAATTGAGATTGAACCCAAGGATATCTCTATAGAGCTCAGGGAACCCCCACAGAGCTCATCCATCTTTGCCCCTTACACAAAATGCACACCCTAAAGTGGACAGTGTCCAGCTCTACCCAGGTCCCCTGCATGACCATTTGTGTATAAATCCGTGCTGTTTCCTGTGCTGTCATTTCTATGGTTGTGATTACTTTTGTGAGTGGTTTTCTAGCTCTGGTCTTGGAAACCCAATCAGGTGACTGTGTGGTAGTGTAATTGTGATCTACCAAGGAGACAGGTCGGTTTTGCCTTAAAAGAAAGCCAATTCAGTGCAGTGCAAAGAAGCCATCACTAACGAAGGAAAGATTTGGCAGCAGCAGGTGAGGTGGGCTTCCTGGCCTGCAAAGAGGGGAAACTGCGTGCCTTTGGGCAGAGACTGAAGGCCAGGGAGAAACTACTCTAAGGGAAGAACTATATCTTGAGGATTCCTGAGCTTGAATTATATTTGTTACTTCCCCAATAAACCCTGTAATTCTGAGTATGCTCTGAGTGCTCTGTGGCCATGGCATTGATCTACTGCACCCAACAAAGAGTTCTGTGGGAGGAACAGCTGGTGTCAGAATTGGTAACGATGGCAGAGAAGGGAGACAAGTCTGACCTCTGCCTCATAGCAGTCAGCCGTGGGCTGTTGGTGTTGGCTCTCCTTCCTGCTTATGAAGTTAGAGGAGGTTAGATGTCATCCTCAAGCCTTTTTTTTAGACTTCCAGCCGTCAACATTTGTGGCGCTTCAAAAGTCAGCCCTTGGGCATAGGTGCAGAGAGCTGATCTGAGAACCTGTGTGGCCCCTCTACCCCACAGACCCCTTAACCAGTGAGGGATAATCCAAAGGGAAGCCCAGTCCACTGCCCCAGGCTGATGCGGACTTTCAGTGAACTGTGTTAATGGAGTAGAACTGATCCATAAGGTTTTCTTGACTATAATCCTCACAGAAGTAGGTTACCAGGCCTTTCTTCCTTGGCACACAACTGGGTATGAACTGCCAACTTTTAATCTGGAGCATTTTTTGCCCCCACTTAGTGTGCTTGGGTGGGCACCTCTGAGGATGTAGCTTACAGTGGAGTCCCTCTGCAGCAACAGGAGCTGGGGGGAAGAGGGATGATTCTTTCTGAGTTATTGGTCACCTAAAGCCCTGTGGGGCTTGTATTCCTCTCCTCAGCATCCTGCTTCTCCTTATCGTCTCCCAGCACTCAGTCCTGGGGACCTGGGTGCACAGGCCTACTCAGTCACTTAAAAACAAACCCTGATCTCCAGGTCCTGCTTCTGAGCAGCGCAGCCTGCCAAAGCGAAAAGGGTCAGACCAAGCCTTCAACAGGAGAAGGCTTGGACGGAGACTCCTGGTCACATCCCCACGTGTGAGGCAGAGTAGTGCTCCCTGGGGACCACAGCCCAAGCTGTCGCCTCCACAGGATGAGACTGGAGAGGGAACGTTGCTCCCAGCCGTCCTGGAAAGGCTCTTCCGGTCCAGAGAGAACTGGGGATGTCTCTCCCACACCAGCAGTCCCCAGGGCCTCCGCTGGGGTTTGCCACCGCTGCTCCCGGAGCCTACCTACCTCAGAGAGATTTCCTGTCTGGGGTGTTAGAAACCTGAAAAACAGGAAATTTCCCACTCAAGAGACAGATAGACCCTCATTTCCAGAGCAAGGTCGTTTCCACCGGCGTTGACTTCATTATTTCTCTAAAACACATCGGGGGGAAGGTGGTGTTGCTTTTAAGAATTCTCTTTTCCTAGCTTGGGGGAGAGGAAGGGCAGCTCAGTTTACATGGTGACCTAATTAAATTAGATTCCGCGGAGGCAGAGGCAGACACAGGCAGGAAGTCAGTGAGGTGTCCCCGCTCTGTGTCCCGCAAGCTCTGTGCTCACAGCCCTGAGAAATACACATCGTTTTAACCCTGGAGTCATTTGGTTAAGTGGCTGATCCTGGGATTCCTTGCTTACTCCATGGGAAACAATATTCCTCCTCCCTGGTGATTTCTTTTGACAGTAAACTCCGTGAATCCGCCTACTACGGAGAGGTCCTCGCCGTGAAATTGGGTTCAGCTGCTGGTATGGTCTTTGGAAAGAAAGGCTGTTGCTTTATTGTATGTCGTCACGACATATTTCAGCTGGGACACTTATAGCAATCATTGTACTGATCTGTATGTAGTGTTTCCATGACTGAGACTCATAGCGACCGAGTAGAACTGCTCTCCAGTTTCCAAGGAGCACCTGGTGGATTCGAACCACTGACATTCAGTTAGCTGTGGTAGCTCTTAACTACTACATCAGTGGGATTTCCAGCAGATTAGAAGCACCCCATAGGGTTTCCAAGGAGTGGCTGGTGGATTAGAGCTGCTGACTTTTTGGTTAGTGGCTGAACTTTTAACCATTGTGCTGGTTGAAGATAACCCAAACCTGTTGCTGTCCCAGATGGTTATGTCCTCTAGAGACCCTCTAGGACAGAGTGGAACCGTCCCCTAGGGTTTCCAAGGAGCAGCTGGTCGATTGCAGCTGCCAACTTTGGGGTCCGCTTCAGAGATCTTAACCACTGTCCCACTAGTGCACAGTGACATAAGGATCAGAACACCCTCAGGCAAACAGGGTGCTTCCTGAGATTTAAGAAAGAAGTTGGGAGTGATAACATTTCTAGCCATGTAACAATTCACTCAAATATTTATTGAGCACTTACTATGTGCTGGGCACAGTGTCGGTGGTGAGGAAGGAAAGAAAAGGCAAAAATAAATGTGGTGAAGATCAGAGATGGGTGAACCAGGGCAGGAGAAAGATGCGCCTGGTGGATTCGAACCACTGACATTCAGTTAGCAGTGGCGCTCCAGTAACCCAAGGTGACCCTCCTGGCCTCCTTTGTGCTGGGTGTCAGATGCAAAAGCCCCCTGAAGGGGTGATGACTGAATCTACCAGCCACTCCTTGGAAACCCTAGGGGTGGTTCTACTCTGTCCCGCTGTTAAGTGGGATTCAGCAGGACCACAAAGGACTTGTTTTTTGGAAGGCACGTGAGCATCCGTATAAACACATAACATACACACAGCTCAGAAAACACTGAAGAGAGTGGTCAACACGGTAATGTATGGGATCTCTTGATGGAAGGACAAGCCTCAGCTGCTGAAGGAAAGGTCAGTGGCTTGAACTCACCAGTTGCTCTGCAGGAGAAAGAGGTAGTAGTCTGCTTTCATCAAGACTTACAGCCTAGAAAACCCTAGAGAGCAGTTCTACTTTGTCCTGTAGGATAGCTATGAGTAAGAACGGACTCAGCAGCAATGGGTTTGGCTTGGTTTTCAATGAAAGGCAAATTGGGATACTTGTACTACATTTGCAATATAAAGTGTTTTTGCTTTTGTTTTTTTGAAAAAGGCAATGAAAATACTACCCTAGGAGTTTTGAAGATGACAGAATTATGGTTAGTTACTGCAGCTTAATTGGCGTGTAAATGCTGGCCTGGGAAGACTCAGCCAGTTGGCCCTCAAGTCCATGCCAAATCACGGTGACCCCATCTATGGCAGCATAGAACTGGGTGCCTTAGGGTTTTAATGGCTAATTTTTTGTAACATCACCAGGTTTCTCTTCTGAGGCACCTCTGGGTGGGTTCAAACAACCTTTTGGTTAGTTAAAAAGTCAAAAGCATGTAACAGTTTGTGCCCCCCAGGAACTCTTAGGGAGTCTAGGGCCCAGTGGAGTCAAGGAATCTAGAAGACAGTGCATACTGACAGTTTGGGTGGGAAGGTTGCCTAGGCGATCACTTTTATGTACTTTGACTTTGCTTTTCTGTTATGTATTAAGTTTTGTTACAGTTTGGGAAACTCCCAAGGAAAAAAGTAAAAGTAATAACAAAATGAAGTGAAACCCCTCTTTATACACAACAGGATGTTGTGATCTGAAAGAAGTAACATCAGGGAAGTTAGAAGTGTGTACCTGATATTTTATCTTTCTAATAATCCTTTGCTTCAAATGTTTTTTAAATGTTATATTTACAAAAGACCTTAACAGTCATAGGGGGACTTAAGTAACTTTTTAATAAAAAGTACCTAGAGCCCCAGCAGCACAGTGATTAAAAGCTTGGCTGCTAACCAAAAGATTGGCAGTTTGAATCTACCAGCCACTTCTTGGAAACCCAATTCGAATCTGCTGGAAACCCCAGTGGCACAGTGGTTAAGAGCTACCGTTGCTAACCAAAAAGTCAGCAGTTTGAATCTCCCAGGCGCTCCTTGGAAACTCTATGGAGCAGTTCACCTCTGTCCTATAGGGCCACTATGAGTCTCAATGAACTCAACAGCAATGGGCTTGGTTTGATCAGAGTCACAATAAAAGTTCTTTCCACAAACATCTAGTGAAGCTGGTTTAATCTGCATCTAAGCTCTTCACTTTCTCATACCCATTAAAGATTATAAATCTTAGTCCCCCATCTCTCCTGATTGTAAATAGTAATTTCATGTGCCTTTGGGTCATTTGGGGAGTTTTTTTATCCTCCCCTCTCCCTTTAAATGAAGATGGCCACAGCACCCTAAGTGAAAGGCTTCTACAGGGATTTGACGCAGAAGCGGAAGTCGGCCTGTATTTGCGTATGTGCTTTCTCTCCACTGAGGTTGTTACAGGAAGCAGCGGGGCTGTGGGAATAACTGATGCTGCTGTCTGGGGCCGTCTGGGGCCGTCTGGGTCCCCTCCCCTCTGTGAGTCACCTAAAAAAGGATGTGCATTAAAGTAGAAGAAAAACATAGAAAAGTGAAAATGGTCTATTTTCACTCATTTGTAAGCATGTTTATAAATAACTTTTAAAAAGCTGAGACCGTGCTTTGTGTAATGTAACATGCTCCTGGTTTTCTAGACCATTTCCAAGAGCCCTGGCCTTATTTTTTCTAGAGATGGAGAAGGCTGAGTTAATCATATTCCTCAGTTAACAGCATCATTACTGGAAGTGCTTTTGCAAACTCTTCCTTGTATCCTCACGCTTGGTGCTGGTAGGTGCTCTCGTAATACACATTGCTCTTGGGAGTGCATGGATGTTAGACATCTCCTGCAGTTCTTAAGTTTGCACTCAGTGAAATGGAGCTTCTAGCTGCTGCAGATACGCACTGGCTTTTACATTTTTAAAAAACAACTCTTCCGGAAGACCACAATCGACAGTCCGAAGGCCTGGGGGTTCTCCTGGGAGCATGGCCCCCTAGACCGATGCTGCCCCTGATCGTAAATCATTGCTGAGTTCAACTCTTCAGATAGGAATGGAATGGACTTGGGGACACACAGTGACCATCCATATCATGTGTGTACTTTATGGTTCTGTGCACCTATAGGATGTCATCCTACTGGCCTCTTAGTAGAGGGGAATGGAGAGGGTAGACAGAAGGGGACAGAAGATTGTTAAGAGTTTATGACACGCATAGAACAGAAAGGAGGAGTGTGCTCTCACCAGGCAGGGAGAGCAGGAGCTGCATACGTGGCCATGCAAATTTAACTTGGATTGTACACTTTCACTCAATCACAATTAAAGAAAAAAAAAAAAAACTGCCATCAAGTCAGCTCTGACTCATAGTGTCCCTACAGGACAGAGTGGAACTGCCCGTGGTTTCCAAGGAGCACCTAAGTGAATTTGAACTGCCGACCTTTTGGTTAGCGGCCATTGCATTGAACCACTAACGCCACCCAAAACTGAACCATCATTCTCAAGTGACCATCTTCCTGATTTCTTGTTCCTTTTCAGTCCCAAGTCTACCATCAGACCTGGTTGCATCTCCACGGTATGACGGGTCAGGTCTCCGAGACTCAATTTCCTCCCCCTCAGGGTTTGTCAGGTACATGTGAGGCTAGGCACATATAACGCTGGCACATGAAGCATCCGGACAAAGGGCAAAAGGATTAATACGGAGAAGGCACTCACGGACACGCAAGACTCTGTCCTACGTGGTTCACAGACATGGATTCCTAGGGTGTGCTAGGATCCCCACGAGGTTGGCACGGTTTGTTACCTTTTGTGAACATAAGAACAAAGGGTGACACAGAAGAGAGTGTTTAAGGGAGCTCGGGAAGGCGGCAGGAGCCCTCGTGGAGGTGAAACGATCAGCTGCTAACTGACAGGCTGCTGATGCAAATCCACCACAGAAGAAAGACGTGGCAGTCGGCCCAAGTGAAGACGAACCTGCTGCCCGCAAGCTGATTCTTTACAGAAGCACTTGGTGGGCTTAACTGCCGACCTCTCAGTTAGCAGCCAAGCGCTTAACCACTGTGCCACTAGAGCTCCCCATAAACTTTGCAGCCTTGGAAACCCTACGGCGTGGTTCTGCACTGTCCTAGAGGGTCGCTGTGTGCTGGGACTGACTCAGTGATGGAGAAGTAGGAACATGGCATAGAGCCCCTAGATAGTGCAGTTAATGCACTCGGCTGCTAAGCAGAAAGTAGGAGGTTCAGGTTCAGAAAGGGGCTTTGGAAGAAAAGAAGGGATCTACTTCCAAAAAATCTGCAGCTGAAAACTCTACGGTGCACAGTTCTGCTCTGGCACACATGGGTTGCCGTAAGTCAACAGAAACTGGTCCCAACTCACCTCCTAGGTGAGGGGTGCGCTCACATCTCACCAGCAGTCTGCTCAGTAGCAGGACTGGCGAAACACTCCAGCGTCACTGAAACCTGAAAGATGAAAGATGACATGAAAGATGACAATGCAGCCCATGGCTCCTGCACCATTTCCCAGAGCGAGTAGGCATGGACTCGGGGGCTGCCAGGCTAACCTTGAGCCCAGAAAGGCTGCCAATAAGGGCTCGACACACATCGGCCCCCTCTTCCTCCCTCGACACTCCCCACCAAGGCAGTAAGATTCCTCAAAAAGGCTTGGTAGGGATCCAGCGGGGGTCACAGTGCAGTGGCCCTGTCCTCATGGGAGCTCTGGATAAAGTCACAAGGAAAGGGCCTGTTGATGTCTCGGGCTCCCCTGAAGAGCAAGCAGTGGAAACCACCTGGGACCAAAAGAACAATCATCGCAGCTCTTCACAGTGATGCTGGGTGTCACTGTGCTGTGGATACCACAGTTGGGAAAAAGCAGACAGGAGGGACCTTAGACACAATGCTCTCCCTCATACGACATTACATAAGCCTCCAGGGCAGGGAGCAGGAGGGCACAAAGACAGCCCCAAAGTGCCTGGAAATGGCAGGAGATAGCACTTTCTGGTGCGACTGCAAGTTCTGAAACTGTAATCAAGTGATAGTTGTTCAATTCTATAAATTCACTAACATTGTACACTTAAGATGGATGAATTTTACGGTATATAAATTATGCCTCAAAGCTGTTTACAAAAAAAAAAGTCATTGGGTGGAATGATTAGATGGGACTATGACTGTAGTTTGAACATCCAAACCAAACTAGAAATTACCAGAATGACTGAAGTCTCAGGAAGAGACTAATTCAGTTGCCTGCTCTAATCCAGAGTTAATGGGAACTCACTGTGAAGCTATAGCAATCTTCCGATTTGCACAACCCAGCGTGCTCAGACCTGAGCCCACAGAAAGCACCAGGCACAGTACCAAGCCCACAGATCACCAGCTGAGTGCATCACTGGTCTGGGCAGATGGTCAGGGCCATGTGTGGACTTCAATGGCAGCAGGCTGGGGTGGGCCCAGAGAAGCAAGGACCAGGGAATGGGTAGGCAGAAAACAGCCAGCATCACTGGTCCACAGAGCACCGGGGCTAGATGAAAAGCCTGGAGTTACATCAACCCATTAGGGACAGCAGGATGGCCGAAGTCAAGGAGCTCCAAGTTTCCCAGACTAGTGAAGGAACAGCCAACTAGTCCTGCAGCTGACTCGTGTGCTTCAGACCACCTGGATTTTTTTTCAACTCAGCTCTGTCATTTACTTAAACACGGAAAGCCTTGGCTTCATCTAGAGTTGTCAGCTGCTGTCAAGCTGGGTCCTGACTCGTGGGAAACCCAGAGCCAGTATGATGAAATGCTGCTACCTGGTGTGATTCAGAGTGTCCACTGGCTAATTTTCAGATCACCAAGGTTTTCTAGTCTTAAGTCTGGAAGCTCTACTGAAACCCATTCATCAAGGATCACAGAACTACCCAACCCCCTAACATACCGACGACAGCTCTGTAAAGGTGCACTGGCTGGAAACCCAGCCCCGTTCTCCTGCTGAACCACCAGCACCCTCCATCCTGAACTGCACAACACGGTGACTGCCGGCACCCATTTTAGCAGCACCACCATGAAGATTAATGGAAGCCCTGGGTATAACATTCACAGCAAACTTGCAGTATGGACAACTCTAATTACCACTCCAGAACTCACGACTGTCTGACACAGTGCGGCATCGAAGGAGTTCCAAAACACCCGACTTCCTCTTTCTGTCTTTAAAGAAAAAAGCAGGAAAAACTGGGGAGGAAAAAAGAAACCTACCCATCACAAAATTCAGAAAGAATTCCTGCAGCCAAGCCTACAACGTGCAAACCGACCTCTGTTCAGGTATTGGCAGTGACTGGGCGTCTTGCCGTGGGCACACCTGGGCCCCACATCCCACCTGTGCAACGAGGGTCCCCCGCTGCACCAGGTTCCCATCACTCAACGTGAGAAAGGCTTGGTCTGCTCGGTGCACGTGCCACTTTGGGAAGCAGGTGGACGTCACCGTGTAGCAGGATGGTGGCACGAGGCTGGTGACTTTCAGTGCAGGGGGCTCAGACGGCCCGAGACAGCAGCATCAGTTACTCCCACAGCCCCACTGCTTCCAGTAAGAACCTCAGCAAAGACAAAGCCAACATGCAAAGGCAGGGCCAACTTCCGATTCTGCATCGAATTCCTGCACCGACCTCTGATTAAGGGTACTGTAGTCATTTTTACGTTGCTTATTATTAGTGTATTCCTAGCAGATGAGAGGCTAAAACAATTCCCCAAACAACTCAAAAGGCACATTAAATCATTATTTACAATCACGAAGGGAGAGCGACAGAGGTTCACTCTCTTACCAATATGAGAAAACAAAGCCTCTAGAAACAGATTAAATCAGCCTCATTAGATGTCTCTGGAAAGAAACTTTTATTCTACATCACTGATAAACTGCATGGTCATCTGACACTATTCAAATAACTACTATGGCCTTATAGGCATAAAGTTCTTTTCTAAATATAACTTTAAAAGAATCATTTGACACAAACATTTCAAAGACAAAAAACATCACTGAGTCTTCTCCACCGACATTAATGTTATTAATTCTTTTAGACCCCAACATCCTGCTGTAATTTAATTTCATCATTATTTTTAATTACCTTCTTGGCAGTTTTCCCAAATTTTATTTAAAAACTGACAGAGAAAACACTTAAAATGTAACACATTAAAGGGGGAAAGAAGGCAGTAATCAACCTTGTGTAGCGATTCCTCTGAATACGTTTACAATGTCACCCTAACTACAGTCTCCTACATCCTCTCGAGAACTCCCCGTCATCATATATAAGATCGACCTTTCTATCTTTTCCTATTATTTTTATCATCTGATGCCTAAAGTGACAATCAGGAAATTAACTAGCCTGACATGAAAAATGTGGACACTATGGTTTTTTAAGTGTTGATACGAACAGATGTTAACTGCTGCATTATTACTCTTAATAAACCTTAAGCAACAAGAGACAAGCATGAATCATGAAAAGACTATCATCCATGTCATATTACCAGTATGACAATTTCTATACTGACAGGAAAACCTACAAATTAAATCTTAACTCACTTCATTATAAAGGTAATTAAAGTCTCAGGTATCTTAGTGAAAATGCTATTACCAGCTGCATTCTAACTTATTTTCTAGTGCAGAAACGTTCAAGTAGGGAGGGAAAATGTGACTTTTAAATAAGCTACCACTCACATGCAAGCAGACACAAATTTCAGTGCAAGCTATGAAGAAAAAAAAAAGAATTCCAGATTTTGAAACAAGATCTATATTAAACCATCTAGACACAAAACAGACAATCTGGGATTTAAAAAATGTTCTGTAATTTACATATTCATAAACATAGACATATGGTCCAATGACACAAAGAATGACTTCGTATCCTGTTCTTTTTAAAGTCTGTCCTGTAAAGATAGCTTCCACCTAAGCCTGGATGCCTTCCTAGTTTCAAAAGCTGCACAGAGACTGCATGCTGATGACACGCTAGGAAGTGGCTGGTGTCCCCCTGCTGAGTTAGTGCCTTTGCTGTGCGCCTGGGATGCTGCTAACATTCTGTGACACAAGAGCCAAACCACATCGCACTGTGTTCTAATAAAAATAAATATACATAAAGAAAACACTATCAGGCATATATTCACAAGGTCTTAATTTCTTTAAACATAAGTATGGGTATATTTATTTCTCTCAAATGCGTACAAGACAATAATTACACAGCAACAAATCTTTTTTGTTCAACAATGATTTGATTTACAAGCATTTGAAATTTACATAATTTCACATCAATACCCTTGTATTTTAAATACCATAAGTAAAAAACCCCCCAAATAACCAATTCTTATTATTTCCTATTTATCCGTCTATACAGCCAAACTTTAAAAAGTTACAAACTGAACAGTATACAGAACATATAAATCATGTTTAAAAACCGTGTTTTAAAATCACTGCTTCCCCAATGATTCTGGAAAATCCTCACACTGACAAGAACAGTCACAGGTGGGAGGTGAGCTGGAAGAAGGGGAAGAAAGAAGAGACAGACACAAGTTTGCTGTCTTAACATTTTACTAATCCTGTCAGCCAACAATGGTGGCGTCAGGAGAAACAACAGTTTAATATGAGGAATGGAGTTGGCCTCACAGTCTGAGACATGCATTTCAAGTATTTTCCTATTTGATCTGAGCTCACTGCAGCAAACTGATGCCGAAAGAGAACCATCACTTTCCTCCGTACATGCGCTCAATGTCCGCCTGGTAATGTGTTTTAAGCTCTTTGCGTTTTAGCTTGAAGGCATCTGTCACTAGACCAGTTTCAGGGGTCCATGGTTCAGGGCTCAAACGAATTTTTACTGGAATTTCAAACTTTTCCAGACTTGCTGAGATGTTGGGAAAAAAAAGCAAAAAATGCAAGGGCATTAAACACCTACAATTAAAATTCTTAGCAAATTAGTGTCAAACCTCCTCAGTCTCTGAGCACCCATCCTAATGCACACCAATGGCCCAGAAAGCTCACCTGCGAGCCATCTAGCCCTCAGAAATACTGGTGATAAGAAAACAGATATTAATGGGGTTATAATGGCAAAAGCCATTCATAAAAATCTAGGTGTCTATCAATAAGAGAATGAGTTATGAAGCCACAAGGTGCAATACAATTCAGTCATTAAAAAAGATTTACGTCTCTGTGTGGGTGCAGACAGATAGTCTGCAATTTGCTGTTAGGTTACCAGCACAAAGAGGGCCAGCTGCAGCCCAGGCTGGATAGCCTTCTGTGCAGCGTGCTGTGCATGCCAAGGCTGAGACAGATACTACCGAACTGACCTGCACACATCTAGGCGTTGGGAGCGGGGAGGAAGGAAAGGGGGGATTTATGTTGTATTTTATGCCTCTGTTTTATTTGAATGTATTATGAAGAGCACAATTAATTTAAAAATAAAGTTTAAAAAAAATCTTGCCACCAAACACAATTTTCAGTGTCCGCTCCATGAGGACAGAATGTCCAGTGCTATGTTTCTAAGATCTGATCCCAGTCTGACACCATGTAGATTCTCAATATCAGAGTAATGAAGGGAAGGAGGAAAGAAAAGATGAAGACAGTTTTGAAAAAATACATTTCCTTTGTAAGACTAATTTTTAAACCATTCATCCAACACTTACTAAGCAAAAATTTCTAAATGAATGGCTTCTCTCAAGTTATGCTACAGTTTAACAATGGGAAACAGGTGAACACTTAGCCTTCATATATCTATAAAAAAAAATACACTAAATTAAAGGTGTAAAATACCTTGGGGGAAAAAAAAGATGTATCAATACTGAGTTGTAAAAAAGTAAACATACAGATGACAAACAAGGGCAAGTACTTCAGCAGTGGTCCCGAAGAGGAGAAAACACTAGAAGCAAATGCAGAATACCTACTCCTCACTTACTGGCTACCTTGTTATATGACATTTCACATTTATGACAACATTAAAAAAAAAATCTACTATCCAACTATTTTCCCTATTAACAAGTTACGCTTGGCAATAACAAACACAGCAGTGCAAGGCAAGAATAATGCTGGCTGTGGTGGTGAAGGTTATGTGTCAACTGGGCTGGGCCAGGACTTTCAATGGTTTGGCAGTTATGTCATGATGTAGTCATCCTCCATCTTTACCTAACAACTTCATCTAAGGAACCTAATCTTATCTGCAAGTGACAACTGGGTATATTAAGGGATATCACACAAATTATCTGAAGGACAGAAGTATGATGCTACTGAGATGCAGAGGGAGACAAATAGCTAACAGCTGGAGGAATATTCAAGTTTCTTGATTTTAAACTGCTCAGCACTACACTCTATTATCTGGCTCACAATTATCTTTTTTTAAGTGCAGTGATACTTACTAAACCTGTGCTTTAGAGAACTACTAGCTACAACCTCTGAACTAGCTAGAAGAATGAGGATTATAATAATCATTATGAGGATTTCTTCCTGGTTGCTAAGTTTGTATACGCGAAACAAATATTTTTGTTTCCTTCTGTCTCTTATTCTTTTGTCATCTAACAAAAACGTACCAGTAATAATTAACCCTCCATGTGGCGGACAGACACAGTGCCTGCAGTGACGGGCTTGAGCCCAGCAGCAATGGTGAGGATGGCACAGGACGGGGCAGTGTTCCCTTCTGTTGTGCACGGGGTCACTGAGACAGGATTCAATTCTTCCATCAGTGTACGTTATGAAGGAAAGACTGTCCTAGGTGATCCCAGTGAGCCTGTGTCAACCAGCTGCAAGGCCTTAGGAGCAGAACTGCGGCTTCCCTTCCTGTCAACTGTGGCTTCTGCTTATGTCTCAGGACTCTGGGTCCTACAAACTTGAGATTTGCTTAGCCCTCATAGCGCATAAGATAATTCCTTGCAACCTCTCTCTCTGTCTGTCTTTCTCTCTGTCAAATACAAGAACATTCAGGATACATGTAGCTGCCAAGGGAATCTTTCATCTGGCTAATGTGGGTAATTTGCGTGAATTGTCGAGAGGTTTGCATGGGGAGCCTGAGAAATATGCTCTTCTGTCTACCAGTAGCAGGAAAACACTTTTAGAAGATGATAGGACCCAAGCTTTGTAACAGGACAGGCTGAGCACATTTCCAAGTACTGTCTTCCCTTCTCAGTTCTCACCATCAGTTTAACAAAACACTCACCTGAAGTAGCAGCTTCAGAAAGCACTTTAAGTACCTCATTTTCCATCTCAGAACTGTTACACAGCTCCTCCCAAGTTCCTTTAAGTCCTTTCTTTCGAGCTAGTTCTGTTAGCTCCTTTTGATTTGGCACAATAAACCCAATGACATAGGAATGGTAACTGTAAAAGTTAGAAGGTGAATTAGCTAAGGAACTTAACAGTACACAGTCTTGATGAACTTCAACTGCTAGATTACACTAAACCCACCACCAATGCTGACGAGTCGGGTCCGACTCACAGCGACCCTGGAGCTCAGAGTAGAACTGCCCCAGAGTTTCCAAGCAGCGCCTGGTGGATTTGAACTGCAGGCCTTTTGGCTAGCACATGTAGCACTTAACCCACTATGCCACCTGGGTTTCCTGTCACCTCTGTACTATTTAAAAACGTTCATGGGGCATGTTTGGTCTCAGGAAGCCTTCTATTCCTGCAACAGCCACTTCTATAGTTTGATACAGCCTTTGTTTCCATGTTTTGGTAAAATATCAGTTTAAAAAACTCAATCTTCTATTTCACGATAGATTTCAACTACGAAGAACTATCAAGAATACTGCCATAAACACATTTTCTTTAAAGAAAATCAGACACATATTAGAAAATTCATCTTTAAGAAAAAAAAAAAAACAGCAGTGTTAAAATCAGTGTCTACGTAAACTACCAACTTGATCTAAAGAAATTTGGCAACAGATCAAAATAGCCTGATCATATTCTTGTGTATCTTTTGGTGCCATGAAAATCTCTTTTGAGGGAAGAACTCTCAGTAGCTGTCTCCACTGAAATCACATCCTTTTTTGAAGGCCATAAAAAGGAATCCTGGAGAAAAGACACAGCACTGGGAAAAGGACAGGCAGAGCCAGAACTGTTAACATCACTGAAGAAAAAATTAAAGGGCAGACTCATTTACAAATCAACATAGTTAATCTGCAATTTGGGCTACATCCCAGAGTTTGTTTCTAAAATGGATTGTCTGATACCAGACTGTATTTTCTCATAATAATTTTATCAACTGCTGCTGTCAGGTTCATTGGCTAACCCACAAAATATGTGATCATTAATACTGCAGAATAATTACCATGTATAATACTACTATGGAAAAAACAACAATCAGTTCCAATCTGAAATTCCAATACATTGTCCCAAACTGCCTCTCTGGGACCTTGATTTAAATTCCCCTTCCAAGCTGCCTCTGTATCACAGTGGACAAGTGACAGGTAGGAGCTGGCTCAAATTCAGAGCAGCTTAGGCACAACTGAGCAGGTTACTGCTCCCGACACCCCGACCCAGACTTAATTCTTAACTTCCCATTTGCCGGGACAGGTCCTACGATGGTTCCCTTGCAAACAGAGGACGCGACAGTATCAGTGCAGCAAGAGGAGTGTGTTTCTTTTTCATCACTTCCCTACTGCACGGGACACTGTGCTGAGAGGTGCAATGCAGACACCCAGGGCGCAGAAGAGGAGGCAGAGGGGAAGCATCATGAGCAAGGGATCAGCCGGCGGCCAGGTAAGCGAAGGGCCATTTCTAGAGCCAACAGACCAAAGAAGGGAGAGTTTGGGGGATGATTTTACGAAGAAGGCCCACAGTACATCAAATATTTCAGTACCAAAAAAACCAAAGACAAACCCATTGCCTGACTCACCGCGACCCTATAGGACAGAGTAGAACCACCCCATACCATGTCCAAGGCTGAAAACCTTTATGAGAACAGACTGCCCCATCTTTCTAACACATAGTGGCTGGCTGGGCTCAAACTGCCAACTTCTGAGCACTTTAACCACTGTGCAACAAGGGTTCCTCTGTTTCAGTATAAGTAGCATGAATTCCTCTTCCTTACCTGTTTGCATATGCACAAATGTTATCTATTAGCGGGAGATTCTTCAGAGCTGCTTCCACTTTCCCAAGAGAAACATACTCTCCTGCCTGAAGTTTGACAAGGTCCTTTTTACGATCTGTGCAAAGCAAGCAAAGTGGGAAAGGAGAGGAGAATACACAAGAGAATATCAATACTACAGTCAAATAAATACAAACATTGGTCATTCCCTAATAATTTGTCATTAAGTAAGTTCACTATGGTTATAATAAAATTAAATGTACACAACAGAAATTAGATCCTAATTTTTTATGCTGTCAAATGGCTTTTCTTAAAGAAAAACAATTCCTCCCACTTAAACAGACTGTATCATTGGGGCTTCAGGTACCTACTATGCATTAACACACCAAAAGCAGGTGAACGAAAAATGCAATGCCATCTGGAAGCTCGCATGCTGCGTGACAAGCCGCACGGTACATTGAGCCTGCTATTTCCATAGCATGAAGCGTTCAGACTCTCCAACCTGTGGATTCAGAAAGACTTCCTGGGAGTGAGGCTGGAGCTGCATCTGAAGGGAACAGTGAGAGATGGCCAACCAAGTGGAAGCGTTGGCAAAGATGCAGAAGTGTGTCACCTTGGAACACACGACCCATTGAGGAGAAGGAAGGAAAGCAGGTAGCGGAGGTAAAGGTAGAGAGGTGAGCGAGAGTCCTATAACGTAGGTATTTGGAACTCTCAACCTCAAGGAGCCACTGAAAGGTTGTTCAGCAAGCAAATGTCCTGGATCAGTGGTTAGTATCCACACGTGACAACAAGAAGATGTGTTCACGTGGGGCAAGCATGACAACAGAGAGGAACGTACCGCAATGGTTCAGGTGACAGAGGTGAAGCCCAGACCTGTGATATGATCACAGTGAGAGGGTCAAGAAAGAAAAGAGGATGATTTTGAGGTGGATTTTACACGATCAGTCAGGAGGACGTGGATTAGACATGAGGAACTGACACAGGAGGTATCTCTCTCATCTTGTGACAGCACAGTAGCTAAGAACTCAGCTGCTAACCAAAAGGCCAGCAGTTGAATTCCACCAGCCACTTCTTGAAATCCACTGGGGTAGTTCTGCTGTGTCCTACCAGGTCACTAGGAGTTGCAATCAACTTGACAGGAACAGCTTTGGATTTGGGGACTGAAATGCCGTTAAATGAGAAATAATCTAAGAGGAGAAGCAGGGGAGATATTTTTCACCCCCTACAGGTCACGGTGCTTGAGCTGCAGGGCCGACCCTGGCCCAATAACCAGAGCATTCTGCAAAATGAATATTCCCTGCATGAGCAGTAAAAATTTGGTTCTACTAAGGACTATCGAAAACCAACTCAACCCAAACTAACAACAACAAAGTGTAATCAAAGCAGTGTTGTTGGACCGTTTTTGACACCTCATAATATGGTGGAGCTGTATAAATACCATGCATTCCCTATTAAAAACTTCTTTATCCAGAGATGACAGACCACATCAACATTACATAAACAGCTCTACATCTTAAATGAGCCATGTATTTAGTATCAGTTTTATGATACTATCTCAAAAACATTTATATTACATTCTCTCTATATTTAGCATCTGGTTTATGAAACTGTCCAAAACATTCACATGTGAAACACTCTTAGCTGGCTCACCAATAATCTTTAAGCAACCATCAGGGTCAAACTCTCCAATATCTCCAGTACAGAGCCACCTCTGTCCATTTTCATCTTCAAAGAAATCAGCTTTTGTTTTTGCTTCATTTTTGTAGTATCCCATTGTCACATTTGGGCCACCAATAAGAATTTCCCCCCGGGGAAGTGGTTTGTCTGTATTAAAGTATCCACCTAATACAGAGAAAATAATTTAGAATGCATTCAGTATTTTCATCCTTGTACCCAAGATCTCAAAATTTGATGCAATTCATTTCTGAAGAGTGACACCTTATTTTTATCCAAACAGAATTTCCCAAGGGAAACAAGGCAGACACACTGAACGAAGAAAACTTATGAAAGAACATTAAAACTAGGTATCAATTTTCACTCATATAACAACAATTAGCATAAAAAGGACTACTCTAAGATAAAATTACACTAAAACATCCAACATCCTCCACCTATAGTGTAATTACAGATGCTTTACCAGTAGTTTTTAAAGACTCTACTATTCTTAGATATTAATAAATTGATGCAAGTATTAAGTCATGCACAGAAACAGCAGAATAAATGTCTGTGTAAAATCAAATTCCTACATAGTTAAAAGACTTAGCCTTTACAGATTAACTCCAAAATGAATTCAAAGCTAAAATATGTTGAATACTTTTCACTAATTCTCCTTAAAAGGCAGCTGAAAAATGATATACTAGCCTTAGTATCTTCAATTTTAGTTTGTGGACCAGAAAGTGTATCCCACAGGTAATTTGTACACAATGAATATTTCTTAAAGTAGCCAATATTTCAATGGCAAAGCAAGATGGCTTTTATGGCATTTCAGCAAATTCCCTTCCGACAATTCTAGGTTGAAACCTCGTAAGAAAACATCAAAATTCTGTCTTTCACAAAGTAAATTTAAATAATTTAATTTGCCATTATTCACTTAAACTTTGTTTTTACTGTAATTGTTACTTGCATTTTCATAATAAATACAACAAAACATTTATCCAGTCAAAACCGCCTTTGGAAAAAAGCAAAATAAACGCATTCATATAGGCCTAGATACACCATCTCTATCATGAAGGACAAGAATAAACACCCATGGGTGGTTTTATATTCTGGAAAAAGGTACAGAACAAAATATAGCATAATTCTACACTTTAAAGCCGAACATTATATAAATGAGTGTCTCGTGGATAAGCTCAGTAATTACCTTCTTCCCAGTTTTTTAATTTGATTTCACAGCAAACTAATGGCGCTCCCACTCTGCCAGTGTTATAGTCCCACACTAAGATGCAAATAAAAAAACAACAATAAATATTTGAAAACAACAGTTAATAAATAGCTTCTTTTTCCCACATTACCCAGAATAATACTTATGCCAAAGCTTAAATATCCTCAGAGAACCGTTACACTCAGAAACCACAAACTGGTGAGCAGGCTATGTGAACTGTACAGATGTTCTCTTTGGCCCACACTGAGTTTTTTTCTTTAAACCTGAATTAGTTGGCACCATTTTAAGAATTTCCACATACACACTTGGCATCTCCAGCGATGACAGGCCTACAAGGCCAGCACCACAACACGAACGCCCCCTTGTCAGTGCGCACACAGCTCAGTCCTCTCCCACGTTCTTACATCAGGGCTACCACACCCATTCAAGTAGCCCTCTGGCTCATGCGTCTGCAGCTCCTGTCTTAAAGGAAAGCCAGCGCCGGGGCTCACACTGCTGTCACTTCTCATTAGGCCTGCCCACGGTGCAGCACAACTCATTTCCCAATCTGCTCCCAGGGGTCACTAATGGTCTGTGCATTTCCCTCCCATTAGTCTCTGCTCTCACGCTCTGCCTAAATTCATACAATGTGACTGGGCTGAAGAGCAAGATTTTTAACTTTCAAGGGACTGGGAAAAGAACCTACCTCTATTAGTGAGTTATGGGTTACTAATCAAAGATGATTAAAATACCGAAAATAAAAGGCAAATATCTAACATTTCATATACAGTCTTACTGACAAGTTAAGCCATAATGAATTAATCACACATACAATTTTTCTTTTAAAGACATAGTAAATTAGAGCTCTTCAGAAGAAAGCACCCCACTCATTTGTCAGCTTGCTGTATTGAGCAGAAGCCACGTGACCAGCAGTGCATGTACCAGCAGGGTCACTCCTGATGGACAGGTTTCAGCTGAATTGCCAGAATGGGACAAACTAAAAAAAAAAAAAACTGGCCAGATAAAACCTTAAGAATAGCTGTAAAACACTGTTTGACACAGCGCCAGAAGATGAGCACCTCTGGTTGCAAGGCCATCAAAATACAAGAGGAGAAGAGCTGCCTCCTCAAAGCACAGTCGCCCTTCATGACGTGGATGGAGTAAAGCTGTTGAGATCTTCGTTTGCTGATGTAGCAAGCCTCAAAACAAGAAGAAACTGCACTAATAACAGAAACGTGGAACATACGAAGCAGGAATCTAGAAAGATGAGAAGTCATCAAAAATCCCACAAGTTATGGAATGACATCAAGGATATCCTACATAAAAAACCAGAGATCACTAGAAAGACAGGAAAGAAATACGAAAACGGATGTCAAAGAGACTCTGAAATCTACTCCTGTACACAGAGTAGCTAAAGCTAAGAGTGGAACTGACCGCGTGAAAGAGCTAAACAGAACACTTTAGAGGAGTGCTGGAGAAGAAAAAGGACTGAAATGTGCAAAGACCTACAGTCAGCAAATCAAAAAGGAAGATGGTGCACATCATTTCTCAATCTGAAATAAATGAAGACAAAATTCAAGCCTCAAGTTACAACACTGAAGGGTCCTATGGACAAAACACTGAATGATGCAGGAAACATCAAAGAAGCTGGAAGAATACAGTTACTGTACCAAAACTAGGATGCTGCTCAACCACTTGAGGAGAGAGCATATCATCAAGAACCAATGGTACTGAAAGAAGCCCAAGCTGCACTGAAGGCATGGCTAGAAACAATGCTCTAGGAATTGACAGACTATCAATTGAAATATTATTTCCAGATGCCAATTTGAAGGCACCTAACAACAGTAGTCACAATATCACTTGAGGTATTTCAACAAACAGATGCAGCACTGAAGTGCTCCCATGTCTATGCCAAGAAATTTGGAGGACAGCTACCCGACCAACTGACTGGAAGAGATCCAGATTTATGCCCATTCCAAACAAAGGTGATCCAACCAAACGTGGAAATTACTGAACAATGTCATTGATATCACATGCAAGTAAAATTTTGCTCCAAATCATTCAAAAGTGACTGCAACAGTATACTGACAAGGAACTGTCACAAATACAAGCTAGATTCAGAAGAAGATGTGGAACCAGGGGTATCATTGCTGATGTCAGATGGATCTTGGCTGAAAGTAGAGAATACCAGCAAGATGTTTACCTGTGTTTCAGTGACTATACAAAAGCATTCAACTGTGTGGATCATACTAAATTATGGCTAACGTTGCACAGAATGAGAATTCCAGAACACTGAACTGTGCTCTTAAGGAATCTGTATGTGGATCAACAGGCAGTTGTGTGAACAGAACAAGGCGATGCTCCATGGTTTAAAGTTAGGAAAGGTGTGCATCAGGGTTGTATCCTTTCACCATACCTTTTTAATCTGTATGCTGAGCAAATAATCCAAGAGGTTGGATGACATGAAGAAGAATGAGGCATCAGGATTGGAGAACAACTCATTAACAACCCACATTACACAGACGACACCACCTTACTTGCCAGAATGAAGATTTGAGATACTTACTGATGAAGATCAAGGACCACAGCCTTCACTACAGATTGCACCTCAACATCAGGAAAACAAAAATCCTCACAACTGGACCAGTACGCAGCATTGTCAGAAATGGAGAAAAGACTGAGGTTGTCAAGGATTTCATTTCACTTGGGTCCACAGTCAACGACCATGGAATCAGCAGTCAAGAAATTAAAAGACGCATTGCATTGGGAAAATCTGCTGCAAAGGACCTCTGCAAAGTATTCAAAAGTAAGGATGTCACCTTGAAGACTAAAGTGCACCTGACCCAAACCATGGTATTTTCAATTGCATTATATGCATGTGAAAGCTGGACAATGAACAGAGAAGACTGAAGAAGAATTGATGCCTTTGAATTGTTGTGCTGGAGAAGAATATTGAATGCACCACGGACCACCAAAAAAACAAACAGATCTATTCTGGAAGAAGTAGAACCAAACCTTGGAAGCAAAGATGGCAAGACTGCATCTTACAGACTTTGGACATGTTGTCAGGAAAGATCAGTCCCTGGAGACGACATCATGCTTGGTAGAGTGGAGGATCAATGAAAAAGAGGAAGACCCTCAAAGAGATGGACTGACACAGTGGCCACAACAATGAGCTTAAGCATAAAAATGACTGTGGACTTGCCTGGCGCAAGACCAGGCAGTGTTTCATTCTGTCCTTCACAGGGTCCCACTATGAATCGGAACCAACTCAGTAGCACCTAACAACATTAACAACATTGTTCATTGAGTCCCTGCAAAATGAGATTTAGAAGTAGCTTACAAAAACATAAAATGCACAAAATATAACTGGAAAATAAAATGCCAAATACACCTGACATACCAGTGGTACACAGAAGCATTCAAGGTTAAGTAGAGGTTGAGTATCTCCCCAGATCTAGAAAATATCAATTAGAGGAAGCCTAACTTTCTCTATTACTGGAAAGCAAACTATCTTGCTCTCATAAAAGGGGCGTGTAAGACACTATGGTACTCATTCGGGGATCAGTGATTCAGTGGAAGATCATCTAAATCTGAATCTGGACTCCGTCCACACTTACCCAGACCTATTTCCCTCTCATAGGCATTTCTGAATCTGAGCCTGAATACATGTACCTAAATAACCAAATAAAAGTATGACTGCCTGTCTACAGAAAAAGAAACTTAAAACTGATGGGAGAAAAAAGATACAAAATACAGCCAATAAACCAAAAACTCAATACACTGCTATTGAATCACTTGACTCACAGCCAATAGGTGTTACTAAAATGTCTTTTCCATACTGCTTTTTAATACTACATAAAGCAGTTTAACATGAAACATTCCTCTATATAAATTATTAATATGGCCAGTGGCAACATTAGTGTCTGATAACACAGTGAAGTCAGTTCTGATGCCTAGTGAACAAAACGCTGAGCAGTCTTGTGCCATCCTCAGCAGCACTGATATGCTCACGACCACTGCTGCAGTGACTTTGTCAGTGTATCTCACCGGAGGTCTTCCTCTTATCTGCTGACCCTCTACTTGAGCAAACACGACGCCCTTCCCCAGCGACTGGTTCCTCCAAAGTAGGTGAGATGAAGTCGCACCATCTTCCCATCTAAGAAGCATTCTGGCTGAACCTCAAGGCAGTTGTGTTCACTGTTCTGATATTCAACATTCTTCACCAACACTGTAATTCAAATGTATCAATTCCTCTTCTGCTTCCTTATTCATTGTGATGGAGTAAGATGGCCAGTCACCACAGATGTACCTAACATATTCTAGAAAATGATACTGATAATCATGGCACTTGCACTTTATGTAATTCTGTTATCCAAACAGCTTGGCTACTCTTCTACGTATCTGGATGTGCCATTCTGGGGGTAACACTCACCATCTGTAATTGTTCCAGCCCCACATGACTCAGTGAGGCCATAGCCCTGTCCCACAGGGCAGCAAAAGCAGATGTTCATGAATCGTTGTGTGGTTGCAGAAAGTGGAGCACCACCACACAAGAGAAGCCGAATATTTCCACCTATCAAGCTTCGTACTTTCCGGAAAACAAACCTAAAATAAATCCAGAATCACAAGACCTTTACAGCTGAATTGTATCTGAAGACCAATCCCAATTCTGATACCTGAGACTGTGAAATAAGTGCCTTAACCAAGGTTACAGAGCCAATTCAGGAGACTCTTTTAACCCACTATTTAAATCTTAAATTTTAATAGTTCACCAAAAACTAAAACCCACTGTCATTAAGTTGACTGTGACTCACAGGGCAGAACTGGCCCACAGAGTTTCCAAAGAGTGCCTGGCATATATGAACTGCTGACCTTTTTGTTAACAGCCACGGGACCACAAGGTGTCCAGTAGCTAAAATAGGTGAAGAACACACAAGCTTCATTTAACAACTTTTCAAGTACATAGATAATGAATACTATTAAACTATAAAGAGAAATCAAGCTATGATACAAGCTGTGACATGGATGAACCTTGAAAACACTATGGGAAGTGAAATAATTCAGACACAAAAGGAGGATAAATATTACATGATTCCTTCCAGTGGAATATTTAGAAAAGTATTATTAAGAGCTGGGGCTCCAGATAAAAGACCCTGAATTTCTGCTTAGAGGGACAAAAACCATTTGGCAGTAGTCTGTGGTGAGAGTTGCACAACATGGTGAACACAATTAATGTCACCGAATTATACACTTAAAAATGGTTAATGAGAAACTTAGTGGTACCTTTTTTTACCACAATAAAATATTTTTAAAAAGAAAACTTTTCAAGTAATATTTGAATTCAAACTTTTGGGGTTTAATTTTTGTATAGTAATAGAGAACCCTTGCTACGGCTAGAATAGTTTTATCACTGTATTAATATATATACAAGCCATTAAACACTATGTTTAGTATTAAACAATCCTGTCATTTCTTCATAAAACTTATAAAGTGTACTTTATTGGGAATATGTATATATTTGTACAGAGCAATTCTGTTCCTTTTAAAATTACACAAATTCAAGTTTTCAAGTGCTGTATTATTTAAAAAGTCTGGTTAATTATGAGGAACTAGGAAAAGAAAAAACAATTCAAATGTCTGTTTCTGAAAATATACCAATAAAAATGATTGCTTACTTTTATGATCAAAACAGGGAAGTTTTACACTAAAATAATTTTGAAAAATGTGAAAAAACAACTGGCAGCAATTTAAAAACAATTATTCACAAACTTCCCAAGGCAGATCATGTATCTTGGGATAGAGAAATACATAAAGTCAGTGGAAAAAAAATCATTAATAAGTTTTAAATGATGTAAAACTTACATTAATATTTGCATACAAAACAGTGTATGTCATAAGTTTTCTAATTTCCTAACTATTTTATTATAAAATGATGCATCTACTTAATCTGCTAGCACTACAACACTAACAGGTGTGCAGTAAAACTGATCAAAATGTAAACCAACATCACATTACATTTGGTTGTCATTTTATGATCACACTGAAAGAAGCTTAAAAGCAAAGAGAAACTCTTTCTCCAATTAAAAGGACTCAAGTGTTTACAGAAAGTAAAAAATGCAGCTAAATCACATATGAACATTTTTTCAAATCACATTGTATATTTTTTAAAAATGGCTGATATTCTCATGCCAGATAGATTTTTAAAGAGTTCTTCGGACTTTTTTCAATGACTTTATTTCTTAAAGCTATGTCAGTTCACCAGGTGCTAATGAGAGACAGAGCTTCTTTCCTTACCTGTCACACAGTGGAGTACTACGCCCCTTTGAAATCTGTTCCATTTTGTAATTGTAGGCCAAAATAAACAGATTGCGTTGAAAACTACTCATTTCACTCACTTTATTCATGACATTTTTGTAGATTCGATCCATGATTTCCTATATGTATAAAAATATGTCAATGTAGTAGTTAATGATACCAGCTGCCTTTCAAATCAACATCAAATTTACATTTCCATTAAGGCACTTGATAAAAAGGTCTATTTTATCAAAATCTATTTTTTAAAGTAATGTCACAATTAGTTTAACAACGAGAACTCTGCAAATGAATAATTGTTTTGATACCAAAATGTATCCAGATACAACTATCAATAAGAAGGAAATAAAAGTTTCAGTGAGGGAATATAATAACATCGATTCCTTATAATGTTTTGCTCATTTCTTATTCTAAGCACTCTAAACAGATGAACAACTATCTAACATGGTTTTTAAAATCTCACAACTTTGACCTTATAAACGTATCGGGTTATCATCTACTTTGCTCACAGAAGGACTACGGAGTCTGTGCTTTAATGCTATACCCAGAAAATTCCCTTGTCTGCATTACATTTTGCTTGCTATGTTTACTGCAAGGCAGTACACTTTTTATATCCTCTATAATTTTAAATTACATGCAGTTTTTAAGTGAATTAAGGATGTGAAGTAGGATACTACTTAGGAAATTCTAATTATCCCTATAGACACTCCAAATCTACTGATTATTTATATCTGGCTCTGGAATAACTATTCAGTTATCCTTGAATGTAAGTGCTTTTGAGTATCTGATAATACTCTTCAAATTCATCAAAATGAGAAATCTGTATTAGGAGAAGCGTGAAGACCATGGCTGCCCCCAAATCCAAAACCAAACTCACTGCCATCAAGTTGATTCTAACCCATGGTGACCCCACAGGATAGAGCACAACAGTTTCTAAGGAGTAGCTTGTAGATTTGAACTGCCTTTTGGCTGGCAGCTCCAGCTCTTAACCACTGTACCCACAGGGCTCCACAGCCACCCCACTCCTATGGAGCTGCAATCCCCTTGCTGGATCAGGATGTATAGCCCTTCTTGGGTAACTCAAAGTTGGACTGGTTTCTCTGTCCCTTTTTTTGGCATCTAGGCCAAGTGTTCCCTGAGAACTCAGGAGGGAATTACACAATTTTCTTTGAAGATGATCTCAAACCTTCCCTCCCATCTCCTGGTGAGTTTGGAAGCTTTTTAGGGAAAGGAGTGGTATCACATAAAAGTTGAAACTTTTGGATGTTTAATAAGTAAGATTAAAACAGTAAGCTAAACTAAAATCAAATAAACCCTGTAGGATTTGGTCAAATATAGACAATCAGTAAGAAATAAATCCTACATAAACTCCTTTGATAACAATATCCTCTCCAGTAGCAGTAACGTGCTGCAGCAAAGGATACTTCCTTAGTACTCAGTTTTAAATGATGGGGTCTCTTACCGGCACAGCTGCCATGAGTGTTGGTTTTAGCACTGATGTATCCCCTTTGCTTCCTTTTTTTATTTTTGATGACTATAATGAGAGAAAGGGATCCAAGTAAGTGATTCTTGTTTTCTAAATTCAATGGAATTCTTAGATCAAAGAGTACATTACAAATTCATCATGTTACTTCTATTTGAATAGCCATTTAAAAGGGCATACTTATTTTAAAATAAGCAGTTCTCAGTCTTACAACGTGCTTATAAAAAAGTATTACCAATGTATTCATTTATTTGGTATCTCACATCACACACGTTTCCAGTACCTGATCAGCTAAAGTCTGCGGTGAAGAGTAGCCAATGCAGCATCCATGAGAAAGGCAGACTAGCTCGGCACTCAGTTCTAGAACATGGGCCAGGGGTAAATAACCAACATAAACATCTTCCTCTCTAAAAGGAAAGGGAGACAGAAGAAGCTGCTGCAACGTGACAGACAGTGACAGTGATTCTAATAAAGACTAGTTCAGGGCTAACCTCGGGCTCCCGCCAAACACTCAGAAGGCACACGGAAGGGCCTCAGGCTGTCAGTTGGGGGTCCCTACCAGTGGGGGGTGTGCGCATGCACGTGCGTGTGCGCGTGTGGGTGCGTGTGGGTGCGCGCGCACGCATGTATGTATGGTGGGGTATAAAGGAAAAAGAGCTACAGCTCAGCACAAAACTGAGAAGGCCCACCTCCTTAGAAAGGATTTCCAGTCCTCCTGAAGGCAGGTGCTGTTTTATCAGTGCAGCAGATGTAAAATGCTAAGGCAGGAGGAATCAAACCACCACCCTAAGGCCATCCAGTCAATTCTGACTGATAATGACCCCATGGGTTTAAAAGGCTTTAGATCTGTACAGAAGCAGCCGGCCACAGCTTTTCCCGGCAGAATGACTAGTGGGTTCAAACTCCCCACCTTTCAGTTAGTAGCTGAGCATTTAACCACTGAATCACCTGGGCTCCTCTCAGATCAGAGGGAATAGAGGCTGGAAGGACAGAAGAAATTATCCAAGGAGAAAATGGTCTTTGAACCTGAGGGGCTACTAACCAGAGTTCAAACAGAATCCACAGCTGCCTGCCAAGAATTTTCCACTAGAAGTTCCTGAACTTAGAAATTGATTAAATTACAAATAATAAACTGTACCTTAATAGGTAAGGAAAGTGTGTATGTACACATATTTGAACAACTTCCCACACTCTCCAAGTAGGAGAGGCAAGTGAGGCAACAGCTGTCATTTTTTTTCTGCAAGTCATGCATACACAAGCAGAAACTTCTCTCCATTCCCAGATTCAATCCCACAGTAACCCGTCCTCAAACAGAGAATGTCTAACTTCAGTGCTTAAACCTGTGGACATTGAGTCAATTTCAACCCACAGTGACCCTATAAAATGGTCACTTACAAATTTCCATTTTTATAGTAGTAGGTAAACTCTAACAATGATATCCCTAAGCTATGATTTTAATAAACTATTCTGTGGTTAATTTTAATGTCTTTTTTTAAAAAAATGCTTACCATGTAGACATTCTGAAGGAGAAATTTAACCACAGGCTACTAAAATAACATAAATTCTCACATTGTAACAAAAGATAGACGTAGCAAACTACTCAGTATTTACTTCCTATGACATACCCCAGTCCTGGAATCCGCTCTGCCATCCCAGTCACCCCAGCGATAATGTTGCTATGAGAGATCATGACTCCCTTTGGGATTCCTGTGGATCCGCTTGTATACATGATTACTGCAATATCTGAGGGCAGTGGTTTGCTGTGAGGTTTCTGTTCTACATTGAAAACAAACACATACACATTTCTGAGAAATTCAGCCACATCACTAATTTTCTTTTTGAACATGTTAACACAATTTCACAAATACTAGCTGCAGTCATTCATACCAAATCAAAAAACCAAACCCATCGACACTGAAATGATTGAGGCTCATAACAACCCTGGAGGAAGGGTGGAGCAGAACCGCCCCCGAGGACTTTCGAGGCTGCAGTCTTTGCAGAAGCAGCCCGCCACATCTTTCTGTCACGGAATGGCTGGTGGGGACAAACCACAGACCTTCTGGTTAGCATCTAAGGTAACCAGGGCAACTTTGATAGTCACACAAGGGTCACAAACAAAAAAATCAAGTCCCTGAATGTAAAGAGCACACATTCTCCTGGGAAAAACCAACAGGTAAATTTATGATGTTGTAAGAGCTATGAAAAAACATAAAGCAAGACAGTGTGAGAAGACGGTAGCAGATGCTATTTAGATGAAAGGAGGTGAAGGAGCAGCTGGACCAGATCTTGCAAGGCTCTGCAGACTGTGTTTAAGAACTTTAGATTTCACTCTGAGATGGGAAGCAGTGTCATTATGAACATGGGTGTGCCACCATCTCTGATAAAGATCACTTTGGCTTGTTGTGTGGCTACTTCAGAAAGGGAAGAAGGGGACACTGAGACAAGGCTACCCCAGTACGGTTATCCCAGTTACTCAACAAAGAAACACGGGTGGCTCACACTCAAGTGCCCAGACAACACGCTAAAAAACTGTCTCTGCTCCGCAACAGTGAAATCAACTTGATTATGCTCAGAGTCCTACACTAAAAGAGGCAATCACAAGGACAGCAGCCAACATGCTATAGGAATGGCACAGCAGAAAGGCAAAGCAAAGCAGGCTGCAAATGACACTGTTTATGTGTACAGATTAATCCTGGGACTAGTCCACATGTGGGGATTCAAAAATATGTGAAAACAGAATTTTTTAATGTGTTCTCCAGCAATTAACTTTCCTTCCTACCTTCCCCAGATGTATTTATCTGAAACTGTTTTCAATCAACTCTTTACTTCCTAGTCTTCCAACCACTTCTGCAGTGCATGGTGCCACCCTCGGCCACGGTCACTACTTCGAAACTGTTCTCACTACGGTGACTTTTGCCAAGTGCCACAGCCCATCTACAGTCCCTGTCATCTGACTTCTGGGTGCGGGTCCCGCTGAGACCCCTGCCTCACACGAAGCTCCTTTCCTTGCCTTTCCTCCCTCCTGGGACCAGTCCTCTGTGGCCGCTGGGACTCTCCCCACTCTCTGTGGGTGATCTTACCTCCCCTCACAGCTGTAATTAATACCTAAATGCTTCTATATTCTAAACCCCTGAAGTGCGAACTTAACCCCAGAGTACCAGACTTGTATACCTCTGCTTGGATATCTCACCAGAACCTAAAATTCCATGTGCCCAAAATTAACATCCATGTAATCCTGCCCCACAGAAAGTTTGCTCCTCTCCTTGTTTATCTCGATGGCACTCGGCTTGGCCTTGTTTATCCACGCTGAGTGAGTGTGCATATCCAATCAATCACAAACTTTCCAGTTAGGGAGCACTCCAGTCCCATCCACTGGCAGGCTTCATGCTATTCCTAAACACCAGTGCACTGTCCTACCATTTCTAACACTTATCTGAGACAAGGAATCCTCATTGGAGGGTAAAAAGCTCTCTACTTTGGCAAGGGCAGAGCTGGAGCAGGGAGTCAAGGCAGGGCTGGTGCCGCCATCCTAGCTATCTGTGAATACTTGGCAGGTAATTCACAGAGGACACATCTACTGGTGGTTTTCATAAAACTAACCTTCAACTATCCAAAACCTTCAGAAAGGAAGTGGCAAAACTGAATAAAGTAAAAGAAAAGGCATTTTAAATTAGTTTTCAAATAAATACTACTTTTGGAGCATGAATAAATCAACGATTCTCAGAGGAGTGTGCTGTCACCAGGCAAGGAGAGCAGTAGGAGCTGCAGATAGGCGGGTGTGTGAATTAAGTCGGATTGCACACTTCCACTCAGTCACAATAAATAAATTAAAAAAAAAAAAGCTTTTCTTTAAAAGCTAAATTAAAAGTATGCTTATGGTGGCCTTATTTCCCAAAGCGACATTTTAGAGACAGGACACTGATCTGACTTCAGGATCAAACATGTAAAATAACCCTTGAAAGCCTGGTGATAACATGACAGAGCACACATGAGGAGTCACAAAATACAGCCATACCGACGTTCGACTTGGCCCCCAGGGCCTGCACTGCAGCCATGGTGTGCACAATGACACCCTTGGGAAACTCGGACCACGTGGGTGGTTTGCCATCGACAGTGATGATGTGCCGCAGACGCGGGACTAGAGAAACGATGTCCTAGAAAACAAACAGTCATGGCTTTCCTCATTATTCCTCGAACAGCTTTAGTACATAGCCCAGGACATAAGAAAAACAGTTTGCCATATTCTGGGAATTATTAACTTCTTGCCTCAAAACAAGCAAGGGGAAGGAGTGAACTGGCATAAAAATCACTCTCTCTCATAAAGAAACACTGGCCTGAAACAGAAATTACTATTTCCTAGCATGAGATTTATTACGTGTACTCCTATTCTCTGGTAAAGCCCTATCAACAAGTTACCTTGTACAACGGGCACGTAAGATGGGCTGTCTATCTGCTGTTGTTGTGGGCTGTAAACGCACCTGACCCCACATGACAGAACAGAACTGCTCCAAAGGGGCCTCTACGCTGTAATTTTAGGGTAGCCTAAAGTCCCTCTATGTTTTCAGGAGAGTTGTCTCAAGACTAAAGAAACCCCCTCTTCCTTTTAAAAATTCTGAAAATTCTTAATTACTCAATGCTTCAAAAACAAAATCAGTAAACTGCTACTTTAAAAATAACTTCAAAATTGCCTTATTTACTGAAAAAAAGAAAACAGGTTCACAAAGAAAAAGGTAGTCATAATCGCTTCAACTTAGATATAGTCATACTAACATTTAACGTAATTCTCTGAATGCTGTAGCTTAGCATATACGAAATCTAATTATTCTTTTGTAAATAAAAAGCAAGATTACAATATTCACAACAGCTTGCAAAGATATTAAGGCTTTAAGAGATCATAAAAGCCCTAGGCATTAATGGTCAGGACACTGAAAATTCTACAGTACAGACCTAACTGAAAGTAACTGCAGGGCTCACCTTCAGTTTTGTTTGCAAGAGCTCTTTACTAGTAATGATGTTGGTCACCTCTGTTTCATTTAATCCATGAACAACAGCTGGACCTCCCAGAGTAGCGTATAACGTAACAACTATGGGAAAAAGAAGGTAAATCAGACAGTCACACATTTCATGGAACCACTGAATCTAAGTAAATAGCCACTAGATGGTGGCCATGAAAGGTAACAGAAGCATAAACCACTTCTGAGTCCTATGGCCCTACAAGATGAGGCAGAAAGAACCTACAGGGTTTCCCGAGCTATAAATCTTTATAAAAGTGGACTGCCAAATCCTCCTCCTGCGGAGGGGCCGGTGAGTTCAAACTCCCGACCTCTCAGTTTGTGGCCAAGCACTTAACCATAACACCCCCAACACATGCATACACAACCACTGAGTCAATTCCAACTCATAATGACCCTATAGAAGAACTGTCTCATAGGGTTTCCAAGAAGTGCCTGGTGGATTCAAACTGCCAACTTCTTGGTTAGCAGCCAAGTTTTTAAACACTGTACCACAAGGATTCCTTTAAGGGAACATACCAAACTCTTAAGTTGTTAAACTCACAGCCAATAAGAAACAGCACTAGGTTCTTTATCTCCCTTTAATCATTACAATATACTAATTAACACTGAACTTAACTCATCCTCCCCCATTTCTTCCAAGATTTCCAACATTTAATCAAAAACAACAATGTTTTAATTTTATTCTTTCAACTACAGATGTTACCCTGTGACCATCACACTCAGAAGCAACTATAACCAATTTCTAAAATTTCTAAGTCTGAGTTGTCGACTACCTGGTACTAAAATATGAAAAAGGACATATACTAGTAAAATGACATACTGAATGAATACTTAAGTTATTCTGTTGATAGGAAAACAGCATGAATGAAACCCAAACAGTAAACCTACTTCCAATGAATCGATTCCGACTCACAGCAACCTTGAAAGACAGCGTAGAACTGCCCTACCGAGTTTCCAAAAGAGTGCCTGGTGGATTCAAACTGCTGAGCTCTTTGGTTACCAGCCACAGCATGCCACAAGGGCTTGAACGAAAATCTAACAAAAATATTCTTGGAAATGTTAAAATATAATAATGTTAATAAATAATGTGAAGTTAGATTTCTGTCTCCTGACTCAAAAAAAAAAGAAAGAATAGGACTTTGAAAAGATAATTCTTTAAAAGTTTATCAAAAGTAACATAATGTAAACTAAACCAGTGAAAAAAACAGTATGCCTTTGGAAAAAGACACACACACACACACCCCCCAAAAATGGGGGCATTTACAGCAAGCTATCTGGTAAAAGTATGTTCCAACTGAAGGATGGGGCAATGTTCATACTCAGCATCATTCTTGGGCACCTAGAACCAAGGACTAAGCTTCCACGACTATCACACAGAATGAAACATTATTGTTATCATTCAGTCAAGTACAACATAAAACTCTCTACTGTTTAACCCAGCACCTTGAACTTCACTAAGTTTGAATATGGATGTGTTTTGGAGGTCTACTATTGATACTGACAGAAGTGTATTAAAACAATGACAGTACTTGGAAAGGCAATTCCTGGAAGACCTGGAGAATAATGACCCCAAATGACAGTCTGGTCCACAAGCAATGGAGGTCTCCCCCCAAACCCAGAAAGACCCTATTAATAGACTCAAGTTTCCTGAGCATATCGGATTATTCAGTTTGTTACACTAACTGGTTCCTTCTTGAAAATGAACCCCAAAACTCAAGTTCTAACAAACAGTCCTCCACTGATTAAAAGGTAAAAATAAAATACCCTTTAATGTCAGAATTTGAATTCCCTGAGAGGGATGAAGTTAGTATCATCTCTCCCACGATTACCTAACTCTTTGAAAGGGGACTCATGGAACACAACGTATCTCAGCCAGTTTTTATGACCCCAGAGTCCTTTTGGAAAGAGATTAACCTAATTTCAGTGAGTTTAGCCTCAAGGTGAGAGCCTCTGAAATGCAGGAAACTCCAAAACCCTGAGTGGGAGCCTAATTCTTGTGTAGACTGAGCATGTCTTAAGCGAATCTGTGAATTTTCTCAGCTTTTGATAGCTTACTGTATTTATGGGAGGTAAGACTCCCCACTGTGCTTTCCAGTTATGCTGTTTTGGGAGAACACACCTAACTCAAGACCACACCGTTGCCTGTCTCTGTTTACCCCCAGTGGCCGTTTGCTCCTTTATGCCGCCCCCTGTTTCCAGGTGCCACTGGCTCGGGTCCTTTGAACAGTCAGTGAGGCCTTTCCTGTAAGGAAGGACGCACTGCAATGGTACTTTTCAAGAGTCTCAAACCCTGTAAGTTATTCTTACCACACATTCAGCAGGATTTACTACATCCTGGCATGTGCTCTGTGATCTCAGACAATGAGTATCAACTCTCAAACCCTGTAAGTTATTCTTACCACACATTCAGCAGGATTTACTACATCCTGGCATGTGCTCTGTGATCTCAGACAATGAGTATCAATCAGGGGAGTCTGCTGGGACATAAGTGACGCCAGACAATGGATATCAAAATCCATTAACTCATAACGACAATTCTGAATTGGACATTTAATCAGCATGCCTTCCACTAGTGAAAACATACAGTATCAACAAAAAATTCAAAGAAAATAACTGGGTTGCCAAAGCTTTGATGTCTACCCTTACAGAAGATAAAGTCTACTTACGCTGAAAATTATACATAAAACACGCTTGTGCAGCAATCATCCACTCAGCTCTGGTCTCACAGAAGATAGCTATGTTGGTCTTTGGTTTCTGACCCAACATTTGTAAACCATTCCCAAAATTAAAGGCTTGAATGAAGACATCTTCATAGGAAAGCCAATTATAGTTTCCAAGAATAACCTGATAAAAACAAAAAAGACAAATAGCTTTTAACATAACAAAAATGTTAACTTACTGAAAAAACTAAGCAGGATGTATTCCAAACTTTATGACCAACCGGAAAGTTATGTTTGCATATAATTTTTTTCCTAATACAAAACTAGATGGTGAATTTCAAATGAAAAATCTACTTTTAATTTAAAAAAATCAGCTATTTTGTGGCAGCCTCCGTGACAGTTCAAATTTTATGCTAAATCCTTCACTGCAAGGGTTTGGGGGAAGGTTTGTTTTTTTGTGTTTTGTTTTTGTTTATTTTCCCAAAATTACTCACAGTTTAAGGGACTCTTAAAGGTCAACTTCAAGGCCAAACAGTCATACACCACCATTTACTTGCACAGTTGAACTATGTAACTGAAGGTGTTCACTGAAAATTTAGTCTAGTAACAATTACTACCGACACCATATTTTCCTTTCCCCCTTAAGAATTCTTAATTTCAGTATCAGATGGTACAGTATGAGCCACAAACAAAAAATGGCCCTATCCAACTTAAGAAAGATGTAGATACTGAATTTGAGTTCTGGATGAGCACAATAAACAAGCCTCTACTTACTCAACCAGTTTAGGCCTAGTTCCATTATGCCTCAAATCCCTCTGCTGAGAACTCAACTGCTCCCTGGTACCCGCCATCTTTCACTATTTTAGTTGCGTTTAATCGGAAGTGCAGTACTCAACGCCATCACCACCCACTGCCATCCAGCACTGTAATTCCCACTCACAGCAGCCCTACAGGACGGAGGGGAACTGCCCCGTCGGGTATCCAAGGCTGTCCTCTTTATGGAAGCACACTGCCGCATGTTTCTCTGAAGGAGCAGCTGCCACCTTTTGGTTAACAGCCGAACACTTAACTACGGTGCCACCAGGTCTCCGTGCATTAGTCATAACCACCTTTTAAAGCTTCTCTGGCCTTAGGGCTTTTCTCCAGCACAGACCAGGCCACAAATTACATAGGGAACCAGATAAAAAAACTCCTCTCACTGCAAAAGCCAAACAGTTCATAAACAGGGCTGTATTAACACATGTCTCATATGTATAACACCTTAAAATCTTAAAATCATCTGACTACATTCATTTTCAAACACTATTTAGGAGCTTTGCAGGCAAGTGTCAGACGACAGGTGCAAATTTTTTTAAAAAAGGGATAAATGCTGCCCTCTAGTGTCTTTTTCAATAATGGACTTAAAGGATAAATTCTTTGCTGGGTAAGGCAACCCGGTTTAAGACAATGCTTAGTTAATGTTAGTGGTCCCCGAGTCACACCTGCTCCGCATCCCCAACAAATGCCCAGCACAGGGAGCTCCAGTTGCTTCCAGAGGAGCTCTGTGGAGGTGAGAAGACAGCAGAGAATCTGGCCAAAACATGTAAGAACTAGATGACAATTATGAAGAGTTCTACACTCCCAGGGGTAAGTCACCTTCTAGAACTTACATGACAGGCTTCACGTATCTCAAAGCCTGTGTGTATTCCGAAAAGGCATGAGATACGTAATCCAAATGTGTCAATTCATGTGACAGTGCCACTATGCGGCAAAGAAAGTAAATCATGAGCTTAATTCAAACTTAAGGTTTCCTCAGACAGGAAAAAGAGAAAAACAAAATCTACACCCAAGTCCAGATTTCATTATCCCAATTCTTTAAACCTCTGAGCTGCCAACTGTTGGCTTTCTCATAAAGATTATATTTGGAAGACTTTACTTCAGTAATTTTATCTGATCTGTGCTGGGAAAAAAAGTGTTCCTAATCCCCAAACTTAGTCCCTATAGGAATCCCAAACCACAATTAAACTCAGCTATTTCTTTATTCCCTGTCTATATTGTTTTAAAAAAAAAAAACTACTTAAGAACAACTCCCAACCTTATTAAACCCAGGATCACAGATAGCACCACCTAATCCCTATTATGCTTCTTGTATATTCATTTTTTTCACCCTCGTGAAAAGTCATTTGAAATCTTTCTGTTCAAATATCCTCTTCCCTTTCCAATCCAGGTGATGAGCCTATTTCATATTTTACTGAGAAATTGAACAGAAACACCTTTATCTTCCTACTACAAAGTTTAACAGCTTATATAATAAATCTCTATCCACACTCTTTCTATTTCTTTGTGGTACAATGGTTGAAGTGTTCCTGATAAAAGCCAATTTCTCAAGAATTCTGCTTCAAAGAGTTTCTCAAATTTCTATCTGCAACCCCGACTGTCTGGTTAAGTACTTCCTTTTTTACTTGATTATGCAACTAAAAAGTCTAAGAAAAATGTAAACTTAGCATGCTCGAACATAAAATACCCTTTAATTCACTCTCCCTCTTTCCATTCTCTTTTTCTGGCCATTTAGGAAGCAAAAAGTAACACCATCCACAAAGTAGCTCGAGACACACACTCAGTTGTTATTCTCCGTTATGTTTAACCTCACAACTCATTTCTAAATCCTTTGGCAAGTTCTATCAAGTTTTTCTACCAAATACACTCCAAATTCAGCTATTTCTTTCACCTCTATTCCTACTATCCTAGTCCAACCCTCCCCTGAACTAACTGCATGCTGCCTGGCCAACCTTCTTCCCTTCTGGTCACCCTGTAACCCATTCTTCTTACAGCTGCAATTTTTTTTTTTTTTAAATACAGTGCTTAATACTCTGCAATGCCTTGCCAGAAGGAATGGCGTTCTAACACCTTACCCTGGCCAACAAAGTCCTAGTGTATCTCCGTGCCTATCTCAAACTCTCTTCCCCTGACCCACTTCCTCAAAGTACAACTTTCCCCTTTCTGTTCTTCAACCAGAAGTAGGCCAGGGCAGACACTACAATGAGGCTGAAGCCCATTTTAATGACACACTCATTCCCAGGCATTGAATGCCATCTTAAACCAGGTGCCCTAGGTGACGTACGGAGTGGGCTCCTTCCTGTGTTAGAGTCACTGCAGAATCTGGTCTTACAGCTCAGAAGGTTCCTTGCTCAGATCTCTGCAAAGTTGTCTCCTCTCGTTATTCAGGCCTCAGTTTAACTGTAATTTATGCAGAAGAGCTTCCCCTAACCACAGTCTGCTTTATTTCTTGACAGTTGTTACTTTATCTGGTAACTTAACTGTTTATTGTCTTTCTTTCTTCCATACTCCAGCTACCTAGGATATAAATATTACATGAAAATATCAGTTCCATGAGAAGAATAACCTAGTGACTTGGTCACCTTGTCTTCTGAGCTAGAACTACATCTAGCACAAAGAAGAGACTTGGCATGTATTTACTAAATACATGGGGTATATGGTATAATGAAACACAACTTCAGTTCACTCTGGGACTTGTGTCATCTGACTGTTTTCCTATCTAGCAGTCTAATGTTAAAAAAAGATGGGTTTAAAAAAAATCTGTATGAATCTATTTATTCCCAGGGCTCAAGCTACTTTTGATCTCATTTCCATTCAATCACACACATTCTCTGCCTACCATCTCATAAATATTTATTCTTACCCTTGACTCATGTGACGTAAGTACATTCTGTTTTCACAGACTGGGAGTTAAGAAAACAAAAGGCTAGTGTGGCTATGTGAATGACTGACTATCTGTAACCTTTGAGCAGTTTCCTCGTGTCAGTTCAGTTTAGGGGAAGGGTTACGACGCTAAGGTCCTTCGACGCTCCCTGGTGGTGTAGTAGTGAAGTGCTACATCTGCTAGTCAAAAGGCTGACAGTTTGAATCCACCAGGCGCTCCCTGAAAAAAATCTATGGATCAGTTCTGCTCTGTTCCGTAGGGTCACCATGAGATGGAATCAACTCAACAGCAGTGGGTCTGGTATTCTTATCCTGTGACATATATGACATAAACACACGTAAGCAGCAATGACAGCATTCAGACGATGGCCTCCTGAGACACAGGAACCTTGTAATGTGCTTGGTTCAGGAACCCATGAGATGAGCTGCTTTGACACTGCTGCTGATCTCTTACCTCAAGAAAACTATGAAAATTAAATGAAGGCAACATACAGAACATGGTATAAAACAAAAGCACTACAAAAACTTCACCATTCAGAACTCTGAAGGACTAATTCAATCACAATCAAACTTCCAGGCAGTTAAGAGTCAAACCTCTTTAGGTTTGAGACAGAAACATTTCTGAAGTATATCTGACATTATTCCACCCTTCTTCTGTCAGCAGAAGACCATCATTATAAACAACGTATTGTGAGAAAGCCAAAGACAGCAGAAATATTCAAGGGATCTGGAAGGCTAATAACACCAGTAACGATGGCAGTGAATCTTTACTAACAGTATTAACCTAATAAATTCCCACAATAATCTAACAGATAGTTACTATTATTTTCCCCATCTTACAGCTGAAAACACTAACAAGTAGAGTAAGTATAACTTGCTCAAATCACACAAGTTAGAGACTAGACAGGGTAGGACCTCAGGCAGATTCACTACAAGGTATAAACAGGCATCACCATGCTCCAGCTGCCCTGTATAGAGATCTGGTCTTTACTAAGGAGGGGAGTAAGACGGCCCAGGTGACAATCCTAACAGATGACTGCAGCTGCTGTGTGCAGGTGGGACTGTGGTGGGGGCAGGAGCAGAAGTATGGAAGCCGGAGGAGCCCCTGGGAGCCCTGGGGTGGAAGAGACTGTATGGGAAAAACAGCAGAGATGACCCTTGGGCTTCTGGCTGTAGGAATGTGGTACACAGTGGTGCCTTTAACAAATACGGAGTTACAGGAAGAACAACAAGTTTGCAAAGGAAAACCAAGAGCTGTTGTTGGGAATAATGAAGAACTAAACCATGTATCCTGGCCAAGAGATCAGCCATTTCATGTGAATGTCCTAACAAGTCAGAAAACACGTATCACACAAATATGTAAATATATGTAAATACACATGATTATGGGTCAAGAATTAACACAGAATAGGCCTTAAGAAAGGTAAGTCAACTCAAAAGGACAGAAATAGGTAGCTCTATTATGTTTTTTGGATCACTCTATAAGAAATCTCATAGTGAAATCTCTTCTTCCTAAGCACTATGATTACATAATCCCTTTTATTCTCCTCTCTTTAGTGTGTATGAAAACATAAATAAAAACATTTAAAACAAATTCCAGTTGTTAGTTCACAAAATGTTTGAGCCAGTCCTGTACCCTTTCTCACTATAAAATAAACTTTCGGTCTCTGTAACTTTGTTCTATTTAAGGCACATGTATTTTTAAGATCTTCTGTGAACTAGTCATTTCACTGCTCCTCATTTCAAGAAGAAAGCATTCCCTGCTGTGAAGGCTAGAATCGGATCATACTGAAGCACACTTGGGGTACTTAATTCTACTGGTTTTACAAAACCATGTGACAAGCTGACAGGATAACAATCCTGAAAAGGCTTGGCAAGTGAGAGGACACAGCAGCCTCTGCTTCTTGGCCTTCTGTTTCTCTATCTGTGCCTCCCAGGAGTGCATCCCCCACTTGTCTGTCAGGTGGTTATATCCTGTCACATGTTCTCGTGATGCTGGAAGCTACGCCACCAGCCTTCAAACATCAGCAGGATCACCCATGGCAGACAGGTTTTAGCTGAGCTTCCAGACTAAGACAGACTAGCAGCAAGACCTGGCAGTTTACTTCTGAAAGAATTAGGCAGGGAAATCGTTACAAACAGCAGCTCTGTATGTCCAGCAAATAATCTAAGAAGCTGGACTATGTGACGAAGAATGAGGCATCAGGATTGGAGGAAGACTCATTAACAACCTGTGTGACGCAGATAATACAACCTTGCCTGGTTGGAAGTAAACACAACTTGAAACACTGATAGAGATCAAAGACCACAGCCTTCAGCATGAATCGCACCTCAACATCAAGAAAACAAAGATCCACACAACTGGACCAGTAAGCAGCATCATGATAAATGGAGAAAAAACTGAGGCTGTCAAGGATTTCATTTTATGTGGGTCCACCATCAACACCCATGGAAGCAGCAGTCAAGAAACCAAAAGACACACTGCACTGGGAAAATCTGCTGTAAAAGGTCTCTCTAAAAAGTGTTAACAAGTAAAGATACCACCTTGAAGACTAAGATGTGTGCTTTAGCCAGCAGGTACTCTAACAGAAATACCACACAGTGGACGGCTTTAACAAGAAAAGTTTAATCGTACACAGCCCAGTAGGCTACAAGTCCAAACGTAAGATGTCTGCTCCAGGGAAAGGCTGTCCCTCTGTTGGCTCTTAAGGAAAGTCCTTGTGTTGCATCAGTCTTTGCTCAGGATGCATCTTGGTGCAGGAACCTCAGGCCTGAAGGCTGCGCTCTGATCCCAGTGCTGCTTTCTTGGTGCTGTGAGGTTCCCAATTCTCTACTTGCTTCCTTTTCCTTTTCTCTCTTGTAGGATGAAAGGATAAAGGGTTACAGCAGAGCAGGGAGGGGATCTTTTGATGGGATTTACAGGCCCACCCTAATCCTCTCTAACGTAAGCCATTCTGTTACCCCCAGGCAGAGATGAGGATTCACAGCATCAGAAAACCACAAAATGGAGCGCAATCACAGTATACAGGGAATCCTGACCCGGCCAAACTACTACACGTATTTTTTGGGGGACACAATTCAATCCATGACAGTGCTCCTGACTCAGGCCATGCTATTTTCAATTGCAGCATATTCGGGCAAAAGCTGGACAATGAATAAGGAAGAAAGATGCCATGGAGTGCCACGATAACAAACAGATTGATTCTGGAAGAAGCGCAAACACTGTGCTCCTTGAAAGCAAGGATGGCAAGACTGGATCTTACATACTGGACATGCTGTCAGGAGGGATCACTCCCCGGAGAAGGACATCTTGCTCGGTAGAGTGGAGGATCAGCAAAAAAGAAGACAACAAGATGGATCAACACACTGGTTGCAACAATGGGCTTAAGAATAAAAACAACTGTGGGCATGGCACAGAACCAGGCAGCGTTTCACTGTATTGTGCACAGGGTCACTATGAGCTGAAATCTACACAGTCGCATCTAACAACTGAGAGGCCTGGCTTGGTGCATCTGGTGGCCATATCATCTTTGGTAGAACACAGCAGAATCATTATCACTGCCTGTTCCTCCTCTTTGTCTCCAATTGGGAGCTCAAAATAGACTTTTAGGATAAAAAGAAACAAGGCTTCAGAGTTCCTTCATCTGAAATGATGATCTGAGAGTCTTATTTCAACCATATCAGGTACAATTCTGGAGTTAACCCCATTAATTTAGGTTTACAGTAGAAAGTCCTGCCCCTCAAAACAGGAAAGCCACTTAGATACCACAGTATCATTAGCTTTCTTCTTCAATTAAAGATTATCTTCAAAAGGGAAACCAGTGAAATATACCTCATCACAAACATGTCTTAAGACCTTCCTTCTGTGCTCTTGACTGCTGGGTGCCACTACTGGCAGAGGCCACACTCATACCATCCATGGTCAGCTATGCCAAGACCCCCTTTTCAGTATCATGTGACAGCAGAAGCCGCTGCTAGTGCAATGAAAGGGATGTTACAAGAAACCAAGGCAGGAGAGCTTCTCTTGTTTCACAGGCAGCTTATGTACCCACTGGCCAGTCTGCAGACTGCTGCCACCACTGCTAAAAAGGACTGACAGAAACTAATGCCCTAACTAACCGGTAATACTGCACACCTAAGGCTAACAGAAAATCATCTGCTTCACTTAGAACCCATAAAGCTTAAAAATCAATTTTGCGTTCCCAATGATCCTCACTTGGGACAAGAAAGACAAGTTTCCTAGGTCAGAGTACAGGCAACCTCCACAACAGAATCTGACCAGCCACAAGTGCCAACTGTGGTAGGCAGCCAGTCCTTCTGGGACATGGAATTTCAGAAATTCCCAGCATTGAACCAAACCTCACAGTGATATACTATGGGCAGAACAAGTCGCTAAGTAAAAACAGTTTCTCTCACTTCCTAACTTTCCTAACTGGGTTCAAAATTTTTGTGTTTTGCTGAACAAGTGGTGAATGCCAAGGCGCCGTGGTCAAGACAGAGTATCAACGGCCTCATACACACTCCTTTTTCCTTGTATCCATTCTAATGGTGTTAGCTGTCAAATTTAGAGAACTACGGCAGCCCCAGAATTTTATTTTGTGCTAATTATACTGACAATTAAAGAATTTCATATTCCCCACACAAACATTTCTTTTCCTTACCTACAGACTAGTTTGCTGCTTCAAGTACTGAATAATGACATTATGCATTATACATTATCACTACTCTGAACAATGACATTATGCATTATACATTATTGCTACACTGCATAATGAAGGACAGTGTTGTCCCATAAACTGTATGTGAGAGGGTTTCTGGAGAAAAGACCTACAATAGCTATAATAGGACTTCTGTTATATATGACTGCACTCAAAGTAAAAAATCTAGTCTCTAATTCAAATTGCACATTTGATCAAAAGACAAAAATGACAATCTTCAGACCTGCTATAATAGGGACGGCAGAAGAGTAGAAGGATTTAGCATATAGAATTGTAACTAGATTTTGTTGTCATAAACAGACTCAAGAACAGTATGCCTTAAAAACTATTAACTAATACTAGAGAAGCAAACTTCATTTTGATAAAGTGCTTTGCAAGTGCCTGTCCATAAGCTAGAGAAAATAATCAAACATGCTTAACTATATGACTTCAATGTCTTAAAATCTGCTATTCACTCCAGCTAGCAGTGAAGCCAGTGTAGTAAAAGAAATTCATTTAAGTGAATCAAAACAGTGTCAGTAAAAGTAGCTACCAGTGCCTGAAGAACGGTTTATAAGAAAGTCACGCATCCAGCCCAGCAACGCTTTCATAACACTTCCACAGTCACTCCCCTCTACTGGTGAACTACCTTATGAGCTCAGTCTTGGCATTCCCTGACAGTTTTTCCCACTGAATTCTAACAATAATGATAAAAGGCGTCGACATAATTTACCTAAATCAAAGCACTTTCGAGACTATAAGACAGCACTAGTGATAATTATGTCAGAACAACAGGCATAAATCAGGACCATTCCAGGTAAAACAAAACAGAAGATTACCCTATTTCAACATAAGAAATGTTCACAGATTCTCTTGTCCAGAGTCAGAACAACGTTTTTGCTTTCCTGGAGTCAGTGACGTGACGTTGCTTCTCATTACACTTAGAGGAAAATGGGGAATGGAATTTGCATGTAACTGGCAAGGTTCCTGGACCAGTAAGTATGCTCAGCATCAAGTCAGCCCTGGTCCTCTAGTTATAGAAGGCACTCGGAGTTTTTCACCCCAGGCCTAGGACTCTAATTTGGACTCTGAGATCTAAGAGTTCCTTCATGACTGCCTGAAAGAAATCTGGGGTCAGGATGTACTTGGAAAAGCAGAATGAGAGAAAACAACGTGGCCCACTATTAAACCTACAACCTAACTACATTATTAACCAACAACAGATCATCCTACTGCCTCTACATGAAGTCTATTTCTAATATTTACCTACCAGATCCTCAAGAACTGCTTACACGAAGTCATGTAACCAGTGCATGAGTAGCACGTTGGCTCCACGTCTACACTTACAATCCCTTCACGGTGCTGTACTACTCTGCGGTCTCTGCATTCACTAATATCCTTTCCTCCCGTGAATTCCCACAGTAACAGTAATACAATAATAAAAGCTGGAGCATTTATATTCTATCCTCTAAATTATTATAAGCTCATTTGATATGTATATTAAACACACATGCACACACACACACTTTGAATTAACCCTCTTAATAATCCTCTGAGCTACGGTTACCGGAGGAGTATGGTCTCTTAAGCCAGAAGGCCTGGAATCTAGGCCCGGCTTCACTACCCGTACCTGTAATGTCCTTGAGTAAGGCACCTAACCTACCTGTGCTTCAGTTTTATCACCTGCAAAGAAGTAACCGCAGGCATTTCTAGGGCTAACAGATTTACAATACCCGTGAGGGAAACTCAGAGAGATACTGTAAGTCTTACCCTACTGCAACGAAGTCATTCCTCTGACTCACAGCAACTCTACAGGACAAAGTAGAACTGCCCCACAGGGTTTCCAAGGCTGTAATCCTTCAGAACAACTCATGGGTTCAAACCACAGACCTTTCAGTCAGCCACCAAGTGCTTAACCACTGCACACCATGGCTTCTTCATTCCAAGTCTCAAGTTAATGTATGTAAAGCTCTTAAAAACAACCCGGCTCATACAAATGCTAATAAATGTCGAACTCTGTATTATAAAGAAAATAGGAAAAACTTACTCGTTTACTTGTACTCTAAGGGCACACCGCCAGTTACAGCCAAGATTCAAACCCATATTCTGGATACACACAGTCAGAACTCTCAGGCACAGTGCTGTCCTAGCTCTAACACACTTCTCCCCAGTTTCACATTACAATGGCAGTCTTCCATAGTTGTAGAAAGAAGTTTTTTTAAGCCATGCGGTCACAACAACCAAAGTATGAAGACATCAGAAACACACTATGACCCACGTTAAAATCACACACAGCGGGTCACACCACAAAATCTGGAGTATCTCAAGCACACAGGTGCTTTTGGAATTACCCAAGAGACGATGGCTTCATAGCGACCTAGCCCTGGAGGACACCCAGGTTCAGAAGCGAGCTGCCCCTGTAGGGGTCATGCAACCCTTCTGAAAATTTACAAGAAGTGAGTGCTGCTGCATACATGAAGAGATTCAAGCACGGGCTAATCTCCTTCCTCCCCTGCTTTCCCTTCAAAATCAGGAAATTCCAGAAGCAGCAGACCGTGCTTGTCCCTAGGTATCATCTATAAGAGTACACTTTATCCAGAGGCAATTAAAGGTCAACTTACCTTCTTAAAAATTTTTCCATTTGGTTGCACTTCGTCTTCCTCATTTAAAAGTTCACGTGTTCCCAAAAGCCTCTTCTCCTTAAATTTGTTTTTTGCATATGTAAACACTTTGTCTAGTGTATCACATCCAGGATATAATACTGAAGCCAAGCCATCCAAACTGTTCACAGATCTATATGCAGACTCTGGTTCTGAATTTACAGGCTTTGCTTTAATTTGGTTTGCTTTTTGTCTTGACTCAGACAAAAAATAAAACGGAATGTATGTTAAAACAGTATAAAGTGATATTATGAAATGTATGAAGTATAGAAGAATGGGGTTGATGGTCTGCTTTAGCTTCATTGTGGATGGTTTTGAAGACATGTGGTTATTCATAGTGCTCAATAAGTTGAATTAATCGATTTCCACAAGAATCTAGAAGGAAAAAAAGATACGTTTACAGTCACTTTCAATTAACTTTAAAGAAAAAGCTTCCATATCAGACAGGCAAATGAAGATTCTTTTTCAGCAGAGCAGCAACTAGTCTACTGGCTCCCTACAACATCCTGTTGGAGCCTCACATTTCTAAGAGACTCATCTGTGTCATGTTTATTAACCAAAGAATTGTCAGTTTCTAGGTCATACTATAAACAGAAAGCCTTTGCAACTTAACCCCAAGTGTCCACAAACATTTCCCAATGGCAGGGAAAGAGCAAGCCAGAGCTACAAAACAACAAAGGCCAGGAATGCACCCCACTGTCTGTCCTTTGGTGCCTTGTTGCTGGGAATGGCAAGTACTTTGCATATGTGCTGCATCCTCCTCCTCATGGCCTGGCAGCCACTGCAGCAGAAGCAAGGTACTCTTTCCCAGTAAGCCCTAGTCTCTTTCTTGGTATCATTAAGGGACTGGAATTGTCAGGCAAGGTGAAATCCACTGCCCATAGGAGATTCAAATATTTTTCAATTTGGTGTTGTTAGATGCTGTCAAGCGGGCTCCAACCCACAGCAACCGACATACAACAAAAGGAGATGCTGCCCAGTCCTGCGCCACGCCCCCATCACCAGGCTTGAGCCTGCTGCTCCTTTGTTTCTGAATTTAAGCTAGTAATTTGTAAGGCTTGTTATCAAAGGCAGTAACCTTTAGACATTTTATACTTTGCACTCATCAGATTTACCGAGCACCTACTATGTGTTCTACATGTTGAGAATACGACACAACAGTCAACAAAACTAGCCTAAGTCCCTGCTTGCCTGGACTGGACACATTCACGAGGAGGAGGAAGCAACAAACATGGATGTACGTCTAGGTGTTACCAGATGGTGACACACGCTATGAGGAAAACTAAACCACGGTACGAGAAGTAGAGCGCAACCGAAGGGAGCTGAGAGCTCTGTCCCATCCACGTGGGGTCGGGGAGACCCTCTGCGGCTGGTGGTATCTGTACACACTTACAAGGAAAGAGGGGCCACATATCTACTGGAGGAAGAGCACTCAGGCAAATGGCTTTGTTTGGTAATTAAATATTTCTCAACAAACAAAACTGGAACAAACTAATTATCTCATACTCATGGGAGGAAAAAAAACATCAAACTGATTGTATACATCCAAAGCCAAGTTCAGTTACCAGGCCACAAGTGTGGCACAGGCAGAGGTGGGTCTTGCCAGGCCTGTACCAGAGCAATGGGGAAAGAGAGACGAGGGAACTGAGATTCTCCTCAAGGAACGAGTAGGACTGATCAGGACACTTTGCTTTTAGGAACGAAGGCAAGCTATGAGTAGGAAAATGGTCTGTGGAAAACTTTTTTAAAAAAACAGCTGCCATGGAGATGGCTCTCCTGTGTGTGTTAGAGCAGCCCAGTACTTCACAGGGCACCTCTGGGTGGTCTTCAACTTCCACTCCCGGAAGTAGCAGCTGAAAGCATTAGCCATCTGCACCACCCAAGGGCTCCTGAAAAGGTGACTGAATCAATGGAATTAGACTCTGGGTTCATTTAAAAAACTACTGAAGTGAGGTAATAAAAATTAGTGAGCTAGAAACATAAGATGCTGGTCTGAGGAAAAACTCTTGAAACTGAGACTATGGGGGGCATGTACCACTCTTGAAAACCCTGATGGTATGGTGGTTAATGCTACGGCTGTTAACCAGAAAGTCGGCAGTTCAAATCCATCAGGTGCTCCTTGGAAACTACGGGCAATTCCACTCTGTCTACAGGGTCGCTGAGTGTGTGGGATCAATTTGAAGGCAGTGGGTATTTTTTGTTTTTTGGTATTTGCTCATGCTGGCATGTAGGTTACGGTCATGGAGAAGTGGCAGCAACTCCAGCTACCGTACAAGAATCATTTAAGGTCAGGAGATCAAGAAACAGAGGTCGTGATACTGAAGCCATCCATTATGACAAGATCAGTACTGGACAGTACTGAACAACAGAGCAGTTGTTCATTTATTTAACAAGTAGGGGGAGAAGTTGGACACAGTCTGGAAGAAAAGCTTTCAGAAGATACTGGAGTGGCAAAAAATTAAAAATGATCTAAAGACCAATCAATCAATAATAAAAATTAGTGAGCTAGAAACATGAGATGCTGGTCTGAGGAAAAACCCCTGAAACTGAGATTATGGGGGGCATGTACCACTCTTGAAAACCCTGATGGTATGGTGGTTAATGCTACGGCTGTTAACCAGAAAGTCGGCAATTCAAATCCACCAGGTGCTCCTTGGAAACTACGGGCAATTCCACTCTGTCTACAGGGCTGACGAATTTATATACCCACAGTATGGACTAATACACCGGCATTAAAAACAAATTATATATCCATGCATTGACCTGAAAGGACTGGCGTGATACATAGCCAATTCTAAAAAATATATATATATATACACACAGGTAAGTATGCCTTTACATCTGACTATGGAAAGAAGTATAGATAAGTCAAGGTTTCCAAGTAAGTATATTAATTTTTTCCCTGTGAATAATTAATTCTCACTTTCACTATGCTCTCAGAACTGCTAACTAAAGTAACAAAACACATCAAGTTTAGCAGCATAAAAAGAAAATATAACCCATCATTTATACGATTCATGGAAAGCACCGAATAAAATCTTAAAATGGAAAACTGTGATTATAAATAGCTGTCCACTTGACGTGAGTGTTTAAATCTATACTGTTGTTACATGCCATCATGCTGGTTCTGACTCATAGTGACCCTATGAACAATAGAACAAAACACTGTCCAGTCTTGCACCATGTCCACAATCATTTTTATGCTTAGGCCCATTGTTGCAGCCACTGTGTCAATCCATCTGGTCGAGGGTCTTCCTCTTTTTCGCTCTACCAAGCATGATGTCCTTCTCTAGGGACTGATCGTTCCTGACAACATATCCAAAGCATGTAAGACACAGTCTTGCCATCTTGGCTTCCAAGGAGCACTCTGGTGGTACTTCTTCCAGAACAGATCTGTTTGTTCTTTTGGCAGTCCATGGTACATTCAACATTCTTCTCCAACACCACAATTCAAAAGCATCAATTCTTCTTCTGTCTTCTTTGGTTCACTGTCTAGCTTTCGCATGCATATGATGCAATCGAAAATATCATGACTTGGTTCAGGCTCATTTTAGGTGACAGCTTTACTTTTGAATACTGTAAAGAGGTCCTTTGCAGCAGATTTTCCCAATGCAATGCACCTTTTGATTTCTTGATTGCTGCTTTGACGGTGTTGATTGTGGACCTTAAGTAAAATGAAATCTCCGACAACCTCAATCTTTTCTCCATTTATGACAATGTTGCTTACTGGTCCAGTTGTGAGATTTTTGTTTCCCTAATGGTGAAATGCAATCCACACTGTAGGCCATGGTCCTTGATCTTCATCAGTAGTATTTCATACCTTCTTCACTTCCAGCAAGTAAGGTGGTATCATCTGCGTAACACAGGTTTTGTTAATGAGTTGTCCTCCAATCCCGATGCCTTGTTCTTCTTCATAGAACCCAGTTTCTCGGATTATTTGCTCAGCATACAGATTAAAACGGTATGGTGAAAGGATACAACCCTGACGCACACCTTTCCTGACTTTAAACCATGCAGTATCCCCTTGTTCTGTTCACATGACTGCCTTTTTGATCGATATACAAATTCCTTAAGAGCACAACTAGGTGTTCTGGAAGTCCCACTCTCCACAATGTTAGCCATAATTTAGTATGATCCGCACAGTCGGATGCTTTTGCATAGTCAATGAAATACAAGTGAACATTTTTCTGGTATTCCTTGCTTTCCACCAAGATCCATCTGACATCAGCAATGATATCCCTGGTTCCACATCCTCTTTCAAATCCAGCTTGAATTTTTGGCAGTTCCTTGTCAATTTACTTGTAGTTGCTTCTGAATGATCTTGAGCATACTTTTACTTCCGTGTGATGTCAACAATACTGTTCGGTAATTTCCACACTGGGATGGATCACCTTCTTTGAAAATCTACATAGTCACCTGCATTATGTCACAAAAAAATTCTTCTCATCGTCTACCATTCTATATCACAGCAAGAAGTTCAAAGAAGATGTTCGCCAAGATCGTTTCTACTATTTAAGAGGAAGAACACAAGAGAGTTGAGAAAAGCAGGAAAACAGGAAACAGACCAAACAAGATGATTGAGTGTCCCCGTCAGAAAACTAAAGACACTGGAATACCACCCAACATGAAAGAATACATCTCACAACACAGACAAATCTGGAGGGCCTTATGTTGAGTGAAGTCAATCACAAAAAGGATAAATACTGTATAAGACCACTATTATAAAAAGTCAAGAAATGGTTTACACACAGAAACACTCTTTGATGGTTACCAGGGATGGGAAGGGTGTGAGGTAAAATCACTCACTAGACAGTAGACATGTATTAACTTGGATGAGTGAAAAGGCAATACACAGTTAAGGGGTGCATAGCATAACATGACCAAGAGAAATGATCAAGAGTAAAGGCAACAACAGTAAACACTATTACAAGCACAACCCTGAAATAACACAAAGAACAATAATTTACAAATTGATATGCAAGCAGGTATGTAAGCTGAACAGGTAGGTGTGGAATGGCACGTGGGAGCATACCAGTGAGCATATGTAAGTCTGGTAGAGACTATTTCTACGTACATATTTGTATGTGCTGCAAATACACACAAAGATACAGTACAGTGCACTGGGGGCAAAGTTGTAAATACTTCTTAGTTATAACCAAACACACTGAGGAACTGAATTACTGGGCTCAAAAACTTAAGATCATAGTATTTGGAGAGATCTAGGTCAATTGGCATAACACAGTCCATAAAGACAACGTTCTATACCCTCATCTGCTGAGTAACGTCTAGGGTCTTAAAAGCTTGCGAGGCCATTTATGACAGAACTACTGGTTTCTTCCCATTCACAGCAAGGAAGAGCAAGGAAAACCAGGATTCAAGGTAACAATCAGTCGAAAGGATGAATGGATGACACAAACCCCAGCCTCCACTAGGCGAAGACCAGAAAAATTAGATGCTGCTCAGCTATCACTACCAACAGCTCTGATCGGAATCATAATACAAAGTTTGGAACACAGCAGGAAAAAATGTAGATCAAAATTCAACTTCATTAGAAAGACCAGGCTTCTTGGTCTAACAGAGACTAGCAGAATCCCCCACACCAAGGTGCTTTGGGGGGGGAGGGGGAAATAACACTGCAGTGGAGTCCATTCACTGAACCAACTCCCAGAGATCATCCTTCAGCCAAACAATAACCCACTGCCATCGAGACAGGACTATAAAGTGAACAGTAATACCTGAGAGGAACGTGCTCATCAGAACAACCAATGGAGTGAGACCAAAAGGGTGGCATCTGGCCAAAAGCACAGCTCAGAGGGTAGGCAGTGACAGAAAGATGGGCAAGTGGAGAGAAGGGACCCAGGATGGAAGCAGGCAGAAAAACGCTGTCATATTGAGGGGACTGCAACTAACATCATGAAACCAAGATGTGTATAAATTGTGGAACATACAAAAAAAGAACTGAAGGTAGCTCTCGGGGCTTGGGAAATAACAGTATATAACATAACAAAGATTGATGTCCATCTACAAAATCACCCTCAGACAATACACTTCCAGAGCATGTGGAATTATGAAGTTAAAATAAAAATTTACATTTTAAATAGTTACCAAAGAGCAGTGTTAATACTACTGTCATATCAACTATAACTATGTAACTTCCCATTTTCCTTTAAACACAAAAAATCTTAAGGTTATAAATTCTCAGAGAAAATGCTCTAGCAGAGACATGTTTTTTATAGTAACAGAAAAAAGTGTAGTAAATGCCTGAACTTACGAGGGAGGAGACAGAAGTCTGCCACAGGCATAATGTTTGAAATACATTATACAGCTGTCTATAGGCAGATTATCTCAAGAACCTCTTATGCTTCACCAGAGATCAACAGAGCAGCTCAGTGCAAAACTAATTTCCAGAGTTGGAGGACTGAACAAGGAAAACAGGAGTCACCACCAGAATCTAAGACACTTGTTAATGTTCACAGGAGGGAAGAGCTCAATAAACCATTACAGTCACACCCGAATACAGTGGGTCTTTTTATGCCCCGCACATCTGCCTTAATCATGAAAATGTATCCTAAAGTTCAACTTCCAGAGGCAACCCTAACACTTGAGAAAGCTCCCACAAACTTATTGGGCAGCAGAGGCAGTATGCCAGGAAAGAAGGGATATAAGCAGACAGTGCTCTAGGGGGGCATTCTGACAGTGCTCTAGGGGGGCATTCTGACACTGCACAAACCATTTTTTGGTTAATACAGCTCACGCTCCACATGAGCTCCTCCTCTGGGTTTTCTTTTCAGCCAGCAACACCCAAACATTCATCAATACTGTACGAATGTTCACATCAGCAATGTATATGTACGTATAAACCAAACTACACTTGCTGTTGAGTCAGTTCCAACTCAAAGGGACTCTACAGGACCGAGAAGCCCACATAGGGTTTCCAAGGAGTGGCTGGTGGATTCGAACTACCTACCTTTTGGTTAGCAGCAGGCTCTTAACTACTATGTAATTGCTATGCCAACAGGACTCCATATACACTTATATACATGTATATATATATATACACACACACACACACATACACCGAGAGAGAGAGAGAGAGAGAAGAAAGATGTCACTTGGAGGACCACAGTGCACCAGATCCAAGCTGTATTTCACTCACCTGGTATGTATGCAAAAAGCTGTAACACCAAAAAACCGATAGCTTTAAATGCGGTGCTAGTGAAGAACACAAAACATACCATGGACCACCCCAAGAACAAACAAATCTGTCTTAGAAGAAGTACAGCCAGAATGCTCCTTAGAAGTAAGGATGGGGAGATTTGTCTCACTCACTTTGGACATGTTATCACGAGGGACCAGCTCCTGGAGAAAGACATCACGTTTGGTCAAGTATAAGGGCAGCAGAAAAGAGGAAGACCCTCAACAAGACGGACTCACACAGTAACTGCAACAATGGGTTAGAACACAGCAACAACAGTGAGCATGGTGCATGACTAAGCAGGGCTTCATTCTGTTGTACTTTGGGTCACCGTAAGTCTGAACTGACTCAATGACACCAACAACAGCAACATACAGCATTTTATTATAGTGAAATAATTTATACGGTGATCAGTATTATGGAATCTGTATTTGCTGGCATGAAATTTGCCTAGAATTTTTTACCAAGCTTACAATAATATAGAAAACAATTCTGAGAATCTACCAAGCAAGCACTGTGTAACAAGCTTTTTATATTCTCATTTAATTATCACAAAAAACCCAATTTCAAACAGATCGTGCCCAAAGGCACTTGGAGCTAACAGAGGGGTGGAATTTAACCTACATGTGTCTGACTTCAAAGCCTATTCAAACTTTTCAACTCCTCCACACTCTCTAAATAAACTATGGCTAACACCCTATTGCTAGCAAAAAAAAGAAAGCAATGAAGCAGGGGCCTTCACTGCTTTAGATATTCTCTTTTCCACGAAAGTTCTAAGTCAGTCACATACATTGTACAGAAACGGCAAGTCCAGATGAGTGCTGCAAATCATTTATTTTGAAATAAGAAACCAGGGTCAAGGAGGGCAGAAAGAACTATTTCCTTCTCACAATAGTCCTCTACAGATGTAATGGAAAATGCAACAAGAGACTATCATTTGCCGTTACGACAGTTTCTTCAGAGGTGTGACCCAGGTACTGATGTGTTTGTGTCCCTGCTTCCCAAAAGTAAAAGCACAATACAGATAACAATTTTTTAACAATTACATATCTGGTTCAGAAGAATGGCTTTAAAACATTTAGTGAGTATATTCCCTGCAGCCCAAAAGTCAATGGATCTGACTACAGAACAATTTAATTATTACAAATACCAACATGTGACAAATTTCCTATTTCAGTGCTGTATAATATGATCAATGGTTACTACTCTTCCTTTACTGAAAGAAAAAGAACTTTTCCTTGCTGGAAACTCCAACTATTAACACAATCTTTTGACATCTTTTTTTTCTAACTCTTGACTCCACAGTTTTTGGTAATGTCCTATAAACAAAATTAGACTATACAGCTAAAATCAAGACCATTAACTCATTCCAGTGCTTAATACAACTTAAAAAAAGGTCAAGAAATTCTAGACAGGAAAGTCAATTAAAGATATTATTAGAAACTTTAGTCATACTGCCATCTAGATTAAAAGTGAGGTTTCAATTCACAACTGGGAAATAATAGGAGTCTCTTCCTTTTTAAGAATACTAGTAATCTTGTAGTTTATTCTGATCTCAAAAAAAGAAACTTAGGCCACTAACAATATAAACTGAAAAGAATGTAGCCAAGCAAGCAAGCTGACTGGCTTACCAAGTCTTTCCCAACAACATATTTAAACTTCTTTTCTATTTTTAGTTTGAATAGAGCCAACCAATTTCCAGAGTTACCCACTGTGATTTTTAAACTTTATTTCAATCCTTTTATTATGATAACGAAAAGAACAGTATTTTTCTTAAGTATTTTCCTTGGACTACATATACTCAACTTCTCTAAACCTGATCTAACCACATATATGTAAATTATGTGTATACACAGGATCCCTGGTAGCACAGTGATCACACGTTCAACTGCTAATCTAATAGATGATAGTTCAAATCCACCAAACTGCTTCCTAGAAACTCCATGGGGCAGTTCTATTCTTTCCTATAGGGTCACTGAGTTGCAATCAACTTGATGACAACAGGTAAGTGTGTACATACACACACGCAGACACACACACACTTTTATTTTATCCTCCTCTTCTAGATAAAGTCTAAGCCAGATGTTGTTTAAAAAGGTGGGGGAGGGGTCCTTACATAAAATCAAACAGGAAAGGAATGAAATTAGGGAGGTATATACTTTTTCAACTTAACACAAGGCAGGGAGTTTCAACACACACACGGCATGCAAACACATACAGTAGGTTCCATCTCTGCCACCCACAATGAGACTAAGTCACTAAATCTTAATTTACCTGAGCAACCCATCTCTTTTATCTACAGAGCAATGTCCCCTTTAAGTAGTAAACAACTCCCTCCTTTAAAAAGTAAAAAAAAATAGTCAATGAGAAGACTTCTAAAATCTACTTTACAAATTCTAAGATTCTCCAATCAGGTCAGAATGTCTCCATGGCTGGGAAATGAATAGCCTGCAGGAAAAAGATGAAAATTCCTTTTTAACCATGTATCTTAATATAAATACGTTTGTGTGTATGTGTGTGTATATATACATACATACATACATACATACACACACACACACACACACTTTTTTTTTTTTTTAAGAGTCCAAATATGGATGGCCCATGAAAAGGTGCTGGCATTTGACAGACTGGTCCAACAAAAACTATACAGGCTCAGATCCGGGTTAAGTTTCAAGCCAAATAGAGAATTACAGAGCCCTGGCGATGCAGTCATTACATGCTCAGCTGTTAATCCAAAGGTTGGCAGTCCAAATCCACTAGACACTCCATGGGAGAAAGACATCACAGCTTGATTTGGTCAAGATTATACCCCTGGAATCCCTATGAGGTGGTTTTCCTCTGTCCTACAGGGCCACTGAGTTGGAATCAGCTCAGCAGCAATGAGTTTTAGAGGTTAAAGGAGACATTACTGCTTCAAAACATACACACACACACAACCCCCAGCCTTAAAGATCTGGGAAAAATCTGGTGTCATATATTCATTCTAACCTCCTATATCTCTGTCCACACAGCTAAAGAACAAGAGACAAGTTTCCAAACACGGAAACAGCCAAGTGGAGCATCTTTCAGTAGATAAGCATGTGAAGACTGAGGTCCACAAACAAAAACAGTTAAGGGATCTTTTAACACGCAGTGTCCTTTCACTCCTACTTAACACTGTCACATTTAGCAAAAAATAAACAAGATGCCCAGTTAAATTTCAGTTTCAGATGAACAGCAAGTAATTTTTCAGTATTAGTACACCTTGGGTAGTATTTGGGGAAACTCTGGTGGTTTACTGGTTAAGTGCTACATCTGCTAACCAAAAAGTCAGCAGTTTAAATCTGCTAGACACTCCCTGGAAACTCTATGGAGCAGTTCTACTCTGTCCTATAGGGTGGATATGAGTTGGAATCAACCCAACAGCAGTGGGTTTGTTTTTGGTTTGATGCAGTACCAGGGATACAGGGGGAAAAAAAAAAGAACTACCCCAAATTCAGATATAATTAGGAGTCTTGTATTTCATATAACAACCATATACTATATACTCACCCAGCTCTACCACAAAATGTTACAATTAGTTTGGAGACCAACCATCCTGGCTTACCTAGGACTTGAGATTTTCCCAGGATACAAGACTTCCCATGATAAAAACAAGGGACATGCCAGGAAAACAAGACAAGCTGGTCACCCTACAATTAATCATCTCATGAAATCAACAAAGTCATTTTAGCCTGGGCTCACTAGTAGTTAAGTGTGATCTCTTTATATGAAATAATCATTCTGTGTCAAATTCTCCCATAGCTGTCATCATTTATCTAATACACAAAAGTGACAATAAAAATGTGAAGTATAGTATATATAAAAGGCTCTATAAAAATGAAAAGGCATTATAAATGCTAGTTATTAGTACAGTGTGAATGGTCTGGGTATAAAGTTCTACTGTGTACAGAATTTCAAACAGTATTTGTTTTAGTAATTATACACTGTATATGATATACTAAAGGTGTTTTTGCTGCAACGTTGATTATATACAAAAAAATGTTCAATAAACTCTGTTCATTGGCTCTGGGTTTGATGCTGGCCTCCCATTTATTCACTGTGACATGAGCCAACACCTGAACTTCCCAGAGCTTCACGTTCACCTGCAAAGCTAGAGGGATAACAATCACTGTATCACAAATTCCCCATGAGGACAAACAAGGAAAACAGGCAAAAGCGCAGTATAAACTATACGCACTATAAATGTGTTACCCTACTTTAAACTTTGTTTATACAGAACTACAGATGCCAGAATTTTCATCTTGTCTTACATTCTGATGACTCTGCAGACACTGAAGTCAATTCAATATTCTTGTTTTTGTTGTTGTTTGTTACTATCAAGTATGTTCCCTGAAAGCCCTTACCCAACTGAACACTGGTCCTACATCAGCCCTGTGACCACATCAGACCACTGGGGTCCACAAGGTTTTCACTGCTTCATTCTCTATAGCAAATGACCAGGCCTTTCTTTCTAAGTCAATTGTAGTCTGAAAAATTTTACCTTACTTCAGCTCTACTCTCAATCTAAAAACTTGGTTTAAATGAGAACTGTGAAATTCAGTATTTGAAGTTAACAGTCTCTGATGCTTCCCAAATAAGGCACTTACTGCTTCTTGAAAGTTCCCAAGGCTAGAGGTCTGTGTCTGTGTCGTCTGTGTCTGTGTCTGTGTCTGTATCTGTGTGCCCGCCCACTCATGCACATGTGAGTGACTTGTGTACACAACAGCAAACAAGAGCCGGTCTACAGCAACGGCTGGTCGTCAATTCTGACTCATAGCCACCCCACAGGGCAGAGTAGAACCACCTGACAGGGTTTCCAATGTTGCACACAGACTGCCACATCTTTTCCCTGCAGAGCTGAACCACCCACTTCTTGGTTAGCAGCTGCGCCCTTAACCACAGCCAGGATTCCCCTGTAGGCTGGCTTACTACTTACTAAATGCCATCCTTTTCAGTGTTTTTTGCTTTATTAGGTGCCATCAAGCCAACTCCAACTTATTGTGACCCATGTGTTAGAGCAGAACTATATATTCCACAGGGTTTTCAGTGGCTGATTTTCTGGAAATAAGATGACAGCCTGCTGTTGTCAAGTCAATTTCAACTCACACTGACCCTACAAGATACAGTAGAGAACTGCCCTATATGGCTTCCAAGGAGCACCTGGTGGATTCGAACTGCAACCTTTCAGTTAAGTCATAGATGGCTCTTAACCACTATGCCAACAGAATTTCCTTTTTGGAAATAGTCTCTCATTTTTAACTCATGTAATCTTATTCACTTTTTAAATATTTTTCCTTTTTAATTCTGTGCATATTTTCTTCTACCCACAAATTGTCAATTATTTTATCCACTTAGTTTTTCCTAAAACAGATTTCAAAATTAAAGCTCCTAAAATAAAGTTTTTTTCCCTTTCTCCTGTACACAATTTTCTGTCCTCCGCAGCTTTTCTCAAAAACTACATTAGGGCTTAAAAATAGAAGGCACTGGAAAAAGGAAACTACCTTAAATAGCTGTGAGAAATGCTTGGCCAAACTCTAAGAAATCTTTTCCATATAAATCAAGAGAAGAGCAAACTTACTGCCATTCATATCTTCAGACTTCTATTCCGAATAATTTCTCTGCATTAGGGCTATACATACAGGTAACACTCTGCTGTCCCGTGTGTGGAACATCTGCTACCAATGAGTAAAACTGGACCTTCGAGATGAGTTCTAATGGCCTTCAAAATGTGTCAACTCTAGAAAAAATTTTAAAATAAATCATGGACACAGTATACTTACTGATACATCTGAGCATCAAAAAAAAAAAAGCACGAGAAGAACAAGCCTGCTGTGAATCTGTAACACAGCTTTAAAAACATCACATAGCAGCAGTGATAAAGGTCTTAAGCTTACTCGTATACAATCCTATGTTAATGTCTGCTTCATATTTACTTGAAATGAAAATTTTTTTAAATGTTCATTCAGGAATGGACTAAGCACTGCAGAAAACAATCTTTCCTAGTTCTCAGGAAGGGAGAAAGGGAGATGGGTATTCACAGATTGGATACTAGACAGGAACTGGGTGGCGTGAAGGAAGTGACAGCGCAGCAGGAGAGAGGACACTGCTAGACAGCACCGAGAGCTAAGAGGTCTCCCAGTACTACCCAGCACTTCAAAGGTCAGAGCAGCAGGGCTGGGGTCTAGGGATCATGCTTTCAGAGGACATCCAGATTAACTGGTATTAAGTAAGCTTTTTCTTCAAGAAAATGGTCTGCATTCCAATTCATTGAGCAGCATCTGGAGTCTTAAATGCTAGCACGCTGCCACCTAAAGAGCACTGACTGGTCCCAATCTAACTGGAACACTGAGGTATGAAGGACATCAAAGACAGGAGGAAAATGTAAGCCCAGGAGACAGACGGGGACAAATGATCCAGTGACTATGCCAGCACAAGACCAGAAGAATCAGATGGTGCATGGCCACCTCCAAGGTCTGCCTTGCTACGCAGCACAACATAAGACTACCAGATGTAGAGGCAGAAAAATGGGGATGCAGATCTAGAATCCTGTTAAAAGACCACACTTGACAGTCGAATATCCTAGAGAGTCACCTGAGAACATGGCCCCTGGTCTCACTCCTAGCCCACAGCCAAAACCAGCACCGAAAACAACTCTTCTGACAAAAACTGGACTGGACTGAAAGACATGAGGCTGTCTCAGTAGCTCCCCTGTAGTAATGAGACGTTGTTGTTGTTGGGTGCCATCAAGTCAGTTCTGACACACAGTGACCTTATGAACAACGGAACGAAACACTGCCTGGTCTTGTACCATGTCCACAATCCTTTTTATGTGTAAGCCCATTGTTGCAGCCACTGTGTCAATCCATCTCATTGAGGGTCTTCCTCTTTCTCACTGACCCTCGACTCTACCACGCACGATGTCCTTCTCTAGGGACTCATCCTTCCTGACAACATGTCCAAAGTATGTAAGATGTAGTCTTGCCATCTTGGCTTCCAAGGAGCACTCAGGTTGGACTTCTTCTAGAGCAGATCTGCAGTCCGTGATACATTCAACATTCTTCTCCGACACCACAATTTACAGGCATCAATAATTCTTCTGTCTTCTTTGTTCACTGTTCAGCTTTCACATGTATATGATGCAACTGAAAAGACAATGGCTTGCGTCAGGCACATCTGAGTCTTCATGGTAACATCTTCACCTTGGAATACTTTAAAGAGGTCCTTTGCAGTAGATTTTCCCAATGCAACGCATCGTTTTGTTTCCTGACTGCTGCTTCCATGGCACTGACTGTGGACCCAAGTACAATGAAATCCCTGACAACCTCAGTCTTTCCTCCACTTATGACAATGTTGCTTACTGGTCTAGCCACAAGAATTTTTGTTTTTCTGATGTTGAGGTGCAATCCATACTGAAGGCTGTGGTCCTTGATCTTCATCAGTAAGTGTCTCAAATCTTCTTCACTTCCAGCAGGCTGTTGAGTCGTCCTCCAATCCCGATGCCTCATTCTTGTTCATATAATCCATCTTCTCGGATTATATGCTTGGCATACAGATTTAAAAGGTAATGGTAAAAGCCTATAACTGTGACACACACCTTTCCTGACTTTAAACCATACATGTCCCCTTGTTCTGTTCGCACAACTGCCTCTTGATCCAAGTAATGAGATGGGAGTGTGGAAAGGAGTTGGCTGAACCAACATGGAAAGTACAGCATAGAAAGGATGAGTGTGCTGTCACACAGTTGGGACAGCAGACTGAGTTGCACAGGTGTGTCTATATGGAGTTTTATATAGCAGATTCACTTAGATTATAAACTTTCACTTAATCACAGTAACATAACAGAAAAATGTTCTTTCTGGGATAAACAACTGATAGCATTAAACTAAACACAAAATTCTGCAATCTAAATGTTTCCTCTGATTTTTTTCAGTCATTTAAAATGTTTCAATCCAAAAATTCCATATACAATATGTACATACAGGAATTAGCCTTGGTTTCTAACACACTTTTTAAGGTACAGAATGCAAAATACTGGGTTCCCAAAGTAATCTCTGGAACTCTCTTTACCTCATACTATAGTTAATACAGTTACCGTATACAACCTCACCATGAATCTGTTTTTACAGGATACCCAGCAAGCCTAGGTAAAGTTAAAACAGATACAGAGTGACCTCTGTCATGTCACTTCACCACTGCGATGTCTTCACATGCTCCTTCTTATGTCCCGATGCCCTTCTCCCTCTACCTCAAGTACCCTAAATGCCCTACACTGAACACAAGCTAACGTACTAACATTCTAAATATGCTACTGTGTCTACTCCAACCTAAAGAAACTTGCAGTAGAGGTGATCCCCCATGTATGTCAGAGTTGACCTGTGCTCCACAGGGTTTTTAATAGCCAATAGCCAATTTTCAGAAGCAGATCAGGCCTTTCTTCTGGCGCACCTCTGGGTAGACTCAATGGTTGGAAGGGTCTCCAACTGTTTGGTCAGCCATCAAGCACATTCACCATTTGCACCACTGCATCCTAACTGCCCCTCTATAAAGGTAATACTAACTGCAGATTTTTATATAAATACCTTAGTAGTTAATACTTAACATGTAATATGCAACAAACTATCTTTGCAAATTCAACTTCATTGTAAATCTAACTCTGACAATGTATGCTTGGCTAGAATTCAAAGTTCGGGGTTTCCACGACCTACTGACCACTAGAATCAATTTGCAGAGGAAGTATCACATTCTAATGTATTTATATTTAGTCATGTCAAAGCACTCTTCATTTGGCCAAGTAAATCCCTGAGATGAGGAAGACAAAGAGTATCTAAAATAAAGTGAAGGCACACCTGTGGGCAAGGTATATTTCTTCTTCCATCACATCTGCTTCACTGGAAGACAGTAGTCTTGCGTGTGCATGGAAAGGACATGGAAGGACAATCTGTACTATTAAGGGGTAATCCCTAGCAAACAAATCAGAGAAACAGAAAGATTCTCCCTCTACCGACACACTCCTGTACTATTTATAGTTTTTAATATATGTATTATTTGCATAATTACAAATGATTAGTAGGAAATCCTAAAATTACTAAGCTCAACTGAAGTAGAATTTGAAATGAGGCTTGTGAAATAAAAGATCACCGCCAACAATCATAATCCTAGCAGGTAAAATGTTACTTGCTTTCATAGTCTCTTCAAAGTACTATACCAATACGTCACAGAATGTAAGGGATTATCCAAATTTTCATGTCAGTGATCTTTAAACTCTTCCCCCAAAATTCACAAATTCTGATTCATTCTGAAGTCACAGTAAGGAAAGTAACAAAACTACAGTACGTTTTTTTCACCCCATGACAACCGTTCTTAACATACAGACCTCCTGTACATTAACAAAAAGCCTACCGCTGTTTTTCTGGCCTGGAACCTACAACCTGTTAAAATGTCCGCCTAACTGAAACCAAACCAGCTGCCTGTCTGGCAGATTCTGACTCAACAGGACAAAGGAGAACTGCCCCACAGAGTCTCCAAATCAGTGCCCCACAGATTCAAACTGCCAACTTTCTAGTTAACAGCCGAAATCTTAACCACTACACTACCAGTGTATCCAAAATGCCCCCTGGAGACTTACAATAATACTAACACAAATTTAAAATGACCATCACGTTTTAAACAGTCACACCACTCTAATTCGTGCTAAACTCTATACTGTAAGAGGCATCTTAGGTATAAATACGTTGCAGACACTTAAGGAGATGCAGACTAGAGAGGAACGCAGCTAAGACTGCTAACTTAACATGGTTAAAGTCTAAAGGGGTTTTATAGAATCAAAGTATTAAAATTATATTATCATGCCAAGCCAAGTGCCGTTGAGTCGGATATTATCATAACTTTCAGAATTCTACAATCACAAAATAAAACTAGTTTGGAATTTTTTGATAGTGCACCTATAATTGCACTTAATAAATTTTACACCTAATAAAAGAAAAACTTTATAATAAAAAAATTAAACTTGAGCAGTTGACAACGGTAGACAGTATTGGTGCCTTTGGTACCTTTCTCCAGTACCTGTCTAAAACAAACACATTAAAAAAAAAAAAAACTAGAATACTCTCATAGTCTCTCCAGCCGGAGCCAAGCAGCAGTCTTGAAAATATTCCTACTTTTAAACCTCAGAGAAAATTTTCTGGAAACATCATCATGCAATCTTTCACCAAGAAAATACCCTACAAAGACTGAGTTCATTCATAATGGTTAACAATAATAATAATTATTACTAACATGTACACACAGTAATATCTATTGTTTATGTCACTTTCATACATTATTCCACTGACTTTCTCAATCACCTGTGAAGCTGGTTAAGTTACATAGTCATTAAACAAAAAGTTAACATTAGCCCAAACTCATGGAGCAGCTATTAAATAGATCTAACAGGTGAGTATTCCGAATCAAAATTCAGCACATCACTACCTCATTATCATTAATTTCCTCTTTCCCTGCAAGACAGTCAGGTACTGTACAACAAAGACAGGCCCTAAAACCAAATACATCTTCATTCAAAATCCCAACTTGTTTCCTCTTAGCCTTAACCTAGACAAGTTCATTCATTTATCCTTCTATGGGGTGGGGTAGGGGAAGTCATTTTTTTGTTAGTTTCTTATGTAGATTTCCTCATACGTAAATTAGGACAACTACAAGCAATTCATACCCAGAACTTTTGCAGAATTTCAACAAATAAAAAATACTGAAAAGGGGGCTGTGTACATTTTTAAAATGCACAGAACATCCAAATGCTCATTAGTCATTTTTTAAAAAAGTGTCACCTGGTTATCAAACAATGAAACAAAATGCAACAACAGATTATCTTTTTCTCCCATCAGATTCTAAAAAGCAAACAAATCTAATCCTCTAAAAGCCAAGCCAAGTGCCGTCGAGTCGGATTCAAATCCTCTAAAAGACTTTTAAAAAAATTGTAAGTGTTGGCAACAACGTGGGAAGCAGCCCATCTCCAGCACTGCTTGGTGGAATGCCGCCACTCTGGAGAGCAAGGGGGCAGCAGCTAGCCTAAACCGGGATCGTCAGTGCCAACAGCCCAGCAAATCCCCCTTGAGAACCTTCCCCTGGGGAAACTCTGGCACATGTGTGTACTTACTTTACCTTCTTCTAGTTTGTTGATTTAATGGACCAACACATGACAGGTCCTAGTATTCACAGTGTCCACAATAAATGTTAAGAGTCTATCAGATAAATATTTACTGATGGCCTACTCAGCTCCTGACCTAAGGTGAAAGCCTGGGAATGAGCTCTTAGGCCTCAAACAGTCCCTGACCCAGTGGCAGAGACTACCAGGGCAAGTCAGGATCACTTCAGCATGGCACAACTATTAGAGAAGTGCACAGATCACAACAAGAAAAGAGGTAAATTCAGGCCTCTAACTGGGTGAGGAAAAAGTCAAGGCTGGTACACAAGGAGTTAGGTTGATGCATCATTTATTTTCAGCCAAGTATGCAAGAAAAGAAGGAACTCCACACAGCAATAACAGTACTTTGAAAGGCACAAAGATATAGAAAAAAGTGGTAATTGCACAAAACTCTAAGTACTTCCGGTAGGCAGAATAATGGCATATAAAGATACCGAGCCCTAGACCCTGAAACCCCTAAATGTTACCTTTTTTGGAAAAAGGGTTCTAGCAAGTATAATTAAATGAAGGCTCTGGAGCTAGGGGGGTTATCTCAGATTACCCAGGTGGGCCCTACATGTCATAACAAGTGTTGTTATAAAAAAAGAGAGGCTGGTGGAGACGGCCTGTGGTGGAGGTGGTAATGTGATGGAGCAGCCAGATCTGAAGATGCTGGCCTTGAAGACAGAGTGATGCCAAGGAATGCTGACAGCCACAGAAGCTGAAAGTGACAACAATCAGAGTCTCTCCTAGAAGCCGAGGCAGCGTGACCTGGCAGTACCTTGGTTTTGACCCACTTAATACTGCTGACCAGAACAAATTTCTGTTGTGTGAGCCACAAAGTTTGTGGTGCTCTGTTACAGTGACCACAGGAAGCAGTAGTTCTCTGCCACTGTGATGTTCGCCATGCTAAGTGGTTCAGATGTTATCCAGGTCTCTGAAGAGGGATCCAGGCTTTTATGCTGGCTGACATCATCAGACCTGTTTCATAACATGAAACCTGCTGCCAATGTTGAAGCTCTACTGGAAGGGGTGAGGGGATGAATAAAAGCTGGTAGATCATTTCAGAACTAGAAATCTACCCCAAAAGATAATGAAATTCTGGATTCACCAGACACACCAGAAAAACCACTATGATGAAAGACAGATAGACTAAAACTGAAAAGGGGGGGAAGAACTCAAGGAAATATACAGTGTAGGAAATGGAAAAAAAAAACTGAGAATATGTGCAAGTAGCAAATAGAAGAACTGAAAAAGAAAACGAAAGAAAGAAAACCCTTAGAAACTAATACTAGCTGCTGAAAGCATCAGAAAATGAGGCTGGAAATATTTCACAGAAAGGAAAGCAAAAGCACAGAAGTGAAAAAACAGTTAAAGTATCGAATTCATCAGAGATCCAAATCTCACTAAAACAAATTCGAAAAAGCAAGAACAAAGAGAATTAAGTGGGGATACTACAGGACATGTTCTTCAACAACCCCCTGGGCTCAGGGACACTCGTCTTCAGATTGAAGGGACAAATGAAGGCTGAGCAGGTAAATCGAGGGAAAATAACTGACTTCTAGACACAGCCTTATAAACTGCCACAGTACCAGGTTAAGAACATCCTAGAAGTCTCCAAAAAGCAAAACTAACAGGTCATCTTCAAATAAGGAGGGATTCTACAACAGCTCCAACAAGGGCACCTCTAAGAGCAACAGGAGGTGTTACCACAAAGTATAATTTGGAGGCATTTCAGACAAACCAGGTCACCGTTCCTGTAAAGGAGGGAGAATCATTCTGGCATCAGTGGTCTTAGCAGCATGCGAAGCTAGACTATGCCAACAATACCTTCACAGTTGGAGGGAAATGAGTTTTAACTGGAATTCCACCCCCAGCTAAATTCCCAATCAACTGCAGGTAGAATACAGAAATATTCAAATATGTAAGAACTCAGAACATTTACATTCCACCAGTAGACTTCGCTAAGAAATTAGTTTTAAAAGTCCTCCATCAGGAAGTAAATCACTAACTTCCTTTGGAAAGGGAAGAAATCCCTAGATAAGTAAAGCAACACTGAAGAAGAGGAACACAGTAGGGAGGCCTCATACTACCCAATCTTAGAAGTTATTACACTGCCACCGTAGTCATAACAGCCTGGTACTAGTATAACAGACATACAAATCAGTGGAACAAAACAGAGAATCCAGAAAGGACATCATCCATCCACCTGTTGTTGCTGTTGTTGTTGTTAGGTACTGTCGAGTTCATTCCAAATCATAGTAACCCTATGAACAACAGAACGAAACACTGCCCAGTCTGGCACCATGTCCACAATCCTTTTTATGCTCACGCCTACTACTGCGGCCACTGTGTCGATCCATCTCCTCGAGGGTGTTCCACTTTTTCGCTGACCCTCCACTCTGTCAAGCATGATGTCCTTCTCCAGGGACTGATCTTTCCTGACAACATGTCCGAAGTATGGCTTGCAAGGAACACTCTGCTTTACTTCTTCCAGAGCTGTTTGTTCTTTTGGTGGTCCATCATACATTTAATATTCTCCTCCAACACCACAACTCAAAGGCATCAATAATTCTTCTGTCTTCTTTGTTCACAGTCCAGCTTTCACATGCATGTGACGCAACTGAAAATACCATGACCTGGGTTAGGCGCAACTTAATCTTCAAGATGACATCGCTACTTTTGACAGTCACCTATAAACAGCTGATATTTGACAAAGGCCCAAAGACCATGAACTGAGGAAAAAACAGTCTCCTTAACAAACGGTGTTGGCAAAACTGGATAGCCATCTGCAAAAAAACTGAAGTAAGACCCATATCTCACGTCTAAATCAAAATGGACTAAAGACCTAAATATCAAATCTAAAATGATAAAGATTATTGAAGAAAAAATGGGACAACACTAGAAGCTCTAATACCTAGCTTAAACAGACTAAAAATTATTACTAACAATGAACAAACAGCAGAAGAGAAAATAGATAAATGGGAACTACTAGAAATCAAACACTTACACTCATCCAAAGCCTTTATCAAGAGTTAAGACTGCTTACAGACCGGAAAGAAATATTTGGCAAACACGTATCTGATCAACATGTAATTTCCATAATCTACAAAGTATCACAAAATATCAGCAAGAAAAAGACAAATAACCCAATGAAATAGTGGGCAAGGGATATGGACAGACACTTCACCAAAGAAGACATCCAGGCAGCCAAAAGACACATGAGAAAATGCTCACAATCATTAGCCATTAGAGAAATCCAAATTAAAACTACAATGAGATGCCAACTAACCTCAACAAGGTCAGTATTAATCCAAAAAACACAACACAACAAATATTGGGAGAGGCTGTGGAGAGACTGGAATTCTTGTACACTGCTGGTGGCAATGTAAAATCATACAACCTCTTTGAAAAGTAATCTGGTGCTTTCTTTAAAAGCTAGAAATAGAAATACCCCATGATCCAGCAATCTCACTGCTTGGAATATATTCTACAGAAATAAGGACTGTCACACAAACACATACATGCACATAAACGTTTACTGTAACACTGACTACAATAACAAAAAGATGGAATCACCCTAGTTGCCCATGAACAGATGAATGGGTAAACAAACTACAGTATACACACAATGAAACACTATGCAATGATAAAGAACAATGATTTTATGAAACATCTCATAACCTGGAATCGAATGAAGACATGCTGAGTAAAATCAGTCAGCTGCACAAGGACAAACACTGTATGAGACCACTACTATAAGGACTGAAGAAAAGGCTTATGCACAGAAGAAAATACTCAGTGATGGCTACAAGGGTGGGGACGGAGGGAGAGACTTACTCTTATTTACACAGTTGACAGGAATTCAGCGAGGTGAAGGGAGTAACAGCACACAGCAGAAGGCAGGTCAGCATACCCGGACTACCCCGTAAGCTAAAAGGTTTTCTAAATTCAACCCAACATTTCGACAGACAGAGTATCAGGGACAGGGATCTGGTGACCATGTTTTCAGGGTACATGGAGGTCAACTGGCATAACCAGTCTTTTCCTAAAAGCGTGTTCTGCACCCCATATTGGTGAATGGTGCCTGGGGTCTTAAAAGCCAGCCAGGTGCCATCTAAGGAACATCAACTAGTCCCAACCCACCTAAAGCACATGAAAACAGAGAACATTGAAGACATGAGGAAAAATGAGCCCAGGAGACAGAAGGACCCATGTGATTAGACTACATCATTAGGACTATGTAAGATCTAGATGGTGCCCGCTCACCACCAAAGACAGCCCTTACTGGGAACACAATGTAGAATCCCTGATGTAGCACAAGAGAAAAAGGTATGCAGATCTAGACATCTTATTAAAAAATCAGACTTGGTCTGACAACCTTGAGGGTCGCCTGCGAACATGGTCCCTAAACTTGCTGCTAGCTCAGAGCTGAAACCAGCACTACAGTCAACACTTCAGACAAAGAATGGGCTAGATTTGGGGGCACAGAGTGATGCAGGTGGTGTGTGTACTTTATCGTTTAATACATATATGAGGCTGTCCTACTGGTGTCGCAGTGGTTAAGTGCTACAGCTGTTTACCAAAACATCAGAAGTTCGAATCCTCCAAGCACTGCTTAGAAAACTCTGTGGAGCAGTTCTACTCTGCCCTATAGGGTCTCTATCAGTTGGAATTCACTCGATGGCAGTGGGTTTGGTTTTGGTGGGTCCTACTGGTTTCTTTTCAGAGAGGAGAGGGTAGAGAGGAAGGGACAAGTGTTGGTTGACAGGATACCGGGAGTAAGAGTAGAAAGGAAGAGTATGCTGTCACAGGGTGAGGAGAGCAGATAGAGTTGCAGAGAGGTGGGCATGCAACACCACAGAGAGGTGAGCGTTCAGAGTTTCACATGGCAAATTGACTTGGACTGTAAACTTTCATTTAATCACCACAAAAATTAAAAAAAAAAAAAGTCTTCCATCATTTGCTTATGCAATGCTGATAAAAAGTTTTACACAACTTTTTAAAGCTGGAGTTGATCTAAGTCTGGTCATATATTTCACAAGTTAGTAAAATGCTGATTCCAAAATCTGACACTGCATACACAACAATCACACTAGTGAATATGAGGGACAAAAACACACCCTGAAATATCAGCACATCTAAGTCTGCAATTAATTAAAAAATAAATAAATAAACAATAACCAAACACAGTTGACTCCAGGAGCATCACTCGCTGCTTAATAATAGGGTGGGAGGAGAGGGGGTGTGATCATCTCATGATGTTTTTCTAAAAATATATTTAATAGAAGTAAAGAAAAAAAGTTACCATTGTGTCAACTCCAACTCGTGGCTCCATGTATGCCAGACTGGAACTCTGCGCCACAGAGTTCTCAATGGCTGATTTTTCAGAAGCAAACTGCCATGTCTTTCTTCCAAAACACCTCTAGGTGGACTTGAACTTCCAACCTGTCCTCTACTGTCAGGTAATATAAATACTATTAATGTAAAAAGACACAGAAGTCTGCTTCCAGTTTTCCATGGGTAAATTATCCATGTATCATGGGGAATTCCCCAAGACTGATTCACATCCTGGATGGTGTCCCATAGAAATTTCCAACAGGTAATCTTCCAGCATATGACACAGTGTGGGAAACTCTTACAAAGTAACTCAAACATACCACTTTTACCATGTTCACCATTTTTCAAATGAGCTTCAATTCATTTCCTAGAGCCAACTAACCCTATCACTTCAACCGCACAGCTACTTCAATTCACCTTTAAAGTTGTCCCCAGTCTACTAGCTTCCAAACACGTGCCTAGCTTTGACCCACTAGATCATGGTCTGTACACTTTAAGGATTACAAGCCTCTTTCAGTAAAAATAGCTGGCATTCTGAACCAAAAGTGTGTACCTTCAACATCGTGTACATATACTACCATACTACTGTTGCTATTGTGCACCACTGAGTAAATCATGACTCACAGCACCCTTACAGGACCACCTCATAGCAACTCTTATAGGACAAAGTAGAAGTGTATATCATAAACATTACAAATCATGCACAAAATACAGAAATTAATAAAAAGACAAAATTTCTACATTTCCTCGCAGCACCCTACAAATTAGTCATGCGCACACACTGCAGCACATGTGCCTTGCAAAACAGAAATGTCCTCATCACAAGGCAGCTGAAGCTGAGAGTTAAATAACTTGCTTAGATCACAAACCAGAAGAAGGTGGAGCCAGATCTTGAGTCAAGCAGCAGTATGGGGTCAAAGCTTTGTCATTCACTCTTCTCTACCAATTCAATCTCTTTATTTCTTCTTGGGGTACTATGATGTCCTTGTCTGACCCCCCCTTAGCACCCCTATCCAGCTGCTACTTTTTACCTCAAGATACTGTTGTACAGAACAAGTGCTCTTTTCATGCCTCAGACAGTGACACACAAACTCAATATTCAGAATTTCTAAATGTGCTACACAGTCTCAACAGGCATCAGCTCACATGGCAGATCTGGTTTAACTGTACGTAACAACTGCAGATTTTTAGATCTAACCCACTAACACGAACAGTTATGGTGCATTAAGAAAACGAACTCAGCGCTTAAACCACTGCTCCACCAGGGCTCCTTTCCCCTCCCTCACAAAATGATACTAGTGACAGTGATCAAGCCAGTCTCCAACAAGAGGAGGAGGAAATGTCTGGTTTATCTAGTGCTACTGTAAAAAAAGCCTTCCTTATATTATTTTAAATTATATAGATGCATATACTGAACTATAGCGTTGCTATGAGTCAAAATCCCTCAGTGGCTGTGGGTTTGTATTTGTTTTGTTTTTTACTCAACCACTCAAGGTCCAAAATGAGAATCACTGCAATCCCAATAAAGGCAAAATAAGTAAAAATGTTAGAAATTTTTATGGTTGAAACAGGAATTTTGTCAAATTGATAACAGATAGTCTACAACTCTGAAACCTCATTGCAAAAAGGAAAACTGTTACATGCCTACAAAATCAACTTAGAAGATTAATACTTAGATAGGTAGGAAATGTCTACGTAGCAGCTAGCATACTTAGTATCTAATAAAACAAATGCCAATACAGATAATCCCTACCAAACAACAAACGCAAATGTGCTGGGCTTTTTAAAATCTCAGTACTGTAAAGTTCCATCTTACAAAACAGAAAAATTAGGAACTAATTCATTTTACAGAATAACTACATTTTACCTCAATGACCAAAATTGAAATATAATTTACAGGAGTTTTATTCACATGCTAGTTTTCTGGGACATTTCTACTAAGTAATAATGACCCTCAAAGACTCAATTTGTTCAGAACAGCTTATGAGCTAGCCTGAATGATCTGTCAGGCCTACAAATTTCTACTGAAACAGTACTAAAATCTCAAAATGCTAGGTCTGTGCAGACAATTCAACTGTATTATTCTTTGAACACGTAACTCAACAGTAAACCGAGAGAATAAGGACATCAATTTAAAATATTTATGGTAAACACCAATGCCAACCCCATCAGGGAACACAACAAAGAGTCCCCGAAGCAGCAGGAGAAAAGTAAGGTGCACAACTTTAGTGCTAGTAAAAAGACCAGACTTAATTGTCTGACACACTAGAAGGTCTCTGGAAGACGTGGTCTGCAGACTCTGTTAGACCAGAACTAAAACCATTCCCAAAGCCAATTCTTCAGTCAGACATTAGATCAGACTACAAGACCCGATACTGGCAGAAGCATGTGCTTCTCGGCTTAAGTGGATACAGGAGACTAACTGCGCAGCTGCCGTTCATAGGCACAATGAGAGGGCAGAGGGGTTAGTGAGCTAGTTGAATGGACATGGGAAATACAGGATGGAAAGGCAAAGTGTGCTGTCACAGTCTGTGGAGAGCAGCTACAGTTACACAGCTGTGTGTGTAAGTTTTTATATGACACATTGACTTGGATTGTAAAGTTCCACTTAAAGCACAATAAAATATATTTTGTTAAATGACATAAAATGATACTGGTGTAGACTGTGCTTCTTGACTAACTGGGCAGCTCCTGTCCAGAAGCGAGATAAAAGGGCAGAGGGGGAGAGTTGCTGGTTGAATGCACACAGGAAATACAAGGTGGAGAGGAGTGTGCTGTCACTGTGCGGGGAAAATAACTAGCATTACATAACAATATGTGTGTGAGTTTTTGTATGACAAAATGACTTTATAAACTTTTACTTAAAGCACAATATTGAAAGTATATACATATTTATGGTAGAATATACACTTCTACAGAATTATAAAATATTGTCCGATGTATTCTATACTTTCTAGAACTATGGAGGCTGGATGAACTCCTGAAACCACTGCCCTAAGCTAATCTTGAAATCTTAAGCCAAAACTACCCCCTGAAGTCTTCTTAAAACTAAACAATAGTCTAACTTACCTAGTAAAATATGTCTGCCATGAACATTATGCTCTTCAATTTTGTCTGCACAAGCTTTATGTTCTTTTAGTATCTGTCCATAAAGCACTGGTGGTACAGTGATTAAGAGCTATGGCTGCTAACCAAAATGTCAGAAGTTTGAATCCACCAGCCACTGCCTGAAAACCCTACTCTGTCCTATCAGAATCAAAAAGTTAAACTTCTTTTGTAGTAACTGAGGCTTAAAGACATATACTGATCCAATATAGACACAGCCAGCTAGTGACACAAATTCCCTAATCTTCCCACTGGACTCTGAATGTTTAAGTTTTAAGTGAAGAGAAGACTACAGTTTTTCTTGTGTCTTCCTCGCAGTGTGGCCCCAGCCTCCACGGGACCAACCTCATCCCAGACCACCTCTGCAGATATTCCTGCCCCTCCCTCTAAGCTTCTTTTGGCTTTTCCACATGTCAAGCTCTCAACCCACCCCCAGACTGCCTGCTGTGATCCTGTCTGCCTACAGGGTTACCCACACATCCCCACCTCCGTACCATCACCTCTACCTGAATGTTCTGGCTTTCCTCTAGTTCAATACCACTTTCTCATAGACACCGCCAAAGACACCCCAGCAGGTTCCCCACTTGGAGCTTTGGTTTCATAATACAGCTTTTGGTTTCATAATCACAGTTGTAATCAAATAACTCTTATGGAGCTTCTTATATTCATCTTGTCCATTCCATGGAATGAGCACCAAAGAAATCAGGTCTGTCTTACTCATCACTGTATCTCTGGAGCCTACCAACACAATGCCTGATGGAAGTATCCATCAAATGGATAGATGAAGGGAAGGAAGATGAAGGCATTCAGAACAATACTTTGCTTAAATGTGACATTTTCCTGACACATTTTCATTTTCTTTCTATAAAGATTCCGTAACTGCCTTACTATGTTCACTGTGTAAACTCAGGTGTGCCTGTAATTCTAAATGGTGCCCCTCTCCCTTTCAACTATCAGCTCTTAGTTTTTCCCTAAAATTCTACCTTTTTTATGATGATCATTGTGCTCAACCAAAACGGGGAAATGTCACAACAGAACAGCATTATTACTGTTAGTGACTCAAAGATAGAATATTCCACACTGTGATCCCAAAGAAAAAAGATCCCTATCACTGGAAAACTAATTCAAGACTTACAACTGAACAACAACAAAAACGTCAATGAGCTCTGTTAGTCCCTCTCCTCCCCTCACCCAGGGGCTCTGCTCTGCCATTTTATCTGGGCCACCAGCCCCCTTGGCCTTACCTGCTCTCAGTGGCCTGGTCCCAGGGACCAATTCACCATTTCTAAGATCTTCTCTCTGGAAATCATGTCCTCGATGAGAACTCTGAGCATCTGAACTCTCAGCAGTTACGACACAATCCTAAAGCTCTAAAACATTACCTCTTATTGTAAATTCATTTCCTTTCTCCACTCCTACTCTCAAGCTGCCAGCTGCAGTTATACAATCAGGTTCTACATTACACGTTTAGGGGTGCCACCCTTAACTGGGGCCTCCCTAGACAATTATTTTCCCATTGTTACCCTACCTTTTGCCTTCCCAGAGGAGACAGTCTTCTTATCTCTAGAATCCTGCTCCAAAAGTTGTCTTCAAACCTCTTCATGTCTCTCTTTCCCATCTCCCTCCTTTATGATACCCCAAACATGCTCTTTGATCTCAGATTCTTTCAAGCTAGGTCACTGCTACATCCTTACACCTATCACCAAACTGGAAAAAAAAAAAACAGAGAGAGAGAGAAATATTGACAGACTCACAACCCAGGCCTAGAACCACAAAGTGATTCTGACTCCTAAGTTTAGAATATACTTACAGCCTACACTCCATCCTCCCCACTGCTCCTAACACGGTGGCTAATCCAGCTGCTTAACGAGGCCTCTATAATTAGAAACGACAGCAAAGTTGCAAAATCCATTTGTTTGTTTTTCCCCCTCAGCCTTCACTGCTCCATGACTCTGAAAGGACTTGTCACAACAATCTATAAACAACTCTCTTTTCTTGCCTTCCCTGGCACTAAACTGTGTTCCCTTTTTCCTTTTCCATGTGTCCCTTATGCCATCTGCCCCAAGGGTCTGTCCCCACTTCTCTCTCCACTCCCTTCCCTGGAACTCCTCTCACTCTTCCTTCAATTATCACCTTTATGCTGATAACATTAGGATGTCTCCCACAGTAATGTGAGAATGACCTCCGTTGTTACAGAGTGGGCGTATGACAGACTATACATCTCCCCAAATGACACCCACACACAGTGCATGGGCCGATACAGCATCTTTCCCATGAACTACCCAATGTGAAGAAATTCCCTTTCCTTCCTTCTCTTCTGTCCTCTTACTCAAATCTGTGCCCCCCCCCCGACATCCTACACCCACTCTGCCAGTGTGGTAGTACCACTCCTTTACAATACAGATTTCACCATGTCAGTTCCCTACTTCAGAGTCCAATTTTCTCCTCAGTGCACACACAAAACAAAAAAAAAGGAAAGGAAAGAAGGAAACGTTCCAAGCTCCTCTGCTAAGCTTTCAAGGCCCACCACAACTTACAACTAATTTACCTTCCAACGCTCACCCTGCCTCCTTCTCTCCTTTGTACACTTCATCCTCCACCCCACCAGCCCTCATTAACTCTGCTCCCTGACCCCCAACTTCTGCCTCTGCTCACTGTACCTGAAATGCTCCCTCTTTCTCCTCTGTACATCCACATTCTAGTAATTGCTAATTTTTTAACATCAACAAATGTTTATATAAAGAATTCTACATATTGTCATTCATGCCACTGCCCATCAAGGTCACCTTAGTGCCTCCAAAGCTCCAGCTAAGATTTCTCTTCAAGACAGTCCTTTCAAAAGAACCCATACTTAATATTCAGCTGTTTTGTCAGTCAGCCCCATCACAATTCTCTCAGGTTTCTTTTATCTTCACTTGGATACAGACATACTGATGACATAACTCAAGAATTTCTCACCTAGAATTTTTAGGATCGAATTTTTGAACTTACTCGTTTTAGGGCCATTTTAGGATCACAGCAGATAGCTGTAAATGGATTAAAGCATACTCTGACGTCCAAACCTCCACAGCCTCCACTTCTGTATCCACTGTTGAACCCTCAGGGTACACTACAGGCATTTTCTTAGGACACTAATTTTTCCTGTGTAATTAATTATATACATCCCAAAATGGAATGCCTATAAACAAAGTGGAATGCCTATAAACACTGTCACATCTTTGGCTCCAACGATTGCCTATTGCCTCAGGGATGGTTTCTGAGAATCTATCTTACTGAGACATCTGAAGAAGACACCCATGCAAAAAAAAACCCAGTGCATTCATGTCATAAGCACATAAATGAACATCATGTTGTTGTTAGGTGTCCTCAAGTCAGTTCTGATTCATACTGACCCTGCACACAACAGAACAAAACACCACCCAGTCTTGCACCATGTCCACAATCACTTTTATACTTAAGCCCACAGTGGTGGCCACCATTGTCAATCTGCCATGTCAAGAATCTTCCATTTTTTCACTGACTCTCCGCGCATGAGGCCCTTCTCCAGGGACTGATCTTTCCTGACAACATGTCCAAAGTATGTGAGCCACAGTCTTGTTATCTGTGCTTCCAAGTAACACTCTGGTTTTTCTTCTTGCAGGACAGATCTGTTTGTTCTCTCGGCAATCCATGGTGCATTCAGTATACTTCTCCAACACCACAATTCAAAGGCATCAACTCTTCTTCTGTTTTCCTTGTTCACTGTCCAGCTTTCCCATGCATATGATGCAATTGAAAATACTGTGGCTTGGGTCAGGTGCACCTTAGTCTTCAAGGTGACATCTTTACTTTTCAACACTTTAAAGAGGTCTTTTGCTGCAGACTTTCCTAATGCAGTGCATTTTTCGATATCTTAACTGCTGCTTCCATGGGCACTGATTGTGGACCCAAGTAAAATTAAATCCTTGACAACCTCAATCCTTTCTCCATTTATCATGATGTTTCTTACTGGTCCAGTTGTGAGGATTTCCATGTTCTTGATGTTGAGCTGCAACCCATACTGAAGGCTGTGGTTTTTGATCTTCATCAGTAAGTGTTTCAAATCTTCTTCTCTTCCAGCAAAAGGTGGTGTCATCTGCATAACACAGATTGTTAACGAGTCATCCTCCAATCCTGATGCCTTGGTCTTCTTCATATAATCCAACTCCTCACATCATCTGCTCAGCATACAAACTGAAAAGGTATGGTAAAAGTATACAGTCCTGATGCACACCTTTTCTCACTTCAAACCAGGCAGTGTCCCCTTGTTCTGTTCACACGACTGCCTCTTGATCCATGTACAGATTCCCTATAAGCACAATTAAGTATTTTGGAACTCGCGTTCTCTCTAATACTAGTCATAATTTGTTATGATCCACACAGTCAATGAAATACAGGTAAACATCTTTCTGGTATTCTCTGCTTTCAGCCAAGATCCATCTCACATCAGCAATAATATCCCTGGTTGCATGTCCTCTTTTGATTCCAGCTTGAATTTCTGGCAGTTTCTTGTCAATGTACTGTCACGGTTGCTTTTGAACGATCTTGAGCAAAATTTTACTTGTGATATTAGTGATACTGTTTGGTAATTTCCACATTCAGTTGGATCACCTTTCTTTGGAATGGTCATAAATAGAAATTATATTTAAATGAACACAGACAGAAATATTAAAAAAAAAATTGATAAAGGGTCAAAGATACCAAAGGAAGAAATACAGCATAGATACAAAAACCCTGAGTTGAATAACACAGAATGTTAAAATAATAATAAATTTCTTAGACTACAGTGATGGAGACGCTCATCACCTTTTTTTAACTAGAAATGATTATATACGAGGAAACTAAGGCCCAACCAAAAAAATACTTAACCCATTGCCCTCAAGTTGATTCTGATTCATTGCAATCCTACAACACAGAAGAAAAATGTCCTATACTTTCCAAGGCTGTAATCTTTAGGCAAGTAGACTGTAATATCTTTTTCCCGCGAAGCAACTGGTAGGTTCGAATCACCAACTTTTTGGTTAGCAGCCAACACTTAACCACAGTGTCACTAGGGCTCCAACTAGGGGCCTGAAAGGCTAAATGGTGTGGCCAATGCCACACCACCAGTGACAACCACAGGGCTAGAAGCATAGATACAATATGCATACACGCTATACTGTATAACATTTAAAAATATGCAAAACAACACTAAACTCTGTTTGGGGTACACATGTGAGCAGTAAAACTGTAAAGAAATAAACAGCATTCATAAACACTAAATTCAGAGCAGCAGTGAACTGGAATATTTGAGAAAAGGTGGTGGACTTCTTTAACTGGATTAAATATTATGAATATTTCATTTTTTTTAAAAGAAAGGGAATGAAATTAGCAGATTATGTCATTCCGAGTTCCTATGCAAGGGGAATTGAACAGAGCAACGATTCCTGTGAAGGAATGTTAATGGTGAATGTACCCTAAAGTATTTATGTTACAGTACAAGTAAAAAAGTCTAGTTAAAGTCTCTCAGTGTAGCTTGTTACCCATGCTTATGGTTTTAGCTATGACTTCCACACAGTCAGCTCCAAAACAGTAAACACACAACCCAATTCTCGGAGGTCTCAAAGGCAGCCCCAACTCAACATATTCAAAACTACTGTCACCCTCTCCCCGTATCCCAATGCCTGGGTCTCTCCCAATGAACTCCACATCAGTGAACTCCACCTGTCCTACCAACTGCATGAATCTGAAACTCAGTGATCGTTCAACATCTCCTTCTCTCTCACCCCCACATACTCCTCATCACCTCATTCTGACAATTTTAGCTCTAAATCTCCATTTTCTCAGTATTTGTGCTCACCACATAAGATTCATAAAAGATCAAATAAGCAAGCATATAATACTAATTGTGGAGAGAAAAACCAACATCAAAACTGAGTAGTCATGCACTGCATGGCATCCACTCAGGCAACGTCTGACCATGGTCTCGTAAGATCATAATCTGACCCGACACGGCAAATGCAACAGCTTCCTGCATACAACACGGGTATCTCACGTCTCTTGTACACAGAGTGAATGTACTGCCAGTTGCATAACAGTACAGTACATATACACTCATAGCAACCCTAAAGGTCAGGGTACAACTACTCCATAGAGTTTCCAAGGAGCGCCTGGCAAATTCAAACCGCTGATTGTTCGGTTAGTAGATGTAGCACTTAGCCATCATGCCACCAGGGTTTCCAACACACACACAAAAGCCAAGCCAAGTGCCATCGAGTCGGATCTGACTCATGAATATACACAAAGGTGTAGATAGTCACAATAAATGACTATATCACTGTGTCACTGGCATATGCATGTACTGTACTGTATTTTCTACCATTATTTTAATGTGAGCTTTCCCTACTTACAAATAAAGAACTTTGCAGCAGCATCCGATCTTACATATTGCATACCTCTTGAGTGCCGTAGCTTTATTTGATTTTCTTTCAAAAATATTAATGTAGAGTGCATCGTGTCTCCCAAACACAGCAAAACCAGTGCTAGTCATAGCAGTAGCAAGAGGGAAAGGAGATGTATCCATTTGGACGTAAAACAAAAGGTATGCTATACAGCTTTGCTAAGCAGGTAATACTGCATTCACACAACAGTCCCAATCAAATTTCACCTAAAAGATTCTCACTTTCCAAATGTTGGAGAGGGAAAAAAATGTAAGTATCACAAGAATACTTCTTTAGTTTTAAGTGCCCTGAAGGCAGGCAGCATGATTACTTGAAAGAGTTTCCTTTTCCTACCTAAAAAGTTCCCCTTTTCTATTTTGCAACATGTGCTGAATTAACAATCTGGGCAGGAATGGACACCGGTGGGAAATGAAACACTCACCACTGTTCAAAATTCTCAACCTCTTGCCTTTATAAAAACACATTGCTGCTGAGCATCTTAAGTACATTTAATCACTGCCTCAGAATGCAAGATTGTCATTTTGCAAAATCTCACTGTTACCAACTCAGAAAAGTTCCTCAGACTGATTTCCACCTAAATCACTACCTTCATTATAATCTTCATTCATTCATTCATTCATTCCTACATTGCATGTGACAACACTTGCAACAACAAATCTATTTGTGTGACCACTTGTCTCCTGTCTTATTTCCTCCAGAAGTGCAGAGATCACACCAATTCTGTTGATGGCTGTATTGCCAGCACCTAATACAGTGCCTGACATATAACATGACTTAAAAGGCTCTATAACCACTACACAACCCACTGCTGTCGAGTCAATTTTGACTCACAGCAACCCTATAGGACAGAGTAGAATTGCCCCCATAGCATTTCCAAGGACTGCCTGGCAGATTCAAACTGCTGACCCATTGGGTAGCAGCTGTTGCAGTTAACCACTATGCCACCAAGGCTTCCTAAAAGGCTCTAGGTGAGTTATTAACTGAATGAGGAAGGAACTGTTCATTTACCCAAAACCAGAAATGGTATTCCTCTTTGAGCTCTAGAACAGGGAAGCACATAATCAAGCGTGACGGATCTCATGGCACTAATATGTGAGTCACCAAACCCAACACGAATTTTCCCTCATGATTTGTCCCTTCTTCTCTTCCATTTTGCTGCCCTTCCTTGGAAGGCATTTCAGACCGACAATATTTGAGCTTCAAGCCATCTCACTCAATGTCTAACATATCTAGTAACTGATACCCAAAGGTACCAGGTGACTTGTCACTTTGACCCCTAAAATCAATGGGTTTTTCGAACCTACAACCACTATAATGCCATCCCACAGAAGCAACCCTCTTTATGGAAGACAAAAATCAGGAAGAGACCCTAAGAAAATGTACCATAGTGACTGGGAAAGCTTTATTCATCCCAAAAGGTGAGGCACTGCAAGGGAAGAGGACAAGAAATGAAAACACTAAAAGTGTTTATGACAAACTCTTACATCACAACACCTCTTCAATAATACACTTTCAGGAGCAACTCAGCAGCACCTTTCAACTCTGAAAACTATCCCGGGGCAACAAAAAAGCTTACCATGACCATGAAAGAAGATACCATTAAGCTACAGCTCTCCTGGTCACCTAGACTAAAATTTACCGTTGAAACTACTCAGCCAGCCACCAAGGAGGGGCAGTATAAGACACTGGTTAGATGCAAGAGCTGGGATTCAGACAGGCGCCTGACTGAATTCAACTTCTCTTACAAGCTGCGGTCTGAGGCAAGTGAAAAGTATCCAAGGCGCAGTTTCTGTCTGTAAAATGGGAATAATCACAACAAGAGCATTGTTCGCAGGGGAAAGACACTGTGCCTAAAGAATTCTGGTTGGTGTATAGCATGTAATTGTTCTTAGCTGCCTTCCAGTTGATCCCAATTATGGCAGGCCCCGTGTCTGCACAGCAGAATGCACTCCATAGGGTTTTCCAGACCGTGACCTTTCCGACGCAGGTCACCAGGCCTGTCGTCTGAGGCCCTCTACGTGCGTTTGAGCCTTTCGGCTAAAGGTTGAGCACTCAGCTGTCTGCACCACCCACAGCCTCCTACAGGAGAGTACAGAACTGCCCCACAGAGTTTCCAAGGTGCGCCTATTGGATTAGAACTGCTGATCTTTTGATGAGTGGCACAGCACTCCACCACTCCACCACCAGGGTTTCTGAGATCCCTATGGCATGAAATGAAATCTCAACAAACATCAGATGTTTGTTATTTTATTCAGCTATGATCACTTTCACAAGGCCGATTCTGTCTCTGGCAGAGCACTCCACCACTCCACCACCAGGGTTTCTGAGATTCCTATGGCATGAAATGAAGTCCCAATAAATATCAAATGTTTGTTATTTTATTCAGCTATGGTCACTTTCACAAGGCCTATTCCCTCTCTGGCTTCTATATCATTTTAAAGATGCCGCTTGTACCTTTCCCATTTTTTGAAGGGCCAGACATATAACAGCTTTCCTGGAACCAGATTACCTGGGCATGCCAGCTCACCTCTCCATGCCCCAGGTATCTGATCCGTGAAATGAGCCAGAGAACGCCTACGTTAACAAACACGCCGAAGCGTTACATATCTTCTTGACGTGAACTCAGAACATATTTAGGGAAAAGTAAGCACACCCGAAAACACGAGTCTTAATCCGAGTCCCATCCCACTACCACAGATGTGGCCAGAACACAAGACCAAGGTCGACCCACCTCCCACACCCCATGTCGAACAGAGCATCACCCCTTCAGCATTCGCCTTCTGAAATCGCGGGGCTCGCTGTCTTCCCACCAACGCAGTCCCCCTCCGGCCGCGCAGGAGCGGACCCGATGATAACGCGGCCGCCAGCCCCCCGCCCGCCCCCGCCAACAAAGCTCCGGAGGGACCCCGCGCGGCCTGAGCCGCGGGGGCTGCGGCTCCCGGCTCACGTGGGCTTCCGGCCGCGGTGCGCATCACCTGCTCCGCGGAGCCCACCGCGGGCGTTGCCCACCGAGCCGGGCCACGCCACCCCCGGGCCACGGCCGGCCCAGGACCCCGCGGCCGCCCGCGGGCGCCCCCGAGCCCAGCCAGTGGCGAAGCCAGGGACCCAGGTCCCTTCCCTGCAGGCCAGGGCCGCCGTGGTCCAGCTACACAGCCCAGAGGCCGCGCCACCAAACGGCCCCGCGTCTCCACAGCAGGCACCGCACTCACCGCGAAGCCGGGGCCGCAGCCGCTCCGGCCTCAGGCCCACCAGGCCACACGGCGACGCGGGGCATCCACGCCCAGCTGCAGCCCCCGGAGACCCCGGCCCGGCGGCCGCACGGAGACGGGGCGAATCCCCACTCCCCCGTCAGCAGCCGCCGCCTCGCTGAGCCCCGGCTGAGGCGACCACGGGCGCGTCTCTCCCCGGCGCCGGCTGAGCCGCGTCTGTTGAGCTGAACCGCCCGGGACGTGCTGCCCGGCCGGCGCTCGTTGCATATGCAGAGAGGCCGCCGCCCATTGGCCCGCGGGCGGTGGCGCGTGCGGGGCTGGGCCTATCGAATTCCGGCCGGGAGCTCGGCGCCGGCGGCCGGGGGCGGGGCGGGGTTACTACAGGTCACTCGGCCGAGCAGCCGCGGTCGGGAGCCGGCGGCTGTGGGCGCGGGCTGGGGCCGGGGCTGCGTCTCTGCGGCTGCGGCGCGGGCAGGGCAGGGGCCGGTCCGGGGGGTCCGGGGAGGGCTTCCAGCCCCCGCCGCCCCTAACAAAGAACTACGACAAGTGTCCTGTGAAACTACTTCTATACTGTGTAAATCTTAACACAGGTTATGAAATTTATATCCGTCGAATAGTCCCGTGCATCAGTGGATTAAATGCTTTTATCCTACTCCAGCGCAAATTTTTGTCAAATTTAGTAAAATAAGACGATTTTTGAGAATGATTGGAGCGGGTGGAGTCTCAGAAACTAAAAGCGTTTTCGAAGCTTTGTTCTTGTGTTCGTCTATCCCAGTAAATAAAATCATTCTCCTCTAAACGCGCTCGACGTTTATCCAAGTTTGCTGTTTGTTTTCAAAGGATAAGGTTTATTCCAAATGATTGTTCTTGGACGTCCTTCTTAAGAAGTTTAAAAAAGGTATTTCTGGATTTTGGAGTTTGCCCTTGTCTTTCATTTGGGGCACTACACGGCGAAAAAGGAAAAAAAAAAAAAAAAAAACTACCCAGCCTAGGCAGACTGCTTTCCAACGAGCAAACAAACCCAAAACACCGTGACTGCGGAACAGCAACTACAGTACATTATCAGCTCAAATTCAAAAGACTTTCAACACCTGTACTAGTAATAGTTTGAAACTTGTTTTGTGTAATTGGTATATGCCCGATGTTATAACATTAAATCAGATTGGACACCACAGGAAATCAACCCGAGCTTGTTTAGTTTTGTTTTTATTCGTTTTTAAGCAGTGAAGGGGCTATAATAGTTACTTGAGTAGGAAATCTTGCTCTGATCGAAAACTGTTCTAAGTAGGTGAAAGGCGACATTCAGAAGCCAGCCTCAGGCAAAGGCAGGGCCTCACTTCCCAAGAAAACCTCAGAATCAAGGAGGCTGCCAGAACTTGAACCGGGTGGGGTGGGGATGCACTGAGCAAACAGAGTTCTTACCAGCTGGGCCCCAAGCCAGGTTAGCTACCTGGAGGGATGGATGCTTGACTTGAGCAACCTGTTCTCCCACTACAGAATTTGGAAGTTCAGTTGCCTATTAACTCGTGGAAAGTCTATCATAGGATACACCGTGCAGGTAAGTGGAATGCAGAATCTTTTACCTGAAAAGACAGACCGCATTCAGCTATTTTAGAAATGGTAATTTCAGAACAGAGCCCTGGTCACACAGTGGTTAAGAACTCAGATTGCTTACCAGAAAGTTGGTAGTTTGAATCCACCAGCCACTCTTTAGAAACCCTATGGGGTTGTCATGAGTCAGAACCAACTCCACAGCAAAGGATTTGGTTTTGTCTTTTTGGTTTAGTTGTAGAATCAGGTGAAAGGCTCCAGGAGAGCCAAGTGACCTCCAGAGGAGGAAAAACAGCTCTGAACCTTCCCTTCAAATAGATATAGGGCAGGTGAGTTGAAATGCCACAGCATCTCTTTCTTCAGTATGTCTTTCTGAATTATGGACGTGATTGGTTTAAAGGTAAGGATGGCACAGGACTGGGAAGTGTTTTGTCTTGTTGTCTGTAGAGTCGTTATGAGTCAAAACCGACTCAGTGGCATCTAACAACTGACAATAAACAAATGAACAACAACGCATGCAGTGCAACCACATAGACAAGGCTCAGTGGGCACACCAGGCCAGGGGCAAGGACAAGAAGGCAAGAGGGGACAGGAAAGTGGAAAGAATGGAATCAGGGAACGCAACATCACAAAGGGGGAAGTGTTGACATGTCATCAGGTTGACGACCAATGTCACAAAACAGTATGTGTATTAGGTGTTTAACGAGAAACTAATTTGCTCTGTTAACTTCCACCTAAAGCACATTGAAAAAAAAAAAAGGACCATTAGCTCTTGACCACTAGGGCAGGTTTACTCTATCATTTGGGGTGGCTATGAGTTATAATTGACTCAACAACACCTAACAACAACAGAGGAATGGATTGAATTGTGTCCCTCCAAAACTAGGTGTCAACTTGGTTAGGTCATGATTCCCAGTATTATGTGATTGTCCACCGTTTTGTGGTAATGTTACGTTGGAGAGGATTAGAGTGGGATTATAATACCCTTTCTAAAGTCACATCCAGTATAAAGGAGTCTCCCTGGAGTGTGCCCTATGCCTCTTTTTGTCTTACAACAAACAGAAGGGAAGGGAAGCAAGCAGAAGGGGCAGGACCTATTACCACCAAGACAGCAGCACCAGGGCTCCTGTTCGGAGAAGCTGCTAGACCAGACAAAATTGATGATGTGAACCTTCCTCAAGCATGTACACAGGGAGAAAGCCTTCCCCTGGAGCTAAGGTAGGTTACAAATCCAAACTGAGGGAATTAGCTCCAGGGAGAGCCTTTCTCTCTGTGTGGGCGAATTTGCACTTGTAACCTGTTAGACAGAAGAAATCCTGGTGGCATAATGGTTTAGGGCAGTGGCTGCTAACTAAAAGATTGACAGTTCAAATCTGCCAGGTGCTCTTTGGACACTCTATGGAGGTGGTTCTACTCTGTCCTATGAGGTCACTATGAGTTGGAATCAACTCGACAACAGTGAGTAGACAGAAACCTAATGGCATAGTGGATAAGTGCTACAGATGCTAACCAAAAAGATGGCAGTTTGAATTCACCAGGCACTGCTTGGACACTGTATGGAGGCAGTGTACTCTGTCCTATAGGGTTGATATGCATAGGAATCAACTTGACAGCAATGGGTTTGGTTTGGGGTTTTTAGACAGAGAATAAATTTCTCTTTGTTAAAGCCATCCACTGTAGTATTTCTGTTAGAGCAGCCCTAAATGACTAAGACAACAACAGCACAGATTCTAGAGTTATACTAGCATTGTTGTTTCTCTGCCATAAAGTAGATGCTTTGAATCCAATTGTGGATCCAAAGTTTTGGATCCAACTGTGCTGCTGTAACAGAAATACCATAAAGTGATGGCTTTAACAAAGAAAGGTTTATTCTTACACAGTCCGGTAGGCCACAAGTCCAAATTCAGGTTGTATGCTCCAGGGGAAGGCTTTCCCTCTTGTCAGCTCTGAAGGAAAGTCTGGTATTGCATCAGTCTTTGTCCAGGGAGCATCTTGGTGCAGAAACCTCAGGTCTGAAGGATGCACTCTTCTCCCGGTGCTGCTTTGTTGATGCTTCCCTTTCCTTTTATCTCTTGTAAGATGAAAGGATTAAGGGTAGTGCAAGCCATACTCCAGGGAAACTCCCTTTACAGTGGAGCAGGGAGGTGATCCAATGAAAGGACTCACAGTCCTGCCCTAATCCTTTAACATACAGCATAGGAAAATCACAGAATGGAGGACATTCACAAAATACTGGGAATCATGGCCCAGCCACATGGCTACACATGTTTTGTGGGGGACACAATTCAATCCATGACACCAAGGTTATACAAGATTACTTAATAGCCAATCAGCCCTTGTTTCTGGTGCTAGCAAAGCACTATGGGTAGCAATGGTAAACTCATATCCTGCTTCTGCATCAGCCCAGTAAGGGCAAATCAGAATCCGTGGATGGTGCAAATGTAATCCTCTCAGCTGCTCAGAAGAAGGGCCTGGTGATTTACTTCCAGAAAATCAGCCACTGAAAACTCTGTGGAACACAATTCTACTCTGGTACACATGGAGGCACCACAATTCAAGACAGACTCAACAGCAACTGGGTAAGAACAAATCACCGCCTTGTGTCACCCATGCTATCGGAGTATACTGGACAGCTGAAAGGAAAGAGAAAGCAGAGAGGAGCAAGGTATGGACAGCACTCGCTGTAGGTAGAAAATCTACAATGTTGAAACTTAATCTTTTGTTTAAAAAAAACACTGGAGTGTATTCAAAGAATTCCATAGTTATTGAATTTCTAAGAAGAATCAAGAGTGCAATTTTAAGAAGCCCTCTGGCCAAATGTAATGCTCTTGTCTTTCTAGGAAGTCCTTCTTTTCAATGCAGGCTTTAACTTTGGAAGGGATTATCTTCTTGCTACTAGCTGTCCCCAGCTCCTGAAGACCCCGGGCACGATGGAATGAAATGCTGCCCAGTCTTGCACCATCCTCATGATCGGTTGTAGATTGGACCATTGTGATCCACAGGGTTTTCACTAACTGATCTTTGGAAGCAAGTTGCCAGACTTTTCTTCCCAGTACATCTCAGTCTGAAGTGTCACTGAGACCTATTTAGCATCATAGCAACGTGTAAGCCTCGACTGAGATGGGTGACAGCTGTGTGTGAGGTCCATTGGCCGAGAATGGAATCCAGGTCCCCTACACAAAGGGCAGGAGTTCCACCACTGAATTACCAGTGCTCACAAGCGGTGCACTTGATTGATCACGGGGTGACAGATCCCCTCTAGACTTTATACAGAGCTCTAGGGAAGATGGGGGAAACTGGTGGCATAATGGTCAAGACCCATAGCTGCTAACCAAAAGGTAGGAAGTTAGAATCTACCTGGCACAGCTTAGAAACTCTATGTGGCAGTTCTACTCTGCCCTAGAGGGTCACTAGGAGTCAGATTTGACTCACCAGCAACTGGTTTTAGGGATGATGATGCCTGGTGTCTTAGTCATCCAGTGCTACTCTGATAGAAATACCACAAACAGATGGCTTTAACAAGAAATTTACTTCCTCATGGTAAAATAGGCTAAGAGTCCAAATTCAGGGCTTCAGCTCTAGGTAAAGGCTTTCTCTCTTGACTCTGGAGGAAGGTCCTTGTTAATCTTCTGCTGGACTGGAAGCTTTTGAGGCATAGGAATCGGTGGTCCAAAGGACTCACACTACTGCCGACACTGGTTTCTTGGTGGTAAGAGGTCTCCAACCCTCTGCTTTCCTCTGTTTCCTTTATATCCCAGGAGACTGCCTCAAGGCATAAAACACTAACACAATCACGGGCCCATCCTCCCTCATTAACATCACAGAGGAAAGATTTACAACTATGTCACACACTTCCAGGAGTCCTGGCCCAAGGAAACTGACAGAAAAATTTTTTGGCAGGCAAAATTCAATCCACGACACCTGGCTACCATTACTAAATTCTTGGATCAAGTCCTCAGTAGATGTATCCTGATAAAAAGGGAGAAAAAGTATGGAACAGAATTTCAAGTTCTTATGGAATCCAGAGTTACCGAACTCAATGAGACTGAAAGTACCCTAGTACATACTGCTCTGAGACAAGATTGAAATCTTGAGTCCAAACAAACAACAAACAGTTTAGCTCAATTAGTAAATAATGGTTGCCTTGAGCATTGCTTTCTTTAAGAGGATCATCTACAGGAGAACAAATTGGCAACAATAGCTCTAAAGCCAGGAAGAGAAACTCCCGAAAGTGAGTCCAAGTTTATGGTAGTGAAATAATTTGGGAAACAAGAGTGAGAATGGTTATGTAGTGTGAAGAATGTAACTGGTATCAATAAGTTGTAGTGTAGAAATTGTTGAATAGGGGCATGCTCAATGTGTATTTTTTCACACACACACACACAAAATTCCTAATTTTGGGTGGAGATTTTCCTACAGTGTTCAGTATACTGAATCCTTTAAACACTGTCCATAAGTTTATTCTTCAGTTTAATGCCATTTTACTTTGTTCTACTCTCTTTAAGGATGAAAAACTGACCATCCTTCTCTTTTAGTAACACTTCTCCATTCATAAAAGACTTCTAAGTCCCCCATTTGTGTGGTCTTTTCCAGGCTAAATAATCTTATTTTCTTAACACCTTTCCTTTAGGGCCAATTTTCTACCCCCTTAAATAACTTCTATTGCTCTTCGCCCATCTCCATCCTTTGGAGGACCAAACAGAATACGTAACCTTTAACAAGGACCTGACAATTGTAAAATATGTTGGAATTCTTACCATCTGAATTCCAATAGGATAATCTAAGAAATTAATTAGACTTCTAACGTAATAACACATCTTTTTTCGTTTCTGGTTCATTCTGAGTGATGATAATTCCCAGCTAAGGCTTGTCAAGTCAATTGCAACTCATCACAACCCTATAGGTCAGAGTCCCGTGAGATTCCCAAGGCTGTAATTTTTACGGAGAAAACCCTAGTGGTATAGAGGTTAAGTGCTACAGCTGCTAACCAAAAGACTGGCAGTTTGAATCTACACTGTATTCCTTGGAAGCTGTACAGGGCATTTCTATTCTGTCCTACAGATTGCTATAAGTCAGAATCAACTTGACAGCCATAGGTTTGGAATCTTTATGGGAGCAGATTGTCACATTGTTTTTCTACAGAACAGCTAATGGGTTCAAACCATTGACCTTCCAGTTAGCAGTCGAACACTTAACCACCACAACACTTAACCACCACGCCACCAGGATTCCTTTTCCCTACTAAGGCTGTGAACATTTGTTAGGTACACACTTGTATAGTACTAAAAATTTCTTTGAATCCATTGCTGGGCTTGTTTGATTCCTAGTCTTTGTACAGGTCTCTGCCTATACAGCTCCCTCTATTATCTTTCCTAAACCTCTGTAACTTATCAATTGATTCGAATTTGTTTCCCACTTTACAAATACACAGGTAAAGAACTCTGAATGCAGGCAGTTTAATTTAAACTTCTCAAAACAGTTGCTAGTCTATTATATTTTAGATATTGCCTGGAATAAAGACTCAATATATTTGAGTTTTAAAAGAATCCAGCTGTATTACCTAGTTTGGCTACATATAACAGAGAATGCAAGATAACAGTGGTGAAAACATATAGTTTTCATTCCACACAGAGAAAAATCTGGAATTAGGTAGTCCCAGGCCAGTAGAGCAGTTCCATGTCATCAACAGGGACCTGGATGCATCTCTCTCTGTGTCCTGCTGTCCTCAATGTGTTTAACTTCCACATTCTAGGTCTAAAAATAGCTGTTGGAACTCCAGTCATCACTTCTATATTCCAGGCACCAGGAAAGGAAGAAGAACGAAAAACAGATGAAAATTCCTTTAAGTTTTCCTTCACAAGACCTCACTAGTTTCAGTGATGATAATGTCATAAGTTAAAAAGGAGGCTAGAGAATACAATTTACTAGATGTAGTACGTGGCCATCTAAGTAAAAGCAGAGTTCTGCTACTAGCATGAAGGTGAAAATCATTATTGGGTAATCAATTGACAATCATTGAACGCTCATTAGACAGGGCAGCTGATGGAAACTACAGTATGGTGGGCACTGAAATACCTGCCTTTAACCTAACAGTGGGAGTTCCCAGGTGGTGCAAACAGTTAAGTTCTCAATTCCTAGCCCAAAGTTTGGCAGTTAGAATCCACCCAGAGGGTGCTTGAAGATCTGCTTCTGAAAAGTCTCAGCCTTGAAAACTATGGTTCAGTTGTACCCTGTGCTAATGGGGTTGCTGTGAATCAAGATTGACTGGATTGCAGGTAATAACACTAATGATGTTCCCCCGGCTCTTTCGTAGAACCAATATTAAGTGCCCTCGTTTGTTTCTCCCTTGATTTAAAAAGTTGTCACAATAGAGAGCAACTGGGTCTTCATGTAACTGTGAAATAAATATATAATTGTAAAATAAATAAATAACCTCTGAGTCTTCTCTTTTCCCAAATTATCAGTCTTAATTCCTTTCCAAGTTCCTTAATGAACTTACTTCACACCCCTTCCATCCTGTTTGTTTTCTCTGGACCCACCATAGCTTTCCTAAGTTGTGATAAAAGGTTTCAAGTAAAGGTTAGACAGAGCACTCTAATTCACTGAGCAATAATTCAACAAATATTTAAGTGCTAAACACCTGGGCTGCTGTGATTCAGAATTGACCCGACCACAGTGAGGTACCTGAGAGAAAGTACTGTGCTAGATGCTGCTGATAACAGGCCTACACTGAGAAAGGAAAGGTCCTGACCCTCAAGGAGCTTGTATTCTAATATACACAAAGATTATAATAAATAAATTTAATAAACCAGCAAGGTAATTGCAGAGTCAAAAGTGTTCTTGGGCATTCAAGCAGGAAAACTGGGAGAAAAGAGGAAGGGGGGTAATTTGGGAAACAGAAGACAACTCTGCAAGGGGATATTTAAGCTCTAGTGAGGAACTGGGTGGCATTTACAGTGGGACAACGCTGCTTCTCAAGAATGTCTCCCAGAGACAAGCAACATATTTTTATAGCATGTAGGCTTGACCTGTTGTTTTTAAGAATTTTGCCTAGTACGCAGAATTCATAAATGCAACAAGGAGCTCAAACTTATTACACAAAGGTCCATTAAATCTCTCTCTTTTTTTTATATATGTCATTTAAGTCCTAACTCAGATGTTAAGGTGCTTTGTGAAGCTTCTGAGAAAACCACTGGCTCCATTCTCTGTGTGTTTTACTCATACTATTCACTATCAGTTAGGCCTCTCCATTCATTTCCTAGGGCTGCTATAACAAATACCACAAATCGCGTGGCCTAAGATACTATAAATTTATTCTCTCACTGCTCTGGATGCTAGAAGTCCAAAATCAAGGTCTCAGCCTGGTTGTGCTTCCTCTGAAGGCTCCAGGGCAGAATCTTTCCTTGCCTATGGTGACTAACAACTAAGTTAGTGAATTCATCCTAGAAAAAGTGCTGTATACCTCATTGCTGGATAGCACTACGATCACCTTCAAAGTAACTCCCCTTGGGAAGCTATACAGTGCCTATACCAGCACCCGGCTGCCCTTCAAAGCAATTTTGGAACTCTTTTTCTGCAATGGCCATCAGAGCTGTCGTGTATTAGTCTTGATGCCCTGAATGTCATCAAAATGTCTTCCTTTCAATATCTCTCTTTTAGTCAGCTGGTGCTGCTCTAACAGATATATCACAGAGTAGAAGGGTTTAACAAAAGAAAGTTTTTTCTTACCCAGTCTGGTAGGCTGCAAGTCAAAATACAGGGTGTCTGCTCCATGGAAAGGCTTTCTCTCTGCTGGCTCTGGAGGAAAGTCGTTGCGTTGCATCAGTCTTTAGTCAGGTGGCATCTTTGTGTAGGAACCTCAGGTCTGAAGGGCTGTTCTGCTCCCAGTGCTGCTTTCTTGGTGGTGTCAGGTTCCCAGTTCTCTGTTGCTTCCCTTTCCTTTTATCTCTTATAAAATGAAAGGATTAAGGGTGGTGCAAACCACACTCCAGGGAAACTCGCTTTACACTGTACCAGGGATGTAATCTTAGGAAATGATTCACAGTCCCACCCTAATCCTCTTTTAATAGCCATCTTGTCTATTACCCATGGGCAGAGATTAGGATATGTAGCATAGGGAAATCACAAAGTGGAGGTCAGTCATAAAACACTGGGAATTGTGGCCAAGCCAGATGCCCACACACATTTCTGGGGTGGCACAGTTTGATCTACAACAGTCTCCTTTATCTTCAGGTAAAGAAACAAGTCCCTGGAGGCCTGATCAGGTGAGAAGGGTGGATCCATTACAGTTATTTGTTTACTGGCTAAAAACTCCCTCACAGGCAACTATACAGTTAAGTTTGCCAACTTGCAACCTTGCCACTTTGCACAGTGGCCATTTGATAGAGTTCCAAAATTGCTTTGAAGGGTAGACTAGGCAGTAGCACCGGTGCATAGCTTCCCAAGTGGAGTACTGTGAAGGTGACCATAGTGATATTCAGCAATGAGGTGTGTAATGCTTAGAACAATTGAGTTCGTGGACTTGTCAGACCATGTATGTCAGCTTCTGGTAGTTACTGGAAAACCTTAGCATGGATTGGCTTGCAGCTGTGTCTCTACTATTTCCAGTTCCACCGTTACACGGCCTTCTTCTCTGTATCTCTCCATGTGTCTCTGTGTGTCTTCACCTCTTCTTATAAGGATACCGGTCATATTGGATTTAGGGCCCATCGTAATCTAGTAGGATCTCACCTTAATTAATTAATCTACAAAGCCCCTTCTTCCAAATGTCACATTCTGAGGTTCCGAGTGGACGCGAGTTTGGGGGAAAAACTATTGCACATAGTACGTCCACTTTAGGTTATCAGAAATAGAAATACAAATCAAATTGACTTAAGCAAATGGAACTTTTTGGTTTATTAAAAATTAAACTGTTCAGGAGTCCTCTGGGGACAGCTTGATACAGACTTCAAAAAGCAACAGAAAGAGCAATTTTGAATCTGTCCACTCATAGTGTTTGCTTCCTTGTGGTTGGCATTTGCTCCCTTGTGTTGGCATTTTCTCCCTCCTGAGGTCACAGAGGGCAGCAAGAAGCCCAGGGGTCCAATCAGATGCCTGTCTCACTGTAAATTCAGAGTCTTTTTCCTGAATCTCATTTTCTGTTGTCCAAGTCCATACCCCTCCTTGTCTTCATCTCTGGCCAGAATGCTGGGCTCTATTGGACCAGGCCTGACTCATGCACTCCACATGTGGATCCTAGAGTGAAATTCAGAAGTCCATAAACCAAAGCACTGACAGAACATGTAGGGAAGGTAGAAATAGAGTCCCCACAAGGAAACCGGAGTGCAGTTATTGGTAGAAAGATGAAAGAGAACCCAAACGCCAGATGATGACTGCCATGAACTTGGTGCATCTGGTGCTGAGTGAGAATCAGTTGTGTTTTTCTTTCTCTCACTAGATGATGAGCTGTTAGAGAACAAACAGTACGTCTTCTTCATCCTTTCATCCCCAAGACCTACTCAGCATGCTGGATGGTGCAACGCTCATACCAAGTAGCAGCTCAGTAAACACTTGTCAAGCTCAACTACTGAGCATTGTAAACCAAACCAGAGCAATTACCATCTAGTAGATTCTGACTCATGGTAACCCCGTGTTTCACAGGGTAGAATTATATTACACAGGGTTTTCAAGGCTGTGACCTTGTTGAAGCAGATTACCAGACCTTTCTTCCCAGGTACCTCTCAGTGGATTCAAACCATCTTTGAATTCTTTTTGGTTGATAGCCAAGCACTTTAACCATTTGTATCACCCAGGTCCTCCTTTGAATGCTCTACATACATGCATATGTTTACAGGAGAATATCAGCTCTACTATTTTGATATTGACAATACATTAACGGTCTGTGGTGCACAATCTTATACCATCCTCACAATCGTTATATTTGAACCTATTGATGCAACTGCTGTGTTGATCTGTCTTGTTGAGAGTCTTCTTTTCACTGACCCCTTGCTTTACCTTTTTCTCCAGGAACCAGTGCCTCCTGAAAACATGTCCAAAGTACATGAGATGAAGTCTAACCATCCTCTCTTCTAAGGAGCATTCTGGCTGTACTTTTTCCAAGGCAGATTTGTTTGTTCTTCTGGAAGTCCATGGTATATTTAACATTCTTCACCAATACCGTAATTCAAATGCATCAATTTTTCTTCAATCTTCTTTATTCATTGTCCATTTTAAAATACCATAGCTTGGGCCAGCCATACCTTAGTCCTCAGAGGGACATCTTTGCTTTATAAAAATCTAAAGAGGTCTGCTATAGCAGACTTACACTATGTAATAAACATATAGTTTGATTTTTTGTCTGTTGCTTTCCATGAGTGTTATTGTAAATCCAAGTAAAATGAAATCCTTAAAAACTTCAATCTTTTCTCCATTGCAGGCACATTGAAGTTTGAGAATCTCTGTTCTACTGCTCTAGATGAGTGCTGTTCCAGTAGAGATATAATAACCCAGAGTCGAACCCACTGCCACTGAGTCAATTCTGATGCATAGTGACCCTATAGGACAGAATACACCTGCCCCACAGAGTTTTCAAGGAGGGCCTGGTGGATTTAAACTGACAACTTTTTAGTTAGCAGCCCTAACACTTCACCACTACACCATCAAGATTTCCAGAGATACAATGGCACCCACATATGTTGTTGCTGTTAGGTGCTGTCAAGTTGGTTTCAACTCAGAGCAACCCTATGAGCAACAGAATGAAACACCGCCCAGCCTTGTGCCATGTTCACAATCCATTTTAGGCTTAAGCCTATTGTTGTGGCCACTGTGTCAGTTCATCTCGTTGAGGCTCTTGCTCTTTTTCACTGACCTTCCACTCTACCAAGCATGATGTTGTTTTGCATGGACTGATCCTTCCTAGCAACATGTCCAAAGTATGTAAAATGTAGTCTTGCCATGTTTGCTTCCAAGGAGCACTGGAGTTGTACATCTTCCAGAATGGGTCTGTTTGTTCCGTTGGTGGTCCATGGTACATTCAACATTCTTCTCCAACACCACAATTCAAGGACATCAATTCTTCTTCTGTCTTCGTTGTTCGTTGTCCAACCTTTGCATGCATACAATGCAATTGAGAATATCATGGCTTGGGTCAGGTACACTTTAGTCTTCAAGGTGATATTTTTACTTTCCATACTTTAAAGAGATCCTTCACAGCAGATTTTCCCACTTATATCATTTTGAATTTTCTGGTAGCCATATTAAAATAGTAAAAACAATCAGCTGTAGTGAATTTCTGTAATATATTTACTATAACCCACTATATTTTAAATACTATCATTTCAAATTGCCATCAATATAAAAATGATGAAAGAGATGTCTTTTTGAGATACTAAGTTTTTTAAACTCAGTGTTTATTTTGTACTTGCCACACAGATCGGTTTGAATAAATCTCTTTTATAGAGTTCAGTGGTCACATGTGGCAGCTTCCACATTAATCAGGGCTGCTGTAGACTATAAAATGTATGAATATAAGCTGTTTGGGGCACTGCTAGATCCTAGTGCCAAGCACAGTGCTTGCCTGAAGTGTAGGAGGCACTCCATATGTATTTGTTGAATTAATCAATTTGGAGATAGTATTTAAAATGCTTAACCAGGACAGCAGGACCACCAACAAAACAGAATAGGTATTTGTATCAAGAAACCACAACACAAGATGAAAATAACCACTACCATCACATTGGTGAGAAGTGGTGGAGTATCAGAAATCCTGGAGGTATGGTGGTTAACTGCTAGAGCTGCTAACCAAGGGGTGGGCAGTTCAAATCTGCCAGACACGCCTTGGAATCATTATGAAGCAGTTCTACTCTGTCCTATAGGGTCATTATGAGTCAGAATTGACTTGATGGCAGAGGGTTTGGGGTTTTTTTGTTTTTTTTTTTTTGGAGAAGTGGTCCAGTTCTGTTATTTTTCAAATGACAGCATGAGGTAAAAACAGAAGTGACATGTTCAAAGTGACTCACCCCTCACTAAAAAATAAAATGAAAGTAGCAAGACTCAATTTCCAACCTAGAATTAAAAAAAAAAAAAAAATCCATTGCTACTGAACTGATTCTGATTCATTCTGACTCACAGTGACCCTACAGGGTAGAGTAGAACTGCCCCACAAGATTTCAGGAGTCTTTATAGAGGAAGAGAGCCGCATCTTTCTTACAGAGCAGCTGGTTGGTTTGACCCATTGAACTTTTTGTTAGCAGTTGAGCAGTTAACCACTATGACAGAAGGGCTCCTTACCCCAGAGCTACCTCTTCTGTTTTCATTCATTTGTGAGTACCTACAGTGTGCAAAAGCATTGTCTACTAAGCCTGTCGGGGAGGATTCAAGACGAGTGAGGTATTCATGCTCTTCCAAGAATACACACCCCAGGCAATGAAGAGCACTTTCACTTTCCCGGGGACTGAAAACCCCACCCAAGCTGATTTAAAACAGCAAGGGCATTCATTGAGTCTTGTAAATGAAATCCTAGAGGTAGAGTTTGTTTCTGGTGTAAGGTTGTCTGGACTTACCTGCCAGTAAGTCCCTCACGTGTTCTGCTTCTCTGAGGCTGTCTCCTTTGCTGTGGGGGCTTCATCTTTCACTGCTGCAGCAGCTCTAAACCACGCTTAATTCAAATCACCAAATCGAGCAGAAGAAAGCAAGCACTGCATTTTCAGAAGTCCCAGGAAACATCTGCTTCAGTCATGCTGGCCATTTGGATTAGCAGGATAACCTCAAACCCAAGCTTTGAGTGCAGGGAGAGAAATCACTGGGACTGGCTTAAATTAATCAGGAACCATCCCTAACACTGGGAGTGGGCTCAACAATGGAAGCAGTATGTAGGCTAAAAGCAAGGGCAAACTAGAGAAAATTTACTTCTAATGAGGGAAGGAGAAGACTGCGTGGACAAAAAGATAATAAGAATGAAGCATCTACTCCAGGATAAATCTTTTTCTTTCTTTTTCTTTAAATCTCACTAGCCTATGGTCAAATTCAATCCAAAATACGTCCTTTACTTAGTCATCTAGTACTACTGTAACAGAAATACCACAAATGGATAGCTTTAACACATTTATTTCTTCGGGGTAAAACAGACTTAAAGTCCAAATTCAGGGCATCCACTCCAGTAGAAGGCTGTCTCTCTGCTCGTCTTCTCATTAGTCTTTTTTCCAGACTAGGAGCTTCTCCAAGCAGGGACCATAGTAAGTCCAAAGGGTGCAATCCACTCCCAGCCCTGCTTTCTTGATGGTATGAGGTCCCCCACTCTCTGTTGCTTCTCTTTCCTTTTACTTCTTGTAAATAAATGTAACAAAAGCCACAACCCAGGGAAATTTCTTTACATTGAACGAGGGATGGGACCTTAGCAAGGGTGTTCTGATTGCACCCTAAATCTCTTTAACAAAATTACAATCACAAAATGCAGGACAACAAGACAATACTGGGAATCATGGCCCAATCAAATTGATATACACAGTTTTTTGGGAGGATGTAATTCAATCCATGATACTTCCCTCTCTTTTTTCTCTTCCCTTTATTCACTCACACACTCAGCTGATCGCGCTCATTTATTTCCCTTTTTTCCACCTCCTCAAAGATGGAAGCCTCAGGAGGACACAAGTGAGAGTCAGGGTCAAAGTCAAAACAAAGAGGTTCATTTTAGTTTCTCTCTTTTCTTCCATCTAGTCTCCGACTCGACAGCATTGGGTTGGGTTTAGTCTTGACCATTGAGAAGACATCATGATTTGTATTTTTCCCACCATTATAAAGACAGTTTTCAGTCCAGAAATTCTTAAAAAAGGCTTATTGTTGAACATGAACTATTGGTGAAGGCCACTTATGTACCAAATCCCTGACTGATGTCCTTGTGAATGTCTCTAGGATCCATACATGGATAAAAAGCCTTTCCTATTTTCTCTGTTTTCTTTGCCATTTTTATTCTGCTACACTCTAGTATTCATCTTAACATCATTCCTTGTCTGAAAGCATGTTTCTCAAACTAGCATAAAATGTGGATGTATCAAAACCCTAACTAAAGTCTAGCAAGAGTTCCTAACTCACCTCAAACCCTAGAGATGTAATGGTTAAGTGCTATAGCTGCTAAATAAAAGGTCAGCAGTTCGAATTCACCAGATGCTCCTTGGAAATTCTATAGGAGGGCAGCTCTACTCTGTCCTATAGGGTCACAATGGGTCAGAATTGACCCAGTGGCAGTGGTTTTGGCTTGAATTGGGGTACAAAATAGGTTTAATGAGAATTTGAGAGGACCTATGACCTTAGTGCCTTATTACTTAAAAGTGTTCTCTGGACTGGCAGCATTAGCCTCACCTGGGAGCTTGTTAGGAACACAGACTGTTGGGCCCTTCCAGACCTACTGAGTCAGGTCTGCATTTTAGGATGACCTTCAGGTGTTAGTTCCCTCTACCGCCAAGTGTTCATGTCCTTGGAGCTTATGCTGAATGCCAGGCATAGGAAGAAGGAAACAACTGGCAGAGAGAACAGATACAGCATCTCTGATCTCTAGCACCTTGGCACATGTAACAGGGATGGGATGAAGCATTCTACAGATGGAGGGAGGGTGAAGAGACTTGAAGTTTATCAGTGGTTATTGCCTGTTCATCCCCCAAAGAAGGAGCTCTGCCACCGCCTGAAGTGTGTACACTAAATCCTAAAGTTTAAAAGAAGCAAGCTTCTTTAAAAAGTGGCCTCTAGCCTTCCAGAGAACATTCTATCCCCTCCCATCCATGCCTAGCTTAATGATGCCTGTAAGCCACAAGGTCAGAACATGTATCCCAGTCTCATTGTTTTTGTAACTTAACCCATGTGTCAATTCAGGAAAAGGATGTTATTCACCACAGTTGGGTATAACTACAAAATCACAAATTATCATCTACCTACTTTTCCTTCAACTAGTGTTACCAGGGCAGAAAGCAGGAAATCACCAAAGGGACAATGGGTGAGCGTTTGTTGGTGGGGTAAGATATCTGAGTGTATTGCCAGTGCTATTGTTTGCTGTTGTTAAGTCACCCCCAACTCACAGCAAACTCATGTGTACAGACTACAGCTGCTTGGGTTTCCCCTTGGCTGTAGTCTTTGCGAAAGCAGTTTCTCAGGACTTCCTTCCATGAAGCTGCTGGGTAGGTTTGAAGCACAAACCTTAAACTACTTGTACCACCTGTGTTTCCACTCTAGCATATTAAAAATAAAAACCCACGGCCACTGAGTCAATTCCAACTCATAGTGACCCTATAGGATGGAGTAGAACTGCCCCATGGGGTTTCCAAGGAGTGCCTGGTGGATTGGAACTGCTGACTTTTGGGGTAGTAGCCATAGCAGCTAACCCCTGTATGACAAGAGTTTCCAAAATCAAAGCCACCGTCGTCAAGTCAATTCTGACTCATAGTCACCCTGTAGGTAAGAGTAGAACTGCCCCATAGAGTTTCCAAGGAGTGTGTGGCAGACTTGAACTGCTGTCCTGTTGGTTAATAGATTAAGCACTTAACCACTAGGCCACCATCAATTCCGCTGCCCCAGTACATAGATAGCCCTTTATATTACTGGAAACTCTGGTGGCATGGTGATTAAGTGCTATGACTGATAACCGAAAGGCCAGCAGTTCAAATCCACCACGTACTCCTTGGAAACTCTAGGGGGCAGTTCTATTCTGTCCTATAGGGTTGCTGTGAGTTGAAATCAACTCCACAGTACTAGGTTTGGTTTGGCTTGGGTATTACCACTATTCCGCAGTCTCTTGTTTTGTACTGTGGTGGCTTATGTGTTGCTATAATGCTGGAGGCTATGCCACTGGTATTTCAAATCCCAACAAGGTCACTCATGATAGACACATTTCAGCAGAACTGACAGACTAAGACAGACCAGTAAGAAAGGCCTGGTGATCTACTGAAAATTAGCCAATGAAAATCCTGTAGATCACAACAGAATGCTGTCAGACAGAGCGCTGGAAGACAAGCTCCTAGGTCGGAAGGCACTCAAAATACACAGTGCTTGCAACAACGGATTTGCACATGTAGATGGCAGAGGACTGAGCAGTATTTCATTCTGTCATGCATGGGTTGCCATATCAGAGCCTACGGATAGGCAAGAAGAACATTACCCCATTCAAAGAGATCTAAAATATAATAATTTCCTTCAATACTTTACAATATGTTTACTGAAGTGACGACATGAGAAACACTCTCTAAGGAGATGAAATCCTTGGTACATAAAATTTTCAAAGTTCTATTTTAATCTCTTTAATCACACTAAAATTCTAGCTAGATCATTTATAAAAGATTATCTCTGGCATGGACATCTGTCATATTGTCTGCCCAGGAACTCTTCCCCGACTTTATTAAAAGTAACCCCTTTCCTTTCGGGGAAAACTGCTACTACCACCGCCCCTGCCCCCCGCCACTGTTTTACATGTTTCTTGTGGAACCCAATTTTGCCTACTGTGGCCACAGCAGGGAGTACAAAACCCAGCCTGCCAATCAGAACATCCCATCCTGCCTAACTTTGGGTATTGATTCAAAGACTGGTCATATGATCCTGGAAGGACCAGAGTCCTCGGGAGACAGAGTCCTCCTGAGAGCAAGGCTGAGCTGGAATGGTCTAAGCCTGCAGTTGCCTGGCTCCATCTCAACTCTGTCTCAGCAGCCTTCAACTCAACACACACAGAGAAGAGCCTAAGAAAGAGATGGGGTGAGAACCCCCAGATCTAGTGGTAGTTTCTGTCAACATTCACTGTTACTTTTCTAGTCAAATGAGGCAGTGTGTGTGTGTGTGTGTGTGTGTGTGTGTGTGTGTGTGTTTTTACTAAATCTAGTTTTGGCTCAATCACTGAAGCTTTCTAATATACAAACTGAAGAAGGAAAGAAAGATTTCAAAATCAAATTCATCAACGCTGAGGAAGTTGTGACAGTTGTGAAATTGTGGTCATCTGTTTATCAAGCATTTACACAAGGAAATACGCTACTTCCCACATTTGCAGAGTCATTTACTGGTTAGCCAGTATATGTATTTTGCATATATTCCATCATCTTGTTTTGGAATATTTTCTAGCATCCTACCTCTGTAAAGAAAAGATACTAGGCTTCATTTTCTTCTTTTGTACTAGGTCAGGCAAGCTAAGACATCCAAGCGAATACAGTAAATGGAAACAAAGAACAGTGCTTCTTTCTGGACAAATCTTTCTTGAATCACTTGCTTCTTTTCTGTCCTAGTTAACTGGATGGATAGTATGACATTCCCACTGGCTATTCTCTAAATTGGGGCACTGGTGGTTCAGTGACAGAATTCTTGTCTTCCAAGTGGGAGATCTGGGTCCGATTTCCAGCCAAAGCATCTCTTATACAGACACTATCCATCTGGCACTGGAGGATTACATGTTGCTATGATGCTGAATAGGCTTCAGTGGTGCTTCCAGACTAAGATTAGAAAGCTTGTCAATCCACTTTCAAAAATCAGCCAATGAAAACCCTCTGGGCTACAAAGATCTAACCTGCAACCTATCCCCAGGAAGGCTCCGCACTGGGCAGCTTTTCATTCGGTTGGGATTACCATGAACCAGGGGCCAACTCAGTAACAACCAACAAACAAAATTCCCTAAATTAAAATGTTGGAATGGAAAAATAGCACTCATTTATTGAATGGATATTTTACCTATGTATAATCGTATGTAATCCTTCTCTCGCTGAGTAAAAAAGAGAAAGACCATCAAAGAGGTGGATTGACACAGTGTCTGCAACAATCAGCCCAAGTGTAGCAATGACTGTGAACATAGTGTTTTGTTCTGCGGTACATAGGGCTGCTATGAGACCAATTGACTTGACAGGACCTAACAACAGCAATAACGCGGAAGAAAAGACTGAGGCTTTGTTATGGACTTTTCCGAGATTCTGAAAATAGAGCATGGTAAAACCTGGACATATGCCCAGATCTTTCTAACGTTCTAGCCCATGGTTTTCCCCACAGCACTTTATTGCTTCCAGGAAATGGGATAGTGTTACCAATCACCCTGGTGGTATGTTTTATATCACACTAAATGCCCATGTGTTCTGGTAGTTTGGAAATACATTGGGTGTTCCATAAACCTCATTGTAAGACAGCTAGCATGGTAGGTAAGTAATCATTAAACTGAGCCTGAATTGAACGAAAGTTGAAATAGGAAGAAAATATATTATGCCTTCTGGCCACCCTCACCCACTGCCAAATGAAAAAATAGTGTTAAATAAAAATCATTCGTCAAAGACCATGCATCTCAGGGGTCATCTGACCTCCTGTAACTTCAGGAGGGGGAGGAGAGAAACTCACCATCAGCATCAGCATCAACACCTGGTGGATTCCTATGAGACGAAGGGCAGACACATCTCTCATCAACCTTTTTTCACCAAGTCTGACACCAGCCGTCCCTCCCACGGCACTCTCTATTTCTCCGGCACTCTCTATTTCTCTACTGGGTTCAATAATTTATTACAATGGCTACATAGAACTCACAGACCGTAATTACAGTTATGGAGTTTATTAGGAAAGGAACAGACTAGAATTCAGGCTCAGGAACAACTCAATATACAGTTCTTTGGTCATGACAGTGTCTTAGCCATACTTACAGGCAGGACACTCTCTGGCCCCCATCTCCTTGGCTGCTTGGTCCTTCATCCCAGCCTGCTCAGGTAATTGTTACAAAGATCTTTAATTCTGCGAATAAGTACCCAAGATACCCCTACTGTACCAGGAAACCTGCCCGAAAGTGGTTACTTCTCTAGCTCTGCAGGTCAGCATGTCCACTGTAAATGCCTTGTTCTGGGGACAGGAGGCCCACCATGCCATCTCACATCATTCACCTGGTTCTGCTGCTACCATTTCTTTGCTGCTGCTATTTCTTGCTGTTTTGTACCATTTGTGGTGCTATCTCCCTCTCTCTCTCTGTCTCTCCCTGTCTCCCAGGTCTAGGAGTTTCTCAGTGCAGAGACCTTAAGTCCAAAGGACATGCCCTGCTCTTAACTCTTCCTCTTGGTGAGACCCCTGTTGCTCTGGAATAAGCTTTCTTTCAAGTCCAGCAGGATACAAAAACTGAGAAATCCCTTCTTTAGGGATCTGTACATCTTATTTTCAGGTTCCCACCCCTGTGGAGTTTCAGTGTACCTTATTTGCATTCACAGAAGGCTGTTCAGTCCTCTTCATTGGCCACACACACCTTATTTGCATTGTCTCATCCAATCATTACAAGACTATGAATGGCTAAAAAGGCCATAATAAGTAAATTCAGTGCACTGAATCACGTAACAATGTTAGTACATAAGGGGAAAAAGAATATCTATTTGAATTTATCTAAGAAAGGCAACATCTATACTGTAGTTAAAAAAAAGATACTGAACATTAAATTGGAATTAGGAATACAAAAAAAATGGAGTCCCATTACTCTCCCAGCAGTCTTCCCAGACTTCAGATGCAGGGCTAGGAAAAGTCAGGAGTCGGTGAGGTTTGCTTTTGACACAGTCCCACGCACTGCTAAATAAAATAAACTCCTAGTGTGCCATCAGCCCAGTTTTCTGTATTCAGGTCCATGTGAAATAATTGCCTGGCCTCTTCCCGTTCTTCAAAATACACTCATCCTGTATCTCGTTGCTGGAAGACATAATCTGCTTTTGTTTTTGTTTTTTTAAATGTAATCCTTTAATCTTATGATAGAGACATGGAAAAGTTTCTAAAATATACTGCTGCATTCCATATATAAAATGAAAATGCATAGAAAAAGAACTGAAAAATACATACTAAAGCAGCAATTGATCCCTCCAGGTGAAGTGTCTGAAGCAAGCAAGTCAGATCTGTGGTTGTGATCCGTAAGTTTTCGTTAGCTAATTTTTTTCATTCTTTTTTATTATGACTGAGTGAAAATGTACAATCTTGTATAAATTTGCATGCCTGCACTGCTCTCCCTGCCTGGTGACAGCACAGTCCTCCTCTCCATTACGTACATGTCATATCCTCCTAACAATCTCCTATCTGCTCCTCTTCACTCTTCCCCACCTCCAGCAAGAAGTCAGCAGGATGACATCCTGTAGATGCATAAAACCATGAAGTGCACACATAACAAGGCCACTTTGTGTAGCCAAGTCCAATCCATACCTGTCCGGAGAGTTGATCTTCATTATGATTCATGGACAGGGGCAGCATCAGGGCCAGAGGCCATGCTCCCAGGTGTACCCTGAAGACCCTGAACCATCAACTGTGGTCTTTCAGTGGAGATTTCAGGGTACACTCCTTTTTATTTTTGTGTTGCCAGTGAGACTCAACTTTGTGAGCCATATCACAGCTATCGCTGGTGGTAGCCAGGCACCATCTGGTTCCTCCAGTCACATGTTGATGTAGTCATCCACTCACATGGGTCTCTCTGTCTTCTGGGTTCTCTTTCCCCCATGTTGTGTTGGTCCTTGGTGATCATCTATTCCTGCTGAGTTGGGACCATTTGTTGTACCTCAGATGGCATCTTGGCAGCTTTTAAGACCCCAGATGCCATTCATCAATGTGGGGTGCAGAAGAATCTCTTAGAAAAATGCTGGATATGCAAATTGGCCTCGATGTACCCAGAGAGCATGGTTCATGGACCCCTGCCCTTGCTACACTGTCTTTGCAATATTGGTTTAAGATGGGAGGAATAATCATGTTATGTTGAAGTACAGTTAAAATTAAGCTTTTTTCTAATGTGTGCTGTCACTGATTTCACCCAACCAAATTTCTATCAATTATCTAAACTGTACCCTACTCTCCCTCCTTCCCTCCCCACCCTCACAGCCATCAAAGAGTATTTTCTTCTATGCATGAATCTGTTTTTAAGTTCTTGTAGTAGGGGTCTCATACCATATTTGTCCTTTTGTTACCGACTACTTTCACTAAACATAATGTCTTCCAGTGGAAACCCAGTTACGAGATGCTTCCTAAATTCACTATTGTTCTTTATCATTGCATAATGTTCCATTGAGTATATATAACATAGTTTATTCATCCATTCCTCTGTCATTGGGCATCTGGGTTGATTCCACCTTTTTACTATTGCGGACTGTGCTGCAATAAACATTCGTGTGCATGTATCTGTTGGTGTAAATGTCCTTGATTCTGTAGGATATATCCCAAGCAGTGGAAATACTCAGTCAAATGGTATATCTATTTCTAGCTTTTTAAGGAAGTGCCAGATTGCTTTCCAAAGAGGTTACACCATTTTGCAATCCCACCAACAGTGCCAGAGAGTTCCAATTTCTCCACAGCCTCTCCAGCATTTGTTGTTTTGCATTTTTTTGGATCATGGCCAACCTTGCTGGGGTGAGATGGTATCTCATTGTAGTTTTGATTTCAATTTCTTTAGTGGCAAGTGATCATGAGCATTTCCGCATACGTTTTTTGGCTGCCTGGATCTCCTCTTTAGAGAAGGGTCTGTCCATCTCCTTCACCCATGGCTTAATTGGATTTTATCTGTTCCTCACTGATATTTTGTAATATCTTGTAGATTATGGAGATCAGGCATCGGTAGGACACAGAGTTGCCAAATATTTTTTTCCCATTCTGTATGTGGTCTTTTAATTCTATTGACAAAGTCTTTGGGTGAGCAAAAGTGTTTGATTCTTAGTAGTTCCCATTTATCTATTTTCTCTTCTGTTGACTGTGCTTTCTCAGATTTTGAAGTCTGCCTGCATTATGTATTAAAACTTCCACTGTTGATCTTATTTTTTCTTGGATGAGATTTATCATTTTAAATTTGATATTTAGATCTTTTATCCAGTTTGAGTTGGTCTTTGTATGGGTCTTGTTTCAATATTTGCAGATGGATAACCAATTTTGCCAGCACCATTTGTTGAAGAGATTGCTTTTATCCCAGTTTAAAGTTTTAGGGCCTTTGTCGAATATCAACTGTTCACAGGAGGATGGTGGCATCTCTGGGGGAGGGGGGATCAACTCTGTTCCATTGATCTATGTGTCTCTTTTTGTACTAGTACTAGGCTGTTTTGACAACTGTGACAGTGTAATAGGTTCTAAAGTCGGATAGCAAGGGGCCTCCCAATGTTTTCTACTTCTTCAGTAGTGCTTTACTTATCCCAGGCTTCTGTCCAAACAAAGCTGATGATTTCTTTCTCCATCTCATTAAAAAATGTCACAGGAATTTGTATTGGGATTGCATTATATAAGTAGATTGCTTTGGGTAAAATAGACATTTTCACGATGTCAAGTTTTCCTATCCATAAATAGGGTAGGTTTCTCGATTTGTGTAAATCTCTGTTAGTTTCTTGTAATAAGGTCTTGTAGTTCTCTTTGTAAAGGTCTGTTATTTCTCTAGTTAGATTTATTCCTAGGTATTTTATCTTCTTGGGGGCTAAAGTAAATGATATTGATTTGGTGATTTCTTCCTTTCTAATCTCATTGTTGGTATAAAGGAATCCTACTGATTTACTTAATGTTTATCTTGTATCCTGACAGTTTGATGAACTCTTCTATCAGTTTAAGTTGTTTACTTATGGATTCTTTAGGATTCTCTGTGTATACAATCATATCAACTGCAAATAGAGAGATTTTTACTACCACTTTGCCAATGCAGATGCCCTTTATTTCTTGGTCTTGCCTAATTGCACTGGCTAGAATGTCTAGTACAATGTTACCTTTTTTCTTTTCTTTTTTTTTTTTTTTTATTATGACTAAGTGTCTTAGGCTGAGTTTTCTAGGGAAGCAAAATCAGTAACGTGTGTAGGTACAAGGAAAGATTTAGAATATAGATAGATAGATAGATAGATAGATATAGATATAGGAAATAGCTCACGCAATCACAGAAGCTGAATGTCCTAAGTTCTGGCAAAAGCCTCACATGGCCACGGAAGCTGAGGAACCCAAAGTCAGCAGGTCAGGGACCGGAGTTCTAGATCACAGGTTGTGTAGGTTGGTGGATCCCAAGCTGGTGGTGAGATGGAGCAGCAGAGGCTGGTGAACCCAGGGTCAGCAGGTCAAGGAGCAGGACTCTCAAGGGCCGACTGTAATGATTTATGAATCCAACAGCTGCTTGTTTAAGTCCAGGAACCAGAAGCTGGAAGAAGAGAGCAGGAGCTCCTGGCTACGTGAGCAGACCAGCAGTAGTAGTGGAAGGTTGAGAGATGAGAACTGAGGAGCGGGAAGCCACCACAAACTCCGCCCTGCCACTTAATACAGCAGCCAAATATGGAGCAGCCAAGTTGACATAATCCTGACCACCACAATGAGTGAAAATGTACATTCCCATATAAATTTACATGCCCACCTATATGCAGCTTCCACTGCTCTCCCTGCCTGGTGACAGCACACTATCTTCTCTGCTCCATACATGTCTCATCCTCCCAACAGCCTCCTTTCTGCTCCTCTCCACCTACTCTCCTTCCTCCAGCCAGAGGTCAGCAGGATGATATCCTATAGATGCATAGAACCATAAAGTGCATCCAATATATGGTCACTCTGCAACTCCAAGTCCAATCCATTCTAGTACAGTGTTGACTAGGAGAGGTAAATTGTTTCAGTCTCTCTCCATTCAGGATGATGTATACAGTTGGCTTTGTATAGATGGCTCTTACTGCGTTAAGGAGTTTGCCATCTATTCCTGTTTTGCTGAGAGTTTTTAGCGTGAATTGGTATTGGACTTTGTCAAATGCATCTTCTGCATCAATAAACAAAATCAGGTGATTCTTGTCTTTTGTGTTATTTATATGGTTGATCACATTAATTCTTTTTCTGATACTGAACCAGCCTTGCATCCCTGGTATGAATTTTGTTTTCTGATATGTTGTTGTATTCTATTGCAAGTATTTTGTTGAAACTTTTTGAATGTAGATTCATGAGTGATATTGGTCCATAGTTTTCCTTTTTTGTTGGGTCTTTCCCTAGCTTTGGTACAAGGGTTATGCTGGCTTCATGGAATGAATTTGGAAGTATTCCATCCCTTTCTATGCTGTGAAAGTCTCCGTAGCATTCGAGATAACTCTTCTCTAAAAGTGTGGTAGAATTCTACAGTGAAGCCATCTGGGCCAGGACTTTTTTTAGTTGGTAGTTTTTTGATGACTTTTTCAATCTCTTCCTTTGCAATGGGTTTATTAATTTGTTCTGCTTCCCTTTGTGATAATTTTGGTAGATGATATGGATCTAATAACTTGTCCTTTTCCTTTAGGTTTTCAAATTTATTAGAGTACAGACTTTCATAGTATTTTGTTAGGATATTTTTTATTTCTGTTGGTTCTGTTGTGACAGCCCTCTCTCATTTCTTATTTGGGTTATTTGTTTCCTTTCCTGTTTTTCTTTAGCAAGTTTAGCCAATCATTTGTCAATTTAGTTGATTTTTCAGAAAAGCAGCTTTTGGTCTTTTCAGTTTTTTCAATTGTTCTTCTATTCTCTACTTCATTTAGTTCTACTCTAATCTTTATAATCTGTTTTCTTGTGATGTCTGAGGGGTTCTTCTGTTGCTGTCTCTTTATCTGTTCAAGCTGTAGGGTTAGTTCTTTGGTTGGGTTCTTTCTTTCTTCTGGATGTGTGTATTTATAGAGGTAAACTGACCCCAGAGCCCTGCTTTGGCTGTATCCCATAGGTTCTGGTGGGAAGTGTTTTCATTCTCATTGGAATCCATAAATTTCTTTATTCCATCCTTGATTTCTTCTATAACCCATGGCTTTTTGAGCAAGGCTCAGTTTCCACAAGTTCCAATATTGATCTGTTTTTCCTGTTATTGATTTCAACTTTTATGGCTTGATGGTCTGAGAAGATGCTTCTCAATATTTCAATGGTAAGGATTTTGTTGAGATTTGCTTTGTGTCCTAACACATGGTCTATTCTGGAGAATGTTCCGTGTGCACTGGAGAAGGAGGTGTAGTTTTCTGCTGATGGATAGAAAATTCTGTATATGTTGATGAGGTCCAGTTGGTTAATTGTTGCAATAAGGTCTTCTATGTCTTTATTGAGCTTTTTTCTAGAAGATCTGTGTAATATTGAGAGTAGAATGTTGAATTCTCCCACTATTACTGTGGAGTGATCTATCACATTTTTTGAGTGTAGTCAGTGTTTCTTTGATGTATTTAGATGCTCTAATATTAAGTGCATAAATATTTAATATTGTTAAGTCCTGCTTGTGTATTGAACCTTTCAGCAATATTGTCCATCCTTGTCCACGATGGTGGATTTCACATCTAAATCTGTTTTATATGAGATTAGAATTGCCACCTCTGCTCTTCTTTGCTCATTGTTAGCTTGATATACATTCTTCCATCCTTTAATTTTCAGTTTGTTCATATCTTTAAGTCTAAGATGAATTTCTATTAGGCAGCATATGGATGCGTTGTGTCTTTTGATCCAAGATGTCACTCATTGCTTCTTTCATGGAATGTTCAGTCCATTCACATTCAACGTAATTATTGATAGCTTTGTGATTGGTACTGTCATTCTGATGAGTTTATTTTTGTATTGATGTTTTCTCTGTTGCTCTTACTATTCTGTTCTGGGCCATTCTTCTTTATGAGTTCGTTTTTCACCTTTTTGCTGGTTTTGCAGTGTTGATACTCTTGTATTATGTTTCTTGATTTGATATGTTGCATCTTTATTGTGCTTTGCATCTAGCCCTGTAATCTCCTTTAATAATCTATGTTTAAACCCAATTATAACTACTACAAGCCTTATTAACTTCCTCTCCATTTGAAAGGACAATAACTACTGTAGTACATCTGTCTTTTTAATATGGTGATATCATAGTTTTCATGATATGATCACAGGATCACTTATTTTAATATTATAGCTTTGATTGAGTTTTGAGTCTTACCTAAATGAGTAGGCTTCTGGATGATGGGTCCTGTATTTCCTCCTAAAATATAGAGTTAATGGTTTTGTTCTTCTAAGCCAAGAGCTTCTTTCAGTATTTCTTGTAGTTTTGTTTTGGTTTTTTAAAAGTCTCTGAGTTTCTGTTTATCTGCGAATGTCTTAATTTCATTTTCATATTTGAGAGACAGTTTTTCAGGTATATAATTCTTGGTTGGAAGTTCTTTTCCTTCAAGGCTTTGACTTTGTTGTGCCACTGTCTCTGTGCCACATTGTTTCTGCTGAGAAATCAGATGAAAGCCTACGGGACTTCCTCCTGAACATTAGCTTTGCTTTGAGTCTCGCTGCCTTTAAGAGTTTCTGTTTGTGTTTCATTTTGTTAAGCTTGATTATAATATGCCTTGGAGTTTGTCTTTTGGAGTCTATATTGAGTGGTGTTTAATATGCATCTTGGATATCTATATTCTCTTCTTTCATAATTTCAGGGAGCTTTTCTGTCAGCAGCTCAGCAACAATACTGTCTGTGTTTTCAAGTCTCACTCCCAGTTCAGGAACTCCAATTAATTGCAGATTGTTCCTCTTAATAGAGTCCCAAATGCTTCTTAATGCTTTTTCATTTTTCTTATTTCTTTTTTTCTGATTTCTCCTCATAGATACTGGAGTCAGGAGCTCTGTCTTCCATATCAGAAAGTCTGTTTTCCATTTGTTTAATTCTATTTTTGTAGCTTTGAACTGAATTTTCTATCTCTTTGATTTTGTTATTGGACTGCTAGATTTCAGAATACTGGTGTTTCATCAGAACAAACAGCTTGCTTAATTTTTCATTTTTCTCTCCTGCATTTTATATAATTTCTAGGAGGGCTCTACAGATAATTCTTTTGTACTCACACTCTGAAACTTTCAGAAAGGCTTCTTATCTGGGAAGTTCTTTGGTTCTTTCTTTTTGGGGTCTTCTGGAGCCATAGGTGAATTTTTATTTATGTTTCTGTCCAAAGCTTATTGCTTTTTGGGGATCTGGAGGTTGTTTTGTTTCTCCAGTATTACCTTAACGGGATCTAACGCTCAGTCTGAAAAGGAAGGTGATCACCAGTCACCTCTATGTACTCCAGTGACTGGGTCCAGTGGAATCTCTGGGATAGCAGGCTCCACCTCCTGACTGGCAAAAACATGGCCCTACTTATAGGGTCACTGGGGGGCCATCAGCTGACCCTGTGATGTGAGTCAGTAAAGGGTGGAGGAGATGGCATCAGGATACACCACTGTTATTTCTCTAGGCAGTCTTACATTGAAAGGTAAAAGATATCTGACAGCTTCTAAGATCAGTCAGGCTTTCAGGTGTGCAAGTCCTCTTCCCAGCTGGCTAAGTAAGCACCTCTGTATCCAACTCCCGATGCTGTAAACTAGTTCAAAATATGGAAAGGCTACTTCTCTGCTATTATCTGCTGCCAGACCCCACCTGTAAGACTGCACTCTGAAAAACACTGCTTTTCTGCCAGAAAAGCACTCCCCGAGCGGACACTACCTCCAAGCCTGGGAATTAGGTCCTTCTGGGGCCTCTGTTTGGGTAAATCCACCTCCCAGTCAAACAACATGGCATCCCACACAAGCTCTCCCCCCCCCCACTGCAGGATAGGTGATTCAATGGCAGAGGTTTAGAAAGAGGGGTTGGAGGGGCCTAACTGCAGTATCCAGAGGCAGGCTCTCAAAATGTGGCTATATCATCTGCTGATCCTGTCAGCAGTGCATCTGAGCTTTGCTCCCAGTGAAGCCCAAGCCATGCTTGCCAGCATTTGGGTAATTCCTCCTCCCAGTCACACAAGATGGCATCCCACACAGGCTCTACTGCCCATTTGGGAATAGCATTGGCTGATTTTTAGAAGCTGATTTGTAAGCATACTTCCTTTTCTGTTTTAGTCTGGAAGTTCTACTGAAACTTGTCTGCGATGAGTGACCCTGCTGGTATTTGAAATACCATTGGCATAGCTTTCAGTGTCACAGCAACGTGCAAGACACCCCAGTATGACGAACTGACAAATGAGTAGTGGAAATGCAATTTTACTCTTAGTGTAAACATGAGTGAACCCTACGTAATCACAGTCACCATCCCCTACAACACCACTAACTTAAATAAATCTCTCTGTCCCTAGACTAAGCTATAAGTTTTTTAAAGTATAAAAGCTGAATGCAGGGTAACCTCTGCAAGGGAACTGTCAACTAAAAATCTCGGGACTGGGCTTTTCCTATATTATTTCAATTTTTACAAGAAGAATGTATTCATGAACCATTGGGTAATACAAAATAAATGTAAAGAAAAATACATTCTTAAAAAATACATTTTTATTTTTGGAAAATAAGAATGAGATGAGGGTGGGTGGGGCACAGATAGTGTGATCACAGTTGAAGGAGTTTAAGGACCTCTGCTTGCTCTAGGGACCCATTCCATCTACTGTAAGTCCAGAAAGTCAGTGACCCAGAAGGTCAAAGGGCCTCTGGATAGAATGGCTTGGGTGGCAGAAAACATCCTTGCTATGCGGCTGCATGTGCAGGCTGTGTTCTTTCTACTCACATTTTTCCCACTATATTTGCTGACTTCCTGATTTCTGTATTAATGAAGACTACAAGAGACAGAGACTCAAATCAGATCACTTTAGTAAAAACTAGGGATTTATGTTCTGACACAATTAACAACAACAACACCAAAAAGACAGTATAGTCAGACTTTGTGCTAAGTCAGATTAGGTACTCAAACTATGTCATCAGCAATCAGTTTCTCTGCCTCTTCCTTTTTTCTTTTTTTAATGTGAACTTTCATTTCAATTCTTTTGGAAACAAAGATAGCAACCAGTCCCTGCAGATTTATAATTCTACCTTATATTACCACTGAGAAGACCCAGTTGAAATAGAAAACCTCTTTGTAGGAAGCTACAGAGAAAGTCCTGATGTTTAATGTCACTTACCTGGCTCAAGTCATGTCCCTGTTCAGAGAGGCTCAGGTCATGTGCCTAGTCAAGGTATGAAAACCTGGGATTGGCCCTTTGGGACCTTATGGATTGAGATGATCAGAGAGAATTGGTATCCTAAAAGCACATCAAAGTGTTGTTATCAAAGAAAGCAGAAGGACTGCTAGGAGGCAAAATGAGATGCCCATCAGTTAGCCCAAGGCAGTAGCTACACCAGATAACCAAGGCTCATTGTCTGTGTTACTGTCAGTGACTGTCTAACTGGTTCTCACATACGGTGACCCCACACACAACAGAAGAAAACCTTGCCAGGCCCTGCACCCTTCTCATGATTGTTGGTGTGTTTGAGTCCACTGGTACAGTCATTGTATATTTTAAGTGTCTTCCAACCTAGGGGTCTCATCTTTCTATACTATTGCGTACCATATTCAGCTATGACTAATTTGTTGTCATTGCCAAAGCCAAGTGCCGTTGAGTCGGATGTTGTCATTACTATCATATATATCTCTAATGTCTGTCAAAAAGTTCTGGCTTTCATGTCTCAATCAATTTCTTTTTCATTTCTACATTGGGTTCTCAAAGACATCTCAAGGAATCATTTCCAATGCTGGGAGGGGCTGTCAACCTTTTTGATTTGGGCTGAGAAGGAATAATTTTCCAGTCAGGGAATAGTCATTTAACATGTTTTTGTCCCTTGCTAGGTATGAGACATATGCTTGGCCCAGTTCCTGCCATCAGTAATTAGCCTAATGGAAGAGGTATTGTAAAAGAAAATCAATAATAAAAGACTGTGATAAGGATTACTACAAGAGTTGTGTGCAAACTGATATGGGAGGACTACAAAAGAGAAGCCGCCAAATCAGCTGGAGGAGGTCAGGAAATGCTTTAAAGAACATGTAAGAATTGGGGAACAGGGAGGTGAAGGATGAGGGAGTGGATGCGTACTTCAGGCTGAGAGAACACCATGTATCAAAGCATAAAGGCATTTCATAGACCCTGGTACATTTTTGTAATTACAAGCAGACCTGGATAATTACCACTCAGGGTGTGTAGAGGAAAGTGACCAAAAATAAGGATATATCATCATGAGTGGGTGTGTTAACATGTCAAGATTAGATGTTTAAAATTTGTCTTGCTGACAAGCATCAGCCATGGAATGCTTTTAGATAATATGATCAAATGTGTTCTATCATTTGTTTAATCACTCAGTGGAGAATAGACTGGAGAGGAATAAGACAAAATTAGAGATAAATAAAGTCTACTTCAATTATCTGGGTAGGTCATGATTAGGAGAAATTAAGCAAAGCACAATGAAGATGGAGAAGAAGGAATAGATTTGTGGCATACGAACAGTGGAGTTGACAGACAGAATAACGGATTGCTGGTTGAACAAACAGAAGAAAAGGGGAAAGGAGAGAGTCCAGGAAAGTGTCAGGTTTCTGACTCAGATTACTGGTTGGTGAAACTACCTGTCATTCAAACAGAACCTACAGTTTCTGAAGAATATGATGAATACAGTTGGGAACATCCAGATGGAAATGTAGATAATGGTCCTGAGTTCAGGAGAGTCAACAGGGGCAGAGTTGTAGATGTTATTAGGGTCAGCGGAGGTCATGTTTGTGGATGGGGTCAGTTGTGGAGAACGTATAAGAAAAGAGAAGTGGGAAGGACAGAACCTCGGTTATCACCAACATTTAACAGTGCAGTGGACAGAAGAAAATACTCTTTGATGGTTACAACTGTGGGGTGGGAGGGAAAGGGTTGTTCATAGATTTGATAGTCGATAAAAATTCAGTTGGGTGGAGGGAATAACAGCATTCAGTAGAAAGCAAGTCCGCACGATTGGACTATACCGGAAGCTAAAAGATTTCTAAATACAACCTAACAGTTTAAGGGACAGAGTAGCAGGGACAGGGGTCTGGGGACCACAGTTTCAGGGAACATGGAGGTCAATTAGCATAACTAGTCTTTTTCTAAGAGAATGTTCTGCACCCCATATTGGCGAGTGGCACATGGGGTCTTAAAAGCCAGCAAGCTTCAATCTAAGGAATGTCAATTTGTCCCAACTCACGTGAAGTAGTTGAAAACCAAGAACATCAAAGAGATGAGGAAAATATGAGCCTAGGAGACAAAAGGATCCATGTGACTTGGAGACTACACCATCATGAAACCAGAACTAGATGATGCCCAGCCACCAACAAAGACAGCCCTGTCAGGGAACAAAATGTATAGTCCTTGACTTTGTGTGAGTAAATGGGGTGTACAGATCAAGAACTCTATTAAAAGACCAGACCTGATGGTCCAACAACCACGAGAGTCCCCTGAGAACATGACCCCTGGATTTGCTGCTGGCCCAGAGCTGAAGCCAGTACTGAAGTCAACACTTCAGACCAAGATTGGACTGGACTAAAGGACACAGAGTGATACAGGTAGTGTGTGTACTTTATAGTTTAATATATATGTGAGGCTGTCCAGCAGGTCTCTTTTTAGAGGGGAGAGGAGAGGGTGGAGAGGAGGGGACAAGTGTCGGTTGAGTGGATACTGGAAGTAAAGAATGGAAAGGAAGAGTATAATGTCACAGGGTGAGGAGAGCAGATAGAGTTGCATAGAGGTGGGTGCTTGGGGCATATATGGCAAATTGACTTGGATTGTAAGCTTTCACTTAATCACAACAAAATATTTTTAAAAAAACAAGAAAGAGTGTAGTGGATAAAAATTCAAACCCATTGCCACCGAGTTAATTCCAATTTATAGCTACCTTACATGATGGAGCAGAATGCCACACAAAGTTTCCAAGACTACAATCTTTATAACAGTAGATCACAAGGTCTTTCTCCTGTGGAGTGGCTATTGAGTTCAAACTCTGATTTTTTGTGAGGAGCTGAGCACTTAAGCACTGTGCCACCAGGACTCCATGTAAAGGATAAAGAGGAGTCAAAAACATGACAAAAATGAAGGGACCAGAGACAGAAGGGGGGAATGATGATGCCTGCTTCAGCAAGAAGAAGATTGTCATCTTTGTCAGTATTTGCGCTTTGCTTTTAAAAAACTGCCTCATTCCTCACCCCGCTTGGCCTTTTCTCTATGGAAGCAGGAGAACAGTGAGGATCAGAGAAGGTTTTGCCAAAGCACGCAATAAGACCACAGCCTCAACAGAACTGCCAGCTATGGTACTTGAACATAATTTTACTTTTTCCTGCTCTGGCATATATTATTAGCAGGTGATTTTTGCTCACTTCTGAATCCTTGGCTGTCTTCCCCATATCTCAGGTAACAAGATATGTGACACATTACAGCAGCACTTGCAAGATAATCCTCATCTTCACAAATAATTGACTGGACTTGGAAAAACTCTGCTCTGTGTTTTCTTAGCACCAGGAAGTTCTCTTTACTAAGCCCAGGGGTGCCTTCTTCTCTATTGTTCCTTGGGTAATTGATGCATCCCAAAGCTCACAAAGTATTACCGGGGTTTCCCAACACATG